>CM057451.1:694448928-695713214 GCA_016271365.2 Neoceratodus forsteri | reverse complement strand
CTAAGGACTACAACTCATTGTAAAAATACTTAAAATGCACCTAGGGCACAGATTTAACATTTGGAGAGTAGCTATATGTTACTGGGGACCTAAACAATAGTTTTTATTATTTAATTCAGGTAACTTTGTGATCACTTACTCGTGACTTCAGAGAATAGTTCTGGGTCAAAGATATTGCATTTAAGAGGGATCTGCAGTGAGCAGGGAGAGCCTGAGCAGGGCAAGTGCACGTCGGTGCAAGTGAAGACGTGCACAAAGACATGAGCATCAATTATGCTTGTTACATGTGTGTAGAGAGAGTAGACCAGACACTAAGGAGACTCAAAAAATCTACAATGAAAAGGCAGGCTTTAAAGAGAGATACTAGGCCATAAAGCCAGATTAGTGAAACTCAGTCAAAGATAATATTGAGTGCTAAGGTAGAGAGTACAAAAATCACACAGTTATGGATATCATTGAGACAATGACAGGGACACTGGGTATCAAATGTAATACATGTGAAATGTATCTAATTTAAAAGGACCAGATATAGAATTACCATTCCGTGCATGAAATGCAGAGACAGTGTGGACATGCTTGCTGAAATAACTTTGTTTAATACAAGAATGGAAGCACTAGAAAAAATCAACAAAGTATGGTAATAAGAATGAATATAGCAGAACAAACAGAAATACAGACCAACAAGGCCTAATCCTGTCCCCAGACACTGTTACCACCAACATAATTGCACAAGATGTAACAGATGCACAAAATATGAATATCAGCAATAATTGTAATAAAAAGACCAAGGAACGAAGTACTATACGAGCAGGATAATCAATGGTACTCTATTCAAAGTACCAGACCAACAAAAGCAGGAAGAAAAGCTGATAAATTTGTACTACCAGTACATACTGTAACAGTTTTGATCCACTTAGTTCACACATACAGGACAAAGCGTCACATATACTAGATACTTCAGTCCCAAATACCCATACATTAGTAAAGGATAGTACTACAAGTTTACCTACACCATTAACACCCATAGCACCCATACCAATGGACATTAATAATGAACAAATGCCCAATGATAATACAGAGAGGGGTAGTAACACAGATTAAACTAACACTAACATGGGGAATTTTACAGCATCAAGAAATAAGATACCAATGTCCTGTCATCAATCAGAACAAATATTCATTTTAAGGGACTCAATAACAAGATATACTGATAGATATGCAACAAGTGGCAACAAGGAAAATACTGTAAGCTGCAGCTACAGTGGGGCAAAAATTAGTGACATAAAGGTAATACTTCCTGGTATTTTTGAGACAATCACAAGTCCGAAAACAGCAATCCTACATGTAGGAATTAATGATTTTGGCAAACAAGAAATTGAACAGATAATGTCAGATATGAAATCAACAATAAAAACCCTCCAGGATTTAAATGTAAGACCCATCATATCGAAGTTTTGCCAGAACCGAGACTAAATTGCAACAAAAATAGAAATATTAAAACATACAACAACTGGCTCACATGTGTGTTTTACAAACAACATAGATTGTATCAGTACTAGGAACAATTTGAAAATGACAGAACACTATTTGGATATGATGGACTACATCCAAGTAAATGTGATTCTAGATTATTGGGATGTAATTTCAAAAAAAAAAAGACTTGCACAACTACACAATAAAAAAAAACTAGACAAAAGGGGGATTAGGGAACACTGTGACCCCCAAATGCAATAAAATACATAAAGGAAAACAAAATAGGACACAAAACAAAATGGGATTATCTTTTCTCTTAGCAAATGCTAGGAGTCTACACTCCACTAAACAAGATGAATTAGAATCAATAATTAAACAAAATAATACTGATATTGTAGCCATAAAGGAAACTTGTTGAGGGGAAGCATCTGACTGGAACATCAGTATCCCAGGGTATAATGTTTGTTATAAGAATAGAAAACTAATGAAAGGAGGTGTATAGCACAGTTTGTTAAAAATAACATCACATACAAACCTATTAATTTTATGTGGGAAGGCATTTCCTGTTTTATCGTGATTTTATATTATACATATTTGTACATGTGTTTTGTTTTTATGAATATTGTACAAGCTTTGAAATTTGAAAGGTGCTTAATCAAATACATTTTATTATTATTATTTTTATTATTAATGACCCAACGAAGATAGAACCCAATGAAATATTGTGGGTAGAAATCTTAAGGAAGCAACAGAAGAAATTGCTAGTGGGAATTTGTTACAGACCACCTGTCACAAATATGGAGAAACATCAATTAATATTACACAATATCAGTAATAAAATAGAGAATAACAAAACCACAATTATGGTGATTTTAATCTCCCAGGGATTCATGGAAAAGGGCACTTCTAATAATAGTTTTGAACATATGTTCTTAGACACCTGTACAAGTAATGGACTTTATCAAATAGTTAATGAACCATAAAGAAACAACAATACTTTGGATTTAGTCTTGACTGATATTCCAGACCAAATAAACAACATTAAAACTCTTGCTCTCTTAGCAAATAGTGATTATAAAATAATAACATTTAATACCTTTCTAACAATCAACAATGCTATTGGTAAAACTGCCTTCAAAAATTATAATAAAGCAAACTATACTAGTATTAAATATGAACTTAAGTTATGGCAGTGGGAAAATGGCCCCTCCACTCCAGAAGAACTATGGACAAGAATGAAAAATAAAATTTTGGAGTTGGACTCTAAATACATACCAAACAAGAAAACCTACAATAAAAGGGGCAAAGTACCTATCTGGCTAACACCAGAAATGTCTATACTTATTGCCAAGAAAAGAGCATACAAAGCATTAATTAAGGATAACAATGATTATAATAAGAATAAATACAAATCTATTTTAAAAGAATGTAAAAATACAATAAAAGCTGAAAAGAAAAGATCGAAGTTAAACTAGCACATATGAAAGATGGAGGAAAGAGTTTTTATTCATACATCAATAATAAAAACAAACAATAAACCCTATAAGTCCCTTAATAGTGGATAACAAAGACATAGTAGCACCTCAGGAAATGACAGAAGAATTAAATAAATATTTTGTTCTATATTTAATAAAAGAAGCCCTTGTAATAAAGCCACACATATTAACAATATGAACAATTACTAGTTCATGCCAGAAATAACAAAAAAGGATATATTAAAAAAATTGAATGAACTAAATGCAATAAATTCCCGGGACCAGACAAATTACACCCAAAACTATTGAAAGAGTTATCTTTTTGTTAGTGGACCCCCTGCATAACATTTACAATCTATCCCTAACAACAAGAAAAATACCAAATGATTGGAAAACAGCAGTGGTCACCTCAATCTTTAAAAACGGAAATAGGGGTGACATGAAAAATTACAGACCTATCAGTCTTACTTGTATTCTAGAGAAAATATTTGAGTCATTTATCAAAGAAAGACTGGAGCTAGATACGAAATCCAAACATCTTATGGATGCCAAACTACACACATTGAAAAGTGAAAGATCTTGCCTTACAAACAACTTGTTTTTTTGTTTTTTATGAAAGGGTTAGTAAATACCTAGATAGAAAAAATCCAGTGGACATTGAATATTTAGACATCTGCAAAGCCTTGATAGAGTTCCTATTCAGTGCTAATAACTAAAATGCACAAATTAGAATAAATTATTTTCTTGTGTAATGGGTAGAAGAATGGTTATGTAATCGTACCCAAACTGTATGTATTAGAGATTTTATACTCTAATGTAGGATCAGTTACTAGTGGGGTTCCCCAGGGATCTGTATTGGGGACAGTACTCTTTTCCCTATTTATTTCAGACATGACAAACCAGCTTTGTAATTTTTCTATAAAATTTGCAGATGATACCAAACTGGCAGCCAAAGTTGCCACTGACCATGACATACATACATTGGAGAAGGACCCTGTCAAACTTGAAGAATGGGTATTAAAGAATAATATGGCCTTTAACACTGAGAAATGTGTGCATTTGGGGTGATACAAATATCAAACAACAGTATTATTTAAATGGCAAAGCCCATAAACAAGTCACCAGTGAACAGGAGCTTGGGATTATTATTTCATCTGACTTATCCTTTACCGAACATTGCAACAACATAGTAAAAAAATTAACAAAACAATTGGATATATAAAAAGATCTTTTCTTCTAGAGATAGAGGCTGTATTTTACCACTTTACAGATCCTATGTACGTCCACACTTGGACTACGCCCGACTCTGGAGCCCATATCTGAGGAGAGATGGATAAAACTGGAGGGTCCACAGATGTACAACAAAAATAATAGATAACATGCAAACAAAAAGCTATGATTAAGAAGAATCAGCATTTATATAGCACTTTTCATACATCAAAGCACTTTACAAGCAATGCTAGACTGGTAGTGAAGTGACTGAATGTGGTGTCAGATATACGCACATCATCACCACACAGCCTGGATAATTGCATGAACCGTTTATGGAAGGGAATATTGGCAGACACCAGGAATGTTCCTACTCTTTACAAAAGTGCCCTGGGTTCTTTTACTTCCACCTGGACAGGCAGAAGGACCTCGGTTTAACATCTCATCAAAGGAAGGCACATCCCAGCAGTACAGCACCCCAATACTGCACTCAGATGCCAGCGATTTTAGGTGCAAGTCCAATCCCGGTGTGGGACAAGAACCCACAATCTTCTGATCTGGAGGCGGATGTGCTACCAACTGAGCCACGCTGACACTTAGGCTAACAGTGCTACAATTATACCCTTTGGAACTCCAGAGAACTAGAAGGGATATACTACTATTGTTCAAAATATCTAGAGACCTAACATTAATGAAAGAATTAGGGATCACTTACAATGCAATAGCGTGCAATTTAAGAAGTCATAAATATCAGTTAGCATTAACATATCCGAAGAGAAACAACAGACATTTTTTCTTTACACAAAGGATTATACCGATTTGGAATACACTCCCAAAACATATAGTAGATGCAAAAAACATAGAAATTAAAAACATATATAGATAAATATCTACTAAAGTATTAGTAAATATTGCCCAGCTCTGCTGGAGATGTACTATATGGGCCTCGACCTTCTGTACATCTAACTTTCCTACTATGAATCCTAGTATGAATATACCCTCAACACCTGAAGGTGGGAATTTTTGTGACAGACAGTGGGAGTAACATACTGAAGGCAATGAATGATGGGGTTTCTCCTGTTTACCTTGCTTCACACACACACTGAATCTGGTGGTGAGTTATGTCCTGATGAAACATGCACAGTTAGAAGAAATACTGAATGCCATTTTGGACCTTACAAGATATTTCCATCATTTCCCCAAATGTGCTGAGCTCCTCCGACATTACCGACAGAAGCACAACATCCCACAAGACTGCTTGATTAAAGATGTGAGGACAAGGTGGAACTTTGTCTTTTACATGGTGGAAAGACTGGTGGAACAGAAAGCTATGTTCTGTGATATGGAACTTGATGATGTGCCTTATGGGGGATACCTGTCCCTGGTGCAGTTGTGTTTGCTACAAAGGCTGTCTCCACTTCTGAGATCTTATGAACAAGCCACCAAAGATCTGTTTAATTAATTCACTACTCTTGGCATGGTCCTTCCTATGGTGGGTCTACTTGAACAACACACACAGCGTTATATGACATCTACCACAATGACAACCCAAAAAAGCAAGGCCAGTCATGGTGGTGCCATTTGTGTTGGTAGATGTGTGTGGTGGTTGTAGCATCAGTGGTGATGTAGGTGATGATAACTTGAGCAGTGGGGATCAGAATATTGAGTGCTGGACAAGGTGGTGGTGCTGGTTGTGGTGGTGATGACACTAGTTCAGAATCTCAGCAGCAGCTGAAGTTGGCATCGATCTTTATTGGAGAAGTGACAGAGATGTTTCTGACCCAAATTGCAGCATGATTTCAAAGCATTCAACTAGATATCCAATTTGGCATGGTAACATTGATGGGTCCAGGATATAAGATGTCTGCATTCCTTGTGAACATGTTAACTATATCAATCAGAAAGCTTGCAGACACTTCAGGTAGAGCAGTGCAGACAATGCACAGAAATCAAAACTCAGCCTCCTCCTCCTCCTTTTGGGCTTACTTCTAATGCATACAGTGCCAGGAGTATTAGCATGGTGATGATGATAACTTCACATGGAAAGAGGAAATTAATGAACCAAAAGGCAGCAACCAAAGTAAATAAAATGCCAGCAGCATCACCAGTGGAGTAACCCGTAGGAGGGAGGAAGTTATTCTGCCATTGTACAGGTCACTGGTGAGACCGCACCTGGAATACTGTGTTCAGTTCTGGTGCCCTTAACTGAAGAAGGATATCAAACTACTGGAGGATGTCCAGTGGAGGCATCAAAATGATCCAGGGCATGGAGGGACAGATCATATGAAGAAAGACTGAAGGAACTAAACATGTACTCCCTGGAGAAGAAAGAGAGAGATGGGACATGATTGCAACCTTCAAGTACCTGAGGTATGCACAGAGTTGATACTGAGGGCATGTTTAACTTAAGAAAGGATGGTACAACAAGAGGGCATAGCCAAAAAATGGTGGGAGAGGGGTAGATTCAGGAAGAAAATAAGGAAGCACTTTTTCACTGAAAGAGTAGTGAAGGGGTAGAATGAATTGCCAGAAGAGGTGATGACAGCAAAGACAGTGACTAGGTTCGAGGGGGGGCAGGGTGAAAAAGAAAATTATGACAGAACGAGGAAATACTGGGAGGTGGAAGGGGGAGGAAATTGGGATGGATGGGATGACTCCAGGAGGAGTGGGAGGGGGCAGCTCCAGGGATCAAACAGAGCTGCAGACTCAATAGACAATTATAGCCTGTTTCTGCTGGCAGGCTCATATGTTCATATGTTCAATTCCAGGAGACACAACAAAAGACATATGGGAACTGTTTGACACACAATACTGATGTCAAACAGACGATATAGATGAAGTCAAGGACATGACACCAGACTACATGATGGA
This sequence comes from Neoceratodus forsteri, assembly GCA_016271365.2. Classification (NCBI taxonomy): domain Eukaryota; kingdom Metazoa; phylum Chordata; order Ceratodontiformes; family Ceratodontidae; genus Neoceratodus; species Neoceratodus forsteri. Next base: position 695,706,186 of record CM057451.1, on the reverse strand, counting down.
TGCTTATTTAGCAGTGCCACTATGTAGCCAAAATACTGATGCCATCAATTTCAGGCAGGACAGAAATGTTACCTGGCCTGCACTGGCTAAACTAGCTTTGTACTTTCTGGGATGTCCTTCAGCATTGGTTGCTTCCGAAAGGTGTTTCAGTACAACTGGGGATATTGCCACACCACATTGCTCCAAGCTAGATCTGGACAGTACTGAGTACCTATCTTTCTAAAACTGAATTTACCACACATCAACTTCCCCTACCCATTGAATATTTAAAATTCCAACAAGAATCAACAACTAACCCTATACCTCCTGCAGGCAAGTCTCCCTGCACTCTCACTGGCAGTGGCAGCACACTATGGCTCACCACCACCACTCCTAGCAGCGCAGTCACCAGCAGGGAAAGGATTTTGACACACTCTGCCATTTCAAGTCCTCCAGAAGATAGAACAACAACTTTTACCATGTCATCACCAGCAAGCTCAATTTGAGCAGGAGGCAGATGTCAGTCATTCCTACTGAAATCAGACCTATGACGTCAACTAAACCCCAGGCACTGGTCAAAGGATGACAATGGTCACCTTTAGCAGCATGGGACTAGCAGTCTAGGAAGATGCCAGGAGGATGCTGCCATTGAGAAAGCAACTATTACAGTAAAGCTTAGCACTAAATGTAAGAAAAAAAACATGTTTACAAAAAATTAAAAGTAAATATACAAATTTGAGAAGGTTATGTAGGCAAAGCAATGCCCTTGTACAGTACAGTAGTGCTTGCACTTTTTTGAAAACCTATGTGGAACTAACATAGTAATTGGCATAAAGGACAAACTAGGACTGTGGGGGGGGGGAGCTTTGAGGTCAGTCAAGGAAACTAACAATTCCCATAGCTCTTAGCACTAAATGTTAACAGAATATTTGTTAAAAACAAAAAAAATTTAAAACTATTTACAAAAATTAAAAAAGTAAATACTGTATACAAATTTGGGGATGTAAGGTAAGCAAAGCAATGCCCTTGTATAGTACAGTAATACTTGTACTTTCTTTGAAATGCATTTTGGAAGGGCTGTATTTGAAAACCTATCTGGAACTAACATAATAGTTGGCATAAAGGGTAAACAATGCTGGAGGGTTTTTGGTCAAGAAAAACTAAGAATTCCTATGGTTCTTAGCACAAAATGTTAACAAAATATTTTGAAAAAAAATTAAAAATTAAAAATATTTACAAAAAATAAAAAGTTAATATACTAATTTGGGAAGGTAAGGTAGGCAAAGCAATGTTCTTGTATAGTATAGTAGTACTTGTACTTTTCTTTGTGATTCATATTTTTTTTGGGAGAGTTTATTTTGGAGACCTTTGTGGAACTAACATAGTAACTGGCATGAAGGGCAGGTGGAGCCTTGAAGTCAGCAAAGGAAACTATGAATTCCTATAGCTCTGATGTGGGTACTTATCAGTCATATGTGTTTGACACTGTGGTGATCCCCAGCCATGGCATGCCAACACCACCTGCCACACATAAGCAATAGTAATTCATATCCATTGCTAACCTAAAAGTTTTTTCACCTTTTTCTGTGCTGTGGTATGCCCTATGCCAGTTATTACACGGAAGCTGAAATAATTCAGCCAAATGTCAAACCTGAACTGAATTTTAACCCATCTGTCAAAGCCGAAGGAAGTCGCTGCCGGGACACTTGGCTCATTCTTATGGCCGAGGTGGACAGGAGATGAGTTTTACAGATTTGAAGTCTGAAATTTTGTTTTCTTATTTGGTGGATGAAATAACCAACATTGTTGTTCTGAAGCAACTCATTTTATATGACATGTACTGCAAAGAAGGGAAAGCCAGTGTTTCTTTCCTGGAAGTTGAGGGATTATTTGACAGAAAGGTAAATACAATTGTTAAAAAAGAAATGCTGGAGTTCTCTGAAAACAATGAAATCTCCGCTGATTGCCTTGCAGGGCTGGGCAGTGGTGGAGCAGTCATTATGCTGGACAGGCAAAAAATGAATTGGCCAAAACATTAAAAGAAGTAAGCCCATACTGGTAGAAAATTACTGCATGGCTCATTGGAAGGTCTTAGCTGGAAAGGCAGTAGCAAATGAAATGAACACCATTAAAAAGTTCAATCAAACTGTTGATCATTTATATAGACACTCTGAAAATTCTACTCTTCACATGACTGCCCTGAAAGAAATTTAGCAGATAATGGAAAACCCTGTTTTAAAGCCAAAACAGGGAAAAACTGTTAGGTGGCTGTCTCGCGATGCAGCATGTGACACATTCAGGAGCACTCTTCCCCAGTTATTACTTCCTTGTATAGGAATGATCCTCAAGCTGTGGGCCTACTAAAAATAGTAAAAACTGGGAGTTTTTGTATTCTTTATGTAATGTGTGACATCCTATACTTCCGCACCTCAGCATTTTATCTAAATGCTTTCAAACTTCAGCTTTGAATTTTACGGAAGTAAAGCATATTAATTCAACTGTAGAGATTCTTTGGGCATGACTGCTTGTACCTGATCAGTACTTCTCCTCAGTATCTGTTGAATATCTACTCCTAAATGACAATGGGCTCAACATGCCATTTATTACCCTGCTAACCCCCTGCTTCAACCAAGTGACAGCTTTAATGCCTTTTTATCATACCTGGACCCACTTCTCTACATGGCCTTCTGCCCCACTCATGTCTTTACCGTATTCCTACACTTTACTGTGCATCGATAATTTTCAGATCTCCACCTTTAGTTATTCACTAATTCCCTATACCATCTAACACACCTTGGTTAAAGAATACCAAGCTGCATTTCATCATTATCTCTCTCTAACTCCTCTTGGCAGGAGACATAAATCCCAACCTGGGTCCAACACTAAGTAAAGCTCCTACCCCATCCCCTCCCCTCCTCAGCCTCTGCTCCAACCCCAGTTTCACTTCTCCATGGCCTAAAATCCTCCACCTTAACATTCGCAGTCTGTTCCTAAACTTGACCTGCTACTCCCACTTGTAGGATCCCTCAATCCAGACATCCTCATTGTATCAGAGACCTGGCTAACAAACAAAATCCCTGATGCTTCTATCACAATTCCTGGATATGCTGCTGCCCACAAGGACTGCACCGGTACAGGTGGGGGTGTAGTTATCTGCTCATCCACCTCTCTGTAAACCACTACTGTTCTATTGACCACTGACCCCAATGCCTATGAAGCCCTCATCATTAGACTATCTCTACCCTTTTCTGTACCAATATTTATCACAGCAACCTATTGCTGTCCTGGTCTTCACCACTCTGTAGCCACTGATCTAATCACCACTATTGGGTCCCTTACCTCCTTGGGTGAGCTGTACCTGTTAGGGGATATATAAGCCTGAACTGGTTGTCACCCACCCTAGATAAGACTCGTACTGAAATAGATGTCCTTAACCTGTCCCAATTAATCATGGAACCTACTCACCTAAACCACAAATCCCATAACTACACTCTCATAGACTGGGACCTTACCTCCATCCTCACAGGGTAATCCAGTCGGGCTACTGCAGGCAGCTCTTAGTGATCATCATATGATCTACATAGTTAGGAAAGTACACAAACCTAGGGCACCCCACAAACTACTAACTATTCACTCTTACAAAACATTAGACCTTGCCTCTCTACATCATGACTTAACTCATTGCCTCCACAGGAGCTTTCTGAAGTTGCAGCACTTGTCTCCTGTATACTGTTAACAGTTAATCCTGGGCCCTTCTAAGTAAAATCAAGCCATAATTGGCATGCCGCAAGCAAATGCCAATAGCACAAAAAACATAAGTGCTAGACACAAAGTATGAGTGGCAAAATTATTCAGCATAAAATTACCTTTCCAACAGTGGTATGCAAGGAATAGCAGGTAATTTAGTTTTATTTCTGTGCTGGTTGAAATAACAAAACAAAATATTTTTCCACTAAAAATTGCACCATAAACCTTTTTTTGTTGGGAAATATGTAACATATCAACACCAAATTAAGCATCCAGACATTAGATGTAATTTTAATAATTTGTTTGTAAAACAAACAGCTATTTCTGTAGTATTAAAAATTATTTTTCCCCATTTGAGTCAAGGTGTATTGGTGAGGTTTGAGGGACAAATCTGTACCATACACACCATACCATAAACAAATGCATATAACTCCTAAAGTATACATGACACACACAACTTATCAGTGGCAAAGTTGTTCCACCCAAAATTGCCTTTCCACGGTTCTATGCAATCAACTGTACTCAATTTGGTTTTGTTTTATACTGGCTAAGATACCGGATTTTGTTTTTCTTCAAAGTGCTTAGGTGGTTCTAGATTGACAAAATGTCATAAACAAATATGAATAACTCTAAAGTGAACATGATACACAGAAAGTGTCAGTGGCAATGTTGTTCAGCACAACATTACCTTTCTAATGGTACTGTGCAGTCAGTTCTAATCAATTCTGGCTGGCAAGTAATATTAAAATATGTGAGTGGCTTCTCCAGATGTTTCTAGGGCACACAGGAAGTCTTTAGGTGACTTCTGTAGGCGTTCTAGGACACACTATAGTTAGATTTTCTGATGCCTACAGATGTTTCTAGAGGCAATGAGTTAACTCACGTTGACTGGGCTCCTATATCCTCAGCCAAAACTATCAATCACGCCCTGGCTTATTTCAAGATAATTTCATCAGCGTCTGGAACAAACATGTTCCCTGAAACAAGTTAGAGTGTGTGGTAGTCACCTCCCTGTGTATCCCCAAAGTCCTGGCCTGTTAGCAAATCGTGAAAAAGCATGGAAGTCCCACAAATCCTCCAAACTCCTGATGACTACACTATCTACTGGACACTCTGAAATGCCAGTACCAAAGCCATCCACCTGGCCAAAGTGGAATATTTCCAGTCCACCTTTAATACTAACATAAACAACCCATCAAAGTTTTGGAAAGTAGTTCACTCACTGTTGTATACCAAAACTAAACTCCCATCCCTGCTGCTCAAAACAAACAACCAACTAATTTCTGACCACCATACAGTAGTGGCGGAATTCAGTTCCTACTTTACTTCCTGCACCTCCACCCTGTTAGCATCCCTCCCACCCCACCCTACTACCTCTTTCCTCCCTCCTGATTCCTCCCAACGCCACCAATTAGCAGAGAGTTTTGCCTTTTCACCAATCTCTCCAATGACACCATAAAGACACTAGTCTCTATCAACTCAGCTAAGGGCAGTTGCCCAAAGGCCTTGACCCTAAGCTGTTGTACCGCTCTGCTCCTGCTAGTTCCCTCCCTCTCCTGTCTCCTCAACCTGTCTTTCCACACTGCGACTATCCTGAAGACTGAAAACATGCTCAGTTCTCTCCCTACAAAGGAAGGTGATCTCTCATCTCCTGGGAATTGCCAACCCATCTGCTTCTACCCACCCTGGCTAAACTTCAGGAACATCTTCTTCTCTCCCAGCTCTCCTCCTTTCTTGATGACTCCTCCTTCTTCACTCCCTTGCAATCTGGTTTTCAGAAGAAATCACTACACAACCACTTCCTACTTAGACTCACTGACTCTATCCACTCAGCCATGGATAGAGGTCACATCACTTCTGCTATCTTTGTCGACCTTGCCAAGGCTTTTGACACAGTCTCCCACTCCATCTTCCTTGAAACTATCTCATCAGCTGGCTTGTCTTTGTCTGCCTGCAACTGATTCAGAGCTCACCTGGTGAGTAGAACTCAATCTGTTAAAATAGCTGACTCTACGTCCCCTCCGCTACCCATCTCTACTTGTGTGCCTCAAGGCTCCATACATTTCCCACTCTATTCTCAATTTTTCTAAATGACCTACTGTCAGTATGCTCTTCATCTTATATCCATATGTATGCTGACAACACAATCTTGTTCACCTCTGGCCAATCTCTCTCTGATGTGACTTCCAGACTATGGCTTGACTTCAATAATGTTCAATGCTGGCTAAGCTTGCATCAACTCTTCCTCAACATGAAGAAGACAGTCTCCATGACCTTTGGCACTAGGCCTAGACTCTCTAGGCTGCCCTCCCTTCCCTTCTTCCACACCCCTGATGGAAAAATGCCAGAGAACACCACCTCTCTCAAATATCTGGGTGTCTGGATTGACCAACACCTTAACTTTTCTTTACATATTGATGCCATCCTGAAAAAACTGCACCTAAAGCCCTATTTTTGACTAATGCGACATAGTCTACAGTGCTGCTGCTAAGTCTTCCCCTTCCAGGTTGGATGCTGTCTTCAATGCCTTCTGTCACTTTACTTTTGACTTCCCCTCCAGCACACATCACTGTACCTTGTATTATTCTCGAACTTTCCCTTCCCTTGAATGTAGGCGTCTCTCTCACCATGCCAAGTTCACTTCTAAATTCTGGTTTGGGAATCTCCCCTCTTACCTCTGCTCCTTACTCTCCTCCTTATTCTCTGCTCCACCTCCCTTCTCCCACCCTCTCAGATCTACTGACACATGCACTCTAGCTATTCCTTGACACTCTACCTCCATAGGCCAAGAGCCTTTCACTTACTGCTTCCCAAAGCTTTGGAACTCACTGCCACCTCCTATCTACAGTAACTTTCCACCTTCCGCTCTTCAATTTCCTTAGCCCGTCACAATTTCTATTCACCTAACTGCACTTGTTCTTAGCCCCCCTTCAACAATCCCCACCCTGGCACATTATCCTTTAGCCCTACTTTACTTCTGTTCTCCTAATTGCACTTGTTCTTAGCCCTCCTTCAAAACACTCCCAACCCTTGAGCACTATCCCCTACTCCTCTATCCCTGACTTACCTCCTGTCTCCTAACTGAACCCTTCCTCTGAGTACTTCCTCACATGCTACCTCCCATTCTATCCCTCCTCCACCACCCCTACCACAACCTATTGTGCCATTTTTACACTCTACTACCATCCGCAACCTACTGTACTATTTTGACACTCTACTGCTATCCTTCCCCCAACAACCCCTCTTTTCCCCCCTACTGTTGCTCTCCCCTTTTTCTAGCCCTAGTTTATCCCTATTTTCTCCAGCCTCCCTATTCCTTATCCTCCTTCTCCCCTCTGGTCACCTGCTACATGACAGTCCTCCTCTCTGCCCCCCCTTCTCTCCCCTCCATTTCTGCTTGGTCCTGTCCTCCTTGCAGGGTTCTCTGTCATCCTGAAGGGGTATAGATCTTGGCTCCCTGTCTTCTACTCCTCTTCCCATCCCCCCACTTTGTAATCCTGACCCTCTTGCAAGGTTATCTGTATCCTGAAAGGATATTAGATTGTCTGTCTCTCTATTCCCCCACTCCCTTCCCCCCACTTTCAAATCCATCGCCAACTCAACTCCCTTCTTCCTTATCCCCATCCTCCTCCTCTCCTATTCCCACCCTTCTCTTCTCCACCCTCCTTCCTTCCCTCCCCTCCTTTCTGCATGGTCCTCCCCTTGCAGGGTTCTCAGCATCCTAAATGGGTATAGATCTTGGCTGTCCCTCTCCTCCCTCTTCCATCCTCCACTCTCTACCTCTCACCTGTCCACTTCCCCACTTGTCTTATAACTGCCATCCATTGGGTATACAATAGCACTTTGAATCTTGTGCTCAGCCTACTACTTCTTGCACTTCAAATGTGTTATCCATCTTCTAACCTTTAACCTACTAGATCACCTGCTCTTGGGTTGTTGCAACGTATGCTATATCTGAATATGATTTTGTTTACCCCAGCAGGTTGGTCTGGTTATTTCTGCTCTGCAATTGTACTACACTGTTTTGTTTTAGTAACTGCAATTGTGTTGCTGTGTGTTTGCTTGTTCTTCCAACTCTTGTACCCCTCCCGGCACCTCTGGAAATTAGCTGTTTACAACTCATGCTGTCTTTCCTGGTGAAACATTTTCCAAATAAATAAGTAAAAAATAAAAAAACACAACTAAATGGGTTCAGAACCTCTGTGCATGATACATTTATACAGGCCTTAATTGCTCAAACTGAGCAAAGGTTTCCCAGCACAGACGTTTTGGATGCTTTCAGTATCTTTGACAACAACATGATACCAGATGGTAATACTGAGTTGCCGGAAGGCTAAGGCAGTGATAGCCTTTACATAATTCTGGATTATTATACACCTACTGTTGATGAAGATGCTTCTAGGATGGAATGGGCTTCTCCATGCAGTCTCACATACACTGAAAAGGGGGCCTTTAAGGCCCTTTCAGATGGCTTGCATTGTCAAACTAGTAAATATTTAGACATGTATTCATGCAAGGAATAGGAGGGGTCCACAAGACTAACAGGGTTAGTAAAAGTATATAATATCATGTTTTAGGTACAATGTGGCTAAGGTGGTGATGGCACTGGATGGGAGTCAAATGTTTCTAATCTTTTAGGGTTTAACTTCAGGGATGGATTGAGAAGCAAACCATAAGTGTTTGTACAGTATATGCATGTGTTTAAGTTGAGATGTTTCATACTGTACATGTTTGGTACTTCTGAGTATCACTTGTACTTGGATATTCTTTGCAACATATAGTGTGGATTTCATACAATAAGAATTGATCTAGTAGTACTCCCAGATGCATTACTTAAATTTGCTTACAACATCCAGGGAAACTCAATCATTGTTGCTGATGATTAAGGTACTCCCCACTGTTGCCAGCTTCTGAGCAGATCCACATAACATGACTATAGATGCTTTTAAATTTAATAACACTCTATTCTTTAGAAATCAACACTGTAATAAAGCAATGCTTTTATAAAAGTGTGTCGACTTCCTCAGTAGACACAAGTTGAGTGCAGCTGCATCTCCATACACAGCTGTATTGGCATTTGGACAGCCAGATGATAATCCATTAATAACAAAATCTGGCTAGATCCAATAGGGCTGCAAGTGAGGACATTGGTGTGAAAATATGTAGGCCATAAATCTGTTGTTTTTTTAACACTTTGCATCATATTGGAGTAATAATATCTGAGACATGCATCTGTGTACTCACAATCACAAATGCACAGTGCCACATTTCCTATCAGATACTTCCTCCCCTCGTGCTCTGAAATTTCTCTGTGATTTCTTTTCTCACTCCAGCAGTTGCTCCAGATACTGGCTTGGCTTTCTGTCCATTGCTCTTCACCTTACAATGGCACTTGTACAGCCCCCTCTACCCCTATTATTCTGTAGCTATCCACTCCTCTCATATAATTGTGCTGTTGCTCTCTACTTTACTTTACTTTTGTTCTTACTGCTCTTCTTTCTGCAATTTATTGTATTGCATAATTCATGTTGAGATATTTTGCCTATAGTCTCTGATTTTGTTACACAGCTAACTATATTATTTGCATATTTGCATTTTGTACTTTGTATTTCTGCTGCTCTATTCTCTTCCCATTCTGCCAAGAATGCAAGAATGCATTTAGAAATGAGTTCTACCAGCTCTGACGTCTTTGCTGGTAGAATGCTTGAAATAAATACACGAATGAATGAATGACTGAATGAATGAACGAACGAATGAATGAATGAATGAATGAATGAAGGAGAAAAATGGATAGGCAAGTGTGTGTTATGGATTTGTTTTACACACCCGAGATGTGTGGTGACCCATAAGCCTCAAGAACGAAGCTCGAGAGGTTTATGAGATCATCACACACTGAGGGGTGCAAAAAATGTTCTTAAACACACACTTGTCTATCCATTATTTTTATACTTGCTGGTGCAGGGGTGAATGCCAACATCAGTTAAAGCAGTTCTGTCATACTGCCACACCCACACACCTCCTGTCCAGTAAGGACATTTCTTTTTCTTTCTTTCTTTTTCCTTTGAGAAAATACTGCTGTTGACCAGGCAGAAAACTCTAGCCAGACTCACACTGAAGATCATGTTGGGTTGTACAGAAGCCCTGACCGAAGTGCAACAATGGCAGGATCAACCTGATAGATTTTTTTTGTTGCAAAAGACAGGATTAATAAGACAGTCAAAAAATAACAACTTACATGTTAGGAGGGTGAGAGGCAAACAATTACTTTGGGAAAGCAGTACTGGTCCTCAGTAATAAAAATATTGTAACAACCATGTTTCTAGATGTGTTCGGCCCACCCACATAAAGTCTAATGACCAATAAGGCAGTGTGCTATAAATGACTGATGCTGGAGGACACTGGTACTGAGGGAAAGTTTTGAGAAATGCCATAATAACCTGTTTTTAGGTTATTAAGGCATTTGAAAGATATCTGCAAACTATTTGATAAAGGCGGTCAACAGTAATTATATAAATAATACTTGTAATACCATGCCATATCATGAGTGCAATAGCACATACCAGGGTGCTGTGTTCATTGGGAGCTTCATGACTCAGTATAAACCTGAGGAGTGACTATATTTCCTAATTACTGCAGCATCCTATCATGTTGTATTGGCTTGCACACACAAAGTAAAATGATGTTGAAGTAGCATTTAAAATATAGCTTGGCACAAATCAATACACAGAAATTGAGAAGCTGTATCAACATGTCAGAACCATGTTGAACTAATTCCTAGATTTCATCATAAACAATTACGTTTTGGGTAGAAGCTCATAAAGCTTCACCAGACCTGAAATTACAATTTATTTAGAATAAACTTCTGAGTAGGTGGTATAGAACACAAGACAGATTAATATGAATGGGCCTGGCTACATCTGAGTTATGTTGGAGATGTGACAGGGAGTTAGCATCTTTATTTCATATATAATGGGCCTGCCCCTTGTTATCACACTGGTGGTCATCTGTTTTCAGAAAGCTAGAACAGGTTTTTTGTTTTCCAATTTCTCATTCTCCTGAATTCTGGATTTTGGAAGACCCTACCATGCTCTCATTACAGGCTTTAAAATACAAATCATTACTATATGCGGTAGCTTTGGAGACAGAGTGTTAGATCCTCTGAAAGTGGGCATCTCCTACTATTCCTATGATGAACCACTGGGTGCAGGCTATTCTTAAGATGGCCTCCTATTTAAGAGTTCTGTATTGGAGAAAGTGGCCTTGCCTAAATTTTATATGATTTGGGTGACTTTGTTAAGCAATGGTGGGGTGGTTGATTATTTAGACATTTATTAACTGGACGGATTTTTTTTGTTCAGTGTTGTTGTGTCTGTTAAGAAATTGGCTCAGACGAGTGCTGCCAGGCTACCTGCTGTATGCTATGAATATTTTATGCTATATTCATTGTGAATTCATGTTTTTTCTCTTTCCTAAATGGAGTATTGCATTTATAATGTGTATGTTCTGTTAATGTTGAAATTTAATAAAATATTCTTATACAAAAATCAATGACATTCCTAGTTCTGTTTCAGATTTAGAACTCCCCCCAAAGGTAATTTCTTAGAAAACTGATATGGGTTATAAAGACTTAAAATAGCAAGCTACAGCACCTGGCTGACAAGCAGACAGACTGTGGGTGCTGCCACTCAAGAAAAGAGTCCTAAACCACTGTACTGTGGTGATCTTTGCTGACTGAAGGAGAAGTAGTGGGCACTCCGATTCAATGAAATAGAATAAAATGTTTTTCATTTTCTTACTTTAATAAATATCAAAAAAAGATTCTGCTCTTACCTTGCTGATTTAGTTTGTGAAAAAGATTCAAAATCACAGGCTACTTTTTTCAAGTTGCACTCTCATGAGCCCTGCCCAGTGGCGCTGAGGGTTGAGGCACTGGACGCCACAACTTGTGCCATGCTGGTGACCCGAGTTTGGGAGCGAGCTCAGGTGCTGGGGGTTGGCAGGGGAGGGACTGGATTGAGCACCTGCTAGGCTTCTCTCCTGTCCTGGGGGGAAGGGCATTGGGGAGCTCGGCACTACAGCAGCCCCTGGTGGAAACTGGGGGGTACTGCAGTAGTGCAGGGCTCCATGCAATAGCGTGGCTGATGCTGGCAGGGTTGCCGTGTACCATAGCTTCGGGGGGTGCACACGCAGGGTTGGGGTGGGTGAAACAGAACATAGGAAAACCCCGGTTCCAAGGGAAGGCAACGGCACCAATCCCCATGTCCACAGCCGGGTCCAACTCGGCAGGCCTTCATAGACCCTCCACCCAGTGGCCCACTGCCACAGCTGGAGTCTACAAATTGAAGAGAGCCCAATGTAGGAGGGGCAGCCCCACCCCGGAAAGGTTAAGCTGGGGGTGCCAGCTGTGAGAAGGGGGCGGAGGAGAGGAAGACTCGGTTGGGGGACTTCAGGCAGGACAGGACAAGGTTGGATGCCTGAGAGAGGCTCTTGGATCCATGACCAGAGGAAAAAGAATCTAAAAAAAAGTTGCATCTCACGTTTCTAATTCTTCCCATTTACTTGCTTGATATCATATGCAATATAATAAAGTGCCATAAAGTGCAGCATGTTTCAACAAGTGCGCATAAATTCACAAAGGTGTAATATAAACACAATCCAAGATCCTCACCATGCTGCCCCTCTCAGCCCTAGCATTTTGATCCACCCTATCTTCATCAGATGGTATTACTCACACCCACTTGCCAAACATTTAAATAGTGATCTGTTACTATGATAACCAGCAACAACAAATGTTCTTAAAAAAGTACAATAAATTATCAAAAATATAATCAATAAGATTGTTCAAAATAACATATTCCTATTCAAAAATATTGCAACATCAAAATAGCAAGCCAGAGGCCAGATTTTCAAAGGCCTTAGACCGACCAAGGTCCCTGCATTGAACAGGTCTGATGCAAGAGGCATCATGCACCAAGGGCAGTGCCAAGTGCTAATTTCAAAAGCAGCCTGCATCACCCAGCAGGCTGCCTGCACCAAATGTGTACTAGCACTAGCCTTGTGCCACAAAAGTGGCTGTGGCATGGCACCAGGGAGCTTGCAGCAGACCCAGATTGCCAACCCTCTAATCCCAATTTTAGAGACCTCCCAGGAATTAAGTGTCAATTACCATTAGACCAGTGAAGTGCTAGTCTAATGGTCAGGTAACTCTCCTGGGAGGGTCATCTAGTATATGCCACTGTGAGGCCTGCCCTGATTCAGTCAGGATGGCTGCTTCCTGGTGGTACAGTGGCCTCCTCCCACCCCAACTGTCCATGTGCTGAATGTACTCTCCCTGGTGCCTGGGTGCTCCCCACTCAGCACATGGTGCCCACTAACCCCACACCCCATTCATATCCCCCAGATTCGCAACCGGCACAGTCTCACCCATCATGGCTAGCCAAAATGAACTATCAGTGTGCATACTGTATACAGTATATGGTAAGTACACTGACAGTCTGGCGCGGCAGCCATGTTGGGGTGAGGAGGGCTGTGCCAGTTGCCGAATCTGGTTAGGGGACGGGGGAGGCATGGTGTTGTGGGGGGTGTGTTGCTCTAGCCAGCATTATACTCATCTGTGGGTGCAACAGACACCCCGCTGCCATTGTAACATTCAAGGTGGGTGCGCCATCCATTTGGTGCAGCACCACCTTTGCCGCAAGCCACTGGACTGTGGTGCTAGGACCCTATGGAATAGAATATTGAGTGTGGGGTCCCGGACGCATCCACACTCGGTGCAAGCTGCCATTGTCACAGCTTGCATCGGGGAATTGAAAACCCAGCCCAGAATATTTAAAGCAAAGTCCTTGTTTTTCCTTTTAGTAACACTTCCCTTTTCAGCATTTCTTACATGGCAAGTTTTTTTTCTCATCGAATCTGGCTTTAGCATTCCCACTTTCTCATTTCAGAGTGTCACTCTGTCAAAGTTCACAGTCTCATGCAATCAAGCTTTTCCTCATAAAAAAGTACAAATATGATTAAGTATCACAAAAACATGGTACAAATGAAAGTAAATGTCACAAAAATAACAGTAACAATTTGGAGGCAAGTGAGGCAAGCAAATCAAAGGGGAAGAAATCTGTGGAAAAAATAGGAGAAATTGATTTAGTAATTAATCTGTCGTCTAAAGAGATTGCAATTGAGCAAAAAACTGTTTCAAATAAAGGACTCTCATTTGTCCCACTCCACAGGTGAATACATTTGAGATCATTATAGACATGTTTAAAGTTTTTCCACAAGATCCACTTGAGACTGTTCTTTGCTAACTTTGCTAACTTGAAGCAAGTAGCCTGTGATTTTGAATCTTTTTTTACAAGCTAAATCACCAAAGTAAGTGCAGTTTTTTTATATTTATTGAAGAGAATATGGTTTAGCCAACCTATGTTTTCTGCAGAGTTAAATATTTATACTGAGGGGTTTAGGCAACATAGGAGTCTGGGGGCAAAGCATAAAATATACTGCAGTTTCGTGTCCGTGAATGTATTCTCTTCTTTCTTGGAATGTGTGCTTTTTTGGTTGGGTTGGGATTGTGGTCCCGTCATGGCATAGTGGGTAGAGCAAGGTGTTAGAGAAGAAGGGAGTTCCAGAGGTTTGTGTCATGTGGCGTTGTGGGTTCAAAACTGCCATCACCATCTCTGTTGTTTGGTCTCATTATAATTATCTTCAAGGGCTTCCATATCATTTTCAATTACAAGTTTGATGTGTGCATATTGGTTGTAATTGTTGTTCTTAAATAGTTTTCTTTAGTATGTTTTTATGTTACTAAAGTCGCTGTTCTGACGTTTGCGTTATTGGTATAGTCTGTATTTGTAGTAGCTCAGCGTGTCCTTGCTCATATAGATTAGCACTGTTGTGTTCTCACTGCTTTGACATGGAACCTGCAACTGTTACAAACCGAGATGCCCACACTGATATTTCAACATCAAGGAGTCTTCTTTATTGCAACCAGTGTGTGAGTCACCAACACTCCACATACCAAAGCATGAAGTGCTACTACAAATGTATATGACGTGTTACTAGCAAGTCCTAGTCTAATATCTTCTGTGGTCACTAAATATATTTGTAACCAGCACCTCAAGCTGTGAATCTCTGCATTTGTTTATGGATGGTGAGACCTCAATTTTGTTTTGTTGATTATGCTGTTGTTTGTTCTGAGTGCCAGCTCCCAGTGTGACTTTTCTTATGATTGTGGTACTCTTACATTTAATGTGACACAGCAAAAAATGCAAAGGCTCAAATGCTCAGTATACCCCAGCATTAAATAGTGACTTCTAATTAATGAAAAAATCATATACTACAAAAGCAATAAATTACAATAAATAAAAAAATAATAAAAAAATAGAGCTGTCATATGATCACTAAGGTCAATAAAATTGTAAATAAATGGAAGATATTGAGATATTAGATATACAAGTACAGTATAAAAAGTGCAACAAGGGCAAAATACCAAGTGAACAGTAAGGGACACTAGACTGGGATGGTGGGGTTAAGCTGAAAGGAAAGATGTAAAGGGAAAATGAAGGGAGAGATTAAAAGTGGTAGGAAATGGGCCGGGGGAAGAAGTGACAGGTATAATTGGGAGGAGAATAACAAAGAAAGAGTAGGAAAATGCAAAAATAGGAGAAATGAGTGGGACAAAAACTTAAACGTACTGAAGGTATCACTGAGTTCATTAGGATGAATACTGAGTGCAGAAAAAAAAATCACAGAAAAACAGAGAAAAATCCTAAGTAAGGCCTTTGAGTGTCATGCTTTCCAGGTCACAGATCCAGTAAGCCTTCATTGAAGCAGGATGACATGATCGCTCCCTCTGTGGTCAATATTCACTTTGCAGTGCCTATGAACTTGAGATTTGCTATTGAACCATGTGTTGTTCCTCTTTAAAAGTTTGGCTGTACTGGCCCAGTGGTGCTGAGGTTTGAGGTGCTGAACACCACACTTTGCGTTATGCTGGTGACCCAGGTTTGGGAATGACCTCTAGTCACAGGAGTGCTGGCACAGTGTGGAGATTGGGAGCAGGATTGAGCGTTGGCTCTCCTCTCCCAGTTAAGTGGTGGGGTCACCAGCCCGTAGTCCTACCATCACTGAATGGAGTTTTGATGTCAGCACAAGCAGTCAATGATGCAACTGGAAGGAAGTGGCATCCCAAACAACGCGTGCCTTAACATGCACATGCTACGTCAGGGACACGTGGAGTAGAGGCTGAGAAAACCCGCAAAAACATAAATTACATACAAAAAATAAAGTGTTTGGCTGTGCTATATGTGTCATTGCTACTGTTAATGGTTACTTTATGTTCAGTAATTCTTGTCTGAATCATTCTTTAGTCTGCCCGACATATACAGTATATCTTGATTAATAGCCACCATCCAATACAAGTCACCCTCAATCTTCAACCACTCAAAATAAAACATTGTAACAAAAGCCACCCTCGATTAATAACCGTGGCCTACATTAGGTACATCCAGTACACTTGTATTGTTTTTCATGGCAATACCTTACGATATACAGTATGTTCACCACAATGCCTTATAAAGTTAATTCTTACCTCTACAATGGTTAGATGACATCCATAATACTAAAATCCCACAGTAGATCATGAAAGACTACAAAAACAAAACAAAACTAATTTAAACATTTAATCAGCTGCACTGCATATTGTTTGGCGTTCTGCCTTGTTGGTCCCATATCCGGAAGTCCCTGAAGTTACCAGAAGTGAGAAAAGATTAGAAACCCGAGCTTTGGACAGAATTTATTCTTTTATTCAATATTGCACAATAAAAATAAAGTATGAGTAACTAAAATAAAACAGTGTTAAAACACTGAGTAGACTCTGCTACTAAAATTCATTCAAGCTCTTAGCATTCTCTGTCTCAGCTAAAGTGTCACAGCTAGCAGCTCATATATCTCAGCTCTTTCTCTTTTCTTTTTTTAACTGGGGGATGTGACACTGGTTTGAATGCTAATCAGGTGGCAATCAGTTGTCAGCTGTTAGGCTGATAGGCTGTTACAGAAAGGACCTGAAAATGGGCTGCAGCTAATAATAGCCACCTTGGAAAACAAGCTGCACCGCCGACCATATGTTTATAATTATAAGTGCTGCTTTAATTTAAAAATATACGGTACTTGGATACCTGGGCAAGTTAACATGCAAATTAAACCTTCTGTTGATTAGTTGATGAAGTCATGTATAGGGTACTTTTTGGCTACTCCTCAGATACTCAGAGTCAGTGCATTGGGGCAGAAGTTTGACGTCTTTGCAGAATATTTAAACTAGCAAATGGGGAGAGGGGTGCAGCACCCCATACGTCGAATGGGAAGAACACCCTTCCCCCCCTCAGCTAGTGATCAAACAGGAATTCAGCATGTTTGCCGTTCATTTGCATCACCAGGTAAGAAAAAGGTTTGTCTCCCCATACGATGCACAGGGGTATGCCAAACTTCACCCAACAACTAACACACCAAAATCTGGCCAATGGAAAATCATGTACACAATGCTCACAGCCTGGAAATAAGATCCCAGACCTGAAGGCAATAATGTCAGAAGCTAAACTGGACATAGTAGCAATTAGTGAGACGTGGTTTACCAGTAACCACCTGGGAGACTTTCAGTACCTGGCTATGTATTGTTCAGAAGAGACCCGAGGTGCAAGGAGGGAGTGGCCCTGTATGTTAATGAAAATATCAAAGCTACAGAAATTCAGAGTACACATAAGAGCCAGAAGAACTGTGGGTCACCCTGGAAACAGGATATGGGACAGCCATAAGAACTGGGGTTTTCTACAGGCCCCCAGACCAGAGAGGAAGACATGGACACATTACTGTTAGAAGATATACAAACATGACAGCTAAAGGGAGGTTCTGATAATGGAGACTTCAACATGCCGGATACAGATTGGTCAATACCAGCAGGAACATCTGCCAGAACTAGACTCATAGTGGATTCCCTGCAGGAGGGCCTCAAACAACTGGTACAGCAACCCACAAGAGACAGGGCTATCCTAGATCTAGTACTGACTAACAAAGAAGGGATCATAGATCTCCAGGTAGAAGGTCACCTGGGAGCCAGTGACCATCACATGGTATGGTTCAATTTGGCTACTACATCTAAATCATCCCATTCCAAGGCAAAATATGGGACTTCAGAGGCTGACTTTGATAAGATGGCCAACAGAGTTAAGCTAGCCCTGGCAAAAGAAACACAGGTGAGAAGTGCAGGGCAAAGTGGGCAAGCATTAAGGATGCAATACTTGAAGCAACATCCCATTGCGTTAGACAGAAAAGGAAGTGCAAAGAAGAAGAAACCACTTTGGTTCTCAAATACAGTAGCAGAAAAGGTCAGAGCCAAAAGGCTGGCCTTCAGGAAATATAAGGAACACAGCGGGATGAAGATAGAGAGCATACCAAACTGCCCTAAGGGAAGCAGGTAAGGCAGTAGCAGGCAAAGTCCCAAACTGAGGAACACTAGCACGAACAGTAAAGAAGGTGACAAGACTTTCTATAGATACATTAGTGAAAGGAGAAAGTCCAGAGGTATTGCTGCTTAATGGAGAAAAGGAGCATGTGAGGAGGAGGACCCTGTAAAGGCATCTATCCCAAATAGATACTTTTGCTCAGTATTTACTGAAGAAAGGTAGGGCAGGGCCCACAGCTCAGCATCATGGACACGGGGAGGGAGGTGAGCACTACTCCTTCACAAAAAAAGGGTCCTACAAGAGCTTGCTAAGCTCAGGGTGGATAAGGCAATGGGACCTGATGGCATACATCCCAGGGTACTTGGAGCTAAAGGAGGAACTAGCAGAGCCATTAGCAGAATTGTTTAGTGAGTCTCTGAGCACAGGAGAGGTCCCAGAAGACTGGAGAAGGGCTCATGTGATCCCTCTCCACAAGAGTGGTAGCAGGGAGGAGGCGGAGAACTACAGACCAGTCTTACTCCTCAGTAGTGGGCAAGATTATGAGGCACTCCTTAAGGAAAGGATAGTGCAACACCTGGAATCCATAGGGCACAGGATCCAAGACAGCATGGGTTTACAAAGGAAGGTCCTGTCAAACTAATCTCATAGATTTCTTTGACTGGGTAACCAGAGTGGTGGACCAGGGGAAGCATTTGATGTCGCCTACCTTGACTTCAGCAAAGCTTTTGACACTGTTCCACATAGAAGATTGATAAATAAGCTGGGTAGGCTCAGGTGGGTCAGAAGTTGGTCAACTGGGTGTGGCAAACTGGTTGGTGGGCAGAAAACAGAGAGTAGTGGTAAATGGTATACAGTCAGAAGAGATGCAAGTCACAAGTGGGGTACCTCAGGGATCAGTCCTGGGGCCAGTCCTCTTCAAGATCTTCATTAGTGACCTTGCAGATGGACTAGAGGGTAAGGCTTGTCTGTTTGCAGATGACACCAAGATCTGCAACACAGTAGATGATCCAGATGGGGTGGGCAGAATGAGAAGAGATCTGGATAAACTAGCAGAATGGTCAGAAGAGTGGCAACTTGGATTTAATGCAAAAGTGCAAAATCTTGCACATAGGGAAGAGAAACCCTGAAGCCACCTATAGGCTGGGAGGGAGTTGCTAGCAGTCATAAAGGAAGAAAGAGACTTGGGCATCATTATCACTGATGACCTAAAATCATCAAGCAGACCTCTAAAGCAGTAGGTAAGGCTGAGGGGTGTTAAATTGTATTAGTAGGGGAGTATCACAAGTCATAAGAGGAGGTATTAATCCTCTGTACAAGACACTGGTTAGGCCCCATCTGGAGTACTGCGTGTAGTATTGGAGGCCACACCTTCACAAGGACATTAACCAAATTGAGGCAGTCAGAGAAGGCAGCCAAAATGGTGCAGGGACTGCATCAGAAGACATATGAGGACAGATTAACGGAGCTCAATATGATACCCTTGAGCAAAGGAGGGAGAGAGGTGATATGATCGAGGCATTCAAACACCTTAAGGGCATAAACAAGGTGAAAGAGTCTAACATGTTTAAATATAAGAAAATAGCAGGACAAGAGGACACAGCATGAGATTAGAGGAAGGCCAATTACGGGGAATGTGAGGAAATTCTTTTCACAGAAAGGGTGGTGGATGCATGGAATGGCTACCACAAGAAGTGGTGGCTATGAATACAGTTCAGGGCTTCAAACAGGCATGGGATAGGCATAAGGGAGCAATACAAATGACTATGAATAGATAGGCCACTGACAGAGCAAAGGCGGTGGCACATTTATAAGGTAGAAAAGAAATGGGCAGACTGGATGGGCCTTGCGTGTCCTTATCTGCCAACTTCTATGTTTCTACTTGCACATCAAATGGACTAGGACAGTATATGCATCTGTCACACCAAAAATTGTCCTTTAGATGGGCCACTAACAACATTTCCATTTTCCTTTACAGAGGAAAATTTACTTGGTTACCTCATTTTCAAAAGGTTGCCTTTTATATGTAATAGGTGGTGTTTTAGCTTAAAGTTAATGAAGTTGTGATTTTCATAGACGAGAAACAAGGCCCATTTTCTCATCCAGTGTACCCTGTCTACAGATAGAATATATCAGTGCCCCCGAGTGACATTCTCTGACTTCACAGATAAAGGACTAAATTTAGTGATCTTTCCCAAATTTAAAGAGTATTACCAGCATGACCAGATATATATGTCAGCAATATAACTTTAGCTGAATAAGTTTGATTTCCTTAACAATTATTATTTTTGAGAATGAGCTTTGACTGAGGATATTTTTTGTCAGCAAAAACTGCAAGCTTGACTATTTTGCCAAAGCTGTGTAAAATACTCTTTCCAAATATGCTCAGAATATGTATCTAGGTGGTAACAACCTCCTTGGGTAAAGAAATGGAAATATGTTAGGTGTTGATTGATTTTGGGCAAAACACTTGTTTTGAAAAGTGTAATGATGGCAATTTTGGCCAAATATATTACTACACAGTTGCAGTTGAATGTGTATGTGTTACATATATATGACATGAAACCCCAATACCTTGAATTCTTACAATGAAAGAAGAAGAAAATTTAAACAAGGTAATGAAGTCACAAATTTTTACTTCCCAAAAACACTATTTTGGAATACAATTTAAAAATAAATACACATAAGTATCCTGTATGTGGTTGAAAATTCCCAAACTGTAACAAATGTTTCACATCATCTTAATCATCTTCATTCAAGTCATCTTCATAAGCAATTGTTCTATGGACATTTTCACACAATTCACCTAGCTTGTAAAAGCAAGAGGCAGTATAGTGTAGTGGTTTAAGGCTCTGAACTGCAAGCCTGGAACCTGGGTTTGAATCTGACCCCACTTGCATACACCGTGTGACTCCCTAAGCAAGTCACTTAACCCTGTATGCTCCCAGGGTCACACCTGTAAACAAACTTTCAGGTTAGTGTGTCTCTTCTGGCAAAAAAAAAAACAAGCTTCAGTGCATACTACAATCTTTGCTTTGCACTGGCACAGATCAATCCTTGTGTGTGTTGATTTCTGACATCTGCATTATGTAAGTTCCAGCAGTCCTCTTGGAGCAGGTTCTTTGACATGAGAACAGGGCTGAGTTGACCATCCCAGAGGTGTCAGCAATGTCCGTTTGGACAACTGCTTGCAATGAAAGTTTCCACACAAGTTCCTGGAAGTTGGCACTCACAATGTGATGTTGAATGTAGATGGCAGATATTCATTTATTTGTTGCTTTTGACAGAAAAGCCAGTATCAGGTGTCATCAGCTGTATTACCAGCATTCTTTGAGGCACGTAGAAACTTCTTACAGGACCTCACTTTATTCATGGACAGTTTCACACTTTTGCCAAGCTGTGCCAAGCTCTGTTGATAACATTTGGATTCCTTTAGCAGTTAAAAAGTTTTTTCTTGCCTTGTCCAGAGAAAGCAGTAGTGTCATCACAACCTGTCAGTGAATGAAAGCATGGGAGGGCAGAGCACAGTGTTGAACCCAGGCTTTCTGCAACATGATGCATTAGTATGTAGTGTAGTTTGTCTTTCATTCCATGTGAAACCACAGCTCAATACAGTGAAGTGAGCTATATGCATACACAGTACAGCAAAATCGGTATCAGTATTACTACTCTTGTGTGGTCTTCAGAGGCATGGAGTGCATGCAGCATCATGCATGTCTGCCTCCTCATGTGATTAGATATCAGCTCATCCAGAGGCTGTGACTGAGTTAGAAAAAGTAAGACAGCATCCATATCATCCTTGAATCCATAGCAAGAATGATGCTCTTGCCAGCAGGAAATATCTGGGACCAATGTTAAACCACCTTTCACTGAGGAATTCAACCAGATTAGCCATGTTGACTGGATTGCTAATATACTTCACCGCTGCCTTGGGACAGAAATGTTTACTCCAGCAATCTTTACTTCAAGCACAGCTGATGATCCACTTTTGTACGCTTACTCAGCTTTTACAGACATTTCTGTCATATCGATCAAAAACTGTGTCGACTTTGTTGCAGCCCTCCTGACTTGGTCATGCTGTTAGGATCTCCCAGTACTTATCAGCTAAGTTTCCAAATGTAGTTGCACCTCTAGTTTTGACCATTTGCACAGCGGCCATGCCATCCACAATATAGGCTGTAGACACCAGCCTATCTGAATGGGGAAAGCTTGAGTGAACTTCAACTTCCTTCTCAAGTTCAGGCAGAAAAGCACTCCTAGGGTGGGTTATTCAAAGGGTTGTGCATGGTGCAATAGTGGCCGCACCATCGCAGCCACTGATATACTTGACATGATATTCAGAGGTGTTAGTTGTGCTGCGCAATTTCGGCTGTGCAGGGCGCACTCAGTAATGCATGTGGTGCAAGTGCAGGGTGCATGCCCTGCAAATGCAGCAGATCCCCGATATTCAGCCCGGGATGTATGGGCATATACAGCACAAACCCACCTTGAGGTCATACGGGGCACAAAATGTGCCTTTAAAAACCAGGAGCATGTTAGGGGACACCCACAGGCATGTTGCTGTATTGCCGGGTGTAACACGGCAGCCACCTGCTGTGGGTGGCCACCTGACCTTCCCAGACACAAGCCAGGTGTCCTGACCCCCCTCGCCTGATCACTGGCATAGGATAATAATATCCCTGGTGGTCCAGTGGACTGCACCTCGCCTGATCGTGGACATTGAAAAATAATATCCCTGGTGGTCCAGTGGGCTATCCCATCACCTGATGCATGGGCATAATGAAAATACATCCCTGGTGGTCCAGTGACCTGCTCCCCCGCCCAATTGTGAGCATACATTGAAATTGAATTCCTGGTGGTTCAGGGACCTGATCCCCAGCCCAATCATGGGCATAGGAATAAATAAATTCCCTGGTGGTACAGCGGTATCCCCTCCACACCAGCCCACTTAGACCCACCACCTAGCCCCCCCCAGTCAGCGGCGAGTGGCAGCTCCCCACCTGCAAGCTGCCCAGCTGCCCACTGAATGAGAGCATGCAGTATGGCTGTATGCCTTCTGGTCCACTGCATGGGCCAATGGGTGTACTGACCATACTGTACTACAAAGTCCTGAAATGTGAGTTCATTCACAGTTCAGGACTGTGTCATAGAGTATGGTCTGCATGCCTATTGGCCCATGCAGTGGACCAATAGGTGTACAGCCATACTGCACGCTGTCAGTCAGCAGGTGGCCAGATGGCTTGTGGGTGGGGATCTGCAGCCTGCCGCTGACGGGGGGCCTGGGTGGCGGCTCTCAGTGGGTGAGTGGGGGGTACCACTGGACCACCAGGGAATTTATTAATTCATATGCCCATGATCAGGAAGGGGATCGGGTCTACTGGACCACCAGGGATGTAGTCTTATTATGCCCACAACTGGGTGATGGGGTAGGGTCAACTGTACCTCCAGTGAAGTACCTTTATTATGCCTGCAATTGGGTGATGGGGTAGGGTCCACTGGACCATCAGTGATATAAATCTATTATGCCCGCAATCGGGCGATGGGACGAGTTGCCCACTGAGGGGCAGGGGGCGTCAGTCCCCGATGACTGCAGCCTGGCAGGGTGCCAGGTGCAAGTCACTGGGGATTGGCACACTACATGCAAATGGGGCCATAATGACATGCAAATGGCCCCATTTGCACCTTGAATGCATTATGGCCTCATTTGCATACACAGCTCTGAATATCGTGGTTACTGCACCTAGTGCACCCGCACTTGCACTGGCGCATCCCTCTGCTCCTCATCTGCCACTTGTGCTGGCACAGTGCACTGCACCATGTGCTGTGTGGGCATCCCCAGTGCCATATTCAATGGTTCTGAACCATGTCGCAACACCATTGAATATCACCTGGACTGTGCCTGGCTCAGCCCAGTTGCGCTGCGCCCAGGCTTGCACCCTGTCTGACACAGTCTGAATATTCAACTCTAGTGTTCTTTCTGAGAGTTCCATCTGAATGTGCCAAGGTGAAGTTAACAGCAGAGAGTTCATAAGTTAGAACTTCTTTTAGACCAACATTTTGGACTTCGCTGCAACAATCAGTTTTCCAAAATGCATTGGTCAGCTTTAACAATTTGTACTATCTCATCTCTAGCTTTGACCATTTTCTTCTGTGCTAGAGTTGCAAATGTTTTCAATTTCAGGTGTGGCAAGGTGTTCCAAAAGCTCTTTGTGTGTGTGATGAATCGTTCTTGTATAAATTCCTCCATATGCTTCTACCAATATCTTCAGCGACAGAAGACTCTGTGTCATTTCAGCTGGTACTACAATTCCAGTTGCAATGTTCAAAGGGAGACACTTGCTGTCATAATTATCTGGAAGAGTGAATGGTTTTGGCATTAGTTTTTTTGTGAACATCGACAGAAGCCTCTACACATTAGTTTCATCCCTCTTCAGTCACTGGAACCTAAACTCCTTGTGAGTGCCAAATGTTTCACTCTCCGGCATGCCACACATGTGCTTTGCAGAAGTTTTTATGGCTGCCCTCACTTGGCTGGTGAGAAACCATTTCTCTAGAGCTCCTGGCTGTTGAGTGGTTCTGATGATGCCTCCTCGTTTTTTTGAATCAAGGTTAACTGACTGCTCTAGGGCCCTATCTGTCCATACCTGACTGAATGGATGACGTTACTGACTGAGCAATTTCCTTTCATGAACTCTTCATGCACCTGGAGTGAGTACTTGGGGGTTGGTTCATGTCTGCAAGATATATTGGCATCCATCTTGCATGATTGGTTGCCCATGGAGAAGAAGTATGACACCATTCCAACAGTAGAAGACAAGTGCAATAACCAGTTCTGTTTCTCTCAGCTTGAATAAACATGAGTAAAAGTTGTACCATCTGAATTTACAAGTTCCAGAAAGCAAAGAGATGTGATTTTGAGCTAGCTTCAGGTTTGAAAGATGTGAACAGCTGCTGAAGCTCATTCAGGTCTCTGCACAACTCCCTTAAGTTCTTACGCAGCATTTCACCCCCATTTCAGTGCTGTTTCTGCACACCTTGATTTTACTGTTGAGACTTTCCACTTCTGTGGCATTCAGGCTGTCCATATTCTCTCCCATCTCTTGAACCCATTCCAAGAATGACTGCCATTGCAGGAACAGGATTGCTTCTATTACCAGTTTGTTGGCTCTCACCCCTTGGTTATATGAATTTCACTAAGCAGAGCAGAAGCTGTGCTACTGCCATATATGTTGAACTCTATAATGAGATCTTCTAAGCTTGAGTCTTCCAAACTGCTTCCCTATAAGTGCTAAGTAGTTAAGGGTGATGTGAAAGCCTCCCATTCTGATCACAGTGCCCTTGAACTATTCTGCATACCACCACTGTATCTCCTTTGATTTCATATAAATGGCTAAGTCAAATGTAATGTCTGACTCATAGAAACATAGAAACATAGAAGTTGACGTCAGATAAGGACCACAAGGCCCATCCAGTCTGCCCATTTCTTTTTCTACCTTATGGCCTTTGCTCTGTCAATGGCCTATCTATTCATACCTATCTGTATTGCTCCCTTATGCCTATCCCATGCCTTGTTAATGCCCTTAAGGTGTTTGAATGTTTCAATCATATCACCTCTCTCCCTCTTTTGCTCTAGGGTATACACTTTGAGCTCAGTTAATCTGTCCTCATATGTCTTCTGATGCAGTCCCTGCATTTTGGTTGCCCTTCTCTGGACTTCCTCAATTTGGTTAGTGTCCTTGTGAAGTTGTGGCCTCCAGTACTGCATGCAGTACTCCAGATTGGGCCTAACCAGTGTCTTGTAAAGAGGGATTCTTACTTCCCTCTTCCGACTTGTGATACCCCTACTAATACACCCCAAAAGTGTAGGTACTGTGGTTCCATCACCCTCTTCATGGGTCATGGTTCCACAATCACCATTTTGACGGGATACCATCTGCCTCTCTGTGTTTGACGTGAAGTTGAAAGCTACCTTGAGTAACTTTGTGGGGCACATTCAAATGATAGCCCATGCAATGTCCATGATTAAGGAATCGTCTTGGAGGACCAGTCACACTGGTTCCATTCTCTCAACATTGTCAATGAAGGATGTTACAACTGGTCTCTTCCAAAACACCCCCACAGCACTAATATGCTGTACATGATCTGTTGTTTTCAAAGCCCTTCTTCTGACAGAGTGTTCTGCATGCACAACTCTCTTTCATTTGGACCAAATTGTCTCCTTTGATACATTACCAAGGCAGTGAAGTGGGTTGTCTGTTTACCAGCCAAAGTTTCTTCGATGATATTGTTATCTGCTGCCATTTGAATGAACATGTTGGAACAATGTTTATTGTGATAACAATGCCATGGTTTTCTGACTGAGCTAGCACTTCCAGTGCAAGGCTTGTATCTAGCACTTTAATATCATCATAAGAGACACTATTGTCCTTGTGGTTCAGAACAGTGATAGCCGCTTTGGAACCTGTAAAGTGTCTCATTGTCATAGGTGATGTGCTCCAGCATCTTTTGTCTTCTGTGTGATGCACAATGTGCAGTGTCCTGACTTATCATGATTATGTGCTTTCATCTGCTTCATTCTTACATTCTGAGCTGAGAGCACTAAACTGTTCTACATCTAGATCCTTTTTTGTAAAGATCCATCACAGAAACCAGTAAAAGGCTTTGTGGAATGATTTCCTTTTGCATTTTCAGTGTGAGATTTTCAATATTGAATGGTTTGATGTTGATTCCCTTGTAATTCATCATATCTGCTTTCAGTATCTGTGCTGTATGAAAGAGCACCTGAATAAGACTGACTCCGTCCTTCTTAGCTCCTCTGACCTCTGCAGCTTTTAAAGCCACCTGTGACTGTGATTTGCTGGAGCATGCAGTGGAAGTTGCATTAATTACATCTTGCAAAGATATGTCACTAGAGTAAAAGTTCTGATTTGCAAGGGTTTGGTTGCTGGTGAAATGCCAGTGAGTCCTGAAAGCAAATCTATAACCTGTTTTCAGTCACTGGGAATGGTAATTGTCTGCTGCAATACCTTTCTTTCCAGGTAAGACTTGAAACAACCTAATAGAAATGTCATGGTATAAGCCCTGGTTGTATCTCTGTTACTAGCTGATTTTGCAGTGGTAGGCAGTTTCTTGTATTACTTATTTATTTATTTCTCCATATTACATTTACAAGGATAAATGCATTACATCTCATTCTTATCTGTTACACATTATTGTCAGCAGGAAATATTTCATCATTTCTTACCATGTTAAACTTTTAAGTTCTTACAGGACTTTAACAAAATTGTAGCTTTTCCCAAGTGCATTCTCTCTCCCCCCTCTTGCTCTCATGGAATAAAGGATTCATCTATTTGTGTCCTATACATCACACATTTTCTCCAAGTAATCTCAAACTATTGTACTGTACCTCATGAGGTAGCTATTGTTCTTTCTAAATAATATACTTCTTTCATGACATCTTGCCATTGTTCTAAGGTGGGTGGAATTATGCTATGCCAATTGCGGGCGATCATCTTTTTTGCAGCTCTCAAGTACAAATATAAATGGCTCTTACTAGGGAATTACATTGTCTTTTAATATATACAGTAGGGCAAGTTACGGGGTAAGTCTCAATTCTGTGTCTCATAGTTTTACTAAGATAGAGCCGATATCCTGCCAGAACTGTGCCAGGGCTGGACAGCTCCAGAATATGTGCACTACATCTGCCTGCTGTTCCCCACAGAGCCTCCAACAGTTACCGTAGCTCTCAGGTAAATATTTTAACAGTTTATCTGGTGTATTAAAAAAATGACTTCTACATTTCCATATGAATTCCCTCCAGTATGGAGCCTGTGAAATTGTCATCAAACACTGTATTGGGGTTATCCAGAGTTCACATGGGATATCTATCCCCAAACTCTTAATCCATGCCCTAAGATTGTTAAAGTTGATTCTCCCAATGTTCCCATAGTGTCTTATAAGCTAGTCCCACTAGATGTGGGTGTATGTACCTCTTACTGCTCCTATTATCAGTTGCATTAAGGCTGGGATAGGGTTTGAAGTGTCCTCTTTGAGGGAGTTTTCCAGTAGATAAGCCCTAACCTGCAGATATCTATAATGGTCTTGGTATGGCATTGATATGCAGTCTGCAACTTGCAAATGGCAGGCTGGCCCAGTGGAGCTGAGGGTTGAGACTCTGACTCCACACCCCATGCCACGCTAGTGACCCGGTTCGGAATGAGCCAGAAGTCACTGGAGTCAGCAGGGGAAAGAGATCACATCTGGAGGACTGCCTCTCTCCCAGGGGAGGGTGTGCAGACACCACCATGGAATGACCTCTGGCGGTGGCTGGAGGTTCACCGACTGAGAAGTGCGGCATATGCCAGGGGCGGGCAGAGCTTCAGCACTATGTTGCCTCGCTGACCGAGCTCCACAGGGAAGGGGGGAATTGAAAAAAGAAAGAAAAATACCCCAATCCAGGGGATAGATGAAGGTGCCTCAACCTTCTACAGCCCACACTCCCAACTCCAGGCCATCTCCTCTCCACTGCCAGACTTCTGTGTGCTGGGCACTTTTCCCTATGAGATAGAGTGCCCTGGGTGGATAGGGAGGCTCTACCTCTGGAGGGTTCAGACCCAGAGGTGGTGCTTGGTGACATGAGTGGAAAGGGAGTGGTCATGGCAGGATGTAGAGGCTGGGAGCTCCTGAGGTCGCTGGAAGGAGTTCTCCAGGTTTGAGAGTTAGATAAAGTAAAAAAAAAACTTTGCAAATGGCACTACTTTTGTGAATCTAAAACTAGTGTATGTAAAATGTTCCTTGACATTGCCATCTACATAAAAGTTAAGTCTACCTGTGGTGGAAGAAAGTCCTTGTCCAAGATAAGTAATTTGAAATAATAGAAATTCTGCTCTAATTTAGACTGTGCTCTCATCTCATACCAGGACCTAGTGTATTTTTGGTACCAAAGGAAAAGTCACTAAACTGAGGTGGGGTTGCAGTGGGCAAAGAGTATGGAGGCACAATAAATAAATCATTTAATATAAACTATATGTTTCTAAGGTGCTTCATAGTTCTTATTTAAACATGTCAGAACAGTTCTGCTGGTGACTGCTCTATGATACTCCAACAGGTTAGGAAGGTTAAGACCTCCCAAGTTTATCAGCAGTTGCAGAATTGACTTCCTTATTCTAGGATGTTTACCTGCCCATACAAAACATGAGAAAATTCTATTCCAAGTATCAAAGTAAACTGAGATGGGATCATTGGCTACATTTGAAAAAATACAGTATTTTAGGAATATGGTAATTAATTGCCTCCACGGGAGATGAATGCTACGATATATGTGCCCACTTTCCCAATTTGTCTTCTAGCTCCTGTGTTAATGGTTCATAATTTAAAATTTCTAAATGGATCAGGTTTTGAGGTAGTTTCACTCCCAAATAGCGTATCTTATTGCAGCACCAGCGAGAAGGAAACATGGCCTTCAATATTTGCAACAGGGAACAATTTAATGCTAATATTTCTGTTTTTTGTATGATTGTAATATAACCTGAAATTGTAGCAACACTTTGTAAAACTTCAAACATCACTGGAATAGATGTTTCTTGTTCTAAAAGGGTGAGTAGTATATCATCTGCATAGAGTGAGAGGGTAAAACCTCAGCCTCCAAGCGAGATCCTTTGAACATCAGGGTGCATACGGAGTGCAGCAGCAAGGGGTTCTATATAAAGGACAAATAAAAGGGGGGAAAATGGGCAACCTTGTTGAGTGCATCTAAACAAAGAAATTGGTAGGGAAAGTTGACTGTTAACTTTTATGAAAGCCCAGGATTATTGTAAATTCTAAAGTAGAGTTATAAAATCTCCCGGAATCCAAACTTTCTAATGTCTTCCACAGAAATTGCCATATTACCCAATCGAAATGCTGTATCTGCATCTAAACTAATCAGGATTGCTGAAATACATCTCTGATTTATATGGTCTAATAAATGTACCATCCTCCTAATATTATCAGTTGTCTGTCTGGACCAAATCTGCACGATTGGTCAGAATTTATAATATGTGGCAGAATTTCTTCCACTCTAAATTCCCAAATTGACATGAATAATTTGTAATCCATATTTAGGACTGAAGTTGGTCTATATGATGAAGGCTGACTTGGGTCTTTTCCTTGTTTTAGGATAGGGGATATAGAGGCATATGCCCATGATGGGGGGAGGGTCACCTTTCTGAATCTCACTAAAAGTCATCAAAAGTGGGGTGGAAAGCTTCTTGTAATAGGTCTTATACCATTCAGATGGGAAACCATCTGGTCCAGGACATTTTAATGTCTTACTCCTAGAAATAGCTGCCTTGATTTCTTCCCGGGTTATTGGCGCTAATAGTCTATCTGATTGGCTCTGTGTTATCTTTGAGAGTACAGTTTTAGCTATAAAACTTTCCATCTGAGGGATATCTAGTATGGTTGGTGCTGCATATATTTGGGAATAAAATGCTTGAAATCTTGCCATAATATCTTTTGTGGTTTTAGCTCTATGTCCAGCTTGGGGTAAACTTAAATTAGTTATTATTGCAGATGCCCTTTTCCTCTTAAGGCGATGAGCCAGGTTCCTGGGTCTCTTTGGGCCTCCCTCATATTTATATCTTTTAAGGTAGAATACAGCTTGCTGAACTTTCTCATTGAAAATTTTTTGTAGGGCAGCCTTCACTTGTCTTATATGTTACAGCTGTCCGACGTGGGAGGCTCCCCAGCTTGCTACAAGGACTGTAATTCTGACTTTAATCTATTATAAGTAGATTCTTTCTGCTTTTGTTTATAAGATGCATATGCTATTACCTCCCCAAGGATCACTGCCTTCAGAGTATCCCATATCATGTTTGCCAAACTCTCTGCAGTTTTATTTTCCTCCAGGTTCTGGGTACTTTTTTCTCCCAGCTTTTTCTTAAAATTTCCATCTCTAAATAATGTAGCATTTAGGCACCAGCTAGTATTTTTCTTTGAGATGTTCAAGTTTAGTTTTAACAGCAATGGGGCATGGTCTGATAGGAATCTCGGGTATATAGTTATATCTTGTATCAAATCTGTATGTTCTTTAAAAATAAAAAAAGTAATCCAATATAGAATATGTATTAAATCATGGTGAAAAATATGTATATGTTCTTGATAAGGGAAAAAGATGATGCCAGACATCAACTAATCCTAATGAAGTCTGTTGTGTTTTAAAGAATTTCTGGGAGGTCATTACCCTATGCGTAGCTAACACTGAGCAGTCCAACTGTGGGGATAGCATCAAATTAATATACCCTCCTACTATTAGGCAGCCCTGTTGCATGTCAAATAGGTATTAAGCCTCTGTGAAGTGGTCTGTGGGGAGGAAATATATATTTGTTAATGTCATTTTCTTCCCAACTAGGGTACCAGTTATAATTACAAAGCATCCCGTAGGATCAGAATAATTGGAATCTACCTGGAACAGGTTAATAAAAGAACCAAAATTGCAGTCCCTCTATGTTTTCCTTTAAGCAGGATGAGGAAAACACCTGGTACCAACCCTCCCAGGATAATTTATGTTTGTTTCAGTCAAGTGAGTTTTGGGGAAAATCACTTCACTGACAGGCTTTTTAAAGTATTGGAAAAGATGAGACTTCCTAATGGGGTTGTTCAGTCCATTAATATTAAGTGATAATATTTTAACTGGTGAAATCACCATTATAGTTTTATTGCTCTTCCTAGATTACTCTGAAATAGCTTTTTAAGTGTCCATCAATCGCCCAGTACTGTCCTTTCTCCTGGGGCCACCAGTACACTTTTGAGTTTCACCTTGCACACTTATTTCCCTTTTAATACCATATTTCTCCACCCTGTCTTTTCCTATCTTTCCCTTCTAAAGGTTCCGAGAGTACCATCCTGGCCAACAATTACCTGTATACTTAATATGATCCCATGTTAATCTCATATGCTTCATATTTACATGTGGAGAGAATATTTTTTCTGAAAACATAACACATAAAATTTACTTCCCAACTACTATTTATAGAACCTGGGGTAAGGAAATAACTACCACACCTACAGTAGTAGCGTTAAATTTGTCAAGCAATTTTGTGAGATTCTCTATTTATCCTTCACAAAATTTAGGGAAAAAATCCTCTAAAATTATTTTTGTTATACCTACAGAAAGAGGCCAATTCCTATTACAGTACTTATGTGTCATCTGGTAGATTTTCAACTACACTATCAGATGAGACTACCCTCTCTGAGTAGCAGTGAACACACTAACAAACAAACCAAAATCCCTAACTAAAGGTTTCATAATTCTCAATAGGGATTTTTAGAAATCCTTAAAATCCTTTAACTAATTCGGTGCTACTACTGTACACATATAACTATTTACAAATTGGCTTTCCCCTACTTTGTTTAATGCTGATTGATGTATCATCTCAATCCTTGTAAGTAATTGGGGTATAGCCCCTGCTTCCAAGGAAAGGAGAACCATGATTGTCTCCCTGTCTGTGCCCCTCTGAAAAATTTGAGAGGCACCAGAGGAAGGCCAGAGGCATTTTACACTTGGGCCTCAGAGGGGATTCTACACCCTGTAAGGAAAAAAAATCATAGCATCTCAGGGCTTTGGTATTAAAGCTATTCCATTCACTATAAACAGCTGCTTTAAGAGCTCCCAAAGTAAAAGCAAAACAAATTTGAGCACTGAGCACCCTCTTATGGTGAGCTGATAGCCCCTTTGTTGCTATATGATTTCCCTACATAATTTGTATCTCCTCCTCCCTTTCCTGTTTCAGAAAAGTAAAATGAAAGGTATTATTCTCAAGCTATTAACTTCATAACTCCTTCTTTCAAGGTTCTACAGGACCTCAGGTCCTCTTTGTAACTCGTTAACATCTCTGTTAATATTAAACAGTGTTTCATGTAGTATTACTGATTATAAACTTAAACATCAAAATGTCTGTTGTCCCCCCATATATCTTATTGTTGTTGTTGTTGTTGTTGTAGTCCTCTGGCTACTGTATAACAGAGTTCTTCATGAAATAATTTATGAGTCACCTATTACTTTATCGTTAGCTACTGTTACCGAAACAAAACTAGACAGATCTTCAAAAATCATGTAACTGAAGTGGGACATATTAACCCCCCGCTTATGGGTATTATCAGGGAATTCCCAAGTGGAGCACTGCTACTAAAGTATAAGTGTTTCTAATTCCATTTCCAAAACAAATCCTTAAATAAAAGAAGTACTTTTCTGCGTCACTTAACTTTTTAATGTAAAGTCATGGCTCCACATTTTTACTAGTTTCTTTGTGGTTCTCAGCTGTGATGCAGGGTCAGTCGCAACTCACCAAAGTGAATAATGTAGTTCCCATAAATTCATCCCCTTCTTAATCAATCCATGTTATTCAGTTCTCCAACTTCTTAGGTCCGTCCACAAACTGGGAGGCAAAATGTAGCTAGTTGAGTGGATGCAGGTGCCATCTTCATTGTGGAGGAATCTCGTGTGGCTCCAGACACTGGTACCATCTGCCATCTGGGGGGCCACATTTCCATCTGTGCTGGCTGATCCTCTTACTTCCCAAATTGCAGGCCTTGCTTCATTCATTAATTCCTGCCAGGCCATCTCTGCAGTGTTAAATTTCTTCCTGCATTATGGTAAGTACACTACTAGCCTCATTGGATATGGGGTGGTGAATTTATAGCATTTTTCTTTCAAGACTGGTAAAATATCTGTATAAGCTCTACTGGCTTTTGTTGTTTGTGGAGCGTAGTCACTATCTAAGTATATATGTGTCTGAACTTAAAATACTTTCTGTTATCACCAGGCCATTATTAAGATTCTCTCTTTGGTGGCATAGCTTGAGAACCATGCTATTATGGATCTAGGGCATGCAATGGGGTCTGCAGGCTTTGGGCCCAGTGCACAATATACCCATTCTGTTTCAATTGATAGATCTTCAGGCAGATTAAGGCCTGTTTTAAATAAAGTGATTGTAAAGTCTGTAATGTCTTGATTTTCTGATCCTTAGGGTACACAGTAAATTCTAATATTCTTTCACCTGGCATGATTCTCCTCATCTTCTTGGTGGGCCTGTATTAAGTTTTGTTGTTCCTGCAAAATTTTGCATCGCTATGTCTAGTTCATCAACTCTGTTTTCCACTGCTGTAACTTGGTGCTCCGTATAATATGCCCTCTGCTCCAAATGTACCGCATCTTTGCAGAGCACCGCATACGTATTTTTTATTTCAGCCCAAAAGGACACCAGTTCTTTATAGATTGTGTCTAGCTTCACCCTTTTGTTTTTAAGTGTTTTTGTTTTCAGAATTGCCTGTTCAGTCTGGTCCATAGAAGCAACAGAGTGCTCTGACTCTGACTCTTCTCCCACTGATGCCATAATCATGTATTCTAGAGTTCTCTCTTGACTTTATTCATTCATAGAATAAAATTTGGAGGAGTCTTTCCCTATAGTAATTTCTTTTTAACTAAGTTTTGTATATTAAGTTCAACCTAATCGGGGAATTTTTTCGAGGGGGGCGAGGAGCCAAGGGTTCACGCTGCCATCTTGTTCAGTGCTCAACTGGAAGTCTCCCCCCTTTTGTTTTTTTTTGGTCTCAAGAAGAACAGGACTAAGTTAAGAATGTCTTCTTCATGAATAAGATTATATGCACTGGTATATTTGGCAAAACAGTTTCTGTGCCACACAGCACTGATTTCAGTGAGCCTGTCAAAGTCAGACTTGAGTCATTCATGGACTTCATATTCTCTATGTTGTATGGCCTCCATAAATTTCAAGATACCAGTTTTTTCACATTGCTAACAGTTTCTCTGCTGTCTGCCTGGCATATAATGCATTTGCTCCAATCAGTCATCTTTTGCAGTTAATCTTTTTATTATAATTATTGTGATTATACATACAAATACATTACATCTCCAATATACACTCTCGTAAATTCTTAATGAGAGATGGAAAAAACATGCTGCCTGAAGTATTATACAATGATATTAAAGGGGAAAACAAATGTTGAGAAAACAATATACTAACATACTAATTGCCAGCAGATTAGGCCTTACGGTCTATTGAGTCTGCTTGAACCTCAGACCCCTAGTTGGGTGCCGAGGCCCTCCCCTCCTTGTGTTCCACAAACCCCTATCATCCATCCCCACCCCCCTGGGCCAGGCCATCATCTGGTACATCCACTTTCAGTGTCTGTACCACCCTCTCTTGAAGCCTTCCACTGTGGATTTCTGAACCAGCTCACCAGGCAGCGATTCCAAGGCCCATCACCCTCTCAGTGAAAACCTCCTCTTCCCTCACCCTTCCACCTTCCAACTTCAAACCATGCCCTCTGGTGATACCTTCCTGCTTTAGTCTAAAGATCCCTCCATGTTTCATCCTATTTATTCCTTGAGGTACTTGAAGACCTCAATCATGTCCCCTGTCTCTTTCTCTCCTCCAATGAAAACAGGCAGAGCTCCTCAAGTCTGTCCGCATACGTCAAATCCTCTAGTCCTCGTATCATCTTAATTGCCCTCCTCTGTACCCTGTCCAGGAGCTGTATGTCCCTCTTCAAGTGTGGTCTCCAGTACTGTACACAGTACTCAAGGTGTGGTCTAACCTGTCCACTGTACAGTGGCAGAATCACTTCCCCGCTCCTAGAGGTGATCCCCCTTATGATGCATCCCAACATCCTGTTTGCCTTGCTAACCACTCTCCTGCACTTCTCAGAGTTATTCATACATGCATCCACCATGACCCCTAGGTATTTTTCCCCTGTTGAGGCCTCCAGTGCTTCCCCTCCCAGGTTGTACCTGTGTTTAGGGTTTCCCTGCCCAAGATGTAACACCTTGCACTTGGTGATATTGAAATTTAATTTCCATGCATGAGCCCAGCTTTACAGGGTGTCCAGGGCCAACCTCCCCTCTTCCCCCTCAACTACTGCTCCCATCTTGGAGTCATCAGTGAAGAGATTCATTTTACACCCTATACCTTCCCTGATGTCCGATATGTATGCATTAAACAGGATCGGACCCAGGACCGAGCCCTGTGGTACCCCACTACCGACCTCTCTAGGGTTCGAGAGCTCCCCACTGACCACTACTGTCTGGGTGCATCCAGCTAGCCAGTTTTCAATCCATCTGACCATCAAAGGGCCTACTCCCAACCCTGTCAGTTTCTCCACCAGACCATTGTGGGGGACAGAGTCAAATGCCTTGCTGAAGTCCAAGAATAATACATCCACAAGTTTCCCCTGTCCAGTTCTGATGTTACCCATTTGTAGAACTCCACAAGATTGGCTTGACATGATCTACCTGGCACAAACCCATGTTGCCGACTATCCAGACCTCCCACCTCCTCCAAGTACACCCCCACTGGTTCCTTTAGTATACTCTCCATTAATTTTCCCACCACTGAGGTCATACCGATGGGTCTATAGTTACCTGGTACTTCCCTCGACCCCCCTTTATGGATTGGCACCACATGTGCCTCTCGCCAATCCCTAGGTACCCTCCCTGTCTCAAGTGGCCTGTTGAAGAGCTCTGCCTGGGGTGCAGTCAGTATGTCCACCAATTTCCATAGTGCTCTCAGATGAATGCCATCCGGTCCATGAGATTTATCTTTCTTTAGGGCCTTGAGGGCTAACCACACCCTTTTGTAGCAGTACAATCTGTATGATAGAGAGAAAATATGGCAATATATGGTTCAAGAGCTAAAAGGAATAGATACAAACAAAACTATAAGCAGTCATGATTGTACTCTAGTATGCTGTAATTTAATACAAGTATGTGTAAGATTTTATAAAGGAAGAACATAAAAAAGAGAAAATATCTAAGAAAGTAAACAAGAATGAAGAGAGAAGGGAAGAAGAAAGGAGATAAAAAGATAGAAAGAGAGGAGATGAAAAGGAATGAAAGAGCTAGAAGTGAGATTCCAATGTGAACATATAACAACCCATGGATTAAGTGACAATACGTGTAGACGTGTTTAAATATTTAAAATAGTCCTGACAGAATTTATTAGATAAATTAAGTCGGTCAGAGGTTAGTGTGACATACGATCAAAGATGGCGATTGAGATAGTTGTTTGAGAATATCCGGAGGGTAGGAATGATGTTGGATCTCCAATGCATTAGTATAAGGCATTTAACTTGAAGGAATAGTAGGGATAACCACCTATTCTGAGAATGGGATATTGTGTATGAATGAGCATTGAAAATACCAAGTATGCAATGTTTTGGATCTAATGCAAAGGTTGGACCAATCACTTTCATTGCAAAGAAATGAATATGATGCCAAAGATTGTGTATGGAGGACAATGCCATAAAATATGTAGCAAATTGCCATTGGGGGAGTTACAGCGCCAACATTTATTGTTGTTCATTTAGCCCATTTTTTTGCAAAATCTCAGGAGTTCTGTACCATAGATGTAGAATTTTGGTTTGTGTGAGTGAACTGTGATTATCCTTGAAAGATTAATGGCAGGATAGCCAGCAGTTATGCCACTGTAAATTGGTTACATTATAATTTAAAAGGGTACTCCATTTATTTTTCAAAATGATAGATTGATCTGGAATTGTATTTCTGATATGTTTGTAAATGATGCTATTTAATTTAGAGTCTGTTTTGATCCATTTAGAAATAAAAGTATCATATATAGATTGATGAGGCATAGTAGGAAGATAAAAGTTCCATGCCATGCATAACTGTAAATATTTCCAGAAATCGTTCTGGGGAAGATTCCATTGTTTGCACAGGTCAGGAAAGGATTTTAATTTGTAAGTCTGAGGTGTAAGTATATCCTCCAAGAAAAAAATGCACCTGTTTTTCCAATTACAACAAAAAATTGGGTGATTATCAAGAGTGATGTTGTGGTTCCCCCAAACGGTGGCATATATGAGAGGGGTTGGGTAGATTTAAGGTGTTTATGAATTATTTTCCAGTAGTATATGGATGATGCTATAGTAGGGTGCGATTTTAAATTGAAGGGGAGAGGGTTATAAATGAAGGAAGTGGTGACATTGCCCGGACAGAGAGATGTTTCTATATTGACCTACAAAGGTGATTTATTGCTGGGTTTATTAAACCATTTGACAGTTTGGGCAGTGCGGAAGGCCCAAAAATATGCTTGGAACCAGGGGAACCTGAAGCCTCCTTTGAACCAGTGGGAACGCAGTTTGTTACCACTAAATCTGAGAATTTTGCCTTCCCATAAAAAATTGCCAATTATATCATCAATTCTGACAAAAAGAAAAGTAGGGAGGGTTAAAGAGATATTAGAAAATGGATACGACTTCTGGTGACGCCACCCCCTCTAATGGCCACATTGGAATAGAGCTCTCACTAACGGGAACAAAAACCTCCTTGTCACTGCCCTAAAATACCGGAAAACTTGAAGAAATGATGTCCAAAGACAAAGGAGGTCAGAAAGGGATCACATCCAGGAGCAGAACTGAGCAGAGAAGTCAGGATGGGGATCGATTCACTGAACACCCTCACCCAAGCTGGAACACCTCACCTACAGGCCTCGGACCTGGGGACATGGACACAGATCAAGAAACAGAGATTCTTTCCAGATCTTGATTTGAGATTTTATTAGGAAATATTAAGCCCTTCCAATCAGAGACTAAACAGGAGTTTGCAGCTCTTCAGAAATGCCTGGTAGAGGTTGAAACCAGAACTGAAGCAGCCGAACGCAGGATTTCGGATCTCAAGGACAGATCGATAGTGCTAATGCAGTGATAGCCTCTAATTTTGTCTCAGCAAGAAGTAATCAAAGAAAAGTTGAAAGACTTAGAAGCCAGATCCAGACAAGAAAATTTAAGGATATATGGGCTCCCTGAAGGATCGGAATCAGGACGTATGGAAGACTACCTGAAGGGGCTCCTGAAAGATCTTTTTAAATTACCGGCGGATTTTAGCTTCAAAATAAAGAGGGCATACCCTGTCTTGTCACCCAGACCTACTAACCCTCATGCACCCCCATGCTCTATTGTGCTGAAGTTTTCAAGTTTTAAAGATAAAGAAAGAATCTTACGTTCAGCATGGGCTTTACAAATTTTGAAATAAAAGTCGGCCAGACTTTTATTTGACAATGACTATCCTGTGGACATTGCCAAGAAGAGAGCACTGTACTCACCAATTTTGCTAATGTTGAGAGAACATGGTCTTAAGTTTCAGACGCCGTACCCTGCAAAGCTAAAAGTGCTATGGGAAGAAGGCCCAGCGGTGTACAACTCACCTGCAGAGATTCAAAAGGAACTCCAAAACAGAGAATGGAGTTTGGCATCGGAATTGCTGAGGGACCAGTCGTTCC
Organism: Neoceratodus forsteri; assembly: GCA_016271365.2. Classification (NCBI taxonomy): domain Eukaryota; kingdom Metazoa; phylum Chordata; order Ceratodontiformes; family Ceratodontidae; genus Neoceratodus; species Neoceratodus forsteri. The sequence continues at coordinate 695,666,723 of CM057451.1, read as the reverse complement.
GGTCATGCAAACATCAGTTGATCACTTCTTGAACTTGGTATAATGTCAGGCAGCTCGGCAATGGCTTTTAACAATGGGAGGTATTAAACCTCATTGAACAGCTAATTACCAGCATACCCACTGAAGAGGAATCACAGGTGCTGGAACCAGAGAATAGTTAAGAGGGTGAGCAAATCAGAAAAGTAAGTTCCTTTTGCTCTCAGCACTTAGTGGATGTGAATGCTGCTCCACAAATAAGGTATTGGAGAACTTGGAATTTACATCTCATCTGATGCAGTTTTCGAGTGTGGATGAAGGGACTTTATAGGAAGATGTAATTACGATTGATACAATCGATCCTGTGTTCACTGGTTAGCTTAACCATCATAAAATTGGACTCAAGGTCATTCATTGGATTTAAGGAGAAAGCATTGTTTAGCTGTATGGGGGGGGATGGGGACTGCTGGGTTTAGGAAACTTGTAAGAAATAATGTGGAAGGGGAAGTTATATCCCCGGGGAGCAATACACCATCCTGGGGTTCCTTCCTCACACTCACCCCTTCCCTTCTTTGTCCTGAATATATGCAATTATTATGTGGATCACACCAAATGCACACCATTTTGTGAAAGTGGTTTGGATGCTCATCAACCAAGGTTTTCTTCTGATTTTGGGCAGATAGAGAGGGGGAGGATTTTGTTTTTCCCCTTCTCTGCTTCCTTCTTTGTTGATTATTCCTGATGAGGAGACACTCAATAGAGGCTTAAAGATATTTAAAGGGGACCTCACCAATTTTCTTATTAGATCCCGATTCATGGGCTCAGGAGGACCCGATGCCTCGAGCATCCACTTGCCTCCCACATGGGGTCGATAGGTTTGAATACCCTCCTCTTCTCATGGTATTAGGAGATTAGGTTTTATACCCCTTTTGGAAGCCAAAGTTTAAATAATGGTTCTAAACATGTTGAGACTAGTTTGTTTTACTAGTCAATTGGTTATTGTTCATATTAGGTATTTTGCAGCAGGAAGAGGTTCCTCAGGGATGTTTTTTTTATGGAAACCTAATAAATCCGAAATCGCAATTCAGAATGGGTTGGTAGAGGGACTCCTGGTATTTGGGCATATGTACAAGCAGGAGGGACTGAAGAATGTAATAATAGCCTAATCAAATTATATATCATTATAACTAATGTATCCATTTTATATGCATTTCACATAACGTGAATGGATTGAATAACCCCATTAAATGGTACAGAGTCATATCTAATATTAAGAAACTGAAACCAACTTTGTGATGCTGCAGGAAACACACTTAAGTAAGCAGGAACACAGGAAATTGGGAAAAGTTTGGGTTTGTTGTTAATAGCCTCCTTTAGGGGAGGGAAGCATAGGGAATGATATTTTAATTCCACAAAATATTCAGTTTCAACAGGAGACCTCATACACAGATCTGAGGGCAGACTAGCAATAGTGGTAGGTCTCCTGCAGGGCATACCAATTACAGTAGCCTCACTTTATATACCTCCAGGTTCTTCAGGTTCTGACATGCAAAAACTTTGTCAAAAGATAACAGAAATGTGAAGTGGGCCTCTAATTATTGGTGGAGATCATACTCAGATATATAGTCAGGACGATACTACCAGCTCTAGGGCATGGAAAAGAACAGTAGCCCAAAAATTAACTATGAAATATATTAAGGTTGTCCACTGGATAGATGCTTGGAGGGCTCTCCACCCTCATGGGAAGGAATACACTCATTACTCGGCCCCTCACAGGATTTATACTAGGATAGATTTATTTCATATCTTTAGGGAACACCAGCATATGGCACTAGAGTGTAAACACATCTCCTCCGTCCTGTCAGACCATTCTCAAGTGTTGCTTAAGATGAGAGGAATGGAGGACACATCCCCTGTATTATGGTGTTTCAATAATTACCTTTTGAACTTCCCCAAATTTAGAGAGATGATAAAGGATAGGCTATCACAGATTCATCGGGAAAATGATTTCCCGGAGACAAGTAGATCACTCCTGTGGGACACAATTAAAGCTGTCCTCAGGGGGAACATAATTAAATTTGCATCAAATCAACAAAGGAAACAAAATCAACAGTTTGATGCCCTACAGAGACAACTTAAAACTATCCAACAGCAACACTCTGAGGCGGACGAAGGGGTTCTTCCACTTTTACTAGCCACTAAGCAACGGATACAATATTTGTTGGATATCCGGACAGAACATGCACTACAGTACTTAAAGCAAAGATATTATGAAGGTGTCTTAGGGCACCCGATGTTACTACACAGACTGAGACGTAACAAGGCTAGTTCAATGATTAACAGAATTCGGACCCTAACTCTAATCATATGGCCTATTCTCCCAAGAGGATCATGGATTGCTTTGTGCAATACTACCAGAAACTCTATACCCCAGAATGCACACCAGATCCGGAACTTATAGAGCCTTTTCCATCTCCCTTCAGCTTCCAACTTTGCCAGAGTTGTTTAAACTAGACTTAGACAGACCAATCACAAGTCAGGAAATTAATCAGGCCATATCTGCACTGAAACAGGAAAAGCCCAGGCTTGATGGGTTTACCACAGACTTTAATAGATTCTACAAGGAACATATGTTAGGACTGCTTTCAGAGGTAAAAGGGAAATACGGAAGGAAATCAGCTACCAACCAGTTGGAACTACGTAACCATTTTTAGTATCCGTAAGCCAGGCAAAGATATAACTAATTGTACTGCATACTGACCAATTTTGGTACTAAATCTAGATTACAAAATCTTTACTTCCATCCTGGCCACCAGATAAAATTAGCATTACCCACATTGATAGCACCGGATCAAATGGGCTTTATTCACTGAAGACAAACCCAAGATAACATAAAACATTCCCTTCACCTGCTTTACTATGCTGCCTGGTCAGGAACCCCCCTCCTGATGCTGAGTTTAGATGTGGAGAAGGCCTTCGACTGGGTAGCTTGGCCATTTCTTGGAAGGGTATTGCAGTTGATGGGATTTTCTGGGGGATTCATCTCAATTATTAATAATATATATACTGCCCCCACTGCATATGTTAAAATTAGTGGTTGGATTTTGCCCCCCTGCCTTTAAGAAGGGGTACATGGCAGGGATGCCCCCTCTCTCCTTTCTTATTCACATTATATCTGGAGCTCTTGGTGGAGGCCATAAGACAAAATGATGATATATCGGGCTTGGAGTTTGGGGGAGAGACCCAGAAATTAGCTCTCTATTCTGATGATTTACTTATATATTTGACTGACCCTGAGCACTCTTTGGTCTCCTTATAGGAAACCCTGGAGAAATTTAGCAATATAGCAGGATACAAACTGAACTGTAATAAAATGGAAGTTTTAAAATTCAACTACCTTCCTTCACCAGGAATCCAGTTGCAGTTCCCATTTAAATGGGACCTAAGACACATAAAATATTTAGGGTTACTTAACCCTTAACCAGCTGGACTTGTTCTCACAAAATTATACCCCTTTATTAACAAACATGAGGAGGACTTAGACAGTTGGGCCTTGATGTCTGTCCCCCTTATCCAGACAATAGAAGCAGTCAGGATGGTACTTCTTTGAAGGTTTTTGTATCTGGCTCAGACCCTTCCCCTACAAGTCCCATCAAGCTTTTTCAGGGTGCTAAACAGGAAGATCTCCACTTTTATCTGGCATAATCACAGACCGAGAATTAAATATTCCACTCTCCAACTACCTAGGTTGCAAGGTGGGTTTGCCCTTCCAAATTTTAATTTATATTATAAAGCAGCTCAGCTAAGAAATACAGTATATTGGTACCAAAATGCATATGTGGCATGATGGAAGGATCTGGAAAAGAGGGAGGAAGACCTTTTTTCATTCAAGCAGGACTCTTCTCACCTCATGCTACACTCAGGCACAAAATGAAGATTCTAACCCCTATACAGAAGTAACATTAGGTGTGTGGAAGGGGATTTTGTCAGATAAGAAATCGATCAGATTGAGACCCCAACTATATTCTATTCCATATACTGAAACTTTGTAAGTGAAATTAGATCAGAATTTTAGAAGGTGGGTGAGTAGGGACTTTATTGGGTAGCCCATTTTCTTAGGGGAGTTTCTGCCTTTACAACACTGATGGAACAATATGGACTTACCTCACAAGATAGATTTAGATATTTCCAGGAACAAAATTTCATTAAATCTACATTGATTTGCTCAGGTACTGCACCCCCCCCCCATACCAGAAATAATTACTATACTTATTAATATAGTGGAAGGGACAGCAAAACTAGACCACATCATTTCATACATCTACAAAGCCTTATTGGTTTTACAGGAAGACCTATTAGCAAAACTTAAAAGGTCCTGGGAAACAGATCTGGGGACTCTGATGAGGTATGGGATAGACATACAGTACATCTGCAGTCGGGGGTAAGTGCCCCTGCCTGGAAAGAATTCTCATGGAAAATGACCATGAGATTCTTCAGAACTCCTAGAATCCAAGCAAAATTTTAAATAGGAGTATCGCCAAAATGCTGGAGAGATTGCGGAGAGAGTTCAGCAGCCCTGGCCCGTATTATGCGGTCCTGTCCTAAATTAAAGCATTTTTTTCAGGAGCTTCAGGAATGTCTGAGGAACGTTTTTACTCAACCTCAAACCTCTCCCACAATATATTTTTCCTATCAGTATTACCATTGGGATACAGGGACAGAAACACCAGAAAGTTATTCAAGATATGTTTATTAGCAGCGCAGAAGACCATCACTAGGAAATGGTACGCTACTGCTCAGATTTTGTAGCACAATGGCATGATTTAATGATCTCAATATATTGGATGGAGTCTATGACAATTCTATTAAATAAAAAAAAAGATGCATTTGAGATTCTCTGGAGGAGATGGGTTATGTTCATTGTAGAAGTTCACCCAGCTTTTGTACCTTAATCAAAGTACACAAGAGTTGATTTCCTTCATTATTAAATGAAATAATCCAGTCAGGATGAGTTCAGGCCAGGAAGACACTCCCTTGCAGGACAGAACCCTTTAACAGTAAATTAGCTGAATTAAACTATGAAGGAACCTATCGTTTGAAAGGAATGTATCTTAACTGAATTAAATATGCTGTGCTGTTTATTTATAAGTTAACTAATTTACTTTATTTCAAGGCATGTAACTTCTCACATGACTTAACATTTAACTAAGTTGTGTATAAAGGACGCTGTTACATGTATTATATGTAAAATGAAAATAAAGAAAGTTCAAAAAAAAAAAAATAGATACAGCATTTGGGGAGCTATTGACATCTTGATAGTAGAGATTTTCCCATTAAAGAGAGGTTAAGCAATTCCCATCTGTTGAGAGTGTTTTAATATTTACAATAACAGGGAAAGATTGGCATCCCATATCTTGTCTAATTTGGAGGTGATCTGTATTCCGAGGTAAGAGATACTTAGAGGGGCCCAATGAAAACCTAATATTGTATTCATAGAAAGGTTACAAAATTGTTCAATGGCATTGTTTCTGATTGGTGTAGATTCAGAGAGAGCCCAGAAAATGAAGTAATGTTGCTAAGTAGCTTAATTAATGGTGGTCCCAAATTTCAAGATTTATTAGTAGAATGAGGAGGTCATCAGCATAGGATAGTGAAGTACAGAGGGAATAACCAATTGGAATACCTTGGATCATGGAGGATTGATAAAGAGTAGCTGATAGGGTTCCACAGCTAGAATAAAAAGAGTGGGGGATAAGGGGCACCCTTGCCTAGTACCTCTTGCCAGATGAAAGGATGAGGACAGACTAGAGTTAGTAAGAACACGAGCAGAGGGGAGGGTGTATAGTAATTGAATCCATGTATAAAATTTATTAGTGACACCAAAATGGATAGAACACAATACAAATACGTCCAGTTGAGAGAATCGAATGCCTTTTCAAAGTCAATGGCTATAGCTGCGGCAGGTGATTTAAGAGATTTAGCTTTGTAGATTAAATTAAATAATGAGTGGAGATGAACAGAACCTGTTCTGTTTTTGATAAATCCAGCCTGGAGGTGTGGACAAGTTTTGAAATTATTGATTCTAAATGAGTATATAATATTTGTAAAAATGTTCCCGTCCATATTAAGTGATGATATCGGTCTGTAAAGGGATGGGAGAGAAGGTTCTTTATCTTTTTGGTAGGAAGTTATAATGGCTTCTGTCATAGAATAGGAAGTTTACCTTGTGAAGATGCTCTTTGAAGACCTTAAACATTAAGGGCATAAGATGTCAGCTAGGGTTTATAAAAGTCTATGGAGAAACCATCACTCCCAGGAGCTTTACCAGATTTAAGGGAATTTAGCACTGCTTGTATCTCTTTAGGGAAAAGCCATATCTTTTGGGAGAGTGTGGTAACTGTAAATTGTCCAAAAGTGTTGTATATATTCAGGTTGTGGGGAGTGGGGGAGGGACGAGATATAATTGTTGGTAGAAGGATTGCATAATATGGTTAATTGAGGGATTGTCTGTATGGATTTTGTCTGAAGGATCTTTCAGACCAGCAATATGTCTCTCCATCTGTTGATTTTTGAGTTGATAAGCAAGCAGCTTCCTGCATTTATCCCCTTGTTCCCAATAACAGTGTTTAAGTCTAAGGAAGACATTTTCAGCTTTCCTGGATATTAATTTGTTGATTTCAATTCTAAGCTGAAGAATTTCTAGGTGAAGTTGTAATCCGGATTTTTTGTTTTATAATATTGGGTTTTTTTTTCTGTAAGAGATTTCTCTAAATCTGCCAATTGCTGTTCCCTTAGTTTTTTCTTGTGTGCTGCATAGCTTATAATTTTCCCTCTAACTGTTTCTTTAAGTGCTTCCCAGATGGTACCTTGAGATACATCAGGAGTGTTGTTAAAGGAAAGAAATTCTTGTTTTGGGATCTAATCCAAGGTAAGAAATCGAGGTCTTTCAATAAGAGTGGGTTTAGATGCCAGGAGGGGGATTTAGATGGGCGGCCCCAAATAAGATGTAATTTTATAGCAGAATGGTCTGATATAGTAATCGGGAGGATAGTTGTGTCAATAATTTTTTCAGTGATGAATGGGGAAGAAAATCAGTAGTCAATTCTGCTATAAGATTTATGAAGCAGTAAGTAAAAAGTATATTCACGCTGTCTAGGATGGTGTAGTCTCCAAATGTCGGTGAGACTGAAGTCTTTCATTAGCACTGAGAGTGCAGAAATACTTCTGGGGTGGGAATCACATGAACAGTTACTTCTGTCTAAATGTGCTTCCAAAGCTAAATTGAAATCCCCACCTACAAGTACAGGAGAATTGTTAAAGTTACTGTTCATAATTTGTTGGGCCATATTATGAAAGAATTCAGGTGAATCAGAGTTAGGGGCATAAACGTTGACTAACATAAGGGGGTCTGCAGAGGTATTTAAGTGGGTTATAATCCATCTGCCATCTGAATCAGAGATGGGTTTGATAAGGGTCCAGTTAAGGGATTTATGTAATAGAAGAGCAACCCCCCATTTTTTAGAAGTAGAGGAGGACACATATACTTGACCGACCCAATCCCTTCTGAGTCTGTCAACATCCTGTATTAAAAGTTTTGTCTCTTGTAAGAAAGCAATATGAGTTTTATGCTTTTTGAGGTAAGAAAGTATTTGCTTTCATTTACAAGGTGATTTGAGTCCCTTAACATTCCATGAATGTAGAATTAGATCACTCATGTCAATGGGGAGAGAGAGTGAAAACTCAAATAGGAGGTAAGGGACTCATATTGAAAGGGCTAGAGGATGTTACAGACTAAGAAGGAGTGGCTAGCACAGTCAAATGCATGCAGGATATTCAGTTTGTGGAAATACTTAATTCCTGGGTGAATGTTTCCATTGGGCCTCACAAGGAAAGAGGTACTAAAAAGAATATAAAAGACATATATATAAAACAAAACCTATGTGTGTTATACTAACACACTATGAAGTCTTTAGGTAATATAGCAAGATATGAGTCGGTGAATTCACCAACACTCTTTTGCTATACTACAAAGCATGTAAATAGTAAGTAAATCTTGGGAGAAAATGATCTTAAACCCAAGATACAAACTGTAAACAATTATTTCTATCAAGTTATAACTCTGACTAGAGCGAAAGTGAAGATAATAATTCCCTGGGTTGGGGGACCATGAACATCTTACCATATATGAAAAGGGAATTACAGAAAGTATATGCAATCCCAGACATAATAATACATCTTGAACCTAAGCTAGACTGGAAAAAAGAACTGAGCTGAAACACTATTACTGCAATACAAACAGTATGCCATCATGTATTTATTTAGTTTTTGTTGACCCGGTAAGTGCACTAGACAAATCCTGCCTATTTTTGGGCACAGCCCAGGGGTGGGGGATACAGATGAATGCCAACTGACCTTGAATCTGATTAAGCTGTTGGTGATATTGTTAGTGAATGAGGGAAATTTGGCCAGGACACCGGGGAAATTCCCCTAATGCATTGCTGGCAGTAGGGGGACTTGCTGTCTGTGAGTTTGGTCACTTTAGGTCAGGCCTGGGAGAAGATGGACATCTCAGAGAAAGGAGAGTGGTTGTTGGGCTATGCCTTAATTTCTGAGGAGATTGATATAATGGATAAAACTATTCTTTCAAATAAGGAACCAGATGATGGTGAAGTTTTTGTGTCCACAGAGGATTTAACACAAGTAGAATTACAGTCAGTGAAGACTATGGAGATGCCTACAGTTACTGTAACAGAGGACCTTCAGAAGCAGCTTAAAATTCAGCTTGAAGTTCTTGCACAAGAACAAGACTGTCTAAAAAAGCAGCTGTTTTTGTTGCATTCTACAGATCAGCCTGTCAATTCTCCAGAGCAGGCTGTCATCCATCAAGAATCTAAGGTTACTGAGGAGGCTTCCCACACGGAACGGTCGGTAAGTTAACGCAAGTCTCCGATTATTTGCCTGAAGTAAAAATGCTCTCCAGAGATTCTCAGTTGGCTGGCAGTGCAGAACTGGTGTGGTTCAGTACCGGAAGCCATTATGGGAATCAGGAACACTTGATGCTAATTCAGCTTGCTGCTCGCTACACGGCAAAATCTAAAGACCTGATGAAGTCAAACTGGACGTGGGCGGGCCCGCTTCTGACTTGCAAGCTGTTACCCTGCTCTAGCAGTGGGGTTTGTTTTTCGAAATCCATTGATGAAAAACCCTACCAGACCACAGCTGCTGAGGTAAACTGTGTATTTCAGACTAACCTTTAAACCAGGAGGGAGCTTCAGAATTTTCTTTTATTAAATGGAGTCAGTTAATACATGACAAAACTGGGGATGAAGGAAAAGAAAAGAGAGCTGCTGTGATTTTTTTTAACAGGAACTTGGGGACTTTTGAGGGGTTAAGTGACACTTACCATACTATCTTGGAAGTTGGCCCAGTATCCTCGATACCTGTTCCTGTTTCACAGCCCCTCACAAAAGAAACATGGTCCCCACAGTGGGCATTGAGTGAAGCAGGTTGGACTTTGGATAAGGGGACTTGGCTTCCCACACCTGACTGGGACCCCAAGTTAAATTTTTCTCAGAATAAATCTGCTTGGAAGCCAAAGTTACCTGTTCCACCTTTAAACACGGAAACTGCTATGGGGGTACAAGATATAGATGGGCCTTCTGTTGTGGCCTCACAAGCTGCTACTCCTGTAGCCACTGACATTTCTGAAACTAGACAGTCTTTTAATATATTACAAGGAAAGTCAGATTCAGAGAAACCTTTATTGTTACATATATTTTCCAAAATTAAAAAAGAAGCTGCACCATGTAGAAATGCTATCAGACTCCGCTATAAATGGGGTTTAGATGTTAGGCCTGATAGACATTATGTGGGTAAATGTCTGCTAAAGAATTCCTTGCATTTCTCTCCAAGGGAAGTGTTTGCATTTATCAACATCTCAGGAGAGGACAACTCGATGTCAGTCTGCTCAGCTATGCTTTTGATCTATTTTGGGAGCGGTACAACCAGGTTAATTTTCACCCATATGGACCCCCCTTTTTGTTATACTATTAACAAAGCCATTGATTAAATACATCACAATCATGTTCTGGAATGAGGGTTCTTGTCCATGATATTACATACTAGTTGTCCCAAAAATGTGAGGTATTGAGCTCTCCTGAGGCTATATTTGACACAGAGCAATTTTGGATGGGAGGTTGGCACTTTAAAGTGAAGCTTAGGCAAACTTGACACTGGGATTGACCACATCCCTACTTCTTTTTTGCTAGGGAGAGACAGGGGGGTTGTTTTTATGCTGGGCAGCCCAGGGCCTGTTACAAATGCGGTTCTACACACATGTGACAAGCCTAGATGTACTAATTGTGGGGAGATAGGTCATATTGCCTTTCAATGAGCTAATTTAACAAAGTGTGACCCTTTGAAGATAATAGGCCATGTATTTTCTGAGTGTTTATGGGCAGCAAAAATAAAGCATCCAGTTGTAGTCCTGATCTTTTGATTCAGAAAGCTCAGGACTTTGCTGCTGGTTCAGACCAAACAGAGGCTGCTTTTCCAGCTGATGTAGTTCTCCTCCTAGCCCATCTCAGGATTAAGAATGTCTGAGGAAAACTCCTTCTTCTCCTCCTCTAAGGTTTCTCCTTCTTCTCCTGTATGCTATGGCACACAAATGAGATGCTATCTCAAGATCCTCCAGTTAATCCTACTGAACTCAAGTCTGGAGGTCCTCAAGGAACCTTAAACCTCCTCCCCTCCTCCTCCTCCCCCAGTAGGTATCGAATCTAGTAATCCTTTTGCTGTGTTATCCACACAGTGGGGTGATTCAGAAATGGACTGCATGGAACCTGATTCTCAGCCTGTACAGGTCAGTCCTCCATCCCCTTTTCATGCACAAGAAGGCTATAAAGGGAAAAAGATGGTTAAAATTGTATTTCATAACTGGCTTTCTTTAAAATAGGGTCATTAAATGTTCACAGCTTATTAAATTCAAGACAACGGCAAGTAGTCTATGATTATATTCATGGTAATTCCATAGATGTGTGCTTGCTTCAAGAAACATGGATGTTCACACTTGACCAAGCCAGGTTTTTTCAAAAGGAATGGAGTTTGTGTCCTTCTTATTGGTCCTTTGGACAGCAGACTGCTGATGGACTAGGATTCCTTTAACTCCTACAATTTTTCTAATTAAAACTAATATATTTAATCCCAGGAGATTAATGATCCTTGATGGGTATGGAATTCATGACGGTAGATTTATTAATGTATATTGTTATCAGGTAAAGGCAGAACAGGTTGCTCTTTTATGATGCTTAAACCTTTTTCTACTAACTTCTTTTGAAATCTTCTATGTGAGATTTTAACTGTGAGTTAAAAATGTGAAAAGTGGAATTACAGGCAGGGGGAAAAATTATAGTGATTCTAATGTTGTTTCAATTAATAAATACATCAGGTTTTATAGATAGTAGATGTTACCAACATAGCGGTCCTAAATTTACTTATAAAAGAAAACACATACACATCTATAATAGATTATATTTTTCTCTCACAGACTTCCCTTTAAATTTCACACCTTCCGATGGCCTTTTCAGATCACATGCTTCTTCAGTGTAATTTTTCTTCAGTTTCCTTACCATCACCACGGAAGTCAAGATGGAAAATAAGTTCACTTATGTTGAGGCATCCTTTATTGATAAAAACATTAGGTCATTGCTTATTGCTAGACTCTCGGTTTCAATTTTATCTGATGACTTAGGAGAATGGTGGAGGGAGTCTAAGGAGGTTTTATGGTGATGTTAAAATCAAGGTAGGTCTAGTGAAAATTTGAAATTCCTACATTATTTAAACTTCAGTCAGCATTATATTATCTATTTTCTAAGGCTAAGGCAAATACTCAAAAACAATTTTACTACCCAAATAGCTGATTTAAAACAACAAATTCAAGAGGTACAATATAATCAAGCTAATACAATGAAAGTACTTTTCTCAATATGGTACAAAAAAAGCAACTTCAGGGTGATCCTATTAGCCTTTAAAAATCCAAATCCAAAACAACTATGATCTCTCTTTAAATCAGGAAGGGCAATCAGTACAGGATAATATAGGTCTTCGTGCTGTAATAAAACATTTTTAATTTCTCATAAACCAGTGGTGCCCCTAGTGTGGAGGACATGGGCAATTTTTTTAAAAGATAAAGCTTCCAAAAACTGGGTTTATTATGTCAGTTCTAACTAACCCCATTACAGGAGCAGAAATTACAAATGCTATTAAATCCCCAAAAATGGAACTTCCAGGGATTGATGGACTTAACGCCTGAGTTATATAAGACCTTTCCTTGGAATTTTCAGAATGTTTGGTCCTAGTGTTTAATTTTATTACTATCTACTTTCAGATTTCCTATTTGGTTTTCAGAGGGTCTATTAATTCTTCTTTAAATCAGGGAATAAAGAAAATTTGAGAATTGGAGACCAATTACAATTTTAAATTCCAATTATAAATTATTAACTGGGATTCTGAATCAGGACACAGCATGAGATTAGAGGGGGGCCGATTAAGGGGAATGTGAGGAAATTCTTTTCACAGAAAGGGTGGTGGATGCATGGAATGGCTTACCACAAGAAGTGGCTAAGAATACAGTGCAGGGCTTCAAACAGGCATGGGATAGGCATAAGGGAGCAATACAAATGACTATGAATAGATAGGCCACTGACAGAGCAAATGCCAATGACACATTTATAAGGTAGAAAAAGAAATGGGCAGACTGGATGGGCCTTGCGGTCCTTATCTGCCGTCAACTTCTATGTTTCTATGTTAGGTTTCCATGGTAATGGACATCTCGAGCTGCGCTCCTGAGGTCTCAGGTTACCACAGAAACCTCTCAATCATCAAACTGCCTTGCTGTGTATGATTGCTCATACACAATCCTCTGTATAGTGTATAGTGTATAACAGAGCATTGTTCTGTATAGAATTCCATCCCTTTCAAAATGCTGTTGTACCACAGTTCAAAGGTCATGGAATGTGATTGTACCATTCTGTGGTATAACAGCACTCTGAAACCTCTACAGACAGCACAAATCAGTTTCATTCTGAAAGATAAAGAACTGCTGCATGCACGTTTCACATATTACTATGCACTATAAAAAATACAAGATGAGCAACTTTATGCACAACCATTGTGTTCTGCCTCCTCGGGGTTCTGATTTCCATGAACCTCTTGAGCTTTGCTCTCAAGGTCTGAGGAATCAGGACCCCTCTCTTCCAGAACACACTGGTTGTGCATAGTTGCCCATTCTGTATTCTCTGTATAATTAAGCAATAAGCCACAACAGAGAGCAAGTTATGCTGGGATTTACCCATGGCTGGCATGGCTTAGCCATTAGGCCACAGGCCAAGTGATCAAACTAGGCCAGCCATGGGTAAATCCCAGCATAACCCGCACCCTGGAGTGGTTTATTCCGATTATACAATTGGCACTAAGTAAAAGCTTAAGAAAACATATGAAACAGTTTATATTACAAAAATAGTGTTTTTATTGCTTTTTAGCTTTATATTCTTCCTCCTTAGAAAAATAGTCCTTGGTTGTAAGGTAGAACATAGTAAAAGGCTGTCATCTGCATCCTCCATTACTTGAAGTATAGACACACACACACACACACACACACACGAGCATAGGAAGCTTCCTTTTTTTAATTTCATAATTTGTTTTTCCTGGGTGCATGGAACCCATCCCCATCACCAAACTGTCATGTATTGTAAAAATCCAATCCCCCCTCCCCCCTCCACTTGCTTGCCAAAACTGCCTCTGCCTTATAAAATTTGATTCATCACCCCACCACTCATAGCCTTCTGGCAGCCACATCGAGTCATCCCATGACAGCCTGAGCAACCACACCGGGTCCATGTACTGTATTTTTTTAAGTGCTGAATTTGGAAGCACTAGCAAGATGGGAGGCAGCTTATAAATATGCAAATCAGCTCCACCCTTCCACTGTACACAAACAAGGAGCCTGGGATGGTTTGTGGTGAGCAACGTCCGCATGGCAGGCAGTTTTTTTTATTTTAATGAAGTTTATTTTAAGTGCAGAGCATGGGAGCCTTTACTTTTATTGGGGAGCTGATAGTTGAGAGGAAGAAGTTGTAAAGGGCTGCCTGGTGCTGTGAGTGGCCTCTGGCCGATCACTGTTATTTACTTATAATTTATTTCTTTAATTCAGAAGAATTTAACTGGAGGTGGGAAGGACTCACTGTCAGAGAAGGGAGGCATGGTCACCACGGTAGCTGGAACAAGTGAGTGGCGGGGTTTGTAGTATTTACTGTGGCTTTGGTGAGTATGAGGTGATTTTTATAAGTTGAGGTTTTTCTGTTACTGCAGTTTAACGGGATGGTGATATGGCATCTTCTTATTTGTGTTTTCGGGCTCGGATTGATTTGGGCAGATGCGCCTGACTGGCACCTTTTCCATGGGTTATGCCAGAATTTACCATGGGTAAAAGGTGCCAGTCAGCCAATCATAATGCACGACTGTAGGATCCCATTGTATAATCAAATGAATATGTTATATTGCAAATAGGGCCTCCAAAGGGCATCTCTTATTTTATAAGAGAATCCGAGCATAAGGTTTGGGTGTGAGAACTGCAAAGCAAATCTGAGCAAAACTTGTTTTTTCTCGAACCTCATGAGAAGTCTCTCTCATACCATAAAGGATGCCCATCCATGGCCCTATTTATTTATTATAAGTCATTTGCGTGAACTGGAGTGATTTACACATTTGAAGTATTTTTCTTTGACATTTTAAATATTTCTTCAGTTGTCTTCCCCCAACATGGAGCACTCTACTTCAAACATACCTTCACAAGAAACCAGTGTATGGAGGATAAAGGTACAGTGTCAGTGTGCCCTCTTTAGCTGGAATCATGTAAGTGATTTATAATATCCAATACAAGGTAGTTTCAACATCTTTGATGTGATGACAATTAGACTGTTGATTAAAGAGATACAATGAAATTTGAGTAAATGAGAGAGAGAAATTTAGGAATTCATAGCAAGACAGAAAAGATAGTTTGCTAGGTGAGATTTATGATGGTATTAATACAGGTAATAACTAATAGTAAGAAAAAAGAACCTCCTAGAACCAAGCTGGTTCAGAAATGGAGAACCAAAGAGGACCTCCCCATAAAAACAATTTGTCCGCATGTAAATGAGCAATTAGCATATTACAAGGACTTGAAAAGAGGTACATAAACAAGAACATTTTTAAACATATGTGGCATTTATTTACAACTGGAACAGACTGGACTTTGCCTATACAGTAAGTGGTGGCAGAACATGTCATGGTCATATTAGTGGGACCCCCGAGGACACTCTGTATGGGTTCAAACCCCTGCCGGGTGACCATACAGATCCCACCTGGTTGAGGGGTTTGGGTTCATTCTTTCTTCTGTGATGGGGGGGGAGTCTTCCCAGAACAAATAATTAATAGCATGGTGCCTCCACTCAGAGAGAATAAGGTGGCCAGATGTTGTGTGTAGTACCACCCTCTGGGATGCAATACCTACCCACTGCCCTACACTAGACTGGACCACTCTAAGGGGACCAAGAAGGGTCACATAGTTCTTATCTGCCATCAACGTCTATGTTTCAATGTAAAGCTATGAATTTTTTTAATTATTTTATTTTGATTTTGTTTTCACTGCTAATTGAAAACAAAATAGCGGAAGCACAGAAAAAGATTCCACTTTTGCAGCAAAAGATCCCATGTTTGCAAAAATGGATTCCACATTTGTGATAAAGAATCCTTTTTTGAGTGGGACATCTAACTGGTCCCAAAGCAGATAATGAGAAACTTTGAAATTTAGTAACTTTGGAATGGATTATTTTTTCACCAAATCTCTGAAAGGCACATCTGTGACCATCTGCAACCTTTCTACCCTAAAACTTTCAGACCAAAATTCCACACCATATTTGTCCAGCGGCATGACAAAGTTTCACCAAAAATAGTAATTTTCACATTTTTTGACCATCTGTATCTCCACACTCACACATCCAACTGGAATGAAACTTGTCACATCAAGAGGTGCTTGGTCCCTGATGGTGCATGCAAAATTTCTTGTGAATTGATTGAAGGCTGGTGAAGTTATTTAAGTGCAAAACTTTGAGTTTAACTTACAAGTGAAGACTGAACCCTACTGATAGGGGGTGTGACCATGACCCTGTAATACATATAAGATAAGTAATGGGTAGGGGTGGTATACATGAATGTATACCCATTGATGGGGCTAATTAGGGCTATAAAACCAAGAGCTGGAAAAGCAAGTGGTTTTATTTCCCTAACTAGCCCCTGAGATGGGTAAACTTCTAAGAGTTCCACCCTTACCCATTGTTCGTTGTTGAACATAATACAGTAGGATGGTTATTGTTGTGGAGATTGCATTTGTAATCATGTTATGGCACCTGAAGGTCTCTTGCAGCAAGAAGAAAATGGTATGTAGTGAGTGCAGGCAGGAGATTGGGAGATTTCTGGGTTTGGGAGGGATTTGTGTGTCTTTTTTGCATGTTCTTTTTGCAGCTCATTACTTAGTTTGTCTAAGTTCCTAATGCTGTGTTAATTGTGTTATTAGTGGTATCCTATAGGGTTTAATACAGTGCAGCTGTGTACTTTTTTATTGGTGCAGGTATATACTAGCAGAGGTATACAGCTGTATTTGATTGATTAGTGTAGGTATATAGCTTGAATTGGTGTAGTTATATAGCAGTAATTTTTTTCATTAGTGTAGGTATACAACTGTAATTGATTGATTAGTGTAGGTAAATAGCTTTAATTAGTGTAGACATATAACAGTAATTGTTTCATTAGTGCAGGTATAAAGCTGTAATTGATTGAGCAGTGCAGTTATATAGCTTTGTTTGACAGATTAGTTACAGTTATAACATGGTACAAAAAAAATCCTGTATTCTGATTCATCCAAACAGGTCACCTGACCATTGATTAATCCCCCCAGTATACCAAAAGTTGAATTGCTGTACCACAACATCCTGATTGACAGCAATGTAAATGATCTTTTCAGATCACTGCACCAGAGAAATGTAAAAAAAACTACAACTACGGCATCCTCATCAGGACAAATCCATCTAGTGGAGAGATACAACTATGGCATCCTCAGAAGGACAAACTCATTAGGTGGAAGGACTATTTTATTACAAATACATGTTCACAGAGATTTATTTTAATATTCATTTAGATAAACCTCTAACATGACATTGCTCATGTTATAAGATGATTAACCCACTCCAGGGCATGGTTTTACTGAGCATTAATCCACACCTGGGTGGCTGAAGTCACTCAGCCTGTGGCCGTGTCCCTCACAACCCACCCACCCCAGGTATGGATTAATGCTCAGGAAACCCATGCCCTGTTGTGGGTTAATCCCTCTGCATACAGGGAAATAAATGATGGCCTTTTCTATGGGGAAAAGTACCCATCTATGTATTATATAAACAATATATCTATATCTATAGCTATCTGTCTATCTATCTATCTATCTATCTATCTATATAAAATATACTGTATAATTTATATAAAATATCTATATATATTTGCAGTAACTCCTGTGACCAGGGAAGTGCCATTTACCACAGCTGCAGCTATCTCTGTGGTTTTGGAGGGAAGTACATTACCATTTTCCACAGCTGCAGTTATCCCTGTGACTGGGGGAATGGAAGTAGTATGTTCCCCAGCTGCTGTGGGTGATGTGGCCGAGGAATAGAAGTCCCATGTTCCATACCTACAGAACTCATTGGGTGGTGGGGGTCAGTGCCATGTTATGCAGCTGCACCTACTCCTGAGGTAGTGAGGGAAATGTTATATTCCACAGCTGCTCAAATGCCTGAGGTGAGAGACAGAAGTGACATGTTCCCCATCTGCAGCAGCCCCAGTATTGTAGGAGGTATGTGCTATGTTGCACAGCTACTGCAACCCCCGTAGTGGGAAGCAAAGTGACATATTCCACAGCTGCAGCAATTGGGGGTGGGGTGGAAGTGTCATGTTTCACACCAGCAGCAACTCATGTGGTGGGGAACTGAAAAGCTATGTTGCACAGCTGCAGTGACTCCTGTACCCAAGGGAGGGAAGTGACATGTTTGAAAGCTGCTGTGATCACTGTGGCTGTTGGCGTGAAATATGATGTTCTACAGCTAACTCCTCTGGATGAAGAACAGAACTGCCATGTTCTCCACCTGCAGCAACCCCTGTGGCTTGAGGAGGGAAGTTTCATGTTCCACAGCTATAGCTTTCACTGTGGTGGGGAGGGACATGCCATGTTCCACAGCTGCAATGATCCTTGTTGTTTGAGAAGGAAAAGCAATATTCCACAAATGCAACAACCCTCGTGATAGGGGATGGAAGTGCCATGTTCCACTGCAACCGCACTCTCTTTGGTAAGGGATGGAAATGCCATGTTCCACAGCTGTAAGTGACCCCTGTAGCTTGGAGAAAGAACAGCCATGTTCCACTGCTACAGCACCCCATTTGGTGAGGGATGGTAGTGCTATGTTCCACAACTGCAGTAACCCGTGTGGTCAGGGAAGGGAAGGGAAGGGCCATGCTCCACAGCTCCATAAACCCATTTGGTGGGGAACAGTTATGTTTCGTGTAAGCAGGCTGATGAGGCTTTGATTTTAGCCATTGAGCCAAAGAGCATAGCCTGTGTCTTTTTCAGGTTCAGGAACAGCTTGTGACTAGTAACCCATGACAATACCCTGTTGTTCCTCATGTTGTATTCTCCCAGGTCGTTCCCGAAAATAGGCATAATACTTGTCTGGTGTACTTACCCGGTAAACAAAAGCTAAATAAATAAATAGTTCATCATCCACGTAAACCATATTTTCTCTACTTTCAGCATCAGGCATGGCCTTATGCAGAAAGATATTAAAATCTGCAGGGGAATTTAAATACCCCAACGGACACCTGCTCCATGCGTATTGTCTTCTTCCAAAGGTAAAAGCCAGTTTGTATTTATCTTTTCGATCTACTTTCAATTTCCAAAATCCATTGCTATATCTAGGGTAGTAAAATATTTTGTGCCCTCAACTTTGACCAAAATTTGGTCAAAATATGTTATGGGCTAACAAGATAAAGTTACCTGTTTGTTTAACTTTCGGTAGTCAATAGTGAGCCTCCAGTTTCTTGTAGGTTTCAAAACAGGCCAAACTGGGTAATTATAAACAGAATTCACTTGTCTTACAATTCCTTGCTTCATCAAGGTATGCAGTATCTCTTGCATGTGTTCATAAGGTGTAAGTGGTATTCTGTACTGGCATACATAAACTGGACCTTTACTAAGGTCTGTTGGCACCCTGGTAACATGAAGCTCAGTCACCCCACAAGCATTAGCATCTTTTAAGAACATGACCTTGAACTGAAGGAACATTTCACAAACCATTTGTTTTTCTGCTTCAGTTTCACAACTACTTGCTTGTATAGCTTGTTCAATTAGTTTTTTTTGTTTTTTTTTTAAATCTGGAAAAGGTACCTTTTTACCTACTTCTACCTCATTTTCAATTATCTCAGAAACATTTTCAGTATCAACTGCATGTACTTCTTTAAATTACTCCATTTCATCAACCGTAGTTGACAGTACAGCATAATCATTTTCAACTTTACATGTATGTATTTCTTTATCTACTGGACAAATGTTTTGCAAAACAATTAAACCATTTAGTATAGGCCTAATCTCTTCATCTGTCTCATTCTTCTGGATAATATTCTCTGGTAGCTCCCCAATAACTGGAACAACTAATTCCAAATCATAGAAGGATTCCCCTATCGCTATCTTAACTCACAGTTAGCTTCTATAATGATAGGCTATACGGTTGGGTTACGTACCAAAATATGCATTACTCTGTTACTCAAGTCCAATCAAAGTGTGGAATGGATCTTTAAACCCATATAGCAAAACTGCATATTAAGCACAAATAATGCAGCTTGGTCAGGCACTTCTTAGCCTTTTATTACATTAACCCTAATATAAAATTCCTTAACATTACCTGGAACTATTGAAGCAAACTCACTCACCACCTGACACACTTGAGGGAGTTTGCATAAACCTCAAGGCCTGTGGTGTCACTTTTATTGGGTCAGGGTTCCCCCATTCATGACCACAGAATATCATTGGCTAGGTCAACATATACACCCAGTCATACAAGTTCATCTAACCCAAGGTAAATGGGAATTTCAGACCTTGAATTACCAGCACTGGATGGTGTATATTCTTTTGCCTTATTTGGAGATTCAAGGCACAGATGCTTATATTTTTCAAGCTACAGCACTTCCATAGTTTGGAACATTTTTCAACCACTCCTGTTTATTTACATTTGTTAAACTAGTCCTCCACGTCTTTAACACTTTATGAAACAGTTTGCTGATTAGACAGTGTTCATAGCCTAAGCATAACACAGAACTAGATGTCTGCCAGGTCTCTGCTTTTACTGGCAACTTAAACTCACTGTCACCTTCCTCTGGCCTTATGTTACAAAGAAAGGACTTGTGATTCATTGGTATTCCTTTTCCACGTCCTCAGAGGAGGTTGGGTACTTAGAATCTAATGCCCCTGTGTCAGATATAGGATGGACTCTGAGATAACAGGGTTCACTTCCTGTGTGAAGAAAGTTAGGCCTCTTGCATTAATCTCAGATTTCACCACATCTTGCTTTGACAAGCAAACCACATGAGCTCTACTTCTTCAAGAAGCCAAATTTTCAGGATTCCCAGTATAGATACATCAGTTATACCAGAATGTACAAAATTCAGTTTAATCATTGCATCATCTTTCTCAATATTACATGATTCTGATTGTTTAGGAACTTCAAGACTTTTCCCCAGATGGAATGGGCCAGTTTACCACAAAACTCTGTGAATGTAGTTGACAATAGGCCTAAACCTTTTCAGAAGGTCATTTCTGATTAAGAATTCATCCCCTGTTCTGTTAGTGATATACACTGGATGGGTGACTTCCATTTTGCCATATCTTAAGCTTAGCCACGCTTTACCTAGGATCTGTTGACCCCCTTCCATAAACTAAAACTTGTAAGCCATCAGAGAGGGTTTTTAGCACTTTTAAGTCACCTATGGCATCAGTCACTTTGTTGAAGAAACTCTTAGAAGTCAGGGTCACTTCTGCCCCTGAATCCACCAAGGCTTCATGATTCAAACTGTTTACAATGTTTATGTCAAAGTAAAACCTATGTGCCCCACCTTTAGGGATTAGGTTGCCCAGGTAGAATTTGTTTTTCTTAACTCCCGACAACATAGCAGGTTCACCATGACACAGCACACTGTTTGCAATAGTAACTTTGGACACCTTTAGAGAAAGATCCGACTCAGAGATAGCATTTTTATTTTCATGTGGCATACATTCATTTTCAAATTCTATTACAGTTTCTTCACCATGGTCAGCAACTGCAGTTTCATTTACCTGGGCAGCAGTAAAGGGAACAGAAGGCACTAGTTAGTTGGGTCCAAGACTGGGCTCCCCTGTACTGGATGTTACTGAGGAATTTTGCACAGGAACATGAAAACCAGAAGGTAGCTCCCCCACTTTTTTACACTACCCCCATTTGTTGTCTCATTTCATCCTCTATTTCCTTTCTCATTTCTTACTGTGACTTCCTAATCCTCTCCTCGAGATTTGAAGAACTAGGTCTAGACCTGTTTTGGGGCCCAAAATTGTTTTGATTATTGTCATACTTCTGGTGCCCTCCCTAAGTACCTCGACAACCTCTGTAGTCATTATAGTGCCCTTTATAACATCCTTTATGGTCATTATTGTATCCTTGGCGATATCTTCTGTCCTGTCCTCTGCCAGGGTCATATTCTCCACAGGAGGGGCCCTGGTTTTACTATGGCTGAGGTTGCTGGCATTGCTGAGGGCTTTGGTAGAACTGTGGCTCAGGGCCAGGTTGTGGGGCCACAACAGTGGAAGATTATTTATTGGACAGGGTTGGTTGGTTGAACCAAGACTGGGTCAGGTGCAGATTTGGACTGCTCCATAGCTTTTTCTTGTTGGCCTTTGCTACCTTACTTCTTTTTCCACCTTTTCTTGGAGTTTTTAGAAGCCGCTAACTCATGTACCTCCATATCTAGAGTGCCAGGGGTAGTGACTGTAAGAGTAGCATTCCCTTTATTCTGAGGGGTGACGTTATTACCCACACAGAGTTCCAGATGTGCTCTGCCTGTTTTACAATATAATATATGTCCCTAAACCTCCTTTTAAGAACTAGTGCCAACTGAGTCCTAATAGAAGAGGTACAACCCAGATAATATACATCTTGGAAGTCAGAATCACTGTCTGAATTATCTTCTGCTCCCAAGTACACATTCTCTCAGCCCCTGAACAGAGCTTGTACCACCACCGTGATGCAAGAAGCAGCTCCCCCGGATGGACAGCATCCTCTTAGCTGCTGCCTGCAGTCCACTGCCCGGCTCTCCAGCTGGCTAAGCCTCTCAGCCCCTGAATAGGGCTTGTACCACCACCACGGCGCAAGAAGCGGCTCCCCAGATGGATGACATCCTCTTAGCCACTGCCCATGTTACCCTGCCTGACTCTCCAGCTCACTAATCCTGTCAGTCCCTGAACAGGGCTTGTACTGCCACCATGGTACAAGAAGTGGTTCCCCCGGACAGACAGCATCCTCTTAGCCACTGCTCATGGTCTGCTGCCTGGCTCTCCAGCTCGCTAAGCCTCTCAGCCCCTGAACGGGGCTCATACTATTGCCACAGTGCAAGAAGCGGCTGCCCCGGATGGATGATATCCTCTTAGCCACTGCCTGTGGTCTGCTGCCCAGCTCTCCAGCTCACTAATGTATGCTCCCATCTGGACCAATCGGAAAGCGAGTGCTCACCTGGCCCACAATCTGATTGGACACCTTACTTCATTTTCTCTGCCTGCCCTCCTTGGTGCTTTTTCTCACTAATTTCAAAACAAAGTGCAAGTATTGATGCCTGTGTAATTATCTGAATTGTTTAAAAGTTTTTGTAAGTGTTACAGCTCTTTAGTGAGTGAATTGTATAACCTTTCTCTAAAGTGCTGTACTCAGACCTTCGGGCACCTCACCCCCCCTCCCTTTGTCTTCTACTAGCTGCTAACAACCTAATCTTTACCCCCGATGTCTTGTCCCTCCCCACTTACTGCCCACTTAATCTGCCCTTTCTTCTCTCTCTCCAGCCTCTCAGCCCCTGAACAGGACTTGTATTGCTGCCGTGGCACAAGAAGCAGCTCCCCCAGATGGACGGCATCCTCTTAGCCATCTCCCGCAGTCCACTGCCCGGCTCTCCAGCTTGCAAAGGTACGGTCCTATCTGTCCTTTCCCCACCGACCCCCCACCCTCCTGCCCTAGCTCGACAGTTACTTATATAGCTGCTGCCAGGCTCTCTTTTTTCTGTCAGCCCTGTTTCCCATTGGTTGCGTATACTCTGCTACCACTAGAGGCATCTGCAAACTTTAAGTCTCTACTAGTGGCCTCATATACTGCTCACACTATTCCTCTGACTACCCACCCTTCCTGTCTGTAACATGAATCTCTGGCAGGCTGTTAAACAAAGGCATTTGCTCCTGGCACTGACCATACTAATATTGTCTATGCTTCTCACACAGCCACTCACTCACCCCCCCTACTATGACTCTTATCACTAGAGTGATTAACGTAATGTCTTACTCCATTGGAACCCTTCACTTCCTTGATGCAGGGCTTCTCCCTCACTATCCTACTATCCCTTGTCCATCAATTACTGCTGTGCTTGACCAGTTTCCTGCCCTCCTGAAATTGGCAACTTCTCCCATGTTCCTCTCGCCCTCACCTCGAGCCACCAAAAGACTCTCTCATGGACTACACAAAACCAACAAACACCTTCATCTTCTCCTACTGCTTCTCCTCCTCATTTCCGGAGATATATACCCAAATTCTGGACCTTGTACCACTATGCAGCAAACCAGTGCCCATCCTGTCACCAAGCCACTCACACTCCCCCATGGCCTTAAATTAATCCACCTAAACATAAAAAGTCTTGCTCCCAAAATCTCCCAACTGCAATCCACGGGTGCATCTTTATACCCCTGACATCATCGTGATCTCTGAAACCTGGCTGTCACATACCATCCCCAACCATGCTGTCTCTGTCCCAGGCTTTACTATTACTAGATAGAATCAGAATGGGAAGAGGTGGTAGAGTGGCTATTTACACCTCCTCATCTCTCCAGTCTACCCCTACCTTTTCTGTTTCTACTTAGGCCTCTCATGAGGCCCTTCTTATTAAAATCTTCTTTCCCTACACAGCGCCTATTCATGTTGTAGGTGTATATTGCCATCCAGGGCAGCTTCCTACAAATGTCACTGCCCTGCTTGCTAAGCTCACGTCACTGGCCACCAGAGGAAACTCTATATCCTAGGTGACCTTAATGTAAAGTGGCTGGACCCTTCATTGGCCACTACCCATACCTCTATTGAAGCCTTGAATCTTAACCAACTCATCCAAGAACCCACTTGCCTTAACAACACAACATTAAACCACACACTGTTAGATCTTATCCTCACTACCCACCCGCATAGAATAATAGCCTCCGGTCTCCTACTGGATTCTATCAGTGAGTATCACATCACCTTCATGGTGCAAAAGATCCACAGGACCAAACTTCCACCTAAAATAATATTCAAAAGACCCTATACATCTCTTGACCTTCAAGCTCTGCTCTATGACCTCACTTCCACTGACTGGTCCCCCCTCATCTTAGCAGCCTCAGCTGACATAGCCCTCAAATCTTTCAACACCAAATTTCTCCACAAGGGTCCAAGGTGAGCATCTCCCCTGGGTCTCACCTGAACTTCTGACTTGCCAACATGCATGTAACATTTCGTGGTGCAAGGCAAAAACTACCAGTTACCAACATGATATTGTGAACTTCAGAAATGTTGCACCAAAGCAATCCACCTAGCTAAAGCTGATCACTTCAAATCTAACATCCTTTGAAATACTACTAATCTGGCCAAATTCTGAAAAGTTGTTCACTCCCTCTTCTTTCCGGACACTTCCCCTCTGCCCCCTCCCTCAAGCTCAACCAATCTGTCCTTTCTGATCCTATGGCTATAGCAGAATGTTTTAACTCTCACTTCTCTACCTGTGCCTCTTCTCTGCTTGATTCCCTTCCAGGCCCCTCCAATGGCCTGGTGACTACTCCTCTCCCCTTAAACTCTTTTCTTTTCAGCTGCCCAGCGTGGCTTCTCACAGCCCCCTATTCCTTCCCCCCTCTGCTGCACTCTACTTTCCTCCATCTCTTTATCTCCTCCAATCCCCCCAGTTCTCCTTTTCTCCTGTCTTCCCTGCCACCACCCTTCATGCACTCCTTGATCTCCACTCCACTAAAGGCTCCCCACCCGATGGTCTGGACTCCAGACTGCTCTCCTTATCTGCTCCTGCTATTGCCTACCCACTCTCTCTCATTCTAAACCTCTCTTTCTTGTCAGCTTCTGTCCCTTCAGTATGGAAACATGCAGTTGTGCTCCCACTCCCGATCGGGGGTGACTCATCCTTAACTGGCAACTATCGACCTATCTCTCTCCTGCCTACCCTCGCTAAGTTACAAGAGCACATAGTCCTCAGTCAGCTCTCCTCCTTCCTATCTGACTCTGGGTTCTATACCCCCTTCCAATCTGGATTTAGGAAGCAACATTCTACTACCACTTCTCTGCTAAGACTAACTGAGATTGTCTTCTCTGGTTTCGACAAAGGTTATTTTACCTCAGCCATCTTTATTGATCTGGCAAAAGCCTTCAATACTGTCTCACACCCTCTCCTCCTGAACTGCCTCTCAGCTGCTGGTCTTTCTCCTTCTGCCACAAACTGGTTTTCTGCCTATCTGTCTGGCAGGACCCAATCAGTTAAAATTGCCGACGCCACCTCTTGCCCTTTGCCCATAACTGCTGGTGTACCCCAGGGTTCGGTGCTCAGCCCCATTCTGTTTTCCATTTTCTTGAATGATTACCCCCTGGTCTGCACTACTTCTAGCATCCACATGTATGTGGATGACATGGTCCTATGTGCATCTGGAACATCGGTCACTGATGTCACCACCAGCCTTCAGTCAGACTTCTCCAGAGTCCAACACTGGTTTAACTCACATCAACTCTTTTTAAATGTCAAAAAAAAATCTCTATGACTTTTGTAACTAGGCAGAGACTCGCTAGGCTAACTACCATACCCACATTCCACACTCTGGATGGGACAGTACTGGAGGACTCATCCTCATTCAGATATCTCAGTGTCTGGCTTGACAGACATCTCAACTTCTCTACACACATTGAGTCAATTCAGAAAAAAACTTAAGCCTATGCTTGGTACCCTTTAAAGAAATATTAGCTGAATCCCACTTGCAGCGAGATGTGAGCTACTACTGAAAATGATCTTGCCAATGTTCAACTATTGTGACATAGTCTATGGCACTGCCCCTCAACCCTCCCTAGCCAAGCTGGATACTCTATAATTCATTCTGCTGCTTTGCCCTAGATGCCCCCCACCTGTCCCATCAATGTGACCTCTACCGGTCCCTAAATTTCCTCATGCTTCAAAATTGTCATATGCTACACAGTGCCAAATTCAACTCAAAATACTGGCTCTGTTATCTCCCTCCTATCTCTCCTCCTCACTTAGTACACCCCCTCCCAACCACTACTCACTGAGATCAGACAACCTACATACCTTCTCTATCCCCAGCAGATCTACATCCTCTGGCCAAAAAGCTTTCTCATACTACCTTCCAAAACAGTGGCATTCTCTCCCCCCACAAATTCGCCACTCTTCATCACTGAACTCCCTCACTTCAGCTCTGCTCAACTATTTGATCCCAATCTGCTCTTGCTCTTGACCCTATCCTTGTCTACTGCTTTCCCCACCCATCCCCTCTACCTACTTGCTCTAAATACCTAGCACTTACTCAATGTGTCTTGCTTCTCATGCATACATCCCTTGTTGCTTTGAATCATCATGTATCTCCCGTAATGACTGCAGTGTATTACCTGAAAGTTTTGTCTGTTATATTTTATATGCTCCTGACTCAGTACTGTACTATGCTTTGTCTTTGTAGCATTTAAATATGTTAAAATTTCCCACTCTCCCTTCCCCCAGGACATACCATGAGATGGGCATTAAGTTGCTCAGTGTACCCTTCCTGGTGAAACATTTCAGGAAATAAATAAAACATCTTTCAGTTTACAATAAAAGTCCCTTGGACTTTGATCAATATCACACTGCATCTGGTACGCAGCACACCTGGCTGCTCCTCTGGTGCAGTATTCAACAAATTCCTTTTTCAGGAACCTGTACAGCTGAGCTGGTTTATTCCTACACTCTTTAGGTATCCTTGACCAGTCTGCATGTGAATCATCCACAGACCATCTAATTACAAAACTCTGTTCTTCCATGTCAATTATGGACAATGACTCAAAGCACTCTTTTAATTTACGAAAATGCTGTTCAATGCCTCCCTTGAAAGTTTTAGAATTGTATTTATCTCCTACCAACTCTAATGTCCTCATGACAGTCTTTGACTTTAAGTATCCTTGTTCTCATCTAGATACCTTCCATTTTATTCTAAGTCTCCTAGGTGATCCATATTATGAATCAGTGTTTCCTTTTTGTTTACACTTATGCCTGTTATTTTTCTTATGCGAGTCTCCTTTGAAGTGAGAATGCTCTTCCTCAGAAAGGGAATCACTAAGGCTTGCAAAGACAGTATTGGACTCTGGATCTACAGTTTTAACTTTTCTGCATTTTTCCTTTTATCATTTACTCCTTTCCCTGTTTTCTCAACTTGTTTATGTGGTTTCTTTGGTGTACATTATCTTTTGGCTTCTCAGATGCACTAATTTCTTTATCTATATGTTTCTTTCTCTTTTTCTCATTCTACCTCTGATTCTTCTTCAGCGTTAGATACCACTGGGGAGTACAATCGGTGTCTTACTTTTAATTCTTCATGCTTACCATACAATTTCTCAGAAGCTGTTTGCATGTGCTTATAAGCATTCTGCAATGCATAATAATCCTTATTTAAATCACAATATTTATTTTGCCATTGATTAGCCTCACAATAATCCTCTTGCAATGCCCTATAGAAAGTGCCAGTGAAGGTAAGAGAATAAAGGGTGGCATTCAGGAGGTACAATGAAACACAAAGGGAAGAAGACAGGGAACTGTATGTGGAAAAGCAGAGGGAGGCAAGAAAAGCAGTCAGGAGTGCAAAGGTGCAAACAGAAGAAAAAATAGCAATAGGCAATAACAAAAGGGGACAAGAACTTTTTCAGGTATGTTAGCGAAAGAAAAAAAGACTAAGGATGGGATTGTGAGAATAAAAAGGGAAGGAAGGATGTGTGCAGAGGGGGACCAAGAAAAAGCAGAAATCTTGAACAAGTATTTTTGTTCAGTATTCACAGAAGAAGGGGACGGAGAGGGATCAAAGTTAGGCAATGGAAGCACCACTTGGAGGGAGATGGACACCAGTCCATTTAAGGATGAAAGAGTCTTAAAGGAATTCACTAATCTGAAAATGGTCAAGACAATGGGTCAGATGGGATATATAGCCCAGAGTATTAAGAGAACTCAGGGAGATGCCGGCAGCGCCCCTGGCAGCCCTGTTCAATAGTTCACCGGAAACAGGTGCGGTACCAAAGGACTGGAAGAAGGCAAATGTAGTCCCTCTCCACAATAGTGAGAGCAGGGAGGAGGCTGGAAATTACAGGCTAGTCAGTCTGACCTCGGTGTTGGGGAAACTAATGGAATCACTACTAAATGAAAGGTTGTAATATATCTCAAATCCGATGGAGCAGAGGGTCAAAGGCAGCATGGATTTACAGCAGGTAGATCTTGTCAAACAAATCTGATAGATTTTTTTGATTGGTTGACTAGGGAGGTGGATCAGGGAAGGGTGATATGGGGTGATGGATGTGGCCTACCTGGATTTCAGCAAGGTCTTCAACACCATCCCACATGGGAGGCTAGTAAACAAGCTGGGCAGCCTGGGAGTGGGTCCCAGGGTGGTAAACTAGTCAAAAATTGGCTAAGCAATTGGGCACAGAGGGTGGTGATGAATGGAGTTCAATCAGAAGAGATGGGGGTGACGGGGGGTCCTGCAGGGATCAATGCTTGGACCAGTCGTCTTTATTGTCTTCGTAAGTGACATTGCAGAGGGGCTAGATGGTGAGATGTGTCTCTTTGCAGATGACATGAAGATCTGCAACAAAGTTGACACCCCAGGAGGGTAGAGAAAATGAGAAGGGACCTAAGCAATCTTGAGGAGTGGTCAAGGGTGTGACAGCTAAGATTCAGTACTAAGAAATGCAAGATCATGTACTTGTGGCACAGAAATGCAGAGGAGGAGGAGAACATGATGGGTGGGAGGTACTAATGTCCACCAAACAGGAAAGGGATCTGGGAGTAATCCTATCTGATGATCTAAAGGTTATCAAACAATGTGAGAAGGCTATGAGGGGAGCCAGTGGAATGCTGGGATGCACAGGGAGAGGTATCTCCAGCAGAAGGAAGGAGTTGGTGATGCCACTGTATAGAATATTGGTGAGATCTCATCTAGAATACTATGCACAGTTCTAGAGGCCACATCTCTGGAAGAACACAGACAGAGCAGAACTGGTTCAGAGAAGGGAGATAAAATGATACTGGGGCTGCACCAAAAGTCATATGAAAGGAGACTGGAGGATCTCAATATGTATTCCCTGGAGGAGAGGAGAGAAGAGAGAGTGGGGATATGATAGAGACTTTCAAATACCTCAAGGGTGTAAATGCATAAAAATGGCATGCCCACTACACTAGCAGATCTTGTACTGATTTCTGTTTCATTATTGCCTCATTTACAATCAGTTGTAAGGTGTGTGCCATACACCCCTCACCAGGCACAGCAGTTAATTTAATAGCCTTATCTATACTGGGACCATTGTCACATATAACTAAGTGCCTCTGACAGCTTTTTATGTACAACTTACTGTATCAAGCACTTGCAGAAATTCCTTAGACAGGTTTTCAATTCTGTGGCGGTCTCTCAGGTGTTTTAATTCAAGAAGAGCACCACATCTGTTAAAGTCAGCATTAACCCAATGAGATGTTATCACCAAGTATGAGACTGCTGAAAATTAATTGGTTCAGGTGTATATGGCGAAATTTAAAGAATTAACTTCTGCAAGAACAGCTTTGATTTTTCTCCTAATTCGAGAATACATTTCAGGGATAATTTGGTTGAACTACCTTCTTGAGGGAATAATGTACCAAGGCTCCAAAACAGAAAGTAGCCATTTAAATCCAGGGTTTTCAACTATACTGAAAGGCTGCTCATCGATTGCTATCCGTTCTGCAGTTGTCTTAGTTATATTAATTGCCCGTGGGTTGTCATTTGTAAATGGCACAAAATGAGTGCTACAAGCCTCAATTGTCATGTTCTCCTTTTTTAATCCTTATGGAAGGAAGCTTATATTAACTTTGTCTGCTCTGCTCATTTTTTTCTTTCTCACGCTGCATATCTGAAAATACTTCTTAGTGTTTGTTCTGCAGATGGTTAATCAGGCTTGATGTGCCATGCAATTTTATTGAGGAGACACAACTTATAAATATAGACAACTTGCACAAGCATTTTGCCTTTGAGTCATTCTCACTTTCAAGTGAGAAGTACTTCCAAACTAAGCTTTTTCTGATACATTTTCTGAGGACTGTTGGCTGTGGAAGTAATTTAAATTGCCTCAGCAGTGTTTCAGAAGATCACAGGTGTTTTATCACATGAACCACAAAGCCATAAAAAAAAAAAAAAGACACAAACTATCTGACCCCTTTTATAGGGGAGTATCTAATCGGGCCAGATGAAGTCGAAAATTGAAAAATCTGACTGGATCAACATATCGGGTCAGATACCCATGCATCCCTAGTAAATAAGGTACAAAAGGTAGCATCTTTAAAAAAAAATGTTCAAGAACAAGGGGCCATGATATGAAAATAGAGGGGGGTAGACTTAGGGGTAATATGAGAAAGTATTTTTTCACGTAAAGGGTAGTGGATCCATGGAACAGCATCCTGGTAGAGATTGTAGGGGTAAAATGGTAGGGGAATTCGGAAACACATGGGATAGACATAAAGGAACTCTAGCAATAGGAAAGAGAGGGTAAGCCACAGATCATTTAGGATTAGCTGTATATGAAACAGGTAGGGAAAATGTGTAGTCTTGGTGGGCCAAGTGGTCCTTATCTGCCGTCAAATTCTATGTTTCTATGTTTCTATACTCCTGTTTATCCTTCTCCAGCTGTTTGTCTAGTAATTGGGTTCTCTGCATCCTGAAGGGGATATAGCTCCTGGCCTGCCCCTCGTCCCTCCCCCTACCCATTCCTTCCCTTTGCTCTCCAACTTCTCTGAGGGTTTGGTTTGAGGCCTGCCCCTCCTCCCTGTCTCCCTCCCCCCCTTCCTGCCCTTCCCCTTCCCCACATCTTGTTTTGTCTGCCCCTTGCTCTCATTTCTTATTAGCACTTATTACCCTTGTTTTAGATCTATGCAGCACTTAGTCATCCATGTGACCAGACTACTACTCTATTCTCCACCTGGCCTCTACCTTGCAGATTAGCAATTCCTGTGATTTCTACACTAGACGTACATCTGCTTGTACTGTTCTTCCATGATATTGTATCACTGTTTGTGTTCCATCTGTTACTCTAGAATATTCCACCATCTTCTATAGGTTTCTGTGTATTGCCTAGGTTTGCATTGTATTGTATTAGTTCCTCTTTATGTATTTGAATTGGCACTGTATGTATTTTATTCTTCCCCTGTTTTGCTCATCCAACCCTATATGTAACACACCCCCCAGGACACTTCTGGAAATGAGCTGTTTACAGCTCATGTTGTATTTCCTGGTGAAACCTTTTCAAATAAATAAATAAATTGGACTTGAGCTGCTAGCTTAATACAGATTTTATACTTGTCAGTTTCATCCTCAGTTTCATCCTCTCTGCCACTGTGTTGACACAAAGGTGTCCCTGTACTTTTGACTCCATCTGTCATGGCTTAGCAATAATGCAAAACTTAGGTAACAACAATAATAACTTTGAACAATAACAACAATAATAATGACAATGCTTTACCCAACACTCCAATAACTTATTTTTTCTTTTAGGTATACCACAGGGGTCTTTTGCTTCCTTGCAGTAGCAAAGTGAGTGAGACAATTACTTCTTCTTCTGTTGTTCACTTTTTGCTAGGGTAACATTAGGCTAATTGAAAAGCAAAAACAGAAAAATATTATTTATTTATTTCAGATCTTGGATTAACCATTTGCGCTCAGAGCTCTTTACATAGGTTCCACATTAGTACATTTAGAACAAGTAGGTGATTATACAGAGGACTGAGACAAACAAGGCACTAGAATTAGAATGAGAACATTTAGGTACATCTGGTCTTTAAACAAAGGAATGCAAAAAATACAGTGAAAACTAAAACTGGAACAAGCAAACATAGTCAGATACAGACAGGTACAGACTAAATAACTGTGCCCAACTGGGAGCCTGTTAGATTGTCAGCAAGATGAGGGGGTTAGCGCATAGAAGTGCTGGAGAGGTGGTGTGGGGGGTTAAGCCCCAAGTGCAGGGTGTCCGAGAGCGAGACAGAGAGAGAAAGATCTGTTTGGCAGAAGGGCAGATGGCAGGAGATGCCTTTGCTAGGTGCCGGCAATGGCAGACACATTGAGATTCCTGCATTAAATGGTCCTTTAGGTTCTTTTTGAAGGTCCACAAAGTGGGCAGGCTAATAATGTTCTCATGGAGGGAGCTGAATCACAATGGTGCCCAATAGGCAAAAGACATTTGTCCTTGAGATGTCCAACATTTTGGAGTTAGGAAGGACTACAGTTCTGAATTTCGGGTGGGCCTGTGATTAGTGCTGGGAATTAAGAGTTGTTGGACCTTAGTCTGGAGCTGACCAGGCAGATCTTTTTGGCCAGGAGGCAAGATTGATATTTTAAGCAACTAAAGAGTGTTAGCCAGTGAGCCTTTGCATAGAGATCACAGGTGTCAGTGTGCCCCTAAGGTGAGCCTGCAGGAATTGGTAAGGGCAGTTTTTATATGTTGGAGGACAGTATCTGTGGCAGAGCTATAAATCGGCAGTCTGTAGTCCACTATGGAACCCACTGAACTGTGGACCGCTATGCTGAGGGCTTCAGGGGTCAGGCTCTGCCTATGGCGATAAAGTAGCCCTAAGCATTTGTTGATTGCTTTAGCTGTGATGTCTATGTGGAGGGCGTAGGAGAGTGAGCTGTCTAGAGTGATTCTGAGATATTTGAAGTGATGAACACATTCAAGAGGAACACCACCCCTATCACATATTGATAGCGGGTAGTTTTTGTACTTGTTCTTAAAGCTGGTGAACAACATGTTTTTTTTTTTTTTTGTAGTTCATTATCAATTTTTGATTTTTGAACCATGACTCAACACTGGTGAAGTCATGTTGTAGCTGTTGCTCAAGAGCAGTGGGGTCAGAGCCATTAGAAAAGATAACTGCATCATCCGTATAGAGGAGGATATGGCACTGACTGGCTAGGGGGAGGCAATTCAGAAATAGGCTAAAGAGGAGGGGGCCCAGTATTGACCCCTGTGGAATGCCTGAGCACACAGGCTTGGTGTCAGAGAGAAAGGAATCTCTTCTGACTTGCTGTGAATGACAGTGTAGGTAGCTGCCGAACCATGCAACTACCTCAGGGGCAAGGCCTATGGCAGTGAGTTGGTCAATTAGGGGGGCATGGTTGACCAGGTCAAAGGCCTTTGTTAGGTCAATATAGATAGCCCTGACGAGCTGGCCAAGATCGAGGGATTTGTGGATGATGCCTGTGTATTCCAGGAGGGCTGTAGTGGTGCTATTCCCAGCCCTAAAGCCATGTTGCTCTACGCATAGGAGCATGTGCTTGTCCAGATAATTGACAAGTTGGTCAGCAACGATTCATTCAAGGGCCTTCGAGAGTGGTGGAAGTATAGAGATGGGCCTATAGTTCCCAGGGAGGGCATGATCCCCACTCTTGTACACAGGGGTGACTGCTGCAGCTCTCCATTTTGGTAGAATACTGCGAGATGGAGTGAAAGGTTAAGGATATGAGTGAGAGGGGACAGGATTTCTTCGAGTGAGAGTGAGATTAGTTTCAGGTCAAGGTTATCCCCACTGAATCTTTCCTTCCCAAGACCTTTGCACAGATATTTCTTGGTTTCTCCAAAGGTAATATTTTTGAAGTGAAACGGGGGACGTGATGGGGATTGTATGGGTGCAGCAGGGATGGTGGGGAAGGAGAAGTTGGCTGGGAGAACATGCTGCAAGTCAGTGAAGGCACTGTTAAAAGTGTTGGCGATAGATTTAGGGTCAAGGATCTGGGAGCCATCAATGCAGAGCATGGTAGGGACTGTTTTGGGTTCTTGCCCAGTGATCTCATTTAGATTAGCCCAGAATTTGTGCCTGTCATTCCAGTTCTTGGCTATGGCATCTTTATAGTGTAAGTTTTTTGGCTAATCAGATGGTCCTGGTACAGTTGTTCTTCACACATTTGTAGTTCAGGAAATCAGACTGCTTGCCAGTGGCCCTAGCTATATGCTAGAGGTGGTCTCTATTTTTCATTAGTTCAAGGGTATCAGGGCTCATCCAGGGGTTAAAGTAGTCTTTGATCTTCCACTTTTTCATGGGAGCATGGGTGTCACAGATTGTATTGAAGCAGAGGATGAAATGGTCAAGCACGTCGTCAACATCAGAAGCCTCAAAAACTGAGGACCAGTCAGCATTGATGAGATCCATCTTGAAGCGGTCAGCATGACCAGGTTTGAGAACCCTGCTGGTGATTGTTCTTGGAGGTGGTTTGCAGAAATTATTAGCCCAACTGAACATGACAGGGGGAGTGGTCACTGATGCCATCTGGGAGGATGGAGGCATTAGAAGCATGCTCAGGTCAGTTGGTGAGCACCCAGTCAATCAAAGTACTAATGCACATCCTGTAGTTAGTCCTAGTGGGTGTTTCAATAAGCTGGGTAAAGTGGATAGCCTGAATTGCATCCTTGAATTGGTTAGCTTCAGGGGCAAGCCAATTAATATTGAAATCACCTAAGAGTATAACCTCAGAGCTTCGGGTTAGGCTTCCAAGACCGTCTATGATGGCATGGAGACCTTGGGCCGAGTTCTTTGGGGGATGTAGACAGATAGAATTGTAACAGTTTTATTGTGGGCCCCAAGAAGAACCTTACTGGCAAAGGTCTGGGTGAACTACCCTAGGCTGGGTAAATTCAGGACTATGCCCTGAAGGCTATCCTTAAGGTAGATTGCACAGTCACCACCTCTTTTAGATTTATGATCTTGCCTAAAGATCGAATAGTCTGGCAGACTGATGGCTCCATCAGGGATCTTGGGAGTGAGCCATGTCTCTACCACAGACAGTATGTCAGGATTATGTAGGGCTACCCAGGCTTGAAACTGTCAAACTTTACTGTCAGGCTATGGATGTTTAGTGATGCAAAGGTTATGGTGCCTGGTTTCGGTGCACTCAGCCCCTGATATAAAGGGGGTCTGGGATTAGGGTGGATGTTGTCTGAGAGCAGTATTAACAGGAGTACCAATCTGACCAGGTAACTTTTAAAGTGTTTAAGGTTAGCTTTGTGCTGTCTTTGTGGATTCATTTGAGCTACATTCTTATCAGAGAGAATGGCCAGTTTAGGCAGGACTGTGGGAGGGGGAGAATCCCTGGCCGAGCTGGATGCGTTCTAGGCCAGGTAGGCCAGGGTGTGTTGTTAGGCATGTAGTTGGCATGTGGGCCACAACTATGCACAGACATTATAGTGCTATAGATGTTGCCATGGGGTGCTCTGTGATAAGAGGGTCACCTGATTTAGGGTCATTCAGCGGCTGCAAACAGAGAGTGGGCAGGAGTATAAGAATTAGCATTAGTCTGGTTGCCATGTCCAAGATTGGAAAAGGGTGGTGGCACAGCAAGAAGGGTCTTGGGAGGGGGAGGAAAGTAAAAGAGATTAAGATGTGATGGAGCTAGGAGGGTGTCCTGGCCTTATAGGCTGCTGTGTACTCTTACAGTTTGGCGGTGGCCTAAAAAGGAAGATGTCTTTAAGGGGAGGACAGGACAAGTGTTAGGCCTAAAAGCTGCACTCTGTATCTTTAAATGGAGTTGCAATATTAGTGAGAAGGAAGGATGAAGATTGCCTAGCGGTGGTGCTGAGGGGAGGGAGAGTATTTAATAAAGGCTGGAGGTGGGGGAGGGGTGGGCATAAACATTCAAGCAGAAAGGAGACAGTAGGAGAGAAAGGAAGCAGAAGTTGGATTATTTGCAGGGCAAAGCTTACAACTATGACCTAAATGAAATCTAGCCTAAACAGAAAAAACTGTATCACTTTAAACTTAGTTTCTGATCCAGGGTAGATTATCACTGGACCTCAAAACAAAGAGAGCTGTAATACTTTAAAATCTACAAACCTGCAGCCTAAATGAACTTGCACTTCAAACTACCCTTGGAGTGCAAAATTGCTGTAAACAGGCTTAGGTTCACATTTAAATTAGGATTCACAGGACAATTTGGAGAGGCTTAAACAGTTCCACAACCAGTATGTAACATTAGCTTAAAGTCCAGAAGGAGACAGCGTAGCAAAGAAATTAACGAACTGCAGCAGCCTGTCAGCAGGCAGAGCTGATGGATTCTGACCAGTCAAGTTTCAGCACCGTACAATTTTTCTGGTGATCGGCGGGCAGTACAGTGAGGAAGGCAGCTGGAGGACAGATGAGGCCCGCCTGGTTTCTTTCTGCAGCAGAGGCACCCGTGTCAAGGGTGAAGCTTTGGTCTGGTGATTGGTGGACAGTACAGTGAGAAAGGCAGCCAGCGAAACAAAGAGGCCCACCCGTCTGCTTGCAGCAGCAGAGGCACCCGTGTCAAGGTTGAAGCTTCGGTCTGGTGATTGATGGGCAGTACAGCGAGGAAGGCAGCGGCGGACAGAAGAGGCCCGCCCAGCTGCTTGCAGCAGCAGAGGCACCCGCGTCAAGGGTGAAGTTTCAGTCTGGTGATCGGCGGGTAGTACAGTGAAGAAGGCAGCAGGCTGACAGAAGAGACAATTCGATAACCTTTCATCCATTCTCATACACATCTATTGAGTGTGCACTGTTCATCAGAACCAAATTATCCCCAGGATGGGCAACTCAAAATATTGTAGCAATAGGCTGAAATATCAGTTACTTATTATGGCAGTTTGCTTTACCTCAGATCACACTTCTATGGATCATACAAAACAATGGAAAGTTGGCTCAAATTTCCCTTTTCACAAGCTATTGTATAAAAAGTTCTACATAATAATGAATAATGTTTCAGTCACATCCTTGGAGTTATATGTAAATATAGATTTTATTTTTCCCTTTACAATATAATTAATTACCAATAACTTTCACATAAATATAAACTATTGTAAACACTGTAAAAAGCAGCACAGACATAATACAACAAAGCTTTCAGAAAACAAACACGACAAAAATTCAAAAACAATGAATAAAAATAACTAGACACAATGTACTATTTTAGCATGCTTCTGTGAATAATACCATTATTTATGTAGAAGCACTTACAAAGTCTCTTTGCATTAGTATCTTAGATTATATCTTCATATAAAACTTGTTCAAATACTTTTTTACACGCAAATGTTTTTATAACTTTGTATAGAGTTTAATAACTTCCTAGATACCCATTGTTTCAAATATTAAGACTATTTTCTATATGCAGCCCCCAGCTAAGTTCAATTAGAATATTATAAAAATATTAGAAATATTACTCAAGACAGCTAGTTAGTGGCAAGGTTTGGGAGTTCCTCTTAATTTCAGAATATTAGTAAGAATTCTTCTTTCCTTAATGACAACATTCCTTTCAGTGGCTGAATCTTGTTGTTCAAGTTTTTACTCCATACACACTCGAACCCTAGACTATGGGCTCCATCTGTTGTCAACACAGCAATGCAGACTTGCTTCTTGACTGGTATAGACGTCAAGAATTAGCTTAATCCTTTGTTCAGGTTTAGAAGGAAAATTCAAAACAATACTATGTAGCAGCAAAAATGTCCATTCCACAAGAATGAATCTTCATAGCATCATTGTTAGAGAGAAATTAATCAGTTTCCATGGAGGATGGCTTTATCACCTTTGGGCCAGAGCATTGTCCTGACATTACTTCCTGCAAATTTTACCAACTTTGATTGGATCTTGCAAATGATGTAGGAGTGGCTAGCCCCATGCTTTTAGGACAGCTCTTCTTTGCAAAGTCTAGTGGTTTGAGAACTTTTACTTTTCAAAATCATTTTCCTCCTTACATTCATATGCAACTAGATATAGACTTGAAACATATATTTTCTGAATAAGAGTAAAATGCTGTGCTGTTTGATACCAAATATCATATGGTGTCTTTACTATAAAGTCCATAATTTAAAAAGTACTTCATAAACACTCTTTCCTTGCAGATTGCTTTAAAATACTTATTTACACTTGATCTAAATTTCTTTCAGTTCAGAATCCTTTAGGAAAGTCCATTTAGTCTAAAATGTCTTTTAAAGAAAAGGAGTGCCTTTGTTCTCAGTTTCCTAGGGTGAGAGTACATCCATCAAGACTGTCAACATTTTTTAAAACAGACATTTTAAGATTGTATATTTTGACTCTGCACCAACTCACATGCATAACAATTATATTTTTGGACTTCTCATTACCTGACTTCTCCAGAGATGTGAAACACCTATATGCCTATTGTTAGACTTTAAGCACAAAACCTATTGGCAAATAACTAGCTTTCTCCAGCAGTTGCATAAATGAATCTTGGCCATTTGATAGTTTAAAATGTTCTTCATCAGCTGATGTAATTTTGTCCTGGCAGCATCAAAAATAGCTTTGCAGCAAATGAAAGTCTTTTATTCATTGGTAAAAATGCATAAAAGGTTTCTCCATTTTTTTTTTCAAACCAGCCATTTGGTGCATGGCAGTGCCATGCCATGAACTTGATATGTGGTTGATACGGTTCTCTTATCAGATTGCCTCTTGTCCTCCAAGCAGACATTTAAGAATACCCTTAATATTACTCTCTTGAATGGCTCAGTTGAGGAAACCATTCTGTTTTAACATGAGAGTCTGAGATAACCATTTTTTAAGTTACATCCAGGCAGATCATGAAGACAGATTTTAAAAGCTCTTGGAATTTAAACTAGCTGTCTTTGCATTACATCCCAGTTACATTCCCAGTCTAACAATATAATTAAACATTAATGATTAGGCATTATACAGTATAAAATAGTAACTATAAAGTATTGCAAAATAATAACATGATAATAAGATATTTTTGCAATCTGGGACTTGTCCCCACAACATGGTCCCTCTACATAAGAGCAGCAGCAGGAAAGTATCTAGGAACTATATGCCAGTCAGTCTTACTTCAGTGGTGGAGAAATTAGTGTAAACTCTATAGAAAGAAAGATTAGTAAAGTATTTTGAATCCAATGGCCCGGAAGACCACAGGAGAGGATAGTGAGCATGGCCCATCTTGACTTTAGTAACGCCTGCAACACGTGCTACACAGGTGACTGACAAAGAAACTGAGCCACCTGGAGTGGATTCATAAAGATCATGCAGTTCAGATAAGCTATGACAGAACGTAATAAATGAAAATGATAAGAAATACAAAATCACACATACCTCCATAATGCAAAGCACCATGGGTTGTATATGTAAATCTCCACAGTATATTATTCTGGTTCAGCTTTGAAAATGATGTTTAGTATCATTTGAAAGGTCCTTTATTAGCTAATTAGATACCTCTTATGTAGCTAGCAATCTAAATTAATACATTTAAAGCGATTGTCCAACACTCAGGAAAACTTTGTAAGACATGGTAGTCACCACAAGGACAAATATCAAGTTATATTTCTTTAATTTTCTGTACACCTTTCATTTTACATCTACTCTCCTCTGGGGTCTGGCCTCAGGTAATTTTTTCTCAAATTATTTACCCAGGAGAGCAGTAATGAGGTGGAGTTAATTTATAAAACTATTAAAATATAAAGCAGCCCTACGCAGACTCTGTCTGCATTTTGCATTTGCCATGGGGGGAACCAAGGCTTGTGGTTTTTGGAGACAGCATAAGTGAGGTAAGTTGTGGTGAAACCTGGTTGAACTAGTGTATTTCTTATTGAGTTAAGGGTTAATTTGAGAACAACCAGAGTAGTCCACAATTAGGGGTCATATTATAAAAATTGTCTCTAACCTTGTAGGGGTGCTAATTGTGTAGCCTGGTGCCTTAGCTACTTGATAACTGACCTCTCACAGTCAATAGTGCACCACCAGTAAGGGAGCAGTTTCTGCATAAAAACAACCACTGCCAACATGTCCCACAAATTCACTTCCCAGTGAGTGAGTGGAACAGTGAAGGAGTTGAACAGGTGACTGGCATCATAGGTAATGGCAGGCTTCAACAGAAGGACATGGAGAAGCATTGGACTTTGCTGGTTGACTATGACAAGGCATCTGTTCTCTACAATGTAAGAATCACTGCTGGGAAGGATGGAAGATCAAAGACAGACCAAAGCTGGAAATAGGAGCAACACCATATCTACGGTAGCAGTATATAAAGATTAACACAAGGCATGGGGGAGCACAAATAGAGATAACAAAAAAAGGGGAAATTAGAAACAACCTATCGGGAATAATACAAACATAACTCTAGGTATCTCTGGGAGAATAGAGGTTGAGCATGGTAGAAGTGTTGCAGTGCAGTGGTTGTGGGATGGCAGTTTTCAGCGACCATCCAGAGACTGCATTATTGCCCCTTCTGCACACACCTGGTGTGGTTGAGGGTGGAGGTCACTAGACTCTGGGCTGAGATGGCTGGTATTTAGAGGACCTCTCCCTTCACCCGGAGGCCACCAAGTCTGCCACTGTTACCTCAGAAGATGTCAGGGAGGTGGAATGACTGGACTTTGGTGGGCACTGGAAGGGTGAAGGTGGTGGGACAGAGGCACATTCCTCAACTGGTACCACTACAAACCTCCTATGTCATTCTGATGGGTGAGGACTGCCAGAAGAAAGCACCCACAGTAGTGATCAAAGAGAATGTGGAGGCCCTCCATAGTGGAGACCCTCAAAGAGGGTGGTAGAGGACCCCAGAGAAGGAGGAAACAACTTAAGGTGGGGGACTCAATTGTGAGGGGGTTAGATTTGGGAATAAGAATGGGAGGAGAGGCAGGTTAGGTGCCTACCCAGTGCCATGGCCCTGAGGGGTGGGTAGCCAATCCTCAGGATTGCTAGGGCAGCAGGATGGGAGACTGAGCTGGATGTCATTGTCTACCTAAGGACTAATGACCTGGCTAGGGCTGAGGCTGGAATAGTGCAGAGAGAGAGAGAGAGAGAGAGAGAGTTAAGGGAGCTGGGAAGGGATTTTAGACAGGTAGCTCACTAAGTAGATTTTGCAGAGATCCTGCCTGTCTATGACAGGGGATAGGAGAGGGAACTCTGTAGTAGGAGCTTCAACTCATGGCTGAAGAAATGGTGCAGAGAGGAAAGGTTCGACTACCATGGGGATTAGGAGCACACCTGGGAGGATAAGAGCCTATATAAGGGTGAAAGCCTACATCTATCTGGGAGGGGAACCACAGTCCTCAGTGTACGGTTTAAATGTTACTTTGATGAACATTTAAACTAGGCAAGGGGTGGCAGAAGGAACTGGAAGTCAGAAAGTGTTCCCCCATAGGCTGAAGTAGAGAGTAAGGTGAGGCAAGAGGACAGGAATCTCCCAGGGTGCATATTAATAAAGGGAATATGGTGGTACATATAAAGGGGAAAGGAATGGGAGCATTACAATGAGAGGGGATGGTGGGAGGGCAAAAAGGAAAAAAGGGGAACAACAAGTAGAGTAAAAACAAAATCTGAAAGGCTATGTGTGCAAATGTTAGAAGTCTAGGAAATAAGATTCCAGACCCAGAGGCCATCATGGAAGAGGCTGACTTGGAGATTGTGGCCATAACTGAATCATGGTGCACTGAAAACCATGACTGGGACATGGACATACCAGGCTATACTTTGCTCAGGAAGGACCAGGTGAGAAGGAAAGGAAGGTGTGTGGTGCTTCATGTTAGGAAAAACATAAAAGGCACAGAGATACAGGGAATACAGGGGGAAGCAGAGGTATTGTGAGTCACCCTGGTGACAGGGAATGGAGTCACTATTCACACTGAACTGATCTGCAGCCCTCCAGCAGAGGTGGACGAATTGGATAAGGTACTGGTGGTAGCCACTGGCAAGATGGCAGAAAAGGGGCAGGTGCTACTTGTAGAGGACTTCAGCCTGCCAGACATGGCTTGGAGCCTCCCAGTAGTGGCTTCAGCTAGAAGCAGGGACATCCTGGACTATTTGTAGGGGGCATTCCTCTGGTAACTAGTCTATGAATCCACTTGAGATGGGGAAATACTGGACCTGGTAGTCACTATTGGGGACAGTACTGCAGATGTCAAGGTAGGAGGCCACTTGTAAGCATAGAAACATAAAGATTGTTGACAGATAAAGACCACCAGGCCCATCCAGTCTGCCCAATTTTCCTTCCTTAATTGGCAGCTGATGTCCCTATATGGTCATCAGCTTTAGCCTCTTCTTCCCACATCTTGGGTTCCCTTATGCCTATTCCATGCACATTTAAATCCTCCCACTGTTGATGCTCCCACTACCTCCTGGGCTAGGTTATTCCATGCATCCACCACCCTTTCTGTGAAAAAGAACTTCCGCACATTTCTCCTTATCTTGCTCCCTTCCAATTTCATATTGTGCTTCCTTGTTCTCATGCCCTTCCTATATTGAAAGGTGTCTCCCTCTTGCACCTTGTTTATGCCCTTAAGATACTTGAAAGTTTCTATCCTATCCCTCAGCTCCATCCATTCTTCCAGTGTATAGGTATAGAGGTACTTCAGTCTCTCCCCGTATGACTTCTGGTATAAGCCCTGCACTAGCTTTGTCACTCTTCTCTGGACCGTATCCATGTCCATCCAAAGACACAGTCTCCAGAACTGTACACAGAATTCCAGATGAGGCCTCACCAGTCTTTTGTATAGTAGTATCACCACCTCTGTTCCTGAGCTAGTGATGCCCCCTTCCTATGCACCCTAACATGACACTGGCCTTCCCTACAGCCTTTGTAATCTGCTTGGTTATCTTTAGGTCATCTGAGATAATAATCCCCAAATGTCTTTCTTCCCTGGTAACTGTCAGTAAGTCCCCCCCAAAATCCTGTAGCTCTCCCAAGGGTTTCTCCAGCTCTGGTGCATGAATTTGCACTTCTTCACACTGAACCTGAGTTGCCACTCTTTGGACCATTTTTCCACTTTATCTAGGTCACCGCTCATTCTCTCCACCCTATCAGGATTGTCTACCCTGTTGCAGATCTTGGTGTCATCTGCAAACAGGCAAACATTCCCTTCCAGTCCCTGTGCAATGTTGCTAATGAAGACATTAAAAAGGACTGGCCCCAGGACTGATTCCTGAGGTACCTCACTGATGACTCCCCTTTCCTCAGGCTGGATCCCATTTACCACCACACTCTGCTTTCTATCCTCTAACCAGTTTCTAACCCATTTTTCCATCTTGTGTCCCATATCCAGACTTACCAATTTGTTCAACTGAATCCTTTTTTTTTTACTTGTTATTTGTATATCTACCTCCTTGGCTGGGGGTGTACCTATGGTTCCCCATCAGTCTTTTGACCTCGGTGCCCCACTGGCCACAGCTCCCATTCTCAACCTCTTTCCCCCTACACACAACCCAGGCCTCTACCCAGCAGGTATGTACCTTGCTCACTGGGGAATTCCTGGTGAGCCAGGCTGGAAGGGAGAATCCTGGTGAGTCCAGTGTGGTGCCATGGGCTGACACCTCATGTGCACAAGAGGATTTTCCTTTTCGCTCTTTGTCCTCCTCCTCCTCCCTCCTTCTCAATGCCAGCAATATGTGGGTGACATTTAGGACATTGCAGAGTGGGCGCTCACACACTGCACGTCCAACACCTGCCCTGCCATCCCAAATGCTCCATGCCACTGCGCACTGCCCACATTCCACCACCAGGAGCCAGTGCAGCAGTGACTCTTGTCCCCCACCCTCCCCAGGAGAGTTGTCCCCTGGATGCTCAATCCTCTCCTCCCTGGCTGACCCCCTGCAACCCAAGCTTGCTCCCGATCCCAGGTCGCTGGTGTGGTTCGAGGTGGGGTGTCCTGTGCCTCAGCTCTCTGTGCCACTGGTGCGGCTTTCAACTGTATCCTATGTGGAATGGTGTCAATGGCCTTGCTTAAATCAAGGTAGGTAACATCCACCACTCCTCCCAGGTCCACCTCCTTTGTTGCCAAGTCAAAAAAGTCTATTAGATTTATTTGACATTATCTTCCTGCAGTGAATCCATGCTGCCTCGTGTTCTGCACTCTGGTGGATTCCAAGTCTTCCACAATCCTTTCATTTAGTGATGCCTCCATTATTTTCCCTACTATTAAGGTTAGGCTGACAAGCCTGTAATTTACCGCCTCCTCCCTGCTACCACTTTTGTGTAGGGGGACCACATGTGCCTTCCTCATGTCTTCTGGAACCACCCCTGTGTGGAGTGACTAACTGAACATTGCTGCCAGTGGCGCTGCTAGCTCCATCCTTAGTTCCCTCAATATCCTGGAATGTATGCCATCTGGTCCCATTGCTTTGTCTACTGTTAGTTTTGTGAGGTGCTGTAGGACTCTATCTTCTGTAAATGAACTGGTGTCCACCTCCCTCCCTAGTATGTTTTTGGTACCTAGCTGTGGCCTCTGTCCCTCCCCTTCCTCAGTAAATACCGAACAGAAGTATCTGCTCAACACTGATGC
Organism: Neoceratodus forsteri; assembly: GCA_016271365.2. NCBI lineage: Eukaryota > Metazoa > Chordata > Ceratodontiformes > Ceratodontidae > Neoceratodus > Neoceratodus forsteri. The sequence continues at coordinate 695,621,808 of CM057451.1, read as the reverse complement.
CTTTTCCTGGTCCCCCTCCACGCACTCCCCCTCTTCCCCTCCAAGCCTTACAATCCCCCCTTAGATTTCCTTCTTTCACTGATGTACCTATAGAATATTTTATCCCCTCTCTTCACTGTCTGTGCCAATCTTTCCTCTGTTTGTGCCTTTGCACTCCTAACAGCTTTCAATGCTTCCTTCTGACAATTTAGGTACATTACCCTATCCTCTTCTTTCTGTGTCCCCTTATACTTTCTGAACACCACCCTCTTGGTCCTAACCTTCTCTGCTACCTCTCTTGAGAACCATATATGTTTCTTCCTTCCTTTCTCTTTGTTTATGGGCCTAATTTGTCACCTCCACTATTTCTCCTTTTATGTTTGCCCACTGATCCTCAACCCCCCACCCCCGCATCTCTCATTTCCTTTCCAGGGCTTCTTTGATAGCCATTCCCATCCTAGCAAAAGTCTGCCACCCTGAAATCTAAAACCCCTTGCCTTTGTGTGGCTGGACTGTGACCCTGTACCTATGTTAAACAACAGTGTGTGGTGGTCGCTGGCCCCGAGGAGACCTTCCACCTGTACTTCTGTGATTCTGTCCCCACTGGTCAGGACGAGATCCAGAATTGCCCTGTCCCTGGTGGGTTCTTTCACTAAATGACTGAGGCCTACCCCCTGCAGGGAGTCCAAAATGTCATGGCTCCTGGCTTTTGCCACCCCTTGGATGAACCAGTCCACATCTGGCATATTGAAATCACCATCTCCTTCTTCTGAGCTGGGGGTCTATAGATCACCCCCATTCAAACTGCTGTGCCATTGCCTGGCTCAAGGGTGACACACAGTGCCTCTGACTCCTCTTGTCTACCCTGTACAGCAGTAGCTTTAATGTCTCCCTGTCGACCAGACTTGGTGCTTCCTCCCAGGTCCATCTCTGCAATCATTGCCTCCAAATCTGGGATTTTATTACCCAGGCTGCAGGCATTTGTATACATTGCCTTCCATTTTTTGCTGCCTTTTGAACTTCTATTTCCACAACTGCCCACTGGTTTCTTCCCTCTAACTTTGGCTTCCTTCGCTTGCTGTCTCCCTTTGTCTGCCATATCCTTCAGAACTTGATTAGGCATGTCTGCTGCCATTTTACCTATTTGATTTCTCCTTCGGTCTGTTCTAACCTGTGGGGGTGGACTGCTTGAGACTCCCTGTTCCTGGAAGACACTTTACCTCCCTTTCTAGATCACCACCTGTGCCCAAGTCCATTCTCCTAACCACTGAGTCCCCCACCAGGAGTAGCTTCCTCCTCCTCCTCCTCCTCTGTGGTCTTTTGCCTTCCACTCCTGGGTCTCCCTCCTGGAGGACTCTCCCACCCTCCCTGGTCACAACCTTGTGTTCCCATATGGGAATCTCCCATGCCTCAAAAACTGCATATGAGTTATTGAGTTGGACAGGATGGGGGATGTGCTTTCATAGTACCTCTCTCAGTTTCCCCAAGCCCACTGTATTTCATTCAGCCCCTGCCTAGCTAACCTTTGTGGCAGTGGTTGGAGACATGGAGGTCTCTGGGTGAGAGTGATGGTTGCCAGTACTCCTGCCAGCTCAGCCCACAGATTGGCCACCTCTGCTCTCAGCCCAGAGGTGCCTGCATATGGGGCAGCACCACAACACCCAGAACATTTTCCTGAAGACTGCTTCTCCACACCCACTGCATTGCAGCACTCTCTGCATCTTTCTGCACTTGTATCTATCCCCTTCTTTTTGATATGTGTCCCTTCAGCTGGTAACTATTGCACCCTGTGTTCTCTGATTAGCCCTCTAACACAAACCCGATTTCCAAAAGTATTTTTTTCTTCCAATCTATGCTCTTCTTGCTCTCTTTCTTTCCCCTTACTCCATCTCTGAGACTCTCTTTTCTGCTCCTTTTGCAAGGACTTGCCTTATGAATGGGCTACCCTTCAATTGCTCTGCTAGATTAACAGTATATCAGAGGCTGTTTTAACCCACCTTGATTAGTCCTGTCCTGTGTATTGGCAGGAAGTTTTACTCTATCAGAGGTCTTCAAAGGTAGATGAGCCCAGGGTGTGTGAGGTGGGGGAGGGCAGGCGATTCCAGTCTCCGAGTACCCCCTGAGGACAGAAAAACAATCAGTCCACTATTGTCTGTATGCCCTGTAATGTGATGCCTGTACTTCCTGCTGCTTATGGTACAGACTCAACCAATTACAAACAGCCAGAAACTTACCAGCAAACAAAAGCCCCTACTGCTGCCCAAACAAAATGGCTAAGCCCTCTGAATTTCAGTTAGAAAAACACACAGCAATTTAAACAAAGTTAATACCTTGTAATGTGATAACTGCACTTCTTGCTGCTTATGGTACAGTCTTAGCCAATCGCAGTCTTAACCAGTTATAAACAGTCAGAAACTTACCAGCAAACAGAAGCCCCTACTGCAGTAAGGAGAGCTGGGGGAACACTGGGATGCATAGGGAAAGGAATCACCAGTAGGAAACAGGAAGTTGTTATCCCTCTGTACAGACAGTTGGTGAGATCCCATCTGGAGTACTATGTGCAGTTCTGTAGACCCCATCTCTGCAAGGAGATAGACAGGAAGGAGGTGGTCCAGAAGAGGGCAACTAAAATAGTGCAGGGTCTGCAACATAAATCATATGAAGAGAGACTAAGAGAGCTTAATATATATATATACCCTTGAAGAAAGGAAGGAAGGAGGCATAATGGAAACTTTCAAATAACGCAAGTAAATCAACAAAGTCCAAGAGAAGAACATCTTTCAGAAAAAGAGATGTGCAAGAACAAGGGGGCACAATTTAAAGATAGGGGAGATGGCTCGGGGGCAATGTGAGGAAATATTTTTTCAAGGAGAGAGTGGTGGACACATGGAACCGCCTTCCTGAGGAGGTTGTGGGGTAAAAAACAGTGGGAGAATTCAAGAATGCATGGAACAGCCATAAGGCAATTATTGTGGTGGGTAGGAGAAAGTAGGCTGTTGGTTAACTAGAATCTGTAGCTTATCCAGTAGGTAGGGAAATGGGCAGAATGAGTGGGCCAAGCAGTCCTTATCTGCCATCAAAGTCTATGTTTCTATGTTACTGCTGCCCAAACAAAACAGCTAAACCCACTGAATTTTGGGGACCAGTGATCACCATATGGTGTGGTTCAATATAAGGATGGCTGAGGAATTGAACCACACAAGGGCAAGGGTCCTGGACTTCAGGAGGGCAGATTTAAAAAAGATGGGTGAATGCCTCATGGATGACCTAGCAGGGTGGATGACCTGGGTGGGGAGGAGGAACAGTGGGAGAAGATAAAAGGGAACATAGTAAAGGCGACAAACCTCTGTGTCAAACAAGTGAGCAAAAACAAGGGGAAAAAGAGACCACTATGGTTCTCAAAAGAGGTATCTGAAAAGGTAAACACTAAATGGGTAGCATTCAGAAGATGTAAGGAGACACAGACAGTGGAGAAAAGGGAGGTATATTGGGGGAAACAGAGGGAAGCAGGGAAAGCAGTAAGGATTGCAAAGGCACAAACTAAAGAGAAAATAGCCCAGGAGGTAACAAAAGAGGACAAGACATCTTTTAGGTATGTAAGTGAAAAGAAGAAGACCAGGGGTGGGATTGTACGATTGAAAGGGAATGAAAGGATGACTGTGCAGAGGGGCACCTGGAAAAGGCAGACATCTTGAAGAAAAACTTTTGTTCAATGTCCACAGAGGAAGGAGGAGGGGAGGGGCCACAAAAAAGTAACAAAAGCTTTGTAGAGAGGGAGATAGACACCACTAGTCCTTTTTAAGAGGTGAGAGTCCTGAAGAGACTTGCTAATCTGAAGGTGGGCAAAGCAATGTGGCAAAATAGGGTGCATCCAATTGTACTGAGGGAGCTCAGGGAAATACTGGCTGTACCTCTGACAGTTCTATTTAACAGTTCACAGGAAAGAGGAAACAGGAATGGCTCCTGAGGACTGGAGGAGGCTGGATGTAGTCTCACTACATAAAAGTAGTTGCAGGGAGAGGGCTAGCAATTATAGGCCAGTCAGCCAGACATCAGTGGTGGGAAAGTTAAAGGAAACACTGCTAAATGAAAGGATTGTGGAATATTTTGAATCCAGTGGGTTACAAGACCCAAGACAGCATGGTTTCATAGGAGGGAGGTTATGTCAAATGAGTCTGATAGATTTCTGTGACTGAGTGAGCAAGGAATTAGTTCAGGGTGGAGTAGTGGATGTGGCTTACCTAGATTTCAGTAAGGCAGTCAACAACATCCTACACAGGAAACTACTAAGCAGGTTAGATATCGTAGGAGTAAGTCCAAAGGTGATAAACTGGATAAGAAATTGGTTAGGGGATAGGCAACAGAGGGTGGTGGTAAATTGAGTTCACTCAAAGGAAGGGAGGATGACCAGCAGGTTGCCTCAGGGATCAGTGCTGGGATTGGTCCCCCTTACTGTCTTTATAAGTGATATTACAGAGGATTTGGAAGGAAGGCCTGCTTCTTTAAGGATACATAGATACATAGACAGTGTCGGCAGATAAGGGCCTATGGCCCACCCAGTCTGCCCATTTGAGCTTGTAAGTTCAGTTTGTTTTCCTAGAAGTCTGTTTCCCCTTACCCCTGACCTCTAGAATTCCTTTATGTCTATCCCATGCATTCTTAAATCCCGTGATTGTTTCAGCCCCCACCACTTCCTCTAGCAGGGTGTTCCACTTGTCCACCACCCATTCTGTGAAGAAATTCTTTCTCATGTTTCCTCTGAATCGTCCCTCCTCCAACTTCATCCCATGCCCTCTAGTCCTGGAACATCTTTTTCGCTTAAAAATAGTGTTTTCCTGCACCCTGTTCCTCCCTGTAAGATACTTGTATGTCTCTATCATATCCCCTCTCTCCCTCCTCTCCTCCAGGGAGTACATGTTCAGTTCCTTCAACCTGTCTTCATAGGACTTGTGATGCAATCCATGCACCATCTTTGTTGCCCTCCTCTGAACCTTCTCTACCCTGTTTATGTCCTTACGTAGGTATGGTCTCCAGAACTGTACACTGTACTCCAGGTGGGGCCTCACTAGTGTCTTGGCAGCGGAATTATGACCTCCTTCCTGCTGGTGATGCCCTGCCTATACATCCCAGCATCCTATTTGCTTTACCTGCTGCCTTGTCACACTGTTTCCCTACCTTGAGGTCATCAGAGATGATAACCCCAAGATCCCTTTCCTGCTTGGTGCATGCTATATCCTCACCCCCAACTGATATATTGTGCCAGGGTTTTGTGCCCCATATGCATTATCTTGCACTTCTTTGCATTGAATTTCAACTGCCAAACCCTGACCATTCTTCAAGTTTCTGCAGGTCGCTTCTCATTCTGTCTACACCTCTGGTGTGTCTACTCTGTTACAGAGCTTTGTGTCATCAGCGAACAGTGAAATTCTGCCTTCTAGATCCCGCGCAATGTCACTGATGAAGATGTTGAATAGGACCGGTCCCAGCACTGATCCCTGTGGTACCCCACTGGTCACTCTTCCCTCTGTGGTGACAGCCATTTACCACCACCCTCTATGTCCTGCCACCCAGCCAGTTACCTACCCACCACACTACTGTCCTGCCCACACCCATATTCCCCAGTTTGTGTAATAGTCTTCTATGTGGCACAGTGTCAAAGGCATTGCTGAAGTCCAGATAGGATGATACCAACATTGCAATGGGGTGGATTCTGTGGGGGGGGTGGAAAGATAAGCATAGACATGAGAAAACTAGAGGAGCGGTCAAGGATATGGCAGCTGGGTTTCAGTGCAAAAAAGTACAAAATAATGCACTTAGGGCACAGAAACCCAGAGACAGAGTACAAAATTGGTGGAGTGGTATTGATGACCACCAAACAAAAAAGAGACCTGGGGTAATCGTATCGGATGATCTAAAGGTGGCCAGGTAATGCAACAAGGCCTGTAAGGAGGGCAAGCGGGGTGCTGGGATGCTCAGGGAAGGGTATAACCAGCAGAAAAAGGGAGGTGGTGTTGCCTCTGTATAGATCACTGGTAAGACCTCCCATAGAGTATTATGTCTGGTTCTGGAGACTACATCTCAGAAAGGACATTGACAGAGTGGAGGTGGTCCAGAGGAAGGCAACTAAAATGGTGCAGGGTCTTCATTAAAAACCCTATGAGGAAAGACTAAAATAACCTTATTATGTACACCCTGGAACAGAGTAGGGAGAGAGGAGATATGATAGAGACCTTTAAATACCTCACAGGGGTCAGTAAGTTAGAGGAGAGGAGTATTTTTCAGAAGAAAAGCTGTTCTAGAACAAGGGGACATGCTATAAAGCTGGAGGGGGTAGATTCAGGAGAGATGTGAGGAAGTACTTCTTCACTGAAAGAATGGTGGATTCCTGGAACAGCCTTCCAGCTGAAGTGGTGGGCTTGAAAACAGTGGTGGGGGTCAAAAATGTATAGGATAAGCACAAGGGAATCACAGTGGAAAGGAAGGGGGTGGAGAAAGAGCTATAGATTGGGCATGGTCTGCAGTAATAGTGTAGGTAGGGAGTAAGGGGCTGACTGGATGGTTCAAGTGGTCCTTATCTGCCTTCAGATTCTATGTTTCTACATTTTTATGTAAAAGAAAATATTATTTGCATTAGCCAACGCTTGTTTTAGACAGACAACATATGTCTTAATTATTGGAGACAGAAAGGAAAGCTCTTAGCAAACTAATGACAGATCAGGAAATTTTAGAATTAATTTGCACTACTGGCTGGAAGAGCTGAGAGGAGAGGCTAGAGCAGCTTTCTTTCACTAAACAAGGTATTTTATGTAATACAGCACTTAATGTGGCTGTGTGAGTAAGTAGGCAGAATTAAGTCCTTTTGTGTCTGTATTTTGAGGGCAGTTCTTTAAATTTCTTTAACTTTCATTAGTTAGTGTGGGTTAACTACCTCGGAGAATACTGCAGTCTCTTATGGGTTAAGTGTTTACAGTAGTGATACCCTATGGCACAGGTATGTGACTGAGGGAGGAGTGGAAGTAGGCTAACAAGAGACATTAGATTTAAGCACAATGCCTGCAAGCATCCCTAAGTATTAGTAGTGTTCCCCATTCATTAAATTGGTATGGTGGGCCACCATGTTATTTAAATTGTCTGCCTCTCATTTTCTTTTGCCACCACCTCTTTAACTGCTACTGCCATGCTTAATAGTGAACTGTCATTTTAAATGAATCAGGACTTACGCTCAGAGTTCGAGCATGCCTGCAGAATCAAGACATGTGCTCGGATGTGATGTGTGCATCTCTGTGAGAAATAAAACCTATCCTCTGAGACAGGGAACCAGCATGTCAGGTGACCAGGGAAGCTAAGTCCTAGCAAGTTTACACACCCGCCATTCATAAGGCATCATGTGAAGGAGCTCGGAGGCAGGCAGGCAGGCTCACTAGTAGGTGTGAAACCAGAGCCAATGAAAGAGGCAATTATGCAATGGACAGCCTAGCAGACCTATGAGTAGAGCAGCTCCTGTACTGGTAAGTCAATATCCTGTAGTCTGCTGCCACTTGAGGGTCTGCTTCTAGACTGTGCAGCTTGAGCTGTGCAGTTGCTGCTAGGTGCATGTAGAGACACTGCATCTTCTTCTAGCTGTGACTGTAGAAACAATCTTTAGGGGCAAAAAAAAAATAACTAGATAGTTTAGAAAAGGAAGAATTAAAGAAACAAAATATTTTTTTGAAAAAGCTGAACTGCAGCTTTTCTCTGCATATGTGTGTGTGTGTGTGGGGAGGGGGAGAGATTGCAGCAGTCTCAGCCTAGACCACCCAGGTAGCTCTGACCAAATGCTGTTAGAGAGGCTAGATAGAGAAAAAAAAACATAAAATTGAGTGTGCCTGTCAGAAAAGATACCAGATCATCTTAATCTTGGAAAAAAAATTGGGTGTAACAGCTAGTAGATGTTGTGTTGGGGACTCGGAGAAGACCCTCTCACAAGGGATCAAGCCTGGTGTTGATGAACACTTGTTGTATTGTCTGCTAAGCTGCCACTGTATTACAAATTATATTTGGGGGAAAAAATAAGAACTTGAACAATTAGGAAGCGAATTAGATAGAAAAAATATTTTAGGAAGTCTTAGCCTAGGCCACCCAGGCAGTTCTGCTAGATGCAGATAGAAAAGGCTGCAGAGGAAAAAAAATAAAATTAGTCTACCTTTCACTAATTTACATTGCAAATATTACCTGCTTGCAGATTCCTTCTAATCTGGGAAAAAACTGAGTGTTACTTTAATTTGCTACAGCCAATTGCTGTTGTGGTGAGGAAACTCTCTCACAGGGGATCAAGCCAGGTGTTAAAAAAAATAATATTCAACTAACTGAAAAGGACTAATTTGATTTAGTTACAAGCAGCCAGTGAGCCTCAGTCATTATTCTGTTATAATACATGGTTAGGGCTTACTGTTGATGAAAACCGGTAGCTTTCTAAATCTTGTTGCAGGGCAGTTCAAAGGTCAAAAAAGTTGTTGCACTATCGACATGACATCAGAACGATAGTACAACAGCTTTTAGCTTTGAACTGCCTAATGATTGGCTCATGCCAACAAGCTCAACATAATAAAATACTGGAAACATGGCGGCGGCAGTTTAGCGAGCAGCAAGTAGAGGACTCTGCCCATTTTGACACGAGGAGCTACCTTCGCTCCGTGTCACAAAAGTGTTTTTTTTTGATTTTAGAAAGTACTAGTGGCCCCACCAGAGCGAGCAGAAGTGGCGACAAGTGAAACAAGTGCCAGCGGGAGCAGGGAGAAGCAGAAGCGAGTGGCAGGAAGAGTGGGACAAATTTGAAGGGAGTGGGAGCAGGAAGATGCTCGAGTGAGAAACATGACGGTAAAACAAGCCAGCAACAGAAACAAAAAAATATTCATCAACAATAAGCCCAAATCCATATACTATATAAAACAGTGGATGGTCACCCATCCACAACTAAGGCTGTTTCACTCTCGGGAGTTGATGACATCAGAGAGACCTCTCGAGCTTTACTCTCGAGGTCTCAATGAAGTCATCAACTTCCTCGAGGGAAACACAGCCTTGTTGTGGATAGGTGACCATCCACTATTCTATATGTGCTGTGCCACACCCTTCCTAACCATCCTGTTGTGGTCTTGGTTTTAAAAAAGAAAATAATTTGTGTCTAAGAAAAGAAAGCTTGGGCTTGATGCAGTGCCATCCCAGGACCTGCCCTGTCAATATAAACATGTTCCTTCCTATTGTGAAGTGTTGCTTTCATCCCAGCATCTCACTTATCACTTAAATAAGACTAAATCATTTGTGAGAAAAGAACGCCTAGGGTTCCACACAGTGCCACCACTGGGCGTGCCCTGTTAGTAAGGGTGTGTTCCTAGAATGAAGTGTTGTCTTTCTCCCACCATCTTACCAATCATTTAAAATGGATTAAATCATTTGTGTGAGAAAATAAAGCCCAGGGTTCAATGCAGTGCCACCCCTGGACCTGCCCTGCCAGTAACGCATGTTGAGGATTGTTGTTCTTCCAGCATCTCTCCTATCACTTAAAAATAAATTTATACTGTAAGTGAGACAAAGCCTAGGGTTTGATGCAGAGTGCCACCCATGGACCTGCCCTTCCAGTAAAGGCGTGTTCCTAGTGTCAAGTGTTACTCTCCTTCTAACATCTCTCCTATTATTTAAAACTGATTAAATAATTTGTGTTTGAGAAAAGAAAGCTTGGGCTTGACACAGTGCCATCCCATGACCTGCCCTGTCAATATAAGCATGTTCCTTCCTAGTGTGAAGTGTTGCTATCCTCCCAGCATCTCTCATCACTTTAAGAAATAAGTTGTGTGAGAAAAGAAAGTCTGGTGTTCGACACAGTGCCACTCCTGGACCTGGCATGTCAATATAAGCATTTTTCTTCCTAGTGTAAAGTGTTGATATCCTCCCAGCATCTCCCCTATCACTTTAAGAAATAAGTTGTGTGAGAAAAGAAAGCCTGGGGTTCGACACAGTGCCACTCCTGGACCTGCCAGCCAGTAAAAGCATGTTATTTCCTAGTGTGAAGTGTTGCTTTTCTTCTAATATCTCTCCTATCACTTTAAGAAATAATTTGTGCATGAGAAAAGAAAGCAGGCCTTGTATTCTCCCTCAGTTGCTAGTGGGCATCAGAATATTTTCCAAGGGCTAGCCTACATGTGTAGCTCAGCTTCATTTCACAATCTGTCAACAACAGCAAACATTTTTAAAAAATAGGGGCCTTGTGTGTCACCTGCCATTGAAGGCATCAGCTGTATTTTGTAAGGGGCAGCCTACACAATTGTGTATCTGCATTTTGACATAGCTGCAGAAAAAGGTCAGCTTTATTTTGTAAGGGAAGCCTACACAGCTGTGTAGCTGCATTTTCACTTATCTGAAAAAAAATTGGGGGCCTTGTATGCCACCAGCCAGTGAAGTCATCAGATTTATTTTGTAAGGGGCAGCCTACACAGTTGTGTAGCTGCATTTCCACTTACTGTATCTTGAAATAATATTTAGGTGTCTTGAGTGCCACCTGTCAGTGAAGTCATCAGGTAAGGGGCAGTCATGCACTTCAGGTAGCTGCATTTAAGTCTGTTTAGAAAAAAAAAAAGAATGTAGGTGCCTAATTGCTGTGTGCCACCACTTCATTTGCCACTGAAGGCAGACTTCTATTTAATTAGTTTCTGTAGTCTTTATCACTACCCAACTCTCTAAGTCAGGCAACCAGGATTACCAAGCTTTATTTGAGCATCAACTAAACAGGCTACAACAAACTTAGAAAAAAGATCTGTATTGCAATATGCTACGATACAGAAACTAAGAAGCATCAGTTTCAAATTAACTCAGAAACAGAAACATTCTGATGATCAAGATGCTGCATCAGAGACTGCAACACTAGTCACACCAGATATCATCATCCAGGAGACTTCCAGCAACTTGTGTAACAAAAATATAAACACCTTTCGGCACAGAGTGACTGGTTTTAATACTGGCTGGCTTTACAAATACAGCTGGCTTCAGTATAAATAAAACAATGGAATGTTTTGTGCATGTTGCATAAAACATAAACAGACACCCAAATCAGGAACAGTATGGGTAATGACTGGGTGCAAAACATTCAGAGAAGATGCTATAAAGAGGTATCAGAGCAATACTGTTCATGTAGTTGCTGCTGAACTAGAAGTAGTAAAATGCTTTATTTTATACAGGATAGAACAATTCTGTGTAACTGCAGCACTGGTGTCAGTGAGAAAGGGCCTTGCTGTGTATGCTGTCACTCTGTGCTGCTTAACTAGAAGTTAATAGCAGGATTTCAGCTGGAAAAGGTGGCATAGAGCTGGCAATGCAGCAGGCTCTGACCTTGGATCAAGAAACTTTTGATGTATACTTTTGTTGCATGTACTGGCTAATAAGAAACAAAATCTAGCCAGAGCTGATATGGCTACAGCGGAGGGAATTTGGGTAAAAATATTGAAAATTACCAAAATTATGAGCCTGCTTTTGCAAAATGTAATGTAGACTCAAACATTTGTTTTGTTTCTTTCTTTGTTTATTTGAATTTTGGTAACTGGGTAGGCCTACTGAGACAAGACAGTCCCTTTTTCATGGGCCACCCAGACATGAAACAAGATAGTATATAATAACATTGTACAGGTGTGCAGACTAAACACCAACTTAGATGCAATAGAGGACTAATATATGTAAAGTGCAAGGTAACGTTGTGCTGGTATTCAGGATAAACTATGTCTTAACACCTTACAGTAGTTTACAGTTTCATGTTCAGTGCAAATGGACAGAAGCATTGAAACAATGGTACAGCATCTTAATGGAACAAAAGGATAAGTGCATAATAACAGATTCACAATTGGAGGTAATCTCTGGATTGATTCAAGAGAACAGAGGAAAAGTACAGAAAGTAAAGAAAGAGGGTGGTCCTATACTGAGGCAGGAAAAATTAGTGAAAACAGGAGGCAGGTGGAGAGATGAGGAGGTATCGAGATAGACTGAGCTTGAAATGTGTGAGTGAGGTGGAGCCAGCCAGGGATTGGGTAAAACCAGTAGGAGGAAGGCCGTAGATCATAATATGTGTAGATTACTTTTGTGACCAGTAAGGTTGCTTAGACAGAGGAGTGTATAACAATGCACTAGTTTAAACACAAGGCACATGGTAGTGTATGGGAATTTTCTCTCTAGGGAAGCCCAATTCAAGGATGAGAGAGCCTTGCAGTGATGTAGACAGGGGTTGGAGCCAAGTGCAAAGCATGCTATCCTCAAGTAAAGTTGATTAATGCATGAGAAAATGAAGGCTTGTGCCTGGTGGAGCAATGGGGCATCATATGCAAGTAGAGGGAGAAGAGTGGTCATTGCGATTTTTTGACAAGAGGCCGTAGACAGGAGGGGACAAATACAGTATAGCAGACCTAGCTGTTGATTGTTTTCGTTAGTACATTGACATGATTCTCATAGGTGAGTGTGTGATCAAGGGTGACCCCCAGCTATGTAAAACAAGTTACATGCTCCAGGGTGCTGCTATCCTTTGATCGGATCATGAGGGGGTGCTGAGACAGGGGCACTGCCCTGGGGTTATGGAACAGCATGTTCTTGGTCTTCATTGTGTAGAAGACCAAGTGTTTTTTGATGTATCATCCCTCTAGGGCATTTAAATCAGTCTCCAGATTCTTGTTGATCCAATCCAGATCAGAGGAAGAGCAGTAGACTATGGCATTATCAGCATAAATATGAACTGTGCCACCTCCACAGTTGAGTGGCAGATCATTTATAAATAGTGAGAATAAAAGCAGCCCTAGTATGGAGCACTGCGGAACACCATACTGGATCTGTCTGAGCTCTGAGAGGGCCTCTGACCATTTGACTTTTTTGGAGTGGTTAGAGAGGTACTTACGGAGCCGTGCCTGGGCACTAAGATCAAAGCCCAGTGAGTGGAATTTGCAAAGTAAAAGACTGTGATCAACTAGGTCAACAGCCTTCATTAGATTGACAAAGATAGCTCCCATGGCTTGACCTTGATCCAAAGTGGTGGAGATGTCTGCCATTACTTTTATCAGTACTGTTAGAGTACTATGATACTTCCTAAACCCATGCTGATACATGGAGAGGAGATGGTATGAGTCTAGGTAATGCTGAAGTTGATTATAAAGAATGTGCTCCTGTATTTTTGCCAATGGGAAGAGAATGGAGATGGGTCTGTAATTCTCTATAAGCTCAATGGGGCCACCCTTGTGGATAGGTACAACCACTGCTACCTTCTAATTGTTGGGAACCATCCCCGTTAGGAAGGATCTGTTTAGTAAGTTCCTCACTGGTACTGCTATGCCCTCAGCACTCATGTTTAGGAACTTAGGTTCCAGGGTGTCATAACCAGGTGAGCGTTTGGGTTTTAAGTTAGAAAGCAGCCTTCACACCTCCTTCCTGGTAGCTAGTTTTGAATGAAAGACAGGCTTTTGTCCCAAGTACTCCGGCATGAGGGTGGGGTAGAAAGGTTCTGTGGTGCAGGTAAATTGGGAGGTATATTTGTCAAGGTTTGTAAAGACTAATTGAGACCACCCTCAATCAATGGGGAATCCGGACGGATACTGCCTTGGGCTTTAAGAGAGCTGGAGTTAACCATAGTTTTACCTTTCATAAGTGAGTTGATTTGTTTCTAAAAGCCCTTTGGGTTACTGTGGTGTTCAGTTTGTAGAGCTCTGAAGTAGTTCCACTTGGCCTTGCAGAGAAAGTTTTTGCAGGCATTCCTTAGCTGTCTGTAGGCAACCCAATCCTTGCAGAGACCACTACCTTTGAAGATATGCCAGGCCTTATCATGGGATAGAAACATAGAAACATAGAAACATAGAATTTGACGGCAGATAAGGACCACTTGGCCCACCCAGTCTGCCCATTTCCCTACCTACTGGATAAGCTGCAGATCCTAGTTAACCAGCAGCCTACTTCTTCCTACCCCACCCCTAGAATTGCCTTATGACTGTCCCATGCATGCTTGAATTCCTCCACTGATATTGACTCCACAACCTCCTCCGGAAGGCCATTCCATGCATCCACAACCCTCTCTGTGAAAAAATACTTATTTTAAATTACCTCTGAGCCGCCCCCCCTCTATCTTCAAATTGTGCCCTCTTGTTCTTGCACACCTCTTTTTTTTGAAAGATGCTACCCTCTTGGACTTTGTTGATTCCCTGGAGGTACTTGAACATTTCTATCATGTCCCCCCTCTCCCTCCTTTCCTCGAGGCTATACATATTAAGCTCCTTTCGTCTCTCTTCATATGTCTTCCGGTGCAGACCCTGCACCATTTTAGTTGCCCTTCTCTGGACAGCTTCCATCCTGTCTATGTCTTTGCGGAGATTGGGTCTCCAGAACTGCACACAGTACTCCAGATGGGGTCTCACCAGCTGTCTGTACAGAGGGATAATAACTTCCTGTTTTCTACTGGTGATGCCTCTCCCTATGCATCCCAGTATCCCCCAGCCCTCCTTGCTGCCCTCTCACATTGCTTGCCCACCTTTAAGTCATCTGATATGACTACCCCCAGGTCCCTTTCCATTTTTGTTGTTGTTAGTATCTCACCCCCCATTGTGTACTCTTCCCCTTGGTTTTTGTTTCCCAGGTGCATTACCTTGCACTTCTTAGCATTGAATCTAAGCTGCCATACATTTGACCATTCCCCTAACCTTGCCAAGTCCCTTCTCATCCTTTCCACCCCACCCTGTGCATCAGCTCTGTTGCAGATCTTTGTATCATCTGCAAAGAGACATACTTTTCCTTCAGTCCTTCTGCAATGTAAACTATAAAGACATTGAAGAGGACCAGTCCTAATACTGAACCCTCGGGTACCCCACTAGTAACCCTCCTTTCTTCTGAGTGGACTCCATTTACTATTACTCTCTGTCCTATTCTCCAGCCAATTCTTTACCAGGCTGTCATCCTGGGACCCACTCTCAGGCTGGCTAACTTGTATATTAATCTTTTGTGTGGGACTGTGTCAAATGCCTTGCTAAAGTCTAGGTAGGCCATGTCCACAGCCCCTCCCTGATCTACTCGTTGGTCACCCAGTGAAAGAAATCTATCAGATTCATCTGGCATGCCTTCCCACTGTGAATCCATGCTGCCTAGGGTCCTGTGCCCATCTGGCCTCTAGATACTCGACAATTATTTCCTTCAGAAGTGATTCCATCATTTTCCCTATCACTGAGGTTAAACTAACAGGTCTGTAGTTTCCTGCTTCTGCCTTGTTCCCACTTTTGTGAAGAGGAATCATATCTGCCCTCCTCCAGTCCTCGGGTACCACCCCATCCTCCCATGATTTGTTAAAAGGTAGTCAGTGGTGTCACTAGTTCTACCCTTAGTTCTTTTAGAATTCTGGGATGAATCCCATCAGGCCCCATTGCTTTGTCCACCTTCAGTTTTAAAAGTTCTTTCAGAACCCTTTCTTCTGTAAATGGGCTGGTATCAACTTCTGTATCCAGAGTGTTTCTACTGTTTGTTTTAGGTACCTCCCCCTCTTCATTTGTAAATACTGAGCAAAAATATTTGTTTAGTATCTCTGCCTTTTCACAGTCTCCCTCTGCCCACCCTCCCTCCCCTTTATTAAGCCTCACTATCCCTCCCTTGATCTTCCTTCGCTCCCTGATGTACCTATAAAAGGTTTTATCCCCCTTCTTAACTGAGTTGGCTATCTTTTCCTCGGTTTGGGCCTTTGCTGTTCTGACTGCCTTCCCAGCCTCCTTTTGCTTTAACTGATACAGTTCTCTGTCCTGCTCCTTCTGCGATTCCTTGTACTTCCTGAATGCTTTCTTTTCTCTTGAACCTTCACTGCCACTTCCTTTGAGAACCATAGTGGTTTTACATCATTTTGTTTTGTTTATTTGCTTCACACAAAGGCTCGTTACCTCTGTGATGGCAGTTTTATTATTCCCATTGTTCTTCCACCCCTCTTCCTGCCCATTTGCTAGTGCATTCCTTAGGCACTCACCCATTTGCCAAAGTCAGCCCTCCTAAAGTCCAGTACTTTTGTCTTTGTATGGCTTGACTCTATTGTTGTGTTTATTGTGAACCATACTGTTCGATAGTCGCTAGTTCCCAGATGGCAACCCACTTCTACATCTGTGATCCTCTCTCCATCTCCATTTGAGAATCAAGTCTAATATTGCTCCCTCTCGAGTGGGCTCCAGTACTAGCTGTCTAAGGCATGCCCCCTGTAGGGCATCTAGAATAACTCCACTCTTCAAAGTGGCAGCTGCAACTGCACTCCAGTTAACATCTGGCATATTCAGATCACCCATCAGCAATATCTCCCCTTTTTCTGCCATTCTAAGTATACTTTCTATAATTTCTTTGTCCATTTCCTCCCCCTGAGAAGGGGGTCTGTATGCAACCCCTGTGCGGATTGTGGTGCCATTGCCTGTCTCCAGGGATGTGATGAGTTTCCTTAGTTCTGATGATAACTATGGAGCCTTAAGGCCTTTGATTCTTTTGTTTCCTCAGTGGAGCATGGACATTCAGTATGGACAAGAAGGTTGAAAGGAAGAAATCTAGAGCCTGATTAACATCCAGGAGGGTGTTAATAGGTCCCCAGTCTGCACTAGTCAGAGCTTCTTGAATGCTTGTGCATTGAGCGTGACATATCCTAAGCGAGTATTATTTTAGGGGGCTGGTTAGGGAAGTTGTTGCACCAAATACAGTATGTCGGTGAGTGGAAGAGTACCAGCCACCTTACCTTGTGGGCACAGTTAATAATTACACAGTTGTTCAGGGACTACTTACTTGATCTAGTATCAATCCTTATGGGATCAGGGATGACCTGGGTAAGGTTGGCCTTGACAAGTGCGAGTGAATTTTGTTCATGGTGGGGTTTAACCAGTCACGGTTAGCGTCACACACATCAACAGGTCATGTTGTGAGAGATCAACTAGGGAAGGGATGGCAGCAAATGCACCCTTAGGAGATAGATAGATGCAACCTATTATAAGTTTTTTTTTTCATTTCCAAGGGTTAAGGTAAGGAACAATTAATCAACCACAAGGAGGTCTAAAGAAGGACTCCACCCCCCCTTCTTACCTATCTGGTCCTTCCTGAAACAGGCATACTGTTGGATTACAACCTCATGCTGGCTAATGGATGGTTTGATCCAGGTCTCAGGTATCCCTAGAATATCTGCATCATGTTGTAGAAAGATAAAGGGAGGGATAGTGAGGCTGAATAGAATGGACAGTGGGTGGGCAGAGAGGGACAGTGAAAAAGCAGGGATACTGAACAAATACTTCTGCTCAGTATTCACAAAAGAGGAGGAGGGGGGAGGTGCCTAATCCAATTAACAGAAGCACACTGGATAGGGGGTCAATCCCAGTCCTTTCACAGAAGAAAGGGTTCTGAAAGAACTCATAAAACTGAAGGTGGATAAAGCAATGGGCCTGATGGAATTCACCCCAGAATTCTAAAAGAATTATGGGCAGAACTAGTGACAACACTGACTACCCTTTTTAACAAATTATGGGAGAATGGTGTGGTACCTGAGGACTGGAGGAAGGCAGATGTTACACCCCTTTACAAAAGTGGGAGCAAGACAGAGGCAGGAAACTACAGACCTGTCAGTTTGAACTCTGTGGTAGGGAAAGTGATGCAATCACTTGAAGGAAAGAATTGTTGAGTACCTAGAGCCAGTGGGGGCAGGACCCAAGGCAGCATGGGTTCACAGCAGGAAGGTCATGTCAGACTAATCTAATTGATTTCTTTGACTGGGTGACCAACGTAGTAGACCAAGAAGGGGCTGTGGACATAGCCCACCTAGACTTTAGCAAGGCATTTGACACAGTTCCACACAAAAGATGAATAATCAAATTAACCAGCCTGGGAGTGGGTCCCAGGGTGGTAGCCTGGGTAAAACACTGGCTGAACAACAGGACACAGAAGGTAATTGTAAATGGAGTCCATTCTGAAGAAAAAGGGGTTACTAGTGGGGTACTGCAGGGTTCAGTAGTGGGTCCAGTCCTTTTTAATGTCTTTATAAGTGACATTGCAGAGGCAAAGCAACAAAACAGCTCAGCAGTGCAAGGAGTGTGTGGAAATGAAACGTCATAGTAAAATAGCAAAAAACCACACCACTCAGAGAAACTAATTGCAAGGCAATACATAAAACACAGGATCTACATATGCTATTAAAAACAAGCATTTGTCAATGCTGAATGTTGCTTGCTTGTATGTGCTGTTTAGATATTTGGAAGTGATAGTTCCATGCCTTCCTCCCAAGACATCCACTGTGTCTTTCTGTTCAGTATTCACAGAAAAGTGGGAGGGCAAGGGCACAGCAAGTACAGCAGTTGCCAAGGGGTGAAGAGGTGGACAACGGTCCATTCAAAGGCAAAAGAGTCCTGCAGGAGCTCACTAAATTGAAGGTGGACAAAGAGATGGAACCAGATGGCATACGCCCAAGGATATTAAGAGAACTGCGAAGGGAGATAGCAGTACCTCTGGCAGCCATGTTCACTGAGTCATTCAACACGAGTGAATTGGAGGAGGGCACATGTGGTCCCTCTACACAAGTCTGGCAGCATGGAGGAGGCAGGGAACAATAGGCCGTTCAGCCTCACCTCAGTAGTGGGGAAGATCATGGAGACATTGCTTAAAGAAAGGATAGGGGGGCATCTAGAAGCCATCGGAGCCCAGGACCTTAGACAACATGGATTCACAGTGGGGACATCATGTCAGACAAATCTGGTTGATTTCTTTGACTGGGTGACAAAAGAAGTGAATCAGGGTGGGGCAGTGGACAACGCTTACTTTGATTTCAGCAAAGCCTTTGACACCATCCCATATAGGAAGCTGATAAACTATCTGGGTAGGCTGGACATGGGAGAAAGGGTGGTAAACTGGGTTAGAAACTGGCTAACAGATAGGAGGCAGAGAGTGGTGGTAAATGGTGTGCAGTCTAGGGAGAGGGGGTCACCAGTAGGGTGCTGCAGGGATCGGTCCTGGGGCCAGTCCTGTTCAATGTCTTCATTAGTAACATTGCAGAATGTCTGAAGGGAATTTTTTCACCAAATTTTCAACATAGCCATTTTAAGACCTCTGCTCGTGAACAGTGTCACTGTGATTTTCTTAATCTGTCCCAAACATTTACTGTGCACACCGAATGCGCCATTGTGCGCTACATGCACGGAAACACATGCTGGGCAACGTGAAAAATGACAGCTGTACTGCTCATAAGGAGGTGTGGTAAAATGGCAATGTTGAAAATCTGGAGTGCAAATATAAAAAATTTGCGAACTTACGAGCGTGCATAGGAACTGCGCAACTCACGCTCATAAAACAGTCATTTTAGGAATTTTTCACCAGATTTTCAAACTAGCCATTATAAGACCTCTGCTCATGAACAGTGTCACTGTGATTTTCTTAATGTGTCCATACAATGATTTCAAGAAACCTATTGTGCCATTGTGTGCTACATGGGTGGAAACGTTTTGGACAAGATGTGAAAATGACAGCTTTACTGCTTATAAGGAGGTGTGGTAAAATGGCAATGTTGAATATCTGGAGTGAAAATGTTGAAAAGTCGCGAACTTACGAGTGTGCGTAGGATTAGTGCAACAAATGCTCATAAAACAGCCATTTTTAGGAATTTTTTCACCCAGTTTTCAACATAGCCATTTTAAGACCTCTGCTCATGAACAGTGTCACTGTGATTTTCTTAATCTGTCCCAAACATTGATTGCGCACACCGACTATGCCATTGTGTGCTACATGCATGCAAACACATTTTGGGTGACATGTGAAAAATGATAGCTGTACTGCTCATAAGGAGGTGTAGCAAAATGGCAATGCTGAAAATCTGGAGTGAAAATATTAAAATAGTGAACTTACGGCGTCGTAGGAACTACGCAACACGTATAAGTAAAACAGTCATTTTAGAATTTTTACAGAAATTTTCAACATAGCCATTTTAAGACCTCTGCTCATGAACAGTGTCACTGTGATATTCTCAATGTCCCATACATTGATTTAGCACACCGACTGCACCATTGTGTGCTAGATGCATGAAACAAATTTTGGCGTGATGTGAAAAATGACAGCTGTACTGTTCATAAGGAGGTATGGTAAAATGGCAATGTTGAAAATCTGGAGTGCAAATATTAAAAATTTGTGAATTTATGAGCGTGCGTAGGAACTGCGCAACACGCACTCGTAAAACAGTCATTTTTAGGAATTTTTTCACCAAATTTGCAACATAGGCTTTTTGAGAGCTCACCTTATGAACACTGGCACTGTCATTTCATTAATCAGTCCCAAAAGGTGATTTTGCACAGTGACCACGAAAACACCCTTCGGCCCGATTAATGCCATGACAGTGACAGAATTCATGAAGAGGGGTCCCAAGAACCCCATGTTGAAAATTTGGTGGCAAAATTCCAAAAAATGCTTGAGATATGCAGCAAAGTTGAAAAAAAACCTATCTATCCCATTATACTGCTTACCGCCATTTCCTCAGTTCGCAGTCGGCTTTGAAGAGTGCAGACATGTTCCCGGTCCACCGAAGATCATCGCACTGAGGTCCGGAGGTAAGTATGTGGTGAGGGGAGGTGTGGGGAGGCAGAATGTACAGTGGGTGGGTGCGGGTTGTGGGAGGGAGGTAGGGAGTAGCGCCGAGGGACAGTTTTTCGTATTTACAGGGTTTTTTTTTAATAAGATGATGAGGGATGTTTGCCACACTGGGGTGGGCTCCCAGTGTGACAGCTGGAAGGCTGTTTGGGGGGGCTGGAGCCGACATGGGATTGGGCACCCCTATCGGCCATAACACATTTTGCCACGCTGGGGTGGGCTCCCAGTGTGGCACCTGGATGCTTTGGGGGGGCATGTAACTGACGCGGGATTGGGCACCCCTGTTGGCCTTAACAAATTTTGCCTTGCAGCTGGAAGCTGGGATCCCAACATGGCACCTGGAGAGCTTTGGGGGGCATGGGCCGGCCCAGAGTTGGGCACCCCGTCGGCCGTACAGTGTGTGCATGGGGGGAGGGGAAAGGCGCATGAGCATGTCAGTATGCAGGCGTGTGTGTGTGTGTGTGTGGAGGGGGGAGCTCCTCTCACTGAAGTGGAGCTCTCCCTTTCAACTGTAAGACCACTGCATTTTCAACTGCTGTCATAGACAGCTGCAGCAGTGATTGGGGAACTGGGGCTGTGCCTACAAATACACTGACTGAATTGGAAGATGGGTGCCACACCTCCCAAAAACTCAGATGATGGCACTGTGTTTCTTGCACATGCGTGCAAACAACATAAAAGGCAGTGAACATTTCATACACACTATAGGAGAACTTGGAACAAAAGAACTGTAAGTTTAACTTACAGTTCTTTTGTTCCAAGTTCTCCTATAGTGTGTATTATGCGTGAGTTCAGTACTGGCACTTTAAATTTATTGGGTCTCCTTGGCTTTAAAAGGATCTGTTTGTTTGAATGGTCATCCTCCTGATGACGCATATTTCTGTGTGAAACCGGTAGAGGTTCTGTTTGTGTTCATGTACCTGAAGTGCTCTAGTACTTTTGTGATGTTTTTTATGTATTAAAAGAATTGCCTTGCAATTAGTTTCTCCGAGTGGTGCAGTTTTTTGCTGTTTTACTACATTGCAGAGGGACTGGAAGGAAATGTATGCCTCTTTGCAGATGATACAAAGATCTGCAACAGGGTTGATACACAAGGAGAAGTGGAAACAATGAGAAGGGATTTGGCAAGGTTGGAGGAATGGTCAGAAGTATGGCAGTTTGGATTCAGTGCAAATAAGTGCAAAATAATTCACCTGGGAAACAAAAACCCAGGGGAAGGTTACACAGTGGGGGTGGGGAGAGGTAGTAACAACAACAAAAATGGAAAGGGACCTGAGGGTAATCATATTAGATAACCCTAAGTTTAGCAAGCAATGTGAGAAGGCAGTAAGGAAGGCAGGGGGGATACTGGGATGTATAGGGAGAGGCATCACCAGCAGAAAACAGGAAGTTGTTGTCCCGGATTCCTCCCTTTTCCCTCACAAAAAGACAGAGACCATTGTTTGTTGTTGTGCTCAGATTTGGCAGTGAATTTATTTATATCCATATTCCATATGCCATTTTCCATTTCTTTATTATCCTATTTTTATAAATTTCATTTTTTCCATCCATATATCAATCTCTGATTATCCCTCCCCAGGTGAAAACCTGGGTGCCTTCTTCTTCTCCTTTCCGCTAGGTAGCAGTTGAAAACCGAGATTGCTTCCTTCTTCATCTTCTTCCTCTTGTTGTGTTATTCCTTTTTCTTCCCCTCTCCCCTCCTCCACCCCCCTTTTTACCCCTGCCATCCACCTTTGGCAGTCCATAACCATATCCATAACTATATTATCACCTGCCATCCACCTTTGGCAGTACAAACTGTCTAACCGGATGCGTCTGTCATCCACCTTGACAGACCCAATGTACAGCCCCATCTTAACTGTCTTCCCCTCTTGTTCTGCTTAGTAGGGTGGGTGGAAGAAATCAAAAACTCCAGCAAAAAGTGGCTGAGGCCCCCTTGTGCTGTCCCTTATGTACCTCCCTTTGCCCCTCCCTTTCCTGTTACCTGACCATTGTTCTGGCCCTTAGCCCCACTTCCTCCCTCCCATCCTGAGCACAACCATTCCATGACAGAGGGAAGGGGTGCACCAGAACAACCTGGTCTGCCCCTTAAAGGGCAAACTCCATTATCCCTCTGTACAGACAGTTGGTGAGACCCATCTGGAGTACTGCGTCCAGTTCTGAAGACCCCATCTCCACAAGGAAATAGACAGGATAGAGGCAGTCCAGAGGCGGGCAACTAAAATGGTGCAGGGTCTGCAAGAGAAGCCGTACGAGGAGAGACTAAAGGAGCTTAATATACATACCCTTGAGGAAAGGTGAGAGAGGGGGAACATGATTGAAACTTTGAAGTACCTCAGTGGAATCAACAAACTCCAAGAGGGTAGCATCTTTCAGAAAAAGAGATGTGCAAGAACAAGGGAACACAATTTGAAGATAGAGGGAGGATGGCTCAGGGGCAATGTGATGAAGTATTTTTTCACAGAGAGGGTGATGGACACATGGAACAGCCTTCCTGCGGAGGTTGTGAGGTCTAAAACTGTGGGACAATTCAAGAATGCATGGGACAGACATAAGGCAATTCTTTTGGGGGTAGGAAGAAATAGGCTGTTGGTTAACTAGGATGTGCAGCTTATCCTGTAGGTAGGGAAATGGGCAGATTAGGTGGGCCAAGCGGTCCTTATCTGCTGTCAGTCTATGTTTCTATGTACAACCCATGCCTTGAGCTCAGCTAATTTTGGGCTTACACTCCTAGCATCCTTATGGGCAATCTTTAGGCCTTTAACATTTAGTTTTGTAATTTTTAGGCCTTTAACATTTAGTTTTGTAATATTTGTACATTAAATTTTCAACATAGGCTTGTTATAATCTGCCTCATGAAGAAGGGCAGAGAAAATGTTCAACTCCTGTCCTAAAGGTGATTTCACACAGGGACAGTGACATCAACTTTCGGGATGCAAAAATACATTTTGGGCAGGAGTTGAAAAATCACAGCTGTTACATTCATGAGGTGATGTAAAGAAATGACTATGCTGAACATTTGGGGTAAAAATATTGAATGATATCAAACTTACAAGCCTGCATTTGCAAAATTCAACATGGTCTCATAACTTTTGTTAAATGTTTTTACCCCAAATTAAGAGCATAGCATTATTATGACTAGGGTTGTCAGAACCCTCTGAAGTTCTGGGTTCTAGTTCTAGTCTAGAACTTTTGAAAAAGTTCTAGAGTTCTAATCTTTTTTAGAACTTTTTAGAACTTGAACCCTATTTTTTAATTGTGCTGCCAGTAATGAAGATAGTAATGACATACATGTAAAGGAAAAACTGTTTAGTATAAGGGGGAGAGAAATTATCATGTGTGACATTGATAGGAATACAACTAGGTTTATCTATAGTTTCTTCTGTTTGCTAAAGCCAGCAACTTAATATGTAACAGGCCCATCCACCCACCCATATGTTAAAAGTTTTCCTGCTGTAGCTGCATCATAGTTCCTTAGTGAAAGAAAGAGGCACATTAGCCATTTATGTACTCAGTTATATATACTCATCGTCATGAATTATGAGAAAAAATAACTGATATTACGTAATTTCAGTTATTTGCTGCTTTGTGTTTTAAATGAGTAAATCAAAAGTTGCTATGTTTAAAAGAAAGCTTTTATAACAAAGTCAAGCCAAGGTACTGCAGCTGCAGCACATGGAACTGTTGCAAAACATATTATGTCATAACATAGTCAGTCAAGACAGTTGAATAAAAAATATGCCAGTCATTGTTGCTGGTAAAAATGCATGCATTTTCTAAGATAATGCATACGTATCCCAACACTCTTGTTGGCAAATTGAAGTAATACATACAACTTTCTAAGATGATGCATTTTTCCAGCTGATACAGCAATAAAATCTGTATTTCAGTCACATAAATAAAAAAAAGTGGTTTCCTCACCACATACTAACTTAAGGAACATTTAATGTAGCTGCAGCAGTTGGCATGTGATGTTTAAGGGACTGTGTCTGTCAATCCCATTATGTATCAAATTATCACCACTTGTAAAGCAAAAACACTTTATGATAGGTCACATTCTGTGAAAACTGCTGATGCAGATTTTCTTTTATTTCTGATTCCTTTATTCTTTTTTTAAAGGGGCAGGACACTTGTTCTAGGTGGCAGCAGTTTGCAATGTATTTAATAAGAAAAAAAAAATATATATATATATATTATATCTATAGTAGGTTCCACAGTGGGCAATCAGTGTAGCCCTCCCATACCATTGGTCTGTCATCATCTTTTTCCTCACCATCCCCCGCCAATCACGAATCTGTAAACGAAAAGACTAAAACACCCACCTTTCACCCCAGCACCCATTCCACTTTTCTTCCACCACCCTCATCTATGCAGTAGCATCCATACCACCCTTACACCCATGTGTTAAAACCAACCCACAACCCTCACCCCCTCAAGCATGTATTCCACCCTCTCCCTCACCCAAATGTTTGAACTACCTCCACACTTAGTTATGAACTACCATTTATGTCACCCTTCTCCGTCCCTCACCAATGTTAAAACCCACTCCCCTAACCATCATCCCCACCCATGTATTAACAACTATGTCATGTTTCTCCTCCTGCATCCCTATTAAAACCAGCTCCCAACCATCACCCATGCACTAGCCTCCATGCCATCTTTCTCCCTCTTGCATCCATGTTAAACCAACCTCCAGCCCTTTCACACCATCTAGCATCCATTCTACCCTCCTCCCCTTCTCAAATGCTAAAACTACCACATGCTTACTCAAGAAAAATGAAACTCTTGCCTCCAAATGAGCCATACTTAACTGTTCCTCAATAAACAACACTTATGTGAAAAACTATCTTTTCAATTCCTTTCTTCTTATGGACAACATTCTGTACAGTACTCTTCATGGAACCAGTAATTTGAGAGTTGTTGCTATTATGCCATGGTCCGTGTACAACAGAATGTTAAACACAAGCTATTGTGGTATGAGACCTATGCTTACAGAATATGTGCTCAACCATGACATAGGTAAAACTCTAGATGACTCTGTTTCCCAGAAGAGACTTGTAACAGAATGCTACCCACAGAAACATAACAATACAAAATACAGTTTTCCCCATAATTTTTATTCAGTAAGATAAGTTACATATGGATCATTTTGGTTTATGCTAACATTTCTTTAATTGAAAAATAATAAACAGCTACCAATTAGAACTCATTGTTTGTCCTCTTTAAAATTGAAAAATAGACTGCCCAGTCCCAGCCCATATTGATGCACCACAAAGTCACAGAAGGTAAATCCAAAAATATATGTTTGCACTTTAACTATAAATAATATGATACAGAAATGATTGACATGACAGTGTCCCTTTTATGCCAAATTTGGGCCTGTTCCCACTGATGTTAAAACTGCCTGTATATAACATTTGCTGACTTTAGACCCTAGCTACAAAGCAGTTTGCCATGAAATGATGAAAGTTTTGTGGGGAATATAGTCCAAGGTAGTAGATCAAGAAAGGAGAGAGACAACCAAAGTCATCGCAGTCTGTAAAAGTTTCCTTTTTGGTGCAGAGAGACTCTGTCCCCACAGTATTTACCAGCCACCACCATCTGAGTTGTCATCACCATCAACATCCACAACATCAATCACTTCAGGATCAGTTTGTATACTCTTGTAGGGATCGAAAATCTCAACTTATCAACTTTAATTAAAGTTAACGTATGTACATTTTGTGGCAAAACTTATTTCTGGTGTCTGTCACAATATTGCCAGCTGTACTAAACATGCGTTCTGAAGAGACACTTGTTGCAGGACAACCAAGATATTTACAGGCTTCATCATACAGCTCTGTCCAAATCAACTTTTTGATCTCCAGTATTCAAAGGACATGCATCAATAGGAATAGGCAGTTCTTGTAGGTAACTGTCTGTCATGATGGACAAAGACCGTTCAGAAGAGGAATCAGCATAAGCTGGTATGGCAGCAATTTTGGAAAGGTTTTGCCACAGATTTAGCTTGCTACTAAGGGCTGAAGAAATGGCAGTTGTTGGAACAACTACTGTTAATGTTTGATGACTTTTCAGTTCTGTATCCTTTGTGAAGATGAACCTGCATGTTGTGGTGATGACAACCTGAGGGTACTGTGTGTGTCTGTGTTTGACTCCTGTGAGTGCTGAAGCTTATCTAGCAACAAACATTTGTACTGCTCTATATCACCTGTTTTGGAAGATGTATAACCTTGAACCTGGATCTAAGAGAGAGTTGCAAGGATGTAGTGTTTTGATTTCATCATTGCAACTAATTTGTCATTGGTTTTGAAGTGCTCACTCATTCTCTTTATGAGATTCCCATGATACAGGCGACATGTTGTCTGAGCTTCAGATCTGTCTTTTTCTATTTGTAGATTTAGAACACTAAGATGATGTGAAATCAGCATTATGAGTGGGATAACCAGACTCACAGATGCACTTCAGAAGACATGTTCCTTGTGGCTGTCTCAAAAGGATCTAGGATGCAGCACACTGTCTCCATTAATTTCCACTGCAGCACAGAACAGCATAATGTCATCTCCAATAATGTAATTGGAGCAATACTCATGTACAGCTTGCTTTTGCTCCAAGAGGTGCTGCAGCATATAAAGCTTTGAGTTCCAAAACTGGAAACATTTTGAATCAGCTTTGCTTGGGCAGCTTGTGTTTTTTCAGTTTGGACAATGTCCATATAGCCTTGGTTGAATGTGAAAACTATGTCACAATTTTTTTGCAAACAGCAATCATACCATCCACTTGTGTTTCATTGCTGAGAAATCCTGTGACAATTAAATGTAAGCAATGTGCAAAGCAAGAAGCATGCCTAAATCCTCCATCCTGTACTGCTTTCAAGATGTTGGCTACATTATCACTTACTATAAAGCCACATTTTTAGACCTTGAGAATAAACCTATTAGTCAAGGAGGCCATTTAGTTCCTGCAAAATGTTTGCAGCTGTATGACTTTGCCCAAACTTCTTTATATGCAGCAACACCATCTTCTGGGGTATCCTTGTTTTTTAAGAACCACAAGAAAATGTGACTCAATGAGCGGTAAGGGACATGTAATCTATGTTTTGAGTGCTGGTCCACATATCTGTTGTGACATGAATAACCCCATCCTCTGCAGTTTTAAGTGCAAGCATCACTGTTGCTTTTAAAGCCTGATAAATATTTGGTATTTCAACATAGGAAAAGTACCTTTGATGAGGAACATTGTAACAAGGCTCTGCTAGTTTCAAGAGCTCCCTAAAATCCTCATGATCTACCAAAGAGTATGGGAGAAGGGCTCCAGCTAACAGTTCACCAGTTCTGTGATTAAGATAAAGGGCCTTTGGATGATTTTCAGTAAAGGTATTCTTCCTTTCAAATGCCTGAGACAGTGTTAGCTGTTTACAGCATGTCCCTGCTGGTTTATTATATACTGTGCTTCGATGGGCAGATGGACATTGGGATGGTACTTATACATTCAGTGTCATCACTGGATGTGCAACTGGTGCTGATGGTGCTGGCATTGGTGGTAAAAGTGATCCTAGGGCTGGCAGTGGCTCTGTCCGCATCAAGTTCAGATAATTCAGTATCCATTTCAGACTCCTGACCCTTCTCATGTGTGGTCTAGAAGATGGAGGACATGGGTTTTGGACAATCGAGCAAAACTGAATGCTTTTTCAGATAGCATTTAAGAGCTGTAGTGCCAAGGCATGACATGACTTTACCACGGCTTACACTCTGTTTACACAGGGAACAAATTGCTCTGCGTGGAACAGTTTTACTGACAGAGAAATAATTCCACACCTCAGATGTGACAGATTTTGCTCGAGTGCTAGGAAGACAGCTAAAGACTGTTTGTGTCTTTTCACCTGTCCTAACAGAACCCGGGACATGCTCCTTGGTGCTAGAAGAGTGGGCAGAAGACTCTGATGGATTTTCATTGCTGGCCGATGCAGAAGTGGTGGATTCAATAAATATGTCTTTTTCATTGCCAACAGTGCTGGATGCATTTACAAGTGTACTACCTGATTCATTGTCAGCAGACTTGCTTATTTCAGTTTGTTGTGGAAATAATGATATATCACAAGACACAACAGTGTCAGACTGAGACAAAGAGCTACTGTCTGAGTCTGAGTCAGAGAGGGACTCACTGTCACTTACATTATTACTGCTAGTCACAGGGATTTTAACAGCATGAACGGCATACCTTATGGTGCCTCTCCATGTGACCCCAGCAGCTGCACAGGTTTTCTTAAAAGGTCCCCCTTTACCACACTTCGCTGTTACTCTTTGGCTGTTTGTTGAATTTTTATCACATGAAACATTTTGGTTCTTTCTGCTAGCACCAGGATTACAGCTACAATCAACACCTGCTCCAACACCAGCACCAGATGCTTCATCTATGTTGGTGTCAGCCATAACAGTACCAGTATACTGCAGTGAACACACCTACACCCACACAATTCCTGTGTAAGAAAGCAATGTGATCTGTGATCGCTGGCTACAACTCCAAAATTTTATTTTGGTTGTGTGACACTGTGATGCAGTGGACTGAAAGTAATTGAAGAATATGACGGTTTTCAACTAAAGGGTCCCAGGTTCAAGGCTTACAGAATGATTCTGCTGCTGGGCATAGGCATACACATAGCAGTCAAGGGACGCATAGCAGCAGGGAGATGGGCTGACCACAAGAGACAGAGTTACACACAAACCGAGAAAGAGATTTTTCTGTCTCTCTCCCAACAGGGAAATATATTTTAGGCTTCTGTCATGTATTTAAGGATAATGCCACCACAACAGGCCACTGGGCTTCACACGTAACATAGCAGCAGGGTGATGGGCTGACCACAAGAGACAGCGTTATACACAAACCAAAGAAAGAGATGCCACCACAAAACTGGCCACTGGTCTTCCATGGTAACATACCCTGCATAATAGCCAGGTAAGTGCAGTCAAATGGCACAGACAAGAGCAGGGTGACTTGTGGCCACCTCACAGAAGATGCAATGGAGATGATTTTTAGGGAGAAAGTTTCATGAGCCCCCAGCACAGTCCTGGCTGAGAGAACTCTGTCTTCCTTCCAGACAATTTTTGGGTGGGACTGGGACCAAATTATATTTTCCCTTTTGTTTGCTTAGAATATCAAGTTTCACACAATCAGTAAAGTGTTTCAATTTAGCCTCTTTTTTCCCAAAATAAAACACCCCTCCCACAGCCAGGGAGCTCTCCTAAGAGTGCCATGGCCCATGAGTCACAATTGTGATTTGCAAAGAAAATGTGTTTAATTCAGCAAGCAACCTGAGGTATGTGTGATTGAGCACTAGCACACAGGCAGTCTCCAGGCAGCAGTCTACAAGTTAACTAATTCCCGACCCTGAGTCCTCCTGACACGACTGAGTCCCAACCGTTTAGCTCCTTTCGCAGTTCCTGCCCTAGTTTCTTTCCTCAGTTCTCGATCCTAAGATTCCCGACTCCCCCCTTCCTTTTCCCCACCTGCCCATTAACTTTTTTTTTATTTTCAGGCACATACACTCTCGTGCAGGACCAGGTTTAATAACAAAACAGTTGCTCGTGTCATCACACAAACAACTGAATTGAGAGCTCACAGGCACTCGGCTCCTCCTTCTCACTACAAGACTGAATGGCAATGGAGCCACAGCTGCACAGATGACTTCAGCAGGATCCCTCGACTCGCAAGACTGACTCGGTCACACACTCACCACCTGACTGCATAGCAGATGTTCAGGTGGTACAGTTACATTAGCGTGACAAACCGACAACAGCTGCCCCCCGAACAATAACACTGATGGGAGAGGGAGCGAACTGAGCTGCATTATTTTGCCGGTGCCAAAATGGGGAACAACAGGAATGGGAGGGATGCAAAGCAAAAGCACACAGAAGTAAGAAGATTCATGGATGATTCAAACCCTTTTGTGAACCCTGCAGTGTTCGAGTTCTAAATTAGAACTCAAACACCAGGGTTTGAGGATGGCTCAAATCTTTCTCAAACTAGTTCTGACAACACTAATTATGACCCCACCTCATGAACAAGGGCAGAGAAAATGTTCAACTCCTTTCCAAAAGGTGATTTTGTCCAGGGCCTGAAAATCACCTTGTGGGATGTAAAAAAACATTTTGCCAGGGATTTGAAAAATCACAGCTGTCACACTCATGAGGTGCTGTAAAGATATGTCTATGTTGTAAATTTGGGGTAAAAATATTGAAAATTACCAAACTTATGAGCTGGCATTTGCATAATTCAACGTGAGGCTTATAACTGTTGTTTTTAATATTTTACACAAATTCTAACATAGCCTTCTTATGATCCCACCTCATGAACAAGTGCAGAGAGAAATGTTCAATTCCTGCCTGAAAGGTTACTTAGCACAAGGACATGAAATCACCTTTCAGGACAGATTTTCCTAAAGTCAATGCAATTGTTCATGAGGTGGGATCCCAAGAAGGCATGTTGAAAATCTGGGTCAAAAGATGTAAAAATGCCAAGTTATTCCACTAAGTTCAAAACACCATTGAAATACATTGAACCGCATACCTGTTTCTTTAGCTCATGGTCCGGCTTTGAAGTGTGAAGATGTCTCTACGGTCTTGAGAGGATTATGGTGTTGGACCCCTGATGTGTAAGTAACGGCTTGGGGGGGTGGAACTGTTAACAAATGCAAAAGACATCAATGGACGGTTTTCTTTTTACAGGGTGAAAAAAATGGCAGAAGATTCCTGTACTGTGGGATTGGGCAACCCCAGTGTCATTATAACATTTCTTGGGGGAGGGGAGTGGGCTGGTGGGTGCTGAGAGGGAAGGTCGGGTGGGCCACTGCCATTCTTGAATTCATGGGTTTCACCCACAATATGTTGAATCAGGAGAAATGTGTTAGTGCAATGTTCATTGACCTAACAAAAGCGTTCAATACCGTCAACCACCTGCTCCTACTCAGCCAGTTGTCCTCTATTGGACTTTCCAATGAAGCACTACTCTGGTTCAAAAGTTATCTGGTGGGCTAGTCCCAGCAAGTAAAGTTTGCCCATGTCACATCAGAATGAAAGCCTGTCCTCTCTGGCGTACCCCAGGGTTCCATCTTGGGACCTCTTCTCTTTAGCCTTTTTTGAACAACCTTCCTAGCACCTGCCACCAGAAAGTCCTGCTCTATGCTGATGATGCTGTCATCTACTCCAATCACCATGATCCCATGATCCATGAACACCATCCACAACTTGACTTTGAGCGTGTTGAAAAATGGTTTAGCTCCCGCAAACTGATCCTGAATTACATCAAAACTAAGGTCATTCTATTCAGCAGTGTGCGCAGCAAACACTAATCCCAATCTCTCTCCATCAGAAACTGCTTTGGTGTCCTGCTTGAACAGTTCTTGCAGTTAAAATATCTAGGCATCATGCTTGGCAGTTTCCTCTCCCATGCACAGCACATTGACAACATGGCAAAGGCTGTCAATATTTGGACTGGCCTCCTATATATGCACAAGAATAGTATGACTGTGGATGCTCTTAGACTGGGAGTCCATAGTTCTGTTACCTCCATCATCGACTATGGCCTAGCCATCTATGGCTCTGCTTCCCCTACTGCCCTCCACAGGATAACGGTGGCACTTAACAAAGCCTGTAGACTTTTCATGGGTGCTGTCCAACTAACTCACATCTGTGACCTGTACACCAAAGCTGGATGGCTTCCACTCCTTAGCAGAATCGAATATCAGACATACCTGTTAGCAAAAAAGGTGCTCCTCAGTCTCATGCCACCAGGGGTTGAAAACCTCCTAAACACCAACTGTGGCTCCCAGCATACCCAAAGTGCCAGCTTTCAAACCTTCCAAGTCCCAAGATGTTGGACCTCTATGGGGCAGAAGTCATTTGCCTACAGAGCACCTCACTGGTACAATGTGCTCAACCATGATCTCCTGACTACTCCCAAGCTTGGCCCCTTCAAACAGCTGCTTCAGCTGCACCTCTTCTCTACCAGTGACTGTGACTATCACACCTAATGGAGGTCACCTCCCTTCGTTCACCTGCTTATGATGGCCCACAATGCTCACAACTTTCTACCTGCTTCTACAGTCCCCAGCTTGCCCTTCCCCAACCTTTCCTTTCTACCCCCTCTTCTCCCTTCCCCCCACCCCACCACAAATACCCTAATTCCTGACCTGGCATTTCTCCTACCCATATATCCCTGTCCTCTGTCCTCCTCCTCCTACCTTAACACTTCCCCCCACCCTCTTCCCTCTCTGACCATGGCACTACAGCCTGCCTACCCCTCCCCTGTCTACCCTATACTGTCCCCTCTCCACCTGTGCTTTCCAGAGATCCTAGTCTTATGTAGTCTTTCCTTGTGAATCAATATAATTGTCCTACTTCTTTCTTTCTTGTGTAATTTTGATATCATGTAACTTGTTTGTCCTTTTTTATGTTCATTATCCTCCATTATTGCATGGAACCTTTGTAAATGAGCTGTTCTTACTGAAAGGTAATGTAATTGGAGAGTCTAATAAATAAAAAAAGGAAAAAATAAACAGTCGCATCCGCCATCTTGCTGGCGGAGGTCACAACAGAACACAGCACAGTCCGCTATCACCAAGATGGCCACCAAACACTATTGAGCAGCAGCAAGTATTCCCACATGCACAATACCAGTTGTTGGCTATCTTGGACAGTGCTGTGTTCCACTGTAACCACCGAAACAGTAAATAGTGCAGTGCTACTTCCAGTGGAGACAACAAGTGGAGTGCTCCACAGATGCAGAGATGACTATGGTGCAACTCCAACATGTTATTTGGTCAGAAGGAATGCACTGAGTCCCTTTATGACAGCAGAGGTCTGCAGGCTATGCCCACTGCAGTCCTAATGAGCTGCCTCATACAACAAAATATGGAAATATGGCTCACTGCTGGGTCTCGCTAAATTGTGGGTTGTAAATGCTTGGATAATATACACACTTTGCTGATGCTATAAAATATTGTTCTAATCAGACAATCAGAGAAATGATCATCTCACTGGTATAGTAAGGATGAACATGAAGCCAAAGCAGCATTTGGCGAACTGCCAAACTTTGGCAGTTTTGCCTGGCTGAAGCCAGTCAGAAGATTGCTGTCTTCACTTTGGCTCATCTGTACTTCAGAGGGCATGGCGCAGCTATATTTCAAAACAGCACACACTGAGCATGTGCAGCTTTTCTGGCAACTACCTGACATTCAGCAACCAATCAGGGATGCAGAATCTTGGCAAACTGAACATTCTGCAGCTCTATGTCATTGCAGCTCTGGTGTCAGGAGAAAGGGCCTTGTCGTGTACTCGTGCTGTTTTGTTTTGTTTTTGTCAGAAAAGGAAAGGTGTCTCTGGTGTTGCAAGCAAGACTTAAAGAAGAGCAGTTGTGTAAGCTATGCCAGTTGGTTGGGTTCCACAGAGTTTGTTAGGCAGGGAAAGGGAAGGAATAAGGCATTGTTAAATCAAGAAGATGAGAGAGGAGAGTGGCCCCAGCCTGCTTTGCAGTGCTGTTGTGCTCAGATCTTCCAAACCAAAGTTTTTGTAGTTTTCTTTACTGGATAAGTAAGCCCACATCTTGTCAATACCTTTATCCAATTGTAGTTTTGTAATGAGGTGGCTGGATCAGGGTGCCACCAGATTGCCTGATCCTCCCCCTCCCACTCCAAATCTTGTGAAATTCTTGATCCAATTGTAGTATAGTTTTGGTGGGTGGCAGTGCGTGCCTGCCTGAGCCTCCTCCTCCTAAATCTTGCAGAAGACTTCTTCCAATTGTAGTGTAGTTTTTGTGACAGGTAGTGGGTACCTGCCTGGCCTGCTTGAGGGAGCCAGAACCCCCCAGATGTTGTGAAACACTTCATCCAATTACAGTGCAGTTTTCATAACAGGCAGCCTGCTTGGCCTGTCTGAGCCCAACCCCCCAAATCACGTGAAACAATTCATCCAATTGTAGTGTAGTTTTTGTGACATGCAGTGGGTGGGTGCCTTTCATGCCTGAGGGAGCCAAAGCCCCCCCTCCCAAATCTTGTGAAACACAGCAGTGTAGTTTTGTGACAGGCAGTGGGTGCCTGGCCTGCTTGAGGAGCCGGAGCCCCAAATCTTGTGAAACACTTTATCCAAATGCAGCACAGTTTTGTGACAGGTATGGTTGCCTGGCCTGCCTGAGAAAGTAGATCCTACCCTCCAATCTTGTGAAACACTTTATCCAAATGCAGTACATTTTTTGTGAAAGGCAGTGGGTGCTTGTGAGCCCCTTTTTGTGAAAGGTTTTATTTGATTGAGCAAGTTTCTTATAACTTCTGTAAACATTAAGTCAGGATGCTCTGAAAGAGAAGCACAGAGGATCAAGAGAGGAGGAGGAGGAGCAGCAATGAAATGTTCCACTATGGTACCAGTCCCCACAGCAAGTAACAATTCTGCAAGTATCTGTCATAGTCATGTGGTCCGTGTTGGGGGTAATTTACATGATGAGGATGTTACAGGAAGAAGGACTGAGACAGGGAGTGGTGTTGATGTTGGTGGTGGTTGTGGTGCTGCTGCTGCTGCTATTGCTGCTGGTCATGGTGGGTCCAAAACCAAGAGGCATACTAGGGTGGGTCATATAATAGTGCATCCAAAGAAACAATGGGGATTTTTTGGGCCGCAGAAATCAGCTGGTTGTATACCCACTGTAAGCAGGGTGTTTCCTAGTCAGTCATAGTAAGTATCCAGTGTTGCATCTGGTGATGCTGAAACAAGCCAGAGCAAAGCAGAAACACATGGTTGTTCCACTGCTCATGGTCCTCCTCCTCCTCCTCCAAGTATACTGTTTTTCCCTACTGCCCATGGTTGGTGGTGTAATGCCCAGTGATCCTCCATCCCATTTTGAAGATGTGCAGTCAAACCCTCCACCTGTGCATCTTGTGTGAACCACATGACAGCAGTTGGTAATGCCAGATGGGATGCCAATTCAGCAGCTTGTACACCCACACTGTGGTGAACTCCATGGGCAATGTCCTGTCCACTGCCACTGGTTTAAGGCATTATATGATGCTCTTTCTCCAAGTGTACTTACAGGCCTCAAATCAGGGAGTGAGTCTGAGTCTGACACTACTGTTGTTATGTCACCTGAGGAAAAATAATTGTTTGGTGTACATGAATGAGGTGCTGCCTATGGTATACCAACCCCTCTGTTTTATAAAAGCAAACCAGTAGCATATCCACCATCAGTACAGCCAGTTACAGTGGAGGAGACTACCACAGAGGAAGAAGATATGGATGTGGAGGTTCCAGAAGAGGGAGAGGTGCTGGTGATTCAGAAGGGAAGCAGAAGCACAGGAAATGAAAGAGGCAGCAGGAAAATGGCATGGAAATGGTGATGCATCAGGTGGGAGAGAGGTGGAGCCATGTGGAGAAGGGGAAGTTGTGAAGGAGAAACAGGGAGCTTTGTTGGAGGAAGCAGGAGAGGAGGAAGAGGAATCAGAGGTTGGAAGTCTGTTGTCAGTTACAACAAGCTCCTCTAATGAGGACTATGATTCTGAGGAGCAGAGGCCACCACCACTTCCAGTATGAGAGGACAAGAGTTGGAAAGTAATAGAAGCAACGAAGAAGAGAAATGAACAAAAACAACTTGATGAAGCAGGGGAATCCAAATCCCAGGCCAAGTTTCCACTCCTACCTGATAAATGTGGTACTACTGCTACTGGTGTTACTTCTAGTGATCATGTGGAGCAGCCACATCACTTCTTCCTCATAAGCATGAAAGAAAATCTTGCAGTGGTCACCCCCAGTTCTTCTAAGTACCCCCTCATCCCTCAGTCTTGTAGTCATATAGCTAAGGAAGCCAAGATATGATCCTCAGTATGGGAGTATTTTAGATTGACCCACAAATCCACTGAGACCATGTTGCAATAAGTGTGAAAAAAGATCAGACAGGTAATCCACACAGACATTGAGAACCAGTGTTCTGGATGATCATCTGAAATGTGAACATGGCATCTTTCTAAGGCCCTGTCCACACTTGTGTTTTCCAGGCTGTAACGTTATTAGTAATGTAACAGCAGCTACCGTGCTAGCGTGTCCACACTTCACAGAACTGTGTTTAAGCATGGCAATCTCCCATCCAGACATGCTGTTTGGGAGCGTGCCAGTAACACTGCAACACAACACTGTTCTGCCAGCATTGTGGGCACTTTGAGGACCAGGACTAGCAAGCACAGCATGTACTCCCATCCACACAGCTGACTTAACCATGCTACACTCTGTAACATTTTCAAAACCGAGCTCAAACCCTCATTTCTACAGGGTTTTAACTTGGTTTTGAAACATGGTTCAGAACCATGTTAGGTGTGGACGCGATCCGTGTTTGCCACTTTTGTAACCTTACAGATTGCCGATAATGTTACTAAAAAGCAAGTGTGGACAGGGCCTAATAGTCACATCCTCTCACTCAAGCCACACACAGGTCATACTCAGTAGCAGCAGCAGCAGCCAGGTATGAGTGGTGAGATTTACCAGTTTGTTCTAATCATACAACCCCCATGGCAGCAGCAATCAAAGTCAACTGACACTGGTAGCACTCCTTTCAGAATACTACTCCAACCAACACCACCTCCATCAGCACCACCACTAGTCAGGGATATCAGTTGTACTGTGATGCAGAAGCATCACTGCTAGTCCAGAATTTATTGCCACCAAACAAACATCACTCCAGGAGTCATTACATGCCTGCACAAAAATGCCACCTACTCATACAGCTGCCATGTGAATCACTCAATTGACTAATGGGATGATGGCACTTGATCTGAAGCCATTCTCCATGGTGGAAGACAACATTTTTTGAAGACTGTTATATGATCTGAAACCCAAATATAGCATTCCATCATACTTCATGTTTTCTCTGCATGTTCTGTCTGGAATGCATGAGACCATACAAATGCAGATGGCGACCCTTCTGAAGCAGGCAGAAGGGGGATATGTGCATTTCACTAGTGACATCTGGAGCAGCACTGCAGACTAAAGCTTCCTGAGTTTCACTGCTCTTTGGGTTGTGTCAAGCACCAGCAGCACCACCACCACTGCCCCATCTCCACCATCAATACAAGCCTCTGCAGGCATTATCATGAAGCAGACAGCCACATGGAGGAGTGGTGCTATAGGGAGTGCCTTATAGTACTTAATGTGTCAGTCATGGAGGGGAAGTTCAGTGCAGAGAATTTTCAGTGCTTCATACAATCAATGCTGGACATCTGGATATACTGCATTTAAGAGTGACCTGCAGTGAGCACTAACAGATACTTTGACTGTGAAGTACTTTATTCACTGGCAGAACCAAGCATTACCTAAACTTAAATGAAACTTGTTTACTGTGAGCTGTTTTAACTTTTGTGTGTACACTGTGATGTGGAGCCCTGTGCAGTACCAAAGCAGGAAGAGGAGCTGTAGTCCATTGGTGCTACTAAGGACTACAACTCATTGTAAAAATACTTAAAATGCACCTAGGGCACAGATTTAACATTTGGAGAGTAGCTATATGTTACTGGGGACCTAAACAATAGTTTTTATTATTTAATTCAGGTAACTTTGTGATCACTTACTCGTGACTTCAGAGAATAGTTCTGGGTCAAAGATATTGCATTTAAGAGGATCTGCAGTGAGCAGGGAGAGCCTGAGCA
Source organism: Neoceratodus forsteri (assembly GCA_016271365.2). Lineage (NCBI taxonomy): Eukaryota > Metazoa > Chordata > Ceratodontiformes > Ceratodontidae > Neoceratodus > Neoceratodus forsteri. The sequence continues at coordinate 695,583,551 of CM057451.1, read as the reverse complement.
GGGCAAGTGCACGTCGGTGCATGTGACGCAGCAAAGACATGAGCATCAATTATGCTTGTTACATGTGTGTAGAGAGAGTAGACCAGACACTAAGGAGACTCAAAAAATCTACAATGAAAAGGCAGGCTTTAAAGAGAGATACTAGGCCATAAAGCCAGATTAGTGAAACTCAGTCAAAGATAATATTGAGTGCTAAGGTAGAGAGTACAAAAATCACACAGTTATGGATATCATTGAGACAATGACAGGGACACTGGGTATCAAATGTAATACATGTGAAATGTATCTAATTTAAAAAGGACCAGATATAGAATTACCATTCACGTGCATGAAATGCAGAGACAGTGTGGACATGCTTGCTGAAATAACTTTGTTTAATACAAGAATGGAAGCACTAGAAAAAAATCAACAAAGTATGGTAATAAGAATGAATATAGCAGAACAAACAGAAATACAGACCAACAAGGCCCTAATCCTGTCCCCAGACACTGTTACCACCAACATAATTGCACAAGATGTAACAGATGCACAAAATATGAATATCAGCAATAATTGTAATAAAAAAAGACCAAGGAACGAAGTACTATACGAGCAGGATAATCAATGGTACTCTATTCAAAGTACCAGACCAACAAAAGCAGGAAGAAAAGCTGATAAATTTGTACTACCAGTACATACTGTAACAGTTTTGATCCACTTAGTTCACACATACAGGACAAAGCGTCACATATACTAGATACTTCAGTCCCAAATACCCATACATTAGTAAAGGATAGTACTACAAGTTTACCTACACCATTAACACCCATAGCACCCATACCAATGGACATTAATAATGAACAAATGCCCAATGATAATACAGAGAGTGGTAACACAGATTAAACTAACACTAACATGGGGAATTTTAAGCATCAAGAAATAAGATACCAATGTCCTGTCATCAATCAGAACAAATATTCATTTTAAGGACTCAATAACAAGATATACTGATAGATATGCAACAAGTGGCAACAAGGAAAATACTGTAGCTGCAGCTACAGTGGGGCAAAAATTAGTGACATAAAGGTAATACTTCCTGGTATTTTTGAGACAATCACAAGTCCGAAAACAGCAATCCTACATGTAGGAATTAATGATTTTGGCAAACAAGAAATTGAACAGATAATGTCAGATATGAAATCAACAATAAAAACCCTCCAGGATTTAAATGTAAGACCCATCATATCAGAAGTTTTGCCAGAACCGAGACTAAATTGCAACAAAAATAGAAATATTAAAACATACAACAACTGGCTACGTATGTGGTGTTTTACAAACAACATAGATTGTATCAGTACTTGGGAACAATTTGAAAATGACAGAACACTATTTGGATATGATGGACTACATCCAAGTAAATGTGATTCTAGATTATTGGGATGTAATTTCAAAAAAAAAAAGACTTGCACAACTACACAATAAAAAAAAACTAGACAAAAGGGGGATTAGGGAAAACTGTGACCCCCAAATGCAATAAAATACATAAAGGAAAACAAAATAGGACACAAAACAAAATGGGATTATCTTTTCTCTTAGCAAATGCTAGGAGTCTACACTCCACTAAACAAGATGAATTAGAATCAATAATTAAACAAAATAATACTGATATTGTAGCCATAAAGGAAACTTGTTGAGGGGAAGCATCTGACTGGAACATCAGTATCCCAGGGTATAATGTTTGTTATAAGAATAGAAAACTAATGAAAGGAGGGTGTATAGCACAGTTTGTTAAAAATAACATCACATACAAACCTATTAATTTTATGTGGGAAGGCATTTCCTGTTTTATCGTGATTTTATATTATACATATTTGTACATGTGTTTTGTTTTTTATGAATATTGTACAGCGCTTTGAAATTTGAAAGGTGCTTAATCAAATACATTTTATTATTATTATTTTTATTATTAATGACCCAACCGAAGATGAACCCAATGAAATATTGTGGGTAGAAATCTTAAGGAAGCAACAGAAGAAATTGCTAGTGGGAATTTGTTACAGACCACCTGTCACAAATATGGAGAAACATCAATTAATATTACACAATATCAGTAATAAAATAGAGAATAACAAAACCACAATTATGGGTGATTTTAATCTCCCAGGGATTCATTGGAAAAAGGGCACTTCTAATAATAGTTTTGAACATATGTTCTTAGACACCTGTACAAGTAATGGACTTTATCAAATAGTTAATGAACCATAAAGAAACAACAATACTTTGGATTTAGTCTTGACTGATATTCCAGACCAAATAAACAACATTAAAACTCTTGCTCTCTTAGCAAATAGTGATTATAAAATAATAACATTTAATACCTTTCTAACAATCAACAATGCTATTGGTAAAACTGCCTTCAAAAATTATAATAAAGCAAACTATACTAGTATTAAATATGAACTTAAGTTATGGCAGTGGGAAAATGGCCCCTCCACTCCAGAAGAACTATGGACAAGAATGAAAAATAAAATTTTGGAGTTGGACTCTAAATACATACCAAACAAGAAAACCTACAATAAAAGGGGCAAAGTACCTATCTGGCTAACACCAGAAATGTCTATACTTATTGCCAAGAAAAGAACGGCATACAAAGCATTAATTAAGGATAACAATGATTATAATAAGAATAAATACAAATCTATTTTAAAAGAATGTAAAAATACAATAAAAGCTGAAAAGAAAAAGATCGAAGTTAAACTAGCACATATGAAAGATGGAGGAAAGAGTTTTTATTCATACATCAATAATAAAAAAACAAACAATAAACCCTATAAGTCCCTTAATAGTGGATAACAAAGACATAGTAGCACCTCAGGAAATGACAGAAGAATTAAATAAATATTTTTGTTCTATATTTAATAAAAGAAGCCCTTGTAATAAAGCCACACATATTAACAATATGAACAATTACTAGTTCATGCCAGAAATAACAAAAAAGGATATATTAAAAAAATTGAATGAACTAAATGCAATAAATTCCCGGGACCAGACAAATTACACCCAAAACTATTGAAAGAGTTATCTTTTTGTTAGTGGACCCCCTGCATAACATTTACAATCTATCCCTAACAACAAGAAAAATACCAAATGATTGGAAAACAGCAGTGGTCACCTCAATCTTTAAAAACGGAAATAGGGGTGACATGAAAAATTACAGACCTATCAGTCTTACTTGTATTCTAGAGAAAATATTTGAGTCATTTATCAAAGAAAGACTGGAGCTAGATACGAAATCCAAACATCTTATGGATGCCAAACTACACACATTGAAAAGTGAAAGATCTTGCCTTACAAACAACTTGTTTTTTTTGTTTTTTTTATGAAAGGGTTAGTAAATACCTAGATAGAAAAAATCCAGTGGACATTGAATATTTAGACATCTGCAAAGCCTTCGATAGAGTTCCCTATTCAGTGCTAATAACTAAAATGCACAAATTAGGAATAAATTATTTTCTTGTGTAATGGGTAGAAGAATGGTTATGTAATCGTACCCAAACTGTATGTATTAGAGATTTTATACTCTAATGTAGGATCAGTTACTAGTGGGGTTCCCCAGGGATCTGTATTGGGGACAGTACTCTTTTCCCTATTTATTTCAGACATGACAAACCAGCTTTGTAATTTTTCTATAAAATTTGCAGATGATACCAAACTGGCAGCCAAAGTTGCCACTGACCATGACATACATACATTGGAGAAGGACCCTGTCAAACTTGAAGAATGGGTATTAAAGAATAATATGGCCTTTAACACTGAGAAATGTGTGCATTTGGGTGATACAAATATCAAACAACAGTATTATTTAAATGGCAAAGCCCATAAACAAGTCACCAGTGAACAGGAGCTTGGGATTATTATTTCATCTGACTTATCCTTTACCGAACATTGCAACAACATAGTAAAAAAATTAACAAAACAATTGGATATATAAAAAGATCTTTTCTTCTAGAGATAGAGGCTGTATTTTACCACTTTACAGATCCTATGTACGTCCACACTTGGACTACTGCGCCGCACTCTGGAGCCCATATCTGAGGAGAGATGTGATAAAACTGGAGAGGGTCCACAGATGTACAACAAAAATAATAGATAACATGCAAACAAAAAGCTATGATTAAGAAGAATCAGCATTTATATAGCACTTTTCATACATCCAAAGCACTTTACAAGCAATGCTAGACTGGTAGTGAAGTGACTGAATGTGTGGTGGCAGCCATATCGCACATCATCACCCACACACAGCCTGGATAATTGCATGAACCGGTTTATGGGAAGGGGAATATTGGCCGGGACACCAGGAATGTTCCCTACTCTTTACAAAGAGTGCCCTGGGTTCTTTTACTTCCACCTGGACAGGCAGAAGGGACCTCGGTTTAACATCTCATCAAAGGAAGGCACATCCCAGCAGTACAGCACCCCCCAATACTGCACTCAGATGCCAGCGATTTTAGGTGCAAGTCCAATCCCGGTGTGGGACAAGAACCCACAATCTTCTGATCTGGAGGCGGATGTGCTACCAACTGAGCCACGCTGACACTTAGGCTAACAGTGCTACAATTATACCCTTTGGAACTCCAGAGAACTAGAAGGGATATACTACTATTGTTCAAAATATCTAGAGACCTAACATTAATGAAAGAATTAGGGATCACTTACAATGCAATAGCGTGCAATTTAAGAAGTCATAAATATCAGTTAGCATTAACATATCCGAAGAGAAACAACAGACATTTTTTCTTTACACAAAGGATTATACCGATTTGGAATACACTCCCAAAACATATAGTAGATGCAAAAAACATAGAAATTAAAAACATATATAGATAAATATCTACTAAAGTATTAGTAAATATTGCCCAGCTCTGCTGGAGATGTACTTATATGGGCCTCGACCTTCTGTACATCTAACTTTCCTACTATGAATCCTAGTATGAATATACCCTCAACACCTGAAGGTGGGAATTTTTGTGACAGACAGTGGGAGTAACATACTGAAGGCAATGAATGATGGGGTTTCTCCTGTTTACCTTGCTTCACACACACACTGAATCTGGTGGTGAGTTATGTCCTTGAGAAACATGCACAGTTAGAAGAAATACTGAATGCCATTTTGGACCTTACAAGATATTTCCATCATTTCCCCAAATGTGCTGAGCTCCTCCGACATTACCGACAGAAGCACAACATCCCACAAGACTGCTTGATTAAAGATGTGAGGACAAGGTGGAACTTTGTCTTTTACATGGTGGAAAGACTGGTGGAACAGAAAGCTATGTTCTGTGATATGGAACTTGATGATGTGCCTTATGGGGATACCTGTCCCTGGTGCAGTTGTGTTTGCTACAAAGGCTGTCTCCACTTCTGAGATCTTATGAACAAGCCACCAAAGATCTGTTTAATTAATTCACTACTCTTGGCATGGTCCTTCCTATGGTGGGTCTACTTGAACAACACACACAGCGTTATATGACATCTACCACAATGACAACCCAAAAAAGCAAGGCCAGTCATGGTGGTGCCATTTGTGGTATTGGTAGATGTGTGTGGTGGTTGTAGCATCAGTGGTGATGTAGGTGATGATAACTTGAGCAGTGGGGATCAGAATATTAGTGCTGGACAAGGTGGTGGTGCTGGTTGTGGTGGTGATGACACTAGTTCAGAATCTCAGCAGCAGCTGAAGTTGGACGCAGTCTTTATTGGAGAAGTGACAGAGATGTTTCTGACCCAAATTGCAGCATGATTTCAAAGCATTCAACTAGATATCCAATTTGGCATGGTAACATTGATGGGTCCAGGATATAAAGATGTCTGCATTCCTTGTGAACATGTTAACTATATCAATCAGAAAGCTTGCAGACACTTCAGGTAGAGCAGTGCAGACAATGCACAGAAATCAAAACTCAGCCTCCTCCTCCTCCTTTTGGGCTTACTTCTAATGCATACAGTGCCAGGGAGTATTAGCATGGTGATGATGATAACTTCACATGGAAAGAGGAGGAAATTAATGAACCAAAAGGCAGCAACCAAAGTAAATAAAATGCCAGGCAGCATCACCAGTGGAGTAACCCGTAGGAGGGAGGAAGTTATTCTGCCATTGTACAGGTCACTGGTGAGACCGCACCTGGAATACTGTGTTCAGTTCTGGTGCCCTTAACTGAAGAAGGATATCAAACTACTGGAGGATGTCCAGTGGAGGGCATCCAAAATGATCCAGGGCATGGAGGGACAGATCATATGAAGAAAGACTGAAGGAACTAAACATGTACTCCCTGGAGGAAAGAAGAGAGAGATGGGGACATGATTGCAACCTTCAAGTACCTTGAGGGTATGCACAGAGTTGATACTGAGGGCATGTTTAACTTAAGAAAGGATGGTACAACAAGAGGGCATAGCCAAAAAATGGTGGGAGAGGGGTAGATTCAGGAAGAAAATAAGGAAGCACTTTTTCACTGAAAGAGTAGTGAAGGGGTAGAATGAATTGCCAGAAGAGGTGATGACAGCAAAGACAGTGACTAGGTTCGAGGGGGGGCAGGGTGAAAAGAAAATTATGACAGAACGAGGAAATACTGGGAGGTGGAAGGGGAGGAAATTGGGATGGATGGGATGACTCCAGGAGGAGTGGAGGGGCAGCTCAGGATCAAACAGAGCTGCAGACTCAATAGACAATTATAGCCTGTTTCTGCTGGCAGGCTCATATGTTCATATGTTCAATTCCAGGAGACACAACAAAGACAATAGGGAACTGTTTGACACACAATACTGATGTCAAACAGACGATATAGATGAAGTCAAGGACATGACACCAGACTACATGATGGATGCTTATTTAGCAGTGCCACTATGTAGCCAAAATACTGATGCCATCAATTTCAGGCAGGACAGAAATGTTACCTGGCCTGCACTGGCTAAACTAGCTTTGTACTTTCTGGGATGTCCTTCAGCATTGGTTGCTTCCGGAAGGTGTTTCAGTACAACTGGGGATATTGCCACACCACATTGCTCCAAGCTAGATCTGGACAGTACTGAGTACCTATCTTTCTAAAACTGAATTTACCACACATCAACTTCCCCTACCCATTGAATATTTAAAATTCCAACAAGAATCAACAACTAACCCTATACCTCCTGCAGGCAAGTCTCCCTGCACTCTCACTGGCAGTGGCAGCACACTATGGCTCACCACCACCACTCCTAGCAGCGCAGTCACCAGCAGGGAAAGGATTTTGACACACTCTGCCATTTCAAGTCCTCCAGAAGATAGAACAACAACTTTTACCATGTCATCACCAGCAAGCTCAATTTGAGCAGGAGGCAGATGTCAGTCATTCCTACTGAAATCAGACCTATGACGTCAACTAAACCCCAGGCACTGGTCAAAGGATGACAATGGTCACCTTTAGCAGCATGGGACTAGCAGTCTAGGAAGATGCCAGGAGGATGCTGCCATTGAGAAGCAACTATTACAGTAAAGCTTAGCACTAAATGTAAGAAGAAAAAAAAAACATGTTTACAAAAAATTAAAAAGTAAATATACAAATTTGAGAAGGTTATGTAGGCAAAGCAATGCCCTTGTACAGTACAGTAGTGCTTGCACTTTTTTGAAAACCTATGTGAACTAACATAGTAATTGGCATAAAGGACAAACTAGGACTGTGGGGAGCTTTGAGGTCAGTCAAGGAAACTAACAATTCCCATAGCTCTTAGCACTAAATGTTAACAGAATATTTGTTAAAAACAAAAAAAATTTAAAACTATTTACAAAAAATTAAAAAGTAAATACTGTATACAAATTTGGGGATGTAAGGTAAGCAAAGCAATGCCCTTGTATAGTACAGTAATACTTGTACTTTTCTTTGAAATGCATTTTTGGAAGGGCTGTATTTTGAAAACCTATCTGGAACTAACATAATAGTTGGCATAAAGGGTAAACAATGCTGGAGGGGAGTTTTTTGGTCAGCAAAGAAAACTAAGAATTCCTATGGTTCTTAGCACAAAATGTTAACAAAATATTTTTGAAAAAAAAAATTAAAAAATTAAAAATATTTACAAAAAATAAAAAGTTAATATACTAATTTGGGAAGGTAAGGTAGGCAAAGCAATGTTCTTGTATAGTATAGTAGTACTTGTACTTTTCTTTGTGATTCATATTTTTTTTGGGGGGGGGGATTTATTTTGGAGACCTTTGTGGAACTAACATAGTAACTGGCATGAAGGGCAGGTGGAGCCTTGAAGTCAGCAAAGGAAACTATGAATTCCTATAGCTCTGATGTGGGTACTTATCAGTCATATGTGTTTGACACTGTGGTGATCCCCAGCCATGGCATGCCAACACCACCTGCCACACATAAGCAATAGTAATTCATATCCATTGCTAACCTAAAGTTTTTTTCACCTTTTTCTGTGCTGTGGTATGCCCTATGCCAGTTATTACAATGGAAGCTGAAATAATTCAGCCAAAATGTCAAACCTGAACTGAATTTTAACCCATCTGTCAAAGCCGAAAGGAAGTCGCTGCCGGGACACTTGGCTCATTCTTATGGCCGAGGTGGACAGGAGATGAGTTTTACAGATTTGAAGTCTGAAATTTTGTTTTCTTATTTGGTGGATGAAATAACCAACATTGTTGTTCTGAAGCAACTCATTTTATATGACATGTACTGCAAAGAAGGGAAAGCCAGTGTTTCTTTCCTGGAAGTTGAGGGATTATTTGACAGAAAGGTAAATACAATTGTTAAAAAAGAAATGCTGGGTTCTCTGAAAACAATGAAATCTCCGCTGATTGCCTTGCAGGGCTGGGCAGTGGTGGAGCAGTCATTATGCTGGACAGGCAAAAAATGAATTGGCCAAAACATTAAAAGAAGTAAGCCCATACTGGTAGAAAATTACTGCATGGCTCATTGGAAGGTCTTAGCTGGAAAGGCAGTAGCAAATGAAATGAACACCATTAAAAAGTTCAATCAAACTGTTGATCATTTATATAGACACTCTGAAAATTCTACTCTTCACATGACTGCCCTGAAAGAAATTTAGCAGATAATGGAAAACCCTGTTTTAAAGCCAAAACAGGGAAAAACTGTTAGGTGGCTGTCTCGCGATGCAGCATGTGACACATTCAGGAGCACTCTTCCCCCAGTTATTACTTCCTTGTATAGGAATGATCCTCAAGCTGTGGGCCTACTAAAAATAGTAAAAAACTGGGAGTTTTTTTGTATTCTTTATGTAATGTGTGACATCCTATACTTCCGCACCTCAGCATTTTATCTAAATGCTTTCAAACTTCAGCTTTGAATTTTACGGAAGTAAAGCATATTAATTCAACTGTAGAGATTCTTTGGGCATGACTGCTTGTACCTGATCAGTACTTCTCCTCAGTATCTGTTGAATATCTACTCCTAAATGACAATGGGCTCAACATGCCATTTATTACCCTGCTAACCCCCTGCTTCAACCAAGTGACAGCTTTAATGCCTTTTTATCATACCTGGACCCACTTCTCTACATGGCCTTCTGCCCCACTCATGTCTTTACCGTATTCCTACACTTTACTGTGCATCGATAATTTTCAGATCTCCACCTTCAGTTATTCACCTAATTCCCCTATACCATCTAACACACCTTGGTTAAAGAATACCAAGCTGCATTTCATCATTATCTCTCTCTAACTCCTCTTGGCAGGAGACATAAATCCCAACCTGGGTCCAACACTAAGTAAAGCTCCTACCCCATCCCCCTCCCCCCTCCTCAGCCTCTGCTCCAACCCCCAGTTTCACTTCTCCATGGCCTAAAAATCCTCCACCTTAACATTCGCAGTCTGTTCCCTAAACTTGACCTGCTACTCCCACTTGTAGGATCCCTCAATCCAGACATCCTCATTGTATCAGAGACCTGGCTAACAAACAAAATCCCTGATGCTTCTATCACAATTCCTGGATATGCTGCTGCCCACAAGGACTGCACCGGTACAGGTGGGGGTGTAGTTATCTGCTCATCCACCTCTCTGTAAACCACTACTGTTCTATTGACCACTGACCCCAATGCCTATGAAGCCCTCATCATTAGACTATCTCTACCCTTTTCTGTACCAATATTTATCACAGCAACCTATTGCTGTCCTGGTCTTCACCACTCTGTAGCCACTGATCTAATCACCACTATTGGGTCCCTTACCTCCTTGGGTGAGCTGTACCTGTTAGGGGATATATAAGCCTGAACTGGTTGTCACCCACCCTAGATAAGACTCGTACTGAAATAGATGTCCTTAACCTGTCCCAATTAATCATGGAACCTACTCACCTAAACCACAAATCCCATAACTACACTCTCATAGACTGGGACCTTACCTCCCATCCTCACAGGGTAATCCAGTCGGGCTACTGCCAGACGCTCTTAGTGATCATCATATGATCTACATAGTTAGGAAAGTACACAAACCTAGGGCACCCCACAAACTACTAACTATTCACTCTTACAAAACATTAGACCTTGCCTCTCTACATCATGACTTAACTCATTGCCTCCACAGGAGCTTTCTGAAGTTGCAGCACTTGTCTCCTGTATACTGTTAACAGTTAATCCTGGGCCCTTCTAAGTAAAATCAAGCCATAATTGGCATGCCGCAAGCAAATGCCAATAGCACAAAAAACATAAGTGCTAGACACAAAGTATGAGTGGCAAAATTATTCAGCATAAAATTACCTTTCCAACAGTGGTATGCAAGGAATAGCAGGTAATTTAGTTTTATTTCTGTGCTGGTTGAAATAACAAAACAAAATATTTTTCCACTAAAAAATTGCACCATAAACCTTTTTTGTTGGGAAATATGTAACATATCAACACCAAATTAAGCATCCAGACATTAGATGTAATTTTAATAATTTGTTTGTAAAACAAACAGCTATTTCTGTAGTATTAAAAATTATTTTTCCCCATTTGAGTCAAGGTGTATTGGTGAGGTTTGAGGGACAAATCTGTACCATACACACCATACCATAAACAAATGCATATAACTCCTAAAGTATACATGACACACACAACTTATCAGTGGCAAAGTTGTTCCACCCAAAATTGCCTTTCCACGGTTCTATGCAATCAACTGTACTCAATTTGGTTTTTGTTTTATACTGGCTAAGATACCCGGATTTTGTTTTTTCTTCAAAGTGCTTAGGTGGTTCTAGATTGACAAAATGTCATAAACAAATATGAATAACTCCTAAAGTGAACATGATACACAGAAAGTGTCAGTGGCAATGTTGTTCAGCACAACATTACCTTTCTAATGGTACTGTGCAGTCAGTTCTAATCAATTCTGGCTGGCAAGTAATATTAAAATATGTGAGTGGCTTCTCCAGATGTTTCTAGGGCACACAGGAAGTCTTTAGGTGACTTCTGTAGGCGTTCTGGGACACACTATAGTTAGATTTTCTGATGCCTACAGATGTTTCTAGGAGGCAATGAGTTAACTCACGTTGACTGGGCTCCTATATCCTCAGCCAAAACTATCAATCACGCCCTGGCTTATTTCAAAGATAATTTCATCAACGTCTGGAACAAACATGTTCCCCTGAAGCAAGTTAGAGTGTGTGGTAGTCACCTCCCCTGTGTATCCCCCAAAGTCCTGGCCTGTTAGCAAATGCGTGAAAAAGCATGGAAGTCCCACAAATCCTCCAAACTCCCTGATGACTACACTATCTACTGGACACTCTGAAATGCCAGTACCAAAGCCATCCACCTGGCCAAAGTGGAATATTTCCAGTCCACCTTTAATACTAACATAAACAACCCATCAAAGTTTTGGAAAGTAGTTCACTCACTGTTGTATACCAAAACTAAACTCCCATCCCTGCTGCTCAAAACAAACAACCAACTAATTTCTGACCACCATACAGTAGTGGCGAATTCAGTTCCTACTTTACTTCCTGCACCTCCACCCTGTTAGCATCCCTCCCACCCCACCCTACTACCTCTTCTCCTCCTCCTGATTCCTCCCAACGCCACCAATTAGCAGAGAGTTTTGCCTTTTCACCAATCTCTCCCAATGACACCATAAAGACACTAGTCTCTATCAACTCAGCTAAGGGCAGTTGCCCAAAGGCCTTGACCCTAAGCTGTTGTACCGCTCTGCTCCTGCTAGTTCCCTCCCTCTCGCTGATCTCCTCAACCTGTCTTTCCACACTGCGACTATCCCTGAAGACTGAAAACATGCTACAGTTCTCTCCCTACCAAAGGAAGGTGATCTCTCATCTCCTGGGAATTGCCAACCCATCTCGCTTCTACCCACCCTGGCTAAACTTCAGGAACATCTTCTTCTCTCCCAGCTCTCCTCCTTTCTTGATGACTCCTCCTTCTTCACTCCCTTGCAATCTGGTTTTCAGAAGAATCACTACACAACCACTTCCCTACTTAGACTCACTGACTCTATCCACTCAGCCATGGATAGAGGTCACATCACTTCTGCTATCTTTGTCGACCTTGCCAAGGCTTTTGACACAGTCTCCCACTCCATCTTCCTTGAAACTATCTCATCAGCTGGCTTGTCTTTGTCTGCCTGCAACTGATTCAGAGCTCACCTGGTGAGTAGAACTCAATCTGTTAAAATAGCTGACTCTACGTCCCCTCCGCTACCCATCTGTACTTGTGTGCCTCAAGGCTCCATACATTTCCCACTCTATTCTCAATTTTTCTAAATGACCTACTGTCAGTATGCTCTTCATCTTATATCCATATGTATGCTGACAACACAATCTTGTTCACCTCTGGCCAATCTCTCTCTGATGTGACTTCCAGACTATGGCTTGACTTCAATAATGTTCAATGCTGGCTAAGCTTGCATCAACTCTTCCTCAACATGAAGAAGACAGTCTCCATGACCTTTGGCACTAGGCCTAGACTCTCTAGGCTGCCCTCCCTTCCTTCTTCCACCCCTGATGGAAAAATGCCAGAGAACACCACCCTCTCAAATATCTGGGTGTCTGGATTGACCAACACCTTAACTTTCTTTACATATTGATGCCATCCTGAAAAACTGCACCTAAAGCCCTATTTTTGACTAATGCGACATAGTCTACAGTGCTGCTGCTAAGTCTTCCCCTTCCAGGTTGGATGCTGTCTTCAATGCCTTCTGTCACTTTACTTTTGACTTCCCCTCCAGCACACATCACTGTACCTTGTATTATTCTCGAACTTTCCCCTCCCTTGAATGTAGGCGTCTCTCTCACCATGCCAAGTTCACTTCTAAATTCTGGTTTGGGAATCTCCCCTCTTACCTCTGCTCCTTACTCTCCTCCTTATTCTCTGCTCCACCTCCCTTCTCCACCCTCTCAGATCTACTGACACATGCACTCTAGCTGTTCCTTGACACTCTACCTCCATAGGCCAAGAGGTTCACTTACTGCTTCCCAAAGCTTTGGAACTCACTGCCACCTCCTATCTACAGTAACTTTCCACCTTCCGCTCTTCTTCAATTTCCTTAGCCCGTCACAATTTCTATTCACCTAACTGCACTTGTTCTTAGCCCCCCTTCAACAATCCCCACCCTGGCACATTATCCTTTAGCCCTACTTTACTTCTGTTCTCCTAATTGCACTTGTTCTTAGCCCTCCTTCAAAACACTCCCAACCCTTGAGCACTATCCCCTACTCCTCTATCCCTGACTTACCTCCTGTCTCCTAACTGAACCCTTCCTCTGAGTACTTCCTCACATGCTACCTCCCATTCTATCCCTCCTCCACCACCCCTACCACAACCTATTGTGCCATTTTTACACTCTACTACCATCCGCAACCTACTGTACTATTTTGACACTCTACTGCTATCCTTCCCCAACAACCCCTCTTTTCCCCCCTACTGTTGCTCTCCCTTTTCTAGCCCTAGTTTATCCCTATTTCTCCAGCCTCCCTATTCCTTATCCTCCTTCTCCCCTCTGGTCACCTGCTACATGACAGTCCTCCTCTCTGCCCCCCCTCTCTCCTCCATTTCTGCTTGGTCCTGTCCTCCTTGCAGGGTTCTCTGTCATCCTGAAGGGGTATAGATCTTGGCTCCCTGTCTTCTACTCCTCTTCCCATCCCCCCACTTTGTAATCCTGACCCTCTTGCAAGGTTATCTGTATCCTGAAAGGGTATAGATTGTCTGTCTCTCTATTCCCCCACTCCCTTCCCCCACTTTCAAATCCATCGCCAACTCAACTCCCTTCTTCCTTATCCCCATCCTCCTCCTCTCCTATTCCCCACCCTTCTCTTCTCCACCTCCCTGCTTCCCTTCCCTCCCCTCCCTTTCTGCATGGTCCTGTCCCCCTTGCAGGGTTCTCAGCATCCTAAATGGGTATAGATCTTGGCTGTCCCTCTCCCTCCCTCTTCCATCCTCCACTCTCTACCTCTCACCTGTCCACTTCCCCACTTGTCTTATAACTGCCATCCATTGGGTATACAATAGCACTTTGAATCTTGTGCTCAGCCTACTACTTCTTGCACTTCAAATGTGTTATCCATCTTCTAACCTTTAACCTACTAGATCACCTGCTCTTGGGTTGTTGCAACGTATGCTATATCTGAATATGATTTTGTTTACCCCAGCAGGTTGGTCTGGGTTATTTCTGCTCTGCAATTGTACTACACTGTTTTGTTTTAGTAATTGCAATTGTGTTGCTGTGTGTTTGCTTGTTCTTCCAACTCTTGTACCCCCTCCCCGGGCACCTCTGGAAATTAGCTGTTTACAACTCATGCTGTCTTTCCTGGTGAAACATTTTCCAAATAAATAAGTAAAAAAAATAAAAAAAGAAACACAACTAAATGGGTTCAGAACCTCTGTGCATGATACATTTATACAGGCCTTAATTGCTCAAACTGAGCAAAGGTTTCCCAGCACAGACGTTTTGGATGCTTTCAGTATCTTTGACAACAACATGATACCAGATGGTAATACTGAGTTGCCCGGAGGCTAAGGCAGTGATAGCCTTTACATAATTCTGGATTATTATACACCTACTGTTGATGAAGATGCTTCTAGGATGGAATGGGCTTCTCCATGCAGTCTCACATACACTGAAAAGGGGGCCTTTAAGGCCCTTTCAGATGGCTTGCATTGTCAAACTAGTAAATATTTAGACATGTATTCATGCAAGGAATAGGAGGGGTCCACAAGACTAACAGGGTTAGTAAAAGTATATAATATCATGTTTTAGGTACAATGTGGCTAAGGTGGTGATGGCACTGGATGGGAGTCAAATGTTTCTAATCTTTTAGGGTTTAACTTCAGGGATGGATTGAGAAGCAAACCATAAGTGTTTGTACAGTATATGCATGTGTTTAAGTTGAGATGTTTCATACTGTACATGTTTGGTACTTCTGAGTATCACTTGTACTTGGATATTCTTTGCAACATATAGTGTGGATTTCATACAATAAGAATTGATCTAGTAGTACTCCCAGATGCATTACTTAAATTTGCTTACAACATCCAGGGAAACTCAATCATTGTTGCTGATGATTAAGGTACTCCCCACTGTTGCCAGCTTCTGAGCAGATCCACATAACATGACTATAGATGCTTTTTAAATTTAATAACACTCTATTCTTTAGAAATCAACACTGTAATAAAGCAATGCTTTTTATAAAAGTGTGTTCGACTTCCTCAGTAGACATGCCAAGTTGAGTGCAGCTGCATCTCCATACACAGCTGTATTGGCATTTGGACAGCCAGATGATAATCCATTAATAACAAAATCTGGCTAGATCCAATAGGGCTGCAAGTGAGGACATTGGTG
This sequence comes from Neoceratodus forsteri, assembly GCA_016271365.2. Classification (NCBI taxonomy): domain Eukaryota; kingdom Metazoa; phylum Chordata; order Ceratodontiformes; family Ceratodontidae; genus Neoceratodus; species Neoceratodus forsteri. The sequence continues at coordinate 695,567,755 of CM057451.1, read as the reverse complement.
TGAAAATATGTAGGCCATAAATCTGTTGTTTTTTTAACACTTTGCATCATATTGGAGTAATAATATCTGAGACATGCATCTGTGTACTCACAATCACAAATGCACAGTGCCACATTTCCTATCAGATACTTCCTCCCCTCGTGCTCTGAAATTTCTCTGTGATTTCTTTTCTCACTCGCAGTTGCTCCAGATACTGGCTTGGCTTTCTGTCCATTGCTCTTCACCTTACAATGGCACTTGTACAGCCCCCACCCTATTATTCTGTAGCTATCCACCCTCTCATATAATTGTGCTGTTGCTCTCTACTTTACTTTACTTTTGTTCTTACTGCTCTTCTTTCTGCAATTTATTGTATTGCATAATTCATGTTGAGATATTTTGCCTATAGTCTCTGATTTTGTTACACAGCTAACTATATTATTTGCATATTTGCATTTTGTACTTTGTATTTCTGCTGCTCTATTCTCTTCCCATTCTGCCAAGAATGCAAGAATGCATTTAGAAATGAGTTCTACCAGCTCTGAACGTCTTTGCTGGTAGAATGCTTGAAATAAATACACGAATGAATGAATGACTGAATGAATGAACGAATGAATGAATGAATGAATGAATGAAGAGGAAAAATGGATAGGCAAGTGTGTGTTATGGATTTGTTTTACACACCCGAGATGTGTGGTGACCCATGAGCCTCAAGAACGAAGCTCGAGAGGTTTATGAGATCATCACACACTGAGGGTGTGTAAAAAATGTTCTTAAACACACACTTGTCTATCCATTATTTTTTATACTTGCTGGTGCAGGGAGTGAATGCCAACATCAGTTAAAGCAGTTCTGTCATACTGCCACACCCACACACACTCCCTGTCCAGTAAGGACATTTCTTTTTTCTTTCTTTCTTTTTTTCCTTTGAGAAAATACTGCTGTTGACCAGGCAGAAAACTCTAGCCAGACTCACACTGAAGATCATGTTGGGTTGTACAGAAGCCCTGACCGAAGTGCAACAATGGCAGGATCAACCTGATAGATTTTTTTTGTTGCAAAAGACAGGATTAATAAGACAGTCAAAAAATAACAACTTACATGTTAGGAGGGTGAGAGGCAAACAATTACTTTGGGAAAGCAGTACTGGTCCTCAGTAATAAAATATTGTAACAACCATGTTTCTAGATGTGTTCGCCCACCCACATAAAGTCTAATGACCAATAAGGCAGTGTGCTATAAATGACTGATGCTGGAGGACACTGGTACTGAGGAAAGTTTTGAGAAATGCCATAATAACCTGTTTTAGGTTATTAAGGCATTTGAAAGATATCTGCAAACTATTTGATAAAGCGGTCAACAGTAATTATATAAATAATACTTGTAATACCATGCCATATCATGAGTGCAATAGCACATACCAGGGTGCTGTGTTCATTGGGAGCTTCATGACTCAGTATAAACCTGAGGAGTGACTATATTTCCTAATTACTGCAGCATCCTATCATGTTGTATTGGCTTGCACACACAAAGTAAAATGATGTTGAAGTAGCATTTAAAATATAGCTTGGCACAAATCAATACACAGAAATTGAGAAGCTGTATCAACATGTCAGAACCATGTTGAACTAATTCCTAGATTTCATCATAAACAATTACGTTTTGGGTAGAAGCTCATAAAGCTTCACCAGACCTGAAATTACAATTTATTTAGAATAAACTTCGAGTAGGTGGTATAGAACACAAGACAGATTAATATGAATGGGCCTTGCTACATCTGAGTTATGTTGGAGATGTGACAGGGAGTTAGCATCTTTATTTCATATATAATGGGCCTGCCCCTTGTTATCACACTGGTGGTCATCTGTTTTCAGAAAGCTAGAACAGGTTTTTTGTTTTCCAATTTCTCATTCTCCTGAATTCTGGATTTTGGAAGACCCTACCATGCTCTCATTACAGGCTTTAAAATACAAATCATTACTTATATGTAGCTTTGGAGACAGAGTGTTAGATCCTCTGAAAGTGGGCATCTCCTACTATTCCTATGATGAACCACTGGCAGGCTATTCTTAAGATGGCCTCCTATTTAAGAGTTCTGTATTGGAGAAAGTGGCCTTGCCTAAATTTTATATGATTTGGGTGACTTTGTTAGCAACATGGTGGGGTGGTTGATTATTTAGACATTTATTAACTGGACGGATTTTTTTTTCAGTGTTGTTGTGTCTGTTAAGAAATTGGCTCAGACGAGTGCTGCCAGGCTACCTGCTGTATGCTATGAATATTTTATGCTATATTCATTGTGAATTCATGTTTTTCTCTTTCCTAAATGGAGTATTGCATTTATAATGTGTATGTTCTGTTAATGTTGAAATTTAATAAAATATTCTTATACAAAAATCAATGACATTCCTAGTTCTGTTTCAGATTTAGAACTCCCCAAAGGTAATTTCTTAGAAAACTGATATGGGTTATAAAGACTTAAAATAGCAAGCTACAGCACCTGGCTGACAAGCAGACAGACTGTGGGTGCTGCCACCAAGAAAAGAGTCCTAAACCACTGTACTGTGGTGATCTTTGCTGACTGAAGGAGAAGTAGTGGGCACTGATTCAATGAAATAGAATAAAATGTTTTCATTTTCTTACTTTAATAAATATCAAAAAGATTCTGCTCTTACCTTGCTGATTTAGTTTGTGAAAAGATTCAAAATCACAGGCTACTTTTTTCAAGTTGCACTCTCATGAGCCCTGCCCAGTGGCGCTGAGGGTTGAGGCACTGGGCACGCTTGTGCCATGCTGGTGACCGAGTTTGGGAGGCGAGCTCAGGTGCTGGGGGTTGGCAGGGGAGGGACTGGATTGAGCACCTGCTAGGCTTCTCTCCTGTCCTGGGGGAAGGGCATTGGGGAGCTCAGCACTACAGCAGCCCCTGGTGGAAACTGGGGGGTACTGCAGTAGTGCAGGGCTCCATGCAATAGCGTGGCTGATGCTGGCAGGGTTGCCGTGTACCATAGCTTCGGGGGGTGCACACGCAGGGTTGGGGTGGGTGAAACAGAACATAGGAAAACCCCGGTTCCAAGGGAAGGCAACGGCACCAATCCCCATGTCCACAGCCGGGTCCAACTCGGCAGGCTTTCATAGACCCTCCACCCAGTGGCCCACTGCCACAGCTGGAGTCTACAAATTGAAGAGAGCCCAATGTAGGAGGGGCAGCCCCACCCCGGAAAGGTTAAGCTGGGGGTGCCAGCTGTGAGAAGGGGGCGGAGGAGAGGAAGACTCGGTTGGGGGGGACTTCAGGCAGGACAGGACAAAGGTTGGATGCCTGAGAGAGGCTCTTGGATCCATGACCAGAGGAAAAAAGAATCTAAAAAAAAAAGTTGCACTCTCACGTATTCTAATTCTTCCCATTTACTTGCTTGATATCATATGCAATATAATAAAGTGCCATAAAGTGCAGCATGTTTCAACAAGTGCGCATAAATTCACAAAGGTGTAATATAAACACAATCCAAGATCCTCACCATGCTGCCCCTCTCAGCCCTAGCATTTTGATCCACCCTATCTTCATCAGATGGTATTACTCACACCCACTTGCCAAACATTTAAATAGTGATCTGTTACTATGATAACCAGCAACAACAAATGTTCTTAAAAAAGTACAATAAATTATCAAAAATATAATCAATAAGATTGTTCAAAATAACATATTCCTATTCAAAAATATTGCAACATCAAAATAGCAAGCCAGAGGCCAGATTTTCAAAGGCCTTAGACCGACCCAAGGTCCCTGCATTGAACAGGTCTGATGCAAGAGGCATCATGCACCAAGGGCAGTGCCAAGTGCTAATTTCAAAAGCAGCCTGCATCACCCAGCAGGCTGCCTGCACCAAAATGTACTAGCACCAGCCTTGTGCCACAAAAGTGGCTGTGGCATGGCACCAGGGAGCTTGCAGCAGACCCAGATTGCCGCAACCCTCTAATCCCAATCTTTAGAGACCTCCCCAGGAATTAAGTGTCAATTACCATTAGACCAGTGAAGTGCTAGTCTAATGGTACTTAGACATCTCCTGGGAGGGTCATCTGGTATATGCCACTGTGAGGCCTGCCCTGATTCAGTCAGGATGGCTGCTTCCTGGTGGTACAGTGGCCTCCCTTCCCACCCCAACTGTCCATGTGCTGAATGTACTCTCCCTGGTGCCCTGGTGCTCCCCCACTCAGCACATGGTGCCCACAACCCCACACCCCATTCATACCCCCAGATTGGCAACCGGCACAGTCCTCCTCACTATCAATGGCTAGCCAAAATGAACTATCAGTGTGCATACTGTATACAGTATATGGTAAGTACACTGACAGTTCATGCGGCAGCCATGTTGGGGTGAGGAGGGCTGTGCCAGTTGCCGAATCTGGTTAGGGGACGGGGGAGGCATGGTGGTGTGGGGTGTGTTGCTCTAGCCAGCATTATACTCATCTGTGGGTGCAACAGACACCCCGCTGCCATTGTAACATTCAAGGTGGGTGCGCCATCCATTTGGTGCAGCACCACCTTTGCCGCGAAGCCACTGGACTGTGGTGAAAGAACTTATGGAATAGAATATTGAGTGGGCCCGGACGCATCCACACTCGGTGCAAGCTGCCATTGTCACAGCTTGCATCGGGGAATTGAAAACCCAGCCCAGAATATTTAAAGCAAAGTCCTTGTTTTTCCTTTTAGTAACACTTCCCTTTTCAGCATTTCTTACATGGCAAGTTTTTTTTCTCATCGAATCTGGCTTTAGCATTCCCACTTTCTCATTTCAGAGTGTCACTCTGTCAAAGTTCACAGTCTCATGCAATCAAGCTTTTCCTCATAAAAAAGTACAAATATGATTAAGTATCACAAAAACATGGTACAAATGAAAGTAAATGTCACAAAAATAACAGTAACAATTTGGAGGCAAGTGAGGCAAGCAAATCAAAGGGGAAGAAATCTGTGGAAAAAATAGGAGAAATTGATTTAGTAATTAATCTGTCGTCTAAAGAGATTGCAATTGAGCAAAAAACTGTTTCAAATAAAGGACTCTCATTTGTCCCACTCCACAGGTGAATACATTTGAGATCATTATAGACATGTTTAAAGTTTTCCACAAGATCCACTTGAGACTGTTCTTTGCTAACTTTGCTAACTTGAAGCAAGTAGCCTGTGATTTTGAATCTTTTTTTACAAGCTAAATCACCAAAGTAAGTGCAGTTTTTTTTATATTTATTGAAGAGAATATGGTTTAGCCAACCTATGTTTTCTGCAGAGTTAAATATTTATACTGAGGGGGTTTGGGGCAACCCCCATGGGGAGTGCAGGGGGCAAAGCATAAAATATACTGCAGTTTCGTGTCCGTGAATGTATTCTCTTCTTTCTTGGAATGTGTGCTTTTTTTGGTTGGGTTGGGATTGTGGTCCCGTCATGGCATGGTGGGTAGAGCAAGGTGTTAGAGAAGAAGGGAGTTTGTGTAGGTTTGTGTCATGTGGCGTTGTGGGTTCAAGACTGCCCATCACCATCTCTGTTGTTTTGGTCTCATTATAATTATCTTCAAGGGCTTCCATATCATTTTCAATTACAAGTTTGATGTGTGCATATTGGTTGTAATTGTTGTTCTTCGTAGTTTTCTTTAGTATGTTTTTTATGTTACTAAAGTCGCTGTTCTGACGTTTGCGTTATTGGTATGGTCTGTATTTGTAGTAGCTGACGTGTCCTTGCTCATATGATTAGCACTGTTGTGTTCTCACTGCTTTGACATGGAACCTGCAAACTGTTACAAACTGAGATGCCCACACTGATATTTCAACATCAAGGAGTCTTCTTTATTGCAGCCAGTGTGTGAGTCACCAACACTCTTACATACCAAAGCATGAAGTGCTACTTACAAATGTATATGACGTGTTACTAGCAAGTCCTAGTCTAATATCTTCTGTGGTCACTAAATATATTTGTAACCAGCACCTCAAGCTGTGAATCTCTGCATTTGTTTATGGATGGTGAGACCTCAATTTTGTTTTGTTGATTATGCTGTTGTTTGTTCTGAGTGCCAGCTCCCAGTGTGACTTTTCTTATGATTGTGGTACTCTTACATTTAATGTGACACAGCAAAAAATGCAAAGGCTCAAATGCTCAGTATACCCCAGCATTAAATAGTGACTTCTAATTAATGAAAAAAATCATATACTACAAAAGCAATAAATTACAATAAATAAAAAGAAAATAATAAAAAAATAGAGCTGTCATATGATCACTAAGGTCAATAAAATTGTAAATAAATGGAAGATATTGAGATATTAGATATACAAAGTACAGTATAAAAGTGCAACAAGGGCAAAATACCAAGTGAACAGTAAGGGACACTAGACTGGGATGGTGGGGTTAAGCTGAAAGGAAAGATGTAAAGGGAAAATGAAGGGAGAGATTAAAAGTGGTAGGAAATGGGGCGGGGGAAGAAGTGACAGGTATAATTGGGAGGAGAATACAAAGAAAGAGTAGGAAAATGCAAAAATAGGAGAAATGAGTGGGACAAAAACTTAAACGTACTGAAGGTATCACTGAGTTCATTAGGATGAATACTGAGTGCAGAAAAAAAAATCACAGAAAAACAGAGAAAAATCCTAAGTAAGGCCTTTGAGTGTCATGCTTTCCAGGTCACAGATCCAGTAAGCCTTCATTGAAGCAGGATGACATGATCGCTCCCTCTGTGGTCAATATTCACTTTTGCAGTGCCTATGAACTTGAGATTTGCTATTGAACCATGTGTTGTTCCTCTTTAAAAGTTTGGCTGTACTGGCCCAGTGGTGCTGAGGTTTGAGGTGCTGAACACCACACTTTGCGTTATGCTGGTGACCCAGGTTTGGGAATGACCTCTAGTCACAGGAGTGCTGGCACAGTGTGGAGATTGGGAGCAGGATTGAGCGTGGCCTCTCTCCCAGTTAAGTGGGGGGTCACCAGCCCGTAGTCCTACCATCACTGAATGGAGTTTTGATGTCAGCACAAGCAGTCAATGATGCAACTGGAAGGAAGTGGCATCCCAAACAACGCGTGCCTTAACATGCACATGCTACGTCAGGGACACGTGGGAGTAGAGGCTGGGAGAAAACCCGCAAAAACATAAATTACATACAAAAAAATAAAGTGTTTGGCTGTGCTATATGTGTCATTGCTACTGTTAATGGTTACTTTATGTTCAGTAATTCTTGTCTGAATCATTCTTTAGTCTGCCCGACATATACCGTATATCTTCGATTAATAGCCACCATCCAATACAAGTCACCCTCAATCTTCAACCACTCCAAAAAATAAAACATTGTAACAAAAGCCACCCTCGATTAATAACCGTGGCTTACATTAGGTACATCCAGTACACTTGTATTGTTTTTCATGGCAATACCTTACGATATACAGTATGTTCACCACAATGCCTTATAAAGTTAATTCTTACCTCTACAATGGTTAGATGACATCCATAATACTAAAATCCCACAGTAGATCATGAAAGACTACAAAAACAAAACAAAACTAATTTAAACATTTAATCAGCTGCACTGCATATTGTTTGGCGTTCTGCCTTGTTGGTCCCATATCCGGAAGTCCCTGAAGTTACCAGAAGTGAGAAAAGATTAGAAACCCGAGCTTTGGACAGAATTTATTCTTTTATTCAATATTGCACAATAAAAATAAAGTATGAGTAACTAAAATAAAACAGTGTTAAAACACTGAGTAGACTCTGCTACTAAAATTCATTCAAGCTCTTAGCATTCTCTGTCTCAGCTAAAGTGTCACAGCTAGCAGCTCATATATCTCAGCTCTTTCTCTTTTCTTTTTTTAACTGGGGGATGTGACACTGGTTTGAATGCTAATCAGGTGGCAATCAGTTGTCAGCTGTTAGGCTGATAGGCTGTTACAGAAAGGACCTGAAAATGGGCTGCAGCTAATAATAGCCACCTTGGAAAACAAGCTGCACCGCCGACCATATGTTTATAATTATAAGTGCTGCTTTAATTTAAAAATATACGTACTTGGATACCTGGGCAAGTTAACATGCAAATTAAACCTTCTGTTGATTAGTTGATGAAGTCATGTATAGGGTACTTTTGGCTACTCCTCAGATACTCAGAGTCAGTGCATTGGGGCAGAAGTTTGACGTCTTTGCAGAATATTTAAACTAGCAATGGGGAGAGGGGTGCAGCACCCCATACGTCGAATGGGAAGAACACCCCTCCCCCCCTCAGCTAGTGATCAAACAGGAATTCAGCATGTTTGCCGTTCATTTGCATCACCAGGTAAGAAAAAAGGTTTGTCTCCCCATACGATGCACAGGGGTAATGCCAAACTTCACCCAACAACTAACACACCAAAATCTGGCCAATGGAAAATCATGTACACAATGCTCACAGCCTGGGAAATAAGATCCCAGACCTGAAGGCAATAATGTCAGAGGCTAAACTGGACATAGTAGCAATTAGTGAGACGTGGTTTACCAGTAACCTACAGGAGACTTCCAGTACCTGGCTATGTATTGTTCAGAAGAGACCGAGGTGCAAAAGGGGAGGAGTGGCCCTGTATGTTAATGAAAATATCAAAGCTACAGAAATTCAGAGTACACATAAGAGCCAGAAGAACTGTGGGTCACCCTGGAAACAGGATATGGGACAGCATAAGAACTGGGGTTTCTACAGGCCCCCAGACCAGAGGGAAGACATGGACACATTACTGTTAGAAGATATACAAACATGACAGCTAAAGGGAGGTTCTGATAATGGAGACTTCAACATGCGGATACAGATTGGTCAATACCAGCAGGAACATCTGCCAGAACTAGACTCATAGTGGATTCCCTGCAGGGGGAGGGCCTCAAACAACTGGTACAGCAACCCACAAGAGACAGGGCTATCCTAGATCTAGTACTGACTAACAAAGAAGGGATCATAGATCTCCAGGTAGAAGGTCACCTGGGAGCCAGTGACCATCACATGGTATGGTTCAATTTGGCTACTACATCTAAATCATCCCATTCCAAGGCAAAAATATGGGACTTCAGAGGAGCTGACTTTGATAAGATGGCCAACAGAGTTAAGCTAGCCCTGGCAAAAGAAACACAGGTGAGAAGTGCGGGCAAAGTGGGCAAGCATTAAGGATGCAATACTTGAAGCAACATCCCATTGCGTTAGACAGAAAAGGAAGTGCAAAGAAGAAGAAACCACTTTGGTTCTCAAATACAGTAGCAGAAAGGTCAGAGCCAAAAGGCTGGCCTTCAGGAAATATAAGGAACACAGCGGATGAAGATAGGAGGCATACCAAACTGCCCTAAGGGAAGCAGGTAAGGCAGTAGGCAGGCAAAGTCCCAAACTGAGGAACACTAGCACGAACAGTAAAGAAGGTGACAAGACTTTCTATAGATACATTAGTGAAAGGAGAAAGTCCAGAGGGTATTGCTAGCTTAATGGAGAAAAGGAGCATGTGAGGAGGAGGACCCTGTAAAGGCATCTATCCCAAATAGATACTTTTGCTCAGTATTTACTGAAGAGAAGGAGGCAGGGCCCACAGCTCAGCATCATGGACACGGGGAGGGAGGTGAGCACTACTCCTTCACAAAGAAAAGGGTCCTACAAGAGCTTGCTAAGCTCAGGGTGGATAAGGCAATGGGACCTGATGGCATACATCCCAGGGTACTTAGAGCTAAAGGAGGAACTAGCAGAGCCATTAGCAGAATTGTTTAGTGAGTCTCTGAGCACAGGAGAGGTCCCACAAGACTGGAGAAGGGCTCATGTGATCCCTCTCCACAAGAGTGGTAGCAGGGAGGAGGCGGAGAACTACAGACCAGTCTTACTCCTCAGTAGTGGGCAAGATTATGAGGCACTCCTTAAGGAAAGGATAGTGCAACACCTGGAATCCATAGGGCACAGGATCCAAGACAGCATGGGTTTACAAAAGGAAGGTCCTGTCAAACTAATCTCATAGATTTCTTTGACTGGGTAACCAGAGTGGTGGACCAAGGGGAAGCATTTGATGTCGCCTACCTTGACTTCAGCAAAGCTTTTGACACTGTTCCACATAGAAGATTGATAAATAAGCTGGGTAGGCTCAGGTGGGTCAGAAGTTGGTCAACTGGGTGGCAAACTGGTTGGTGGGCAGAAAACAGAGAGTAGTGGTAAATGGTATACAGTCAGAAGAGATGCAAGTCACAAGTGGGGTACCTCAGGGATCAGTCCTGGGGCCAGTCCTCTTCAAGATCTTCATTAGTGACCTTGCAGATGGACTAGAGGGTAAGGCTTGTCTGTTTGCAGATGACACCAAGATCTGCAACAGAGTAGATGATCCAGATGGGGTGGGCAGAATGAGAAGAGATCTGGATAAACTAGCAGAATGGTCAGAAGAGTGGCAACTTGGATTTAATGCAAGAAGTGCAAAATCTTGCACATAGGGAAGAGAAACCCTGAAGCCACCTATAGGCTGGGAGGGAGTTGCTAGCAGTCATAAGGAAGAAAGAGACTTGGGCATCATTATCACTGATGACCTAAAATCATCCAAGCAGACCTCTAAAGCAGTAGGTAAGGCTGAGGGGTGTTAAATTGTATTAGTAGGGGAGTATCACAAGTCATAAGGAGGTATTAATCCTCTGTACAAGGCCACTGGTTGAGGCCCCATCTGGAGTACTGCGGTAGTATTGGAGGCCACACCTTCACAAGGACATTAACCAAATTGAGGCAGTCCAGAGAAGGGCAACCAAAATGGTGCAGGGACTGCATCAGAAGACATATGAGGACAGATTAACGGAGCTCAATATGTATACTTGAGCAAAGGAGGGAGAGAGGTGATATGATCGAGGCATTCAAACACCTTAAGGGCATAAACAAGGTGAAAGAGTCTAACATGTTTAAATATAAGAAAATAGCAGGACAAGAGGACACAGCATGAGATTAGAGGAAGGCCAATTACGGGGGAATGTGAGGAAATTCTTTTTCACAGAAAGGGTGGTGGATGCATGGAATGGCTTACCACAAGAAGTGGTGGCTATGAATACAGTTCAGGGCTTCAAACAGGCATGGGATAGGCATAAGGGAGCAATACAAATGACTATGAATAGATAGGCCACTGACAGAGCAAAGGCCGGTGGCACATTTATAAGGTAGAAAAAGAAATGGGCAGACTGGATGGGCCTTGCGGTCCTTATCTGCCGTCAACTTCTATGTTTCTACTTGCACATCAAATGGACTAGGACAGTATATGCATCTGTCACACCAAAAATTGTCCTTTAGATGGGCCACTAACAACATTTCCATTTTCCTTTACAGAGGAAAATTTACTTGGTTACCTCATTTTCAAAAGGTTGCCTTTTATATGTAATAGGTGGTGTTTTAGCTTAAAGTTAATGAAGTTGTGATTTTCATAGACGAGAAACAAGGCCCATTTTCTCATCCAGTGTACCCTGTCTACAGATAGAATATATCAGTGCCCCCGAGTGACATTCTCTGACTTCACAGATAAAGGACTAAATTTAGTGATCTTTCCCAAATTTAAAGAGTATTACCAGCATGACCAGATATATATGTCAGCAATATAACTTTAGCTGAATAAGTTTGATTTCCTTAACAATTATTATTTTTGAGAATGAGCTTTGACTGAGGATATTTTTTGTCAGCAAAAACTGTAAGCTTGACTATTTTGCCAAAGCTGTGTAAAATACTCTTTCCAAATATGCTCAGAATATGTATCTAGGTGGTAACAACCTCCTTGGGTAAAGAAATGGGAAATATGTTAGGTGTTGATTGATTTTTGGGCAAAACACTTGTTTTGAAAAGTGTAATGATGGCAATTTTGGCCAAACTATATTACTACACAGTTGCAGTTGAATGTGTATGTGTGTTACATATATATGTGACATGAAACCCCAATACCTTGAATTCTTACAATGAAAGAAGAAGAAAATTTAAACAAGGTAATGAAGTCACAAATTTTTACTTCCCAAAAACACTATTTTGGAATACAATTTAAAAATAAATACACATAAGTATCCTGTATGTGGTTGAAAATTCCCAAACTGTAACAAATGTTTCACATCATCTTAATCATCTTCATTCAAGTCATCTTCATAAGCAATTGTTCTATGGACATTTTCACACAATTCACCTAGCTTGTAAAAGCAAGAGGCAGTATAGTGTAGTGGTTTAAGGCTCTGAACTGCAAACCTGGAGACCTGGGTTTGAATCCCACAGCCCCCACTTGCATACCGTGTGACTCTAAGCAAGTCACTTAACTTCTGTATGCTCCCAGGTCACACCTGTAAACAAACTTTCAGGTTAGTGTGTCTCTTCTGGCAAAAAAAAACAAGCTTCAGTGCATACTACAATCTTTGCTTTGCACTGGCACAGATCAATCCTTGTGTGTGTTGATTTCTGACATCTGCATTATGTAAGTTCCAGCAGTCCTCTTGGAGCAGGTTCTTTTGACATGAGAACAGGGCTGAGTTGACCATCCCAGAGGTGTCAGCAATGTCCGTTTGGACAACTGCTTGCAATGAAAGTTTCCACACAAGTTCCTGGAAGTTGGCACTCACAATGTGATGTTGAATGTAGATGGCAGATATTCATTTATTTGTTGCTTTTGACAGAAAAGCCAGTATCAGGTGTCATCAGCTGTATTACCAGCATTCTTTGAGAGGCACGTAGAAACTTCTTACAGGACCTCACTTTATTCATGGACAGTTTCACACTTTTGCCAAGCTGTGCCAAGCTCTGTTGATAACATTTGGATTCCTTTAGCAGTTAAAAAGTTTTTTCTTGCCTTGTCCAGAGAAAGCAGTAGTGTCATCACAACCTGTCAGTGAATGAAAGCATGGGAGGGCAGAGCACAGTGTTGAACCCAGGCTTTCTGCAACATGATGCATTAGTATGTAGTGTAGTTTGTCTTTCATTCCCATGTGAAACCACAGCTCAATACAGTGAAGTGAGCTATATGCATACACAGTACAGCAAAATCGGTATCAGTATTACTACTCTTGTGTGGTCTTCAGAGGCATGGAGTGCATGCAGCATCATGCATGTGTCTGCCTCCTCATGATTAGATATCAGCTCATCCAGAGGCTGTGACTGAGTTAGAAAAAGTAAGACAGCATCCATATCATCCTTGAATCCGCCAGCAAGAATGATGCTCTTGCCAGCAGGAAATATCTCGGGACCAATGTTAAACCACCTTTCACTGAGGAATTCAGCCAGATTAGCCATGTTGACTGGATTGCTAATATACTTCACCCGCTGCCTTGGGACAGAAATGTTCACTCCAGCAATCTTTACTTCAAGCACAGCTGATGATCCACTTTTGGTACGCTACTCAGCTTTTACAGACATTTCTGTCATATCGATCAAAAACTGTGTCGACTTTGTTGCAGCCCTCCTGACTTGGTCATGCTGTTAGGATCTCCCAGTACTTATCAGCTAAGTTTCCAAATGTAGTTGCACCTCTAGTTTTGACCATTTGCACAGCGGCCATGCCATCCACAATATAGGCTGTAGACACCAGCCTATCTGAATGGGGAAAGCTTGAGTGAACTTCAACTTCCTTCTCAAGTTCAGGCAGCAAAGCACTCCTAGGGTGGGTTATTCAAAGGGTTGTGCATGGTGCAATAGTGTTGCACCATGCGCAGCCCACTGATATGCCCCGGCATGATATTCAGAGGGGTTGGTTGTGCTGCGCAATTTCCGATGTGCAGGGGCGCACCAGTAATGCATGTGGTGCAAGTGCAGGGTGCATGCCCTTGCAAATGCAGCAGATCCCGATATTCAGCCCGGGATGTATGGCACATATGCCAGCACAAACCCACCTTGAGCCGCACTGGGGGCACAAAAATGTGCCTTTAAAAACCAGGAGCATGTTAGGGGACACCCACAGGCATGTTGCTGTATTGCCGGGTGTAACACGGCAGCCACCTGCTGTGGGTGGCCACCTGACCTTCCCAGACACAAGCCAGGTGTCCTGACCCCCCTCGCCTGATCACTGGCATAGGATAATAATATCCCTGGTGGTCCAGTGGACTGCACCTCGCCTGATCGTGGACATTGAAAAATAATATCCCTGGTGGTCCAGTGGGCCCTATCCCATCACCTGATCATGGGCATAATGAAAATACATCCCTGGTGGTCCAGTGGACCTGCTCCCCTGCCCAATTGTGAGCATACATTGAAATTGAATTCCCTGGTGGTTCAGTGGACCTGATCCCCAGCCCAATCATGGGCATAGGAATAAATAAATTCCCTGGTGGTACAGCGGTATCCCCTCCACACCAGCTCCACTTAGACCCACCACCCAGCTCTCCAGTCAAGGGCGCAGTGGCAGCTCCCCACCTGCAAGCCGCCCAGCTGCCCACTGAATGAGAGCATGCAGTATGGCTGTATGCCTTCTGGTCCACTGCATGGGCCAATGGGTGTACTGACCATACTGTACTACACAGTCCTGAAATGTGAGTTCATTCACAGTTCAGGACTGTGTCATAGAGTATGGTCTGCATGCCTATTGGCCCATGCAGTGGACCAATAGGTGTACAGCCATACTGCACGCTGTCAGTCAGCAGGTGGCCAGATGGCTTGTGGGTGGGGATCTGCAGCCTGCCGCTGACGGGGGGGCTGGGTGGCGGCTCTCAGTGGTGAGTGGGGGGTACCACTGGACCACCAGGGAATTTATTAATCCATAATGCCCATGATCAGGAAGGGATCGGGTCTACTGGACCACCAGGGATGTAGTCTTATTATGCCCACAACTGGGTGATAGGTCAACTGTACCTCCAGTGAAGTACCTTATTATGCCTGCAATTGGGTGATGGGGTAGTCCACTGGACCATCAGTGATATAACTATTATGCCCGCAATCGGGCGATGGGACGAGTTGCCCACTGAGGGGCAGGGGCGTCAGTCCCAGATGACTGCAGCCTGGCAGGGTGCCAGGTGCAAGTCACTGGGGATTGGCACACTACATGCAAATGGGGCTCGCGTGACGTACCAAATGGCCCCATTTGCCTTGAATGCATTATGGCCTCATTTGCATACACAGCGTTGAATATCGTGGTTACTGCACCTAGTGCACCCGCACTTGCACTGGCGCATCCCTCTGCTCCTCATCTGCCACTTGTGCTGGCACAGTGCACTGCACCATGTGCTGTGTGGGCATCCCCAGTGCCATATTCAATGGTTCTGAACCATGTCGCAACACCATTGAATATCACCTGGACTATGCCCTGGCTCAACCCAGTTGCGCTGCGCCCAGGCTTGCACCCCTGTCTGACACAGTCTGAATATTCCACTCCTAGTGTTCTTTCTGAGAGTTCCATCTGAATGTGCCAAGGTGAAGTTAACAGCAGAGAGTTCATAAGTTAGAACTTCTTTTAGACCAACATTTCTGGACTTCGCTGCAACAATCAGTTTTCCAAAATGCATTGGTCAGCTTTAACAATTTGTACTATCTCATCTCTAGCTTTGACCATTTTCTTCTGTGCTAGAGTTGCAAATGTTTTCAATTTCAGGTGTGGCAAGGTGTTCCAAAAGCTCTTTGTGTGTGTGATGAATCGTTCTTGTATAAATTCCTCCATATGCTTCTACCAATATCTTCAGCGCACAGAAGACTCTGTGTCATTTCAGCTGGTACTACAATTCCAGTTGCAATGTTCACAAGGGGGAGACACTTGCTGTCATAATTATCTGGAAGAGTGAATGGTTTTGGCATTAGTTTTTTTGTGAACATCGACAGAAGCCTCTACACATTAGTTTCATCCCTCTTCAGTCACTGGAACCTAAACTCCTTGTGAGTGCCAAATGTTTCACTCTCCGGCATGCCACACATGTGCTTTGCAGAAGTTTTTATGGCTGCCCTCACTTGGCTGGTGAGAAACCATTTCTCTAGAGCTCCTGGCTGTTGAGTGGTTCTGATGATGCCTCCTCGTTTTTTGAATCAAGGTTAACTGACTGCTCTAGGGCCCTATCTGTCCATACCTGACTGAATGGATGACGTTACTGACTGAGCAATTTCCTTTCATGAACTCTTCATGCACCTGGAGTGAGTACTTGGGGGTTGGTTCATGTCTGCAAGATATATTGGCATCCATCTTGCATGATTGGTTGCCCATGGAGAAGAAGTATGACACCATTCCAACAGTAGAAGACAAGTGCAATAACCAGTTCTGTTTCTCTCAGCTTGAATAAACATGAGTAAAAGTTGTACCATCTGAATTTACAAGTTCCAGAAAGCAAAGAGATGTGATTTTGAGCTAGCTTCAGGTTTGAAAGATGTGAACAGCTGCTGAAGCTCATTCAGGTCTCTGCACAACTCCCTTAAGTTCTTACTCTAGCATTTCACCCCATTTCAGTGCTGTTTCTGCACACCTTGATTTTACTGTTGAGACTTTCCACTTCTGTGGCATTCAGGCTGTCCATATTCTCTCCCATCTCTTGAACCCATTCCAAGAATGACTGCCATTGCAGGAACAGGATTGCTTCTATTACCAGTTTGTTGGCTCTCACCCCTTGGTTATATGAATTTCCTTTAAGCAGAGCAGAAGCTGTGCTACTGCCATATGTGTTGAACTCTATAATGAGATCTTCTAAGCTTGAGTCTTCCAAACTGCTTCCCTATAAGTGCTAAGTAGTTAAGGGTGATGTGAAAGCCTCCCATTCTGATCACAGTGCCCTTGAACTATTCTGCATACCACCACTGTATCTCCTTTGATTTCATATAAATGGCTAAGTCAAATGTAATGTCTGACTCATAGAAACATAGAAACATAGAAGTTGACGTCAGATAAGGACCACAAGGCCCATCCAGTCTGCCCATTTCTTTTTCTACCTTATGGCCTTTGCTCTGTCAATGGCCTATCTATTCATACCTATCTGTATTGCTCCCTTATGCCTATCCCATGCCTTGTTAATGCCCTTAAGGTGTTTGAATGTTTCAATCATATCACCTCTCTCCTCTTTTGCTCTAGGGTATACACTTTGAGCTCAGTTAATCTGTCCTCATATGTCTTCTGTGCAGTCCCTGCATTTTGCTTTGCCCTTCTCTGGACTTCCTCAATTTGGTTAGTGTCCTTGTGAAGTTGTGGCTCCAGTACTGCATGCAGTACTCCAGATTGGGCCTAACTAGTGTCTTGTAAAGAGGGATTCTAACTCCTCTTCCGACTTGTGATACCCCTACTAATACACCCCAAAAGTGTAGGTACTGTGGTTCCATCACCCTCTTCATGGGTCATGGTTCCACAATCACCATTTTGACGGGATACCATCTGCCTCTCTGTGTTTGACGTGAAGTTGAAAGCTACCTTAGGTAACTTTGTGGGGCACATTCAAATGATAGCCCATGCAATGTCCATGATTAAGGAATCGTCTTGGAGGGACCAGTCACACTGGTTCCATTCTCTCACAACATTGTCAATGAAGGATGTTACAACTGGTCTCTTCCAAAACACCCCCACAGCACATAATATGCTGTACATGATCTGTTGTTTTCAAAGCCCTTCTTCTGACAGAGTGTTCTGCATGCACAACTCTCTTTCATTTGGACCAAATTGTCTCCTTTGATACATTACCAAGGCAGTGAAGTGGGTTGTCTGTTTACCAGCCAAAGTTTCTTCGATGATATTGTTATCTGCTGCCATTTGAATGAACATGTTGGAACAATGTTTATTGTGATAACAATGCCATGGTTTTCTGACTGAGCTAGCACTTCCAGTGCAAGGCTTGTATCTAGCACTTTAATATCATCATAAGAGACACTATGTCCCTTGTGGTTCAGAACAGTGATAGCCGCTTTGGAACCTGTAAAGTGTCTCATTGTCATAGGTAAGCTGATGTGCTCCAGCATCTTTTGTCTTCTGTGTGATGCACAATGTGCAGTGTCCTGACTTATCATGATTATGTGCTTTCATCTGCTTCATTCTTACATTCTGAGCTGAGAGCACTAAACTGTTCTACATCTAGATCCTTTTTTGTAAAGATCCATCACAGAAACCAGTAAAAGGCTTTGTGGAATGATTTCCTTTTGCATTTTCAGTGTGAGATTTTCAATATTGAATGGTTTGATGTTGATTCCCTTGTAATTCATCATATCTGCTTTCAGTATCTGTGCTGTATGAAAGAGCACCTGAATAAGACTGACTCCGTCCTTCTTAGCTCCTCTGACCTCTGCAGCTTTTAAAGCCACCTGTGACTGTGATTTGCTGGAGCATGCAGTGGAAGTTGCATTAATTACATCTTGCAAAGATATGTCACTAGAGTAAAAGAGTTCTGATTTGCAAGGGTTTGGTTGCTGGTGAAATGCCAGTGAGTCCTGAAAGCAAATCTATAACCTGTTTTTCAGTCACTGGGAATGGTAATTGTCTGCTGCAATACCTTTCTTTTCCAGGTAAGACTTGAAACAACCTAATAGAAATGTCATGGTATAAGCCCTGGTTGTATCTCTGTTACTAGCTGATTTTGCAGTGGTAGGCAGTTTTCTTGTATTACTTATTTATTTATTCTCTCCATATTACATTTTACAAGGATAAATGCATCACATCTCATTCTTATCTGTTACACATTATTGTCAGCAGGAAATATTTCATCATTTCTTACCATGTTAAACTTTTAAGTTCTTACAGGACTTTAACAAAATTGTAGCTTTTCCCAAGTGCATTCTCTCTCCCCCCTCTTGCTCTCATGGAATAAAGGATTCATCTATTTGTGTCCTATACATCACACATTTTCTCCAAGTAATCTCAAACTATTGTACTGTACCTCATGAGGTAGCTATTGTTCTTTCTAAATAATATACTTCTTTCATGACATCTTGCCATTGTTCTAAGGTGGGTGGAATTATGCTATGCCAATTGCGGGCGATCATCTTTTTTGCAGCTCTCAAGTACAAATATAAATGGCTCTTACTAGGGGGAATTACATTGTCTTTTAATATATACAGTAGGGCAAGTTGAGGGGTAAGTCTCAATTCTGTGTCTCATAGTTTTACTAAGATAGAGCCGATATCCTGCCAGAACTGTGCCAGGGCTGGACAGCTCCAGAATATGTGCACTACATCTGCCTGCTGTTCCCCACAGAGCCTCCAACAGTTACCGTAGCTCTCAGGTAAATATTTTAACAGTTTATCTGGTGTATTAAAAAAATGACTTCTACATTTCCATATGAATTCCCTCCAGTATGGAGCCTGTGAAATTGTCATCAAACACTGTATTGGGGTTATCCAGAGTTCACATGGGATATCTATCCCCAAATCCTTAATCCATGCCCTAAGAATTGTTAAAGTTGATTCTCCCCAATGTTCCCATAGTGTCTTATAAGCTAGTCCCACTAGATGTGGGGTGTATGTACCCTCTTACTGCTCCTATTATCAGTTGCATTAAGGCTGGGATAGGGTTTGGAAGTGTCCTCTTTGAGGGAGTTTTCTCCAGTAGATAAGCCCTAACCTGCAGATATCTATAATGGTCTTGGTATGGCAATTGATATGCAGTCTGCAACTTTGCAAATGGCAGGCTGGCCCAGTGGAGCTGAGGGTTGAGACTCTGGACTCCACACCCCATGCCACGCTAGTGACCCGGGTTCGGGAATGAGCCAGAAGTCACTGGAGTCAGCAGGGGGAAAGAGATCAAGCATCTGGAGGACTGCTCTCTCTTCCCAGGGGAGGGTGTGGCAGACACTCACTCATGGAATGACCTCTGGCGGTGGCTGGAGGTTCACCGACTGAGAAGTGCGGCATATGCCAGGGGCGGGCAGAGCTTCAGCACTATGTTGCCTCGCTGACCGAGCTCCACAGGGGAGGGGGGAATTGAAAAAAGAAAGAAAAATACCCCAATCCAGGGGATAGATGAAGGTGCCTCAACCTTCTACAGCCCACACTCCCAACTCCAGGCCATCTCCTCTCCACTGCCAGACTTGTGTGTGCTGGGCACTTTTCCCTATGAGATAGAGTGCCCTGGGTGGATAGGGAGGCTCTACCTCTGGAGGGTTCAGACCCAGAGGTGGTGCTTGGTGACATGAGTGGAAAGGAGTGGTCATGGCAGGATGTAGAGGCTGGGAGCTCCTGAGGTCGCTGGAAGGAGTTCTCCAGGTTTGGAGATAGATAAAGTAAAAAAAAAAAACTTTGCAAATGGCACTACTTTTTGTGAATCTAAAAACTAGTGTATGTAAAATAAGCCTTGACATTGCCATCTACGAAAAGTTAAGTCTACCTGTGGTGGAAGAAAGTCCTTGTCCAAGATAAGTAATTTGAAATAATAGAAATTCTGCTCTAATTTAGACTGTGCTCTCATCTCATACCAGGACCTAGTGTATTTTTGGTACCAAAGGAAAAGTCACTAAACTGAGGTGGGGTTGCAGTAGGGGCAAAGAGTATGGAGGCAATAACAAATAAATCATTTAATATAAACTCTATATGTTTCTAAGGTGCTTCATAGTTCTTATTTAAACATGTCAGAACAGTTCTGCTGGTGACTGCTCTATGATACTCCAACAGGTTAGGAAGGTTAAGACCTCCCAAGTTTATCAGCAGTTGCAGAATTGACTTCCTTATTCTAGGATGTTTACCTGCCCATACAAAACATGAGAAAATTCTATTCCAAGTATCAAAGTAAAACTGAGATGGGATCATTGGCTACATTTGAAAAAAATACAGTATTTTAGGGAATATGGTAATTCGAATTGCCTCCACTCGGGAGATGAATGCTACGTACATATGTGCCCACTTTCCCAATTTGTCTTCTAGCTCCTGTGTTAATGGTTCATAATTTAAAATTTCTAAATGGATCAGGTTTTGAGGTAGTTTCACTCCCAAATAGCGTATCTTATTGCAGCACCAGCGAGAAGGAAACATGGCCTTCAATATTTGCAACAGGGAACAATTTAATGCTAATATTTCTGTTTTTGTATGATTGTAATATAACCTGAAATTGTAGCAACACTTTGTAAAACTTCAAACATCACTGGAATAGATGTTTCTTGTTCTAAAAGGGTGAGTAGTATATCATCTGCATAGAGTGAGAGGGTAAAACTCAGCCTCCAAGCGAGATCCTTTGAACATCAGGGTGCATACGGAGTGCAGCAGCAAGGGGTTCTATATAAAGGACAAATAAAAGGGGGGAAAATGGGCAACCTTGTTGAGTGCATCTAAACAAAGAAATTGGTAGGGAAAGTTGACTGTTAACTTTTATGAAAGCCCAGGGATTATTGTAAATTTGCTAAAGTAGAGTTATAAAATCTCCCGGGAATCCAAACTTCTCTAATGTCTTCCACAGAAATTGCCATATTACCCAATCGAAATGCTGTATCTGCATCTAAACTAATCAGGATTGCTGAAATACATCTCTGATTTATATGGTCTAATAAATGTACCATCCTCCTAATATTATCAGTTGTCTGTCTGGACCAAATCTGCACGATTGGTCAGAATTTATAATATGTGGCAGAATTTCTTCCACTTAAATTCCCAAATTGACATGAATAATTTGTAATCCATATTTAGGACTGAAGTTGGTCTATATGATGAAGGCTGACTTGGGTCTTTTCCTTGTTTTAGGATAGGGGATATAGAGGCATATGCCCATGATGGGGGGAGGGTCACCTTTCTGAATCTCACTAAAAGTCATCAAAAGTGGGGTGGAAAGCTTCTTGTAATAGGTCTTATACCATTCAGATGGGAAACCATCTGGTCCAGGACATTTTAATGTCTTACTCCTAGAAATAGCTGCCTTGATTTCTTCCCGGGTTATTGGCGTTAATAGTCTATCTGATTGGCTCGTGTTATCTTTGAGAGTACAGTTTTAGCTATAAAACTTTCCATCTGAGGATATCTAGTATGGTTGGTGCTGCATATATTTGGGAATAAAATGCTTGAAATCTTGCCATAATATCTTTTGTGGTTTTAGCTCTATGTCCAGCTTGGGGTAAACTTAAATTAGTTATTATTGCAGATGCCTTTTCTCTTAAGGCGATGAGCCAGGTTCCTGGGTCTCTTTGGCCTCCTCATATTTATATCTTTTAAGGTAGAATACAGCTTGCTGAACTTTCTCATTGAAAATTTTTGTAGGGCAGCCTTCACTTGTCTTATATGTTACAGCTGTCCGACGTGGGAGGCTCCCCAGCTTGCTACAAGGACTGTAATTCTGACTTTAATCTATTATAAGTAGATTCTTTCTGCTTTTGTTTATAAGATGCATATGCTATTACCTCCCCAAGGATCACTGCCTTCAGAGTATCCCATATCATGTTTGCCAAACTCTCTGCAGTTTTATTTTCCTCCAGGTTCTGGGTACTTTTTTCTCCCAGCTTTTTCTTAAAATTTCCATCTCTAAATAATGTAGCATTTAGGCACCAGCTAGTATTTTCTTTGAGATGTTCAAGTTTAGTTTTAACAGCAATGGGGCATGGTCTGATAGGAATCTCGGTATATAGTTATATCTTGTATCAAATCTGTATGTTCTTTAAAAATAAAAAGTAATCCAATATAGAATATGTATTAAATCATGGTGAAAAATATGTATATGTTCTTGATAAGGGAAAAAGATGATGCCAGACATCAACTAATCCTAATGAAGTCTGTTGTGTTTTAAAGAATTTCTGGGAGGTCATTACCCTATGCGTAGCTAACACTGAGCAGTCCAACTGTGGGATAGCATCAAATTAATATACCCTCCTACTATTAGGCAGCCCTGTTGCATGTCAAATAGGTATTAAGCCTCTGTGAAGTGGTCTGTGGGGAGGAAATATATATTTGTTAATGTAATTTTCTTCCCAACTAGGGTACCAGTTATAATTACAAAGCATCCCGTAGGATCAGAATAATTGGAATCTACCTGGAACAGGTTAATAAAAGAACCAAAATTGCAGTCCCTCTATGTTTTCCCTTTAAGCAGGATGAGGAAAACACCTGGTACCAACCCCCTCCCAGGATAATTTCAAGTGCTCTGCTTCAGTCAAGTGAGTTTCTTGGGGGAAAATCACTTCACTGACAGGCTTTTTAAAGTATTGGAAAAGATGAGACTTCCTAATGGGGTTGTTCAGTCCATTAATATTAAGTGATAATATTTTAACTGGTGAAATCACCATTATAGTTTTATTGCTCTTCCTAGATTACTCTGAAATAGCTTTTAAGTGTCCATCAATCGCCAGTACTGTCCTTTCTCCTGGGGCCACCAGTACACTTTTGAGTTTCACCTGCACACTTATTTCCCTTTTAATACCATATTTCTCCACCCTGTCTTTTCCTATCTTTCCTTCTAAAGGTTCCAGAGTACCATCCTGGCCAACAATTACCTGTATACTTAATATGATCCCATGTTAATCTCATATGCTTTATATTTACATGTGGAGAGAATATTTTTCTGAAAACATAACACATAAAATTTACTTCCCAACTACTATTTATAGAACCTGGGGTAAGGAAATAACTACCACACCTACAGTAGTAGCTAAATTTGTCAAGCAATTTTGTGAGATCTCTATTTATCCTTCACAAAATTTAGGAAAAATCCTCTAAAATTATTTTTGTTATACCTACAGAAAGAGGCCAATTCCTATTACAGTACTTATGTGTCATCTGGTAGATTTTCAACTACACTATCAGATGAGACTACCCTCTCTGAGTAGCAGTGAACACACTAACAAACAAACCAAAATCCCTAACTAAAGGTTTCATAATTCTCAATAGGGATTTTTAGAAATCCTTAAAATCCTTTAACTAATTCGGTGCTACTACTGTACACATATAACTATTTACAAATTGGCTTTCCCCTACTTTGTTTAATGCTGATTGATGTATCATCTCAATCCTTGCAAGTAACTGGGGTATAGCCCCGGCTTCCAAGGAAAGGGAGAACCATGATTGTCTCCCTGTCTGTGCCCCTCTGAAAAATTTGAGAGGCACCAGAGGAAGGCCAGAGGCATTTTACACTTGGGCCTCAGAGGGGATTCTACACCCTGTAAGGAAAAAAAATCATAGCATCTCAGGGCTTTGGTATTAAAGCTATTCCATTCACTATAAACAGCTGCTTTAAGAGCTCCCAAAGTAAAAGCAAAACAAATTTGAGCACTGAGCACCCTCTTATGGTGAGCTGATAGCCCCCTTTTGTTGCTATATGATTTCCCTACATAATTTGTATCTCCTCCTCCCTTTCCTGTTTCAGAAAAGTAAAATGAAAGGTATTATTCTCAAGCTATTAACTTCATAACTCCTTCTTTCAAGGTTCTACAGGACCTCAGGTCCTCTTTGTAACTCGTTAACATCTCTGTTAATATTAAACAGTGTTTCATGTAGTATTACTGATTATAAACTTAAACATCAAAATGTCTGTTGTCCCCCTATATCTTATTGTTGTTGTTGTTGTTGTTGTAGTCCTCTGGCTACTGTATAACAGAGTTCTTCATGAAATAATTTATGAGTCACCTATTACTTTATCGTTAGCTACTGTTACCAAACAAAACTAGACAGATCTTCAAAATCATGTAACTGAAGTGGGACATATTAACCCCGCTTATGGGTATTATCAGGGAATTCCAAGTGAGCACTGCTACTAAAGTATAAGTGTTTCTAATTCCATTTCCAAAACAAATCCTTAAATAAAAGAAGTACTTTTCATGCGTCACTTAACTTTTTAATGTAAAGTCATGGCTCCACATTTTACTAGTTTCTTTGTGGTTCTCAGCTGTGATGCAGGGTCAGTCACAACTCACCAAAGTGAATAATGTAGTTCCCATAAATTCATCCCCTTCTTAATCAATCCATGTTATTCAGTTCTCCAACTTCTTAGGTCCGTCCACAAACTGGGAGGCAAAATGTAGCTAGTTGAGTGGATGCAGGTGCCATCTTCATTGTGGAGGAATCTCGTGTGGCTCCAGACACTGGTACCATCTGCCATCTGGGGGCTACATTTCCATCTGTGCTAGTTGATCCTCTTACTTCCCAAAGTGCAGGCCTTGCTTCATTCATTAATTCCTGCCAGGCCATCTCTGCAGTGTTAAATTTCTTCCCGCATTATGGTAAGTACACTACTAGCCTCATTGGATATGGGTGGTGAATTTATAGCATTTTTCTTTCAAGACTGGTAAAATATCTGTATAAGCTCTACTGGCTTTTGTTGTTTGTGGAGCGAGTCACTATCTAAGTATATATGTCTGAACTTAAAATACTTTCTGTTATCACCAGGCCATTATTAAGATTCTCTTTGGTGGCATAGCTTGAGAACCATGCTATTATGGATCTAGGGCATGCAATGGGGTCTGCAGGCTTTGGGCCCAGTGCACAATATACCCATTCTGTTTCAATTGATAGATCTTCAGGCAGATTAAGGCCTGTTTTAAATAAAGTGATTGTAAAGTCTGTAATGTCTTGATTTTCTGATCCTTAGGGTACACAGTAAATTCTAATATTCTTTCACCTGGCATGATTCTCCTCATCTTCTTGGTGGGCCTGTATTAAGTTTTGTTGTTCCTGCAAAATTTTGCATCGCTATGTCTAGTTCATCAACTCTGTTTTCCACTGCTGTAACTTGGTGTCTGTGATAATATGCCCTCTGCTCCAAATGTACCGCATCTTTGCAGAGCACCGATACAGTATTTTTTATTTCAGCCCAAAAGGACACCAGTTCTTTATAGATTGTGTCTAGCTTCACCCTTTTGTTTTTAAGTGTTTTTGTTTTCAGAATTGCCTGTTCAGTCTGGTCCATAGAAGCAACAGAGTGCTCTGACTCTGACTCTTCTCCCACTGATGCCATAATCATGTATTCTAGAGTTCTCTCTTGACTTTATTCATTCATAGAATAAAATTTGGAGGAGTCTTTCCCTATAGTAATTTCTTTTTAACTAAGTTTTGTATATTAAGTTCAACCTAATCGGGAATTTTTCTGAGGGGGCGAGAGCCAAGGGTTCACGCTGCCATCTTGTTCAGTGCTCAACTGGAAGTCTCCTTTGTTTTTTTTTGGTCTCAAGAAGAACAGGACTAAGTTAAGAATGTCTTCTTCATGAATAAGATTATATGCACTGGTATATTTGGCAAAACAGTTTCTGTGCCACACAGCACTGATTTCAGTGAGCCTGTCAAAGTCAGACTTGAGTCATTCATGGACTTCATATTCTCTATGTTGTATGGCCTCCATAAATTTCAAGATACCAGTTTTTTCACATTGCTAACAGTTTCTCTGCTGTCTGCCTGGCATATAATGCATTTGCTCCAATCAGTCATCTTTTGCAGTTAATCTTTTATTATAATTATTGTGATTATACATACAAATACATTACATCTCCAATATACACTCTCGAAATTCTTAATGAGAGATGGAAAAAACATGCTGCCTGAAGTATTATACAATGATATTAAAGGGGAAAACAAATGTTGAGAAAACAATATACTAACATACTAATTGCCAGCAGATTAGGCCTTACGGTCTATTGAGTCTGCTTGAACCTCAGACCCCTAGTTGGGTGCCGAGGCCCTCCCCTCCTTGTGTTCCACAAACCCCTATCATCCATCCCCACCCCCCTGGGCCAGGCCATCATCTGGTACATCCACTTTCAGTGTCTGTACCACCCTCTCTTGAAGCCTTCCACTGTGGATTTCTGAACCAGCTCACCAGGCAGCGCATTCCAAGGGCCCATCACCCTCTCAGTGAAAAAACTCCTCCTCTTCCCCCCCTCACCCTTCCACCTTCCAACTTCAAACCATGCCCTCTGGTGATACCTTCCTGCTTTAGTCTAAAGATCCCTCCATGTTTACCCTATTTATTCCTTGAGGTACTTGAAGACCTCAATCATGTCCCCCTGTCTCTTCTCTCCTCCAATGAAAACAGGCAGAGCTCCTCAAGTCTGTCCGCACGTCAAATCCTCTAGTCCTCGTATCATCTTAATTGCCCTCCTCTGTACCCTGTCCAGGAGCTGTATGTCCCTCTTCAAGTGTGGTCTCCAGTACTGTACACAGTACTCAAGGTGTGGTCTAACCTGTCCACTGTACAGTGGCAGAATCACTTCCCCGCTCCTAGAGGTGATCCCCCTTATGATGCATCCCAACATCCTGTTTGCCTTGCTAACCACTCTCCTGCACTTCTCAGAGTTATTCATACATGCATCCACCATGACCCCTAGGTTTTTCCTGTTGAGGCCTCCAGTGCCTCCTCCCAGGTTGTACCTGTGTTTAGGGTTTCTGCCCAAGATGTAACACCTTGCACTTGGTGATATTGAAATTTAATTTCACATGAGCCCAGCTTTACAGGGTGTCCAGGGCCAACCTCCCTCTTCCCCTCAACTACTGCTCCCATCTTGGAGTCATCAGTGAAGAGATTCATTTTACACCCTATACCTTCCTGATGTCCGATATGTATGCATTAAACAGGATCGGACCCAGGACCGAGCCCTGTGGTACCCCACTACCGACCTCTCTAGGGTTCGAGAGCTCCCACTGACCACTACTGTCTGGGTGCATCCAGCTAGCCAGTTTTCAATCCATCTGACCATCAAAGGGCCTACTCCCAACCCTGTCAGTTTCTCCACCAGACCATTGTGGGGGACAGAGTCAAATGCCTTGCTGAAGTCCAAGAATAATACATCCACAAGTTTCCCCTGTCCAGTTCTGATGTTACCCATTTGTAGAACTCCACAAGATTGGCTTGACATGATCTACCTGGCACAAACCCATGTTGCCGACTATCCAGACCTCCCACCTCCTCCAAGTACACCCCCACTGGTTCCTTTAGTATACTCTCCATTAATTTTCCCACCACTGAGGTCATACCGATGGGTCTATAGTTACCTGGTACTTCCTCGACTCCTTTATGGATTGGCACCACATGTGCCTCTCGCCAACCTCAGGTACCCTCCCTGTCTCAAGTGGCCTGTTGAAGAGCTCTGCCTGGGGTGCAGTCAGTATGTCCACCAATTTCCATAGTGCTCTCAGATGAATGCCATCCGTCCATGAGATTTATCTTTCTTTAGGGCCTTGAGGGCTAACCACACCCTTTGTAGCAGTACAATCTGTATGATAGAGAGAAAATATGGCAATATATGGTTCAAGAGCTAAAAGGAATAGATACAAACAAAAACTATAAGCAGTCATGATTGTACTTCTAGTATGCTGTAATTTAATACAAGTATGTGTAAGATTTTATAAAGGAAGAACATAAAAAAGAGAAAAATATCTAAGAAAGTAAACAAGAATGAAGAGAGAAGGGAAGAAGAAAAGGAGATAAAAAGATAGAAAGAGAGGAGATGAAAAAGGAATGAAAGAGCTAGAAGTGAGATTCCAATGTGAACATATAACAACCCATGGATTAAGTGACAATACGTGTAGACGTGTTTAAATATTTAAAATAGTCCTGACAGAATTTATTAGATAAATTAAGTCGGTCAGAGGCTAAGTGTGACATACGATCAAAGATGGCGTATTGAGATAGTTGTTTGAGAATATCCGGGAGGGTAGGAATGATGTTGGATCTCCAATGCATTAGTATAAGGCATTTAACTTGAAGGAATAGTAGGGATAACCACCTATTCTGAGAATGGGATATTGTGTATGAATGAGCATTGAAAATACCAAGTATGCAATGTTTTGGATCTAATGCAAAGGCTAGACCAATCACTTTCATTGCAAAGAAATGAATATGATGCCAAAGATTGTGTATGGGAGGACAATGCCATAAAATACAGTGGCGTGAAAAAGTATTTGCCCCCTTCCTGATTTTCTCTATTATTGCATATTTGTCACACTGGATGTTTTCAGGTCTTTAGAGAAAATGTAATATTAGATAAAGGGAACCTGAGTGAACAAATAACACTTGTTTTTTTTTTTAATTTCACTTATTTAATGAAAAAAGTTAACTAACACCAACTGGCACTTGTGGAAAAGTAATTGCCCTTACACTTAATAACTGGTTATGCTACATTTAGCTGCAATGACTGCAACCAAACACTTCCTATAATTCAATATCAGTCTTTCACATCGCTGTGGAGGAATTTTAACCCACTCTTCCTCGCAGAACTGCTTTAATTCAGTAACATTTGGTAGGTTTTCGAGCATGAACTGCTCGTTTCTGTCCTGCCACAGCATCTCTATTAGGTTTCAGTCTGGACTTTGACT
This sequence comes from Neoceratodus forsteri, assembly GCA_016271365.2. Classification (NCBI taxonomy): domain Eukaryota; kingdom Metazoa; phylum Chordata; order Ceratodontiformes; family Ceratodontidae; genus Neoceratodus; species Neoceratodus forsteri. The sequence continues at coordinate 695,538,682 of CM057451.1, read as the reverse complement.
AGACCACTCCAAAACTTTAATTTTACTTCTTTTAGCCATTCTGATGTGGACTTGCCTTTGTGTTTTGGATCATTGTCTTGCTGCATGACCCAACTACGCTTCAGCTTCAGCTGACGGAAGGATGACTGGACATTCTCCTTAAGAATTTTCTGGTACAGAGCAGAATTCATGGTTCCTTTAATTATGGCAAGTCATCCAGGTCCTTAGGCAGCAAAGCATCCCACACCATCACACCACCACCACCATGTTTGACTGTTGGGCATGGTGTTCTTACTGTGAATGCTGTGTTTGCTTTGCGAGACATTATGGGATCCATGTTGTCCAAAAGTTCCACTTTGGACTCATCTGTCCATAGAACATTTTCCCAAAAGGTTTGTGGATCATCCAGGTGTTTCTTGGCAAATGAGAGACGAGCATTTATGTTCTTCTTGTTATGAGTGGCTTTCCACTTGCTACCTCACATGAAGCCCATTTTGCCCAGTCTCTTTCTGATTGTGGAGTCATGAACACTGACCTTAGCTGAGGCAAGAGTAGCCTGCAGTTCTTGGATGTTGTTTTAGGATCCTTTGAGACTCTTGATGATTTTACACTGTGCCCTTGGAGTAATTTTGGCAGGCCCACTCCTGGAAGGTTTACTACTGTTCCAAGTGTTCTCCATTTGAGATTATGGCTCTCACTGTGGTTCGATGGAGTTCCAGAGCCTTAGAAATATCTTTGTAACCCTTTCCAGACTGATAGAGGGCAACAAATTTTTTCTGATTTTCAGGAACTTCCTTTGATCATGGCATAATGTGCTTGTTGAATCTTTGTGCTGGCAACGTGACTCTGATGGTAAGGGCCAAAATAAGTGGGTTTATATTGAGCAGGGCTGGCTGTAATCAAGCCTGCTGTGTTCAATCAGCTGACTCTAATTATCCCTTTAATTGGGTTGATTTAACTAGGGCAATTACTTTTTTCACACAATGTGCCAGTTGTGTTGGTTAACTTTTTCATTAAATAAAATGAAAATAAGTAAAAAAAAGTGTTATTTGTTCACTCAGGTTCCTTTATCTAATATTACATTTTGTCTAAAGACCTGAAAACATCCAGTGTGACAAATATGCAATAATAGAGAAAATCAGGAAGGGGCAAATACTTTTTTCACGCCACTGTATGTAGCAAATTGCCATTGGGGGAGTTACAGCGCCAACATTTATTGTTGTTCATTAAGCCCATTTTTTTGCAAAATCTCAGGAGTTCTGTACCATAGATGTAGAATTTTGGTTTGTGTGAGTGAACTGTGATTATCCTTGAAAGATTAATGGCAGGATAGCCAGCAGTTATGCCACTGTAAATTGGTTACATTATAATTTAAAAGGTACTTCATTTATTTTCAAAATGATAGATTGATCTGGAATTGTATTTCTGATATGTTTGTAAATGATGCTATTTAATTTAGAGTCTGTTTTGATCCATTTAGAAATAAAAGTATCATATATAGATTGATGAGGCATAGTAGGAAGATAAAAGTTCCATGCCATGCATAACTGTAAATATTTCCAGAAATCGTTCTGGGAAGATTCCATTGTTTGCACAGGTCAGGAAAGGATTTTAATTTGTAAGTCTGAGGTGTAAGTATATCCTCCAAGAAAAATGCACCTGTTTTTCCAATTACAACAAAAATTGGGTGATTATCAAGAGTGATGTTGTGGTTCCCAAACGGTGGCATATATGAGAGGGTTGGGTAGATTTAAGGTGTTTATGAATTATTTTCCAGTAGTATATGGATGATGCTATAGTAGGAAGTATTTTAAATTGAGGAGAGGGTTATAAATGAAGGAAGTGGTGACATTGCCCGACAGAGAGATGTTTCTATATTGACCTACAAAGGTGATTTATTGCTGGGTTTATTAAACCATTTGACAGTTTGGGAAAAGTGAAGGCCCAAAATATGCTTGGAACTAGGGAACCTGAGCCTCCTTTGAACCAGTGGAACGCAGTTTGTTACCACTAAATCTGAGAATTTTGCTTTCCCATAAAAATTGCCAATTATATCATCAATTCTGACAAAAGAAAAGTAGGGAGGGTTAAAGAGATATTAGAAATGGATACGACTTCTGGTGACGCCACCTCTAATGGCCACATTGGAATAGAGCTCTCACTAACGGGAACAAAAACCTCCTTGTCACTGCCCTAAAATACCGGAAAACTTGAAGAAATGATGTCCAAAGACAAAGGAGGTCAGAAAGGGATCACATCCAGGAGCAGAACTGAGCAGAGAAGTCAGGATGGGGATCGATTCACTGAACACCCTCACCCAAGCTGGAACACCTCACCTACAGGCCTCGGACCTGGGGACATGGACACAGATCAAGAAACAGAGATTCTTTCCAGATCTTGATTTGAGATTTTATTAGGAAATATTAAGCCCTTCCAATCAGAGACTAAACAGGAGTTTGCAGCTCTTCAGAAATGCCTGGTAGAGGTTGAAACCAGAACTGAAGCAGCCGAACGCAGGATTTCGGATCTCAAGGACAGATCGTATAGTGCTAATGCAGTGATAGCCCTAATTTTGTCTCAGCAAGAAGTAATCAAAGAAAAGTTGAAAGACTTAGAAGCCAGATCCAGACAAGAAAATTTAAGGATATATGGGCTCCCTGAAGGATCGGAATCAGGACGTATGGAAGACTACCTGAAGGGGCTCCTGAAAGATCTTTTTAAATTACCGACGGATTTTAGCTTCAAAATAAAGAGGGCCTACCCTGTCTTGTCACCCAGACCTACTAACCCTCATGCACCCCACATGCTCTATTGTGCTGAAGTTTTCAAGTTTTAAAGATAAAGAAAGAATCTTACGTTCAGCATGGGCTTTTAAATTTTGAAATAAAAGTCGGACAGACTTTATTTGACAATGACTATCCTGTGGACATTGCCAAGAAGAGAGCACTGTACTCACCAATTTTGCTAATGTTGAGAGAACATGGTCTTAAGTTTCAGACGCCGCACCCTGCAAAGCTAAAAAGTGCTATGGGAAGAAGGCCCAGTGGTGTACAACTCACCTGCAGAGATTCAAAGGAACTCCAAAACAGAGAATGGAGTTTGGCATCGGAATTGCTGAGGGACCAGTCGCTCCGGTCATGCAAACATCAGTTGATCACTTCTTGGAACTTGGTATAATGTCAGGCAGCTCGGGCAATGGCTTTTCGAACAATGGGAGGTATTAAAACTCTCATTGAACAGCTAATTACCAGCATACCCACTGAAGAGGAATCACAGGTGCTGGAACCAGAGAATAGTTAAGAGGGTGAGCAAATCAGAAAAGTAAGCTTCCTTTTGCTCTCAGCACTTAGTGGATGTGAATGCTGCTCCACAAATATGGTAGCGGGGAACTTGGAATTTAAATGTCATCTGATGCAGTTTTCGAGTGTAGGTGAAAGGACTTTTAAAGAAAGATGTAATTACGATTGATACAATCGATCCTGTGTTCACTGGTTAGCTTAACCATCATAAAATTGGACTCAAGGTCATTCATTGGATTTAAGGAGAAAGCATTGTTTAGCTGTATGGGGGGGGATGGGGACTGCTGGGTTTAGGAAACTTGTAAGAAATAATGTGGAAGGAAGTTATATCCCGGGAGCAATACACCATCCTGGGGTTCCCCCTCACCACTCCTCCTCTTTGTCCTGAATTATACAAATTATTATGTGGATCACACCAAATGCACACCATTTTGTGAAAGTGGTTTGATGCTCTCAACCAAGGTTTTTCTGATTTTGGGCAGATAGAGAGGGGGAGGATTTTGTTTTTCCCCTTCTCTGCTTCCTTCTTTTGTTGATTATTCCTGATGAGGAGACACTCAAGTAGAGGCTTAAAGATATTTAAAGGGGACCTCACCAATTTTCTTATTAGATCCCGATTCATGGGCTCAGGAGGACCCGATGCCTCGAGCATCCACTTGCCCTCCCACATGGGGGTCGATAGGTTTGAATACCCCTCCCTTCTCTCATGGTATTAGGAGATTAGGTTTTATACCCCCCCTTTTTGGAAGCCAAAGTTTAAATAATGGTTCTAAACATGTTGAGACTAGTTTGTTTTTACTAGTCAATTGGTTATTGTTCATATTAGGTTTTTTGCAGTAGGAAGAGGTTCCTCAGGGATGTCTTTTTATGGAAACCCTAATAAATCTGAAATATGCAATTCAGAATGGGTTGGTAGAGGGGACTCCTGGTATTTGGGCATATGTACAAGCAGGAGGGACTGAAGAATGTAATAATAGCCTAATCAAAATTATATATCATTATAACTAATGTATCTCATTTTATATGCATTTCACATAACGTGAATGGATTGAATAACCCCATTAAATGGTACAGAGTCATATCTAATATTAAGAAACTGAAACCAACTTTTGTGATGCTGCAGGAAACACACTTAAGTAAGCAGGAACACAGGAAATTGGGGAAAAAGTTTGGGTTTGCTAAGTTAATAGCCTCCTCCTTTAGGGGAGGGAAGCATAGGGGAATGGCTATTTTAATTCCACAAAATATTCAGTTTCAACAGGAGACCTCATACACAGATCTGGAGGGCAGACTAGCAATAGTGGTAGGTCTCCTGCAGGGCATACCAATTACAGTAGCCTCACTTTATATACCTCCAGGTTCTTCAGGTTCTGACATGCAGAAACTTTGTCAAAAGATAACAGAAATGTGAAGTGGGCCTCTAATTATTGGTGGAGATCATACTCAGATATATAGTCAGGACGATACTACCAGCTCTAGGGCATGGAAAAGAACAGTAGCCCAAAAATTAACTATGAAATATATTAAGGTTGTCCACTGGATAGATGCTTGAGGGCTCTCCACCTCATGGAAGGAATACACTCATTACTCGCCCCTCACAGGATTTATACTAGGATAGATTTATTTCATATCTTTAGGGAACACCAGCATATGGCACTAGAGTGTAAACACATCTCCTCCGTCCTGTCAGACCATTCTCAAGTGTTGCTTAAGATGAGAGGAATGGAGGACACATCCCCTGTATTATGGTGTTTCAATAATTACCTTTTGAACTTCCCCAAATTTAGAGAGATGATAAAGGATAGGCTATCACAGATTCATCGGGAAAATGATTTCCCGGAGACAAGTAGATCACTCCTGTGGGACACAATTAAAGCTGTCCTCAGGGGGAACATAATTAAATTTGCATCAAATCAACAAAGGAAACAAAATCAACAGTTTGATGCCCTACAGAGACAACTTAAAACTATCCAACAGCAACACTCTGAGGCGGACGAAGGGGTTCTTCCACTTTTACTAGCCACTAAGCAACGGATACAATATTTGTTGGATATCCGGACAGAACATGCACTACAGTACTTAAAGCAAAGATATTATGAAGGTGGCCCTAGGGCCACCTCGATGCTTGAGCACAGACTGAGACGTAACAAGGCTAGTTCAATGATTAACAGAATTCGGGACCCTAACTCTAATCATATGGCCTATTCTCCCAAGAGGATCATGGATTGCTTTGTGCAATACTACCAGAAACTCTATACCCCAGAATGCACACCAGATCCGGAACTTATAGAGCCTTTTCCATCTCCCCTTCAGCTTCCAACTTTGCCAGAGTTGTTTAAACTAGACTTAGACAGACCAATCACAAGTCAGGAAATTAATCAGGCCATATCTGCACTGAAAACAGGGAAAAGCCCAGGCTTGGATGGGTTTACCACAGACTTTAATAGATTCTACAAGGAACATATGTTAGGACTGCTTTCAGAGGTGTGCGGGGAAATACGGAAGGGAAATCAGCTACCAACCAGTTGGAACTACGTAACCATTTTTAGTATCCGTAAGCCAGGCAAAGATATAACTAATTGTACTGCATACTGACCAATTTTGGTACTAAATCTAGATTACAAAATCTTTACTTCCATCCTGGCCACCAGATAAAAATTAGCATTACCCACATTGATAGCACCGGATCAAATGGGCTTTATTCACTGAAGACAAACCCAAGATAACATAAAACATTCCCTTCACCTGCTTTACTATGCTGCCTGGTCAGGGACACCCCTCCTGATGCTGAGTTTAGATGTGGAGAAGGCCTTCGACTGGGTAGCTTGGCCATTTCTTGGAAGGGTATTGCAGTTGATGGGATTTTCTGGGGATTCATCTCAATTATTAATAATATATATACTGCCCCACTGCATATGTTAAAATTAGTGGTTGATTTTGCCCCTGCCTTTAAGAAGGGCATAGGCAGGATGCCCTCTCCTTTCTTATTCACATTATATCTGGAGCTCTTGGTGGAGGCTATAAGACAAAATGATGATATATCGGGCTTGAGTTTGGGGAGAGACCCAGAAATTAGCTCTCTATTCTGATGATTTACTTATATATTTGACTGACCCTGAGCACTCTTTGGTCTCCTTATAGGAAACCCTGGAGAAATTTAGCAATATAGCAGGATACAAACTGAACTGTAATAAAATGGAAGTTTTAAAATTCAACTACCTTCCTTCACCAGGAATCCAGTTGCAGTTCCCATTTAAATGGGACCTAAGACACATAAAATATTTAGGGGTTACTTTAACCCTTAACCAGCTGGACTTGTTCTCACAAAATTATACCCCTTTATTAACAAACATGAGGAGGGACTTAGACAGTTGGGCCTTGATGTCTGTCCCCCTTATCCAGACAATAGAAGCAGTCAGGATGGTACTTCTTTGAAGGTTTTTGTATCTGGCTCAGACCTTCCCCACAAGTCCCATCAAGCTTTTTCAGGGTGCTAAACAGGAAGATCTCCACTTTATCTGGCATAATCACAGACCGAGAATTAAATATTCCACCTCCAACTACCTAGGTTGCAAGGTGGGTTTGCCCTTCCAAATTTTAATTTATATTATAAAGCAGCTCAGCTAAGAAATACAGTATATTGGTACCAAAATGCATATGTGGCATGATGGAAGGATCTGGAAAAGAGGGAGGAAGACCTTTTTTCATTCAAGCAGGACTCTTCTCACCTCATGCTACACTCAGGCACAAAATGAAGATTCTAACCCCTATACAGAAGTAACATTAGGTGTGTGGAAGGGGATTTTGTCAGATAAGAAATCGATCAGATTGAGACCCCAACTATATTCTATTCCATATACTGAAACTTTTGTAAGTGAAATTAGATCAGAATTTTAGAAGGTGGGTGAGTAGGGGACTTTATTGGGTAGCCCATTTTCTTAAGGGGGGAGTTTCTGCCTTTTACAACACTGATGGAACAATATGGACTTACCTCACAAGATAGATTTAGATATTTCCAGGAACAAAATTTCATTAAATCTACATTGATTTGCACAGGTACTGCACCCCCCCCCATACCAGAAATAATTACTATACTTATTAATATAGTGGAAGGGACAGCAAAACTAGACCACATCATTTCATACATCTACAAAGCCTTATTGGTTTTACAGGAAGACCTATTAGCAAAACTTAAAAGGTCCTGGGAAACAGATCTGGGGACTTGCATCTCTGACAGGTATGGGATAGGCATATAGTACATCTGCAGTCGGGGGTAAGTGCCTGCCTGAAAGAATTCTCATGGAAAATGACCATGAGATTCTTCAGAACCCTAGAATCCAAGCAAAATTTTAAATAGGAGTATCGCAAAATGCTGAGAGATTATGGAGAGAGTTCAGCAGCCCTGGCTCTTGATATGGTCCTGTCCTAAATTAAAGCATTTTTTCAGGAGCTTCAGGAATGTCTGAGGAACAGTTTTACTCAACCTCAAACCTCTCCCACAATATATTTTTCCTATCAGTATTACCATTGGGATACAGGGACAGAAACACCAGAAAGTTATTCAAGATATGTTTATTAGCAGCGCAGAAGACCATCACTAGGAAATGGTACGCTACTGCTCAGATTTCTGTAGCACAATGGCATGATTTAATGATCTCAATATATTGGATGGAGTCTATGACAATTCTATTAAATAAAAAAAAAGATGCATTTGAGATTCTCTGGAGGAGATGGGTTATGTTCATTGTAGAAGTTCACCCAGCTTTTGTACCTTAATCAAAGTACACAAGAGTTGATTTCCTTCATTATTAAATGAAATAATCCAGTCAGGATGAGTTCAGGCCAGGAAGACACTCCTTGCAGGACAGAACCCTTTAACAGTAAATTAGCTGAATTAAACTATGAAGGAACCTATCGTTTGAAAGGAATGTATCTTAACTGAATTAAATATGCTGTGCTGTTTATTTATAAGTTAACTAATTTACTTTATTTCAAGGCATGTAACTTCTCACATGACTTAACATTTAACTAAGTTGTGTATAAAGGACGCTGTTACATGTATTATATGTAAAAATGAAAATAAAGAAAGTTCAAAAAAAAGAAAATAGATACAGCATTTTGGGAGCTATTGACATCTTGATAGTAGAGATTTTCCCATTAAAAGAGAGGTTAAGCAATTCCCATCTGTTGAGAGTGTTTTTAATATTTGCTAATAACAGGGAAAGATTGGCATCCCATATCTTGTCTAATTTGGAGGTGATCTGTATTCCGAGGTAAGAGATACTTAGAGGGGCCCAATGAAAACCTAATATTGTATTCATAGAAAGGTTACAAAATTGTTCAATGGCATTGTTTCTGATTGGTGTAGATTCAGAGAGAGCCCAGAAAATGAAGTAATGTTGCTAAGTAGCTTAATTAATGGTGGTCCCAAATTTCAAGATTTACGAGTAGAATGAGGAGGTCATCAGCATAGGATAGTGAAGTACAGAGGGAATAACCAATTGGAATACCTTGGATCATGGAGGATTGATAAAGAGTAGCTGATAGGGGTTCCACAGCTAGAATAAAAAGAGTGGGGGATAAGGGGCACCCTTGCCTAGTACCTCTTGCCAGATGAAAGGATGAGGACAGACTAGAGTTAGTAAGAACACGAGCAGAGGGGAGGGTGTATAGTAATTGAATCCATGTATAAAATTTATTAGTGACACCAAAATGGATAGAACACAATACAAATACGTCCAGTTGAGAGAATCGAATGCCTTTTCAAAGTCAATGGCTATAGCTGCGGCAGGTGATTTAAGAGATTTAGCTTTGTAGATTAAATTAAATAATGAGTGGAGATGAACAGAACCTGTTCTGTTTTTGATAAATCCAGCTCGGGAGGTGTGGACAAGTTTTGAAATTATTGATTCTAAATGAGTATATAATATTTTGGCAAAAATGTTCCCGTCCATATTAAGTGATGATATCGGTCTGTAAAGGGATGGGAGAGAAGGTTCTTTATCTTTTTTTGGTAGGAAGTTATAATGGCTTCTGTCATAGAATAGGGAAGTTTACCTTGTGAAGATGCCTCTTTGAAGACCTTAAACATTAAGGGGCATAAGATGTCAGCTAGGGGTTTATAAAAGTCTATGGAGAAACCATCACTCCCAGGAGCTTTACCAGATTTAAGGGAATTTAGCACTGCTTGTATCTCTTTTAGGGAAAAGCCATATCTTTTTGGGAGAGGTGTGGTAACTGTAAATTGTCCAAAAAGTGTTGTATATATTCAGGTTGTGGGGGAGTGGGGGGAGTGGGACGAGAGTATAATTGTTGGTAGAAGGATTGCATAATATGGTTAATTGAGGGATTGTCTGTATGGATTTTGTCTGAAGGATCTTTCAGACCAGCAATATGTCTCTCCATCTGTTGATTTTTGAGTTGATAAGCAAGCAGCTTCCTGCATTTATCCCCTTGTTCCCAATAACAGTGTTTAAGTCTAAGGAAGACATTTTCAGCTTTCCTGGATATTAATTTGTTGATTTCAATTCTAAGCTGAAGAATTTCTAGGTGAAGTTGTAATCCGGATTTTTGTTTTATAATATTGGGTTTTTTTTTTTTCAAGAGATTTCTAACACCAATTGCTGTTCCCTTAGTTTTTCTTTTGTGCTGTATAGCTTATAATTTTCCTCTAACTGTTTCTTTAAGTGCTTCCTAGATGGTACCTTGAGATACATCAGGAGTGTTGTTAAAGGAAAGAAATTCTTGTTTTGGGATCTAATCCAAGGTAAGAAATCGAGGTCTTTCAATAAGAGTGGGTTTAGATGCCAGGAGGGGGATTTAGATGGGGCGGGCCCCAAATAAGATGTAATTTTATAGCAGAATGGTCTGATATAGTAATCGGGAGGATAGTTGTGTCAATAATTTTTTCAGTGATGAATGGGGAAGAAAATCAGTAGTCAATTCTGCTATAAGATTTATGAAGCAGTAAGTAAAAAGTATATTCACGCTGTCTAGGATGGTGTAGTCTCCAAATGTCGGTGAGACTGAAGTCTTTCATTAGCACTGAGAGTGCAGAAATACTCTGGGGTGGGAATCACATGAACAGTTACTTCTGTCTAAATGTGCTTCCAAAGCTAAATTGAAATCCCCACCTACAAGTACAGGAGAATTGTTAAGTTACTGTTCATAATTTGTTGGGCCATATTATGAAAGAATTCAGGTGAATCAGAGTTGAGGCATAAACGTTGACTAACATAAGGGGTTCGTAGAGGTATTTATGGGTTATAATCCATCTGCCATCTGAATCAGAGATGGGTTTGATAAGGGTCCAGTTAAGGGATTTATGTAATAGAAGAGCAACCCCCATTTTTTGAAGTAGAGGAGGACACATATATGACCGACCCAATCCCTTCTGAGTCTGTCAACATCCTCTATTAAAAGTTTTGTCTCTTGTAAGAAAGCAATATGAGTTTTATGCTTTTTGAGGTAAGAAAGTATTTGCTTTCATTTACAAGGTGATTTGAGTCCCTTAACATTCCATGAATGTAGAATTAGATCACTCATGTCAATGGGGAGAGGAGTATGAAAACTCAAATAGGAGGTAAGGGACTCATATTGAAAGGGCTAGAGGATGTTACAGACTAAGAAGGGAGTGGGCTAGCACAGTCAAATGCATGCAGGATATTCAGTTTGTGGAAATACTTAATTCCTGGGTGAATGTTTCCATTGGGCCTCACAAGGAAAGAGGTACTAAAAAGAATATAAAAGACATATATATAAAACAAAACCTATGTGTGTTATACTAACACACTATGAAGTCTTTAGGTAATATAGCAAGATATGAGTCGGTGAATTCACCAACACTCTTTTGGTATACTACAAAGCATGTAAATAGTAAGTAAATCTTGGGAGAAAATGATCTTAAACCCAAGATACAAACTGTAAACAATTATTTCTATCAAGTTATAACTCTGACTAGAGCGAAAGTGAAGATAATAATTCCCTGGGGTTGGGGACCATGAACATCTTACCATATATGAAAAGGGAATTACAGAAAGTATATGCAATCCCAGACATAATAATACATCTTGAACCTAAGCTAGACTGGAAAAAAGAACTGAGCTGAAACACTATTACTGCAATACAAACAGTATGCCATCATGTATTTATTTAGTTTTTGTTGACCCGGTAAGTGCACTAGACAAATCCTGCCTATTTTTGGGCACAGCCCAAGGGTGGGGGATACAGATGAATGCCAACTGACCTTGAATCTGATTAAGCTGTTGGTGATATTGTTAGTGAATGAGGGAAATTTGGCCAGGACACCGGGGAAATTCCCCTAATGCATTGCTGGCAGTAGGGGGACTTGCTGTCTGTGAGTTTGGTCACTTTAGGTCAGGCCTGGGAGAAGATGGACATCTCAGAGAAAGGAGAGTGGTTGTTGGGCTATGCCTTAATTTCTGAGGAGATTGATATAATGGATAAAACTATTCTTTCAAATAAGGAACCAGATGATGGTGAAGTTTTTGTGTCCACAGAGGATTTAACACAAGTAGAATTACAGTCAGTGAAGACTATGGAGATGCCTACAGTTACTGTAACAGAGGACCTTCAGAAGCAGCTTAAAATTCAGCTTGAAGTTCTTGCACAAGAACAAGACTGTCTAAAAAAGCAGCTGTTTTTGTTGCATTCTACAGATCAGCCTGTCAATTCTCCAGAGCAGGCTGTCATCCATCAAGAATCTAAGGTTACTGAGGAGGCTTCCGATACGGAACGGTCGGGTAAGTTAACGCAAGTCTCCGATTATTTGCCTGAAGTAAAAATGCTCTCCAGAGATTCTCAGTTGGCTGGCAGTGCAGAACCTTGTGTGGTTCAGTACCGAGAGCCATTATGGGAATCAGGAACACTTGATGCTAATTCAAGCTTGCTGCTCGTTGCTACGGCAAAATCTAAAGACCCAGATGAGTCAAACTCGGGACGTGGCGGCTCCGTTTCTGACTTGCAAGCTGTTACCCTGTCGAAAGCAGTGGGGTTTGTTTTTCGAAATCCATTGATGAAAAACCCTACCAGACTCACAGCTGCTGAGGTAAACTGTGTATTTCAGACTAATCCTTTAAACCAGGAGGGAGCTTCAGAATTTTCTTTTATTAAATGGAGTCAGTTAATACATGACAAAACTGGGGATGAAGGAAAAGAAAAGAGAGCTGCTGTGATTTTTTTTAACAGGAACTTGGGGACTTTTGAGGGGGTTAAGGACACCTCTACTCATACTATCTTGGAAGTTGGCCCAGTATCCTCGATACCTGTTCCTGTTTCACAGCCCCTCACAAAAGAAACATGGTCCCCACAGTGGGCATTGAGTGAAGCAGGTTGGACTTTGGATAAGGGGACTTGGCTTCCCACACCTGACTGGGACCCCAAGTTAAATTTTTCTCAGAATAAATCTGCTTGGAAGCCAAAGTTACCTGTTCCACCTTTAAACACGGAAACTGCTGTGGGGTACAAGATATAGATGGGCCTTCTGTTGTGGCCTCACAAGCTGCTACTCCTGTAGCCACTGACATTTCTGAAACTAGACAGTCTTTTAATATATTACAAGGAAAGTCAGATTCAGAGAAACCTTTATTGTTACATATATTTTCCAAAATTAAAAAAGAAGCTGCACCATGTAGAAATGCTATCAGACTCCGCTATAAATGGGGTTTAGATGTTAGGCCTGATAGACATTATGTGGGTAAATGTCTGCTAAAGAATTCCTTGCATTTCTCTCCCAAGGAAGTGTTTGCATTTATCAACATCTCAGGAGAGGACAACTTCGATGTCAGCTTTCGTTCAGCTTATGCTCTTGATCTATTTTGGGAGCGGTACAACCAGGTTAAATTTTCACCCACATGGACCCCCCTTTTTTGTTATACCATTAACAAAGCCATTGATTAAATACATCACAATCATGTTCCGGAATGAGGGGTTCTTGTCCATGATATTACATACTAGTTGTCCCAAAAATGTGAGGTATTGAGCTCTCCTGAGGCTATATTTGACACAGAGCAATTTTGGATGGGAGGTTGGCACTTTAAAGTGAAGCTTAGGCAAACTTGACACTGGGATTGACCACATCCCTACTTCTTTTTTGCTAGGGAGAGACAGGGGGGTTGTTTTTATGCTGGGCAGCCCAGGGCCTGTTACAAATGCGGTTCTCGAACACACATGTGACAAGCCTAGATGTAATAATTGTGGGGAGATAGGTCATATTGCCTTTCAATGAGCTAATTTAACAAAGTGTGACCTTTGTGAAGATACAGGCCATGTATTTTCTGAGTGTTTATGGGCAGCAAAAAATAAAGCATCCAGTTGTAGTCCGGATCTTTTGATTCAGAAAGCTCAGGACTTTGCTGCTGGTTCAGACCAAACAGAGGCTGCTTTTCCAGCTGATGTAGTTCTCCCTTCCTTAGCCCCATCTCAGGGATTAAGAATGTCTGAGGAAAAACCTCCTTCTTCTCCTCCCTCTAAGGTTTCTCCCCTTCTTTCTCCTGTATGCTATGGCACACAAAATGAGATGCTATCTCAAGATCCTCCAGTTAATCCTACTGTAACTCAAGTCTGGAGGTCCTCAAGGAACCTTAAACCTCCTCCTCCTCCTCCTCCTCCTCCCCCCCAGTAGGTATCGAATCTAGTAATCCTTTTGCTGTGTTATCCACACAGTGGGGTGATTCAGAAATGGACTGCATGGAACCTGATTCTCAGCCTGTACAGGTCAGTCCTCCATCCCCTTTTCATGCACAAGAAGGCTATAAAGGGAAAAAGATGGTTAAAATTGTATTTCATAACTGGCTTTCTTTAAAATAGGGTCATTAAATGTTCACAGCTTATTAAATTCAAGACAACGGCAAGTAGTCTATGATTATATTCATGGTAATTCCATAGATGTGTGCTTGCTTCAAGAAACATGGATGTTCACACTTGACCAAGCCAGGTTTTTTCAAAAGGAATGGAGTTTGTGTCCTTCTTATTGGTCCTTTGGACAGCAGACTGCTGATGGACTAGGATTCCTTTTTAACTCCTACAATTTTTCTCTAATTAAACTAATATATTTAATCCCAGGGAGATTAATGATCCTTGATGGGGTATGGAATTCCATGACGTGTAGATTTATTAATGTATATTGTTATCAGGTAAAGGCAGAACAGGTTGCTCTTTTTATGATGCTTAAACCTTTTTCTACTAACTTCTTTTGAAATCTTCTTATGTGGAGATTTTAACTGTGAGTTAAAAAATGTGAAAAGTGGAATTACAGGCAGTGGGGGAAAAATTATAGTGATTCTAATGTTGTTTCAATTAATAAATACATCAGGTTTTATAGATAGTAGATGTTACCAACATAGCGGTCCTAAATTTACTTATAAAAGAAACACATACACATCTATAATAGATTATATTTTTCTCTCACGCAGACTTCCCCCTTTAAATTTCACACCTTCCCGATGGCCTTTTCAGATCACATGCTTCTTCAGTGTAATTTTTCTTCAGTTTCCTTACCATCACCACGGAAGTCAAGATGGAAAATAAGTTCACTTATGTTGAGGCATCCTTTATTGATAAATAACATTAGGTCATTGCTTATTGCTAGACTCTCGGTTTCAATTTTATCTGATGACTTAGGAGAATGGTGGAGGGAGTCTAAGGAGGTTTTATGAGTGATGTTAAAAAATCAAGGTAGGTCTAGTGAAAATTTGAAATTCCTACATTATTTAAACTTGCGTCAGCAATTATATTATCTATTTTCTAAGGCTAAGGCAAATACCTCAAAAAACAATTTTACTACCCAAATAGCTGATTTAAAACAACAAATTCAAGAGGTACAATATAATCAAGCTAATACAATGAAAGTACTTTTTCAATATGGTACAAAAAAGCAACTTCAGGGTGATCCCTATGAAGCCTTTAAAAAATCCAAATCCAAAACAACTATGATCTCTCTTTTAAATCAGGAAGGGCAATCAGTACAGGATAATATAGGTCTTCGTGCTGTAATAAAACATTTTTTAATTTCTCATAAACCAGTGGTGCCCCCTAGTGTGGAGGACATGGGCAATTTTTTTGCAAAAGATAAAGCTTCCAAAAACTGGGTTTAATATGTCAGTTCTAACTAACCCCATTACAGGAGCAGAAATTACAAATGCTATTAAATCCCCAAAAAATGGAACTTCTCCAGGGATTGATGGACTTAACGTCTGAGTTATATAAGACCTTTCCCTTGGAATTTTCAGAATGTTTGGTCCTAGTGTTTAATTTTATTACTATCTACTTTCAGATTTCCTATTTGGTTTTCAGAGGGTCTATTAATTTTTCTCTTTAAATCAGGGAATAAAGAAAATTTGGAGAATTGGAGACCAATTACAATTTTAAATTCCAATTATAAATTATTAACTGGGATTCTGAATTCAAGACTCAAACTCTTTGCAAGTACTGTAATTTCCCCTTCACAATATTGTTGGCTTCCAGAAGAGAAAATTCAACATGATCTTATAATTATTAGGGATTTAATAGAGCATTTTTCCTTGTATGGACACTCAGGGTATATTGCTTCAGTGGATCAAATGAAGGCATTTGATCAGGTGTATCACCCTTTTTTATTTATGACCTTAAAACATTATGGGGTTCCAGCCTCTTTTTTGAATTGGGTAAAATTCCTTGATAGAAATGCCATTGTTCATCCTGTTATTCAGAACAAAATTATGGAAGGTTTCCATATTCCTACAGGGGTACGCCAAGGATGTCCTTTAAGTCCACTGTTATATTTGTTTACAATAGATACATTAATTCATTCATTATCACAGCATCCAAGATGGAAGGGGGGACTGGGGCCACCAATTATGGAAGAACTACATTTGCAGGCATATGTGGATGATATATGTGTATTTTTTTCAGACTATAATCAAGTTTCACTTTTTTGGGACTTTATGGTCACTTATTCCTTAGTCTCAAACTCCAGAATTAATACACAAAAAAGTCAGGGTTTGTTTATTGGGGTAGATTATCCTGATGAGGTTATTATTCAAGGTCTTCAAATCTCTTCAGATCCGATTAAGATTTTGGGATTGCTGTATGGACCCCAAAATCTTCCAGATTTGAATTGGGATAAAGCATTATCTTCCATAGATTGCAAAATACAAATCTGGAAGTATTGGAAATTAGCAAAATTAAAATGGGTATAGGTCATTAGACAGTTTTTGATTCCCATTTTACTATAAACTGCAATGATATTCCCGGTACCAATAGGGTGTGAAACCAGACTATACAGTTTATTTTTTCAGATGGTCTGGGGCAATAGACTTAACCCCATTAAGAGACAATGCACATACCTTCCTAAAGAAAAAAGGGGGATTGGGAATGGTGGATCTGGTCATTTTCTTTCATACTCTATTTATAGCACAAAATATTAAGGTTGGACTATTGCCACCTGCACCTAGGTATGGTCTGTTAATAAAATATGTCTTAGCCCAGTATTATTTGGCTTGGTTTACAATTCCTCCTAAACCTCTACAAAATTTATTGGTGCTACAATTTTTTAAACCTGTCACAAAAAAACTCTTCAAATGGGGTCTTTTGAAACAAGTAGTAAAAGAGAGTAAAGGACCAAAGTTATATGACACAGTGATGTCATTACTATATCCTTCTGAGCCTGCTTTTAAAAATTGCCCTTCAACAATGATTCCAGGGGTACTTCAGCAATTGAATAATCCCAGATTGCCTGGGTATATGTGGGAATTTTTGTGGTTAGCAGTATATGGGAGGATTGGGGTTAGGTGCAATGGCAAGCATAAGGCTAAAGATGAAAGAACATGCCCTTTTCTAGACTGTATTGTCCAAGAAGAAACTGTGAATCAGTTTTTGTTCCATTGTTCATACGCTAGTTCCCTTTGGAAATTTCTGGCTTCAAAATGGAATATGAGATGGTTATTGCATCTAAATTATGATAATCTGGTTTTAGGACAGTTTTATCAGCTTGGAAAAACCTATAATATAGATACTTTACAGATTTTTTGTTGTTGTTTGAAATATCACTTATGGCAGGCTAGATTCCAATGGGTGCTTTATCAAAAATTGATGTCATATAATACATTGGGTTTGTTGATTCAAGGGGCTATGAGAAGGGTTTATATTAATGATTTAAGAATTTATACCACAAGAAAGGTGACTAATTGGTGGAAAGGGTTTACAATGTTTATAAAATATAAATAGGTTATGAGTAGTCACACACTGTATTAGGATTTAATTGTTCATTACAAGGAAGATTCAATGACATAAGGCTATGAAAAAAGGGGTTATTATTTTGTTAAACAGAGGGGGTTGGTTGGGTATATAATTTGGTAGTATTATTGATAAGGTATGATTGATAATCTCTTTTTTATTTTGTTTATGATGATAATTCAAATATTGTGGGGTTCAACACTAATTTTGTGTCCTTTATAGTTTGTCATTGGAGTATACATTCTTTTGTTACAATTCACCCACTCTTTTAGTCGGGGGGATGTTTATACACATTTCTTTTCGTACGGCAATTTGATAATGTATGATTGTAATATATGTTTGATTTTGTTTGCTACCTGCTTTGTATATTATTTTGTGTGTCTTAACACTGTTTCTAATTATGTTGTTTTTGATGTTATAATAATAAAAAATTCCCCTACTCTTTTTGATAAGTGCCATGGGATCTTTAACATCCATGTAAACTACCACCAATCCAGACAGATGGGACCTCAGTTTAGCACCTCATCCAAAAGACGGCACCTCAGAAGTGCAGCACCCCCTCATGCTGCACTACAGTGTCAGTACTGGGATATTAATCTAAGTGTCAGATAAGGGAACTGAACCCACAGCCATCTGATCTCCCAGCCTCAGAGCCACATGTGCTACCTGCTGAGCCACTGACAATCACGGTTGGCTAAGTCCTAAAACTGTAAGAACAGCTGTACTTGTGCCATCTACTATGTACTTACTCACATAATCATAATGCTTAGACACAGAAGTGTTTATTTAGGAGGAGTGTTCAGGTAAAATGGAGTGTGTAGGGTCTAAATAGTATAAGGATTTATGGGGTGTTGAGGCACTACAAGATCCAAAATGTATGGGGGGTGTATCTGGTGAAAGTCTTATATTGAACAGGAATACATAGTCATTCTGGCAATATGACATTTATAAAAGTTGAGTTTGTTCAGGCTTCAAGGTACTTCATATATTATTGATAAGTACTAGGCATTTAATAGTAGCACAGACCCAAAAATCTCCCCTAGGGAAGGAGTTGCTTTAACATAGTGAGATTTCAAGACCTGGAGAGGGTCAAGCAAATTCAGCTATAAGATTATCATAAGGGCTTCACGTCAGACTGTGCTATCTATTATTGATTGCAGCACATTGAGTAAAATAATAAAGATTAGACACCTCGAAAATAGCCTGCAAGCCTAACTGTAGGGTAAAACTGAAGACTAAGTGATAGATAAATAAAACAGTATAAGAAGTTGGTATACCATGGTTAAAGAAAAGGGAATTTAAAAGTTAGATAAAGGTGGGTTGGAGTGGGAAGGAGACTAGAGAAAAATATTAAAGTATTAAATGTTAGTCTGGGATGTAGTAGTGGACGAAGGGAATAACTTGTTGAGAACCTAATTAATATAACTCCAAGATACTGTAAATTTATAATGTTTATATATGATAACAAACGTGTGGGGTAATGTTGGATCACAAATTAGTTAAGCAGGCAACCATCTCTCAATGGTTATGTGAGAAGGACATACTGATAAAAAAGATGGTAGACACCTCTAAATTAATATAGAAAATCATTGAGCACATATGAATTAGTCTAGCATTATATAAGAACTGTCCTTTTAAAAGAAGAACATAGTCCAACATTAGGGATACTCAAAAACTGACATTATGAGTAATATATGCAGAAATAACTGGTTGTATAATGTAGCAGACATTACACTGACATAGAAAACTCCAAGACTGTCACAATGAGATGCCTAAATAATATGACATGCTATTAAACCAGAAGCCAGTAACCACAATGTACAGCTTATCACTTTCCAAACCAGCTGGGTGCGTTAGTATGCACACACAAGGAATGCGATGGACAGTTGCAGGGCAGACAAATTCTGATAGTGATCAGAGAACCGAGGTTAATTAGGCACTAACCTTGAGAGGTACTGATATATACACATGCCCAGGCATCATCTATAGGTTTGATTTCTTTTTGAGCTTCCCCTTCCATTTCTTTTTAGGAGGCTCTGCTGATTTGAAAGGGGAGCTGGTTACCAGTTCAGCCCAAGAGGAATCAGAAGACCTGCCACCCTGTAAGGCATCTCCAAGGTCATTGCTGACAGGATCCACAGCTGATTCCGGGAGGTCTTCCTGAGACAAGTTTAAGTCCTCTTGTAGTAAAGAAAATTTATTGGAGAGGCTTAGGCATGTAGTGAAGCCAACATGTCGCTCATGCTGAGAGGTAGGCCTAGAAGGAGTAGCATCTGCACAGCAGGCATGTTTAGAAGAAGGTGGATTCAAGTTCTTTTTGTCTAGCAAGTGGGCTGAGATTTGGACAGAAGGTGCTGCATCAGCCTGGAGAGATACAGGTTTCTCAGTGTGTTCATGATTTGAAGCCATAATATGGGTGTGTCAGTCTGATTGGGAAGTTGCAGAGACAGTGGGAGAAGGGGTCACATCAGTATTTCCAAACGGGGCAGTTGGAGGCTGGAGCTCACCAAGAAATGCAGTCAAGGCTTTGGGAGTGTTGAAATCTTTGGTTGAGTCACCCAGAAACAGGCGCATGATGGCAGGATAGCACAGAGCAAAGTTGGTCCCTCGTTGGTGTCGGGTAGTTTAATAGGATTGAAAGCTCTGCTTTCATTAGAGAGTTCCTTAGAGAAGTCTCTAAAAATAGAAATTCTATGATCTTTCCAAGTAAGCGTTCCCACTTGTTTTACTCTATTGATAATCAGTTCAGTGTTGGCATAGTTTAAGAAATTTTTGGTGATATGCCTAGGTTTCTGATCTGGACCAGGCCTCCGTCTTAAAGTATGGTGTGATCTCTCAATAGTAAAGTCATTACCTAGTGGGAGTTTGAGCATGGCTGGCAGCACATGTAATAGAAATGCACTAGTGTCTCCGAGTTCTGCACCTTCAGGAAACCCCAACAATCTCAGGTAATTTCATCTGTTTCTGTTTTCAATGTTATCGATTTTATCTTGTAGGCTTCTGATAACTCTGTCTTGCTCTCTGATGGTGGCTTGCAGGATTGCAGGATGTTAATAGAACTTTCATTTTGAGCAATTTTAACTCCTGCATCATTGATTTTTTGGTCTATCACTTGCACGCTAGTGATGTTTTGTTGAGATGTTATTTTTAAGTTGTTAATTTCACAGATGAATGGTTGAAACATAGTTTCCACTCTGCTAAGGGAGCTGTTTTGCAGGAGCTGCTCAGCCATTGAAGTAGGCCTTCACAGAGAAGCAGTATAAATGCAGAAAAATTATAGCTATAGAGTTATGATATGGAGAAAATAATTTACCAGAGATGAGCTATGATGTTAGTAAAATTATATTCCACTTGCTGGTAAACTCTGACAATCTGGGATGAGGAGGATGGACGATGATAGATGGTAGTCCCAGGGAGAAACAGAATTAAGCAGCCATCTTCGGCACAGCCAGCCACACCATGCCAATCAGTCATCTTGATGTGCTTTGAAGACAGAAGATGAAAAACCACTTCATTGTCACGATTATTATCACTGTCCATCTTTAGTTAATCTGAAAATAGAAAAAAGTTTGTTAAAACCTTGTGTGTTATGAAAATGTGTAATTGCAATTATAACAAATAACACTACATTTCATCTTCTTGTGTTTTGAAGACAGTGTAAATTGCCTTATTAAAATGTGGACATTTACAGTACCTAGACGGCACTCATTAAGGGTTCAGACCCACAACGTGTGCGCATTCTACAACATCTGCTGGACATTGCCCCTTAATCGTTGACCTATTGACAGTTAACCAGTAAGGTTTTGACCCCAAATATAGGAAATGTCAAGATGAACATGCAGATCAAATATTGGGATCCTAGCTTTATCAGTTCTTGAGTTGTCATAATAACCCTATGATATGTATCTGACCTAGACCTTGATCTTCAGCCTTTTAACCCCAGATGTGTTGAACAGCCAGAGTGTGTCAAGATGAATGTGTACAACACATTTAGTGATCCTATTGCAATCAATTTTTGAGTTATTATGTGGACAATCCCATATACCCATGTACCAAGACCATTATGCACACTGTCCAATTCAAGTCGGCGCAGCTAATTAGTGATACCACAAATCCATACCACAGCGATCTAGAAATGTTCATTAGGTGTTCCTCTAGCTGGACCAAGTGATAGATCTTCCAAATGCTGGGTGTGCTACACTGTCATTTTTTACCTAACATTAACTCCTGGTCTAATACTGACTTAATGGTATGAGGAGGATACATTCTTCATATAAATATGTTGGTCATTTCTGTTTCTTTTTCTTGAACAAGTCTTTCATCTGAGCAATTCCTCTTCAGGCACTAGAATTGACTCACCTGTATATTGTTATTCAAACTCCAGGGATGGATGTTATCTCCAGCTGAGACTCTATTTCCAGCAATCACTTTTTATATATAAATCAATACTGGAATTCCAGTGTGCTCCAAAGAAGGGCAAGGAGTATCCTTTGAAAACCCAAAGACAATACTGTTGATTTGGAGATATGACTCACTCACCAGTGTTATATCAAAAAGTTTTTATTGTCCCTCATGGTGACAGTACTGCCATAAAAGCAACCTAGCCAGCATTTCAAGGACCCCTGTCTTCATCATCAGGGCATGCAATTACTAATTAAACTTAAAATAATTATCATATAAAAAAAGTTCTAACATACAATCCTTTACAATCTCTCTATTCTGTTAATAAATTGCAAACCCATTGCTTAAGCTGTAAGTACTTTTAAAATTGATTATTGGGGAGACTCACAAAATGGCTGCCTTTACTGAAATGTTGTCTTCTTGCAAACAATAGCCAAAATTAAAGCAATTTGATGCCAAATAATCTACAAATAATAGTTTCTGTTTTTTTTAGTTTGCATTTGTAATATAATACCACTGATAAAATCTGTACAGAAAAAAAATGAAAGCATATCTGTCCAGCAGGGCATGGCAAAAAGGTACTCTTTGTTTTTCTTATTTTTTCTATTTTCCATTACTACAACAAATAATATAAGAAAATGGTAGTCAAACAGATATTTTAAAAGGATGCCTGTGTAAGTTAAATCTAATTTCCTTTTATTATCACATCTATGTTCAAGTAGCAGAGTGTATATAGACCTAGAATCCATAATAGGCTGGCAGTATAGCCTAGAGGTTAGAGTAACGAGCTGTGAATGAGCTTGGTATATCTAGCAGACCCACCCTGGGTTCGATTCTCACAACCTCCACTTGCATACTGTGTGACTCTGACCAAGTGACTTAACTGCCCAGTGCTCCCAGGTCACCCCTGAAAACAGGCACTTGTGCCTAGTGGGTCTTACCTGGTTACCAAAGACTAAATAAGATACCATTCAATGTTTTGGTGAATAGAGTATGTGGTTAGCAGTGCTTATGTAACTGTAGCTACTTTTTGGCTTTTCTCTATTCCCACCCTTGGTAGGTAAGCCGGGTAGTGAGTAGTGAATAGAAAGCCCAACACCAAGGTTGAGTAGAGTGCCAGAGAAGGAGGAGGTAGAGGTGGATGGTGGGTGTTTCACAACACACTAAGTGGGAAACTGACATGGGAGGCTGGCCTTTATAAGGATGTGAGAGGAGCTATTCCCCCACATTGAACCTCAGGCTTTAGCCCTCCCATTCAAT
This sequence comes from Neoceratodus forsteri, assembly GCA_016271365.2. Classification (NCBI taxonomy): domain Eukaryota; kingdom Metazoa; phylum Chordata; order Ceratodontiformes; family Ceratodontidae; genus Neoceratodus; species Neoceratodus forsteri. The sequence continues at coordinate 695,515,511 of CM057451.1, read as the reverse complement.
GTTTTGGTGAATAGAGTTTGGGGTTTATAGTGCTTATATAACTGTAGTTCACTTTTTGGCTTATCTCTATTCCCACCCTAGGTAGGTAAGCCGGGTAGTGAGTAGGCAATAGAAAGCCCAAAAAGATCACCTCCTCCAGCTCATGGAGAGAATGACTGGCAGCACACAGGAGAGGAAACCACCCCATCAGGAGGAAACCTCTGAGGGCCCATGGCTATTGACCCACTTATCCTCCAGGCAAACTAGGAGGAGCTGATCCTAGGTTCTTGCAACCATTTTCTAATTTCTGAGTATGGTGAACTGATTGTAGTGACAACATTCCATCTTCAGAGTCTGTTGGATTATGCTTTTAGGAAGGTTGATTCTGAGGTTGAAGAGGCAGGTCCAGTCTGAAAGAATGTCCGTATCCTGAATATGGATTAAGTCCAGCTGAAAAGGGGTGAATGCAGTCTAGGAATCCAATGTGATACTGGATGATATTCAATTGGATATAAAGTCAATATGTGCATGAAGAGCATGAATTAATTAAATGAGCTGCCAGAGTCTGAACTGTGGGAATTATGGAGGATTATGAAACCCTAAAAGTAATCTGTCAGACTTTGCAGAAGTTACAGGCATGCTAACGTACTTAATTCCTTCGTAGATCTGTAAAAGTTTCTGATATTTGCATGATTCTTGGAAGAGCTTAATCTCAATAGTGATTAAGAAAATGTAGGAATTGAAAAGGCTAAACAGTGGAGTAGTAGAGGCTTAACATTTGATTTAGAGTCTCAAGGCTTAGAATTCATCAATGTGCAATATTTCACTATGAAGGCATCTGGAGCTGATCAAGGATCCGGACAGAAGCTTTAGGCACATGGTACTAGGGGGTAATGTAAAATAATTCTGACCAATGAAGGAAGGGTTGTATATGTTGCAGAGATGGTAACTGAATATTGATGAGAATAATTGAAAAGTTCAGTACAATGAGTTAGAGATTTAAATAGTTATTGTTGCTATAATGAGATTTGCATAGGCTCATATTCAGAAAGGAATGCTAGTGTGAGATGATGGATATGGGTATTGCTGTGGCTTAATTGCCCATGTCAGGAGCTTAACTGGTTATGGGCTTTGCTTTGCTGGTGGATCCAATGTCTGAATGCTGTGGGGAGCCCAAGAATGGATCTTGCATGAGTCTGTAGACTGATGTGGCAAAGGAAAGTTGAGAGCTACCATAGAATGCATTTTGGGTGCCTAGCATGCTTGGTCAGGTAAGGACTGTTGTGGGGTCTAATTGGGATAGAGAGGTGGCCAGGTTGGTTGTGGATGTGCAGATTGAAGAACCATTGGAAGCCTGCTCTCAGTGGTGGTATTCACTGAAGGGAGTATGGGAAGTAGATCATAGTGGATGAGCAGGAAAGACACTAGATTAGTAGCTGGCATGATTTAGGGTAACACGATAAAGAGATGTAAATAACTTTATAAATTATGATGACATCCAGGGGCAAAGAGGCTTGAACAGAGTAATTTTAGTAAGGTAATTAGGCACCAGATATCCAACAATACATTTTCTGGGATAGTAGCTGGAGAAGGTTTTAAGAGCATCACATGGCTTATTCAGGGAATATGAATTGAATAACATGGTCAGAGTCAACACTTTTTGGAGAAGACTGAGGAAAAGGTATAATAGATGATGCCAGTACTGCTATGAGGGATCCTGCAGTTCCCGTTATCCTTTACACTGATGATTATTATGGAGCTGGTACATCTTGAAAGGAATGAGGCATATGTTTCCAGGTAAGAAGATAGGAGTGAAGGAAACTCCACCAAATCTAGTATCCTATGAAGCCATTGGTAGGTGATGATGTGCATACTGTTTGCATTAATAGAAAATATAAGGAAACATCCTATTGTGTTGGTTAGGAGATGAGATCTTGTATAGTCTAGACAAATGAGATTCCAGAATTGGGTCTTGGGGATGCTATTTGAAAGTACTGATGATTTTATGGTGACATAAGAGTCTACAGAGCAAGCTGTTCAAGGGATGTTAGTAGAAGAAGGTTTCCTCAGGTGAGATAAACAGGTACTCTGTAGAGTATTGAAAGGGTGCTGTTATGATGGTCAATGTAGGAGTATGAGATGGATGAACGGGTAGGAGTAGTTGATCAGGCAGGGATGCTGGACAAAGATAGTTGTAGGAAGGTCCAAAAGAGACACAGTAAATGTGCAGGAGCCCCAAGCCGCCAGGGTGGCAAGGAGGAAGGTAGCAGTCCAAGGATGGAGGGAGAAGTCCAAGCAGAAGGCCACAGACTGAAGAATGGAGCTTGAGAAGATGGCAGAAACTAGGTAGTATCGACATTCGCAGGTGCAGGGAAGGTATGAGACTGGGGCAAGTGCCACAGCATACAAGAATAGAATGTAGGAAAGCTGAATCAGGCCTCAATGGGAGATCCATGTCAAACCAAGGAGCGAATCCAGGTACAAGGAGCTGCAAAGTTGAGGTGTGAGGGTCCCATGTCTGAAGGAGATGGCAAACTGGAAGTGCAGGTAGCAAGATGCTGTGGTGGTAGGGAACAGATTCCCACCTCCAAAGGAGATGGTGAGTTGGAAGTACAGGTAGCAAGATGCAGTGGTGATAGAGAATAGGTTCCCACCTCTGAAGGACATGGCAAACTGGAATTGCTGATAGGAAAAAGAGTAATTGAATCACCAATGGTAGACTTTTGGCTGGAGATGAGGGCAACTAAAGGGAAAACTGAAGATGGCCTCAGACACACATCATCAAAGACGAGCAAATTACACATATCCAGCAGGAAGCAAAAGGAGATGTGGGCAGACATGTCCAAGAGGAAAGCATGTGTGACTCAGAATCATATGGAGCAGCAGTTAGGGAGGAGATGGCCACATGGAGCTAAGAGTGGAGGTGATTGAGCCAGATGGCAAGTCACAACAACAATGCACTAGAGTACAGGAGGAGGTGGAAGGCAAGCAGCTAGGAAGTCCAGGAGTCTGATGGACTGGGGGAGCTGAAAACCGAACAAGCTGACGGGGATCAAATACAGAACATGAGGAGGCAAAAGGCAAGGGGAAGTACATCGATTCCATGTAGGTATTGAATGTAGGTGGGTGAGATAGAAGAGTGGAGGCAAATGGTGTCCAGTGGTCCTGTTCCCAGAGGGAAGCAGCAACTGGATATCTGGTATAGAATGCATTTGATTGAAACAATAGACTAAAGATACAGACTCCCACCCCCAGCAGTTGGAGTGAGCTAACCTTCCCTCGATACCACACTGGGAGGAGTCAGGGATGGAAACTGCAGGCAGATGGTATGGAATAGAATCACTTAGAGCTGAGGCTGAAGAGACATGCTCCCATTCCTGGTAGACAGAGCAAGCACACCTTCACTCAATATCACAGAAGGCAGAGTTAGGGATGGAGGATGATGGGGTGCTGGTATAACTAGTAGCTGTTGGTAAACAATCCAGTAGGGTAAGTTGGTAGATGGATTGAAACAGAGTGCATTCCAGGGCAGACAGGGTATGCCTACCTATGCTCGATGCCTCAAAAGGCAGAGTTAGGTACAGAGACCAGAAAACTGCTGGTATGGGCTGAGCAAGGAAAGGGAAGTTAACTGCTGCATATTAAGTAAGCAGCAGAAAAGGGGAGGATGCAGGGAATGCAAGCAGGGGGAGAATGAGCGCATTGGGGAACAGGAAATGGATGAAACATATGAAGCACATAGAACAGACAATGGCAAACAGTGCAGGAATGATATGGGCAGGAGCACTGTATTAGAGAGGGACAGACAAAACAACCACTTGGGATCTGGAGGGGATGTAGGAGTGTGCAGGAGCCCAATCAGCATAGTGAAGGAGGCACAGAAGATTATGAGAGCTAGAAGGTATGAAGTACTAAGGGTACCATGGGGTAAATTCAGAAGCAATAGGCTTAGCAGGGTATATTTTTATTTATTTATTTAAGAATCAGTTTACAACCTTTGAGCCAGAGGCTCGTTTCCAAAGGTACTTCGTCACATAAAGACATACATTGTGTTTTGGTTACATAGCAAAGATTTGCAAAACAATAGGCGTTCAACAGAGGCGCCATGTCACATTGTGGACAGACAAATACAAATTGGGTACAGGGTACATGTAATTGATAACAGGTGTTCCACAAGTTGGTATCAAGTGAACGTTCTGGTAGGTAAACACTGAAACAGCTGGCACTGGCCAGGTTAAACATAGACATGGTGTACAGGGAAGTGGTGGAGGGGATGGTTAGGTGGAGAGCTGCCCGGGGGGCATTGTCATGTATATGAACGCTTGTTGCTCATTGTGCCTTTCCTGGACAAAGACAGTAAAAACAATATGAGCCTGTGTTATGATTCTGAAAATATTATTCTCTTTCTACCTAGATTTGACTGAAAAAGAAAAAAAATAGCACACGATTTATTGTTTATTAATTGCAAAACACATAGATGGACAACATTGTTAAAACATGCATAATCTGAAATGCATTATCAAAAGAGTATTTTACTTCTTTCGATGAAGTTAAAAGTATAACAGTTTCTTTCTGAAATTCTTTGGATGGAATGGGATTTTTTAATTACAACACTTTATACATTTATAATAAATGTTTTGTATGTGCATTGAAACTAGTGAGTTACCACCTTTACATTTCAAACTGTTAGTAAAAATAATCCAATAGAATCTGCCATTGTTATGGTAGAAAATCCCATTCCATCCAAAGAATTCCAGTAAGAAACTGTTACACTTTAAACATCATCAAAAGAAGTAAAATATTCTTTAATTAATGTTGATCATTTTTTACATACAGATAAAGATACTTTTATCTCCAGTTACAACCTCCAGGTTGATATTTTTTCGTTACAGCCGGGAGGTTGTAATCAGCACCTGTCAAGCAAGCATCACCACAGAAAGCTAACTGGTGCATAGTTTCACTGTGGGTGGGCTGAACGTCTTACCCAAAATGGCAGATCCATTATCGAGCACCAGTATTGGCACTCAGGCTTTGCCACACACTGTTAAGACAAGTAAGATTTTAAATATTTTTAAACATCTTTCTAGTTGATCTGCCTTGAAAATGAAAAAAATGTATGTGGTTGATCCTGCTGCTCATACCCTCGAGCGAGTCTTACACTATGCAGTTATGTTGATGGACTGCATCTTTCTAGAATGCTATTACCACTGTACTGTAAAAAAGGAAAAAGGAAATAAAAAACACGAACAAAAAGAAACAAACAAAAGGGAGAGACAGGCAGTCTGTGTGTGTGTGTGTGTGTGTGTATCTCTAGAAGTGCTGCACTAACTGAACTGTGCTGAAAGGGAAAAAATGATCACCATTAATTAAATAAAATAATATATAGTGTGTGTGTGTGTGTGTGTGTGTGTGTGTGTGTGTGTAAAACAGAATTTTACACACAAACTTGGTGTGAGATGCTTTTATAAACACTTTGGGCTTTACCCTCAGGGTTTATGTGGCACACCTTGTGTTTGTAACATTCTGGTTACACCCACCCACCCATATATTATTCCATATTTTAATAATACATTTCAGTTTATGCATGTTTTAACAATGTTGTCCAGCTATGTGTTTTTGCAATTAGTAAACAAGTAATAGTGCTGTTTTTTTTTTCCTTTCAGGTCAAATCTGGATAGAAAGAGTATAACATTTTCAGAATCTTAACACATGCTCAAAACCCATTCTGCTGGGTGAATAAAGCTTGTTCAAAGTTATTTGCTTTAACCTCTTGGCTGTACTGCTAGCTGATAATCAAATGCTACACATTTCATTACTAGCCCCATGATGCCTGGCCAGTAGGTATGTTGCTACATTTTTAACTTGTAGACCTGAGTTCACTTCTTAAATTGTAAGAGAAAAGGCTGCAAGAGAAGGAATGGAGAAATACAGAAGTTGGTGCTGTGGCAGTCCCAGAAATCTGTACTGACATGAACACAGCCAAGGTTTAGAAATCCTTATATGGTGCCCCAAAACCTGTTGGCACTACAGAGACAGCCTTGATATGTGTAGTTTTTGATGATCAGCTGGCAGTATAGTCTAGAGATTAAAGCAATCCTGAAGATTGGTTATTTTTACTAAAAGTTTGAAGCATAAAGGTGATAACTCACTAGTTTCAATGCACATACAAAACAATTATTATAAATGTAGAAAGTCTTGTAATAACACCTTAAAACACACTTAATAAAACAGATGATCTCCTATTTAATCTTCTGGATTACATACTGTCAAAGAGGACCAAGACCCTAGGTGACATCATTTCCTGTCAGTAGCCCAAAACATGTGGCTGCCACCAGCCATTAATTATAAGCTGATTTACATATGAATAACTCTGGACTGCAAAGACTCATGGATAAACACAATAGCTCATTCAAATTGGCTTTTTATGGGCTTTCGGATATTAAGAAACCCTGTAAATGGCAGTTCTTCTTTAAAGGAGTTAGCAAGGTAAACTGTGTGGAATTATTTATACTGAACCAACTTGTGGTCAAGCAGTCATGAGTGGAAATCAACAAGAGGGAGGTTCAAGTGGGACATGAGGAAGTACTTTTTTATTGAAACTGTGGTGAAACCTTGGAACCATCTGTCAACCAAGCTGGTAGGTGCAAATACAGTCAGCAGATTCAAGCATGCATGGGGTAGAGTGAAGGGAATAGTGGTCACCAGGGGTGGATAAGACCAGGGAGGAAAATGGGATAAGGTGGGGAAGGTTAGTAACCTGGAGGAACATTAAGTTTCAGGGAAGGTTCAAGGGATTGCAAGGAGCATGGGTAGACTGGATGGACCTTTGTTCTTTTTCTACCATCATGGTCTATGTTTCTATGTTTCTGGAAATTCTTCGGGCTCTATGAATGCTTAAGACTATGAATAATTTAGGACTCTGATTTATTAAGACTGTGAATTCTTAGGACTATATGAATGCTTAAGACTATAAATGCTTTTGACTCTATGAATGTGTAGGGCTGTATGAATTGTGTAATCTAGGCCAAGACAACTAAGCAGAAGAGGAATGAATTTGTGCTTAAACTCTAAACAGAATTTTCTTATGCCAGTCTGTGGTCACAGCTGAATCCCTGGACAAGATCTCAAGAAGAACACAAGAACTGGAGAAGTGACATTATCCTCTGGCACCAGTCTGTGGCTCATACCTGAACCACCTGACATGATCTCAAGAAGAATTGAAGAACTGGTGGAATCCTCTGGAAATGGTCTGTGGCTATACCTGTTCAACTGGATAGAATTTTAAGAAAAATGGAAGAACTGAAGAACTGGCACAATCCTCTTCTGCAGCTGTACTGAAATAATCTCTTTTGAAATGATGCAGTCAAATCCTCCCTAGTGGTGCTGATAAATCTTTTTCTGAAAAGATGCTCTCTAGTCCACTTCTGCAGTAATAATAATGTGTCCTCTTCTGTACCAAAACTGAAGGAAACATCCCAAATGTTAATGGTGACCCTAGAAAGTGAACCAGGGTGGTGCCTGACCTTCCTAATTCACTTATGGGGTTACTGGGTGGCATGACTGAGACTAAACACATACTGACGATCTTACTCTAGCTTAATTATGCAACTGACCCATGTATTAGGTTTCTAGATGCTGCTGCTGTGAATTAGGACTATGTCAGGATGTAGTATCAGCTGTTTGTATGTAAAGGAATACTGAAAGCAAAAGTCTTTCATTAGTAAGCAATGCAGGATGAATGCAGTTACTTCTAAAGTCTCTTAATAAGATGGGTCCTTTTGAATGCAGCATTTGAAATTCTTTGTTTCTCAAAAAACAGTATATGAATAGGGAAGTCAGTCTCTTAAAATGCTCACAATAATTAGTCTCGTAGGTAGCTTGAATAAACCTAGGCATGCTCTTAAATACCTTGTAATAAAGTCTCTTAAATTGCTTGCACTGAAATAGGTAGTCTCAGGTAACCAGCATTAACATAGACAGACTTTTATATAGCTGGTAATAAACATGCATTCTCTTCAATAGCTTTCATTAAAATAAGCTGTCTCCTAAGTAACTTGCGTTACTATATATAGGTTCTATAATGCTTGCAATAGAATCTTGCAATAGAATTGACAGTCTTTTAAATAGCTACCATTACATTAAATCTCTGGGCTCTGGCTTCTGGAATGGGGTGCCATCTTAATTGTTATTAATTATTCATTTTGCTTATCCCTGCCTCTTGTACTGCTCCTGGAGGGAGGTATAGTTAACTCCACCCTATGGGTAATCCCTTTCCTTGGTGTCTGCCAGCCTCCCTGGCACTACTCCACAGTGGAGTGTTTTTGTACTATCCACCCTGCTGGTGGTCCTGGAGCCATCAGTAACTTCACCTTTCCCTAACTGTTATCCTGCCTGGATCAAGATGGAGCACCACCTTATGGGCTGTACTTCGATTGTATTATTTTGCCCTGGCTTGATGCAGCCTCACCTCCTGAATGCCCCCAGCATCCCTACAGTGTTGATGTCTCCTGCATCATCCACTGACCAGATGCTATAGTGTCACATACAGTATGTGTGTAAAAGTGAAAACTCTAAGCTAATAGCATAGTGGGAGAAACTGGTAAAATTATGTAGCGTAGAACAAGCTCTGATGAGAGGAACGACCTCACTCACTGGTGTGTGGAAAGAGGAATAGGAAGATTCATGTGGCTCCTGCTGTGAGAGGAAGGTGCAACCTTTACAATGAGAGCCTAAAGTATTGACTCATGTTCAGGGTAAGGATTGACTGTTTCTGTACAGTGCTAACATGGAAAGCTTTCGGGGTCTGGGTTCCTCTGTGTGAAACTGAATATATGGCAGTAAAGCATTAATACTGTTTCCACACCTTACAGTGTGATTTTATTTCTTTTGGAACAGAGTTCCAAGCAGAACTCACCCACAGCTGTGTAAATGATCTGTAATGTGTGTGTCATACAGGAGAACACTTAGTGAGCAACTCAATATACCCATAGACACAGAAGGTCTTCCCAGGTCATGCCTAACCCTGCTGACCAAGTGAGGGTTATCACATGGTGTCAGCCTTGGCTGACAAATATAGTACAGCAGCAGCTGAGAGAACCCAAACTAGATGTTGGGGTTGCAGGAATGTAAAGAAAGAAAAAGGAATTGCACTCAGATTTATTTTCTTTGCAAAATAAATAGTTTTGTTTCATATGATAAACATTGATCTGTAAGTGCTCTCAGATACTTAAACTGACTTGCAACATCCAGAGGAATTCCATTGTTGACTATTAAAGCAGCAGTGCAAAGGCATTTTTTTTTCTAAAAAGCTACTTTCAGTCACAGTTAATACACATATAAGCATACCTGTCACATCTACATTTCTAGGTACCTCCTATGCTGTGCAACATGAGTCTTTTTTATTTTCTTGAGCCAACCCTTGTCAAATCTACAATGCTATTTCTAAGCCAAATGTGGTGGCCATCTTTTTCCTTGAGAAAAAAATGAAATTACAATATTTATAAAATACCCAAATGTTGGTAGAACTAAAAGAAATTACCAAACAAATAAAACTGGTAGTTGTAGGAACCTTTTATAGTAAAACAAGGTAGGGTCACATTTTTTTGCACAGTTTTGTTGCTATAATGCTTTAAATTGCTCCCAACTCTTGCAAACTTCTGAACTGATCCAAATAAAAAGATTTGGTCTTTTTTTCATTTAATGCCCATTTGTTCTTTAGAAACCAGTGCTGTATAAATCATTGCTTTTTACAAATTCTGTTGGTCTTCCTTAGTTAAAGTTCCTACATAGAGAACAACACCACCAGAATGCATGCTTACCAGCAGTTGAACAGAAAAATGGTAATTCATCCATTAAAATGGAGAAAGTTAAAGTGCCTAAAACTGATCCTTCTAATAAACACATTTGCACTGTATCTAATAATAATAATAGTAATAATAATAATGGAAGTAATAAGAGTTGATAAAGCAATGGGGCCAGATTGGGTGCACCCCAGGGTCCTTAAAGAACTAAAAGAGGTGGTGGCTGAACCTCTGTCTATCCTGTTTAGCCGATCACTGAAAACAGGGGAGGTACCCAAAGACTGGAGGATAGCAGATGTAGTCCCCTTATACAAAAGTGGGAACAAAGAGGAAGCGGGGAACTACAGACCAGTCAGCCTCACCTCGGTAGTGGGGAAGATCATGGAAGTACTACTGAAGGAGAGATTGGTGGAACATCTGAGTGGTGAATGGACTACAGGACCCAAGGCAGCATGGTTTCACCAGGGGGAGGTCATGTCAGACCAACCTCATTGAATTTTTTGACTGAGTGACTAGGGAGGTGGATCAGGAGAGGGCAGTGGACATGGCCTATCTGGACTTCAGCAAGGCCTTTGACACTGTGCCACATAGAAGACTATTACACAAACTGGGGAATATGGGTGTGGGCAGAACAGTAGTGTGGTGAGTAGGTAACTGGCTGGGTGGCAGGACACAGAGGGTGGTGGTAAATGGCTGTCACTCCACAGAGGGAAGAGTGACCAGTGGGGTACCACAGGGATCGGTGCTGGGACCAGTCCTATTCAATATCTTCATCAGTGACATTCATGCAGGACCTAGAAGGCAGAATTTCACTGTTTGCTGATGACACAAAGCTCTGTAACAGAGTAGACACACCAGAGGGTGTAGACAGAATGAGAAGGGACCTGCAGAAACTTGAAGAATGGTCAGGGGTTTGGCAGTTGAAATTCAATGCAAGGAATTGCAAGATAATGCATATGGGGCACAAAAACCCTGGCACAATATATCAGTTGGGGAGTGAGGATATAGCATGTACCAAGCAGGAAAGGGATCTTGGGGTTATCATCTCTGATTACCTCAAGGCAAGGAAACAGTGTGACAAGGCAGCAGGTAAAGCAAATAGGATGCTGGGATGCATAGGCAGGGGCATCACCTGCAGGAAAAGGGAGGTCATAATTCCACTATACAAGACACTAGTGAGGCCCCACCTGGAGTATACTGTACAGTTCTGGAGACCTTACCTACATAAGGACATAGACAGGATAGAGAGGGTTCAGAGGAGGGCAACAAAGATGGTGCATGGATTGCATCACAAGTCCTATGAGGACAGGTTGAAGGAACTGAACATGTACTCCCTGGAGGAAAGGAGGGAGAGAGGGGATATGATAGAGACATACAAGTATCTTACAGGGAGGAACAGGGTGCAGGAATACACTATTTTTAAGTGAAAAAGATGTTCCAGGACTAGAGGGCATGGGATGAATTTGGAGGGAGGACGATTCAGAGGAAATGTGAGGAAGAATTTCTTCACAGAATGGGTGGTGGACAAGTGGAACACCCTGCCAGAGGAAGTGATGGGGGCTGAAACAATCACGGGATTTAAGAATGCATGGGATAGACATAAAGGAATTCTGGAGGTCAGGGGTAAGGGACAACAGACTTCTTGGAAAACATAAACTGAACTTTACAAGCTCAAATGGGCAGACTGGGTGGGCCATAGGCCCTTATCTGCCGACACTGTCTATGTATCTATGTATCTATGTATCTATGTATCTGCTAAACAATATAATCCTTGCAATAAATACATTTACATTAGATAAGAGAAACACTCCATTTTTTAACATTTTGCATTCTCTCTGAGAGAGAGTTTCTGAGCAATACCTATATAACGGCATACTTACAAATGTACAGTGCAAAATATTCTAAATGGACACTTTTAATGCCTGGTCATTTTATAAGTGCAATAATATGCTACAGGGTGCTGGGTTTATTGGGGGCATCATAAATCAGTACCCACTGGAGGAGCACCTGTTTCTCCCAAGGAACATAACACCCTGTCACGTGTTACTACCAGCAGTTGTAAATGTGCGTGTAGGTAGCATTTTAATACAGTATACACAGAGCAATACATCAAAGCTGTGTCAACATGGCAAAGTTATAATGAGTTAATGCAGAACATTTATATAAAGACCACATTTTCTATTGCTCACCCCAAAACCACATAAGATCCTTACGTGGCCCCATTGCCACTGCTGTATAATTTATTATTTATCGGTGCCTGAGTATTGGGAAGGAAGGGATCCTATTTTGGCTATGAGGAACTGAGAGCCTGATCCCTTCCATTTTCCTATTCTGAGACAAGCCCCTAAACTAGCACTTTTATGATGTATAAATACAGAGAGTGTGGGGACATGTTCTATAGACTATAATAGGAACAGTTTTTAAAGTTCCTTCTTTATACTTTAGAGTTCTGATTCAGACAAATCAAGGCTACTCCTAGGTAGACTAGGTTTGCTGACAAAGGCACCCAGCTTGACCTGAGCTCTTTTCTTCTAGGTTTGCTTATAAGGACAGATCAAGGAACATTATCAGAGCAAGGAAAAAAGATAAAGGCTTCTTTCGCCTAGGCAGATTTACTGTGTGATATTATTTTCTTTTGTGCTAACAGGTTTTGTAACTGTCTTTTGTTAACATTTTACTGCTTTATTGTTCTCTGATTCAAATTGCTGTTGCAGGATATACTTTCTGCTGCATTATTACAAGGTGTGCTTACAGGTTTTATTACTGTTTTGTGCTTACAGATTACTGCTGTAATTTTCTCTGATTCAAATAGTTTTTTGCAAGGTATATCTTCTGTTACTGTTTTATTTTTTTCTGTAGCAAAGTGTTTTTTGCAGGGTATATCTTCTGTGAAATTATTACAGGTGGTGCTTTACAGATTTTACAGTTTTATCTATCATTAGGCTAAGCTTTCAGTGATACTGCATTTGTTGTTGATTGTTTCTGCTCTTACCTCTTTGTTTCTTTCATCCATGGTTTTCTTTTTTGGCAGGGGAAGAGCCCAGCCACCAACCCCCAATCCCCAACCACCCCATGCTATACTCCTTTTATAGGGTAGCACAGTTGTGACATTTCCTGCAGCAAAGCAGGGAAGGAAGATCAGAGGGGTATCCACACAGTGACCTCACTTACAGGGGCACAAGTAATTTAACTTGTTATAACAAGTTATACAAAAATAAACGAACAAAAGAAAAAAATCAAAGTTTTGCTTTCATTTTCCTCCTTCTAATTACTTGGACCAGGTTATAAACCCAGCAACTCATCTGGAATGGATATTATTAACTGCAGGCATTGCAGAACACTTTTCCAAAGGGCAGTTACACAGGATTTAGGATGCTGTCCTACATGCTGTACCATTGGAGACCTAAGGGCTCAGTTTCAGGCAGTTTGGGCTGAGATTGTGCACCTCAAATCGCATATTCAGAAGGAAACATATTATAAGAACTGCCCGCCATTTCCCCAGCACCCTACTGAAGCATCTCGACCACAGATGGTAGTTGGTCCAGGAGATTTGCAGGTGGTTAGGAAGGGCAAATCGGGTGCCCCATCATGCAATGCTCTCCAATGCATCACCTCCATAACCATATAAAAACTACAAACAGGTATCTGCCTCTATCTCTGAAATCAAACAAAGGGGCATAGGACACTGCAGAGCAGAACACTGCAGCACAGGAGTTAGCATAACAAAACTCACCCAAAACAGGGACCGAAACAAAAAAAGCAAAAAGGAAATCCAAAACACTTCTGATCATAGGAGATTCCATGATTCAGGGAGTTGATACCTACCTCCAGCTGGGGATAATGGTCAAATGCCTCCCAGGTACATCAGTGGGGAGAGACACTGACAGCATTGCTAAAATTGTGCAGGAAGCAGGAGAAAACATCGACATCCTGGTACATATAGGGAATAACTATCTCACCAGCCAGTCATTTGTGGAGACCAAGGACCACCTGACCAGGCTGGGAGACACACTGTCATCCATTACATCCAGTACCTCCTTCTCTGAGATCCTGCTGGTCTGGGAGAGGGGGGCAGATAGACAGAAAGTCAGAGAAGGGGAGATAGGGGAGCTAAACATGTGGTTCAAGGGCTGGTGCCAGAAAAAGGATACACGTTTGTAGGTACCTGGCAACAGTAATGCGACCGAAAGTTCTTTAAATTCAATGGACTGCATCTGACTAAGGAGGGAGTCAGAGCATTAGGGGCAGAAGTTTGATGTCTTTGCAGAATATTTAAACTAGCAAATGGGGAGAGGAGTGCAACACCCCATGCATCGAATAGGAAGAACACCCCTCCCCCCTCAGCTAGTGATCAAACCAGAGTTCAGCATGATTATAGTTCATTTCCATCACCAGGTAAGGAAAAAGGTCCTGCTCCCCATATGACTCACAGGGGAAACACCGGACCTTGCCCAACAATTAACACACCGAAATCTGGCCAATGGAAAATCATGTACACAAATGCCTGCAGTCTGGGAAACAAGATCCCAGACCTGCAGGCAACAATGACAGAGGCTAACCTGGACATAGTAGCCATTACCGAGACATGGTTCACCAGTAACCACACTTGGGAGACTTCAGTACCCAGCTATGTACTGTTCAGAAGAGACCAAGGTGCACAAAGGGGAAGAGGTATAGTGGCCCTTTATATCAACGAAAATATCAAAGCCACAAAATTCAGAATACACATATGGAGCCAGAAGAACTGTGCGTCACCCTGGAAACAGGAAATGGGACAATCATATGAACTGGCTTTGTCTACAGGCCTCCAGACCAGGAGAAGGACATAGGCACATTACTGTTAGAAGATATACAAAATATGACAGATAAAGGGGAGTTTCTGATAATGGGAGACTTCAACATGCCAGATACAGATTAGTCAATACCAGCAGAAACATCCACCAGTAGTAGACACATGGTGGATTCCCTGCAGTGGGAGGTCCTCAAACAACTGGTACAACAACCCACAACAGACAGGACTATCCTAGATCTAGTGCTGGCTAATGGGGACAGGATTACAGATCTCCAGGTAGAAAGTCACATGGGGGCCAGTGACCATCACACAGTATTGTTCACATTGGCCACTAGAACTAAATCAACCCATTCCAATGCAAAAATATGGGACTTCAGAGGAGCTGACTTTGATAAGATGGCCAATAGAGTTAAGCTAGCCCTGGCAAGAAGAAATACAAATGAGGGGGTACAGGTAAAGTGGGCAAGCATTAAGGATGCAATACTTAAAGCAACATCCCACTGTGTTACAGAGAAAAGCAAGAGCAAAACAAAGAGGAAACCACTTTGGTTCTCAAAAACAGTAGCAGAAAAGGTCAGAGCCAAAAGTCTGGCCTTCAGGAAATATAAAGGAACGCAGTGGGATGAAGATAGGGAGGCATACCAAACTTCCCTAAGGGAAGCCGGGAAGGCAGTAATGCAGGCAAAGGCCCAAACCGAGGAAACAGTAGCATGAATAGTAAAAGAAGGGGACAAGACTTTCTATAGATACATTAGAGAAAGGAGAAAGTCCAGAGGTGATATTGCTAAGATCAAAGGGGATAAGGGGGATTGTGTGGAGGAGGACCAAGGAAAAGTATCTATCCTAAATAGATACTTCTGCTCAGTATTTACTGAGAAGAAGGTAGGGCAGGGCCCACAGCTCAGCGCACCATGGACACATGGGGGAAGGAGGTGTGGACTAGTTCCTTCACAAAAGAAAGAGTCCAACAAGAGCTCGCTATCTCAGGGTGGACAAGGCAATGGGACCTGATGGCATACATCCCAGGGTACTAAAGGAGCTAAGGGTGGAACTAGCAGAGAGCCATTATCAGAAATATTTAGAGAATCTCTGAGCACAGGAGAAGTCCCAGAAGACTGGAGAAGGGCTCATGTGATCCTGCTCCACAAGAGTGGTAGCAGGGAGGAGGCAGGGAACTACAGACCATTCAGTCTTACCTCAGTAGTAGGCAAGATTATGGAGGCACTCCTTAAGGAAAGGATAGTGCAACTCCTGGAATCCATAGGAGCACAGGATCCAAGATAGCATGGGTTTACAACAGGAAGGTCCTGTCAAATTAATCTCATAGATTGCTTTAACTGGGTAACCAGAGTGGTGGACCAAGGGGGGTGCAGTTGATGTCACCTAACTTGACTCCAGCAAAGCTTTTGTTACTGTTCCACATAGAAGATTGATTAATAAGCTGGGTAGGCTGGGAGTGGATCAGAAGTTGGTCAACTGGGTGACAAACTGGTTGGTGGGCAGAAAACAGAGAGTGGTGGTAAATGGTATACAGTCAGAAGAGATGCAAGTCACAAGCGGGGTACCTCAGGGATCAGTCCTTGGGCCAGTCCTCTTCAATATCTTCATCAGAGACATTGCAGATGGACTAGAGGGTAAGGTTTGTCTGTTGCAGATGACACCAAGATCTGCAAGACAGTAGATTATCCAGATGGGGTGGGCAGAATGAGAAGAGATCTGGATAAATTGGCAAAATGGTCGGAAGTGTGGCAACTGGTGTTTAATGAAGTGCAACATCATGCACATAGGGAAGAGAAACCCTGAAGCCACCCATAGATTGGAAGGGGAGTTACTGGCAATCACAAGAGAAGAAAGAGACTTAGGCATCATCATCACAGATGACCTCAAATCATCCAAGCAGACCACTAAAGCAGTAGGTAAGGGCTAGAGGGATGTTGGGGTGTATTAGTAGGGGTATCCCAAGTCATAAGAGGAAGGTAATAATCATCCCTCTTTACAAGACACTGGTTATGCTCCATCTGGAGTACTGCGTGCAGTACTGGAGGCCACACCTACACAAGGACATTAACAAAATGGAGGCAGTCCAGAGAAGGGCAACCAAAATTGTGCAGGGACTGCATCAGAAAACATATGAGGACAGATTAATGGAGCTCAATATGTATACCCTAGAGCAAAGGAGGGAGAGAGGTGATATGATCAAAACATTCAAATGTCTTAAGAGCATTAAAAGGTGAAAGAGTCTAACATGTTTCAATATAGCAAAAATAGCAGGACAAGAGGGCACAGCATGAGATTAGAGGGATGCCAATTAAGGAGTAATGTGATGAGGTCCTTTTTCACAGAAAGGGTAGTGGATGCATGGAACAGCCTACCTCAGGAAGTGGTGGATATAGAAACATAGAAACATAGAAACATAGGAACAGCCTACCTCAGGAAGTGGTGGATATGAATACAGTGCAGGGCTTCAAACAGGCATGGGATAGGCATAAGGGAGCAATACAGATGAGTATGATTAGATAAGCCATTGACAGAGTAGAGGCCTATGGTACATTCATAAGGTAGAAAAAATGGGCAGACTGGATGGGCCTTGCAATCTTTATCTGCCATCAACGTCTATGTTTCTATGTTTCTATGTAACTAACAAGGGGTTTGTTAGTTGAACAGAGTCCTTGGCTTGTCTGAATCAGAATTTTTAAGTATGAAATCAGAACTTTAAACACCAGCCCTATTGTAGTCTACGAAGAGCACCACTGTGCTCCCTGTATTCTTACATGTTCTCAGTCTTCAAATAGGGAATTGGAAGGCATCAGGCTCTCGACTACCTACAGCCTAAATATGATCCCATCCCTCTTAATATACAGAATGCAATGACGTATGAATTATTCTGCAGTGGACTTGGTGCCAGGTAAAGGTCCTTATGTGGTTTGTGGGGCAATTCATAAGAGAGCAGAAAAGCTGCTCTTTAAAACAAATTAGGTTCCCAGCTCTAATGGTAAGCTCTGTGGGTTCCATTGGTAGCCCTTTCTAAAGATAACGTCTTTGATTTAGTTTGGTCCAGCATTAGAGTCCTACACAGCTCCATTATTAGATTTGTGATGGGGCTACTATCATGGACCCACGACTGCCTTCTTTATGAATCTTCAGCTTCTTATCACCTGAAGACAGGTTTAAATTTAAATCTTGTATTTTCTCTAAAAAAATTGTCCTGTGTAAAATGCTAATGAGCATAGAAAGTCTTGTACCTTTTTGGCAAAATGAGAAGATCACCAGGTCACATGTGGGCATTTGTTTCAAAATACCCCATAGAACAGCAGATGGACAGTAAGCCCTAGTTTATGTTTCAATACATTATTATAATAACTTGCCACATTCTGTCAAAAACAGTAGCAGAGTCTCTGTTTTTTAATCCAGATGGAAGAAATTGTTAGTGGACCAACAAAATTGTTTAAGTTCCCATTAAATTGTCATGTATGTGCATTATATCTGTTTTAATAATTGTAATGTTAATCATGTTTGTGTTTAACACTGGTCGCATCTGAAAATGGACAATTTTTGGCCAATATGCTTTTCCAGTGTACTCAATAAAAATGGATGAAATGATAAAAGATTTGATGGCCTAACCTTTTGAACTTTTAGAGGTACAGTAGGAATGCTAGTTTTTTTTTTCGCTATTAATTTCTGCTCCTGTTGCTGTGGCTCTACCTCTGGAGGGAGACCCCAGCAACTTCCCCCCAGCAGCCACCAGCTGGCACTGACCCATACCCCCAGAGCTTACCCCCCTGGAGGGGCCAGCAGGGTTCTATCCCCCGCCAGATACCAGATCTAATGTGTCCAGTGCCATGGCTAGTCGAAAGTGAGACCTGCAAGGCACCTCTCATCATGCGCCACAGCAAAGTATTTTCTCCTCCCTATTTTGTCCTTGAAGATGGGGCATGCAATGACACTGGCGGAGGGAGTGCACATGCCCCTGCATGTGCTCCTCCAGGCATGTGCCCCACCTCCACCCACTTCTCCACCATTGGTGCACTGCCCCCCAGCCTCTACTAGGAGCCAGTCAAATGCCAAACACTGGTATCTCCCCTTCCCTCCCTGGACAAGGAGAGCAGTCCCTTGGATGCTCGATCCTACTCCTCCCCTGCCAACCTCTGGTGACCCATGCTCATTCCCGAACACAGGTCACTGGCACAGAGCAAGATAAGACATCCAGCACCTCAGCCCTCAGCACCACCGGGCCTGTCTTTGTTTTTGTTTTTTAGTGAAAGATAAGTATCAGCTTGATATGGTCAAAGTATGTCAATTAGGGTTACTCAGAATCTGATATTAACAGAACTGAATTAGCAGATTCTGATTCATTTTGTGGATTTAAAATGTTTGGAATTAAGACCTGAATTCCTAAATCCTAAAACTGTTTAAAACAGACTTGGAAAAGGAATATGATTCTGAAATCCAAATCTGGAATCTAAAATCTAATTTCAGTTGCATGCAAGAAGTACAAACCTGAACTTCTTATCTACTAGTATTGGGGGCTATGCACTATCAGGAAGAAAGTACATGCCAAAGGTGCCTACCCCACCCATGTAGCTCTGCACCTGTGGTCTGGTGAACAGAGGCCAGTATTCACTAATGGCTGCCACCTGTCTGCGGTTCCACCCCCCCCCGGCACACAGGACTCTGCAGGGCAGCTCGGGGCAGAGTTGCAGATCCAGGCAAACATCCAATGGGATGCCCGTCCTGGGTCACCAAGTGGATTTCCTATGTGTTTCAGCATGGGTCTGGGTGCATGAATAGCACCCACAGGCTCCCAGACCCATGCGGCCATGCCACATTGGCTGGGGACCACTGGCTGAGCCCCTGGTGGTCCACGACCACCCACCGCACATGCTTGCTCCAACCCCGACGCAGTAACAGACCCCCCACCCCGCCACTTGACAGCCCTGGCCCAGGAACAATAGAATACCCCCTGCCCCACTTCATGAAAGCCCCCATCCCAGAACATGTGAATGGTACTGATGCCACCCTATACATGGGGACCATACCCCCCTGCACATGCCCCACCCTACAAATACCCAACCCGGTCCCCCGGTAATAGCAGAGGTGGCCAGGGGGCCCCACCCACCAGTGGCATTGACAATCTCCCCCATACCTGCTAGTTGGTGCCGCAGCCCTAGACAGCCAGAGGCACAGCCCTCCTCACACCTCCTTGGCAGTGGGCCATCTATGCGAGGCTGAGTGCATGACCCTACATATAGTTGTCAGTGCTGTGGATGGGTGGGGGTTTAATGAACACCATCGGGAGTTGGGGAAGCTGGGATCGGGGGCTGAGCAGGTATACTGGGCTGCTCTTCTGAGCACACCACTAGTGGACTATGGCACTGAACCACTGGTGTGTGTAGCCATAAACGTGTCTGATGGGACCACCTGCAAAATGGGTGGTTGTACTGTTCAAGGGGCATGGGTGTCTATGTATGGGGAAGGGGGTAGTGTGTGTGGGGACTGCATTCATTGGGCTGGTGCACCCAGGTGTGTGTGTGTTGGGGGATCTGCAGTGCCAGGGAGAGACACAGATGTGTACTGTGGTAGGGGGATGGACAGGCATGGGGGACATTTGTGGGGATCCATTGCTGTGGGACTGGAGCTATTTGCCAGGACCAGGCAGGGGCCTGTTAGTGTGCCCACAAGTACAGCAGTTGCAGCAGGGTCCCTCCTGCTGTAGCCTGCACTCCCATATGACACCCTGAAGCTGGTGCTACGTGCCTTTGTGAATAGCGCACAGTGCTGGCATGCCCCCACCTGCCCATGGCATGTTGCCATCTGTGCAGCCAGGGAATTGGGTGCATAGCTGTCTTGTGCCCCATTAGTGAATGCCACACAGAATCCACTGGACTCCACTCTGCGGCATTCATGCATATCTGTGCCAACGTGCCCAATTTCCCTGGCACGTAGGCATCATACATTTGGCCCATTATTAGGATTTCAGATTCCAATTCTGAATGGGATCTTCTGAAATCCTAAAAAATTCTAGTGGAATGGATTTGTATAAATCCAAGCACCTGTATACTGTAACTATTTCCATGCAGCAATGCATGTTGATACATGCTTGCTGACATAATAAAAAAAAATATTTAGAGGTATTGTATCAATACAGTTTTATACACATTTATAGAGTGAAGCTGTATCAAAATGCCAGAACCAGGCTGAGCTGAATCCAAGCTTTTCGTTTTTTTTTTAATTAAGTTCTGCTCCCTAGCTGCTTCAATGTTACTCATTTCCAAACATGATCCTTTTGAAAAGAGTCATCTTTACAACTTACTGATTGGAGCTTCATTTTTGTGTTGCTTGCACACACGTGCAAGAAACACACTGCATCAGCAGTTAGGGAGCATGCCACAGTGTGTCAAAAAAATCCACCACATCACCACACGGTCAGCGGTTTTGATGCATTACAAGCAGGGCCCCTAGTGATCTGCTGCAGAATTTTCTAATTTCTGTGGCAGGGCTCCTTGGCTTCTGCAGCAGCATTTTCTGATTTCTGCAGCATGATTTATTCATTTCTCTGGCAGAACATAGGCTTTCCATTGGCTAAACATGCTGTGATGTCATCAATGGCATCACATGCTGAACATAGAGGAGGGGCTTCAGGATAAACGTGATGGGAAAGAAAGTCTGACACTATGGAAAAACAGTATATTTGAATGAAAATTCAGCAAAACCAATAAATTATGTGGCACTATATATATTCTGTGACATGATGCAAATTCTATGGAACATTCCACAACTGCAGAACCACAGAATTCTAGGGGTCTTGATTACAAGCTACCAAAACAGCTGATTGCATAATATCCCCATGGTGACGACTTCTCCGTCGGTCTCTCACAGTCCCCAGGAAGCCAATGGAAAGCTGCCGCCTGCCATTCAGTGTGCCTTCCTGGTGAAATATTTCAATAAAAAAAAAGTGGACAGGGTGCCCAATCCCTCTGTCAGCATGACCACCTCCCCAGTTCATCTGCCGATGGGGAAGCCCAATCCCCATCAGCATAATGCACCCCCGAGTAGCTGATGTGTCCCCCCCAGCACACTGAATGGCCAACGGGCATGCCCAATCCCCTCTCGGTTCCACTGCCCCCCAAACAAACTTCCATCTGCCATGCTGGGAGCCCACCCCAGTGTGGCAAAAGTCTCCTTGGCCAACAGTGGTGCTCAATCCTCCATCGGCTCCACTGTCCCCCCAAACAAACTACCTGGTGCCATGCTGGGAGTCCACCCCACTGCGGCAAAAGTCCCCCATCATTTTTAAAAAAAAAGACCTAGAAGAAAAACAACATCCCTTGTTGATTCTCTTGCCCCCTTCCACAACGAGCACCCACCCTCTGCATACCCCACCTCCCCACACCCCCACCTCACCCCAAACTTACCTCCAGAGCCCAGCATGACAATCTTCAGTGGACTGGGAACCGGTCTGCACTATTCAACGCTGACCATGAACTGAAGAAATGCTGGTAAGCTGTACAATGTCATATATGTTTTTTTTTTCAACTTTGGTGCATATCTCGGCCATTTTCAACATGGGGTTCTTGGGACGCACCTCA
Organism: Neoceratodus forsteri; assembly: GCA_016271365.2. Taxonomy (NCBI): domain Eukaryota; kingdom Metazoa; phylum Chordata; order Ceratodontiformes; family Ceratodontidae; genus Neoceratodus; species Neoceratodus forsteri. The sequence continues at coordinate 695,493,354 of CM057451.1, read as the reverse complement.
TGAAATCAGTCACTGTCATTTTGTTATTTGGTCCTGAAAGGTGATTTTGCAGTCACTGGCAGAACCACCTTTTGGGACTGACTAACAAAACGACAGTGTCACAGTTAATGAGGTAGACCCCCAAAAACCCTATGTTGAAAATCTGGTGAAAAATTCCCAAAAATGACTGTTTTCCTACACACGCTCATAACTCCAAGCATTTTTAATATTTTAACTCCAGATTTTCAACATTGCCATTTTACCACACCTTCTTATGAACAGTACAGCTGTCATTTTTCACGTCTCGCCTGAAATGTGTTTTCACACATGTAGCGCACAATGGCGTGGTTGGTGTGTGAAATCAATGTTCAGGACAGATTAAGAATATCACAGTGACACTGTTCTTGAGGTAGGCCTCCAAAAACCCTATGTTGAAAATTTGGTGAAATAATTCCCAAAAATGACTGTTTTATGAACATGCGTTGCGCAGTTCCTACACACGCTCGTAACTTCGAGCATTTTTAATAATTTTTATTCCAGATTTTCAGCATTGCCATTTTACCACACCTCCTTATGAACAGTACAACTGTCATTTTTCCCATCTGACCCAAAATGAGTTTTTGCAGATGTAGCGCACAGTAGTGTGGTCGGTGTGCAAAATCAATGCTCAGGACAGATTAAGAAAATCACAGTGACACTGTTCATGAGCAGAGGTCTTTAACTGGCTATGCTGAAAATTTGGTGACAAAAGTCCTTAAAATGATTGTGTTACAAGTGTGCATTGTGCAGTTTCCACCACCCTCGTAAGTTCACAAATTCGTAATCTTTTCAGTCCAGATTTTCAACATTGGCATTTTTCCACACCTCCTTATGAACAGTACAGCTGTCATTTTTCACACCCTGGCCAAAATGTGTTTTTGCAATTCTGGCACAGAATAGCACTGTCGCTGTGGGAAATCAGTGTCCAGGATAGATTAAGAAAATCACAGTGACACTGTTCATGAGCGGAGGTTCAAAAATGCTTATGTTGAAAATCTGCTGTAAAAAATCCCAAAACTAATTACATTACGGGTGTGCATTGCGCAGTTTCTATGCACACTCGTGGCTTCACCAGTTTTTTATATTTTCACTCCAGATTTTCAACATTGCCATTTTTTACACCTCCTTATGAACAGTGCAGCTGTCATTTTTCACATCCTGTTCACAATGTGTTTTTGCACCTGTGGCGCCAAATGGCGCAGTCACTGTGCAAAATCACCTTTCAGCTAACAAACTGATAGTGCCACTGTTCATGCGGTGGGATCACAAAAATCCCATGTTGTAAACTTGGAGTAAAAATTTCAAGAAATGCCCAGGGTGTTAGGGTTTTTGACCATAATGCCCTACCCTGTAGGGACTCGCAGGCATCAGGGGTGAGACTTGGGATTGTTGACAGTAATGCTCATGTCATTCCACCCCCCCCTGCAGCCAGTGGCAGGCACTGAGGTGCACCTTGGACCCTTTGGCCCCAGAGTTCACCCCATTCTCCTATACTGCACCCATTTCAGTGTATTTCCTTATGAAATGAGGTGAGTGTAAAGCCCGAACACTTCAAAGCACACTTGACACTTGTAAGTGTCTGCAGGGTAGGGTAAGGTGAAATGTCATGACTGTTATGGGCGACGACCCAAAGGCACACTTCAATGCCTATCCATCTCTGCAGGGTTGGGGGGAGTTGGCATCAGTTCAATACTTCACTGCCATTCCTATACTGCCTTTGTCTAACTCCTGCACTTCCACTGTTAATAACAGCAAGCAACACTTGGCAATGACAAAGCTTGTTTAATTAGTACTTAGAAACAGCTCTGCATGGTTTTTATTTTATTTGTTTATTTAGCTTTTGTTGACTGGGTAAGTGCACTAGACAAATCCTGCCTATTTTCAGGCACGACCCCGGGGGAGGGGGATACAGATGAATGCCAACTGACCTTGAACCAGATTAAGCTGTTGGTGGTATTTTTAGTGAATGAGGGAAATTTGGCCAGGACACCATGGAAATTCCCCCTACTCTTTTCGATAAGTGCCATGGGATCTTTGACATCCACCTGAACTATCACCAGTCCAGGCAGATGGGACCTCGGTTTAATGTCTCATCCGAAAGACAGCACCTCAGAAATGCAGCACCCCTCTCATGCTGCATTACAGTGTCAGTACTGGGATATTAACCCAAGTGCCAGATGTGCCAGATGTGGGAACTGAACCCACAACCCTCTGATCTCCTGGCCCCAGAGGCAAGTGTGCTACGTACTGAGCCACTGACACTGGTTGAGCTATGTTGATACAGTTTCCATACATTGATACTAGAGGGGAACTTCATATTTCTTTGATGTTGTTTCCTTACTCCCTATGCCAATGAGCTCTGCAATTGGGACCTGATTCAGGGATCTATTGAGCAGCTAGGACCCTCTTTCATTAAACTTTTTTAGCCTTTTTTTTGTTTTATATGCTTATTAAAGTTTTCCAAATTTACAAATGACAATCCAGACAACATACAGACAGGAAAGTAATACTTACTAAACAATAATGACAGTTAACAAAATAAAATGGTACAGTGTCATGATCAAGAACTGCTAGCCAAATACTGACCCCCATTTGCAGTCCTACAGATGACTAAAAATTTACAATAAATAACTATTCAGGCAAAATAAATGTCACACATGTAGCTTGTATGTATAGAATATAAAAAAACAACCAAAACATATTTGACCAAGGACCCCTCCTTCTAGACATTACAGCAGATGACCCCTACTTATTCACTGTGAATTATAGTGGTGTGTGTGTGGGGGGGTACCCATACACAGCATAAGACCCCAGGGAGAACCAACAGCCTGGAGTGCCACCAAACACTACACCGTACTAGATTAAACCCTGTCTCATTAGAGCTGCCTTCACCACTTGGAGGGCATCAATATATTTCTCCTAGCCCCGGAAGAAAAATTCTCCCCTGTAATGCAAAATATATGTTAAACTTTCCAAGGCCAGCATATTCAGCACTAAAGACTTCCACTGGTCCAGCATTTGCTTAAGTGAATTAAAGAAGACAAGACAATAATGTCTAGATTGGGTTATATACTATAAATCTTAAACTATGGAAGATTGGATAATATTGTTCAGACTGGATTACACAAATCCTGTGGGTTAATAATTTTTATTACTGGACTAAGTAATGCTCTGTATCTTGGGCTGTCTGGAGGTTTAATGCGTCAGCATCAGCTAGGCCAGAATGCTGCAGCTTGGATGTTGGTGGATTCTTCACTGAGTGACCACATCACACCAGTCCTACATGCTCTACACTGGCTGCCTTTGCATTTGTGCATCATCTTCAAGATTTGCTTGTTGACATAAAAGACCCCACATGGTTTAGGACTGGACTACTTAAAAGAACTCCTGGTTATATACCACCCAGTCCCCCCTCTCTGCTTCCCTGATGCTGGTTTGTTGGCTGTCCTTTTGGCTAGGCTTAAATCGTTGGGAGATAGAGCCTTTGGAGTGGCAGCCCCTGTTCTATGGAATTCTCCCTTACTACATTTGCTCTGCCAACACAGTGGATGCCTTTAAAACCTCATTGAAAATGTTTTTGTTTGATCAAGCTTTTAATATGACATAAACCAATGTTATTTTAATTATTGTTTAAAGAGCTGCTGACACCATTAGAATAACTTCCACAAAGCATAGTATTTAGACACAGTTCAGTTTGCATTTCCAATTAGTTCTGTGTTCCTGCTTCCTATTATTTATTACTGAGGTAATTTGTATGAAAACAGGATCTCTGCTCCTAAAGAGGTTATCTATTCCTGTTGTTTTCTCCCCTACCTGAGATCATAATGCACTGCTTGTGACATCATGGTTACTCCCATGGCAACAGACTGTGATTTCACAACAGAGGATTATGACCTGAAGTAGGGAGCAGGCTATAGAGACAAATGAACTCTAAGGGATAAAGATCATGTTTCCATGCAGATTTACTCAGTAATAAATAATGGGGAGGAGAAATCAACAGAATATATATGGAATGCAAGCTGAATTGCACCTACTGTAATTATTATGTTTTTCAGAGTTTTCGTTGTGGAGTCAGCAGCTCTTTAATGCTGTAGTGTATCTGTGTTATGATTGTTATCTAACTCTGTAAAGCACTCAGAGCCCTCATTGGACTGAGTGCTATGTAAATAAATTTGCCTTACCATGCCTAAGTTTATTTATTTTATTTATTTATTTAGTTTTTGTTTACTGGGTAAGTGCACCAGACAGAAACTACCTGTTTTCAGGCACGACGTCGGAGAAATGCAACAACGTCAGATTACATAGGACAGTGCAGTACAATAGGATAGTAGTACACAACAAGTTACTGGCAAATACTCAGACCACTCTTTTGCCTGTGGTACTGATTTTGCACTAATGTGCCTGGACATGGTATGCGTATAAATGGTTACATGTAAGTACACTTGTAGCTGTTGCAGTAGTAGTAGTAATAGGTTTCTTTATTAGACACCCTATTTGGCAGGCACAGGGTGCCTTACAAAACATAAACATAGCAGCCAGCATGCATACAGAGGCGTAGCTACAAGGGTGCAGGGGGTGCAGTTGAACCCAGGCCCACGAGGTTTGAGGGGGCCCATATCATAATTGTGATGTTTATTCAAAACTGGGGAGGGAGAACCGTATAACACATCCTTGTACCCAGGCCCTCTGGGAATTTGCTACCCTACTGCATGCATACATTTGCAATATGCATAGCCACTTCTAAACAATTATAAATAAAACCAATAAGGTTTTTATCATAAAGTCGCAAAAGTTATTAGTTGACTCAGCAAGAATAAGCTTGGTTAAATAAATAATGTTTGACCCCTCTCTTAAAACATTCCACTGAGGGTGCCTCCCTTAAAGAATGGGGCAGGGAGATTTAAAGCAGTGGACCAGCCACTAAAAACACCCTCTCTCCAGACAATTTAAAAACTGATCTCAAGACATCCAGGAGGCCCACCTTCATCAAATGGAGAGGTCAGCCAGGAAGACAAGGATGAGGAACTCATTAGCCAGGGCCCACATCATGCAGGGTTTTGCATATTACAAAAACCACAAAGGAGCTCGCACTAGGATGGGGTGCCATGGAAAACTAAAAGTCAAAAACACAAATCCAGGCACTCACCACCACAAAAGAACTTGGCCCAGAAGGGAAACATTTTAAAAGGATTTATTGAATTGCCTGATGCGTTTCTGGTCCCACTGGACCCTTTATCAAAGGGTCCAGTGGGACCAGAAACGCATTTTGCATATTAACAAACTGATCTTATAGGAGGCATACCACCTAAGCAACAACCAGAGCAATATACACAAAAGTGGAGATATGCTTGGAATGGGGAGTCCCAGAAATCAACCTGACTATGATGTTCTGCAACAGCAGCAAGTGGTGTGTCAACCTAACTGATAGCTTGAGGTACAGAGTGTTACAGTTATCCAGCCTTGATGTAACAGAAGTATGCAATAGTGTCTTCAAACCCTTTGAACCTAAAAATGGTCCTATCTGGTCAATCTTCCTAAGCATAAAACAACCACCAAATGACTTAGTTTTTGTGTGCTCTTCTGCAATTTGTCTCTTTTTGCTCTTTGAAATGCATACATAGATACATAGATACATAGATACATAGATACATAGATAGTGTCGGCAGATAAGGGCCTATGGCCCACCTAGTCTGCCCATTTGAGCTTGTAAGTTCAGTTTGTTTTCCTAGAAGTCTATTTCCCCTTACCCCTGACCTCTAGAATTCCTTTATGTCTATCCCATGCATTCTTAAATCCCATGATTGTTTCAGCCCCCACCACTTCCTCTGGCAGGGTGTTCCACTTGTCCACCACCCGTTCTGTGAAGAAATTCTTTCTCATGTTTCCTCTGAATCGTCCTCCCTCCAACTTCATCCCATGCCCTCTAGTCCTGAAACATCTTTTCGCTTAAAATAGTGTTTTCCTGCACCCTGTTCCTCCCTGTAAGATACTTGTATGTCTCTATCATATCCCTCTCCCTCCTCTCCTCCAGGAGTACATGTTCAGTTTCTTCAACCTGTCTTCATAGGACTTGTGATGCAACCCATGCACCATCTTTGTTGCCCTCCTCTGAACCTTCTCTACCCTGTCTATGTCCTTACGTAGGTATGGTCTCCAGAACTGTACACTGTACTCCAGGTGGGGCCTCACTAGTGTCTTGTATAGCGGAATTATGACCTCCCTTTTCCTGCTGGTGATGCCCCTGCCTATACATCCCAGCATCCTATTTGCTTTACCTGATGCCTTGTCACACTGTTTCCCTACCTTGAGGTCATCAGAGATGACAACCCCAAGATCCCTTTCCTGCTTGGTGCATAATGCCTGCTGTGAATGCTGTTTGTATCTCACCTGTACTGTTCCCCACTGTCTTGCTTCACAAATATATTGTCTCCCCACCCTGCGACGAGGTGCCTTTGTAAGTGAGTCTTTGACTCAAAGGTTTGTAAATCCGATATGTGAATTAAATAAATAAAAATATAGTCAGCCTGAAGTTCATGATGATGCCCAGATTCTTTACCCTGTCTTGGCCAGATGAGGGTCGGCAGTCAGCTTTAGCATGGCTACTTCCCATCCTCCTTGCCAGTCCTTGAGAACTAGAATCCAACAGAAAAACTTCTGTCTTTTCTGGGTGCAATGTTAACCAGCTAGAGGTCAACCAGTTGCTGATATCAGATATGTATCTATTCAGCACTTCAATAAAATCTCCTTAAACTGGGAGGCAAATGACAGATACAGTTGTCTATCATCAGCACAGCAATGAAAACTCACCCCATATCATCAAACAACCTCACTCAGTGGCAGCATACACACTGCAAGCAACATGAAAGACAAGAATAAACCCTGTTGTGCCTACAGTCTAAGGTGGCAGAGCCTGAGAAATAATTTCCAAAGGCTATGTGCTGCTTCCTGTAAGAAAAGAAGATCTCAAACCTCTTCAAGACAGTTCTCTCAAGGACTTTCAGGTACCGCAGTTGAGCTATTAGAACTCATGGTCTACAGTGTCAAATGCTGATGAGAGATCAAGTAGAATCAGGATGGAATGTTCTCCCCCTTCTCTTGACAGAAGCAGGTCATTTTGCAACCTCATGAGTGCAAACTCCATGATGTGATGCCTCCTAAAACCTGATTGGAACTGCTCATAGATCACAAAACTCTCCAGGTGAGCCTCAAGCTTCATTGCCAGCACCTGTTAGATAATTTGTACCAAAAAGGGAAGATTCAAGACTGGTTTGTAGTTAGCCAGGATATCAGGGTCCAAAGATGCCTTCTTAAGGAGGAGCTTTGCCACTGCTCTCTTCAGGGCCATGGAGCAAATACCCTCCTCTAAAGAACGCCTGACAATCCTGACTATGACTCAGGTACTCCTGGCAGCCAACTATCAGATGGATCAGTCTCAGGTCCAATGAGCAAGAGGTGGGATGCAGCTCAGAGGTCAGATGGAGGATCTCACCAACAAGTATTAACTTAAATTTTTCCCAGACCAATAGAATATCTTTGTTTAATCAATCAATCACTCAGTCAAAATCTTTATTTAACCAGGAGAACTCCGATGAGCAATGTTCATTTTCAAGGTGGTCCTTGAAAATAATAAACCTGAAATAAAGACACTATTGCAAATCTCTGTTACATCAAGCCTGAATAACTGTAACACCCTGTACCTCAAGCTATCAGCTAGGTTGACACACCACTTGCTGCAGTTAGTGCTGGACCATAATAGCCGACTTGGGGAGATCCCTTATCAAATAGAGGATACCCTGTTGAGGAAGAACTTACCAATCTCCTTATACCTTTGTGCTGACAACTGCTCCCTGGACTGCAGACAGATTGGATGTAATAATCTGTCCACAATTCAGAAGAGCTAAGCTGATCTGATCCTTTCCACTGCAACCAAACATGACAGGAATTCTGTTTTTCTCAAGGTGCATGCTCCCTGATAGTAACTGTAATAATCTCTCAAGGTTAGTTTATCCTCCAGTGAATCTGACCTCTTCCAAGAACATTCCAATCTCTGCCCCTAGGCCTTCAGATGTCTCAGATTCTCAATAAGCCAAGAGGATTCCTGTCAAAAGAGCATTGGTTGTACATGAAACAATGCAAAGCAGTCAAGGGTTGCAGTGATAGCTGTATTATAAGTATCAACCACCTCTTCAAACCCCCACCCACATATACCCTCAACAAGCATGAGCAGTCCAGAACTGCCATGAGCCTATCAGGATCAAGATTACACTTAGAAAAGAACCAAACTAACTCCATGAGAGGGGAAGGTCTTATGGGGGAGGGGGGCACAGATCAAAAAGCTCACAGCATGATGATCCAACCAAATGACCAGATTAACCCTGATATTACTAACCTCAAGCCCTGGTAAGAAAAGAAGGTCCAAGGTGTGACCTAACTGGTAGGTCACAGAGGCAACAGCCAGTGTAAGTCCAAACAGATTCACCAAACAAAGGAATTGCTGACCAAGTAACATGGCAAAGAGGACTCACCATCGGCCCAAACACTGAAGTCCTCCAACACCAACCACTTCAGGAATTCCAAAGTCAGACCAACAACAAAATCCTCAAATTCCTGCAAGAGACCATTCTAATACCCCAGAACATGATATATGAGAAGGATCTTGCTACCCAACATCTGTGTCACCCATAAAAGTCACACATTCCAATGACCTTGCTTCACCCACTAGGCATGCTGCAAACCTCAGACCAAATCTAAAACAGATGGCCACTCCCCTGTGCTCTTGCCTCAGACAGTGCACCACAGAGTAACCTGCAGGACTGATGCCTCCAACACTATACTACAATCATCTTCAAATCAGTTCTCTGAGTTGCACACTGGATCTGCACAGGAATCCACAATAAAGTCTACAACTACTACAGACTTATTCTGAAGGATCTGACATTACAAAGAATTGTCCAAATGGGAGGGGCTGGGTGGGTGGGCCCATCGGTAACCCTATCTATTGGCAACTCAGCTGAACTCAAGATGGAGACCAGAAAGGAAGTCAGTTGTGTGGTTAGTTTGATTAGTTGGAAAGGGTGAGTGGGGAGTAACATGATGCCAGGGGGAGAGTGAATAGCTTCTTCGAGGAGCTCTGTTGGATCTGTGATTAAAGCTCTCCTTTTTCCCTCATTTTGTGACAGATTTCTGCACTTATTGTTTGAGACTACATACCTGATTCCTGCTGCTGGAAATGGTGGCCAGGAAAAGTCCAGAAATTCCCCAGGGTGCTGGGTTTTTGCAGCTAGAAGATTCCAAGGGGGAGCAAGATAAGATGGAGGGCCTAGAAGCTAAATGACCATGAAGGAGTCTCTCCCCACATGTTACAACTTCTTTTCCTTAATGAAGCATAAAGTCTGAGCAAGTGTATACTGAACTTCAAACTTCAAAGCAGCATTCTTTTCCTTAATTAACGATTTTGAGGAAAGGAAGCTGAACGTCAAGGAACTAGCGTAATGGATCTTTGACACTGAAGTGCGCATTTCCTCTACAGAAGATAAGGTCTCCGGGATGGATGCAGATTTAGTTGTTGCCAAGCGCAATATTAAAAAATAGGAAAAAAAGTTGAGAATCTTGAGGGACCCTCCAGGTAGAATAATCTTGTTCTCCTGGAGCTCCTCGAAGGACTTGTTTAACTACAGCTTTTTATTGGCAGCAGGCAGCCCATTTGCACTACAATTCCTCTAGGTGGAAAAGTATTTGGTGTAATGTATATCAGTTAATTAAACAAGACAGATTAAGGTTAATTCAATTTAATGTGTTACATAATCTTTATTATACTCCCAGTAAACTTTTTCATATGGGCAAACTGACTCAAGCTCAGAGCTTTAGGTGTTCCCAAAAGGATGGATCTCTGCATCATTTGATTTGGACATGCCCTAGTGTGTATCTTTTTCTATAGCACAAAAAATGTCCCCTTTTTTTTAAGACATAGTAATTATTTTTAGCTGGAAATTTTTGTGATTGGTGACCACAATTTGATTAGTTCCAAAAAGGACAAGGCTTATGTGGCCTTAATAGGGGCAGTCACTAAATTACTAATAAAGAGACATTGGCTCGACAAAGCACTCTCGGGACTAAGGGATTGGGTCTGTGAAATACTACAGGCTTTGAATGCAGAAAGGTTCATTGTGATTCAGAACCATAGGGCAGTGCAGTTTTCAGATATCTGGGATCGATTAATTTCTTTTTTAACCAGGAGGTGAGGTAACTCATTTTTGCTTGTGGTTGTGTTTCTCCGTCCTTCCTTGATAACTTTTTTAACGTCTTATCTGTGTCGTATTGTTCCTGTAAATTTAAATATCTCTGGAATATGATGGCTTCCATGGCATATTCTTGGAGGGTTCTTGGCCTGTGTTGCAGGGATGGGCGAGGGTGGTGGGGAGGGAGGTTTTATGTATTCTGTGGGGGTGGGGAGGGGATCAGTGGGGCAGTATTATCATGATGTTTATTTGGTATGAATGTGGGGAGGCTGGGGGAGTAAGGTCTCATTTGATGACTTAATTTGAATATGATTCACCTGTACTACTTTAGTGTTTGTATATTTATTGTATTTCTATATTTCTTAATAAAGTGTATTAAATTTAAAAAAAAAGAAAGGCTGAGTGGATTTGTTGACCTTTATGGTGGTTTGGCGTGTTAGGTAAAAGGACATAGTTTCATTGTCTAAGGTTGCTGAGATCCCTTATTATAGGGGAAAACTGTTATGTATTTTCTGAAACCTGAGTATATCCACACCTACTGTTCACACCGGCTGTGACTATTCCTCAAACCCTTATTTCCCAAAGTGTTTTTCTGCTACTGCATGGAGTTAGGTATTCAGAGGGGGTGCAGCAGATAAAGCAGTTATGGTAGGTAGTGGGGTAATGGATTGATATGCGTCCAGGATTTAAGGATCAGGATGCACTCTACTGTAGGTAAAAAAGGAACCTAGAAAGGGGTTCTCCATTTCTGATTCCCATTCAGGATCTGGCATGGCAGTAGCTAGAGGGATGGGTGGCCTAGCTCCTCCTACTGGGCATGCCCTAGGGTCTGAAACATCAAGAGGATTTCATGCTGAAGGCAGTCAGCAGTGCAGTCAACACACCTCAGGCTGTGGATTGCAGCCCCACTGATGCCTGTATGCAGGATCCACTTATCCCCAGCCACTTCCCATGGGGTCTAAGTTGTGCCAATGGGCAGACAACACCACCCTCCCAGTAGTCACCCCATGTGACTGTCTGTCACTAATGCATGTGCCCTTTGATGGGCAGAAACTGTGTAGTGGATAGCAGGACATCCCATAGTAAACATCCTTCTCTCATAATGTGTTATTAGCACTATTTTAAATCCTATATTAGTCCCAAGAACATATCTCCCCCCTGTAGCCAGGTTCGCCTTTGTACCTATGTCTGTGCACACAGTTATGCTGTGATTTCTGTACCCATTTTGTTTTCCATTCTGCACTACATTTCAGTTTCATTATTCATTATACTACCATATGGCATTAGTACTGTCTTATGTGTATTTTGTACTCACTGCCTTAATCCAAGGTGCTCAGTGATAAAAGCCACAGATCTTGTGTGAGCGGTGTTGTAGGGCACCAATAGATATGTTTAGGCATTAAAAATGCATTTAAAACATGGCAAACACATGCAGGATGTAGGGCAGGTGCTAACAGCCAGGGGTGCAGGGTGCACACTGTCCCTTGTGTAGAGATAATCCATTGGTTTGTGTCATCTGTCACACTTACATTCTGCAGTAGGAGCTAGGGTATATACTCTCCAATATGATGCCCACTGGGTATGTCCCCTTCTTCAAACCTGAGGCTCTGGATTAAACTGTGTCATTTGAAGACATTTTGTCGGCATCTCTGGGGTACCACGACAGGACACTGCAGGTGCACCCTGTGGCATCATATACCACTTGGACATTCATGGAGAGGAATCCCTTTCTGTAACAATAGGGCTCCATCTCATCCCCAGGGAGTGCATGCACAGCCACATGAGTACAGAATTGCTGCATGGTTGCTGTTCACTCTGCTGGTATACTGGGGAACATGATAAACTCTCCAGCATGGGGCAGCAGTGCATCCAGGAACTAGCTTAAATGGCATAAGGTGACAGACTGTCAGATACAGGTGGTGTCACCAACTGGTATCTGGAGGCTTCTAGTGGTTAGAAAGCACAGTACTGCTATCACTTTTAGCTCTATAGACATTGCATTGATGTGGTGTGTTTCAGTGGGGAGCTCATCATGAAGCAGCTAGCAGAGCTGTAGACTCATGGGCCTGTTGGGTCTGAACCACCTCAATGATCTGCTCATCACTGAGCTCCATGAAAGATAATCGGGTCTGGTGTGTCTGTTTTCAGCATAGTGCCACTGGGGCCTGCCCTATGGCATTGACGGGCATTCTCTCTGTCACTGTTCTCCATAACAGCCTACATCAGAAAAAACATTATGGGCCATGGTTGCAGTGTTGGCCAAGTCTCCTACTGTGTGTTTGCATTGGGAAAAGGGTTACAATTTATCATCTGTGTGCCATGCTATGCTATGCAGCACTAATGATATTTTGTGCACTGCAATCCATCTAAATATCACTATCCACATTTTATTCAGGTGTCCATCCCCTCTCTGTGTGCTGCATCTATTAACTTTGCACTCTGGCACGGTCCCTTGTGGTCAGCACACTGTTCACCACTGAATATCACATCCACACACTGCTATGCACAAAATGACATTTGTGTGGCACTGTTCTATTTTGTATCTCAGAACAGGCCAGCACTACCATCATTAAAAAAAGGCAATGATACAAGAGAAATGTCTAAATATTTGCAGTTTAATAATATAGCTCTAAACACAAAAGGTGCAAAATACGTGAACCTCATACATGCTGTCAGCACAGGCTGGGAGAGCAGGGCTGGGCCCAACTGACTTCCACCAGGTTTCGCAGTAACCTCTTTAGGAGGTGTCCTAAGGTGCTTGGTAATGATCAGTTTATATTAGTATCTTAAAGGAGCCTCACTCATTTTCCTTAATATGATGTGGATTTAATGCACCACCACATTACACTCATATACAGCATACAATAATGTAAAGAATACATAATAATTAACATAAATAACTAACATGTTACAAAGCTTTATTATAGTGAAAACCACCCCAAAAAACCAAAAAAAATAAAGAAAAGTGTTTTTACATTTATATATATATATATATATATATATATATATATATATAGTATATATATACACATCATTATTTTATAACGGACTTGAATCACCCAAGCACCCTAAAAATCAAAAACATTATGAAAATATATATATCCATACACAAATATGATGGATATAATTACAAAAAATGGGACTTACAGTCCCCTCATTCCTCAGACATGGGTAAATATAACAAAAAAGTATATTTTATAACTTAATTATAATTTGCCCTTATATACATATCTGCCCTAAACTCCTAACAGAAAAGGGAACCCCGAGTCCACCCGGGGATTTACCTGTATCCATTCATATACCCACCATTGTATACACACCTCTTCATGTGCCACTACTTAAAGTTTATACATATAGATATGATGCCACAAACCAAGATGCACACACACACAAAAAAAATATATATATTTATTCATTTATTTTTATTTATTGAAATGTTTTACCAGGAAGGCATGCTGAGTGGTGCAACGCTCGATTCCAGATGTGTCCTGGGGGTAGGGGGTTGGGGAAAATAGCAAGTACTATCACAGGAAGTACAGACAAATTGCAATACAGGGGTCACAGTAATACAGACTATTTGCGATACAGAGATCATGCCAGGTTCAGACATTGTGCAGTTATAATACATGGGAAGACGTAGTATTGTATGCATTGCATGGATATTTGTATAGAATTGAAAAATAAATTAATAACTCATCCTCCATTACCCTAACACAGGAATCCATACTATTATTGTGCCTATTTTGTTCTGTGGCATACTATGAAGTGTATCAAAAGTATAGGATAATCATGTACAGATATGTCTCAGTTCCCAACGGATCCTAGAATTCATAAATTAAACAAGTTTACATATAGGCTTCTACTTATGAAGATGTACTGTTAAATCAGTATCATCATTTAAACCTGGTAGTTTAAGTGCACCCAATGTGTAAATCCAGAATGATTCCTTTTCAGTTAAGATCATTTTCACATTGCCACCTCGTGGTCCCACAAATGTATGGTCAATTCCATTAAAAGAAAAATCATGACCACATTTTTCCTCTCCTTCTTGTAGGTGCAAACTTAAGGCACTCTTGTAATCTTTTTGTCTAACGGAACTCATATGTTCACTTATTCTAGTTTTACGTGGACATTTATCTTATGTCATTGCCTTTTTTTAGTGGTGAGTAGTGCTGGCCTGTTTTGAGATTTAAATGTTTCATTGTTTGCTTGCACACCCTGTTGTTGGGTGGCTGGTCACAGAGTATTGGTTTGATTTGCTTTTTAGAGCCGCACATAACAACCACTTTGTTATAAAGGCTGTTTATATAAATATAGTTTTTGCAGTTTGTACAGCTGAAACACATAGGATTTAGATGCTCTCAAACCTCAGTTCTAGTGTGAGGGTATCACACAGAACTGGAATGTCTGGATTGTTAACTGGCATTTGGCTGGGGGGTGTGAGTGGGGCCCTTGTTACAGCCCTCTTCTCAGACATGGGTGTGGAAGATCCCTTTTATGTTGACAGTCTACCTACTCCTGAACATCCTACAGATGGTGAACACACTGAGCAGCCTGAAACAGTTCCCACTGAACCTAAAATTAACATTGCCTTTCATGAGTTTAAAGCTGCTATATTGAAAGCTAGATGAATATTCTGGCACTCGGTTACTCTGGAGGCCTATGTGAAGGTTGAGAGAGTGCCCTGTGGATTGAGGGTCATTAAGTGGTTGGGGTATGGTGATGATAGAGTAAACCTTATGAGTGACTGGAAGAAACAAATGCAAGATGCCTCCATCCTCTTTGCACATTGTTTAATCTGGGACTATATAGAACAACAGAAAGAAATAGAAGTACTGGTGCAGGCGGGGGAGGACCATGTTTCTAAGTTCCAAGAAGTGCCAAATTTCATAGAGTGTGAGAGCATTCTTAAAATAATGGTTCTGAAACAGGAGGACAGGTTAAAGCACCAAAAGTTAATAAAAAATGAGAGAGACCATAAGGATTATCTGTATGATTGGGTTTTTACCTGGAAAAAGAATTTGGGACCCTTTTTTGAATTAAACCAGAAGGGACATCATCAGAAAACGTTCTGGAGAAAAAAATACATAAATGGAACATAGAAATCAATAGGAATGGGACACTTTTGATGTTAATACACCTGGTTCCACTCTAAAATATATCCTAAAAAATGCTAACCAGTCCTTTGATCACTTTACATCAGCCTCAGAGATGGAATCTTCAGACAATTTTTCAGAAGAAAAAATTGAGGGGGAAATGCCACAGAATGTTGTTACAATGGTAATGGACATTCCAACAATATCAGCGAATTAGCAATGCC
Organism: Neoceratodus forsteri; assembly: GCA_016271365.2. NCBI lineage: Eukaryota > Metazoa > Chordata > Ceratodontiformes > Ceratodontidae > Neoceratodus > Neoceratodus forsteri. Next base: position 695,477,778 of record CM057451.1, on the reverse strand, counting down.
GGAAATCTTGGCTCCACGACTCAGTTTGATATCGGTTCAATTCCAGGGCATAGGAGGATGAGACTGGGGGGATGCCACAATCAGGTGCACAGGATTGCAGCAGGGCTCAGGACTGAGTTATAAGAAACAGCCGGCACAGCTCCAATTTCGGCAGGACAATCATCAGACTTAAAAAACTCAAGCAGCAAGGAAAAAGTAAACATTATCAACCTCGGTCATCAGTGGATTTAATGGACATACAAAAACAGTTGCTGTCTAAAGACCTTAATATTGTCCCCACATGTTGTTCTCTACCTTATGAGAAACATATTGATGTTAAAAAGTTTACCAGGAATCTCAATCTTAAAGTCTTTTTCCCAAGGATGCAGCAGAAGTCTATGGGGGAGAGAGACTTGGGAGCTGGGGATATTGAATCTTAGTGTGGGGACACCAGTTTCTCTAATACAGCATTTAAAGGGCCATTGACTTTTATTCCACCTTATTCTCCAGCAGTTTGGGTTTTTGAAAGGGCAGTACTTGGAGATACTGAAGGTATACCTATAGAGGAAAGAAGTGTGTTTAACAATTGTTCAAATGCTGAAAGAGTTGTACTTTGTGAGCTACAAAATAATCCTCATTTAATTATTAAACCTGTGGACAAGGAGGGGGTTCAGTTGTCCTAATGGATGAAAGTAAATATAGAAATGAAATATTTAGACAATTATCTAATACATCCTTTTATGTAGGGCTGAAGTGTGATCCTACTGCTGCTTTTAAAATGGAAGTAGATGCATGTATAGATCAAGCCTTTGATAGAGGTATCATTACTAAACAGGCAAAGGAATACCTGAAGGTTGATTTTCCAATTAGGCAGACAATTTATATTCTGCCGAAGGATCATAAATCCCTTATTGACCCTTGGGGATGCCCAACTGTTTCTGGCATAGGATCCTTGACAGAACCATTATCAAAATTTGTGGATGGACATATCAGTCAAATAGTTCCCACTTTAAGATCCTATATTAGAGACACTACTCAGATTTTGGGCATCTTGGGGGATCTAGAACTTGAACCGTCCTGGTTACTTGTGACCTTGGATGTGGAATCTTTGTATTCCAATATTCCCCATGATGTAGGCCTCAGTTTGATTAACTATTGGTTAAGAACAAGTACCACATATGATGAGCCATTCTGTGATTTTTTTGCTTGATCTGTCTAGTTTAGTTCTTACAAAAAAAATAGTTTTTTGTTTCAGGGGCAGCATTTCCTACAAGTTAAGGGAACTGGAATGGGGGCTACTTTTGCCCCCACATATGCAAATTTACATTTGGGCCTCTGGGGACAACAGACTATTGATGATAGAACAACAAATCCATTATATGATTGTATTGATCTCTGGCACCGCTTTATTGATGATGTGTTGATGGTGTGGTGGGGAAGTGCTGAGCAGCTGCAGTGCTTTGTGCAATATCTGTAACAGTCCAACCCAAATTTGAGGTTTGTAGTGAATCAGTTGGTGGATAGGATACACTTTTTGGATCTGGATATTTACAAGGGTCCAGATGGTGGGCTTGTGACAGATCTCTACAGTAAGGAGACAAACCACAATAATCTTCTATTATCTAGCAGCTGCTATCCCCACCACACCGTTCACAACATCCCAAAATCGCAATTTTATATGATGAAGCAGAATTGTTCTGATGTTAAAATCTGTGAAGTAAGGTGTAGGGCATTGTGCCAGAGATTTATCGATAGAGGATACAGCTTAGAGTATTTGAACAAGGTCAAGCAACAGACAGAAAATATTTCTAGATTGGAACTACTGCAATATAAAGAGAAGCAAGATACCATTCAGGATAACATTTTGTTTATTACCAAGTTTGGAGTGGATAGTGAGGATGTAAAGAAGATCCTGCTGAAATACTGGCACATCTTGGCCATGGAACCAGCATTAAAAGATGTGGTAGAGGGGGGAACTACAGATGGTTTATAAAAAAGGTAAAAACCTAAGTGACACATTGGTCCATAGTTTCTTGCCCTATAGTAAGCCTTCCTCTATGGGCTGGATTCCTTTGGCACCAAAGGGGTGTTATAAATGTGGCAGGTCAGCACAATGCAGGGTTCTGACTAAAACAATGGCTTTCTGTACAAAAAGCAATCCTAAGACCTATGAGATACAACATTTTTTTTAATTGCGGCACCAATCATGTCATCTATCTCGCTACCTGTTGTTGTGGGGCCTTCTATGTGGGCATGACCACTTGTCCAGTTAAAACTAGAATAAGTGAACATTTGAGTTCGGTTAGACAAAAAAGAGTGTAAGAGTGCCTTAACTTTGCACCTACAAGAAGTGGAGGACAAATGTGGTCATGATTTTTCTTTTATTGGAATTGACCATGCTTTTGTGGGATTCAAATCTGTTATAAAATAATTATATATATATATATATATATATATATATATATATATATATATACACATATATGTGTGTGTGTGTGCGTGTGTGTAAAACATTGTTTTTGTTTTGTATTTTTGGTTTTGGGGGTAGTTTTCACTATAATAAAGCTTTGTAACATGTTATTTATGTATTCTTTACATTATTGCATACTGTATATGAGTATAATGTGGTGGTGCATTAAAGCCACAATGTATTAAAGAAAATGAGTGAGGCCCCTTTAAGATACTAATATAAACTGATCACTACCAAGCACCTTAGGACACTTCTTGAAGAGGCTACTGCGAAACTGGTAGAAGTCGGTTGAGCCCTGCCCTGCTCTCCCAGCCTGTGCTAACAGCATGTATGAGGTTTGTGTTTTTTGCATCTTTTGTGTTTAGAGCTGTATTATTTACAGTTAATCTTTTTTATTGTAATTATTGTGATTATACATACATTCTCCTATATACACTTACATAAATTCTTAACAGGAGAAGGGAAAAACATGATATCTGAAGTATTATTCAATGATATTAAAGGGGAAAACAAATGTTGAGAAAACAATATGTAGCAGTACAATCTGTATGAAAGAAAATATGTAAGCAATAAGACACGACAGGGTGTGCATGGAACATATTTTACCGCATGGCCAGGGATGCAATAAGGCATGAGGCCTTGGCCGAGTGCCTTATCCCCTGGCGTGTGGTAAAATATGTTCCATGCACACACCTGGAGTGTCTTATTGTGCTTATAAAATGGGCTACATTTTTTTCTTTAAAGAGTCAGAAAAAATACTGCTTATATGCAGAAAAAACATAGTTGCTTATGCATATTTATGATAAAATAGTCCTTCTGCCCACCAGACAATGACATCATCATGATGTGATATTGAACTTTTCCCTGTACTGCCATCAGTAGTAAAGCTTCCTGACAGCCTGATTCAGGATCACTATCACCTTCCTGTATTTGTGTGGTGTTTTTTCTGTACTGCGACAGACAGGAAAGAGAGTGAGGAAGAACCATTTTTAATTTTTACTGCAATAAATTGGAACGGAAGGAGAGCGAGGGAAAACTGTTTATATTTTTTTCTTTGCTAAGCAACGACAGTGAGAGCTTCTTTTGTTTGTTTTGAGGCAAATAGCTTCAATTCAGATTCAGTCCACTGTTTTTAACTCTTCCACACATGCCTACTGCTTTGCCACAAGGAGCAGACCAGCGGGAACTATCACAGAGCGGGCACGGTATGCTCTAGGACTGAGACTGGTGTGGTATGCTCTAGGACTGAGACTGGCAGCGGCACGAAAGAGTGGACAAGACAAGTTATTTTTTTTCCCCTAGTAGTTTCTTTCCTTACTCTGCTTTTTTTTGTGAAGGGGGGACTAAATAAGAAGCTACTGTAGCTGTCCAGAGTTCCTGATCATTAAGTCCGCTATTTTCGAGGTCAGAAATGTCCATTTACCCTCTTCTTCCCTGTTGATTAATATTAGTGAGGAAACAACAATGGTGATATTTTTTAAATGCCAATGTTCTAAGGCTTAATGATTTTAGCCTTTTTTCTGCCGTTCTTCTTTTTACCCATGCATGGAACACATTCCATACATGGTGAGCTTGGTCCCTGATTGACTGCTTTAGCCAACCCATTTTATAAGCAATTTATGCTTCAAGGGATAAAAGGAGTAGATACAAACAAGAAATATGAGCAGTCGTGATTGTACTTCTATTATGCTGTAATTTAATACAAGTATGTGTAAGATTGTTTAAAGGAAGAACATAAAATAGAGAAATAGAGCTGTATTATTAATCTGCAAATATTTAGACATTCATCTTGTGTCATTGCCTTTTTATAGTGGTGGGTAGTACTGGCCTATTTTGAGATTTGAATGTTACATTGTTTGATAGCACATAATATTGTGGGGTGGCTGTTCACAAAGTATTGTTACTATTCTATTTTGTGCCACACAACTGCTCTGAATATAGGGGGAAATGACTTCTGTAATTTCTGAGTTGGTTGTGGGTCATTGTTACTCAGGCTCTGATCTTTTGTCAGCACTGGTCTACCGTGGGTGTGTCTAGCAGTACCTGCAGCTTTCCAGGTTACCAACAGGTACTGACTGTTATGCTGATCTCCCAATTCTTTGACTTTCTTCTTTATACCTAGTGAAGGACCTTCAGACTCTATGGTGAGTAGGGCTGGTCTAGCTGATTGCTTTAAAGAGCAGAAATAGGGACACTCCAGTGCAGGGCACACTTTGCCTTCAGCTTCTGCAAGCTTTCTCTGCTCTGGATTTGCAATCCATGCAGTCAGTATCTTGTCCATAGCTTCTTGAAATCTTTGTTTTGACTTGCCTCTTAGACAGACTTTCATTATCTCCTTTGGGGTTCCTGTAGCCTACAGGGCCTGCAGACACTCACTCCACTCTGATTTTCTCTGCCCTGCAGTTTTTGCTGTCATTGAATCTTTAAGCCCTCTCATGTTGATAGCTGCTGACTTCTGAAATCCCAGTGGGTGCTCTCTCCTTGGCCCATTTCTAACCTCCTGGCTGTTAGGCTTTCCTTCTGAGTTCTATGGAGCAGCTACTCTTCTTCCATAATTCACTGTTGCACTCTATCCCTTCTTCCTAGTGACTACATCACATCTGCCATGGAAAGCAGAGGATTTTCTGGATACCTCTTCCTTTCCCCTTTCTCAGGCATCTTTTCTCTGTCATTCTGCAGGTACTGTCTTCTGCAGCTAGTGAGCCTTAGCAAACCCCATATGCAGCATCACCACCAAGTGCTGTCTGTTTTGATTGTCCTTCACTCAGTCTCCTAAGATCGGTAGTCTCTTTTCGGTTAGGGCAACAAAGGAATAATCAGTTTTCAGACCCCCATCCACGCAAAACAATATTGCAAATGCTATTGCCCCCTGGCTGTCAGAAGATTTTTAGCTCCCTTGAGGAGCTTAAGGTAGCAGCCATGGAATTGGGGAGGGGGAGAGGCTAAATAAAATTATGTCCATAAGTAAAATGTTGTGCAGAAGAAGTTAACTGAGATGGCCCAGTGGCATGGCATCAGTGAACACTAATGCTGTCTGGGGATTTAGTGGATTTACAAGCCCCAGAATTAAAATATAAGGCATGACAGGGCATGAGTTATTAGGGATTTACTGTCAGAGCACAGTGATGCTGCCTGATGATTTATTCACAAGCCCCAGAATTAAGCAATAAGACATGAAAGGTGATGACAAATTAAGGGATTTACCCACACCTCATGTGGTGTGTCATGAGACATAGCTGAGTTACTTATCCATATGAGAAGTGGATAGTCTGCAAAATAGCTACATCCTGAAGTGCAGTGTTGCAATATACAATGGTGCCATGTGTAAAAAAATTCAAAAATATGGTTAATTATGTTTTGTTTTCTTTTTTGATAAATATTGTTTCTCAGCAATAGAGTATTGCAGGATTTACCACCCTTAGCTGACCAGTCAGGTCACCGGATTTTCATGTCGATTATATAATTCAACATCTAGGGTGTCTAGAGGCAGGGGGTGTTTCAGAGATGATCCTATTGGTTCTTTGAGAGGGCTGGTCACCTGACATTCACACCTCCTCAACTAATTAATCAAGCAGCAGCATTGGTAGTGATAGTAGCCATTAACCTGTCCTTCCTGTTGGAGGAAGGATGGTATCATGGCAACCACAGCAGTGGCAGCAGCTCAGCAAGTTGCAGACGCAGATGTAGATTGGAGCTCCCAAGCTGTGACTTCAACTAAAAGCAGGGACTCAAGCAGGGACATTCTAGACTCACTGCAGGGGGAATTCCTTAGGCAACTAGTCAGCAAACCCACTCATGATGGTGCAATACTGGAGCTGGTACTCACTAACGGGGACAGTGTTGCAGATGTCAAGGTTGGGGGGCCACCTGGGAACTGGTGATCTCTGTAGTCTGGTTCAAATATAAGGACTAATGTGAAACCGAACCACACAAGGGCTGACATCTTAGACTTCAGCGGGGCAGATTTTATAAAGGTGGGTGAATGCCTCAGGGATGACCTAGCAGTGGCGAATGACCTGGGTGGGGTGGAGGTACAGTGGACGAGGCTAAAAAGGGGCATAGCAAAGGCAACAAACCTCTTTGTCGAAAAGGTGAGTAAAAGTAAGAGAAAAAAGGAGACCACTATGGTTCTCAAAAGAGATGGCTGAAAAGGTAAAGGCTAAAAGGGTGGTTTTCAGAAGATATAAGAAGGTACAGAATGAAAAGGATAGGGAAGTGTATCTGAAGAAATAGTGAGAGGCAGGTAAAGCAGTATAGAATGTGAAGACACAAGCTGAAGACAGAATTAAGTGGTAATGAAAGGGAACAAGACATTTTTTAGGTATGTAAGTGAAACAAGTTATGTAAGTGAAAAGATAAAAACCAGGGGAGGAATTGTAAGATTAAAAAGGTATGTGGGGGCAGTGCAAATGGGGACCAGGAAAAGATAGGTATCATAGAAACATAGAGGTTGACGGCAGATATGGACCACAAGGCCCATCCAGTCTGCCCATTCATTTTCTACCGTATAAATGTGTCATCGGCCTTTGCTCTGTCAGTGGCCTATCTATTCATACTCATCTGTATTGCTCCCTTATGCCTATCCCATGCCTGTTTGAAGCCCTGCACTGTATTCATAGCCACCACTTCCTGAGGTAGGCCGTTCCATGCACCCACCACTCTTTCTGTGAAAAGACTTTCTCACATTCCCCTTAATCAGTCTCCTCTAAGCTCATGCTTGTCCTCTTGTCCTGCTATTTTTCTTATATTTAAACATGTTAGACTATTTCACCTTTGTTAATGCCCTTAAGATGTTTGAATGTTTCGATCATATCACCTCTCTCCCTCTTTGCTCAAGGGTATACATATTGAGCTCCATTAATCTGTCCTCATATGTCTTCTAATGCAGTCCCTGCACCATTTGATTGCCCTTCTCGCACTGCCTCAGTTTGGTTAATGTCCTTGTGAAGGTGTGGCCTCCAGTACTGCACGCAGTACTCCAGATGGGGCCTAACCAGTGTCTTGTAAAGAGGGATTATTACCTCCCTCTTACGACTTGTGATACCCCTACTAATACACCCTAACATCCCCCTAGCCTTACCTACTGCTTTAGAGGTCTGCTTGGATGATTTCAGGTCATCGGTGATGATGATGCCCAAGTCTCTTTCTTCCTTTGTGACTGCCAGCAACTCCCCTCCCAGCCTATAGGTGGCTTCAGGGTTTCTCTTCCCTATGTGCATGATCTTGTACTTCTTTGTATTAAATCCAAGTTGCCACTCTTCTAACCATTTTGCTAGTTTATCCCAATCTCTTATTATTCTGCCCACCCCATCTGGATCATCTACTGTCTTGCAGATCTTGGTGTCATCTGCAAACAGACATGCCTTACCCTCTAGTCCATCTGCAATGTTACTAATGAAGATATTGAAGAGTACTGGCCCCAGGACTGATCCCTGAGGTACCCCACTTGTGACTTGCATCTTTTCTGACTGTATACCATTTACCACCACTCTGTGTTTTCTGCCCGTCAACCAGTTTGCCACCCAGTTGACCGACTTTCTGACCCACCCCAAGCCTACCCAGCTTATTTCTCAATCTTCTATGTGAAACAGTGTTGAAAGCTTTGCTGAAGTCAAGGTAGGTGACATCAACTGCTCCCCCTTGGTCCACCACTCTGGTTACCCAGTCAAAGAAATCCATGAGATTAGTTTGACAGGACCTTCCTTTTGTAAACCCATGCTGTCGTGGATCCTGTGCCCCTCAAAATCCTAAAAATATAATTTTGTTCAGTGCTCACAATGGAAGGAGAAGGTAAGGGGCCCCAAAAAAGTAACCGGAGCTCTAAAGGGAGGGAGATGGACACTAGTCCTTTTTCAGAGGAGAGAGTGCTAAAGGGACTTGCTAATCTGAAAGTAGACAAAGCAATTAGACCAGACAGCGAGCATCCTAGGGTATTGAGAGAGCTCAGGGAGATACTGGCTACACCTCTGACAGTCCGATATAACAGCTCAGTTGAAACAGGAGTGGTTCCAAAGACTGGAGCAGGGCAGATGTAGTTCCACTTCCCAAAAGTGGTAGCAGCGAGGAGGCTGGCAATTACAGACCAGTCTACCTGACATTGGTAGTGGGAAAGTTAAAGGAATCACTGTTGAAGGAGAGGATAGTGAAACATCTTGAATATAATGGGTTATAAGACTTGAGGCAGCATGGATTCATAGGTCGGAGGTCATATCAAATGAATCTGATAGATTTCTTTGATTGGGTGACCAAGGAATTAGGTCATGGTGGAGCGGTGGATGTGGCCTACCTAAATTTTAGTAAGGCATTTGACAATGTACCACACAGGAGACTACTAGACAATCTGGGTAGCTTAAAAGTTGGTTAAAAGGTGATGAACTGAATAAGGAATTGATTAGACGATAGGTGACAGAGGGTGGTGGTAAATGGGGTTCACTCAGAGGAGGGTATAGTGACTAGCAGGGTGCCTCAGAAATCAGTGCTGGGACTGATTCTCTTTAATGTCTTTACAGGTGATATTGTAGAGGAGTTTGGAGGAGAAGGTCTGCCTCTTTCTGGGTGACACCAAATCTGCAATACAGTCCATACGTGGGTGGTGGTGGTGGAGAGGATATGTAAAGACCTGAAAAAAACATATGGAGTGGTCAGGGGTATGGCTGCTGGGTTTCAATGCAGAAAAAGTGCAAAATAATGCACCTGGGGAACAGAAACCCAGAGTACAAAATGGGGAAGTGTTACTGACTACCACCAAGCAGGAGAGAGACGTGGGAGTAATAATCTTTGATGGCCTACTGTAATGGTAGCCAGGCAGTGCAACAAGGTAGTTGAGAGGGCTAGTCAGATGCCAGGGTGCATAGGGAAAGGTATCACCAGCAGAAGGAGGGAGGTGTTGCTGCCTCTGTATAGATCACTGGTAAGACCTCACTTAGAAACTGTGTAGAGTTCTGGAGGCCACATCTCCATAACATAGACAGAATGGAGACAGTACAGCTGAGGGAAACAAAAATGGTACAGGGTCTGTATCAGAAGTCCTATGAGGAGAGACTAAAGGAACTCAGTGAGTATGCCCTGGAAAAGAGGAGCTAGTGGTGATATGATAGAGGGCTTTAAATACCTCACAGGGGGTAAATAAGATACAGGAGGAAAGTACTTTTCAGAAAAAAAGGTGCACAAGAACAAGAGAGCATGCTATGCAGCTGGGGGGTCATTCAGGAGGGATTTGAGGAAGTACTTCTTCACAGAAAGTGTGGTGACTTCCTGAACAGCCTATTAGCCAAGGTATAGCCAATGTAGTCGGGGGGAGTGGGGGGATTTAAAAATACATGGGATAGGCATAACAGAATCTTAGTGGAAAGGAATGGAGGAGGTAGAAAGAGCTGGAGATTAAATAGGGTTTATGGTGATGCTATAGGTAGAGAAAAATTATCTGATTGGGTGGGCCAAGCAGTCCTTATCTGCTGACAAATTCTAGGGGCAGGATTCACAAAGAAAGCCAAAAATCCCACTACTGGGGGGAAAAGGGAAAGGGAAAAGGGAAATTGTTTAACCAGGAAAAGCACACTAAGCCGGAGCTTGTTTCCAGGTGCGACCTGGGAGCACAAGGAAGTTAAGTGACTTGCTCAGGGTTACACAGTATGTAAGTGGAAGCTGTGGGATTCAAACCCAGGTCTGGTTTGTTGGATGTCATTAGATTTGCAGCTCAGAGCCTTAAACCACTGCGATATACTGCCTCCTGCAGCACTGCAGAAACACAGTTGCATGATATTCATAAAGAAATTTTCAGCAGGTGTGGAATTTTGTAAAATCCCTGCAGCTGCAGAAATTGAGCAAGTGCTGAAAATCCGGAACTGTAGATCCGCAGCTGCAAAAATAGCTTAGGAGGCACAGCAACAGTGAACCTAATTAGCTGGAGCAGCAGACTTTAATATTGCTGCCATAGCATGAAGCTGAAAGCACCCACAAAGAGACCAGCAACCAGTTCCTCAACTGAGACCACTGCAGCACCACAGGTACCAGCAATACCATGGCACCACAGTGGCTGACTGACACTGTTGGTCCTCCCTGCCTGGAATGTTCCTGTTGTCTGCAGGGGTAGCACTCGTTGCAGGCTGGTCAGGCTCTACTGCCTGTGGGTCTCCATCATGGGCTGCACTGAGTCTGGTGGTTGTTGCTTGTTGCCATTTCATGGCAATGTGTGCTTTTTTTGCTGTAACATCAGCCACTACTATTCTATCTGGTATGTTATTACCTGAGTCTCACCTCCAACTTAATTGATTCCAATTGTTGGAGCACTACTGCAGTTTGCTGAGAGAGAGTTATACCTCATTCCATTGTGTGTAACATTTTTTCCACAACTGTGGAAAAAAAAATGGTTGTGAGTAGCCTTTCAGGGGATATGCCTTACTTATCTCACACCTTTTTTCCTCGGGGACTTCCACAGCTGCACTTTTTCCACATTCCATAGTGTTTTTTTTCCATAGCTGCGGAGGGTTTTGTGAATAGCACTCAGTGCAAATTCCCCTTTGTTTTCATAGCTACAGCAGTTTTGGGACTTGGGGAAGGTTTTGCACCTTCAGAAAGCTTTGTGAATCCAGCTTTATGTTTCTATGGGCAGGATTCACAAGCAAAGACAAAAATCTCGCAGCTGCGGGAAAAAGGCATGCAGCACTGTGGAAATGCAGTTGCATGATAGTCATAAGAAATTTTGACCAGGTGTGGAATTCCATAAAATCTCCGCAGCTGCAGAAATTGAGGAAGTGCTGAAAATCTGGAACTGTGGATCCGCAGCTGCAAAAATAGCTTAGGAGGCACAGCAACAGTGAACCTAATTAGATGGAGCAGCAGACTTTAACATTGCTGCCATAGCATGAATTTGAAAGCACCCACAAAGAGACCAGCAACCAGTCCGTCAATTGGGACCACTGCAGGACCGCAGGTACTAGAAATACAATGGCACCAAAGTGACTGACTGGCACTGCTGGTCCTACCTCCCTGGGGTGCTCCTGTTGCCTGCAGGGGTAGCACTCATTGTAGGCTGGCCAGGCTTGATTGCCTGTGGGTCTCCGTCATGGGCTGCACTAGGTCTGGTGGTTGTTGCCTGTTGCAATATCACGGCAATGTGTGCTTTTGTTGCTGTAACATCAGCCACTGCTATACTATTTGGGATACTATCACCTGTGCCTCACCTTCACCTTAATTGATTCCAATTGTTGGGGCACTACTGCAGTTTGCTGAGGGAGTTACACCTCATTCCACTGTGTGTAAAAATTTTTCCGCAACTGCGGAAAAAAATGTTTGTGAGTAGCCTTTCAGAGGATGTGCCTGACTTATCTCATACCTTTTTTTCCTCAGGGACTTCTGCAGTTGCACTTTTTTCTACAACCCGTAGTGCTTTTTCCCCAGCTGTGGAGGGTTTTGTGAATAGCACTCAGTGCAAATTCCCCTTTGTTTCCATAGCTAAGGCAGTTTTGGGGGACTTAGGGAAGGTTTTGCACCTTCAGAAAGAGTTGTGAATCCAGCCCTGTGTTTCTACTTGCCTCTGAGAACAGAAGATTGGAAAATTATGTGTTCTATCCCCAAACTAGGAAGTTTGGACAGAATCCCAATACTAACAATGAAGGTCAGCATGAAGGGTTGCTGAACTCCTGAAATGTCATCTTTCAGATGGGATTTAAAACAAAGTTTGCATCTGTCGGTTCCGGAGGTTGTTCAGGTGGACATTAAATATGTCATGGATGTCATTTATAAAAAAAAAATAAAAAAACAGAATGTCCCTTGTGTCCTGGCCAAATTTTCCACATTAACTAAAAATACCAACAACTTCATTATCTGGTTTTATGTCAGTTGTTTTCCAACTCCCCCCCCCCCCCCAATAGGTGATGCTGAAAATAGGCAGACTTGCTTAGCCCACCTTTCTGGGTTAACAAAAACAACATAAATAGATAAATAAAGCATTGTAGAGGATGGGTCTGGGGGAACAACTCAGGGAACCAGAACAGAGAAAACAAGAATGTTCGTTTTGCATAACAACTTAAAATACCAAAGCAAGTATTCACAGCATGACCTCTTGGCATGGACTTCAACATTTGTCTGCACCTGGCTCCAAGCACAGGGCTCCATCCTCTTCTCAGTTGCTTTTGTCACTTCAATAAAGGCTAAAGGAAATATGTTCATTAAGAAATAGTAATACAACAATTTTCTCTTTCCCTATCTCACTCCTGTTTTATATTAGATTAGGCTGGAATGCAAAGGTACACAATAAAACCTGTGATTTCTTCAAAATGCCTCTTTGTGTAACTTAAAAAATTTGGCATGGGTTTTGGAGCTGAGCCATGCAGTTTCATGTAACCTGAACTCAAACATCCCTTCCTCTTTTTTAATGTTATGTTCTTCCTCGCTTAACCAATATCTGTCTAAATAACACCTGTGCATGGATCACTCTGTACTTTTGTCAGGAAAATCACTAAAACTCATCAGTGCAAAACTGGAATGTGGCAAGAAAGAAAACAATGTTCTGATTGATCAGATAGAGGCCATTATTTCTCAGGAAATAAACACTTTCTTTTGTTTTTCAGGAAGTATACTGTAGCTGGTATCTTCCAGTTGTTCTCTGGTTGTCCATGTTTTCATATATGTTTATGATTGGCAATGGACATCCACATTCATCCCTGCTCTTTCACCGATCATTCTCCATGGTAGCACCATCAGTTGGTTTTCCATGATTTATGAACAAGGCTGAAGGTGGTTAATGACCATGTGCACATGGCTGGAGAACCATGCAATCAAGCAACATTAAACGGGAGAACAAATATCCAATTGCAACTTTGTTCTGTAAATAAAAGGAAATAGATGCTGAGAAAATAAAATTTTAAATTATTGTAATGTATAAAATAGCAGCAATAGCCAAGATTGTTCATAATCTATCTGTGGTTTTCAGTGGTCATGGGCTATAATGGGGCTTGCCACTAAAAGGCAAGCCAGGTTGTCTAATGATTCCTTCCAGGAAGAGCCACAGGAGGAGGAGGAGGGACAGATGGAATAGAGGGGGTGGGGTCTGCTGACATCACCAGGCAGGTAAGGTGTAAAATGACAAGGGCATGCCAGAGCCCCAGGGATTGGCTGGGGGACGGAGCCCGAAGGGGGTCCTGACAAGGGGTCTATAGGAGTATATTAGGCCAGGACTCAGGCAGGATGACCTCTTTTGCTGGGAATTTTTTACACTCTCCCACCCTTATTAAGGAAGGCTCTGGGGGGGGCACGGTTGGCACAAAGGGAAGAAATGGAGGGAAGGTTGAGTAACCTAGGGGCCCTGGGCATAGGGCCAGTGTTTCTGCTGCAGGGAGGCAACATTGGGCCAGGGGGCTAGGTCAGCATCCCCTTTTACATGGATCTAGATAATTGGAAGAAGTGTTCAAGGCAGCAATCTGAGAAGAACAGATTTAAAGACATGCCTCTCTTGGTTTATTTTATTTTGATTTAGCAGCTTTTTTAATTTATGCCATTTTTTCTTCCAGATCCTCAATATAAATGAGAGCTACCTAGCTTATCTTTTTGTTTTTAATTTTCAAAGTAACAAAACAAAAATAAATTCCTTAAAATACATACAAATTGCAGCTGCATTTCTTAAAACTGTTGTGTATGAACTAACCAAGGGCTTCATGTTCAAACTGACCATTAGCACTACGCAGAAAAGAGCACCATGTGCAGATTGGCATGCAGTTATCAGGGTGCCATATTCTTAAAGTCAGCATACCCAATTGGGCATATATTGCTTGTATGAATATGAGGCTATTTTAGTGATGTGCAGAGTGCATATGAATGGCAGTACTACACAGCCCCCTGCTGGCAACAAACTCCCGGGAAAGGCTGGGTGAAATGTTTAGTACTCATAAGAAATTTCACAAATTTGCAGATTTTGCTTTGGTGCAATTTTCACAAAAATGTATTAAAATCTGGCAAAAATTTGCCAGACACATTTTGTAAAAATGCACTATTTTGCTTTGAGATTGCACTTTATTTAAAAGCTGAAATGGTGCACGTTCAGTGTATTTTTGAAAATGCACCATTTTTCTTGAAAATGCAAGATGCCATTACTGCCAGTATGCATGAATTTCATGTAGTGTGAGACTGGGAGTGTTAGGGTGTGTGTTTGAGAATGGAGAGTTAAGTGAAGTAGTGATTGTTTTATAGATAGTTAAAAAGATAGATAGATAGACAGATAGACCGACAGACAGACAGACAGATAGATAGATAGATAGATAGATAGACAGATAGACAGATAGACAGATAGATAGATAGATAGATAGATAGATAGATAGATAGATAGATAGATAGATAGATAGATAGATAGATTAGATATCTGTACATTTTTTATTTTTTGAGGTTGTGTTTTTATTTAATTTCCCAAAAAATGTTGGGGAGAAAAAGCCCAAAGTTATAGTAAAAAGGAAATTGTGGTATTCCTGAACTGGGAACTTTTGTCCAGATACCATAAAAAGCTATTTGGGGCTGGTGCCCTCCCATTCCACAACCAGGAGGAAATCTGGATGTAGATCCAAAATAAAATTAAAAGCACCACGGGAGTGGAGCACAGCATCCCTCAGCTGAAGAAACATTTTGTTGATGTGTGCCGCCATGACCTGGGCAGCTACAGAAGGGTCTCCAGGGTGCAGGAAAGACAGTCCAGCTCCAGGATGGCAGTGAAGAGAAAGGAGGGAGATGCTGGTGTCACTAAGCCACTTGGTAAGTGCTAAATTTTAACATTATTTATTTTCTGTCTACAGTATTTTAGTATCAGATTCAACTTCATTTGTAAAAGTCCTGTACATTTGTTAGATCACTAGCTCTAGTTACTCTCTGCAATATCACAAGCCTTTTCTAATGGCACCCAAAAGCATGTCATCGTAGTGCATTATGTTGGAGACAGGCACTTATAGCCCCTCAGCTTAACACTGCAGTTCATCACATCCTTAACTATTGTGTAAAACTGTGTTACTGTTTGTATCTTAAAATGAAAGTTTTTAATTTTTTGGGTGAGGTGATTATTGATTAGCCAGTAGAAATATGATCATAGCGCTTTAATTCAACTTCTGCTCAGTCACCTCTCAGATGGCTGCCATCTGAATGAAAGGAGGCAGTCACACACTTGAAGTAAAGGACAGTCCGATGTGTGGGGCCCAGTGGGAAGGGGGGTTGCTTTCTTTAGCATACAGTGGGGTCAGAAATGATGCGGCAGTCAGTGGCTGGGGGTCAGGGATCAGACTATCCACCAGTGCACCGTGAAGCTATTTGTATTCCTCTGTTCAAGTGACTCTGGTGCACAGTAGCAAATAAAAAAGAAATATGGACTTCATAAGTCTAATGTGATCGTAAATCATTCTTATACTATATTTACCACTGTACTTTTGTATGTTTCCATTATTTTATATTACAGAGCATTGTTCTGAGGATGCAGCTGCACTGCCAGAGATAACAGATAACATGGACCTATGAAGTTCACAAAGGTGGAAAATTTCCTTTTTGCTTTTGCAGTTCACTGAACATCCCATGCCATACTGATGATTGCAGAAGTGGCTCCGTGCCTTACTGAACCAATGACCCAGGTTATGGAGGGAGCCTGGATCACTGAAGGGCCGGCTAGTGCTGGATGGTGGAGTGTCCCAGTAGACACTTTACTCATCAGTGGATGGGGTGTGCCTAGTCTCCTCTTCAGTTGTCTCACCTGATTGAGCACAGCTGGTGGTTCAAGCAGGGCCAGCATTACAAGAATGGGTTGAGGGGTCTTAACAGAATGATAATCTAACTCCTATTAGTGGTTTATTGCTATTATAAAACATGATTTCAAGATAAAAGTGTTAGAAGTGTACCTTTGAAATGTTTTCCTCATTGAGAGAGCGTTCTAATAAAAAAAATCATCCACTAACTGTTTAAAGAGAACTGCGCAGAACCTGTAAACCATTACCCTCAGTGGCAGCTGTGCTTTAAGTACTGGTTAGAATTTTGTTATTATTCCCACCATACATGCCTTTTAGTGAACACAGTGGATTTTTCTGATTTGCACTCCGACGTTAAGTGCCATTTTGGAACTGTACGATGTACTTTATGTCCTTCTCAGCAACAGAATTCTATGATAGAACATGGATGCATTGTGCCAATAATGGAAGAGCTGAGCAAAGGACATAAACTACATCACACAGTTCTAAAATGGTACTTATCACTTGTGTGTGAACCAAAAACACCCACTAGGACAGCTATAATGCCTGTAGAGATTTAACAGTAACAGAATTTAAACCAGTATTTAAAAATTGGCTTTTACTTGGGAAAATGATACACAGGCTGAGTGCAGTTCTCCTTTAATAATGCTTATTCAGAATCAGGATGCATCATTTTAGTCATTCAGCAGTGATGCAGAATGGAATGCTGATAGGAAGAATTCATGCACTGTGGTAATCAGGCTGTACATGGTAGTGTAATGGAGATTAAAGCATTTTTACAAGTAATATGTGTTTCGCTATGAGGAATGTACAAATGATGAAAACGTATCCAGCAGTGCTTGACCATTTTTTCCACACCCTACTCATGTGGTAAAGGATACTATTTTAGGCCCAATAAACCATCCAGTTGATCTCTTCCCTTTATGCTGCTTCCCTTGGTCCCATGCTGGCAAATACTGTGATGTAAGCATGGCAAGCATTGGACTGCATGCTCCATTATAGCCAATGGTGAAAGCTCTCAATGTAGATTTTCTTGTGTTAATTAGCAATTGTTAATTGATACAATTACCAATTGTCATTTGTTCATTAACACAAGTAAATCAGCAAATCTGCTTTTAAAGCTTAATATTACCTATAATAGTCATTTTGAGGAATTACCTATAATGGACCACACTATCCTGCATCTCACTTTACATATGTCACAGTATATATGAAGGGGACATCTGTGCAAAAATAGTATCCCTTTCCACACAAGCAATGTATAGAAAATGACAGTCAAGCACTTTATGGTACGTTTTTGCCTCTGTAAGTCTGCCCGCCGACAAGGGATTTACTATAAATCTAAAAAACTTTTAAATCACTTTATAGTCAGGCTGTTGGAATGGTGACAATCAATCAGAATGTGCTCATTTTTAGATCAGTTTTAATAATCAAGATGAAAATGCATGTATAATCTGCTAATGAAAGAGAGAGAGAGAGAGAGAAAAAAAAGAGAGAGAGAGAGGCAATATGTTTCTTTTTTCACCTTCCCCTGCACCCCCGACCTCCCACTCCTGGCTACTCAACATATCTGTCTGCCCACCAGTCTCACCCTTCGCTGATGCTTCCTGCCACTTCCTGCCACCTGGATCCTCAGGCTGTCCATGCATGCTCAGAGGGTTCAGCTTAACCATGTTGGGGGCCCCATCCCAGGGGACAGAGGAGGGAAGTAGCATTCCTGAGGGGTCCTTTGAAGTATACAAGGCTGGGGGAGGAACAACAGTGCACTACGGGGACTGTGGTGTGGGGGACAAGGCAGTCATCATCTGGCAGGCAGAGACAGGTGCTAGTTTCTATTTTCTGGGCCCCTCCCCACACCTCAACCTCAATGACATGCACCACGATGATACCCTGTATGCAGAGCAAGCTGATGTATGGTCACCCATACTAGCATGGCACTGCACACTACCAAGTGGTGCTCTCTGAGCAGTTCTCTGCAGCACCCTCCCATGAGAAGAGCATTTCCACTCCTGATGTCCCATGCTGGGGTCATGGAACTGGGCTGCCAGAATGCCAAGCAGGTGTCCCATCACTTGCTGCCACAGAGGCAGTGGACAATATGTTTTTTAAAGTAATTACTGAAATCTTTTTCTGTCTCTCTCAATATATATATACATATATTTATATTTATAGTAGACGGGGTACAGTTGAAGCCTATACAATCCATCCAGCAGCCCCCAACAGAAGAAAGCTCAGTGGCAAATGATGATGGAGTAGAGGTGGGCCAAAGTTTTAGTGAAGATGGAGGATTTTTTTTTAAAACAATGGGCGGAGAAGATGGAGAAAGCCCACAAATGTCCTGCTAAAAGCAAGGAGGAAGCACCAGAAAAGAAGAAGACACCAGAAAAGAAGAAAGAAAATCCAAAACCAAAAAGAAAGATGGTGTCCTTGTCCCTAACACAGAGAGCCAGCAGCCTTCACCTACAGAAGAACAGGGGGTCATTGGGAGGGAGGGCAATATTCAGTTAGGGAAGCAGCTGGTAGATGCTTTCAGCCAGTCCCAGCAGAGGATAGAGAAAAGTCTGGCACCATAAACTACCCCAAAACCCTAAATTCAAAGCATAAAAAGATACTTATTTTAGGCACATCCCACAACCCAAACACCCATAAACAGTCCACCAACATTTCAAGCTGTGATTCAGCTTTTTGTCAAGGTGTCACCTTTTTCTTAATCAAATTTGTAATATGTTCAGTAACTCCCTCACACCAACAGACAGCATCTTCCTGTGACTAATGTCTTGATGCCCCCACAAAAAGGCATGGGCATTCTTTTTAATGTGTAAAGTTTGAACACTACTTTAACTCAGTAGGCCATGACCCAGTTCACCACCATCAACACTACTGAGGCCTGCACTTTGCAAAATTCTGCTGTCACCCTGCAAGCCATAAAGGGAGTGATTAGCAACTAACCCTGTGTACTGCACATGCTGCATTCCAGGATTGTAAAAGGTGGTGCAACTAATATTCAACCAATTTAATAGCTCATTCACATGTCCTATTCTCAGCCATTGTTGGTGGTGCACAGCTGCCAGATTAGTGCTGCTGTGCATGTCTGAATACCACTGTTTTGCCAGTTTTATGTTGCTTGGTGTTGTTAATGCAATCCCTCTTTCCCTGGGATTGCATTCTGATGTAATTGTTTTTCTCAGCTCTCTAAACAGCCAGCACCACCAGCAATGCAGAAAGTGGACAATTTAAAGAGATAGTCAGCTTTATACCAATTTGTAGTTTTCTTCCCTAGAATCATTATCAGTCATCAAAAAGGACATTCGTTAGTTCCAGCATTATTTTTTCATCTGCCCCTTCCCGCATGTCCCCAATAGAGATTTAGCAGTGAATGCTGAAATGCCCCTCAGTTTCTGAAATGAGTTATATCAAGGAGGCAGGAGAAGGGGCAGATGGTGAAATAAGGGATGAATGAATGAATGTCATTTTGGCTGAAAAATCATGATTCCAGGGAAGAAAAATACAAACTGATAAAAAGCTGACAGTGCCCCTTGGTTAAATTGCTCGCGTCCTGCTTTGTGCTGGGCAGAGGATGTCCATCATGGAACACTCCTGAAAATGCCAGAAGATTAAAGAAACCACCAACATTGCTAAAACCCAGCTGCTCTATGAACACTGCTCTGCTGCAGTTCTGAAAACGCCATGGGAATGATTGGGAAGGTGCCATTGTAAGTGAGTGCTGTGTGAATGAGGTATAAGTTTTGCAGAATTATTACAGCTGTGCAAGCTTACTACATTACAATGTGGTATGCAGGATGTGCTGATCAATACAGCGTTTGTAGGGAGTCACACAAAAATATAAAATAATTCCTTCCTTAAATGTTTTGAAATATCAAAATTCATCCTTACTAAGTAAACATTAAAAAGTACAGTAACTGAAGCAATAACATAAAAAAATAACTGTCACTCTTTCCTTGTAGATTGAAAATGGAAAAAAATATTTTAGGCTTTCTCTAATGGAGGACTGAACAAGATGGCAACTTTATAAGTCTGACTGTTCTAACAGCTCTCTCTCTCTCTCTCTCTCTCTCTCACACATGCATGGAGGTGGCTGACCAACACTGAAGCATGCTCAGTCTAAAATAAAGAGGATTCATTGGAAACACCTCCCTCCTCTCTAAAAAGGCACTTTTCATTGAGATTGTTTTATATATATAGAATAAAGTATGGGGTGGTGTGTGTAATGAGATTTTACACACACCCGAGGGGTTGGATGTCATATAAACCCTGAGAGCAAAGCTCGAGGGGTTTTTCCAGGCATCCAACCCTGAGGGTGTGTGTAAAATTAGAGTTTACACACAACCCCATATTTTATTTTATATAATTGCTGGGTTTTGCTTTCTCACCACAGCCAATTATATAAAATAAATGGTCTCGTCCGGCTGTGGTCTGGATGATGTTTAGCCGAGTCCGCGGTCTCTTTGCAGCAGTTTAGTTTTTCTTGTTTTTTGTCCCCTTTACTGTGTGATTTTTGACAGGAAGTTTTGTTTTAAGTAGTTATTTACCACCTAGAGATAGTGGCAGCAGTGTGGTTTTGACCAAGGAGGCAATCTGGTGGCGAGCTGTGAAAACCCGGAAGAGCTGTAGGTTGGGCATGTGCATAGCGAGGTAAATAGTGCGAGTGTTTGCTGTTATTAATGCTCCTTTATAATGGAAAATTATGCCACGGTTTCCCTATGGGAAAAAGCCTAAGCCAGTTATTATAGAAATTTTGTGCATTTTTAAAAGTGCACTTTTTTTGAAAAGTTAGTATGAAAATTGCAAAATTTCATTCTAATTGCATCAAAACCAATATGGTTAGCACAAAACGGCTCCAATCTCACATGGTAATATCCAAATGAGTCATGTGACCAGTGACACCATTCAAGTTTGGACAAACTGGATGAGAATGTGCATTATTTCATAAATGAATGTATGTCTATGTAGAAATTGGTCTTTTAAATATAATATAGTCGTTTTCAGAAGTGCATCAGATTTCATGGAAATGACACATTTTCATAAAAAGTGTACGAAACAGATTTTGCAATTTCATCCACCACTACTCCAGAAGCAAAGGTGGGATAGTGCATCCCAAAGGATACCACATTTGCTTCTGGGAAGCATATTCAGTTTCCTGTATGCTACTGACTACATATGGTGTTCAAGGCACTATGGTGCTTTTGCATGACATTGCCTGTCCATTATCAGCTCTGTATAGAACTACCATGCATAAATGCATGGAAGCATTGCTTATAGTCTCAGCTATTACCCTTCTTCACCCAATCTCTGTACTGTAATGGACAAATTCCAGGTAGCCTAGTGATTTCCCCTTCCTGCATGATCCCCAAGTGAATTAAAACCATCCCTTGCAGTCCAGTGGTACCCCCCTACTTCATCCCTGAGTAAATTAAAATCATCCCTGGTAGTCAAGTGGTACCACCGCACACCCAATCCATCAGTGAATTAAAACAATTCCTGGCAGTCCAGTGGTACCCCACCCAACCACTACACCCGATCCCCTAGGAATTAAAACCACAGCTGGTAATGCAGTGGTACTCTCCTCCCGCTCAGTGCCTGAGTGAATTAAAACCATCCCTGGCAGTTCAGTGGTACCCGCCTTCCACCCAATCCCTAAATGAATTATAACTTCCCTGGCCGTCCAGTAGTACCACCTTCCCAACACTGAGTCTGGCCTGCTTTTGTCCTAGTAAGTTAAGCTTGATGACTTACCAGTTAAAAACTAGATGCATTACACAGGTGCTTACGACAGCCTTCCCCCCAATTACAACAGAACTGTGTCAATTTAACCTTTTCAGGCAGCATTTTAACACACAGAAACCAGTCCTAAGAAATAATAACAGAGGCCTGCCCAGTGGCATGGAGGGCTGAGGTGCTGGTGCATTACCTCCTACCACACGGCGACCCTTGTTCAGGAATGGACATGGGTCATTTGGAGGTCAGATGGGGAAGGAGGACTGAGCATCAACACAGTCGGCTCTCCTCCATCAGGGAGGGGGTAGTGTGACCCACTGCTTGCCTGCCATGTGGAGGTATCCAGGTGGTAGCACAACTTGGGCACACAGTACAGACCAATCACTGGCATTTGAGGACATCTCCACAGAGGTGGAGCTCTTTGCTGTGCCATTGCATGTTGTGTGGTGCAGGGGAACAGAAAACAGGAAAATTGTTTGTGCGGGCTATACGATGCTCTGCACACCTATTTCTGTTCCATGCTGTCACCCGGTCTCTGGGCCAAATCTGGATGCTAGGTCTCCATATGGAGGGAGGAGGACCATCCCCTTCCCAGCCCCACTGCAGGGGTCAATCCACGGGGGACCTGGGGCCTGAGGCATGGGAGAGATGGATGCCAGATGAGAGGAGGCAGTGATAGGGTTGAAAGCCTGCCTGTGCAACCAGCAGGACAAATGCTTTGTGGAAAAAACAAAAGAAATAATAACAGAAAAGAACTTTATTAGACATCTGTGTGGAAGAATTGATCACACCATGTAATTATGTGGAATAATTACATGGATTGAAATGGTTCTTAGCAAATGAGGATCTCTGAGTCTTCAGACTCATTTTATAAGTGTGCTGAATCTTATGGCACACAAAGGACTTGAGAAGAAACTCATGTAACAAGAAGAGACAGAATAACTCTACATATAAACATATTATAAATCACGTTAAAAATCTTTGTTTAAAAATTAGAATTTAAAGTCAAAATGTTTCACTTTGCACAATATTAGTGAAAAACTAACTTTGCCAACTGAAATTAGAACTTCAGAATTTTAGAAATATGTGCATGAGACATCTTCTAATGGTTATAAGAGTACCTGGAGTGTTTAGAAATAAACAATCCTGATTGGCTAATAATGATTTCATGATTTATAATGGACACACAATGGTCAACCATGGATTAACCATGCTCAACCATAGGTTATCCAAGAAAAATTCTAAGAATCTGATTGGCTGCTCAACCCTAGAGAGTGATGTTATTAGAAAATTACATCACTGTATCTAGGGCAGGCTCACAGATGACTGCAGAACACAGAATGAAGTCTCTCCCTCTCTTCTCAAGCCACTGCTAAGTCCACATGGCTTGACAGTCCACACACAACCACAACCATTGACACAGCACACAAACTGTGTACACAGTATTCCCCACTGCCAGCAACAAGCAGTCCCATCCCCCCTCCCGCTTAACAAAACTTTCCTATCCTCACTTTCTTTTTTTTACCAAAAAAAAAACTGAAGCGGTCACTTCCACTGTTTCTTTTTTGGAAAACACACAGTGCACTGTCATGCTATTGGTGAGCCAAAAGCTTCAGATTGCAAATTGGTGCTTTCATTTTAAACAGAAACCCACATGTCTTGCACTGTAAAGTAGCTGTCCACTGTTACACATCATCTGTTCCCACCCTGCTCCTCCTGTACTCACCAGCAAAAACTGTTTGTAGAAACAAAGCCGTGACAGCAGACAGCTTTTCCATCTCCTCCCTGCCACTGTCATGTCAGCGCATGCACACTTGACAACCACACTGTACAGTCACAGACCAGCTCAGCGACCCCAAGCACAAGGATAATTTAACCTCCCCCCCCACCAAAAAAAGGAACAAAGAAAAAAAAATGAAACAGCCTGCTTTAATGAGCCGGCAAGCGACCATCGTGGACGGGGTTGACACCAAAGATCACTCAACGCAGGACACACCACACAGCACACAAACAATTTCACCGTTATGATCATTCTGACTGCAGCTCCATCTAGTGCTGGAAAATATTTTGGACTTCTTTTTTAATCATATACTTCCACACAGAAAAATCAAGTATAAAATGCCTAAAAAATTATTTCTTTATTTTTTTTATTAACAAATGAGCCATTGTATAATAGCAATAAGGTACTCCAGGGTGTCTGTTATTGTGTAATAATGTCACTCCTGGGGTGGTGGAAGCACTCAGCAAACCCCTCCCATGGTTGATGTAATTACACAATAACACACGCCCTGACATGCCTTATTGCTTAAGTGGCATGATGGTGGCTTGAATAGAAAAAGAAACAGAAGACTCAGAGTAATAGTTAGTGTCACACTCACGCAGGTGTGGATCTGCTGCACTAAGAAAGCTGGTGTGAACCAGTGGCATCATTTCTTCCTCCATCTGTTCCATCCCATCCACCTAACCACCTACCCACCCTGCTTCACTAGTACAGTCTCACACAGGTGTGATATTTTGGCCTGGTCAGTGGAACAGGTTTGTGACCTGGAATGGAGGAATCAAAGACATGCAAAGATAGATACTACAAGCAGTACTGTATGTAACTTTCTTTCTAAATCAGTGAAGGAGATGGCATATAACTGTTGGCAGTATGAGCGATGAATATTTTATAAATGACTTTCAGTGACAGTGACAAAAAAGGAACATGTTAATGTTTTGTTTGGTCAAAAAGTAAGGTTTCTCTTTTTTATAGTCAGTGGTGGATGATGTAGTCTTAGCCTATTTGAAGAATTTGAAGAAGAGGTTGAGTCTCTTTGAGGATGACTCAAAACCGGGAGCACTGGCTGACGGGCAGGAGGGGGGAGAGAGGCCCTGCAGGGGGATCTGGATACCCTGGGAGGGGTGGGCAAGGAAGACGGGGTTAAAGTTCAATGCAGGGAAATGTAGGGTGCTGCATCTGGGGTCAGAAACCTGAGACATGCATATACCCTTGGGAGGATCATACTGCAAGTCACAGCGGGTGAGAGGGACTTAGGGATTGTGGTGGACAGCAAAATCAATAACACAGAGAATTGTCGAAGAGTTGCAGCAAAAGCAAACAGGATACTGGGCTGCATAACCAGGGGGATTACCTCCAGAAGGAAGGAGGTGATCCTCCCTCTGTATAATGCCCTGGTTAGGCCACATCTTGAGTACTGTGTGCAGTTTTGGAGACCCCATCTTAACAGGGACGTAGCGCTGCTGGACAGGGTCCAGAGGAGGGTGACCAGGATGATTCAGGGCATGGAGGGTAGAACCTATGAGGAGAGACTGGAAGAACTCAATCTGTATGCATTGGAGGAGAGGAGGGACAGAGGGGACATGATAGAGACTTTCAAGTATGTAAAGGGGATAAATAAGGGCAGAGCCAGGGAACTGTTCAGGCTTAAGAAGGGGGGAACTACAAGGGGGCACGAGTGGAAGCTTGAAGAGGGGAAGTACAGGGGGGAGCACAGGAGACACTTCTTCACAGAGAGGGTGGTGGAATCATGGAACGCACTGCCCAGGAGAATGGTGGAAGAGACCACAGTGGAAGGATTCAAGAAGGGTTGGGACAGGTACAGGGGGAAGCTGAGGCCAGGGAGGGTCAGCTCTGGGGCTTGCGGGGTGGAGGAGCAAGCTCCCAGTAGGGGGCTAGCTTCTGAGCAGACACAATAGACCATGGGGCCTATTCTGCTGGCTTTTACTATGATACTGTGATACTATGAACTCATCAGTAGCAAGTAGCGGTGAGGCTTTTAAGTAAAGTTGTAAGTTAACATCCATGGAACATTTTCTCATGTACTTCTCCAACCTGGAGAGAGTTGATAGCATGTGTTTGCTGCTTAGTCATCTATACTTTCAATATCAGCTTCTTTTTCATCTTGCTGTACATAGTGCATGCCATAACTGCAATTCAGTGTAGGCAAGCTGACTTTTAAAAATGCCAGTTGTTCAGCATGTTCAGGGAGGAGTGTAGCTCTGGTTGGAGATACTATGTCACCAGTGGTGCTGAATAGCTCTTCTGAGGGTGGACAAGCAAGTTAATAGGCAGCAACATGAACAAGAGGTTTCTAAATTAATCTCTTTGACTTCCTGTACAAAAAAGATCTGTTATAGGGTTTGGGTCTCTGGGTTCCATGAAGTATGCAGTAAGAACTCTTCTAGCAGTGAAGTCCTCTTGTGACAAGATTTCTAAATGTGGCCTTGTTTTTCAGTCTGACTCAAACAATTCCAAATGTTTTACCATGGTGTGTGTGATGCTGACCCTCTGCAGCCGTACTAAAGACAAGCATACTCCTTGAGGTTTCAGTACTGAAACTGGCACTTGAACCATGTGCCTCAGCATGATGATAGTTTATTGTACTGAGAGAAGCAAAATGTTCAGGAGTGCTTGGGCCCTTGCACCTCTCAGATTACGTGCTGTTTATTCTCCTGTAAAGCGCTGGGATCCTGAACAAGGATGTCATCCTCAAAACAAGGACTTAATATTGTTGCTGTGACATATTTTTTTATCTTTCAGTATGTTGCCAAACCACCTATGGAGCACATCATTCAATGCCTGGACCAGTTGTATAAAATCAGAAGGGTAGTCATCATTGTCAAGTGTTTTATTGGTGAAGTTGAGAAGAATATGCACCATGATGATGGCCTAACTCATGAAGGCACTGCTGCTGCTGAGCTCTCAAGTAGCACTGTCAGATGGGGCAAGGATGTGACGAAGTTGGCTCATTGTTGTCCAGCGGTGAATAGTTCTGCCAATATCATGGGACATAGCTATTGCATGTATGGCCTTTTTTGTTCCACTGATCTTTCTATCATGTAAATGTAGAATTCCATCTAGTAGGGATGGCTAGTATCAAGGCAGTAGTTTTGCTAGCTGCTGGAATGTCCGTAATGTGGCAGTTGCTTTCACAGACTTGTGGAAGTGGCTGGTTATTCTACATGCCATTGTAGTAAGATTGCTGGTACTCCTGCTCCTTTCTAAAGCTTGGTGGACAACTAAATTTAATGTGTGTGAAAACAGTAAAGCAAAATAAGCATTCCACCAAAGGCTGTTGAGTGGTGCACCATAAACAAAAAATTACAGCAGGCAGCAAAAACATGGCTCACCCACTCACAACCATAAGGGTGTGCTAGATTTGTAGGATGATAAATCCACAGATACAACAAGGATAAAGAAGTACTTACAGTTTTATTGTGTCCAGATAAGAGGTTCTGAAGAAGCCCAGCCCAGTCGGGGCAAAACATAAGTTGTTTGTACCAGTTTCACTGGTAATGCTGTAGCTGCCGGGACTGTCCCTCTGTTTTATAACTATTGTCCTGTTGTACCTATGTTTTGGGTGTGCTGTTTTACTACTAATTTTTGTACAAGGATTTGGAAACAATAAAACTGTAATTATACCATGGACCCAAAAAGAATCAGAAATCCCTGCAATTTCATTGGTTGATTGGCACTTTCCAGCAGTTATAAATCCTCCAATATACCCACTGGAAAAGGTGCCAGTTAACAAGTACTCGTGCCACATAACAAATATCCCTACCACCGTTACACTTCAAACAAACCGCCGCCATTTGTAATCGCCGCATAGCAAATAAATCAAAACGATACCCAAAAAAAATGAACGTCAATTTCAATGTAATAGACTTGCAAGACCTAGAAAATATCTTCAGCGAAGAAAATGAGCCTTCCGACCCAGAAAACGACACCTTACTAAATAAAGAAAGCGTTAAAATTCAACGAAAAGCTGACGAAAAAACTCCCAGGATGGCCTGTAAAAGAACTGACAGAACAACAGAGACTTACCCGGAAATAGAGCACCAGCCGCCCCACTCCTCCAACTGCAACACCGCCACTCTGCAGATGGACGGAAGCGACGTCCCCTATGAAAAAAAAAATGTTGCACGTCATAACCAAGCATCGGAAGAAACACTTCAAAGTAAAAAACATACTGAACCTCACAAAACCCTACATTTCTTTCCTCCAAATTAACGACTTGTTTTTCTTTTCTTTAAATTGCAAAGCACAGCAAAAAATAAAATAAAAACGACGCAAGAAGCATTTACCACAGCTCAGCAACCGACGAAGATGCATCCTCCACGATGGTCTCTCACCAGCAAAGGCAACGCAATACGGAGCAAGTCACATGCTCGCTACAAGGAACTCTGCTCAGAAACAAATCGCAACCAACCTTCTTAAAGAGACAAGAACCAAATAGCAAACCTCAAACCAAAAAAAAATGTGACACATTCAAAACTTTACAGAAACTGCAAAATATTATTTCAAAACGATGATTACATAAACGTTCTTACATAAAGAAAACATTTAATGCTGTTCAAACAAAATAACTAATGACATGTTACACTTCTCATGTTACATTTATGAAATGTTCATTAAAATTATTATTCCAGCAGTTATACTATCATACAACCTTCTCAAATGATGATTACAAACTATTACTAACAGAAATAAAAACTTTTCACAACATTTTACCTGTCTCTATAGGAACTATTTTTCTCAGCGGAAATAATTAAAAAAAAAAACACAAAAAATAAAAAAAAAATAAAACAATGATTCCTACCATTATATAATAGCAATATACCCCTCCAGGGTGTGGGTATACTGGTGGATTTACCACGGCTGGTGTGGTTAAGTCACTCAGCCTGCGGCCTCATGACCAAACCACACCAGCCGTGGTAAATCCACCAGCATACCCACACCCTGTCGGGGTATATTGCTTAAGTACTTCTTTATCCTTGTTATATTTGTGGATTTACCATCTTGTAAATCTAGCACACCCCTATGGCTGCGGGTGGCTGAGCCATTTTTGCTGTAAACGTGTGTGCAAAGCAGTTTGTTTACTCTCTCCTCCCTGTCACCACTGTCACTGCCACTGAAAGCCTTTATCATGGTAGCCACATTATCTATCACTATCATGCCTACTCATAATCCATTTGTGAGTATTCATGGCTCCCACAATTTTTTGACACTGTTATGTATGCTGACTGCAGTGTGTTCACCATCCATAACACTGGCACAGAGCAATACCATTCCCCTGTACTGCTCTTTTGGAGTCAGACTAGACTGCTTTTATGACTATGAGGATGAAACTCAGTGGACGGTCAGAGAAATGTGCCTGCGAGTTGAAGCACTTGTCCAAATATCTATTGTGAAGTGTACAACCCACCCTCTACCTCCTCGAGTGTATGGAGAAAGCAGGTTTTCAGTGCTTGGTTAATCTCCTGAACTACTTAGTGGGTAAATGTAAACCTGTATGGTACTTTATATATCGGCTGTAAAAATGCAAGGAGCCTTCAGAATCCAACATTTTCCACAATGGAAAAGGGCTGCAGATCTGTCCCTATCATGTCACCGATAAGTCATGTAATTTGGGAAGCAATCAGATACTTGGAATCAAATTTGGACTTGTGATCAATTGACTGAACTATAGATAATTGCTTGGCTTTTGGAAAAGGACAGGCCAAGGAACTGGTGCTGCTGCATCGCCATGGCAGGGGTGCTGGTGATAGGAAATGAAATTGCTTAGGGGGGACTGACTGCTGCTACTACCATAATCCAGCTCTGACTCATCAAAATTATCACCATCCTCTGAATTGCTCCATATGGCTAACTGAGATCTGTAGGATAAGCAAATGCATGAGGATGCTACCACAACAGGTGTCACCTTATTATAGCAGTGGTCACCACGCCTGCCACTGAGTTTCTTCTCCCTACTAATGGTTGTTTCACAATGCACACATAAAGCTTTACGTTAATCAGTGGATCTTATCAAAAAGAGATTCCACACCATGCTGGAGCTTTTCTGGTTTTAAAGAAATGCAAGGAAAATATGTTTATGCTCTGAGTCTTCACAGAGGTGCAGTGGGAGGTACAGGAACTGAACTGAGGCTGGTAACAGCAGCAGAAAGGGCCTAGTAATGGTGGCAGAGAGAGTTGGTAGGAGGGAACCTGTGGAAGTAATACTTGTTTAGTCACTGTAATCACTGTGGCACTGGGCAAGGAGGTAGAGGAAGAAGTTTTACTCTTGTCACAACTGGGTGGGATTGTGGCATCACTATTTTCACGTGACATTACATCATCATCATCATCAGATGCATTATCAACATCATCACCCTAATAAGGGTCAAAATCAATAGGTATATAGTCTCTGTTAGACACATGTGAGGTGTCAGCATCATTGTCAGAGGAATCGTCACCATCCTCATGATGGGAGTCAGACTCAGAATCAGATGGAGGGCATAACTCAGTCTCAACCACTGCCCATGCCAAATCTGTATGTGGCAGAACTGGAGAAGGGTGCACTTGAACTGAAGCAGGAAGCAGTGAAGATGCAGAATAAACTGTAGTTTGGTTCTGCATATGTAGGGTTGCCACCCGTCCCATAAATCTCGGGATCGTCCTGCAGTGTGCTGTTTCAGGACAGCTGAACTACAATTTTACAATCCCAGAGATTAGAATGACAGAGGAGAGCCTGTAGTAAAAACTTCAAGCACAGAAAAGACCATGACTGAAATTACTAAATAACTATGGGCTCTGTCTGTGCCAATCCATGCATGCCATGGCTTTCAGATGTTCAGAACTGTAGATGGCATGCATGGATTGGTTGAAGCATGTAGCAATACTGGACCACCTTTTCTAATTGTTTTCATGGCGGTACCGTGGCACCAATCAGGTAACATGCGTGCACACATCAACTAGCTGCCAACAAATGAGGATTCTAGTTTGGAGCTGAATGGTACTTTGTTGGTGGGCAGCATCAGCGTGCTAGAGGTCCTGGTGTTGGTATTCGAGGTGTCACTGGTGTCTAGTCATTGTTACTTGTTCGGTGTGTGTGGGAAGGAACTCCTAGTCCATGGCATCAGTGTTGTTTTTAAGGTTTAATATAACTACAACAGAAAAAAATTATTCTGGTTTGGATACTATTGATAAAAGAATAAAAAAAAAAAAAAAAAGACAATGAGAGTCCTGCTTGGCCTGCTGCTGCAGCAGCTCCTACCTTATCAGTCTGCTGTTTATTCAGGATTGGGAGACAGTGAGGTAAAGGTCAGAAAATACTAGCAAGCTAACTAATCATATTGTGTGTGTGTGTGTGTGTGTGTGTGTGGTTTCCTCTATTTTCCATTAGTGTTTTTTTTTACCCAATATTTAACATAAGGAGAAAAAAATATGCTGGATTGTCATGCTGAAGGAATGATCAAACACTGCATAGAAGCTTAAGACCCTGCCACAGAAATCAGGAGTGAAGTGCCACATACAGCAAGGGGCCCTGCTTTTAGTCATTTTTCCAGCTCTTTCATTGATTCTGCCCTCCTCCCCTTTTCACCTCTCCTTGTATGTGACAACTTTCCATCCTGTGGATAAAACAATAGTTGAGATTTCTTGTAAAACACAGTATCATGACAACAGAGCTAGACTGTAAATTACTGATGCAGGCAGCAGCATAGTGGCTGTGTCTGTGTGTAGCTCCCATAGCTAAGTGAACATTTTCTATATGTTTTCAAATTTTTAAATATTTTTGTGTACAGTTTGTGGATTTAGAAGGAAGGTATTGTTGCCTACATGTAGGTGTGGGATTAGAGTGTTTTATGTTGGTTGGGAACAGAATAAGCAGCATGTTTGTACAGTGCAGAGAAACATCTTGTGTAGGTATCATTTTGTTTATATATAGTAGTTAGGCAGTTTGTGATTTTTTGAGGGGTTGTCCTTGTCACCAGGATTGTCCACCCCCCCAGTTGATTGCCACCTAACCCACTGTGCCTCCTACATTCTAAATTCTGGCTAGCTTCTCTCCCCCTTATCGCAGTAAGCTTCTCTCCCCAATGCTTCCCTCCTCTTACTCTCTCCGTAACTCAAGGTATCAATCCCTACTGCACCCCTCCTGTACATCCCTTGCTGGACAGAATGCCTTCTCTTTCCACTCTCCTAATAACTGGAACTTTCTTCCCCCAGCAGTTCTCTCTGCCGCCTCCAGACACTCGCTTTCCTCACTACTCCAAGTCCACACTGTTCCCTCCTGCAAATGCCCATAGCCTAATGTCCTGCCCCCCTTTTATCTTTCCCTATCCACTACCTGACCCCAAGCTCCTACACCTGTCTGCATCTCCCATTTTTTCACTACTGAAGTATTTCAATCTCTACATTCATCCTGCCCCCCATCTCTACCCCTCCTTTCCACTCCCTGTCCTACCACTACCAATCCTCCCTCCCTCCCTCCCTCTATCTCCACCCTCCTCACTCCCTCCACTTCTACCTTAACACTATTCCCACTCTTGCAGCATTCACTTCCTCCTTCCCTGCTACCTTCTCCACTCTCCTCCTCCTTATCCTATCCCCATCACTTTGTTCTCCTCCATACCTCTATGCTTGTTATTCCCAGCCCTAATCCATTTCCTCCTTCTCTTCTATCCTTCCACCTGTCTTCCTCTCCTTTCTTCCCTTCCCCCTCTCCTATCTCTCTACACTCCCTCCTTTCTTTCTTCTCTCATATTCCTCTCCAGTTGCCCCCTCCTGATTAATGACACTTCCTACCCTGTCCTATTACTGACGTCACAGCCTGTGAGTGCTTGGCTACCCCACACTCCTGATGTAATCAATTTATATTGTTATTAATTATGCCAATATGATACCATGTATTACTGTACATTGTTGTGCCTTATTGTTTTATCAGATTACTGCACTTTTTACTTGTTATTATGTACTTATCCCCCGATACATCTGGAAATGAGTTTAATGGCTCAGTATGTCTTTCCTGGTAATTCTCTTTAATAAGTAATAATAATAATAATAATTAGCTGGCTTGTTGCTCTGTGGTGGTCTGTTGATTATGTCAATCAATCAATCGTCTTTATCCAGGTGGAACATACGTTGAGACAGCTCATTTTATCGGTAAGCACCACTAAGGTACAAGCATATAATATACAAGAAGTTAAATATACATATGATACAAGGCACAATAATACAGTCTTACAAATAGGGTACAGTTTGTGCATCTTATACATAAAGCGCAATGGGATACATAAGTCATGTAGTACAATTGCACCCAGTAGACACATTGTCCGGATAGTAGAAATCATGATATAATTGAGACATTAGAATGGGGGAGGAGCTCTATATTGGATAAGTTAGTAAGGGCATTTGCAATGTTCTTTAAAGGCCCTAGCACAGAGGGTTTTGAGGAAGGGTACTTTCACCGGAAGGACAATTTTTAGGGTTTTTTGCATATTATTCCAAAGGACAGGGAGAAAGTGACTTAAGGCCGATTTGCTGAAATGTTTATTTACCTTAGGGATAACAAGAGAGGAATACGAGAGGCTTCTTAGAAGGTAATTCCCTGACTGGCAGAGAGGCAGACAGTCAGAGATGTATTTAGGCACTGTGTGTAGGTGGCACTGTGACTTTATTTGTTACTGTTTGATTGGCTTTCTGAGCAGATAATTTCTTTTGTTTTAAAACGTCATTTATTGAAAATATTTTTTTGAGCTAGAATCAGGCTGTTGCTAAGAACTAGCTTTCCTGGCATAGTGTTCTAGTTCTCTTAGAACATCTGAAATAGAAGCCAACCGAATTCTAGAATATTGAGATTTGCTGGGACATTTGGATGATAAAATGGAAATAGAAATTGCTATATTTTTGAATTTCATAGTTATGTTTAACTGCAGGCTAGGAGAAACTGGGCTGGGAAGATATGGGGTAATAGGTACACATATGGGAAGCAGGAGAGTGGTAAATTGCAATAGTTGTGGGAAAGCAGTCTTTCTGGGGGGTGTTGTGGAATAAAGGGGCTGTCCAGTGTGTAAGAGCCTGCAGCAGCTAAGGGCTGAAATAAGGCTGCTGAGATGGGAGCTGGGGAGGATAGTGTGGGAAGTTAGAGGAGCAGAGCAGTGGTGCCCAGGGAAGTGAAAGCATCAAGCAAGAGATACTGTATGAACATATGAACATACAAAAATTGCCAGCAGAAATTTGGCATCTAGATCTATCTAGTCTGCTTGAATGTACAGCTAACCCCTACATTGCAGCTGCCCCTTCTCCACCTTCTCATATACCCCCCCTCCCTGTCCCAACCCCTCTTGAAACTACCCACTGTCCTACAGGATACCACCTCCTCTGGTAAAGTGTTCCAAACTGCCATTGCTCTCTCTGTGAAAAAGTGCCTCCTCATTTCCCTCTTATACCTACCTCCTTCCAGTCTAAGTCTATGCCCTTTCATGTCCCTCCCCTTCCAGAGCTTGAATATCTCTTCAGTACCATCCTCATTTATTCCCTGTAAGTACTTAAAGGTCTCAGTCATATCCTGATCAATTCTCTCCTCCAGGATATACATGTTCAATTCTCTTAATCTCTCCTCATAAGGCATATCCTGTAATCCCTGAATTAACTTTATCACCCTTCATTGTACCTCATCCAACAATCTCACATCTCTCTTCAGAGATTGTAGTGAGGAGGAACACCCAGTATACAGGAGTATCTCTTCCTCAGAGGACCAGGGAGCCCAGGGTAGAGGAATGGTAAGTGGTAAGGGGAAGTGGTGGGAATGTGAGGGTAGCATTAGGAGTGGGAACTTCTGAAGGAGTGTCTTTATTGAATAGATTTGCACCACTGTCTGGAAGGAGGGCAGGGGCATCAGGAGGTGAGGTAGGAGGTTGGATTGAACCAAGGCTTAGAGTAGGAGTACAGGGGAGGGGATAGATAACTAGACAGGGTGGTCAGGGAAGAGGAGGCAGGCAAAATGTAATAGAGAATGGGGGAGAAAAAAGGAAAGGAAGAGAGAGAGAAGTGGAAGCAGATACAGATAGAATGGGAGGGACAGAAGGATAGATGGAAAAACATTTAGGGGATAAATAGTGGATGCAGAGATAAGTTCATCAGGGTTTGGGGGAGCAGTTAGGTGTGGGAGCAGCTAGTACTGATTGGATTTCCTTCTGTTAATTTAACCATAGGAATTAATGAAACATGACATGAGGCAGAGTGTTTATGCATAATAGCGTTACAGTAACAGACGGTAAACAAATCCCTTGATTTTATTAATTCATATGTGTTACATATAATCATGAAGGTTTCTGGCTGTTAATCTAACAGTTTAGTATCTTGGCAGCCAATCAGAATGCTCCATTTCCAACCCTTATGTTATAATGCTGTTTAAAGCCAAATAAATGTAAAATAAATACCCAATAATTACTTAGCTACAGAGTAGTGTTACTACCAGAATAATACTTAGATTTCATCCAAGAGCCCCAACAAATCAAAACTTTTCTGGGGGCCACCCACAACCAATTTTTTGGTTCATCCTTCATGTACTTGCACTTGTCTAAAGTATGTAATTTTGTTGTAAGTTACTGCACCTTAACTACTGCATTGTTTGCCTGTTATTGCTGTTTGCACTACTGTACCTGTTACTGCTGCTTACTGAAATGTTTGTACTGACGATCTATGGGTACCAGGTACTGGCGTAGCCAATGCCTAAGCGCTCCAACGGACCCGTTTCAGGGTACTTCTACTGCACTTGTCTAGGTGTGTAATTTTGTTGTAGTTACTGCGCCTTGACTACTGCATTGTTAACCTGTTATTGCTGTCTGCACTGCTCTCACGTGCTACTGCTGCTTACTGAATGTTTGTGCTGATGATCCAGGGGTACCAGGTACTGGCGCAGCCAATGCCTAAGCGCCTTCAACGGACCCTGTTCTCTACTCCTATTTCCCCTGGACCTTCACAGCCCCCCCCACCCCACCTGAACACAGTTTCCCCTGCCCGGATACAGTTCCACAACCCCGGACATTAGCTGCACCATCAGCCACTGAAACCGCTCACCCACTGTACCTTACCCAGAACCCCCACTATCTTTAGCCTCCCCCTCCAGCCTACAGCTCCATGATCCTGGGCTCCTCTAGTAGGATCCTGCACTAAAACCGCTCACCCACCACTTTCACCCCCGTATTCTCACACTTATCGATCTGTCCAGCCTGCATACGGTTTCCATGGACACGGTCTCATCCCTCAGCCCCCTGCCGCCTTTCCCGCCATATCCCCCTAACACTGACTTTTCCCTTCTACACTCCCCAGTTAGACCCTTTTGCTCTTAACCTCCGCAGCCCCAACTACCCCGACTGAGCACCGACTCCCTGCCCAGGAACAGCACCACAACCCGGTACTTGCGCACCTTCCAGCTGCTGGATACCCCCTGCTGTACCCTCACCCTGAACCCCGGCATCCTAACTCCCTGCTGACTTCAGTTTCATGAACCTGGCCCTCTCTTGAGTGGTTCTGCTGCTAAAGCCCCGTGGCTGTCTTCACCTCTGATCCCTCCCCAGCCTTCTAGCCAAGACGGGTTCCATGGACTCGGACTCTTCCCTGGCCTTCTACCGCTATGCCACCATATCCCCCACCAGACATATACCGTAAGCCCCTGCCCCATCCAAATGTTTCCCTGCTTACCTCCTCCTCTGGCCTGATGCCTATCATGTCCTTTTCCTGCCCTGTTTTCATGCGCCTTTACCCTCTATAGCCCCACTGCAGGTGGTGTCCTCCATGCCTCCAGCTCGGCCTGACCTACTCTCTCCCCCCACCTTGACCATGTGCCACCACCATCCATTCACTGCTCCACACCCGGACCCCCCGTCCTGCCTCCTTCATCCCTGCTGCCACCTTAACCACTTAGCCGCAAGGTTGCCTTCCCACATCCCCCCTTTTACCTGCTCACCCAGTTCCCCCTTCCCTGTTCTCTCCCCCTCCCCTGACCCACCTGTCCTTTGGATCTGCCCTGTATACCTTTACCCGCTCACTAATTGCTACCTGTACACTGTAAATCTGCTGTTTTCTCTTGACCTGTTGATTGTCTCTGAAACTGTACTCCTTTATTGCCTTTTACTGAAAACTGTTCTCTGTATTGTTACTGCTTCCCTGTATTATGTAAATGAACTCTGTATTGTTACTGTACCTCCTGGGTCGTGCCTGAAAATAGTCACCTGTTTGGCTAGCGCACCTACCCGGTAAACAAAAACTAAATGTGTTTGTCCTGCATAACATTTCACTAAAGGTGGCAACCCTATGCATATGTGATGTAGGACTTCATGCATCTCAGTTTAATGAAAATGATAATGATGCAGCATTGGCACCTGATGGCATTGGAAATCCTGAATGTTCCACTGGCTGCAGCTATTGAGCTTTGTAACCCAACCTCACCTGCTACATATCAACGGTTTGGAATGGACTTGACATTATCTTCTTTGCTGCTTGTGCTTGATTTCTTAAATTAGCCTCCAAAGGTAATTTATTTTCGTTTTTGGCTCTAGGAATGGGCTCAGTCATGGATCAAAGGCAGGTGGGAGCTTTATCTTTACCATTGCCTCTACAGGCTCTAGCATTCATGTTGTCTTACTATTGGTTATACACACCTGTATGTGACACAGACAGGGATGTTTCTCTAACTGCACACTAGGTTTAAAAAAATTATATTGCCTAATGTTTAAACTGCAACTAGCCCCTCAATTAACTGTGAGATATCAGTACACCAGAGGATATGACAGCATGCAGACAGGCATGCTACTGTAAGTGGCAACAAATGTGTGTACTTCAGTGAATGACTGACTGGTCATGCAATTAGTTTTGTTTTTAAAGGAAAACAAGCCAAGTGCTTAAATGCAACTAGCCCCTTGGACAACTGTGACAAAGCAGTAGACAACTGGACATAATAGCAGACAGCCCGGCAAGCTAGGTGGCAACAAACAGAGCTGTACTACACTAGCCAACTGGTCCTACATTTTTTTCTTCCTAAGAATAAATAGCCAAGTTCTTAAATGCAACTAAATAGACCTTTGGGCAACTGGAACAGAGCAGAACTCAAGCGGACATAACTGCAAACACACAGACACACTAGGTGGCAACAAGCAGGGTATGACAATCCTGTAACCTCATTGGTTAAGACACATCACATGACCATGGTATATCCTGCAATAACCCATGGCTGAGAAATGGAACTTATAAAAAAACATACTTAAACACATTTTAAATGTATTTTACACATGGGTCCATTGTGTAATCACAGTAAGACACTCCAGGGTGTGGGTTATTGGTGGATTTACCCACTTCTTGTGTGGTTAAGTCACTCAGCTGCACCTCGTGACACACCACACCATGGGTAAATCCCCCAATAACCCACACCCTGTCATGCCTTATTGCTTAAATATACTACACTGACCAACTGGTGCTGCAATTTATTTTAAGGAAAATTAGCAAGAGCTTAAATGGAAATAATGAGACCTTTGAGCAACTGTGTGAGAGCAGTAGTCAGGTGGATGTGACAGCATACAGACAAGCACACTACTGCCAGGAAGCAGAGGTGAACTACACTGACCGACTGGTCCTACAATTTTTTTTTTTTGCCATGGAAAAATAGCCAAGTGCTTCAATGAAATGAAGTAGCAATTTGGGCAACTGTGACA
The DNA here is from genome assembly GCA_016271365.2 of Neoceratodus forsteri. Lineage (NCBI taxonomy): Eukaryota > Metazoa > Chordata > Ceratodontiformes > Ceratodontidae > Neoceratodus > Neoceratodus forsteri. The sequence goes on along the minus strand of CM057451.1, from coordinate 695,439,411 downwards.
GAGCAGTACTCAAGTGAACATGACAGCAGACAGACAGACACACTACTGGCAGCAAGCAGAGGTGTACAGCACTGACCAACTGGTCCTACAATTCTTTTAATGGAAAAATAGCCAAGTGCTTAAGTGGATCTAACAGCAGGCAGCCAGGCAGGCTAAGTGGCAACAAGGAGAGACATACTACACTGACTGGTTCTACAAATTTGTTTTTTAAGGAAAAATAGCCAAATGCTTAAATGTAATTAAATAGTTCTTTGGGCAACTGTGACAGAGCAAAACTCAGGTGGATGTAACAGCAGACAGACAGGCATGCTACTGGCAGCAAGCAGAGGTTTACTGCACTGATGGACTGGTTCTACAATTTTTTTAAGGAAAAATAGCCAGGTGCTTAAATGCAACTAGCCCCTTGGGAAACTGTGACAAAACAGTACACAAGTGGATGTAACAGCAGACAGCCAGGCACACTAGGAGGCAACAAGCAGAGGCATACTACACTGATCAACTGGTCCTACATTTTTTTCCTAGAGAAAAAATAGCCAAGTGCTTAAATGCAACTAAGCAAGCTTTTGAGCAAGTACAACAGAACAATACTCAAGTGGACTTTACAGCAGGCACCCAGATATGCTACAGTAGGTGGCAACAAGCAGAGGTGTACTACACAGGCTGACTGGTCCTGCAATTTTTTTTTGCTTTTGTCTTTTTGGTATGGATCAGCAAAAGTATGACACACCCGTCAAATATCACAGTGTTTCAATTATTAAAAATTGAGCTATTCACCTTACATTACATACCATACAGGCCTATCTACCTAAGGGTCCAAGGAGTACTAAATTTTACCATGCCTTAACATTAAATCATTGACATAAAATAATAAGAAACCTATTGTTGTACCAATTATAAAGTAATATACTTTTACATTCAATATTTTTAGTTTATTAAATGTTGATTATTTATTGCATCCTGGAAAGGGGCTCATAATTTATTGTATATTTCAACCTGTTCATTTCTTATGTAATGCAGTTTTTCTAGCTGCATTGTGTCTTTTATATAGCTAAGCCATAATTAAAATTTTGGGGAGTCAGCATCCTTCCTCTGAAGAAAAATACATTTGTGAGCAGTAACAATTGCGATCATGTATAGAGCTCATAAGAACTTGTCTTTGATCCCAGCATTTGAGAGATTTGCCAATAATGTTATGGCTGGCGTGTATGTAAAGTGTATTTCTGTCACGTTGTTTAAGAAACTAAATATTTTGGGCCAAAAATCTGAGAGATTAGGACATGCATGAACTAAATGTATAAGTGTCCCAGACATGTTACTACATCTGGAGCATTTATAATCAATGGAAGGATTAATTTTGTGAAGTCTCGAAGAGGTAAAATATGTTCTATGAGTAGTAGTATATTGAATTTGTTGAAGTTTAGTTGATTTTATAAAACACAAGGGGCTGGATATTCAAACTGCGTCATTCATATGCGCAAGCCCTTGAGCTGAGCAAAATAGTTGCACAGGGGTGTGTCCTGAGCAATATTCAAAGGAGTTGCGCTATTGAGCAACTCCTTTGAATATCATCCCCCAGCCACAGCCACTGTGCATGGCGCAGTGGAACTTGCGCCACCGCAAGTTGACAGAGTGGAGCATTCAACTTGCGGTGGCGCAAGTACCATTGCGCTGTGCGCAAAATCACGATATTCAAAAGGTGACATGCAAATGGGGCTATAATTCATGCAAGGTGCAGGGGGGGCCATTTGCATGTGATTATGTCCCCATTTGCATGCCATTAGCATGTAGGTGCACCGATCCCTGAGCACTTGCACCTGGCGCCCTGCCAGGCAGCAGCCGTCGGGGAACGACGCCCCCTGCAGCCCGATTGCAGGCATAGTGTACTCCCCCCCCAGCCTGATCACGGGCATCAATGTGGCTCCCCACCCTCCTCCCGTACATATCCCTGGTGGTCCAGTGGACCAAAATGCCCGATCATGGGCGGTATGTATAATACTTCCCACCCCCCTCCTGTTCACATCCCTGGTGGTCCAGTGGACTGAAATGCCTGATTGCGGGTGGTATATGTGATAAAAACCACCACTGAACATAGCCCTGGTGGCTAGTGTCCCCCACCCTATCCACCCACGAAGCCCCACCACCCCGCTCCCCCGCGGCCGGGCGGGCGGCAGCATCCCACCGCCTGCCGCCCGCGCCTGCTGACTGACTGCCTGGTAGTGCTGCATGCCCATTGGTGCAGAGCAGGCCAATGGGTGTGCAGCCCATACCGTACATGACAGTCAGATTTCTGGACACCATGCATATACGGTATAATTCTACGCCCATTGGCTCTTGCTCTGCACTAACCGGGCTGTGAGTCTACCGGCAGTCAGTTGGTGGGCGGCGGGTGGCAGGCGGGATGCTGCCGCCCGCCAGCTGCCGGGAGAGCCGGTGGTGGGGCTTTGGGTGGGTAGGGTGAGGGACACTAGCCACCAGGTCTATGTTCGGGGGTGGTTTTATCACACATACCATCCATGATCGGCATTTCGTCCACTGACCACCAGGGATGTGTACGGGAGGTGGGAATTATTATATACATACCGCCTGCCGATCGGGCATTTCGTCCACTGGACCACCAGGGATATGAACAGAGAAGGGGGAGCTACATTGATGCCCGCGATCAGGCTGGTGGGAGGGGAGTACACTATGCCCGCGATCGGGCTGTGGGGGCATAGGGACTGGGTTAGGGGCCAGCTGTGCTGGCGCCTGCAATACAGCAGCTCACCTGTGGGTGGCCCTCGACTTAACCCTTTTTTGGCTCAAAGTCCTGCAGGCGAGGTTGGGGTTGCGCCAGACAACTCTGCACAGCCCGGCTGAATATCGGGCTGTGCAGTTTATGCATGGTTCCTCCCCCTCCAGTTCAGCATGCATTCATTTGCATTGCGCTGTTGCTCAGCATGTTTTCTGTGGCGCAACTGCCTCCTGCTGAATATCGCAGAATGGAGCAAGTTTGGACTTGCGCAGGCGCAACCCTATTGCGCATGGCGCAACCCTTTTGAATATCTGGCCCAAGGTGTACTTAAGATTTCGGGCCATAATGATTTGGAAATATTTATGCCCAAGTCTTGCTGCCATTTTATTTTTAATTTTGAGAATTCAGACTGTGATTTCTCATTCATTATATTGTATAATAATGCAATTAACTTTAGGTCATTTTGGGTTTTTTTCTTTGGAGTTTCTAATATAGGTGAGTTAATAAATAGCTTTAAATTGCAATTAACCGCTTTAATATAATTTTTTATTTGTATATATTGAAATACATGACTTTTTGAGAGCTTGTATTCCAGCCTAAGTTGATTAAATGTTTTGAAATGGTTTTTCTTTAAACAAATGACCAAAATACATTATGCCTTACTTATGCCAGATATTATATATTTTGTCTGTTACCAGCAGAGCAAGTGCAGGGTTGTTATATATTGATGTATTACTTGATATTTGTATTTTGTATTTAATAATATTGTGAGCTTTGCACCAAGCATTTAATATAGCTTTAGTCACACTATTTTTTATATATTTATTAATAATAGAGTCTGGCTTTTTATTATGTGACAAAAATAGTAAATTACAAATAGGAAGTTAAGACAAATTTTGTTCCATTTTTGCTGCAGGATAATTATTGTATTTATTGTGCAACCAATACCATACCATAATATATTGTGAAGCATGATAGTATTTTACAAAATGTGGACGTGCCAAACCTCCATTCACTTTGGGTTTAAAGTTAGATATGCAACACGTTTTTTTTTTTATTCTCCATACAAAATTAAGTATAATCTTTTTTTAAACTTAGTAAAGAAATTATCTGGTATCTCTATTGGAATAGTTTGAAATAAATAAACAAACTTTGGTAACACATTCATTTTGACTACATTAATACATCCAGTACTGGTCAATGGTAAATAATGCCATCTATATAAATCTGCTGTGATATTGGTCAGAGTGGAATAAAAATTAATATGAAATATATCAGGTATATGATAGGGAATATCTATCCCTAGATAATGTATCTGCTGAACCTGTGTACATTTACATCCCTCTGACATTTTTAATTTGGATGTACCCTCCAAAGACATGGCAAATGATTTTTGCCAGTTTACTGTATATCCTGATGCTCTACCAAAAGTATTTATGATCTTGAGTAACTCAGGCAAGGAGGTAGAAACATTTGTAATATAAAATAACGTAACGTCCAAGTATAAACTTATTTTATGATCCTGCTCTTGTATCTGAATTCCATTTATATTTGATTGATTCCTAATCTTTGATGCTAGAGGTTCCATTATAAGTGCAAAAATGAGTGGCAATAATAGATAGCACTGATGAGCTCTGTTGGATAGGCTGAAAATGAGGATAACATATTAGTTTTTATTTTAGCCACTGGAGATTTGTATATTAATTTCATCCAATTAATATATTGTTGACCTACTGTAGCTGCATTTTTTGTAAAGTTCTAAAGATAAACTTCCATTCTATATTATTGAATGCTTTTTCAGTGTCTGTTGAAAATACAATTGCTTCTGTGTTTGTTTTATTATTTATAATATTTATAATTCTCCTATTATAATTGATTCTGTGTCCTTTGATAAACCCATTTTGATCAGGATGAACCAATAAATCAATAACCTTCTGTAGCCTTCCTGTGAGAATTTTTGTAAATATCTTGTAATCCACATTTAATAATGATATTGGACGGTAAGATTCTCAAGTTAGTGGGGTTTTGCCTTTTTTTTTAAAAAACAAATGCATAATAGCTTCATTAAATGAATTCAGTATATTCTGTTCTGTAGTAAACGAATTGAATAACTTCAATAAAAATGGTTTAAGGATATCTTTGAATTTTTTATAAAATGTAATAGATGATCCATCAGGACCTGGGGCTTTACCTTCTGTCAATTTTATTATTGCTTGGTCTGTTTCATATCCTTGAATGTCGTTATTCAGGATATATTGTAGATGAGCTGGAAGTGAATTTAATTGTATTATAGCCATATACTCTGTTATCACTACATCATTTGGCAAGAGCTGTATATGGTAAAGTGCTTTGTAATAGTCAGTAAACATTGAATTAATTTCCGTAAGATCTATTGAGATAGGACCATCACTCCTATTTAATTTATTAATTGATTTTTTTTTCCTTTTCTTTATTTAACTTCCATGAAAGTAATTTTAATGGTTTGTCTGTAAGTATATAATATTTACTGTGAGTCTGTATTAAGATTTGCTCTGCTTTTTCTGTAATCAAATTATTATATTCTTTTTTTTATTATTTCTTTATATATCCAAGGATCTAGATTGGAACTATGTAATTGTTGGAAGACTTGAATCTGCTTTGAGATGAATCTCTTTATGATTCCATAATTTTTTGCATTTTTTTTTTGTAATTTACTTCAGTGTCCACATATCCACAACTTGAATGCTTCCCATATATTGGTTAATTTAGCATCTTTATTATCATTATTCAAAAAGTATTCTTGAATGTTAGCTTGCACTAAAGCGATCACATCTGTTTTTTTTTTTCAAAATTGTGGGGTCTAGTCTCCAGCTGCATGGAGATGCTACTTTATTACATATTTAGTGTAATATACAAGGAGAGTGATCTGAGATTACTATTCCGGGATAATCTATTTTTCTAGTTAAGTGTATTAAGGCTTCAGAATATAAAAAATCTATACATCAATATGTTTTATGCATATTAGAGTAGAAAGAGAATTATTTTTTTATCTTTATTGAAGTATATCCATGGATCTATTAGATGGAGTTCAGTTTGAAAATATTTAATAACCTTTATTGCTATTTTATGTATATGATGAACACTTGAAGTATGGCCAGATTTAGTCGATGTTAGACTGAAATATCCTGTTACAATATAAGGAGAAGTGTGTGTTGTTAATTGGAGAAAAAAAATCAGTAAAAAATTAGGAGAGTTTTCATTCGGCATATACAAGGTTGCAATTGTCACTATCTGATTCATTAACTGAATCTCAACTATTATATATCTACTTTGATCATTTTTAGATGTTTTCAGCACAGTTGGTTTTATATTATGCTTTTAAAAAAATATAGCTACACCTCTAGAATTATTATGATAATGAGAATGGACTCCCTGACCACATTTTTTAGCAAACCAGTCAAAATCCTGCTGGTTAAAGTGTGTTTCTTGTAAACATAAGTAGTTTATAGCAAGTAATTCAGTATACTTAATTACGTTTTGCATTTTGATTCTGTTCTTTAGGTCTTTTATATTCCAAGATGCTATTTGCGATATTTCATTCATGACAATCCATCTTTTTTAAGTTACACATGGTATTTTGTTCATACATTTTTATACCCTCTCTTGAACCCTTTAAATCTATAATCAACTTTTTGAACAATATATTTGCTTGTACATTTTTAACATGGTTTGTTAATAACAATCCTTAACTAAAACCCACCCCTTGTCCCTGTTGGGAGATCAAAGATCTCCTCCCTCCACATTTTTTACAGTGTAGATGGCTTTGAATGCCATCTATTGCATTACTGCATCATGGACTTATGTCTCTTCTTTATAAAATAAAAAAAAATAATAATTGCCATTGTGGTATTTAATAAATATCATTTAAGCCTTTGTTAGGTTTATTCTAGCCCCTTTTTCTATCACTCTTTCCCCATATTCAAAAAATGCATCTCTTAAAGGCCTTACTATGAATAAGGATCCCCCAACCCCTATAAAAATTAATAGTTAACAATATTGATCAGATACTAAACAATTATTTTTTCCCTTCCATTCCACCAGCCTTTTAAGCTGCCGGTGGTTCTAAATCAAGTCTCTTTTTAGTTTACTTCATCTATACTTTCTGGTTAAATTTCAACTGCATATAAGTTCCTTCTTTTCTTAAACTAAGGCATCACTGCTCCTTTGAGTAGAATGGGTGGGGGGTAGTCCCAAAAGCAGTCTCTTTTCTTTTTATAACAGTTTTAGTCTTCTTCATTTTCTTGCATTCCTGTATCAACTTCCATAGAAACTTTTGATTTTTCTGTAGTAGTAGAATAGGGTGCCAGCTTAGGTGATCATGAAATATAGCTGCTAGTAGGTGCTTCTGCAGAGCATTTGTCAAAAGCCTCCTGAGCCTCATTTGGATCATCAGATGTTTGCAGTTTGTTGTTCACTACAAATCTAATTTTAGCAGGATATGGCATCGAAAACCTAATACCCTTAGAATACAGTTGTGCCTTTAGAGGGTTGAAAACTTTCCTTTTCATGGTGGTGTCATACGAAAGATCCGGGTATACATGAAAATGCACATTATCGACCTTCAAACCCTTTTCCACCTTTGCTTTTTTCAGAATCTCTTTGTGCTGATAACTGTGAGGTTTAATAAAGACAGTTCTGGGCAGTGTTTGATTAGATGCACTAAATCTAGTGCCACTTCTATTTGCTTAATCAAGTGCTATTTTTTCAGCTGGGTATTGTTTGCCAAGCACCAGGGCAATACATTTTTCAAAAAAACATTACAGGGTCTTGTGTACCCTCCAATCCTTCTGGAATTTTACACAAGTGGAGGTTACCCCTTCTGGAGTGATCCTCCTGCTCATCGACTTTGTTTGCTAATAGCTGTAATTATTTTTCATGTAGTGACAAGGTTTTACCCATTGGAGGAACAGCATCCTCCATTTTAGAAATATGGTCTTGCACCTCTGTTGTTTTGAGTGAGAGACCATCCATGTGAGTACTGTAGTTAATTCTGTAATAGAGTTAGTTATGGTCTAAATAGAAGATTTCATTTCCCCCAAGGCTTCTAATGGAGTTTGCCCTTTAAAGAGCAGACCAGGTTGTCCTGGTGCACCCCTTCCCTCTGTCATGGAATGGTTGTGCTCAGGAGGGGAGGGGGAGGAGGGAAGGAAGGGGAGGGGCTAAGGACAAGAACAAAGGACAGGTAACAGGAAAGGAGGGGCGAAGGGAGGTACATAAGGGATAGCACAAGGGGGCCTCAGCCACTTTTTACTGGAGTTTTTGATTTACGGAAGCTGCAGCATGTCAAAGATTGGCAGAACTATTGGAGGTTTGTGAACCAGAAAACAGGTAAAAAATTTGAAGAAAGAGAATAATGAGTTGGATGTGTTTGAAAAAAAAGAGAGAGAAGTTTTTCATACAATTTTGAAAAGAGAATAAGAAGTTTTACAATGGTTGCTAGTTTAAAAAAAGAGAGAACTGATTTATCTGCATAGGTGGTGTTTTATGTTTTGAGTTGCATGGCTTGGCAAGTGGTCATTTATGATGCAGGGCCAGGAGCAGAGTGAGTGGTGGAGCAAGCAGTGCCTGAGCTTGTCTGAGCAAGCTAGGCAAAGGATGGTTTAAATATAAAAAAAAAAATATATGTAAATAATAAGGACTTGGATGTAGCTTTCCTGGGAGAGCAAGTTTGGTGAAAGAAATGAAAGATCGTTGGTGGTTGTGGCACATGGCCGAGAGTGGGGGCAGGTAGCGATCCGGTTTAGCAGATGTTGTAAAAGCTTGTGTCTCAAGAGGTTAATTAACAACCTCGCAGGCATATGGTTGGGGGTTTTTGAACCCTGCAGAGGGATATTTGGCCAGAGGGAATCAAAAAAAAAAAATGAAACGAGCGTCTTTGCAGCACATGGTAGGGACATTGCCGGTAATCTTCTGGAGCACAGTGTTAAAGAAGTGAGTGTTTTGGTGTGCAGTATCGAGAAATAGTAAGGGGAGAGAGCAGATGGGCAAAAGAGAGGAACAAGCATTTTCCGGGTCCACCACGTGGCTGGCAGTATCGGGAGGGGCCTTCAGCGGTAGCAAGTGGGGAGCAGCAAGCTGAACAGAGAAGGCTGATTCCAAGAGAACGAGTGTGGTGGTGCAGTGCAAGGCTGTTTTTAAGGGACTACAAAGGTAGGGTGGCTGGCGAGGGCCTTGAGAGAAGGGCGAGGACTGAGACCAGAGGACAATGCGTGTTTAAATGTTGGAATGGTGCGGGGGATAGTACACCAAACATGGGGGGGCAGCATGGCGTGGGGTCTGTGATTGGTGTGGACCTTGCATGGGACTGGGATTGGAGCTGGGGGAAGGGCTATTGGGAGAGGGAGAGAAGCACAGGCCTGGAAGGCCTGGGGATAGCAACAGCGGGTTTTGGATGGCAGGGGCCTCGGAGAGAGGGCGGGAAACGCCCAAAGGAGGAGGCCTGCAATGAGCAGGCCAGGGGAACAGGCCAGCTCCTGGCTGGAGAGAGCTAAGCCGCTTGGGATAATGGGACATGGGAATGACAAATGCGGTGACAAACCATGGGGGAAGGGGGAAGAGGCCGGATGAGAAGATGCGGGAGGAGATCAAACAGGGGTTGTTTGGTGTGGGGGATTTGTGCAACGCCACACATGGCTAAAGGAGCATGCCATGGGTAGCTGCAACAAAAATGCTTATGTGGGGGATTATGAGCAAGGCCTTGGTAGACTCGAGGCTGTTTTGGCAACAACTAGTAAGCAGTACTCAATTGCAATATGTAATAAGCAATATTCAGTAAGTAATAAGCAATAATAACAGCATCAAATGGGGCGTAGAAAAACAATTAAGGGGAGTGTTTTCTAAGAAAGGGCCAGTAGGGAGAGGCCCATATATATATAAAAAAAAAGAGATTTTGCCATAGCGACCCGCGGCTGAAGCGGGCAGCAGCAAGTATGGCAGTTGGTAGCAGGGGGCCTCACGATGGGGGCAGGAGGGTGACAGAAGGTCAAAAAAAAAGAGAGGGGTGTAGGCCATGAGGAAGCACTTGGGGAGCATAGAGGTGGGGGGGATTTTTACAGACACAGGGGCAGACTTTGAAGGGTTTGTTTTCAAAAAAAAAAGGGGAAAGGTGGCCCAACGGAAGGTGTCCCAATACAGTGAGGTCACATGTGGTGTGACAAAAAAAAACAAACAAAAAAAATGTTTAGATATATACAATATATTCACAGTAATGCAGGCATGGGATGACTCTTGTTCTCTTCCTATAGTTGTCTTCACAGGGGAAAAAACTGAAGGAAATGGCACCAAAGAAAAACAAGGTGTCAAAGGAAGATGCCTACAGGGCCATAATCGAGTTGGTGAAGAAGGGCAACCGAATGTGGGAGCTGGTGGAGGGGGAGGAACCAGGGAGACCCAGGGAGAAAAGGAAAGCGGGCCCGGAGAAAAGGGGCAGAGGGAAACCGCCAACCAAAGGGTCATGTAGCCCCACCAGGGTACCATCGCTTGCGGTGGAACCCCCAAGGGCAGCGGATCCAGTACCTCTGCAGCCCGTAGATGTGGGAACGCCAGTACCTTCCCCCGATCAAGGCGGAATCTTCGCTGGGGAATCCAGGCCAGACCCCCAGATCGTGTTCCTCCCTCCACAAACCATAGAAGCTCACCCTCCTCCGCAGCCACAAGGAGAGAAAAGGGGGCAAGAGGAAGGGGCCAGGACGCACAGCCCGGACAAGGTTACAGGTAACGCACCCAGCGCAGTGGGTGATAATATGAAAGAATACATAGGGCAAATTGTAGCAGCACTGGGGACAGGAGGTTTAGGGCAGATGGAATCGGCCCTGGCGGAGATTAGGGGGGAAAAAGAAGGGCCAAAAAGTAATGAAGAGAGTGCAGAAAAAGAGGGTAAAGGTACAAGGGAGATGGGGCACCCGGGATGATGATAGGAGAGCATGTCCCACTGGCTACAAAAGAAAAAATATTGAAAGTGGAGTATGTAGATATATTCGCCTTAGTAAGCCGAGAAGCTGCAGCGAAGTACGAAGAGACCGAGCACATAGGTAAAAGGGAAATGGCAGTGGCAATCGTGCTTTTGGGGGAAAAGGAGGAGGACAAGTTCACGAAGGGAAAGACCTGGGAAGGATGGTTTGTAGGTTTTGCCACTTTCTCAGCCATTGTCTTAGAGAAAAAAATGGAGGTGGGTATCCCGCTCATCACGTACTCCTTGATAATAAGGAGGGCAAAGGCAAAGGGGGGGTGGGGTGGCTATATTATGATGAATTCTTTCGACAGAGAATGGCAACATTCAGAGACATGAGATGGGACACAAAGCAGTTAGATTTGTGGACGGACTATGTTACTGATCAGTCCACACCCAAAGGGGAATGGGGAAAGAAAGGGTCGGCACCCCAGAGATGTTGTTGGGCATACAACAGGGCTTTTTGCTCATGGCCCCAATGTCATTTTCACCACGCTTGCTCAAAATGCGGTGGGGGAACTCGTTGAGCAGATGCAGGACGGCATGGACCCAGGGGGCACAGGGACACGGGGACAAGGGTCAGGTCAACAGTATTTTCAGGAAGAACAGGGGTTTAAAGGGCAGACATGGAATAAGGCGGGAAGGGTAGAGGACACACGAGCAGGGGAGGTCAGAATCACTGATCAAAATAACCCTGCAAAAGACGGGGGAGGCCAGGGAGCAGAAAAGGGGGAATAGACAAGGAGCAATTCAGGATAGCCAGAACTCCCATCAACATAGAGGCATGGGCAACTGGTTTGTACAGATATCCAGACAGAGCAGTACAGGGGAGGATTATACAGGGTTTTAAGATGGGGTTTTCACTACAGTGTGATGGGCCCAGGCAAGCAAGAGAGGCGGGCAACTTGGGATCTGTTAAAGGAAAGGAAGAAATGTTGAGACAGAAGATAGAGAAAGAGAGGGCAGCAGGGAGGGTAGAGGGACCATTCGACACCCCTCCTCTGTGAAATATGCGGATCGCGCCTTTGGGCTTGGTACCCAAGAAACAAGAAGGAGAGTTCAGGGTGATTCACCATCTGTCTTATCCAGAGGGGGATTCAGTGAATGATTTCATCAGGGAATAACACAGTAGGGTGACATATGCGACACTGGAGGATGCAGTGCGGATAATCCGGGCTACTGAGGATGCATGGATGGCAAAGCTGGATATTGAGTCCGCCTTTAGACTACTACCGGTTAGGAGAGAAGACTGGGATCTACTGGGCTTTAAAATTGGGGAGCAGTATTATTTTGACAAAGCCATGCCAATGGGATGTTCCATAGCGTGCGCGACATTCAAAGCTTTCAGCACATGTCTGCAATGGATGTTCCAAGAAAGGACGGGTTATAGAACGGTCATTCACTATCTAGATAACTTCCTTTTGATTGGGAGAGGGAAAAGGGAGACGCAGATTATGCTGGTAAGTTTCAGGAATTATGTAGGGAGCTAAGGGTGCCACTGGCACCAGAAAAAACAGAGGGGCCCAGCAGGGTGATGGAATTTCTGGGGATTGAGATAGATGTACTGAAAGAGATATTCAGGCTGCCAGACAAGAAAGTAAAGAAACTGAAGGAACTGATTAAATTACACACCAGCAGGAGAAGGGTACAGTTGAAACAAGTCCAGCAAGTATTGGGGCACCTGAACTTTGCCTGCAGGGCCATTGGACCGGGGAGGGCATTCACGCAGAGGTTAGCTAGGGCTACATCAGGGGTTACCAGACCACATCACTGGGTGGACCTGACAAAAGGTGTCAGAGAAGATTTTGGGATGTGGGAGGAATTCCTGAAAGGATATAACAGCTGTTCGTTCTGGCAAGAAGAGTGGGTGTACAACACAGACCTTGATCTCTACACAGATGCAGCCGGGGGGGGGCTGGCATGGGGGGTTACCTGAGGGGCAGATGGTTCACAGAACCATGGCCTGGTAGATGGGTAAAGGATGGGACAATAAGAGATATAACCTTGCTGGAAATCATGCCCATATGGGCATGCGCCCTGGTATTGTGGGAGGAACTAATGGATCAGAAAGTGACATTCTGGTGTGATAACAGATCAGTGGTAGAGGTACTAAACAACAGGGGAGCCAGATCAGAGACAGTCATGAAGGTATTACAATGTTTAGTTTTAAGGACTTTGCAGCTGAACATGTCATTCAGAGCAAAACATATAGAAGGGGTACACAATACCCTGGCTGACAGCCTTTCCCGTCTGCAGCTGGACCATTTCTGGAGGCTGGCACCAGCAGCGGAGGAACAAAAAACACCTATACCAATGAACATCTGGGACGTTGGCAAGAAGGAGCAGAACTGTTGTTTCGCAGCTTAGTGGGCACCTCGGACTCTGAGGGCTTGATGGGGCCTGGTGGGTGTTTCAGACATTCAGGGCTGAGCACCAGATGGAGGTAAGTGGACCACTCACAGAGGAACAGTTGGGAATGTTCACCATGGAGCAGTGGCAGAAAGGGACCGCCCACACCACAATGGGGGTTTATCTGGCAGGGATTAGCGTTATCTGCAGCCTAAAAGGGTGGAAGGACCTGACAAAATCACTGCTTATCAGGAGAATGATGCAGGGATGGGGCAGGTTGAAACGTGGGCCAGGAGACAATAGGAGGCCAATAGAGGAGCAGTGGCTAATAAGGCTAAAAGAGGTGCTCCCAGTAATATGCAGATCAAAGGCTGAGGCCCAGCTATTTCACACAATTTATGTGATAATGTTTGCAGGGGCTATGAGAGTGAGTGAGGTGGTAGGCCATGGGAAAGAGGACAAATAAGGAGGTTTGGAATGGGTCGATGTAAGTTGGGGGGTGAAAGAGACACGGATCAAGCTCAGGAGGTCAAAAACAGACCAAAAAGGGCAAGGTTGCATGGTAACACTAAAAGGGCAGCTAGAGGTTGCAATATGCCCAGTGCAGACTCTGTGGGCTTTCGCCGCATAACCGGTGACCAGGACAGGAAAGCTATTTGTACATGGTGACAGAAAAAGGGTCACCGGCTGTCAAGTCACAGCAGTGCTGAAGAAGGGCATGCAATTTATGGGGGAGGACCCATCTAATTACTCATCCCATTCCCTACAGATTGGAGCTGCCTCACAGTGGGCAGCAAAAGGGGAGCCAGTTAAGGACATTTTGGAAAAAGGGCGCTGGTGGTCAGCCAGTTATAAGAGATACATCAGAGCACTGAAGTAAAAAAAAAAAAAAGGAAAGAAAAAGGAAAAGTGTGGTATAGAAGGTAGTGCTCCTACAGGGGATCACAGGAAAAGGGGAAGGAGTTGGGGGATGGCAAAGAAAGGAAAGAGATGGGGGGGATAATACAGTGATGGCACTAAGAGTATGTGTAAATTAATTAATTTGCCTTGCACCCCATAGGTAGAGGGACAATCACGGAAGTCTGGAACTGCAGCCATTCCTATATTTATTGGGCTGGAAAGAGAGCAGAGAAGAAAGCTGGGGGAAAGCAGCTGTACCAGGATGTAAGACAGTGTAGGTTGGTATGGCACGGCATATGTGGGATGAGATGGGCACAGCTTCTTCCCACTTTGAAGGAACTCAAGGAACGGCGGCCCAGTCCAGACCTAATCATTATACATCTAGGGGGCAACGACCTGGCGGGCATACAGTGGGTACACACATACTTACAGATAAAAAGGGACCTAGTGGCAATACGACAGTGGTGGCCTCAGGTGTGCCTCGCGTGGTCAGATATGATACTGAGAAGGGTATGGAGACAGGAGCACAGCCACAGGGTGGTGGAGAGGGCCAGGAGAAAGATGAATAGAAGGATGGGGACATTGATAAGGCAGATGAGGGGACAGGCACATGTCGGATCTAGCCATAGACATGTTCAATACAGAAACAATGGGTTTCATAGAGAAATGGAGAAAACAGGCAAAAACTGGTATATAACAAAAAAAAAAAAAAGGGGAAAAGGATCGCCCTACATAAGGAGATTGATACCCTAAGATGGGGGGAAGCCAGCCATCCAACGCTAGCTGGAGACTGGCTAGTGGGGAAAAAAGGGGGGGGAGCGGGGAAGAAAAAAGGAATAACACAAGAAGAGGAAGAAGAAAGCAGTCTCGGTTTTCACCGTTACCTAGCGGAAAAGGAGAAACAGAAGGCACCCAGGTTTTCACCTGGGGAGGGATAATCAAAGATTGATATGTGGATAATTGAAATGTCTGGAAATATGATAATAAAGAAATGGAAATGGAATATTGGATAATGAATATAAATAAATTAATTGCCAATCTGAGCACAACAAAAAACAATGGTCTCTGTCTTTTGGGAGGGTAAAGGGGGGGGACCCGGGACAACATTTCATCTTTTATTTCTTTTATGGCCTGTATCACTTTGACTGAGTCTAACTAGTATTCAGCTGCTGCTTTGTTTGTTTCCTTAACTGAGTTAGATGCAGCTGCCTTTTGGAGTGACTCTTCTACTAAAGGCAAGGGCAAGTCCCAGGTTCATTGCTCACCTGAAGGTGTAGTGTTTTCATTCGGTTTTTGTGCTTCACTTGCTTTGGCCAGGTGCTTTTTCATTGTAGTTTGGCCACCTTTGGCTAACTCAGATACTATATTTAAATGTTTTTAGGTGGCATTTTGATGTCAGAGATATTAGTTGCATCTGACACAGAGTTAGGATATTTTTTATGTGCTTGGCAAATAGCACAGCACTATCTACAGCTTTTCTGTTGTTAGACAGTAATGGGAAGGCACTATTAGAGTAAGTTCCCTACAAATTAACACCACTTGTGTCAATTAAGTGTTTACAGGCAAAGTGCTCCCAATTGTACTTTGTTCTACCAGTGAGATGCCTACTCAGAGTTTTTTTAATTGCTTGCTTATCCAGAAAATGCTCCTTTGTCCAATCCCTTATGTAGGATATGTTTTTTATCACACCGCATAATTTGAAATGAGCTGGTGACCAAAAATATATTGAGCTCCCGTTAATTCAGCTGGGCAAATAGAACACCCTCGGTCTGAAGTATACATTAATATACCAATACAATTCAGCATTAATGGTAGTGCATCGGTAGTAAGAAAAAAAATTTTCAAAGTGGACAAGGAGCCACGAGACCAAACTCTTCTCTAACTTTGCTTTGACCAGGTAAGAAATAATAAGCAATTTTTTAATGAAAAATAGCCAGGTGAAGACTTCTGGTGCACTTTCCTCCCAAATGGTAGCATAAGAACGGAGCTCCTCTCTCAACCCATGCTAAATAGAAAATTAGCCATACTTTCATGACATCCAACCTAGCAAAATCTGCACTAAAACTGATAGCTACTAGTAAGAATAAGGGAGGCCGGAACAGATTCAGCCTACTAGCACAAGAAGCCAAAATATCTGAAGCCGACCTGTCTGATTTGGGGGCCTCTGATCGCTCTCTACAGATGGTACACTCTATACCAGCGAAAGCTCCCAAATCCAAAACTAAGAAAACCACTAAAATGAATCAAAAACTCAACAGGATTTTATCTGAATTACAAAACTTCAAAGGAGAATGTCTAACCTTCAAACAAACACAAGAGAGTCTCCAGGCCAACCTTTCTGAACTCCACTCAAAAGTTTCCATGCTGGATCAGCAGACACAGGAACAGGCCTCTGCCATTACGCAGCTCCAGGCCACAATGGACCAAGTCATACTATCATGCCACCTAACCATTGAATGGCAAGAAGATGCTGAAAAAGGCATTGCTGCAAAAATCTGGGCCTGTACTGGGTGCTGGAGGACAGTGAAGGAGCAAATATTCAAGACTTTATTGAAATTCTCCTGCGAACTGCCCTAAACTTAGACATGGACTGCAGCCTTGAAATACAGTGAGTCCATAGAACATTGGGCCCTAAGCCTACCCAACAAAATGCATATCCCAGATCCATTATTATTCAGTTTTTAAAGTATCAAATGAAAGAGTTAGTATTAAGGAAAGCTTGGGCAAAGAGCAAGATCTTCTATGGTACTACTCACATATTCATTGATAATGATTATGCACCTACCACAATGCAATTGAGGAGGACATACATTCCCCTATTCCCTTTCCTCCAACAACAAAAACTTAAATTCAGGATCCCCTATCCCATTAAACTGGTCATTCAGTACCCGACAGGCCAAAAGACTTCTGAAATGGTGGAGGAGGCCTGCCAGGACTTGAAGAAGAATGTATACCCCCTGCCTACCTTGATGAGTCTCCCTCAAAGAGATCCTTCTATGTCAAGTCCATCATTCACTGCAGTGGCACAGGGACAATGGAGTCAGCAGGCTACCATCAATTCCATCAAAAAGATGCTTGTACAATTTTCCAGATAGTCTCCCTGAACCCTATTTAATACCTCCAGGAGAGATGTAGTGAGTACCTGGGAGGGGCGGTCTGGCTGAGGTTTCTTTGCTTCCTGAGGGGGAGCCGGAGAGGAGACTGGGATGTTAGCGCTGTTTTGGGCCTTATCTGGCATCTCACCAGGTCAAGGGGGGCCCGGGGCACTCCTTGGACCCTCACTCAGTGGTGCCCTGCTTATAGGAGCATTTTTTGGGGGGGAGCCCCCTCTTTTTCCCAGTTTATCTTGCATTTGGAAAGGGCTGTGCATACTACTGGGGCAGGAGAACATTGGCTGAACTGGTGATGGGTTGGTCCAGACAGATGGAGGGATGGTCACCCTGACTATCTCCTGCTAAATAGGAGTCAGGGGGACACCTTCCTCTTTCTACTGATTTGGAAGACCAGAGGTGTGTGAGTCGGTGATATCCATCTATTCCCACACAGAAGTCATCTCAATAAGTCGGAGACTATATATACCCCCGATACCATAGCTACAAGCCAGACTGATGGGCACCTATTTGATCTTATTTGCCCACTAAATAGGACAACAAGAAGGCCTTCTTGGCTCCATTTTGGTGATCCCTGTGGGTGTACACTGGCCCCATTGGTAGTGGTGAAGGTTGGGGGAAGGGGTTCTACCCCTTGGTTTTAAGATGATAAAATGTGACAGAACACATATCACACCACAGAGATTCTCCTCTATTTCCTTTCTTTATTATCTGTGATTGATTGAGGGGTGACCTGCAGGGGATGGGATACGGCTGGGGCCCCATTCCACTGCACCGGGGGGGGGTTCTGCCAGGGGAGGGCCTGACTGTGCGGCCCTTCAGCACTCGGGGATGACTGTTTTAAGTTTAGGCCTCCATGGTAGTGCCTGGGTTTCTTTCTGTCCTTGTCTCCCCTCTGGGGCAGTCCTGGCTGGACCATATCTGCTGCTCTTCCTCAGGGTTCAAACAAGGTTCATACCTCCTGGTAAGTATGCTGGACTTGGAAGGAAGGGCAAAAGACCATAAGGATACTGATGGACATATTCTTTTATTCTAACTCGTCCTGATGCTCCACCAAAACACACAAAGCAACAAAGGAATGGGGGGAAAGCAATGTAAAAACTGGGGAGGGATGGGGGGCAGCCCACCATAAGTGTGGTAGACTCTGACTATAAAAAGTTAAAGGGGAAGCTACCCTTGGCATTTATTTATTTGTTCATTATTATCATTATTAATATAGTAATAAGCATATGGTCAGTTTGGGGCCCTCTTGATGTCAGGTAACAGTCAACCAGGTACCGTATAACAAAAGTTATTTTGGGTCACAAGCCTTTTTTCCATAAGGCTAGGTTTGTTTCCCTCTTCCAGCCTATAAAACCTGATAAGCTTTGGGGCATATTATATGGAACAGGCTAAACCACTGCACCTTTTTCTTGAGTTTTTATTTTGAACCCCATCTACTCCGATCCCCTTATTGCCTAATTATTTTAAAACCTTCCCCAGCTCACTATTCCCTTTCCCACAATTTATGGGGTGAATGCAACTCCATGGGATACCATCACAGGTTGGAACAATGGATCCCACACAGGCAGATTTAATTTCTGCTGCTCCCAGGGCTCTCTATGGATGGTTCCCTGAGTTTGAAAGTTTGGTTAACCAATTTTTTTCTATAGACTTAGCAAACGTATTTTGGGAAAATAAATGTTGGCCTAGTTGGCATTTCTATAATTGTTTGTTTAAGGTTTTGGACATTGTTCTCTACACAAAGTTTACATGTTTGACTCTGTTCCTTTTATTGGATACTGGAGCTAAGACATACAGAATTGTGTTTCTTTACAGCATTCACAATTCTTAGGCGGAAATGCTTTACAAATGTCTGCCAGCTGGCTATAACTGCCAGAAGGTGGGAGGGTACTGGTGCAGATTGGAAATACATTTTTCATGGCAGTTCTCCTTAGAATTGTATCCCACAGTGTAAATGGGCTGACCAGCCCCATTAAAAGGAATAGAATTATAACAGCAGTTAAAAAAATAAATCAGATGTTCTCTTATTGCAAGAGACATATCTGTCTTCTGTAGAGCACCAAAAATTGATGGGTTTTGGGTTCTCCCTAATGGCCGATTCCACTTATAGATATGGCAGACAATGGGGCGGGGGGAGTCACAGTTTTGATTCCCAAGTCATCACCATTCCAGATTCAGGAATAATATTCTGAAAAAGAGGGAAGGTTGGCAATGGCTATTGGAACCTATCAGGAACATACCTTGACAATATGCAGTGTTTACCTACCCCGAATAGTGATGCTTCCACAGTACAGATGATAGTGGATTTTATTTTAACACATCAAAGGGGAATACTGATTATGGGGGGGGGACTTAAATTGCCTTTTAAACCCCACATTAGACACATCAGCTACTTGCCCCCCCCCCCGGAACAGACTACAGGGCCAAAACATCTGGCCACTTGATGTGGGATATTGGCCTTGTGGATTCCTGGTGTTGTTTACACACCTTTCAGAGAAAATTTTCCTCTTACTCCCATGCCCATAGACACTGCTCTAGACTAGATTATTTTCACATCACAGGAGAACATAAGGATCTGATACACAAGGCAGAGATTTTAAATATCCATCTCTCTGATCATGCCCCCATAATTCTGGAGCTCAGACTTACCAGACCATGAAAGAACACTTTATGGAGGTTTAATCCATCCCTACTCTTAGACCCGGAGTTTAAGAAGCTCTTAAAGAACACAATTGCCGAAACACTAGCAGACAACACATCCCCCTAGACTTTCCCACAACTTTTGTGGGATACATTTAAAGTGGTTCTCTGGGGGTACTTAATTTCCTATGCAACAATGAAAAGGATACAGGGTGAGGCTAGACTGAGGGATCTTCAGAGACAACTTAAAAACTTACACGATAAACACATGCAAGGAGACCTCAGTGTTCTGGAACAGATGACTCAGATCCAACAGGAAGTACAACGTCTCCTAACAGCTCACACAGAGCCAGCTCTGGCATGGTTACGTCAGAGGTATTAGGTAATGGGGGCCAGGACGGCTAGGATTCTAGCCTATAGATTATGAAGACAGATACAAATGTTCTCTGTACATAAAGTGAAAGATCCTAGAATGGGCCAACTAAAATTTTCTACTGAGCAAATTTTGGCTGGTTTTAGGCAATACTATAAAGATTTATATACAGCCCCTTCAACACCTGATCCTCAGCAGTTGTCTAGTTTCTCTTCTGACTTGAAGCTCCCCACCCTCTCTCTGCAGACAAAAAGTACAAGCTCCTCACTCTGATATCATCTCTAGAGCTGATTAACACAATCAGAAACTTAAAAAATGGGAAAAGCCTGGGCTCTGATGGCTTCGGCACAGTATTTTATAAAGGATCCCTGGCTTGGATACACGATCCCCTGCTGGCACCCTACAAACAAATCATAACACTGCAGATGCCATGTCTCATTGAGACAAGCAGTTATCTCTGTGATTCTGAAACCCCAGAAGCTTCCCCACTTATGTGAATCATATTGGCCCATCTCCATTCTTAACCAAGATGATAACATTTACACAAGCATACTAGCCCATAGGCTGGATGATATCCTCCCAACCCTCATACACCCAGACCAATCGGGCTTTATTAAGACATGGCAGACCACAGATAATATTAAGTGCATGTTATTTATGATCGAACATGCTCAGACTACCTCCACCCCCTTGTTGATTTTAAACTTAGATGCCCAAAAAGCATTCAACCGTGTCCCCTGGCATTTTTTGTAATATACCCGTACACAGTTAGATTTCCCACCTGAATTTAGAGATAATATTAAGCAAGCTATAATGCCCGACAGGGTGGGTGGTATTGGGCAATACTGGACCGGCCAGGGGCGTAATGAGGCCCAACGCTGCAGGCGGAGGCCCTTATAGCTCCTGGCCGGTCCGGTATTGCCCATACTGCCCACCCTGGAGGGCATTATTGCACTTAGAAAATGGATTTGTTTTGAAAAAAAAATAGACAGACTCAGATTTTGCAATTTAAATAATATATAGTTTTTATTTTTTAAAGTTAATAACATGAACTGTGTGAAACAAAAAAAAATAGTCCCTTTTTGGGATACTTGAAATAAACTGAAACGGTGGTAAACCATGTTTTTTTAAACTTTTAACATCAGGGTGTGGAGAAAATAAGAAATTGGTGAGGGTTTAATTCATTTCTGGTACGTTATGAATTGGATTGAGCTGTTAAAAGTGCAGTTGGAGGGCTGAAATACTTGTGTGTTCCTATCGTTGTACTGTCTGTAGGTGGCAGGCTGGTGCAATTGGTCTGCTTGTATGCTGATCCTTTCCTGTTCTGTGGGGGTCTTTTGTTTAGGATTTTTGCTTGCTGCAGTTAGATAGAGCTCCAGGCTTTGTAGCAGAAGTGGATGGTGCCCAGTAAGTAGCAAGACTTTTTCAGAGCGGTGTCCGTAACTGCAACGATTTCCCACTGCTCAGTCCTGCTCGTGGAGAAGTTGCACTGTCGGCGCTGTGATACTATGGTTAGTATAGCGCTGAAAGATTTGCTTCTCACTTAGTTTTGCCATCAAGGAGCCCAAATAATTCTTCCCATTGCTTCTTTGGCATACCAATACAGCTGCTGGTTCAGTTTTTCTTGAGGGAGCCGTTTCGGGTGCAGATAGAAACTTTTAGCATCAGGTGGGCACTTGTCTAGGTATTTGAGGAACGAGCTGACAGGGTACAGTGGGTTGTTTTACTGTTCAAATATGAAACCTCATGTGTTTTCTTTATTTATTTCTTGATGGTTTTTATGGTTCTTTGTTTCATGGTTGTGGCTTAAAGTGATGTACCGATTGCCTGCTTCGTCTTGTTTGAGTAGAAAACTGTGCCTTGTTAACTCTCTGAGTCCCTCGCTGCCGCACCTGGCTATGTGTAGTTGTACATCAAACCAAACTTTTTTTACAAGGCCAGGCGCGGTTTCGGGATCGAGTGCAGGGCTGTTCCGTAACTTTTGGAGGTCTGGTTCGCTTATTGCAGGGTAGTGTGTGGAAGTATCTTTTTGTTGTTTGCGTAAACGTTTTAGTACAGCTTGAAGGACGTTGTTGGAGGATTTAAATATAGGGTCCCCAATTATGCTTATGGCCCTCCTGACCTCTGTCGTGCCCAAGTGGCAGTTTATCCCCGCTCGGAGAGCACAGTAGCCAGCTACGGAATACTCAGTGCCGCCAGTGGTGCGGACCTCGGCATAGAAGCGCCTGAGGTATTCATTTAACATTTCAAATTGAATTGTTTGCCAATCAATCTCTATTTTGTTGTGCTTTGCCCATTCTTCGAAAACGGATATCACCCACTTTGTCTTTTTAACAGTATTTTGTTCTTGACGCTGACTTTCTATTCTGTCTAACTGTTGTTCAGTGAGTGCTAGGAAACGGTCACTTACTTGCCATTTTCCTTTTACAGGTAGGCTTATTTTTGCTTCCGTTTGTGATTCCTCATCGTCGGTAAGTACCCTGTATCTTTTTAATATGTTTATGATGTCAAAATTAACTGGGAACTGGTCTGACATTTTTCTATGATAGGTAGTTTTTCCCTCGCCTCACCACATTTAAAAAAAACTGATGTTTGTGGCACTTTGATATGCCAGTTGGTGTTTTGGTCAGGTGGCCTGGAGTTTTTCCTTGCTGGTCATCTATTGAAAGTTAATGTACCTCTTTGTCAGGGGTACTGGCCAATCAGATGACGGCATGGAAAAAGCCCATTTTCTAAAGCGTTATAAACACACCCTGAAGTGGTAGTGAAGATTAAAGGTTCTCAATCCTCATGATTTCCACTCCAGCAGGAAACACACCAGGGATGTCCCCTATCTCCCTACTTATTTTCTATTTATACTGAACCTATAGCACAATTTCTTAGACAAACTGAACAATTAGAGGGCTATACAATTAATGGGACTCAGCATAAATTGGCTTACTATGCTGATGACTTGTTACTTTATATAACACATCCAGAGACCTCCTTACAAACTTTACAGGATAAGCTTATTTTAATTGAACAAATAGCAGGGTATAAAATTAATCAAGATAAGCTTTGATAGTACAACAGGCAGTTTCACAGGTGATCTGGGATGAATACCCATTTAAATGGGATCACCTCAATATTACCTACATTGGAATTCGTCTATCCTCGGATATCAACAAAATATACAACTTGAGTCTGGATTGCATCACAAGTCCTAAGAGGACAGGTTGAAGGAATTGAATATGTATTCCCTGGAGGAGAGGAGGGAGAGAGGGGATATGATAGAGACATTCAAGTAACTTACAGGGAGGAACAGGGTGCAGTAATACACTATTTTTAAGTGAAAAAGATGTTCCAGGACTAGAGGGCATGGGATGAAGTTGGAGGGAGGACAATTCAGAGAAAGCATGAGGAAGAATTTCTTCATAGAATGGGTGGTGGACAAGTGGATCAACCTGCCAGAGGAAGTGGTGGGGGCTGAAACAATCACAGGATTTAAGAATGCATGGGATAGACATAAAGGAATTCTGGAGGTCAGGGTTAGGTGGCAACAGACTTCTAGGAAAATATAAAGTAAACCTACAAGCTCAAATGGGCAGACTGGGTGGACAGTAGACCCTTATCTGCCAACACTGTCTATGTATCTATGTACTGTATCTATGTAATCTTGACCCCCTCTACTACCAGACTCAAGAGGATTTGAAAAATGGACACATCTCCCAATCTCAATCTCACTCTTGAATCGCATTCAATCTATACAAATGATATTACTTCTCTGGCTTTTATACATAATGCAGAACATCCCACTTCCAATTTCCCCAAGGGATATTTCTTGCTGGAATATATTCATTACTAGATACCTTGTGGGGGGGGGGAGATAGACGACACCTCGCCCTTAAAAAATTACATATGCCCAAGGACAGCGGTGGACTTTTACTCCAAGACTTCACTAAATACTCAATAGCAACTACTTTGATGCATATGATGCAATGGCTCCTGCCATCAGTTAATTCCCTAAGTTGAGTGTCCATTGAATGTAACTTTACAACCCTCTCTTTGTAAATGGAGCTAGTATTCCAGCCGAATATAGTATTTTCTATGGATCAGAGTTCCATGACTACCAAAGCCTGCTCTAAGACTGGATCTGATAATTAAAACGCCCAGAAAATTGTTTTGGGGCTAAATTGGTAGGTGTCCCGGGATATGATCTGAAGTTTACCTCTTCCAAAATGGATAGGGGATTTGAGAACTGGAAGCAGTTGGGGCTCATACACACATTTCAATTTTATGACAAAAATATTTTTCAAACATTCCAAAAGCTCGAAGAAGAATTCCCTATATCAACACGGGATTTTTTCCATTACTTATAAATCTGCCACTTCTTAAACATGGAGCTAGGACAGAAAGACTTGTCTTCCTCTCCCACCCCCATTATTCTTCTTACTTACCCAGTTGTTGGGGGAGCCTTCTCTGAGACACCTGGGCCCAGCTATTCAAACTGCGCCCAAAAAGTGCGCAACAGCAGGAGCAAGCGCAAGTCCACTGCTCCCATGCGCAAGAAGTGTGATATTCAAAAAATGTGCAGGCCAAAATGCGCATATGGCTGATGACTGAATATCACACCACCTGCACCATAGCGCAACTAGGGAGGTGAAGCTGAGCATATCTGATGCACCATAGCGCAACAAGGGATGTTCAGCTGAGCAGTCCAGATGCGCCATAGCACAACCAGGGATGCCCCCTGCAGCAGGGCAGCAATGCAACAGCACAACCAGGGATGCAGGGGCCCAGCACCCATGCCACAGATGGGCAGAGGAACACACAGCAGAACAGACATCATCCCCCACACCCCATGCACTGCACAACCGGGGGAGAGCTGGAATAACCACTGGCCTACGGATACCAGCAACCAACTCACAGCTGGGCCATGGTGCCCCAGCACACCCCCTGGCAAGCTGTGACTGGCACACAAGGAGGGCCAACCACCCCATACCACAGCATCCCACCAATGCAGAGCACACCCTGCACCATGATCCCCATACACCCTGCCCAGGAGTAGTGCCCAACAGTGCAGGACTCCCCATGCAAGCCACCACCCCCACTGTGACAATGCAACCCTGTGCACCATGGAGCCATACAAGGTAGCCCCACCATGAGCACCCTGCAGTGGGTGGCAGCAGACAGCGATGCAACAGATGCATACACAGTGCCACCCTGCACGTCCGCCCGAGGTACAGCTGAGAGACCGACCATGCGTCAGCACACGAGGTACTCCACATGAATCAGGACATGCCCCAGAAACCACCTCCAGTGGTACAGCGCCCTGCACACCCACCCAAGGACACATCCCATCCCAGCACTGGCCACAACAGCCAGCACAGACATGCACAGTGTAGTATGGAGGCATGCAACACACAGGATGCAACACAGTGCATGGACAAACACCCACCCATACCCAAGGGCACGCCAACACAGGGACACAGTAGCGGGTCAACCAAGCCACTGGCGTGTGGCCATGGCTGATGTGTACACATGGCCAGCACCCCTACATTGCACAGGTGTGCCAGCCACTCTGCACAGGCACCATGAAGCTGTATACCACCAACATGCTGCCAGAGCACAAGTGACAGACACTGGAGCACATCCCCTGCAACAGACACAAGTGACAGCATGGATGGGGGACAACAACAGCGGAGGCCACGGTGCCACCGGAGGCAGACATGCACCATACTGGTGATGGCAGGCAACCTGGCATTGTGCCGGGTACAGCTGTTATCCAGCATGGACAGCTACCACTGACACGCCAGCAGACCGTGCACACCACAGACATGCAAGGGTGTCAGCTGCACAGGCCATGGACGGTCTGACAGAGGTGCCATGCACACAGTGCAGGCCCCGTGGACCACTGCACACAGGCATCCAGTGCACAGAGTACAACACACAAACCACAGACAGTGACTGATCCCCCTGCCCACACCATAGGTGGTTCACCTCTGCACACACACACACACCCATGCATGCACCACCCTTGACGCCATGCACACCACTGCCGCTGAGCACCTGTAGCCCACTGCAAATCAGAGACCACCACAATTGTTATAACAAAATGTATATATTGAAAATATGTCAAGTAAAACTATTTACAATTATATACAAGAGGGGGGAAGGGCCACATAACAGGTGGGGGCGGGTAAGGGGCAGGGGTGAACATATGGGAGAGGGAAGAAGGGGTGTGAGGGTGGGTCAAAGTGGGGAAGTGGTAGTTGGGGCATGGGGACATCAATGGCCACCCTGGTCCTCCTCTTCCTGGTGCCAATGTGAGCTCCTCCTCCTCCTCCTGACCCCGTGGTGGTGTATGCACCATAGGAGCTGCAATGTCTCCCTTGCCACCTGCAGCAGCTCTTGAATATCCTGCTGTATCTGCAGGAGTCGCTGGCCACCTAGGACAAGGGAGCAGAGTCAATAGGTGTGACTGTCCATCCCTCTGCAGCCCACCCATTGTGCATGGCATACAGCCATGTGACATGTCCAGTGATGGTGTTCAACCACCCATAGTGACCGTGTCCACAAGACCTGCCCACTCAGGCAGCCACAGCCATGTGGACCACTGCACACACCCACTGCCCATGTCCTGCACTGCACCACCTTGGCTCTACAGTGACTTGGCTGTACAGTGTGAAGGCAGTGCCACAGCCATGTGCCAGGTGCACACATGGACCACCATTGATGCACTCCAAGACATGCAGTGCCACTGGACAGTGCTGACTGTAACAAGTTGCGTGCATGGCAGTGGTGTCAATGGATGGTGGCCATGACCCACTGCCCGCCCAGTTATACAGCATGCAATAGTAATCATGGATGTAAGACACTCACCATCAGCAGGCTGGTCCATGCACCGTGGACCACCATCACCCATCCTGTCACTCTGCTCCACCATGTGGCACATCCTCTCCCTGTTGTGCCACCATTCTTCTGGCCCTAAGGTGCAAACATGGAGAGAGGAACATCAGTACAATCTGGAAGTAAAGTCCCCCCAACCCATGTGTGTGCAATCCCACACAGCCATACCCATCCATCCCACACCCCGATACCACCACCACAGCCAACACCAGATGGGCTCTCCTCCATGTGCTTGACACATGCAACCATGATACCTGTATGGACAATAAAAGTGTATGGAAGTTGAACCTACCTGGCCGTGGCACCGTGCCCCTCCTGGCACATGCCCAGAGGTGGGCAAGCAGGTCCGGGTCCCTGCGCCTCAGGTCCCCATAACGGTGGTGGCACTGCTCCACCATCCGCCCCATACCAGTGGCCTCCTCCAGGGCATTGGCCACCTCCTGCCAGATCTCACTTCTGGCCCTGTCCAGGGGTGCCTCTCCAAACAAGGCCCTAGCATGGTGTTCAACTATCGCCACCAGGTTGGCGAGCTCTATCTAGCTCCAAACCACAGCACGCCTCTGCGCCATCTCTGCTGCCTGGTGCAAGCAAAATGGCGCTCTGCAGTGCGGTCCTGCCATGTGCAGATGCTGCGTGGTACAGCACTGCCAATCCCTATCTCACTGTCACCGATCAGCGCGATAGTGGTGCACCCATGCCTGATGCATGGCACCTAAGGGGCAAAGGTTGGGCACAAGGTCAAGGGTCTCTGGCCCACAGACAGCCACAGCGCGATTGGAACCTAATGCATGTAGCATGATTGGGTGCCTGTGTGCCACCTCCTGTAGCGGCCTACATCGCTGTTGCCTCAGTGTGCCTACGACACCCCAGTGCCACAGCGCCATATTGGTGAGCAGCACTGTAGCACCACTGGCACAATGGTGGCTATGCCCTGCATTGCCTCCCGTGCACAGCATGTCAGCAGCATGGCAGGCGTCTGCGTCATCAACCCGGGCATGCGCAGTTAGATGTGTACTGTGCATGTCACAGAACTGCGCCCTTGGCTCAGCACATTCAACACAATTGCACAAAGTGCAACAGTGTGATATTCAGCCGGCATATACAAATCATCTAATCAGCCATTCAATGGCGCAGTCACTGCATTTGCATCCACTTAAAGATGCGCCTCGCCTCATTTGCATGGGTTGCGCTATAAAAATGCGACATTGGGCTGCACTGGTCATAGTCGGTTACTGCAGTCTATTGCGGTGAATTGCATGCTGTTTGGGAGTGTGGACTGTGGTGTTTGGGACATGCATGGGACTGCACAGTCACAGGTAACACCTGTCATTCTAACAGGATGAATCATGACCGCGCGTGTGGTGGAGGAAGAGGAACAGAGTCGTGGGAGGAAGAGGAGGCCAAATTTTACAAAGGCCGAGACAGATGCCCTGTTCAAGGCCTACCTCGACCAGGATCTCAGCAGATGCCAGAGAACACCACAGGCCCACGCTGCTGCATGGATAGGAGGTGGCGCATGCTGTAAACCTGCATGGCAGCCACCAGCTCTCCGTGCAGGAGTGCAAAAAGAAGATAGGCACAGACAGGTGGAGGATTAAAGAGAAGGTGGCTACCATCAGGGCAGCATGGTCTGCGACTGGTGAGGGACAGCTGGAGGTGCAATGCCTGACCCCACAGGAAGAGGGGGTTGCTAGCAGCATGCAGCGTTGCACCATTGAGGGTGTTCCAGGTGGTGGATTCCAGACGGGTAATAGCCCATCACTGCATGGTAGGTCATGGTCTGTCTATTGGGGGGGACAGGGTAGGTCACATGCAGTAATGCTGCATTTTTTCCCTTACAGCTCATGAGCGTCTGCATGGGTCAGTGGTGGTGGGCTTCTCCACTGAGACCAGTAACATGGAGATGGAGGAGGGCCCATCCACCTTCACAGGAATATGGGGGTCAGGGCAACAGTGGGCCCGCCTGAACATCCGGACTGATGTTGGTGGAGCAGGTGCGGAGGAGGCCCTGCCCATGTCCCGGCATGCCAGCATCCATGGATGCCAGCATGCAGAGATTCAGGCTGGTGCCGGATCCATCACCAATGATGATGGAGCTAATGTCATGGACATTGACACGTGTGTGCCTCAGGATGGCCGCACAGCAGGTCACATCACGGCCATGGCTGTGGGTGGTGCTGCCATGGAGGCCTGCGTGTCATCACAGTCCCAGCCTGTGCCTGTCTGCACCAGTAGGGCAGCACTGGTGTGTGGCCACTGCGGCAGCACCATTGAGCCCTGGAGAGCGGCAGCTGGAGGGACAGCATCAGCAGTCAGACAATGGCCATGGGGGTACAGTGTCAGGGGGCAGTGTCAGTGCACGGCCTGTGGACATGCCCAGGCCTGGCCCCGGTGTGCAGCGCCCAACCTCAAGGGGTGATGAGCATCAGGGCCACGAACACCCTGAGGGACAGCATGCCGATCAGGCAGATGACCTCTTAGATGAGCACACTCGCATACTGCAAGCATCAGTCAATCAGCAGATGCGGCCTGTGACGGCGATGGATGCACTGAGTGCAGCTCTGCACCAGGCAGAGGAGCGGTGCAGCAGAGACACCGCTCTGCTCCTGGCAGGGATGGACTGGTTACTGGAGGACGTGACCACTGCCATTGACAGGCAGACACAGGCATTCACAGCTGTCATGGCCACAATGGGCACGCAGTTATTTTCCCATGCATTGCAGACACCATGCAGTGCAATGTCCACCCCCTGTTCCCTGGCATCATGTGACACCATCCTTGTGGACACCAGGTTCAGCTGTTGGCATCCTGAGCACGCCTGGAGCAGGCATTTTCGATGTGCTGTAGATGGCTGCGCGCGCATGGTTGTGTTCACGCAGTGGAACCCCTGGGGTACCATCGGTGCCACCCCATGAGGCCAGTGGTCAGCCTGTCACTGCTGAAGGGTCTCGGCGGGGCCACCCATGCATCTATGGTGGCCGTGGCACTGTGGCACGTGACTGACCTGTCTCCCAGCATGGCTACTGTCTGGTGCTGCCCTGTGTGCATTGTGTCATTCAGCGGGCAATGCACGGGTGGGTACCCGGCCCTGCACGCACACACACATTCCATCTGCACACCCACCTGGCTGCTGTCTGTTGTTGTGTGTGCATGATGATGCCTGCGTTGCACTGTACGCCAGTGTGCAATGGTGCCCAGCGTCTGACACATGCACAATGACAGGCAGTGGGCATGGTGGTCTGTGGACATGAGTGTGGCTAGGGGTGGCAGTCTGGGTCGGCATGCCTCCTACCATTTGTGCAAGTCTTGTAAGGTGTGTGTGTGTGTGTGTGTGTGTGTGTGTGTGTGTGTGTGTATGACCACGTGCCATGTTAGACCTCGCCCATCCCTAGTGGTGTGTGCGGTTTCATGCTCGGCCACTTCCCTTGACGGCATGCACCCCGGTGTGTGTCCATGCGTGTTTGAGGGTTGTGCCTTTGCCACTGGTGGTTGCAAATGGCCCCATGACTTACCTGGGTTGGCTGAAGTGCTCCTCTGTGATGGTGTTCTGGTGCAGCTGTGCCAGATGGAGCAGTCGGGGGTCCTGTTGCCCAAGAGATGGCTGCCCATCACCATCATCATCGGTGTCCTCATCGTCCCCATCGCTGTCCTCCTCTTCAACCAGTATGGCTATCCCACAGTCATTGGCCATGTTGTGCAGGAAGCAACAGACCGGGAATAGCCAGCAGGCCTTTGAGGGGCTGTACTGTAGGGCAACGCCAGAGGTGTCCAGGCAACGGAAACATGCCTTCAGCATCCCGAACACCAGCTCGATGACATTGAATGTGGTGGTATGTGCCTCATTGTAGCGTTGCTGCGATGGGGTCATGGGCCGCCGGTATGGTGTAAGCAGCCAGGAATGGAGTGGGTATCCACTGTCACCTGTGTGTAGAGGGTGGAGGTTAGTTTGGTGATCAGCATCGCCCTGCCTTGGGCCATGTAGGTCACTGCCCATGTCACTTCTGACCATGCCCCTGCCAAGCTCTATGTTTGTCCATGTGGTTTACATACTCACCCACTAAGTGGCCAGTGGGGAAGTCCCCACTCTTGAATCTGTGGCACAGTGCTGACTGGTGCCAGATGAAGGCATCATGTGCTCCCCCAAGGTGCGTGGCACAGACATTGATTATGCGCCCCCTGGCATCGCACACCACCTGGAAGTTGATGCTAGCATAGCCCTTCCGATTGATATATGTGGTGCCCTTGGGGCCAGGTGGTGTGCAGATGGCCACATGGGTGCAGTCTATTGCCCCTAGCATGCCAGGCATATGTGCTGCCCTGTGGAACTCCTGTATGTTTGCTGTGCGCTCCGCCAGTGTGCTGGGGAAATGGATGTACCCCGCAGCACGTGGCAGCAGTGTGCCGAGGAATTGGGTGAGGTGGCATGATGCGGCCGACTGGGTTATGCCTGTGGTGTCCCCTGTTGGTCTCTGGAAGTTACCTATGGCGAGCAAGCACATGCAAGCTGTCACTTTAGTCTCCACTGATAGAGCATGGCTCTGTCATGTGGGTGCCTGCATCACATCACTGCACAGCTCACAGAGCCACCTCAGAATTGCCTAATTCAGGTGGTACTGGCCCACGATCTCAGTATCGCTGTACAGCTCAAAGCTGGTGCAGGCTTGGTACTGCCTGTTGGGGGCATACCACCAACAGGCCCTTCCACGGCTGCGCC
Organism: Neoceratodus forsteri; assembly: GCA_016271365.2. Classification (NCBI taxonomy): domain Eukaryota; kingdom Metazoa; phylum Chordata; order Ceratodontiformes; family Ceratodontidae; genus Neoceratodus; species Neoceratodus forsteri. The sequence continues at coordinate 695,407,716 of CM057451.1, read as the reverse complement.
CCCCTGCTGCCTGTGCTGTGTGGCACTTCCCACTTCTGCACGGGCTGTGGCTCCCCACACCTTCCCTGTGCCTGTGTGTTCAGGGTGCCCTTTCCCTGTCCTGCCCAGTGTGTCCCTCCTGCCCTGTTTGTCTGGCTAGAGTTCAGCCTCATGTGCCTTCCCTGTAGTGTTCTTGTGCCTCTCCCTTGTTCTTTTTTATTTTGGCTCATTTCCGCTATCGCGCAACTTCCACTTGCTACCCTATTGCGCATGGCGCATGTTGTTGAATATCGCACTGCGCCATTTATGCATGGTTCCTCCCCCTTCAGTTGTGCATACATTCATTATCATTGCACTCTTGCTCAGTGTGATTTGTGGGGCGCATCTGCCTCCTGCTGAATATCGCAGAATGGCACATTTTCGGACTTGCGCAGGAGCAAACCTATTGGGTATGGCGCAACCCTTTTGAATATGTGGGCCTTGGTGTCCAGATTTTACAAGGCTACACTTAGCTCCCCAACTGATGAAATGGCTAGCATACAGACGAAATGGGAGGCTGAGTTGCTGGTCAATTTAACCCCACAAGACTGGACATTCATCTGGTGTTGCCAACACCAAACAACAAATTCATATCAATGGAGGGAGTTCTCTTGGAAGGTGGCTGTGAAATATTTCTGCACACCTCACTTCTCAGCTAAATACACTGCCCAGGGTGACTTCTCATGCTAGAGAGGATGTGATTGTGAGGTGGCAACACATTCTCATGTCTTTTGATTTTGCCAGATATTAGCCCCTTTTGGGCTGAGGTAGGGGAAACCCGGTCTTGACTTTTTCCTGCACTGGATGCCTTAACTCCGGACCTAGCATTACTATTACACATTCCTATATAAATTTGAGGAAAACAACAAATTTACTTGATTTCTATCTTGCTGACTGCAGTGAAGAAAGTTGTCACATGTTTATGGCTAAAGACCACTCCCCCCCAACCCCAGCAATTTCAGATTGGGAATCTACTATATATGACATTTATAAAATGGAGGATCTCACAGCCAGGTTACAAAATAGAATCCATACATTATTGAACAGATGGACCCCTTGGTTTCTCTTCATCTCTGAGAAATGGTCTGAGTTTGTACCCTAGAGAGTCTGGAGGACAGAACACGGGAGGAGGATGGGACTATTTTTCTATCAAATAGAGGTAAACACCTCTTCCCTTTTTTGTCTTTTTCCTATGCTTCACCTTTTTAGAGATGGGTCCAGCCAGCCTACATGGGAACTCCCCTTCATTGAAAAGAAGGACTTGATAGTAGTATAACCTTTGCACTACAATAATGGGGGGGGTCAATTACTTAACTAAGTATAATGAACAAAATCTTCTTTTATTATCATAAGACAAGAATTTTCCTTTACCCAGACGACAACGTGTTGTTTTGTAAAGCTGCTGCATTCATGATGATATGATGTATGTAGACTCCATGTGCCTAATGAAAATAAAAATTAAGAGTATAAAATAAAAGAAAATTAGCTAGGTGCTTAAATGGAACTAACAAGCTCTTTGGGCACCTGTGAGAGAGCAGTACTCAAGTGGACATGACACCAGATAGATAGGCACGCTACTGGAAGCAATCAGAGGTGTACTACACTGACCAACTGGTCCTAGAATTTTTTTTTATGGAAAAATAGCCAAGTGCTTAAATGCAACTAAGTAGCCCTTTGGGCACCTGCAACAGAGCGGTACTCAAGCGAACATGACAGCAGACACACAAGCTCGCTAGGTGGCAAAACTCAGAGGTGTACTACACTGACTGACTGTCCTACAATATTCTCTTAAAGAAAAAATAGCTACATGCTTAAATGGAACTAACTAGCCCTTTGGGCAACTGTGAGAGAAAAGCACACAAGTGAACATGACAGCAGGCACCCAGACATGCTTTATGGAAAAATAGCCAAGGGTTTAAATGGAACTAACTAGCCCTTTGGGTGACTGTGAGAGAAGAGTACACAAGTGGACATGACAGCAAACAGCCAGGCACGCTAGGTGGCATCAAGCTGAGGCGTACTACGCTGACCGACTGGTCCTACAGTTTTTTTGTTGTTTTTTGGGGAAAAAAATAGTCAAGTGCTTAAATGGAACTTACTAGCCTTTTGGGCAACTGTGAAAGAGCAGTGCTCAAGTGGACATGACCGTAGACAGACAAGTATGCTACTGGCAGCAAGCAGAGGTGTACTACACTGACCAACTGGTCCTACAATTTTTTTTAATGGAAAAATAGCCAAGTGTTCAAAATGCAACTAGCCCTTTGGGCAACTGTGACAGAACAATACACAAGTGGAAATGACAGCAGGTAGCCAGACACACTAGGCGGCAACAAGCAGAGGCTTACTACACTAACTGACTGGTCCAACAGTTTTTTTAATGCTCCAGTTTCTGTCTCTTTCTTTGATTTTTTTTAAAGATATTATTTTCTTTCAGGTATTTCTTTTAGTTCAGTATAGCTCTATCCCCCTACTGCCCAATACCCACAGCCTGAAGTTTCTCCTCCCAACAGGCCCTGCTTCAGGTCCAGGCTCCACCTCTCTCTCTCTCTCTCTCTCTCTCTCTCTCTCTATCTGATAGTTCACCCATCCAAGGGCTTCATCAGAGCTCTGATGAAGCCCTTGGATGGGTGAAAAGTAAGCCTGCACCATGTTTAATGATGCCATGGAATAAACCTTTGCTAATTTAAACACAAGGTGCTGATATTTTGTCTCTGAAGCAAGTAGTGAGTGCACGGTTTGAATTGCTGCAAATGACTTTGATATATAACCTGGAGCACCACCATCCCTAAGCTCTATCTCTTCTTTTATTAGTAATTTGTCTACGTATACAGTATATGTATCTACAGTCTGTACTATCCTTATACTCTTTCTCAATGTGTGTCTGGGGTCTCATATTATGTAAACAACATCACTACACATCAGAATGGAAATATCTAGTCTGCCCAGTGGTGCAGAGGGTTTAGGCACTGGTGGCATTACATGCTGCCATGCTGGCAAACCCGGGTTCGGGAACAGACTCAGGTTTTTTTGTGTTTTTTTTTGTAGTAAAAGTGTTTTATTGTACAGCTAGAAAGCTTATTACACACACACACACACACACACACACACACACAAACACAGTTAAAATTACAGGCAAACACATCATTTATGTCAATTACATGATACAATAACTCTCCTTATGCATATCCCATTTACATATGAAAATAGTTCATTCGTGCAAAGAAAATCAAGAAAACCTGTGTTCCCACAGTTCTTATACATGAACAAGGCTCCCGCCAGTTTATACCTTAGATGTTATTCTACTCTATATCTCTTTTTCAGTTTGCTAATGGCCTGGAAGTACTTGACTAATCTTACAACAGTTCCTTCATCCTCTGTGTGAAGGAGGATATTAGTTAATACCAGTAAATCCATTTTATATCTCTCATCTAAAAAGGGTGACAGCCAATAGATTCTTGGAGCTATATACCATGAAAAATACCAAAGAACATGGACCAAGTCCTCAGTCCCCCATGTGAGCAGTCACATGTTCCTGATGTAATGCCTTCCTTTTTGTACCTAAACAGCAACACATTACTTGAGAATTGCTCAAATTTATAATTAGAAAACAATGCTCTGCATTTATTTTCAGCCACAATTTCTAGATAGGGCTTAAACCCAAAATAGTAATTGTTTTGTGCAAACCATTTGGAGTAGCAATTTCCTATTATATTGTTTAAATATTTTGCTTCCCAGTAATTACAGGAATTAGAGTAGGGAGTTTTCAAAAAGTCGTACCCTGGAAGATACTTGGTAACTTTGTAATAGTTTTTGTGAAAGAAAGGATACAAGAAATAATTATTGTTAACTGTTATATACCCCCAGAGGGCTCCAAGTTTTACTCTCCACAGGTATGGCAAGAATTAGGTGAATTACTGTTGGAGGTGGTACAGGTATTTCCTAAGGCAGATTTGCTCTCAATGGGTGACTACAATGCTCGTATTGGGACCTTTGTAGGTCTTTTTGACAATTCTATGTATGTAAGTTCTGATGATGGGCAGACTCTGTTACCAAGAAAAATGCAGGATAGAATGCTTAATAAATCTGATGAACATTTGATAGACTTATTAAAGAAACATAATTTGTTTCCACTGAATGGGAGATATGGGGGGATCAAGACAGGGATTTTACACACATTGCCACTAGAGGATCCTCCATTGTTGATTACATTTTTTGGAATGGTGCAGTTACATATTGGAGGACACTGACTAGTCCAACAATTAGAGAGAGTGATCATTTCCCAGTGTGTGCAGGTCCCTCGCATATGAGAACAGATACTTTTGGGTATGTTTCTGACTTAGTGGAATTTACAGAAATAAGAAATGGCAAAAGACTAATTTGGGACAACAACTCGGAACAAAAGATACTGCCCATTATTATGAATTCATATTTTGACAGAACAGATTGTTGTTCTGTCAAACAAACATTTAGATTTTGTGTTAAAAGAATTGTGTTCATTATTTACAGATATAAGAAAGGAGCTGGAGAGACCTGTAAGAGAATCCAATAAGAATACAAAATGTACATGGTTTGTTGATGATTGTAACACAAATGAAGGCACATATTAGTGTATTATACCAACAATATGAAGAAAAGAGGGTGAGGCAAGCCTTGACTAGTGTTAATCAGCTAAGGAGGAATTACAAGAGACTTATTCAAGAAATAAAACAGGCCTTTCATGCAAAACAATGACAACTTATGCTTGCAGCAGTCCAAAGCAATGATATCAAAGCATTCTGGTCCTTGGTTGCAAAGGGAACAAATAACTATAAAAATGATATAGACACACACATATCAGAAGAACAATGGGTACAGTATTTTATTGATATTTATCAAGAGTCTTCCTTAGGCAACAATCAGAATGTTATCTTAGCAGTGCTGCTTTAGGGCCGATTACTTTGAATGAGATATACTTGGCTATTTATATGATAAAAAAACCATAAAGGGGCTGGACTCGATGGTATACCCGCAGAAGTTTATTTGAGTGCTCCTGTTATATGGGGAAATTTCTCACTATTCTTTACAGCTGTTGCATACAGGATTGAGTGTACCCAGTGACTTAGAAAGATGCAAATATTATTCCCCTGCATAAAAAGGGTGATCTCACAAGCCCAGCTATGTACAGGCCTATAAGCCTATTAGATGAGAATCTTAAAATATTTGGCAGAATCCTACTTGAAAGACTAAAAAAATAAATTGATAGGACTGGAGGATTGGTAAATTCCCAACCAGGCTTTAGAGCAGGCTTCTCCACGATAGATAACATTTTTGTACTTAGGCATATAATAGAAAAATATATTCAAATAAGGAAACAAAATGTATATGCTATGTTTATTGATTATACATCAGCATTTGATTACATTTCTAGGGGGATTCTGTGGGAATGTTCAGTTGAAAGTGGTATAGAGTATGTTCTGGTAGCTGTTCTCTCAGATTTATATTCAGGAACTTGGGCTAAGGTGCGACTGGGTAAAAAAGGACATCTGTCCTCTTTATTTATCATTAATTGAAGGGTAAGGCAGGGGTTTGTTCTGGCACCAGTCCTGTTCTCTTTATACATTGACAAAATGTTAAGTGATATAGACGAACTAACCTCAGATGCACCAAAAATGAAAACAAAAAGTTGCCCAATATTGTCCTAGATGGATGACATAGTCCTGATTTCACTTACAAAAAGGGGGCTGCAGACACAACTGGATTACATTTCCCAGAAATCAAAAGCACTGAAATTAAACATTACCTTAAATAAATCTAAAATTGTGATCTTTGGGAAAAATAAAATACAGACAAAGGGAGTGTGGTTATTGGATAACAATAAAGTAGAAGTTGTTGACAGATACCTCTGTCTAGGAGTTTTATTCAGTGGAAATGGGCTATGGGCTACCCACAGGGAATTTGTGACTGACAAACTTAAACAAACAGTAGCAGCACTTGCAAGGTTTAATATTAAATATGGAGGGTGCACTCTTAGACCCCTGGCACAAACAATTAGAATTAAATGTGAAGCTAAACACCTGTATGGTGCAGACATTTTTGGAGATAAAAGATGTAAATAAGTTTGTGTCTCCACTATATAAATTATTAAGAAATATTCTAAGAGTGGGACATTCATATCTTGCAGCATATGTGAGAAGCAAATTTGGATTAGTGGATATAACAGCCTCTATTGAAAGCCGTAAAATCAATTACTGGATTAGGCTCACTAAAAAGGAGAACAGTGCTTTAACAACATTTTGTCTGAAAGAAAAAGAAGAATGGTATAATCTAGGGTACAAATATAGATTTTGGTATACAGTAATATATGCATTATGGAATAAACATACAGTAATGTCCCTGAAAAAAGCAGTAGATCAACAAATTGTATTAAATGAAAAATATATAAAAATATGTGACCAACAGACTCAGGTCACTGGGGATTGGCTGATGAGGGAGGACTGAGCATCTGGAAGGAAGTTCCCATCCCCAGCAGAGGGAGGAACCTGTGTCATGCTACCTGACTACCACCTGGCAAAAGCCGGGTGGCAATGCCAGTGGGAGCAGCAGAACATGGGAATATGACAGCAGATGTGTTGTGTCACTGCATGCCAGTGTCCCGGGGGTGAAAACTACTTCTGTCTATCTCTTGTCACTCTTCCGGTGGAACTTAAAGATCAGATGGCACTTATCGAAGAAGCTTCCCTGGTGTCAGGACCAACATTTCCCCTATCAATAAAACAGGTCCATGTAACCCCCCAAAAAAAACTCACCTGGAAATGAGCTGTCATAGCTCAGTGTGACTTTCCAGGTAAAACAATTTCAAATAAATACAATTTTCTGAGAACTGCTAACCCACTGACAAAATAGCCATCCACTTACAAAAATTTGCCCTTGAATCCAGGTAAAGGAGTCATGAATTGTAAAACTCGGGTAAAGATGTTTTTTTTTCCCTGGACCTCAGCACACCTTTATGCACTGAATCTGAATCCTTATACAAGCATACTTTGTCAGAGTCTGTGCATTCAGTTCTCTGTCTCTTTCTCTGTCTCTCTCTCTCTCTCTCTCTCTCCCTTCCTCTGTCTCACTATCTGTCCCTCCCCCATGCTCTTTCTTTCTCTCCCTCTCCCTCCCTCTCTCTTTCTCTCTCTCTCTCTGTCTCTCTCTCTCTCTCTGTTTAAGCAGTTCAGGTTAAAATGATTAGACTTGTATTATCACCTGGCGTCAACTACCTTGAGACACCTTTATCAGTTTCCCCACAGCAACACAAGGAACACCACATCTTGGAATGCCAGTGCACATTTTCTAAGCATGACATTTTTGGCTCAGCTCCTTGTTACCTCAGAACTTTATCTCTACCTAGCACCTAATGCTGTGCCCATTTCCTATAATGTCCCTGCTATTGTTACAGAAAAGAGAAACAAAAAAATGTATTGGCATAAGACAGGAAACATTTGATCTCAAATAGTTTTCATAAAAAGGAGAGTGTTTATTTTTTGATACACAAAGGTGCAGTAATGACCTGCTATTCAGACATTAACATTAATAACAGAGGCCAGGATATTCAAAGACCTTATTTTGCATTCACTATGGTGCCTATGCACTAAGTGATGCAGGGTATGTGTGAGAGGTGTGTACCCTGACCATGCAGCTCTGTGCCCACAGACAAGCATGCAGTGGCTGGCATGCACATATGTGTATGTTACCACACAGTGCCTCTCAGCATCCTTGCCCCCCATCGTGCAAAGCTGTGCAAGGGTGGATTGGAGGAAAGAGGTGGGCATCCAATCAGATGCCCATCTTGTGTCCTGAAGTGGATCCCCTGCTCCATATGAGCAGCGGATTCTGTGAAGGCATGAGAGAGTAAAGTTTTAAAACATGGGCAAATGCCCAACTAGCTCCCCCAGCACTCCCATTCAAACCAGAGGGTTGGGGTAGCACTGTAGGGGGGCATTGATGTCCCACAGCCTGCAGAGGTTTTCTAAGGGGGCGAGCAATGCAATGGCAGGGTCCCTGCTGCCGTATTCTGCACCCCCTTGCCTGGCTCTATGTACCTTTGTGAATGGCACTGAGTGTGGGCACACCTCCTGACATGCCCCAGAATGATCGATGCACACAGCTGCATGAACAGCTGGATGATCCAGTGTAGAAGAGATGTGAGCCCCTTCTGTGCATGCCACCAGGGGTCTGCAGGATCACCAATGTGGGCTAAGTGTCTTAGAGTAGTCCATGCACCATGAATCTGTGCAGCGTAGGCAATCTGCTGCTTTGTGCATAGGGGCCTATATGTTTTCTCTATGAGTAAATTAGTGCCTGGAGAAAATCAGAGTTATTTAAGGACGTGCCTAAAGCACAGTGCAACACTATAAACATGCTCCAATATATCGGTTGAAGGATGCACACACTAACCAACTTGCTCATCAAAAACCACAACTTTCTATTGGCCACATGAGATATGTGGCAAATCAGGAGCCTTAAGGATGCCAGGAGTAGAGTTGTCCAGTGTTGGCTAAATTTACTTCATAGAAACATAGAAGCTGACGACAGATAAGGACCACAACGCTCATCCAGTCTGCCCATTTCTTTTTCTACCTTATGAATGTGCCATTGGCCTTTACCCTGTCAATGGCCTATCTATTAATACTCATCTGTATTGCTCCCTCATGCATATCTCATACCTGTTTGAAGCCCTGCACTATATTCATATCCACCACTTCCTGAGGTAGGTCGTTCCATGAATCCACTACCCTTTCTGTGAAAAAGAACTTCCTCACATTACCCCTTAATCTGCCTCCGTTTAGTCTCATGCTGTGTCCTCTTGTCCTGCTATTTTTCTTATATTGAAACATGTCAGACTCTTTCACCTTGTTAATGCCCTTAAGGTGTTTGAATGTTTTGATCATATCACCTGTCTCCCTCCTTTGCTCTAGGGTATACATATTGAGCTCTGTTAATCTGTCCTCATATGTTTCCTGATGCAGTCCCTGCACCATTTTGGTTGCCCTTCTCTGGACTGCCTCAATTTAGTTAATGTCCTTGTGAAGGTGTGGCCTCCAGTACTGCATAGAGTACTCCAGATAGGGCCTAACCAGTGTATTGTAAAGAGGGATTATTTCCTCCCTCTTATGACGCGTGATACCCCTACTAATACACCCCAACATCCCCCTAGCCTTACCTACTGCTTTAGAGGTCTGCTTGGATGATTTCAGGTCATCTGTGATGATGATGATGCCCAAGTCTTTTTCTTCTCTTGTGACTGCCAGCAACTCCCCTCCCAGCCTATAGGTGGCTTCAGGGTTTCTCTTCCCTATGTGCATGATCTTGCACTTCTTTGCGTTACACCCCACTTGCCACTCTTCCAACCATTTTGCCAGTTTATCCAGAACGCTTCTCATTCTGCCCACCCCATCTGGATCATCTACTCTGTTGCAGATCTTGGTGTCATCTGCAAACAGACAAACCTTAACCTCCAGTCCATCTGCAATGTCACTGATGAAGATATTCAACTGGACTGGCCCTGGACTGATCCCTGAAGTACCCCACTTGTGACTTGCATCTCTTCTGACTGTGTAACATTTACCACCACTCTCTGTTTTCTGCCCCTCAACTAGTTTGCCACCCAGTTGACCAATTTCTGACCCAGTTATGATAAAGTGCATAAAAAGGGGTAATTAAGTACAATTGTTGATATAAAGACAATACCATTCCTGACTGAGAGGTATAGTGAGGTATACGTGTGATCACCTTATGTGAATGGGAGACAGGTGCAAAGGGGTGATGGGAGGAGGCGTAAAACTTTTTTGAGAGACAGGTAGGTAGAGGAATTACAAAGTTCAGTGGAGAGGTTATTCCATGTGAGGGTTAAGCGATAGGAGAAGGCTTTCTGGCCTGCCATAGTATGGGAGTGGGGGGTAGAGAAGGAGCAGGGATCCCCGGAGTGAAGACAGTATAAAGGAGGGAATGCAGGGCAGAGACAGGAAGAGAGATTGGGTGGGAGGATTTTGAACCAGAATTTGGCAATGAAGGTCATGGAGTGAACGTACCACTGCCTGTGTAAGAGTGGAGCAATAGAGACAGAGGAGTACAGGGAGCAGTGGTGCACTCTAGGCGGAGTTAGAGGCAAATCTGCAGAAGGAATTTAGTGTGGTGTCTAGTTTTGAGAGGGAAGAGGTAGGGGCAGTGTTGTATACAATGTCAGCATAGTCTACGGATGGTAGGATCACCTTAGTGACAAGCTCTTGCCGAACAGGGAGTAAGAGAGAGCCCTTGTTTCACTAGAGAAAACCCAGTTTGGGGCAGAGCTTTGGGTGTCAATATGGGTACAGAAGTTAAGGTGCTGATCCAGCCATACTCCCAGGTATTTGAAAGCCTGAACCGTTTTTAGGGGGGAGTTATCCTGACAGTAAAATACTGGTAGGGACTGAAGCCTTGAGAGCTTTTGAACTGAGCCGAATGTCATTGAGACCATCTTCTTCTGGTTTACCTTGAGATCCTTGGCTTGAAACCAGGCCAAGACATTGTTAAAGTCATGTTGGAGGAGTGGTCGTACTTTCTTTGTGGAGGGTTCTGAGGTGAAGATGATGATGTCATCCACATACATGTGGTTAGGGAGAGGGAGCAGATGGAGGGGAGATAGTTTACAAAAACAGAGAGTAGTATAGGGCTGAGTATCGAACCCTAGGGGACATCTGCCAAGATGGAAAGAGGTTATTCTTGAAGTGACAGTAACTTGTTTTGAATTACCCCGTCATGTGTGTCTTATTAATCCCTGTCATGTTAAAAATATACCAAATAAAAACACTTTTTGTGTGGTTTTACTGTAGCTACTGTTATCTCAGTAAACTGTTCTGTTCAGATTCAGATCACACTGCTAATACCTCTGCTGAGGTGTTGTCCACTGCTGCTGGTATTTATTTTTACTGCAGTGTTCGTGTATTTTTTCCTTGTAATAATAAAAATCTAAATTTATAAACTGACCAGAATGAGACAGTTGAGTAAAGGGAGAGGTGCCGGTGAGGCAGCCAAGAAGTGCATAGGTTCTGTGGGTCACAAGGTTGTTGCACCTAAAAAAATCTACTTCTGCAGAAGCTTCATCCATGGGCTCTGGAGCCAGTAGAAATAGTAGTGAAGGAGTAGTTGGTGGCAGTAGCAGTGGCATTAGTGTTGTCAAATTATTCTCTGTCACATCTGTGGCATCCATGCTGGTGGATGCTGGGGAGGTAGCAACAAGAAGATCAGTCTGAAAGGTAGCAAAATCTCTGACTCAGGAACAATGGTCAAGGAAGAGGTTGCTGGTGTCCCCATGACTGTTGCTGGTGGTGGCACTGAGCCTGAGCTGAATGATAGGTATCCATTCCCAAACAAGTTTGATGGAAATTTATATCAGGTCTCTTATACCAGTGAGTGAATGAATGAGAGTGTACTTGTCCAAGCACGTGCTCATTCATTGACAGCCCAGCTCCCGGTCATTCATTGTCAGCTCTGTTGGTGGTACTGACAAGAGGGGAAGGCAGTTCCAGTCACAGGCAAGGGTCAGGATGGGGGGGCATGGCATGGTGGATCTCCAGTCCCTCAATCCCTCACCCCCACCCATGATCAGAAACAGCTCTCTCCCCTTATCTGCGCTACCCATGTAGCTGGTATGAATGACCAGTAGCTGAAATGAATAAATGAACATATTTGTATGAGAATGCATTCATTCACTCATGCTTAGTCGGGTGGGTTGGCCATGATTGAGAGCAGAGGTCTGTGCAAGTTGCCCACTTGGGGTCTGTGTGGGGGGGGGGGAGCGGCGAGACACTACCTGCTCAGATGGGAGATCAGGGGTCCACTAGACCACCTGAAATAAAAGGCAGATTGGGGATAGAGAGAGGAGTCTGCTAGACCATCAGGGAAATAAAGGGCAGATCCGGGCGAGGGAGGGAGGGCCACTAGACCACCAGGGAGAGTGATTTCTTTTATTTTTTTATTTATTTGATTGGGGATAGGGGAGATCCAGGTCATGTAGGGTAAGTAACCCATTATCCTCCTCAAGCTACCCAACCCATGAAGTACACTGTTATGTCAGGTAGCGTAGTAAATTACCTGAACTACCCTATCCAGCCAAAAAATGACGATACACCACCTACCCGATCAGCTACCCGACAGGTAGCCCATCTCTACTACTGCCATTCTTTTCTGTGGTGAATGTGAGATTTAGAAGATGCTGGCATGTGCCTGTCCCAGGTTGCACTCACAAACATTCTTCTCCACCCATGTTATTTCTGAACTTTATGGGACTCTGTTCTTCATGGTAATCCATGCCCTGCTGCATTTAGCATCCCCATAAATACATCTCAGTATGGCTATGTGGACCAGTGCTCAAACAGCTGGTTGTTCTTTTCTGTGCATTATGGCACATTTGGCTCAGGTACTTGGGGAAGTATTTGACTCTGGCCAGGGGCAAAATTGTACTAAGCCCAATTGCAGTGGTAGCAACACTCTGAGTATTTACCAGCATGCTACCCTGGCAGTGAAGAGTGTAACTGGGTTGCACAATAGTTATAAAATATTAGAACTGCTCCTGACTGAGACTTATGAGTGGATGCAGCCTATGATGGTGGTACCATGGTAGAGTGTGACACAGAGTCTTCAGGCGGTTGCAGAGTGGGCAAGCAGGGACTGCTGACCTTGAGATTTTTGTGTATCAATAGCCTTATTTTGTCCCAACTTCGCCTTGGTGTACACCAACGGGGAAGTTACAGGGGAAGTTGCCAAAGGTGAATTTCCTATTAAACAGAAAAAATCTGCTAATTTATTTGTGAGGGAGAATTTGGCAAATTCGCCTTAACTCCACCGGCAAATTAAAACACTGCAAGATTTTTAACCAGGAGCAAACAAGCTGCTAGTGCTCACACAATGTGATTGCTCCTCTGAAACAATCTGCCATATTCAGCTGTCCCCATACAAATGATCCCACAGTGCACACTAGGTGCTGTGGAGTCATTTGTATCCCATTATGGCCTCATTACAGGCCAAGGAGCAAGCAAGCATTCTCTGGATAGTGCTGGCTTCCCATAACAATTCTGATACCTGTAAAACATTTCCCTGCTAGTCTAATGGCCCAACACACCTCGATTGCTGTCCTGATAATAACTATTTATTTATTTATTTACGAGATTTACCAGGAAGGCATACTGAGCAACATGCTCAATTCCAGATGCGACCTGGGAACTATAAGGATCCCTAGTTGTCTAGTAGACCCTACACCCCCAATCACCATACCAATACATACCAATAATGCAACAATTAAGCAATAAGGCACAACAAGGTGTGTGTTATCGTGTAATAACGTCACTCCTGGGGTGGGTTGAAGTATGAGGCCACAGGCCGAGTGCTTCCACCAACCTAGGTGTGATGTTATTCAGGGACGATGTACACCCTGGAGCGCCTTATTGTGATTATAATATGGCTATTAAAAAACAAGCATTTGTCAATGCCGAATGTTGCTTGCTTGTATGTGCTGTTTAGGTATTTGGAAGTGATAGTACCATGCCTAAGAACTGTCATGTGCCCCCCCCAAGACATCCACTGTGTCTTTCTGGTCAGTATTCACAAAAGAGGGGGAAGGGCAAGGACACAGCAGTACAGCAGTTGCTAAGGGGGTGAAGAGGTGAACAATAATCCATTCACAGGCAAAAGAGTCCTGCAGAAGCTCACCAAATTGAAGGTGGACAAAGAGATGGGGCCAGATGTCATACATCCAAGCATATTAAGAGAACTGCAAAGGGAGATAGCAGCATTTCTGGCAGCCATGTTCACTGAGTCATTCAACAGTGGGGCGGTACCAGAGAATTGGATGAGGGAACATGTGGTCCCCCTACACAAATCCAGCAGCAGGGAAGGAGGCGGAGAACTATAGGCCAGTCAGCCTCACCTCAGTAGTGGGGAAGATCATGGAAACATTGCTTAAGTAAAGGATAGTGGGGCATCTAGTAGCCATTGGAGCCCAGGACCAAAGGCGACATGGATTCACAGTGGGGAGGTCATGTCAGACAAATTTGGCTGATTTCTTTGACTGGATGACAAGGGAAGTAAATCAGGGTGGGGCAGCGGACAATGCTTACCTTGATTTCAGCAAACCCTTTGACGCCGTCCCATATAGAAGGCTGATAAACTAGCTGGGTAGGCTGGGCATGGGGGAAAAGCTGGTAAACTGGATTATAAACAGGCTAACAGACAGGAGGCAGACAGTGGTGGTAAATGGGGTGCAGTCTGGGGAGAGGGGGTGACCAGTGGGGTGCCGCAGGGATCGGTCCTGGTGCCAGTCCTGTTCAATGTCTTCATTAGTGACATTGCAGAACGGCTGAAGGGAAAAGTCTGCCTGTTTGCAGATGACACCAAGATCTTTAACACAGTGGATACCCCAGAGGGGGTAGAGAAAATGAGGAGGGACCTGGGGGAAGCTTGAAAAATTGTCTGAGGACCACAAATGAAGTTTACTTCAACAAAATGCAAAATTATGCACCTGGGACACAGAAACTCTAGGGAAAGCTACAGGGTGGGGGGAAGGGAGTTGCTGACAGTCACAAAGAAGGAAAGAGACCTGGAGGTTCTTATTTCAGATGGCCTGAAAATATCAAAGTAAAGTGCTAAGGCAGCTGGGAGGGCCAGTGACATGCTGGGGTGCATAGACAGGGGTATCACCAGCATAAGGAGGGAGGTAGTGATGCCATTATATAAAACCATGGTCAGGCCTCACATGGAGTGCTGTGTGCAATTTTCGAGGTCACACCTTCGTAAGGATATTAACAGGCTGGAGATGGTCCAGAGAAGGGCAAATAATATGGTACAGAGCTTGCAACACAAGACTTATGAGTAGAGATTAAGAGACCTCGATATGTAATCACTGGAAGAGAAGAGGGAAAGAGATAATATAATAGAAAAATTCAAGTACCTCAAGGGTATAAACAAGATGCAGGGGGCAGTCATTTTCCAATACAGGAGGAGCACAAGAAGAAGGGGGCATGACATGAAATTGGAAGGTGGGAGGTTAATAGAGGGAATGTGAAGAAGTTCTTCTTTGTCTGCCTCAGGAGGTAGTGGGAGTGAGCACTGTGGATGGATTCAGTCATGCTTGGGACAGGCATAGGGGAACCACAGAGTACAGCAACAAGTGGGTCAGAAGCAGTAATCCAGTACAAGGGCCGACCCGCGGCGCAGCGGTGGGATTTCTGCGACACACCGGCGACCGGGTTCAAGGCGGACCCGGATCGTCGGAGGGCGGCCGGGGAGAAGTTGGGCGTCAATGGGCAGCTCTCCTTCTCCGGGAGGAGGAGTGCGGGCAACATTGAGGGGCTCTGGGGACTCTGGCGGAGCCGGGAGAACTTTCTAGCTGCGATGTTCAAAAAAAATGGGGGAGGTTGAAGGCGGGCGGATGCTGGCATCGTGCATGTCCCGCCTCCTCGAGAGGCATATGGAGGGAACAAAAATCCCATGCCTTGCGTATGATGACGCTTTGCCCAGGAAAGCCCTGATTGGCCACTGGAGCTGTTCCCCCAACCAGTCACAGTTCGCGGTCGATATGGGGAGTCGAGTCAGCGGCCCACTCTCTGGAGGGTAAGCCAGGGATGACCGGGAGACAGCAATTTCGGTAGCAGGGCTCCAGGGTCCGTGACCAGAGTCGATGGTCGACGAGAGGCGTGGGGATAAAATAGGAAAAATTAAAAAAAAAAATCCAGTACAAGGGCTTATGGGCAGACTAGATGGGCCAGGCAGTTCTTATCTGCTGACAATTTCTATGCTTCAATGTCTGTGTCTCTTTCTCTTATGAATTACAGACAGACAGAGAGATACACACAAGCATATGCCGCTTGCATGTGTTGTTCCCACTATGTCCTCCCTAACACACTGTTATCCACACACACAGAGAGGACACAGAACACATTGTCTCTTCAGTGTTGCTCCCCCCGTATCACTCTCTTTCGCTCTCTCTCCCTCACTGTTACTTTCCTTGTCTCGCTTTCTCTATGTCACTCTCTCTCTCTCTCTCTCTCTCTCTAAGCACCAAGCTCCATTATTGAACGTTGGGGGGGGGAAAACTCAGTTGCGCTCTCTCACTCTCTCACTGGGATGGAGGGGGTGGCAGAGTGGGACACAGAGAACTTATTGTATGGAAAGTGGGAAAGCAGCACAGAGGTTCCCAAAGAAAAAGAAACTGAAAGGAGAGAGAGAAAGAGAGAGAGAGAGAGAGAGAGAGAGAGAGGCAGCAAATACACAGGTCTCTCCTGCACACAAACTGTAGCACTGTTCTATACTGGGGAGCAAGGAGAGGCCACAGACAACAACATCCCAATTTTTTCTCTCTTGCTGTCTCACAGGACATTTCAGCCATGGTGCAGGTGCAGAAGAATGATGATGCTGTCTCTCACTCTCTCTATTGTCTGTACACTGAGGGTGGGGAACAGGCAATGGGGCAGCCACAGTTGGGGGGGTGCCAGGGAAGGAAACTCTGGGTGGCCACTGTCATACTCACTCTTCCCTCTGCTCTCCTGTATTACAGCCTGTCAGAGGGATCTATACTGCTGATCATTTTCTTCCATTGTTTCTGCGGACAGAGACATAGACAGACAGACAGAGGGAGATGCAGCACATTGCCGCAACGTTGGTACCTACTGTCTCCCACTGTCTGTGTGTGTGTCTCTCTCTCACTGTCTTACACACCAGACTGCATGGCCACTGTCACTCTCAACTATCTCCTTTCCCACCCAGACTGCTGATTATCTGCAAACTGGACAGGGTAGTGGCAGCCAGAACACACACAGATGCTCTGTCTCCGCGCTCACAGGCTACACAGCTGCCATGTGCATCTCGCTGTCTTCCACTGTGTGGTGTTTCTGTGTCCCCTAGCCACAACTTGTCACACAGACATGAGTTTGCCATACCATTGCCTGACATTGTCTCTGTTCTGGTCGCTCTGTCTCTGCATCAGACTGCACAGTGGGATCACTTCACCTGGCTTGTCCCCATTGCACTTCACCAACTTGGGGAAATAATCTGTCTGTGCCATTGGACTGCAGTCGGAAAATGCAATCTGACTGCACACAGCATGGACCGGGGCCTCAGAAGCTACAAATTGTGCAGGACGGTACTGATTTCACCGTGGGCTAGGTGCCTGGTGGTCCTCGGTGTGGCTGAGTGTGTACACAGAAGTTGTTAACTGTGCTCTGGTTGCACAGAGGTCTGCATTATCGCACTGTCAGGTGCTGCCACACAGTCAATCAAATCCATTCAAAAGAAGAATTGCACAGATTCACTTTAAGAAAAAAAGTGTATTCTTAGAGCCATGGGAATATTTGGAGCACTACTGGAGTATTCTGCTATTCACAAAATGCAAGCACAGTTTGAGTTGGTCATCCACTCTGGCTCTCGGAGCATTTCAGGTTTCAGCTCTTACAGCAACGCTTGTCCCATGGAGCATTAGGCATCTTTGTGGTGCATCGTTTAAACTAAAGCTTCTCTGGTACCTCCCGTAATTTGTGAGGCTGATAGCAGCACAGCTTAGCCAGTTATGTTAGCATGTTCACTGGAGCCTGGCTCGAAGAAATTCAAAACATGAGGAGACAGGAGGGTCAGAGGGACAACAAGGGAGAAATAAGGTATGGGGAACACATGAGACAAAAAGTGTCTGCAGGAGAGGATGGAGAGACAGCAAGGAAAATGGAGCAATGGAGGGTAGGGGGGACGGCTTTATGTATATGAAATGGAAGAAGTGTTCCCTCATTGGAGCGCTTCATTTGTTTCCAGTGCACAAAGTTTCCATTCATACAATGTAAACCATTGTCATACTTAGCTTGCATGATAATTGGTCTGTTAAGGATGAGCCCAATGCAACTTGACCTGCGTTGGGCTAGTCAGTGACACACCTCTGCAATTCCATTCTCTGTGGCAAAACATTTCTCTTGCAAGTGCAAGCAAGCTTACAATGTAAAAAGGAAGAGAAAGGCAGACAGTGGATGTAATTAGGGAGTAGATTCACTATTTTGAAGCTTTGACAGGTGGAGGAGGGGAAGGACCCCTGCCCCTAAAGACACCACACAGTTCAGACTGATACCAGTATGCTTGCTTGCCTTGCAAATAAACACAAGCATTTGTCACTGCTGAATGGTTGCTTGCTGACATTAGCAGTGGAAGTGCAGGAGCTAAACAGATGCAGTATAGGAATGGCAGTGACATACTGAACTGATGCCAACTCCACCGCCACCCTGTAGAGATGGACAGGCATTGGGGTGTGCCTTTGGGTCATCACCCATAATGGTCATGACATTTCACCTCACCCTTCCCTGCAGCCACTTACAAGTGTCGAGGTGTGCCTTAGGGTGTTTGGGCTTTACACTCACCTCATTCGTAAGGAAATACACTGAAATGGGTCCAGTATAGGAGAATGGGATGAACTCTGGGGCCAAAGAGTCCAATGTGCACCTCGATGCCTGTCACTGGCTGTAGGGTGGGGGTGGAATGGAGTGAGCATTACTGTCGACGACAATCCCAAGTCACACCCCTGATGCCTGTCAGTTCCTACAGGGTAGAGCGTTATGGTCAGCAACCCTAACACCCTGGGTGTTTCTTGGCATTTTTACTCCAAGTTTTCAACATGGTCTTTTTGTGACCCCACCGCATGAACAGTGACACTGTCAGTTCGTTAGTCAAAAGGTGATTTTGCAGAACGACTGCGCCATTTGGTGCCACAGGTGTGAAAACACATTTCAAACAGAATGTGAAAAATGACAGCTGTACTGTTCATGAGGAGGTGTAAAAAATGGTAATGTTGAAAATCTGGAGTAAAAATATAAAAAAAACTGGTGAAGTCACGAGCAAGTGTAGAAACTGCACAACGCACACCCATAATTATGTTGGGGATGTTTTACACCAGATTTTCAACATAGGCATTTTGGGACCTCCACTCATGAACAGTGTCACTGTGATTTTCTTAATCTGTCCCGAACAATGATTTCCCACAGTGACCGCACTATTCTGCACTGGAAGTGTGAAAACACATTTTGGCCAGGATGTGAAAAATGACAGCTGTACTGTTCATAAGGAGGTGTGGAAAAATGCCAATGTTGAAAATCTGGAGTGAAAATATTACAAATTTGTGAAGTTACCAGGGTGCATGGAGACTGTGCAATGCACGCTCCTAACACAGTCATTTTATGGACTTTTGTCACTAAATTTTCAACATAGGCATTTTAAGACCTCTACTCATGAACAGTGTCACTGTGATTTTCTTAATCTGTCCCGAACATTGATTTCCCACACCGACCGCGCCATTGTTCACTACTGGTTTTATTACTTTGAGCTTAGCAATATTTTTATATGCCTGCTTTTATCTACTTTTTCACTTTGCAGAATTGAAGTCATTAACATTGACAGTCCCATTTAGTATCCCTATAGAGATCAATTGTGCTGAGACAGAGACATCCATATGGTTATCTTCTGTGATTCCATGTTTTCCTTTTTTTAACAGGAGTGAACACTGTCCTAACAAACAGAAAAAAAACAAACGAAAAGACATGACACTGTTTGTGTTGTGGTTGGATATTGGTACACCTCAGGTGTAGCATGAGACATCGCCAAGTGCCTTCACTTCAACCACTCAAGAAGTGCCATTACCCCACCACAGTGTACACCCTGGTGTGTCTTACTGTGATTATAAAATGGATCCAAGATGTTTTTGGGGGAGGGGGTGAAGAAATGCACCAAATCAAAAAGAAATATTTTATGTCTTTTTTAAAACTGACCCAGCAAATCCCAGCGCTGACATGCCATCTCAGGTTTAAATATTATGTACAGCAAAAATCACGTATTTTTAATTAGCTCTTAAACCCTCTAGTTTCCCTCAACCCACTCCCTTTTACCCATTCCTTCACCTTTCTTTCTTCTTCTTTATAATATTTCCTCCCTTTTCTCTGTCTTGTTTGTTTTCTGTCTTGCCAACATTCAAGAGATGGAATGTTTACTACAGATAGAATGCAAAAATTCAAACCTCTGCTCAGTTCTGCCGACAGAATGTTTACTCCCACTAGCACACAACAGAAGGCCTCAGATGGAACCAGGGCTTTTGTTTTATCTGTAACAACTTAAACAACACAGATTTCCCTAGTTAGCAGGTCAGGATAGGAGGGGGATTTGTCATGGTCGACAAAGAAACACCATAAATGACAATTCTAAGTACTGTGTTACTTAATTTTTTGTTATGTATGTATAGGTAACAAGAGTATTATGAGGGTAAATAACATTTAATTCTTATGTTTGTAAATTTAATACAGTTTTATTTTTAGGGCCTAGCTGAAGGTTTTTAGTGAGTAAAAGTTACTACCACATTTGTGATGGCAGTCAGGAATGTCTGGTACTATTGATTTTATTGTGAAGAGGCTTCTGGACTTTCTTCCAGTGCTGTCATCATGGGATATCAGCGCAGGGTTCCAAGCTCCTCAGCCAATAAGATTACTGGATTTTTTATAGCTGTATTATAATAACTAAATATACCCCTGGTACTCTAGTGGCTCCCCACCCAATGAGTGCCTTTCTTATATTAACCCGAGGATCCCTGGTAGTATAATGGATCCCTTTCCCTTGATCCCCATTCTAATGTTAACAAAAAGGATTCATAGTTGTCTAGTGGACTCCCACACCCCTAGCATCGTACTGATACTGGAACAAATATATTTCCTGGCAATCTAGTGGCCTGTTATCCCCCTATTGCCATTCTGATACTAAATAAACAGAACCCTGGTAGTCTAATCATCCCCTGTTCCCCAACTGCCCTTTTGATATAACTTCTAGAGTCCATTGTAGTTTAGTGGTCCTTATCACTGTTTGATATACAATAGAAAGATTCCTGGTAATCTATTGGACTCCCCCCAGCATTTGCTAATGGGGAGTTTCCACCAATCCCATATTTAGTCCAGGTGCTTAACATTTGTTTCATGAGCACATAACAGAAGCAAGATGGGAGGGGGCTTTGGGGCACCCAGGAAACCCTCCTGGCTTTGCCTAGTCCCCAACGCTGATCATCATTCTGATATTAACTAAATAGTTCCTTGGTAGCCCAGTGTCATACCCAGAAATAACTATTCTGATACAGTAAAAAAACTAATTACAGATAGTTTTCTCAACCCCCTACCCTTTAGCATCATTGTGGTAGTAACTAAACAAATCACTGGTAGTCTAGTGGACCCCCCCCATTCAGCATTCTGATATTAACTAAATGGATCCCTTGTAGTCTAGAGGACCCCCCTACCCCTGACTGCATTACTGATATGAATTAAACAGATCCCTGGTAAGCTGGTGGGCATGCCACCCCGATCACCATTCTTATATTAAGTAACAAGATCCCCAGTAGTCTAGTGGACACCCATTCAATCGTTGTTCTGATATTAACTAAATGGATTCCAGGGAGTCTAGTAGACCCCAATCACCATTGTGATATAAACTAATTAGATCCCTAGTAGGCTAGAGAATACCCTGCCTCAGAACACCATTCTGATATTAACTAAAAGGATCCCTAATATTTAGTGGACCCCCATCATTGTTATCCTAGTGCCCCCTCCCATTGTTATTCTGATATAAACTATATGGATCCCTGGTAGTCTGATGGATCCCTACCTTGACTGCCATTATAATATTAACTTAAAGGATCCATGGTAGTCTAATGGAATAAACAAATCCCTGGTAGTATAGTAGCTGTACCAACAGTGCAACAATTATTTTCACTGGCAGTGTTTCCATCACCCTCCTGATAGCTGGCACACCTACGTTTTCCCACTTAACAACCTCAGCCCACCCATACAGCACCCATAATGCTCACCCCACTATCAGTCCTCTACTCAGACATCTGTAATGACTGAACCATTGTCAGGATCCCACATGGTGACTGGCACAGACCCTCCACTCACCACCTTGTCCAGACATCATGGGACTAATAGGGAGCAAGCTCTTGTGTACTTTTCTCCAGAAGGACAGAGGAAACAAGGCCCAACACTCCAAATCTGGGTGGATATCCCACAACATTTTAGGGCAATTTAGCTGAAAAATGTTGTCTAAAGAGAGAATGGTTTGATTCCATGGTGAACCAGCCTCTATGGGCATCATTTAAAAGGCAATATTTGTATATGTGATCTGACTGTTTTAATATTCAGGGGGATAAGCTCACACTGATTTGATATGATCAATTTCAGATCCAGAAAACACACTGAAGACCTACATTACTTCTAGATCTTCCTTCAGTGATTTTTTCAGTTCCCCACCATTAACAGGATGTTGTCCATATACAAACTAAGCTTCACTTGATGAGAACTACAAATGAATCCTCAGGATCATGGGCATAGCTGCAAGGGGGAGTGAGCTGGATGTCATTATCCACCTAGGGACAAATGACCTGGATGAGAATGGGATCAGGGCAGTGCAAAAGGAGTTTGTGGAGTTAGGGAGGGGCCTTAGACAAGTAGCACACATGGTAACTTTTTCAGAAGTGCTACCATTTTGGTGAGCTTTTTACCTCGATTATGGCATTGGTACTTATTACCCTCCATGGGGTAATGGCACAGATGAGGCTAGGGTACTCCACACCATGGGATTCAATGACTGGCTGAAAAACTGGTGCAGAGCTCAGGGATTTTGGCTTCATTAGGGACTGGGGCTCCACCTAGAGGGATGCAGGCCTATACTGGTGCGATGGTCTGCATCTATCCAGAAGCTGAACCAGAATCCTAGGTGATAGGTTTAAATTCTTCACTGACAAGCATTTAAATTAGCCAAAGGGGGAGGCACTGAAAAGGAGAATGGAAAAACTAGCCCCACCCCCAAAAATCAGGGTAGTTAGTGAGGTAAACACCAAAATAGAGCAGTCGATAGGGAGAAGGGCAGGGGTAAATGGAGAAAAAGACAAAGGCAGTAAGGACAGGGATGGGGCAAAAAGAAAAAAGCCATTAAAACAATGGAGGGTAATGAGTACCAATGCCGTAATCTAGGTAAAAAGCTCACCAAAATGGTGGCCTTGATGAAAGAGGGATGCCTGGATATTGTGGCAGTCACAGAAACATGGTACACAGAGAACCATGACTGGCATATCAACATACCAGGGTGCACGATCTACAGGAGGGACAGGAAGGGAAGAAGAGGAGGAGGAGGAGTAGCTCTCTATGTAAGGGAAGGGATCAAAACAACAGAACTAAAGGGTAAATGGGGAGGAGAGGAGGCACTGTGCGTCACCCTGGAAACTGGAAATGGCACCACAATCTGCACAGGGGTTGTATACAGATCCCTGTCTCAGGGGGAGTAAATGGATAAGAAAATTATAGAAGGCATCATTAGGATGGCAGAGAAAGGGGATATATTGCTGATGGGGGACCTGACTATGCCAGATGTTAATTGGAGCACCTTTGCTGCAGCCACATACAAGAGCAGGGCCATTCTCGATGCCCTACAGGGGGCATGCCTCAGACAGCTAGTTTTGGAACCCATTCAGAAGGGAGCAATCTTAGACCTCATACTCTCAAATTGGAATGGAGAGAGGATATCTGATTTTGAAGTGGGTAGCCATCTGGGAACAAGCGACCACCAAACAGTGTAGTTCATGATAAACTTAGCTGTAGAGTCAAGCCATACAAAAGTGAAGGTACTGGACTACAGGAGGGATGATTTTGTCAAAACAGGAGAGTGCCTCAGAAAAGCACTAGCAAGCAAGCAAGAAGGTTTGGTGGAGCAACAGTGGGAAAACATCTAAACCGCCATCACAGAGGCAACAAGCCTTTGTGTGAAGCAAATAAACAAATCAAAATGAAAGAAAAAACCACTATGGTTCTCAACAGAAGTGGCGGGGAAGGTTAGGGAAAAAAATATAACATTTAGGAAGTATAAGGCAACTCAGAAGGAGCAGTAGAGAGAACTGTAACAGTTAAAGGAGAAGGAAGTGGGGAAGGCAGTCAGAATAGCAAAGGCCCAAACCGAGGAAAAGATAGCCAACTCGGTTAAGAAGGGGGATAAAACCTTTTATAGGTACATTAGGGAGCAAAGAAAGACTAAGGCAGGGATACTGAGGCTGAATAAAGAGGAAGGCGGTTGGGCATAGACTGACAGTGAAAAAGCAGGGATACTGAAAAAATATTTCTGCTCAATATTCACAATTGAAAAGCAGGGGGAGATACCTAATCCAGTCAATAGAAGCACTCTGGATGGGGGGTTGATATTAGTCCTTTCACAGAAGAAAGGGATCTGAAAGAACTCTTAAAACTGAAGGTGGATAAAGCAATGGGGCCTGATGGGATTCACCCCAGAATTCTAAAAGAACTAAAGGAAGAACTAGTAACACCACTGACTACCCTTTTTAATAAATCATTTGAGGATGGTGTGGTACCTGAGGACTGGAGGAGGACAGATGTGATTCCCCTTCACAAAAGTGGGAGCAAGACAGAGGCAGGAAACTACAGATCTGTCAGTTTGACCTCAGTGGTAGGGAAAATGATGGAATCACTTCTGAAGGAAAGAATTGTTAAGTACTTAGAGGCCAGTGGGGAACAGGACCCAAGGCAGCATGGATTCACAGCAGGAAGGTCATATCAGACAAATATAATCGATTTCTGTGACTGGGTGACCAAAGTAGTAGACCAGGGAGGGGCTGTGGACATGGCCTACCTAGACTTTAGCAAAGCATTTGATACAGTCCCGCACAAAAGATTAATAAACAAATTAGCCAGCCTGGGAGTGGGTCCCAGGGTGGTAGCCTGGGTAAAACACTGGCTGTACAACAGGACATAGTGGGTAATAGTAAATGGACTCCACAGTGAAGAAAGGGGGGTTACTAGCGGCGTACCACAGGGTTCAGCACTGGGGCCAGTCCTTTTTAATGTCTTTATAGGTGACAATATAGAGGGACTGGAAGGAAAAGTATGTCTCTTTGCAGATGATACAAAGATCTACAACAGTGTTGATAGACAAGGTGGGGTGGAAAGGATGAGAAGGGACTTGGCAAGGTTAGAGGAATGGTCAAATGTATGGCCGCTTAGATTGAATGCAAAGAAGTGCAAAGTAATGCACCTGGGCAACAAAAACTCAGGGGAAGAGTACACAATGGGGGGTGAGATACTTACAACAACAAAAATGGAAAGGGGCCTGTGGGTTGTCATATCAGATGACCTAAAGGTGTGCCAGCAATGTGAGAAGGCAGTAAGGAGGGCTGGGGGGATGCTGGGATGCACAGGGAGAGGCATCACCAGTAGAAAACAAGAAGTTGTTGGTGCTCTGTACAGACAGTAGGTAAGACCACATCTGGAGTACTGTGTACAGTTCTGGAGACCCCATCTCTGCAAAGACACAGACAGGGTGGCGGCTGTCCAGTGGAGGGCAACCAAAATGGTGCAGGGTCTGCACCCATAGACACATGAAAAAAGACTAAAGGAGCTTAAGATGTATAGCCTCGAGGAAAGGAGGGATGGGGGGACATGATAGAGACTTTCAAATACCTCAAGGGAATCAACAAAGTCCAAGAGGGTAGCATCTTTCAGAAAAAGAGATGTGCAAGAACAAGGTGGCACAATTTGAAGATGATGGGGGGACGGCTCAGAGGTAATGTGAGGAAGTATTTCTTCACAGAGAGCATTGTAGATGCATGGAACAGCCTTCCTGAGGAGTTTGTAGAGTCAAAAACAGTGGGGGAATTCAAGAATGCATGGGACAGACATAAAGCAATTCTAGTGGGGGGTAGGAAGAAGTAGGCTGTTGGTTAACTAGGATCTGCAGCTTATCCGTTAAGTAGAGAAATGTGCAGACTAGGTGGGCCAAGCGGTCCTTATCTGCATCAAATTTGATGTTTCTATGTTTCTATGATCTCTCTCTAATGGCCACCTGTTTCCAGTTAATACATGGCAACAGCTCCAATGTCATTACAAATACAAGTGGTTAAAGGAACTCCCCTGCCAGGAACCCAAGAAGTTCAAAAATGGGTCTGGGATTAAATCATTAACCCTCTTTTTGGGAGAATGGAGCACTAAAACTGAATCTAAACATATTAAAAAAATGGTTTTAAAATGTGAAATAATCATTGCCTCTCCAAGCAATCAAATGCGTTGTGAGACTCTAAACACACACTAACTGCTGTACCCAACATGCCTACAGTGGAGGAAGAAAATTAAAAGATGAATAGACTATATGGCATGCCCTTGCACACTACCAACTTGGTCACAATGAAGTAACTTGTAAAGCAAAGTGGAGAGGTGACTGGACAAAATTTTGGTGGAAATATTATCATATTTTAATAGCACAATAGGGTGATAATTATCAGAAAATGTAGGGTCCTTTTTCTGTGATAGTTTATTTGACACTGCCAGAAAAGTAAAAGGCACTGAAATGAAGCTGAAAAGCCAAAATCTGAAGAACAGGACATTAGTAAAGATGTTACTGCAAACAGCCAGAACATTAAAATCACATTTGCTATCACCCTATGTTTAGATAACAGTA
Source organism: Neoceratodus forsteri (assembly GCA_016271365.2). NCBI lineage: Eukaryota > Metazoa > Chordata > Ceratodontiformes > Ceratodontidae > Neoceratodus > Neoceratodus forsteri. The sequence goes on along the minus strand of CM057451.1, from coordinate 695,381,193 downwards.
CTGACATTTGGAGAAATCTTGAGAGCGATAGTTATAAAAAGGCTCCCAAAAATGCTGCAATCTGATTGGCCATTAGGATTCCAACAGCCTTACATTAATCCCTGTTACACCATGGCACGTGGATTCTTCCTGTCAGCATTTCATTCTCTAGCACTGCTGAATGACCGCAATGCTGCATTCTGATTTTGAACCAGCATTCTTAAACTGCTGATGGAAGAACTATGCTATTAAAAATCTCCCTCTAAATGATGAAAACATTCAAAAAGTATACCTGTAACACTTATTTTGGAATTTTTTTTTTATAATAGCAATAAGGCACTCCCAGGAGTTAGATTAACAGTCAGTTAATCACCTTCTAGGGGCAATATGACACTCGGCTACACCTTGTGTCACATTACACCCCTAGGGGGTGATTACTAACTGTTACTCTAACCCCTGGTCATGCCTTACTGCTTAAAGAGGACAGGAAATGATTTATAATAGGCAACTGTTTATAATGTTCTCATTAACAAAAATGATATCCATAAGCCTAATTGATCCTTAGGTAACTGTACCTGAATAAAAAGCAATATGAAAAATTTTATTTTGTATCGTTTTAATTTTATGGCCAGCATTCTGTTACAGTTCCCTTCATAGAACCACTGATCTTGAGTTTTATCTATGTCATGGTTTGAGCAAAGAACTCTAAGCATTGTTCTGATAGGACAGTAGCTCATATTTAGCATTCTGTACTCAAACCGTGACATAGTAAACACTCCAAATTGCTGCTTCCATGAAAAGAACTGTACAGAATGTTCTCCATAAAAAGGAAACAATTGAAAACACAGTTTTTCACATATGTGTTTGTTAAGGTAAAGTTAAATACGGGTCATTTGGAGGCAAGTATATCACTTCTCATACCAGGAACATTACAAACTGCTGCCGATTCGCACACATTTCCTGCCCCCTTTAAGAATGCCCTTCTTTATTATAGTTTAAGAGTACGGGGGCCCATGATCGTCTACAATTTTATTGTTTGAAGGGATTGTGTGCAGAGGAGGGATTTAGCTTTCTGTGGAAACTGGGCAAGTTTTGTGGAGATAAAGAGCTACTTAAACCAGATGGCCATCATCTGGGTAGTGAGTGGACAAAGGCACGCAAGGTTCAAGTTTCAAGTTTATTGCAGGAAACTCTGTTGAGCAAGCTCATTCACAAGGAGGTCCTGAGACATTTACACATATGTATCATTATTACTCATTCACAAGAACGTCCTAGGACATTTACATATCATTATTACTCATTCACCATGAAGTCCTGAGACATTTACACATACATATCATTGTTACATAGATAGGAGCAACTGTATATAGGTAAGCACAGTGTGTACATATCATCCAAGAGTTATACAACTTGGTGATCTACCTAGTAGCTACAACATAGCAGTGCAGGGTCCAGTTGAGTCATATATTATTTCAAGTGGAGAGAAGAATAAAGAAAAAACTTGTACCAGGTAGGCAATTACATTCCGGTTAATGGAGTAGAAGGAGTCAGCACACAAAAGCTTGGCTTGGAGTTAGAAGGAGGCCTAGTAGCACCTGCAGGTGTCTTTTATTTTAGAGACTGCTAGTGTTTTGTAGAAACTGATTGAGACAGTGCTGGTTAGCTTTAGTATGGATTGAAGTTGATTCCAAATGTTGGGGAGGGCATATGAGACTGCCCGTCGGCCAAGTGTGGTACGAGTCCTATGAACATCTAATAGGATGTAGTCAGATTTCCTTAGGGAGTAAGCACTATGGGAAATGCGTAGTAGAGATGTTAAATAGTCTGGCAGTTTGTGCAGAAGTATCTTGAGAGTCCAGATACCTGCATGGAGCATGCATCCGGTGGTATGTGAGGTCCAGCCAACCGCTGCATATAAATCGCAGTGGTGGGTTCTGAAGGTGAACCTAGTAATGAATCGTAGAGCACTGTGGAAGAGAACGTCCAGCTTGGTAAAGCTAGAGGCTGCAGAGGAGATGTATATAAAATCCCCATAATCTAGTAGGGGGAGGAAGGTTGCTTGGACAAGCCGTATGCAGGTCACAAGAGAGAAGAGGGATCTATTTCTAAAAAAGAATCCCAGTCGTGTTTTGAGCCTCTTGGATAGGTCCTCAATATGGTCATTGAAAGATAGATTGTTGTCTATCCACATGCCTAAGTATTCGAATTTAGGCACGATTTCCAGGAGTTCACCCAGGGAGGTTACTAAAAAGTCCTGGGGTAGGACAGGTAAAGCACCAAGTGAGAGATACCATGTAAAAATCATTGCCTTGGTTTTTTTGGCATTTAGGAGAAGTTTGGCTTTGATGAGATTGTTCTCTAACTGATGAAAGTCAGTTTGCAACACTTCCCTGACTTCAGATAAGGTTGAACCTGAGGTGTATAATACTGTGTCATCCGCAAATAAATGTATGCTGGATTTTTTTATGTAGGCATTAAGATCATTGATATATAGGGAGAAAAGGATTGGGCCTAGGATGGATCCTTGGGGGCCTCCCCTAACGATCGAGAGAGGGGCTGATATTAGGCCATCGGTTATGACTTTTTGTATCCTTCCAGAGAGATAACTGTCGAACCACTGAGCGCTGAGTGGAGTGGCACCTATTTTGGTAAGGCAGATAATAAGGAAGTGATGGTCGACAGTATCAAAAGCTTTACTATGGTCCAGAAAGACTGCACCAGTAACCTTCTTGGAATCCATAGCAGTGATCCAGTCATTAGAGACTTTAGCCAGAGCTGAGATGTTACTATGTTTAGACCTGAAGCCAGATTGTGCAGAATTCAAGAGTGGGAGTGACTCATGCAGAGGTTTGAGGCACACTTGCTTAGCTGTTTCAACTAGAAAGAGGGAATTGGGCTACAGAAATCAATGGATGGAATTCAGAGGAGGGAGAATTTGCTGACATTCTCCCAACTAACAGGAATTATTTGGGAGTAAAGGCAATGTCAGTTGGTATGCAACAGTAGGGCTAATCTGGTGACTGGGAACAAATTTTCAAGGTAGTATGGTAGTAGACATACAAAGGCTAAGAAAGCAAGCAGTAAAAGATTAGGCAATGAATGAAGCAAGGGAGGGAAACGATGCTCCTGGAGGTTTGTCAGCATACAATAAATGCCAGGAGACTCAATAACAAAATGAGTGAATGTAAGGCTGTGGCAGCAGAGGAAAAATCAGATATCATGGCCTTAACTGAGACATGGGCAACATCCAGTAGGGACTGGATACTCACAGCCCCTAGCTATAACATGTTTAGGGATTAAAGGGACATGGAGAAGGGGTGGGGCAGAGCACTGTACAACAGGGTGGCCATTAGGACCATGGAGGACAAGAAGTTAGAGAAGGTTTTGAGAAATATCTCATCTGCGATCCCTCGATTCGAGGATGATCTCTACTATGGTTCACTGATAGGTCCTGAGGTGGCTCAGTAATCCAATCCTAGAGCCACAGATTTGTCCGCAGAAATTGCAGATGTTTCCATGTGGTAGAACTGCCCACTGGCTGGGGTTTCTTTCTCTTTCCTTCCTATTCTCTCTCTTTTCAGCTTCGAACGCAAGGCATTTCTCTTCGAAGCAGGCCCCCACTTGATGGAGGTTCTGGTGCCATTGTGATTGGTTGGTGGCCAGCTCCTCCCGGCTCATGATGTTCATATCTGTTTTCCTGAGGTACGCTTTCAGTGTGTCTTTGTAGCATTTCCTTTGACCACCACGGGATCTCTGGCCGTGACTGAGCTTGGAGTATAAACTTTGTTTGGGGAGTCAAGAGTAGGGCATCCATACACAGTGTCCAGTCCAGCGGAATTGATGTCTGAGGATCATTGCCTCAATGCTGGTAACATTGGCCTCAGCAAGAACACTGACGTTAGTGCGGTGGTCTTCCCATTTGATGCAGAGGATTTTCCAGAGATATCGTTGGTGGTACCTCTCCAGGCTCTTTAGATGATGTCGGTAAGTCACCCAAGTTTCACATCCATAAAGAAGGGTAGGGATGATAACCAAACTGTATACCTGGATCTTGGTGTCCTTTTGTATGTCACAGTTAGTGAAGACATGCCAAAGCAGTTTCCCAGATGAGGTACTAGCGCAATGGATCCTGTGCTGAATCTCATCGTCGATGTTCACTGTTAGGGAGAGGCGGCTACCAAGGTAAGGAAAGTGCTCGACTGTCTCCAGGGTCTGTCCCTCAATGGTGAATTGTGGAGGGTCATTTACAAGGCCTTGAACAGGCTGATGGAGCACCTTGGTCTTCTTGATGTTGAGTGAGAGTCCCAGACTTTGGTAAGCTTCTACAAAGAGATCTATCGCAGACTGGATGTCGCTCCTGATGTGTGCAAGGATGGCACAGTCATCAGCATACTGGAGGTCAATGACGGGTGCCTTGCAAACTTTGGTCTTTGAATGGAGACGTCCAAGATTAAAGAGCCCTCCATCCATTCTGTATTCGATGTCAATTCCAGGGTGAAGGTGGCCTTTGGTGAGGACTAGGATGGCTGCTAGGAAGATAGAGAACAAGGTTGGAGCAATGACACACCCTTGCTTGACCACAGTTTAGATGATGAACGGGTCTGTCTTTGAACCATTGTGGAGAACACTGGCAGTCATCTGGTCATGCGGAAGCCTCAGGACCTTGATGAATTTTTTAGGGCAGCCAAATCTGGCCAGTACCTTCCACAGGGCTTCACGATTGATGGAGTCAAAGGCCTTTGTCAGGTCGATGAAACCCATGTACCAGTCCTGATGTTGTTCCTGACACTTGGATCTGCCTGGCAATGAAGATCATGTCAGTTGTCCTGTGAGATGGTCTGAATCCACACTGAGATTCTGGCAGGACTTCTTCACCGATGGGAAGGAGGAGGTTCAGAAGAATATGGGTGAGGATTTTCCCTGTGATGGGGTGTAAGGCAATGCCTCAATAATTTCCACACACCTTCTTGAAGATGGTAACAATGTTGGCATTCCTCAAGTCCTCTGGAATCTCCTCATTGTTCCAAATTCAGAGAATGAGTTAGTGGAGCTTTAATACCAGTTCCTCACCCCCAGCCTTGTCGACTTCAGCCGGTATGCCATCTGGTCCCACAGTTTTGTTGTTTTTGGCCAGCTTGATGGCATGTCTTACTTCTTCGATGGTAGGAGGGTTGGTGAGAGATTCTATTTCAGGGTGTTGAGGGACAGAATTGATAGTGGCATCTGTCACAGGTGACTCATGCTTCAGAAGTGTCTCAAAATGCTCCTTCCATCTAGCTTGAATGCCTTCATTTCCCTTTAGGAGCATCAAGCCATCTTGAGATCGGAGGGGAGTGGGACCATGGGAGCTTGGACCATAAATGGCCCTTGTAGCCTGGAAGAAGCTCCACATGTCATGTTTGTCAATATAGAGCTGGATCTCCTTGGCCTTGTCTTGCCACCATTTGTTTTTAATGTCTCGGATCTTCCTTTGAGCTTCTGTCTTGAGCTGCTGGTATGACTCTTTCTTTTGCTGGCATGAGATGTCATCTTGCCATGTGCAGTGACCTCTTTTTTTCATGTTGAGCAGGTCTTGAATCTCGGTATCATTTTCATCAAACCAGTCCTGGTGATGCTGGGTGCCATAGCCAATAGATTCAGCACATGCCGAGTGGATGCAGTCTTGAACTCCTTTCAGTATCTCTCAATGTTATCATCAGCTGCAGGCATGGCAGAGACCCTTGCTTGGAGACATTGCTGGAAGTCCTCTTGAACCACTGGGTCTTGAAGGGACTTGGTGTTGAATTTCCTTTGCACTGATTTTGGCTGCCTTCGACATTTCTGAGGGAGCCGGATGTTCATGACAGATCTGATAAGATGATGGTCTTTCCAGCAGTTATCAACTCCTCACATTATCAATAGCTTAGCTGATGATGGAGGGAAGAAAGAACCTCCATGCAGGAGGACCACAAGCTATGTAGTCAGCTGGGGTGGCCTACAAGTTATCTAGTCAGTTGGAAGAGATTGAGAAGGCACTGGCTGGGGAGTTTAAAAAGGTAGTGGTGGGGAAGTGTTCTGGTTGGAAATTTTAATATGCAAGATGCTAACTGGAACATTTTTTCGGAAAGAAGCAACAGGAACCACGTGCTTGTGGATGTCTTCCAGGACAGTTTCCTAGCACAGCATGTAAATGAGAAGACTAAGAGTAGTGCAATAGAGGACATAGTTCTGTCCAGTTGGCACAACATGGGAAGAGGTGACAGTGGAAGATCCTCTTGGCCAAGTGACACAACATTTTGTGATTCAGCATAGCTGTTGAAGCCCAGTGGCGTATGTCCCAGATGCTAGTTCTCAAGTTTAGAAGGGTAGATTTCAGGAGGAATGATGATCAGCTCATGGCCAGAATGGATGAGATCCTGCAGGGGATAGAGTGAGCCATTTACTTGATCACTATAGACCTAAAAAAGGGATATTGACAGGTACTCCTGACCCCTGAAGCCAGAGAGAGGTTGGCCTTCATCACTCTGTTTGGCCTATTCAAGTTTCCAGTAATGCTATTTGGGGTGAAGAATGCACCAGCTATCTTTCAATGGCTTGTGGACTGCATTCTGCCTGGCAGGAGACCCTGCACAAGAGACTTTGCACTGGCATACATGGATGACATTGTCACCTACAGCCAGACATTGGAGGAGCATACCAGGCATATGACTGAAGTGGTCCGCCAACTGAAGGCTGCAGGTTTGAAAGTCAAGGAGAAAAAGTGCCAAATACCCATACTAAAAAATAGGCCTAATGCTCAGCTGACTTAAATCACTAATAAGTAATAAATGTTAAACTATTCATTAGTTTTGCTTTGGTTGAAATTTTCGCATGCAAATGAGTTAGATGCTAACCCCTTGTAGAACAACCAACTTCTAACTAATTCTTAATCCTTTTGACAATTAGCCATTTGTTAATCTATCTCCTACTTAAGAATTAACTAATCCATATTAAATGAGTATTGGTTTGTCATTCATTTATTGTTAGTTGACATTATGTAATGGCTCAGATATTTTGAATTAACACTCAACTTGTTTAGCATTAGTTAATAATTAAAACCTATTCCACTCGTGCAATGCATAGTTATTAGTTGAGAATAACTAATTCCTCACTGTTTCCCAAAATGCATTCTGCGTCAAAATGACACAGAACTGCGCTACCCTCTCTCTACCGGTTATGCACTCAATTGCAGTAGTGTGAGCATCTATTCCTGTGAATGATCTTGGGAGCTGGTAGACAAATTTGTTCCACAGCATGCACTATATCTAGATTCACTGAAATAATTCTGTATTTGCAGGGGTTTGAGTGCTGTGGGTTCCCAAAACATCCAATCAATTAAAGTTACTGAAAAAAGTGCATTTTTGTAGGGAAAATTATAAATATAAAAGCTGTCAGCAGAAAAGAACATCCTGGCCCACGCAATCTGCCCTGAGGCCCCTGCCTACAGTGCTGCTATAGACTCTAGTTGATCTCCACCCCCCCGGCCTTGATACTAAGGTCCCCTTGTATCTATCCAAGGCGTGTTTGAAACCTGTTACCATTTCAGTACCCACCAACTCTGCTGGGAGGCTGTTGCAGGCATCTACCACCTTTTCTATGAAGAAATATTTCCTCACATCCCCTCTAAATTTCCCCATTCCAGCTTCATATCATGCCCCCTTGTCCTTGAGCATATCTTTCTGTGCAAAAAGCCACCCTCCTGTACCTTATTGATACCACTGAGATATCTGAATGTTTCTATCATGTCTCCCTTTCTCTCCTTTCCTCCAGTGAGTACATATTTAATTCCAAGTCTTTCCTTGTAGGGCTCCTGATGCAGGCCATACATCATTTTGGTTGCCCTTCTCTGTATCGCCTCCACCTGATCTATGTCTGTCCTGAGATGGGGCCTCCAAAACTGGTCACAGTAGTCCAGGTGTGGACTCATCATTGATTTATCCAGTGCAAAGAAGTGCAAAATAATGCACCTGGGAAACAAAAACCCAGGGGAAGATTATACAATGTGGGGGGAGTAGTGACAACAAAAATGGAAAGGAACCTGGGGGTAATCATATCAAATGACCTTAAGGTTAGCAAGCAATGTGAGAAGGCAGTAGGGAGGGCTGGGGGGATACTGGGATGTATAGGGAGAGGCATCACCAGCAGAAAACAGGAAGTTGTTATCCCTCTGTACAGACAGTTGGTGAGACCCCATCAGAAGTACTGCATCTAGTTATGGAGACCCCATCTCTGCAAGGACATAGACAGGATAGAGGCAGTCCAGAGGAGGGCAACTAAAATGGTGCAGGGTCTGCAAGAGAAGCCATACGAGGAGAGACTAAAGGAGCTTAATATGCATACCCCTGAGGAAAGGAGGGAGAAGGGGGACATGATATAAACTTTTTTTTAAATCATCTTTATTAGTTTGTTTCAGATTTTTAGACATACACACATATATCCCAGGTGAACCCAGGATTCACAATCTCAAAACTGATTGCGAAAACTATGTACAGTCCCAACTATGAACATACACAGCTGATGGGGTTGACCCTCCATTACAGTTACAAACTCTTATTGCGTCTATATCTTGGGGTAACAATATCAGTGACTTAACTTAACCAACAGAGGTAAAACCCCATAAGCAGAAGTATTGTTACCCCCTTGATTTATAAAACCTAAGCCACAACCTAAATAACATTACACCCAGGAGGTGACTGGCTGTGGCTCCTGGAAGAGAGAGAGTCCCCCCCCACCCTAGAACCTAAGCAGACCAAAACCCTTATCCTAATACCATTTTACTAATACCAACTCAACCCAAAAACAATTGTATATAATGCGTCCATTTAGAACTGAAATAAATCCGTATAAGACTGTTCATTTCTCCTAAATAGTAATCTCTTGCTAATCACAACCTAACAGACAGGCCTGTGTGTGGGTATTATTAACCTGCAGTGAATAGATTGCCTCTAGTGTCAACCATCTTTTATTATATAACCCTTTCCTACCCTCCATATAAATATGCCTCTTTATTCTTCCCAAATCCCAAATAAGATCTCTCACCCATTGTTCATAAGTATAGATATAGTCATCCTTCCAGTGTTTCAATATAAAAGATTTGACTATCGCTGTCATCAGTGATAGATGGTATTTGGGTGTGGCCCCTGATATTTGTGACATGTCTCCTAATATGCAAATTTCAGGTAATATAAATTCTGAGTAATCCAACAAAGGGTCCATATGTTGTTTAATTTCAACCCATAGAGGCAATATCTTACTACATTCCCACATCACATGTAGGATATCACCTGGTCCCACTCCACATCTAAAACACAGGTCCATCTGTCTAAGATGTCTATCACATAGTTTCACAGGGGTGAAATACATATTGGAAACAATAAAAAATTGCATAATCTTATACTTGGGTATAGGTATGTACTTGTTACTCCTCCAGAAATTGTCCCAAGCAGGCCTCTGGAGGGGGCCAATGTTCTGTCCCAATATAGAACCCTTGTTGGAGAGTTTGGGCTAATATAGTCCAATAGTACCTTGTATACTTTAGATAGAGAGGTAGATGTAGGATCCACTTCCTTTAGATTGTCCCAGGTGAAAGGATTTTCTGGTGGGCTCCCTAACCTTCTCTATACCCCCTCCAGCATTTTAGTGAACTGTAACCTTTTGGAAAAATGCATTGCATCACACCTACCTGAGGGAACCACCTTATTAACCTTTATAACATCCATTAATGTTAGGCCCATGAGCTGAGCTGCCCATCATTTAGTGATTACCTTACCCCCAATCAGTAAATTAGGGTTGCCCAGCACAGGTTGGTCTTGGGTCCTCATTTTTTCCCTTCTCTGGGCAGGAGTGAGAAATAACCACCAGGCCAGTGCTGATTTAACAATTGGAGTCAGGGTTTTTTTTTAAGGCATTTCTCTGGGCTAGCAAAAAGAAATGCCTCTGGAGAGAGGCCTAAGTCTTTCAATATTTGCCTATTTATAGCCATATAGGAATATATGTCTATCCCCCCAAGTTTCTAACCCATCAACTCATAAGACCCATTTGTCCCACCACATAATATAGATGAAGATCAGGCAGTTTGATCCCCCCAGTGCTGTGCGGTAAGCACAGAATATTATGTTTTTTCCTAGGAGGCTTGGAATTCCACAGAAATTCAGATAACAGTTTCCTAATTTTTATGAACCATAATTTGGGAATGCAGTATGGGGCTAAGTATATTGGATATAATAACCTAGGCAATAGGTTCATTTTAACTATTCCCAATCTAGCTGCAAAGTTTAAAGGAAGCTTATTCCATCTGAGTATGTCCCCTTTAATTGCTAACAGGACCTTGTCCATGTTTGTTGCTGCACCATCCTCCATACTAGCTGTAAACTGTATACCCAAGTATTTAATCCTATCCGTCGCCCAGTGTAACTGAAGTGGTACAAAATCTGCTCTGCATACATGCAGTGTCAAAGGGAGAATTTGTGTCTTGCTCAAATTTAATTTATAGTTTGAGACTTTGGAGAATTGCCCTATAGTTTCAACTGTTCTTTTGAAGCTTGAGGCCGGGTCTTGTAAGTGTAGAAGTATATCGTCTGCAAAGACCAAAAATTTTAGATCCCTTCCCGCTATTGTAATCCCCTTTATGCTATCATATTTGTTAATAGCCCTTAACAGGGGTTCCAGGTATATATTAAAGAATATTGGCGAGAGGAGAGGGAGCATCCCTGTCTGGTCCCATTTTATAACCGAATCTCCTGTGAAACATACCCATTACATAATACTCTGGTCCTAGGGGCTGCATATAGGTTTTTTATACCTCTGAGAAGACCCTCAGGGAAACCCATCTTCTCCATTGTAGCAAATAGAAATGGATGGGAAACCCTGTCAAAGGCCTTCTCCGCCTCTAAAGATATCAAGGGTAGAGGTAGTTGGGAATCTAGTGTATAACTGATTATGAGGTGGAGTTTCCTAAGGGTGTCATGTGCCCCCCTACCCGGCATAAATCCTACCTGTTCATGACTGATTAAATTTGGAGCTATATTCAGTATTCTATTAGCAATAATCCTCGTAAGGATCTTAATATCTTGAATCATCAAGGCTATAGGCCTATAACTGCCGGGTAAATCTTTAGGCTTGTCTAGTTTTGGAACCAGGGAGATATATGCCTGGTATAGCGGCGGGTGACACAACCCCTCTTGCATTATATTACTGAAAAATTCCTTAAGTAGGGGGAACAAAGTATGGAGATATGCCTGATAAACTTAGCCATTAGGCCATCCGGTCCCGGAGTTTTGCCAGAAGGCAGAGATTGTACCACATCTATTATCTCAGATTCTCTTATTGGAGCTGCAAACTCTCTAAGCTGTGCTGGGTCTAGCACTGGTAATGGTATTCCCTCTAGGAATGCCCTAATTTCCTTCTCCCCAGCAAGATGTCCTGCCTGGTAAATTTTCTTATAATAGGATGCAAATGCATCTGCCATTTTCTGGAGGTCTGTTAAAATTTTCCCAGCATACCGTATGGAAGTGACTGTTCTGGTGGCTTCCCACTCCTTAACTCTAGCTGCAAGGAGGCAGTCAGGGACGTCTCCTTGCGTTAAATATTTGGCTTGAATCATTTCTAACCAGAATTCTACTTTACCATACATGATGTCTGCCATTTCCCTTCTTAAACTTTTAAGTTCAGTATCTATTTCCATGGAGGACCCTTCTGAGGGAGCCAGCGATTCGATGGCCCCCAATATAAACTCCTCCTTTGCACATCTCATTCTATTTCTCTGTGCTGCGAAACCCTGTGCTACACCTGCATAAAACACCTTACAGGTTGGCCATGCTAAGTTTTCATTCTGAAGCGTAGGCAATTGCTTCTGTATTATCTCTAGTAGGGCTTCCTCTAATTTGTTCTGGACTGAGATCTCAGTAAATAGAGTATCATTCAGCCTCCATATATATGGCCTAGGAGGAGCAGCTGTCAGCTCCCAAATCAGTTGAATTGGGTAATGATCGAATAAAATTCTACACTGGGTTGTCACCTCCTTAACCTCTCAAAGTGCCTCCCTGTTAACCAGAAAAAAATCAGTTCTAGATTGATTCTTGTGGGTTGCAGAAAAGAATGTCATGTTATTGCCCCCAATAGAATGGGTCTGGAGTGGATCTACCAGGGCAGTGACCTCCAATAATCTATTCATATCAATCTGAGTCCTGGACAGAGGCCCTCTGGATGGTGGTATCCTATCCTCCCAGCTATTTTAACATAGGATCCAATCCCCTGCCAAAATGAGGCAGTGCAGAGAGAATATAGTAATATTCAGCTCCAGTGAAGCAAAGAAATCAGGATTGGAAAGGATTGGACCATAAATAGAAGCGACTGTGAGCTCTTTACCCAAAATATTACCCGACAGGTAAATCCCTCTACTATCCTCCCTTGTAATCACCTGTGGTATAGTATACGGACAGGTTCTCCCTATTAAGATCACCACACCCCCCGAGGCCGTTTCCTTACCTATCCCATAAACCTGGCCCAGCCACAGCCACTTAAGGAAGTTCAGCTCCTCTGTCAATAAGTGGGTCTCTTGTAGTGCAGCTATGTGAGCCCCCATCTGACCAATATGCCTCAAGACTACCATTATTTTGTGTCTAACCCTGAGACCTTTTACATTCCATGAAATAATTTTAACATGACATTGGTGAATATAAAAAGGATTTTGTTCCAAACCATCATACTTTGCCCTCTCAAGGTCTGCATCTCTCTCTTGCACTTTATTGGACTCTCTCTCCTTCCAGATCCCATTAACCCCCACCCCCATCCCTGATCCCTTGATCATCCTCCCTTCATTCATCGACTCATGGATGAGCCATTTTCTGTGTACCCCCCCAGCCCCTCAAATTAAATGAGCAACTCGCAGGACCCTGCCCTTAACTTAAGACATCTAATGCAGCTTGACATCTCCTCCCCTGTACCCCTATCTTATTGATTCTCCTCAGAGTCCCTCATCCCCATAAATCACCCCATTCATATTCAGATTGTGCCTCCCAGCAGATTGATTTAATATATTTTGTCCCTTAAGCTCCCTCGTCCTCTAGCTTATTAAGCTGATAGAGGGTTAGTTAAGGGGAGCAGTGCCCACCCCCTTGGGTCGTGCCTGAAAATAGGCATTGTCTGCCTAGTGCACTTACTCGGTTACCAAAAGCAAAATAAAATAAATAAATCTAATCTGGGAGGGAATCCCTACTTGCAGAATGAATAATATCCTCCAAGCTTTTCCCACTACCATCCTCTTTTGCTAGGAAGTTGCCCAGCACCCTCCCTTCCTCCTATCATTACCCTTCAGGGATGCATAGTCCCTCAGACCCAAAAGGGTTCCTATAATACCTCGAGAGGAGTTGACAGCTTCATCAAATTATTGAACACTAATCACGCCCCTATTCCACTCCTTTCTCACACCTTCGGGCAAGAGGTTAGCCCCTCTTCCCTTGACCCAATGGTTATTTCCATCTACTCCTGAATATCATGAACTCCTTTTGAAATCAACCCCACAGGGAAGGGTCAACTCTTGTTCATTCCCACATCTTAAGCTTCATTTCTCCAGCCCACTCTAGCTTTCCCCCCCTTCTCAGTCTCTAGAACACCAAACATGGATCCCAAAACAGTGTTTCCAACAACCTTTTAACATATAACAGTAAGTTGTACTCCCTCATGACCCTTTTCAGCTCTCTCTCCCCAGAAACCACCAGGCTCTGGGTTCGAACCCTACCACTTCTTCAGGATATCAATCCCCCTTTGGCCCCATTCTAACCCCTCTGTAACCTAACAACATTAACCATAACATTTTAACCAAATATATTCAACTTTTTTTCAGAACACCTGAAAAAGAAGGACAATTTTTGCATCTCCCTTCTATCTCTAAAGTCCCAACTTGTTAAATCCTACCAGTTCTCTTTATTTCTTCAGAAACTCAAGTCAGTGACTTAAACAACACTGGGAGTTCAAACCGCAGACCCTCCATGGTGTCACTCTCAGTTAGGTACTTTTTCTCCCCAGATTGAAGTCGTATCATCAAAGTCGCGGGATATTGCAAACAAAACTTAATTCCAGCAAGATACATCTTTTTCTTTATCTCCAAATATTCCTTTTGCTTCTCCCTAACTGATAGCATTTGATCCTGGAACAGCCAGATAGACATGCCATTCCAATGCAGAGCTTTATTTTGCCTAGCAGTGAAGAGTACATGGGACTTTTCCTTGTAATTCAGGAACTGCATTATTAGGACCCGAGGTCTTGCACATGGCAGGGGCATCTCTCTTAAGGCTCTATGTGCTCTTTCCAAGTTGTAAGCCTCACCAAATGGTGTGGGGCCGAGCAATTTAAGCAGGAGATCTTGCAAAAAGGAAACACAGTCAGACCCCTCAGCCCTCTCAGGGAGCTCTGCTAGAATGGGGTTATTTCTCCTACTCCTGGATTCTTGATCTTCCATCTGATCCTCAAGCTTCTTGACTTGTTTACGCACTGCAACCAAATCTTGTTCCATAGTGGAAACCTTCCTTTCTTGGGAGGAGACTCTAGCTTCCATAACCCCCATCCTCTGAGCCAATGAATGCAGAGCCAGTTTGACTGTAGCAAAATTGACCACCAGCTCTTGCAACATTTGCTTAATTTCTAAAATATCCCACATGGTCGAGTTAGTACCACCTTCCGTATCTAACTGGCTCGCCTGTTCATCTGGTACGGGTGATAGGGGTTTCGGTCGTTTTACCACCAGAGTATGTGCCGCCAGGGTCTCCATGGCTTCAGTTTCCATTCCAATGCTGCAGTTCAGCCTGTTGCTGACGCCGAAAGTGCAATATCGGAGAAATACCAGCTGCTAGCACTTGTTCAGACCCACTGCGTTTCTGCAAAGAAATCTAGTCTGAAGCACCTCTCCAACTGGAATAAGGAAGTTAAACTTGTAATAGGGGTCTCCAGAAAGTTTAAAGGCTTATTTATATTAGCAGGGCCTAGGAGCAGCACAGAAGATGCCTTCTCATGACAGGCTCATCACGTGATTCCCCATGATAGAAACTTTTAAGTACCTCAGTGGAATCAACAAAGTCCAAGAGTGTAGCATCTTTCAGAAAAAGAGATGTGCAAGAACAAGGGAACACAATTTGAAGATGGGGGGGTGCGGTTCAGGGGGAATGTGAGGAAGTATTGTTTCACAGAGAGGGTGGTGGATGCATGGAACAGTCTTCCTAAGGAGGTTGTGGGGTCTAATACTACAGGAGAATTCAAGAATGCATGGGACTGACATAAGGCAATTTTTGTGGGGGGGTAAGAAGAAATAGGCTGTTGGTTAACTAAGATCTGCAGCTTATCCTGCAGGTAGGAAAATGGGCAGACTAGGTGGGTCAAGCGGTCCTTATCTGCCATCAAAGTCTATGTTTCTATGCTTCTATCTATAACATATATATAGATAGATATAGATATAGATATAGATATAGATATAGATATAGATATAGACATAGACACAGACATAGATACATCTATGCAGTGCTTGTGAGGATAAAGTTTGTCAAATATTTTTGATACCCACAGGGTTGTCAGACCTAAAGAAGAATAACATGTTTATCCTCACTCTAGGTCCCCATACGATGACAAATGTATCCACACTGTAGGTTGTGACTGGCTGGAGCTGGCAGCATGAGCTGTCAGCTCTAGTGAATCACTTTCAGTTAAACACTTTTCACTTTCAAACCTGTTGGCAGCACAAGCAGTTTCAAACCACTACTCGCTCACACGCCAACGCCACCTAACAGTTTCACTTCTGTGCTGCAGCTGCCACATTATTTTTTCTGCTCAGAAAAGTGTTACATTTTTTATGTACAGGAATATTTATAACCCCCTTCTTTTACACCTCTTCTGCCATTAACATAACTGCAGTCGCTCTTACCTGCACTTGTTTTCCCATACCTCAATCTCTGAGCGTCACTCGCATTCTTCACTAGCTGCAAACTCTCATAGCCTGACCGCACTTTCTGGCCAGCTTTAAGCCATCACTGCTGGGACAGATCCCTAAAAAGGCTCCGATGTCTCACACGGCCGCATCCTCATATGTTTGCTCCCTGAAGGCAATGATGTGCTGACGCACAGCGTCATGTGCAAGAAAAAAAAATACCACTCAGTTTCAGTGCTATGGAGCACTCAGCCATCTGAAAAAGATGTAAAAACAAAGCAACTAAAAACCTAAAAAGGAAATGACTCACAAATGTCAATGGCCTTGCATAAAAGAGATATGCCATAGCCAGGGAATAGTCATGATATTCTCCCCTTATGTCCCTGGTCCTCTAACATCATTCATGACTTCACCACTCAAACTGCACTCAGTGAGATTATCATTGATATTTTCAGTTGGACCATGGCATACCGTGGCATGTCAAGGAGGCAGTATAGCGCAGTGGTCTAAGGCTCTGAGCTGCAAATCTGGTGACATCCAACAGACCAGACCTGGGTTTGAATCCCACAGCTTCCACCTGCATACTGTGTGACCCTGAGCAAGTCACTTAACCTCCTTGTGCTCCCAGGTCGCTCCTGTAAAAAAGCTTTCAGCTTAGTGTGCTATACCTGGTTAAACAACTAAATAAATAAAATAAAAATATCCCATATAGCCTACAGAGGTTAGAATAACTCACTGTGAATGAGACTGGTACATTCAGCAGACCTGAGTTTGATTCCCATAGCCTCCACCTGCATACTATGTGCACTAAGCAAGGCATTTATCCTCTCCAGTGCTCCTGGGAGGCCCCTGAAAACAGACTTTGTGCTTAGTGGGACTTACCTATTTACCAAAGAATAAAATATATATTTATATATAGATATATCAATACTAGTTTATGTGGTGCATGAGTAAAATACACACAAAGAGGGGGGGGCAAATCAGATTATAAAGGTAACTTTAAATTCAGTTGAACATCAAAGTAACATTGCACATAACTGCCAATGCATTCATTGATTATTGGAGGCAGCAGCAGGCCTAGGTATTTACTGTATGTACTGTAAACGAGGTGCTCTGTTCTTTGTAAGAGAGTGTGTTATATACCCCCTGCTGGCTAATGATTCATCCTTTTCCTTTTGTCAACAGAAAAGGCAAATGCATCCTCTGACATAAAAGCAGACCTGTGACTAGCTTTTGCATGTGCTATTAAGGTGATGTCCTTGCAAATATGACAATAATAATATAAAAACAAAAATAAAAAAATAATTTTATTTTGGGTGAAAATGAGAATTTTGCTGCAGACCAAAACTGTGCTAAAATTGTGCCTCAGTTTTACCTTACAACATTGTTGTAAAAGTATAACCTTGGAGTCAAAAATAGGGTGTGTAAAAGATAATATATTTAGTCTGGTGAGCCTGATATTCAAATTTGCTTTCAGGTGGCATTTTGCTCAATACCTTGTCAGCCTGAACCATGTTCCCAATTAAATCTACCCAGCTACCAATAACAATCTCAGTGCCGTGACTTTCCCACTGTTCTAGTCCCTTGGTAACTGTTAGTCTGACTTACCTGAGACTGGTATGCTGGTACGTTTGCTGGTAAAGATGGTTAGCTCACTGGTTTCTGGCACTGGCATTATTTCTGGCATGCAGGATAGTTTGCTAACTGGCAGGATGGTTAACTTAATGTTTTCTGCTGGAAAGTAGGAACAGTGATTAGACTGTATGCTACTCTGTCCATTGCAGAAGGCCATTCTGGTGGCAGGGAACTTCTGGGGAGGGTTGATCTGGCAGCAAGGTGGGTGCTCCAGACAATAAGTAGCACCTTGGATCTCATGGTAGGCATTTTGTCCCACACAATGGTCATTCTCACTCTAGGATGGGCACAAACAGTGGGTACTCCGGCATAGTGGTGTGAATTCTGGTCCTAGGGTGGTCATTGAGGCACAGAAGATGGGAATTTCAGCCCTAAGGTATACACTGAGGAACAGAAGATGGGCATTATGGCCCTGTGGCAGGTATACTTGCCCAAGGGTAGACACTGAGGCACATTGGGAGAGCATGCCAGCCCCATGGTGGGCATTACATTCCTAAACAATGCATTGAGGCACAGATAGCAGACATTCCAGCCCCAGGATGGATTTTCTGACCCCAGGGTGGTCATTCAGGCTCAAGGAGTTGGCATTCCTGCCCTAAGGTTGTCATTCTAGCCCTAGGGTGGGCTATTTGATCCTAGGGTTGGCACTAAAGTAAAGAATGTGGGAATTCTTACTCTAGGATGGGCACTGCGGTTGACTGGGGAGGGCAGCCTGCTCTGGGACCTGGAAGCACAGCCCAGGTGAATAAAGGCTGGTCTGGAGGGTGGCTTGTTCGGGGCCCTGGTGTGTTCCAGGTGAAATAAGGCTGGTCACAAGGCATAAAATAAGTGGGTTTGCATAGCAATTTGCTACAATGTGATTTGCTAATCAAGTGCAGCCTTGATTAGCAGAAGTTGCTAATGAACTGATTCACCACATTGTAAAAATTTCCAAATTACAGTATTTTATTCCTGCAGTTATGGTAAAATTTATAGAACTGATGCAATTTATCTTGCAAGTTGACAATTTTTCCCAAAGCTGCACTCTGCTAAACTGTATCCCATAGATAACAAGCATTTGTCAATGCCGAATGTTATCTTGCTGGCACACGCATTGGTAGTGCCAGAGTTAGAGATGCATAATAGGAATGGCAGTGACTTATTGAAATGATGCCAACCCCACCACCACCCTGTAGAGATCAACAGGGATTGGGGTGTGCCTTTGGATCATCAGCTGTAACGCTCATGCCATTGTACCTCACCCTACCCTGTAGACACTGACAGGTGCTGTGGTTTGCTTTGGGGTCTTTGGATGTTATACTTACCCCATTCCATAAGAAAATACACTGAGGTGGGTGAAGTACAGGAGAATGAGGTGAACTTTGTGGCTGAACAGTGCAAAGCACACCACAGTGCCTGTCTGTGGCTGCAGGGTGGGGGTGGGGTGGAATGGCATGAGCATTACAGCCGATGATCCCAAGACACACCCCTGACACCTATCAGTCTCTACAGGGTGGGGTGCTACATTGGAAACCCTAACACCATAGGCATGTGTTGGTATTTTCACTCCAAATTTTCAATGTGGGCTTTTTGTGAGCCCACCTCATGAAAAGCGGCACAATCAGTTTGTTAGTTGAAAGGTGGTTTTGCACAGTGGCTATGCCATTTGGTGACACAGGGATGAAAACACATTTTGGGCAGGATGTGGAAAATGACAACTGTATTGTTCATGAGGATGCATAAAAAAATGGCAACGTTGAAAATCTGGAGTGAAAATATGAAAAATTGGTGAAGTCATGAGCATGCATAAAAACTATGCAACACACGTCCATAACCCAATTAGTTTTGGGAGTTTATAGCCACATTTTTAATATAGGCATTTTGGGACCTCCTTTCATGAACAGTGGAGCTGTGATTTTTATCTGTCCCAAAAGTTGATTTCCCACAGCGACCATGCCATTGTGTGCCACAGGTGTGGAAACACATTTTGGGCAGGATGTGAAAAATGACAGCTGTACTGTTCATAAGGAGGTATGAAAAAATGCCAGTGTTGAAAATCTGGCATGGAAATATTGCAAATTTGTGAAGTTACAGGGGTGCATGGAAACTGTGCAACACACGCTTGTAACACAGTCATTTTATGGACTTTCAGCACCAAATTTTCAACAAAGGCATTTTCGGACCTTTGCTCATAAACAGTGTTACAGTCATTTCCTCAAACTATCCCGAAAACTGATTTTTGCACAGAGATTGTGCTATTCTGCACCGGACATGCGAAAACACATTTTGGCCATGATATGTAAAATGACAGCAGTACTGTTCATCAGGAGGTGTGGAAAAATGCCAATTTTGAAAATCTGGAGTGAAAATATTACAGATTCATGAAGTTAGGAATGCGCATGGAAACAGCGCAATGCATGCTCGTAAAACTGCCATTTTGGGGATTTTTTTCACCAAATTGGCAACATAGGCTTTTTGAGAGCCCCCCTCATGAACAGTGGCCACTGTCATTTTGTTACTCAGTCCCGAAAGGTGATTCCATGCAGTGACTGCAAAATCACCTTTCGGGACAGAATAATGCCGTGACAGTGACTGAATTCATGAGTAGGTGTCCCAATAACCCTATGTTGAAAATTTGGTGCAAAAATTCCAAAAAATGCCTGAGATATGCACCAAAGTTGAAAAAACTCGATTTCATACTAGGATTTCATACTAGGAAGAGGAAGGCATACAGAAGGCCAGAGCTCATAAGTGCATGTCTCCAGCACAGCTGGTATAGTATCCCTCAGTTTACAACAGAAAACTATCAATATTTTGTTTAAGTGTAGCCTGAGTATTACACTCATGTAGAGAACTGGGGATAGAATTCCATAGTGGAATGATTCTTTGAGTGTAATAGGCTCTTCTTTTATTGGTTCTGGAGAATGTGAGTGCAAGCTGATGGGAATGGCTACATAGGATGCAATCCCAGTTATTGTTGATCATATTTAGCTGATACAGTAATTCAGTTTCAGTGTGTATTTTGTGTAAGAGATCACCTTTCTTTCTTCTTAATTCTAACGGGTACATGTTCAGTTCCTGTAGCCTTTTCTCAGTCATAATTCTTATCCTGCATGTTAGTGATCATCTTTGTTAATCTCCTCTGGACTCCCTCCACTCTACCAATGTCTCTCCTTAGGTATGGACTCCAAAGGGGAGAGCAGTAGTCAAGGTGAGGCCTCACATATGCCCTGTATAATGGCAGGATGCAACCCATATCACAGGAGGTGAAACTCCTTTTAATGCAGCTGATTAGTCTATCGTTCTGTTTATAATAAAGTTACAATGACTACCAGAAGTAAGTTCAGAATTAATAATTACCCCTAAGTCATTATGTTGAACCACAGAAGTTAATGTGTGTCCATTTAGTGTGTATTTATTTAATGTGTTAGCCGTACCAAAGTGCACGATTACAGATTTATCTATGTTGAAAGACATATGGTTATTATATGGCCATATCTCAATTTTCCTGAGATCATTACTGAGTGTTGTTACGTCGTACATAGTCTTAACCGATGCTGCTATTTTTGTATCATTGGCAAATTTTATGGAAAAACTGTTTATATCAGTAGTTAAATCAGATATGAAAATATCAAATAGTAATGGGCCTAAAACTGATCCCTGCGGCACTCCACTAGTAACTGGATGTGGGTCAGATAGGTGGCCTCTAATACACACAGGTTGGGTCCATTCTTTTAACCACTCCTCTATCCAATTGATGATTTTAGTATTTATACATAGTTGTTTCGTTTTGTTTACTGAAAGGTCATGAGGCACTTTATCAAAGGCCTTTTGAAAATCAAGATAGACAACATCCATTGGTGTATTATTATCAAGGTTCATACTTATGTATTCATAAAATATCAGATTTCCAGTTAAGCATGATATATATTTTTTTAAAACCATGCAGTGATTTATCTCTCAGCCCTTTTATTTCTAAATCTTTTTCAAGTTTATTTTTTAATAGGGTCTCAAAGATTTTTCCAACTATGCAAGTTAAGCTTATTGGTCTGTAGTTAGAAACATCAGTATGATCTCCTTTTTTGTAAATTGGTGTTACGACTGCTTTTTTCCAATCATTCGGAATTTTGTTACTTGTAAGTGACATATTAAATAGTGTGTATATGGGGTGTAATAGCCAATCTTTAATTTCTTTGACTAGTCTTGGGTGTAACTTATCTGGCCCTGGTGATTTGTTAGTATTAATTGTGTTAAGTTGAATCTTTATCTCATCTTTTGTAAAAGTGAGGTCGTTATCATCAGAAATGGTTAAAATGACAACAGGAACTTTGTTTTTGGTATTGAATAGAAATGAGAAGTATTCATTAAATACCTCTGTCAATTGTTGGGGGGCTGTTATCTCTTGGGTGTTCAATATAATTGAACCTATGGTCCGATATGTTTGCTTCTTTTTATTTATATATGTATAAAAGCTTTTCCCTCCATCACTCCTATATGCCAGTCCATTTTAACATTTCTTTTTTTCTAGGGTTATTTTGTTTTTACAGTTTTTTTAGGGCAGATCTGTACTTCCATTTGTTAAAGTCACTCCCATCCCATTTCATTAGTTAGTATGCCTGTTTTTTTTAGTTTGATTAATTTTGTTATAGTAGGAGTTATCCAGGGTGGAATCTTTCCTTTGTTGTTATAAACTGTTTTGTTAGGGACATATTTAGCCTCTAAATCTAGTATGTTGTTTTTAATTGAGATCCAAAGCTCATCCGGGGAAGTTATCTCAGCTTCTCCCTTCCAGTTACAAAGTTCGGATTTTAACCATGCCAAATTAGCATTATTATAATCCTTAAAAATGGTTTTCCCTATATTGCATTTGTCTGTATACCACAGTTAAAACTTATGGTATTATATTCACTGTTATTTATTGGAGGTTTGACCTTAATGTTAGTTATGTTATCAGTATTGTCAGTTAACAGTAGATCAAGAATATTATTTTTCCTTGTTGCCACATTGATTAATTGATGTAATCCATTAGATGAACAGCAATCCAAAAAGTAATTTTCCTGGATGTTGGTTCCTGTCTAACAATGCCAATTTATGCCAGGGAAATTAAAATCACCCATAAGTATTATTTCTTTATAGCTGAATTTGTTATTTATGCTATTTATTATAGCTTGATTACTTATTGGGTCTGTGTCTATAATAGAGACCAAAAATGTATTTTCGTTGCCTTTCACCTACAGTAGTAGCTCTACCCAAATAATTTCAGTCTGGTTGTTTTCGGGTGTTTCAGGGAGTGGTTTGAATTGGATTTCATCTTTAATGAAAAGTTCGATACCCCCCCTCCATTTTTCCCTTTCTATTTCTGTAATGAGTTGCATAACCAGGTATGTTAATGTTCCATTCAGTTTTTTCATTCCACCATGTTTCTATTATTGTAGCTATGTCAATATTATCTTTCATTAATAGAATTTGAAGTTCGTCCATCTTTGCTTTGTTTAGACTCCTGGCATTGCTAAAAAGAAAAGTTAACCCGATTTTATTTTTTTGGTTTTTTTTAAACTGCCTATGGATATGATAGATGTTGCTTGTGGATTGAAAAACAATGGTGGTGAGTCCCTTTGCCCCAGTTGGTTTAGTTTTTTGTTTTGTGTAGTACACTATACATAATACAACCAAGTTTATTTATTTATGCCATTATGCAGCTTACCGGCATTTCTTCAGTTCGAGGTTGGCTTTAAAGAGTGCAGATATCTTCCTGGTCCACCAAAGATCATCGCATTGGACTCTGGAAGTAAGTATGGGGTGAGTGGGGTGTGGGGAGGCAGGGTGCTCAGAGGGTGGGTGCGGGTTGTGGGAGGGGGCAGGGAGACATTGAGGGACCATTTTCTTTTTTTACAGGTTTTTATTTTTCAGGGGATTTGGCACACTGGGGTGGGCTCCCAGCATGCCACCTAAGTGTTTTTGGGGGGATTCTGTTGCTGACGGGGGGATTGGGCACCCCCCTCAGCACATAACAAATGGGGGGTGCATTATGCCTATGGGGAGTGGGCTCCCCCATCAGTACATACATTGGGGCAGGGCATACCGACAGGGGGACTGGGCATCCCTGAAGTCGGCATTATGGCAGGCTGTGTGCCACCATATTACATTTTTTTCTCACCAGGGAAAGCACGTTGGGAGGTCCGCTGCATATGATGAGCTTTGCTCGCATTGCAGCGGACCTTTCCTTAGGTTTGCTCTCCATATTATGTAGGCATGGTGTGGTGCCAGCATGCAGGCTTACTGGGGAATGAAGGACACACCTACTGATGCATGCCCTGCATTCACTCAAAAGTGACTGCACCTCCAAATCTACTACTACCATAATATGTTAGCTGCGCATGCGTGAGCCAACATAAAAATAGCCATTGTGTGAAACTGCTCCTCAAACCTGGCTGGTTGCTAACCAAACTTTTTGGATTAGCAAATACTGGTAATCAAGTTTCCAAAACAAATGTATGCCTTTGGTCAGATGGAGAGAAAAGTCTGGTCTGGAATCTGGACGAATGGTCCAATTCCTGGGAGGAAGGTCAGCTAGAGGTGTATGGCCAGTCCGGGTGCTGGTAGGTCATTCCTGCTAATGGAAAGCTGGCCATCGGGGAAGAGCAGGCTGGATTGAGGCCTGCAAAGGTGGTCCAGGCATAGGAAAGTGGTTTAGATAAGAGGCTGGTCCAGGGCTGGGTGAGTCAGCTGCTGAGTGGAAGGTGAACTAGGGGTAGGATGCTGGTTTAGGGACTGAAAGAGTAGTTCTGCTTCAAGAGGCTGGTCAGCTGGCAAGAGAAGGCTGATCTGGGGCCTGGAAGAATGATCTAGGTGCAGTGAGGGTGGGTCAGCTGGGGAGGAGAGACTGGTCAAGTGGGTGGAAGAGTGGTCCAGTTGCTGAGAGGAAAGTCACTAGGTCAGGGGGCTGGAAGAACGGTGGTGCTGCTGCTGCTGGGGAGCTGGTCTAGGGTTTGGAAAGGTGATCCAGGTGATGGGAATCTGGTCACCTGGGGAGGAAAGGTTGGTCCAATGGTTGTAAGAATGATTAGCTGGGGTTAGAGGCTGGTCCAGGGGATGAAAGGGGGATTAAGCTACTTGGAGGGTGGTGACTGGAAATCATAGACTAGACTGGGGGCTGGAATGATGGCCTAGGTGCTGGAGAGGTGGTCTGCTAGGGGTTGCAGGATGGTCCAAGGCCTAGAAGGTGCTCCAACTTCTGGGAGGCAGATTTGCTTAGATGGGAGGCTGCTCCTGTGGCTGGCAGGGTGGTCCTACTGCTACAAGACTGTTCAGGTGGGGGAGGGAAGGCTGATCCAGGGTCTGGAAAGGAGGTCCAAAGGCAGGGAGCCTAGTTGGCTGAGCAGCAGGGGCTGGTCTGGTGGCAGTAACACTGGTCCAATTGCTGGGAGGAAGGACAGCTGTGGTGGGAGGCTAGTCTGGGAGTTGAAAGGGTAGTTGGCTGCTGGTTGGGGGGCTGATCATGTGGCTAAAGGTTTGTCCCTGCTGCTGGGAGAGTGGTTAGCTGGGAATAGTAGGCTGGTCCAGTGGCTGGAATGGTGGTCGTCCAGGTATCTGAAGGTTGTCTGTTGTGAATCGAAGACTGATCTGGATCCTAGATGGGTGTAGACGGTACTGGGTTGATGGTCAAAAGGGATGGGGCTGGTTCAGGTGTAATTCCCCTTTAAAAGACTTTGGAGGGTCTCACATCCCTCCATTAACCCTTAGATGAAATCCAGACTAGCCTGACTGTGCAAGTTGCACCCTGTCCTGATGTTTTGGCCAGACTAGCCAGTTTGTGGTTTACCATATTGATACAGAGTCTGGCAGGCTGTATTTCACCATACACATATTTAGCATTATGTGACTAGAAATTGTCACACCTGGCTCACTCTATGGGGATCACTTAATGTCTTTTACAAGAGTGTCCCGAGGACAGGATAGGTGGAGTGAGTCTTGAGACCTGTATTATAAACATAATCCCAACTTTTAGCCATAGGCCAGAGGAGCCTCAGGGCATTGTGAAGGCAGGACCCTCAGATTATTGGGGAGGGTCTTGCCTTTCCAGCTTTAACAGTGCCTGATGGACAGGTGTCAAGAAGACATCCAACATCACAGGGAGTGATGTGATATCAGTCCTTCATCCTTCCATGGTTTAGCCCATTATTGAAGGAAGGGATTAAAAATGGAAAGATTATAATGGAGATGGATCCCCAATTGTGCCTGGTCACCCTGTTGTCCCCCCACCTCCCCACCCCAACATCCCATTGGATTCTGGGGAGGTATACTCATTGGGTTTAATGTCAATATCACCAACAACAGTAGCGCTAGTATTTTAAGTGCATACATACTGTATTAGTGCTTGCAAAAATAGTGTGCTATCATGATAGCGATACCCATAACCACACCGTCAAACAATTAACCGTAACCGTGTCTGTCTGAAGAGCAAGTCAGTGGCAATGCGGCACCCAAGACCTTAAAGTCTGTCTAGACAGTCAATTAACATTGAATGGTGTGGTGGTGCACGCACACGCTGTGTACTGTTTGTTGGTACTGCACAGTGAGTCAGGTGGTGCTCTGCAGAGATACGGATTGGAGGCTTTGTCTGGCTAATAGCCTCTCCTCATTCATGCTAGGACGCAATCCACCCTAAAATGACTAATTTGCATTTGCATGCAGTCACAGTGGCTCAGTCAACAGCTCTTCCATCTCCCGACTTGACTCCCGACTCCCTCAGCCCACCAGCGAAAATCCTTTGGTACCCCACTATTCACTGTCCTTGTTCATCTCAGTAGGCACCCACTGTCCATTGTGATGGCCCTAGGTAATTTACAGAAATTTGGGCTTATTTTATTTTTTATTTTATTTTTTTCTCCAGGGCTAGACATGCAGGGCTCAGTCAACAGCTCTCCCATCTCCCGACTCGACTCCTGACTTCCTCAGCCCGCCAGCGAAAATCTGATCCGCACCCATGGTCCACAGGTCACAGAGCTAGCACTTGGACTGGTATGCCACTGTAGTTGCCAGAAACCCACCATGCTGAGTCTAATTAAATCCTTTTAAAATGCATTTTAATTATTTCGTTTACTGCCATACTGCAGCCTGTGATTGGCTGGGATGCTGTCAAATCCATGAGCTATGACAGCATAGGCCCCCCTAATCAAACAGTGTCTGACTGCTGAGCTAATTAAAGTCTCTCTGTCATTGAGTGATTCCCCCTTCCTCACTCAGTCTGCAACTGCTAAGCAAATTTGTTTTGCTGGTATCTAGTGGGCCCCCTCCCCCACCCAATCCAGAGCTATTGTCACAAGTGTCTGGCACTCCTGCCCCTGCAAGGTAGTCCCCTGCCCCCCATGCTCATCTCACTGGCCTTCTGGCCATCATCTGTCCCATATATGTCTAGTAGTGTATTAATAAAGTGTTCTATAGTTATACAGGATGGTGTCTGACAGTAGCTATGTCAGTATACAGCTAGAGAAAGAGAGATTAGAGAAAGATGAAGATGAGGCAGAATTGCTATACAAATTCTTCTTCCCAGTCTTCACAATAGAAGACTGCAATAAAGGACCTCCACTAGGTGAGACAGAGCAAATTAGTAGAGGAGCAGATTCAAGCCCATCTACAAGGGAGAGAGTCCTAGAAGAGCTAAGAAAACTTGGGATGGATAAAGCTATGGGGTCGGATGGCATCCACCCTAGAGTATTAAAAGAGCTTAGGGAAGAAACTGCTGCACCTCTAGCTGAGCTATTCAATAATTCACTGGCTAGCGGCAAAGTACCACAAGACTAGAAAAGGGCAACAGTAGTGCCGTTGCACAAAAGTGGAAGCAAGGAAGAGGCAGAAAATTAACACCCAGTCAGCCTGACCTCTGTAGTGGAAAAAATTATGGAGTCATTGCTAAAGGAAAGAATAGCAGATTACCTTAACAGTTGAAAACTCGACCACAAGCAGCATGGCTTTACAGCAGGGTGCTTGTGCTAAACCAACATGATTGAGTTATTCGATTGGGTTACCGGAACAGTAGATCAGGGTGGGGCAGTGGATGTGGTGTACCTGGACTTCAGCAAAGCCTTTGACAATGTTCCCCACAGGAGACTAGTTAATAAACTGAAACACACAGGCATCAATCAAAAGATAATCATCTGGATTGAAAACTGGCTTTAGAATGGGACCCAAAGAGTTTTGATCAATGAGTCATTATCAAGGAAGGGAAGAGTGACCAGTAGTGTTCCTCAAGGGTCAGTGCTAGATCCAGTCCTCTTCAACATATTTATCAGAGACATCACTGATGGACTGGAGGGGAAGGTTTTTATTTATTTATTTAGGTATTCAGTGAACACAACAACTGCAATTGAGTGCTTTCCAAAAGGGCTACTCAGTCATGGTGTCTGTGTTCAGGGCTTCCTGGCAGGGTAGCGACCAGATACCGGAGTGGACGAGGTAGGTCAAAGGGAAGCATACTCGTGTATAGACACGTGGGGGGGGAGGAATGGGAGGGGAGGGGAGGTATGTGGGAGGGGTGTGGTGGGCAGCTGCCTAGCTAGTCCACTAGTGTGGCGGGGAGGATGGTCAGTTGGGATGTGCAGGGTGCAGGGTTCAGGTCTGGTGTGACATGCCTTTTTTGCGCCAGCAGGAGGCTTGATTTTTTAAGATTTTCACCCCCCTGACATGCAACCCCCTGGAGATGAGATTCCTTAAGTAGAGGGGTGCAGGGGGTGTGAGGGCACAGCCCCCCACATAAATGTAGAATCCATTACCGCTGTTTAGTTTGCCGCAAGTGTACATCGCCATATTTCATTTTCAGTGATGTACACTAGCTTAAACAGCATTCGCTATTCCACGATCACCATTATCACATAGAACCTTTATTTATTTATTTGCATCTCAGATTAACACCATTGAGCTACAAGCTCGTTTACAAAGATTCCACATTATAGAGTACAAAGTAGATACATACAGCGCCATAGAACATTTCAGAAATTTTTACAGCAGGGTTACAAAAAAACTTCAACAATGTAGAGCAATCAGATTTGTGACTCTAATAAGCTGTAACACTAAAAGCATGAGTGTGAGATAAGGGAAGTAGTGAGAATAGGGAGGAAGGAAGGCAGAGGTAGAGGAGGCAGGAACTGGGTTGCAGGTACTGTAGAAGTGAGTGGGGGGAAAAGAAAAAGGTGGTTAGTGGAGGAAAGTCGTTTAAAGAGCCGCCCAGATGGACCTTGTCAAAGTAGGGGAGAAGGTTGGGGGGGGCCACAGGGGTGGCTGGGGGTGGGTGGTTGGGGGTTCGAGGTGAGGTACAAAGAGGGAGGGGATTAGGGAGGCTTAAGGGAGGAGGGAGGATTTAGGGTGGAAAGGGTATGGTAGGTGGTAGTGGCAAGGTTGAACGTAAGAGGTAGGTAAGGGGTGGGATAGTAAGGGATGGGATAGTATGAGGGCAGAAAAAGGGTGAGGAGTGAAAGGAAGAAGTATAAAGTGCTGGTGCTGGAAGGTAGGGAGGTTGGAGACTAAGTGCTGGTTTTGGATATTGCCAAACAGGGGGTATGTTGCCTTGGGAGGGGGTATGTGGCCTTAGAAGAGGGGGAAAATATGAGCTAGGTGTTACAGTCGCTCATACTGGAGGCAATCAGATGATCGTGAAGTTAAGATTTGAATTGATCAATTCTTTGCACAGCTTGCAAGTTTGACTGTTTGCAGATAATAATGAAGCTCTGCAACAGGGTGAACATACAGGACGGAGCCTCAGGTATGAAAGCTGATCTCAGAAAACTGGAAGAATGGTGCAGGACTTGGCCTTAAAGTTCAATGCCAAGAAGTGTAAGATAATGCACCTGGGAAAACGGAACCCAGGTCAAAAATATGTACTGGAAGGGCATCATTTGGAGGAGACTAGAACAGAAAAGGATCTAGGCGTAATCATTTCAGATGACTTACAGCAGAGGTGTGCAAATGCTATTGCCCCGTCTGGACAAGTAAATTTCCTTGAAGAGCAAGTACAAAAAGAGAGCTAATTACATTGTAATGAATAAGGGCATGTGAAAATTCAGCTACAGTCATAGCTGGGCAAGTCCTTAAAGTTTTGGTTTGAACACCCCTGCTTAAAGGTAGGAAAACGATATGAACAAGCAGCACAGAAGGCCAGTGTCATCCTTAGATGCGTAGGCAGGGGTATTACAAGAGGAAAACAGGAGGTACTCATGCCATTCTACAGATCCTTGGTGAGGCCACACCTGGAATACTGCATCCAGTTCTGGAGGCCTCACCTGAAAAAGGACATTGACCATTTAGAGAAAGTACAGAGAAGGGCTACATAGATGGTGCAGGGACTGCACCATGAGCCATATGAAACAAGACTTGAGTGTGCCCGTCATTAGGGTGCCAGGAATTAAAATCGCTGATCGCATTACATGTGGGGGGCTATGCCGCCTAACACTCCCTACCATCGGGGCTGCCTACCATGCCCCCAACTAAAGATTCCAACTCAGAAGGGGCTGGCTCTCAGGAGGAGGGGAGGTGAATTAGGCGATTTAGCACCCTAATAATGGTTGCACTCAGAAGGGTACACAAATGGCTGGCAGTGGAATTTTTTCTCTGTAGAGAGAATTTATTCTCTCTGGAGCACAGAAAATATAGGGGGGGACATGACAGAAACATTTTTAAATACATCAGGAGGAATTAACACAACTCAGAAGGGAAAACAGGGTGGTGCGTATATGAAGGCACAACTTGTGTCTGGTGGGAGGTAGGTTTAAAAGCAACTCAAGGAAGTACTTTTTCACTGAAAGGGTGCTAGACCCATGGAACATCTTGCTATCAGAAGTGGTAGCCTCAAAGACACTAAAAGAATTCAAACTCACATGGGACAAGCACCATGGGCAGCTTAAGAAGAAAAATAACTGGGGGGGGGGGTTGCCACCATTGGCAGACTAGATGTATCGTACAGTCCCCATCTGCCAACTCCTTTCTTATGTTCTTATGCATCTGTGTATGTGTGTGGACTAAGTTGTAAGTCTGCAGCGCTTACTCTCAGATCCATAACTCTGTGATGGTACACTCTTTTGACCCTAGACTTGCATGCATGGTACCTTCCAAACCAGCCCCTGAAAGTCACATTGGTGGTGGTTGTTTGAAATTACTGTAACTGTACATGTCTTCATTATGCAAATAACTAATCCAAATGTGAGTGGCAATATATTGTCTGTGCTCCCACAAACATGGTGGATTATAGCTGCAACAGAGGTGGGAATATAGCATAGCACCAGGTGCATGGTTTGCATGACAAGGTCCATGCAACAGGCACCTGGAACTATTGCCATAGTCATTAACACAACCACCAAAGACTTGTACCATTGTGCAGGCTTCCTGTGAATATCAAGTCTGAATTTGAATGTACCTCTATGGTCTAACCTGGTAGTCCAGTGGCCCTGTATCAATCAATGGCAACTGTTTCATTTCTGGTATGCAGAGGATACTCCCTCCATAGCTCCATTCCTAAGCATTTCAATGTTCATTGACCCATGTGTACCAAATAACTGTTCCTCTTGTGTTAATGGATGTTCTGGCTCGCAAGGTAGAAAACCACTGTAAAAGTACTTATAGTACTTCTTGTGGTCATAGGAATGCTGTGCCTAGTGTACTGCATGGTGAGGGTACTGTGGAGACATTGTGTAGGGCACATCATGGACTTGCATACCAGCACTGTTAATCATAGGCCTTAACCTGATGCTTTGCGTGTACTGTTACACTGACCAGTGGAATAGCACAAGTAAAGACTAGATAGCCATTTGTGTTTTTTTTTTTACTTACTCTTTTTGCCTCCTTCTGTCATCACGGCTGCCCCTTCCATCGGGGTCCCCCAATGCGACTCGGGCTGTGCCGGGAGACCCGAGGATGCCCACCCATATTGAAGTGCCCATCTCCTGGAATTCATGTAGCCTGGATCACCTGATTGGTGGGGTGAAGGAGGCTCCCCTTCCCCCTCCAAAACCTCAGATGGAGCAGACACTTAGGGCTGTTCCTCTGGCTCCCCCCTGGTCACTGTCACAGAGGCCCATCTCCTGGTGCAGCCGTGGGATATTTCCACATTTTTCTGGTCCCCCACCCCTCACAGACATCAGCACACAAGAAGGGCCAATGAAAAGAAAGGCACGCAGAGACGTACCTTTGCTCAGACCCTTGGCCAACATCTGCCCCCTCCATGCATCTCTGCCTGCTCTGCTGCATCTCCACCTGTGATCACCCATTTGGCGGTATTGCAGCAAGAACTGCAGCCCACCCTCCTTGGAGAAGGAGAGCAGCCCTATGGGTGCTCAGTCCCTCTTCCCACGGCTGGCCCTCCATCAACCCAAACTCGCTACCGAACCCGGGTCGCTGGCATCATGAGCCATAGCGTTACCTCTGCATTGGTGGGCCAGCTGCCATTTGTGTTTTTATAAAAGGGGTGGAACATATGGGTCATGTGAGAAACATCATGGCCTCCATCAGTGTGGATCCCTGCTGATTTGAGAGATGGTGCACATACTATAGCTCCACTTTGGGTGGGTATTCTAGTTCCACTGTGGCCATTCTGGCACCCAAGGAGGATATTATGCCCCTCTGAGAGGGCACTGCTGCTCTATGGTATGGATTCTGATACCCAGGGTGGTCAGTCCACCTCTCTGAGTGGGCATTCAGGCCACCAGGGTGGTTACCGAGGCACAGTGGGTGAGTATTCCAGCCATCAGGGCAGGCATTCTTTCCCCAGGGTGGCCAGTCTGCACCTAGGGTGGTGTTAGAAATACAGAGGATGGTAATTCAAGTACCCAGGTTCAACACTCTGAGGAAGGGAAACTGGTAGTATGGCTATAACAGTGGTCTGCCTGGGGAATGGAGGGTGGACCTGGAAGGATTGTCCAGCTGCAGGGAGTGTAGTCAGCTAGTGATCAGAGGCTGGAATGGTGATTTAGCTGCTGGGAGTATTACTGGCTGGAGGTAGGAGACCGGAGGCTGGTTTGGGGGCTACAAGTGTCTGGAAGGTGCAGTGTGGGTGGTTCAATAGTGTATTGCTGGTCTGGTGGTCAGGCACCTTTTAAGCACTTTGGAGGGTCTCCATGGTCTTCATTAACCTAGTGCTGAAATCCAGAACAGACAGAATGACCAGACCGTGCATGTTGTGCCACTCCGGCTGGTCTGTCAAAACCAGGAAATTCAGCTTTTACCATTGTGGTCTGGTCCTAGTTTCACCAATATACTTGGCACAGAAACAAATAAACTAAAGCATTACTTATCATCGCCATTGGTGATACAAAATGAAACCGTTGCATAAAACACACACACACACCCCAATGTCAGTTTATCTGATTGATGTTTGATCTGGAGCCCCCCCCCACACACACACACACCTTTTCATATGCACTGGTAGCAGAATAAACAAAATGATATATTCAACTTCAGTGATCCAATATACTACCCCCCTCAGCTAAGACATGCTTTCAAGGAAACATTATGGTTCAGCTGGTGGCACATCCACATCTAGGCCAGAAGGTCATATGTTCTAGTCCTGCACAGGGTTGGAATCATAACATAACTGCCACCAGTACCCAAGTGCAACACTAGTGGATGATGTATTGTTGGGATGTGGCATCCTTCGATTGAGGCATTAAACTCCGGTCCCGTCCTCCCACCTCTAGGGCTATGGTGGGTGTCTAGGTGGAAGAAGAAGATGAACCAAAGGCACTTTCACAAGAGATGAGGATTTTCCACAGTGTACTGGCATACATTCCTGTTTCCATGAAACTGGCTCATGTAACTGACCAAGGCTGTGTGCAGGTGTTGATGTGTGAAGTGTCTGTGGTAATGATCTCTGATTGCTAATGGAATAGGGTTAGTCATCCTCCTGCCAGAGATAAGTGATCCACCTTGGGCAGCCGAGTTGGACATGTGACCAGAATCCAATTACAGGTTAGTATTGAGTGCCTTCAGCATTTGCACCTTCTGCTGCAGCTTTTACCTATGCTGCTACTTCTGGAAGGGCTTCAGCTTAAACTGTTGCTCAAAGCTTCAATGGACAGGCTTCCTATGAAATGGCTTTTACTGGTGGATGAGGTCACATCCTTTACTTCCCTGAGGTGTAGCATGGATATTCTTCATGTTCTTAAGGTTTTTCTTTTTCATTTGAGTCCTTAGGTTCTTCCTCCACATACTAACCAAAGAGAGAGATTCTATTAATTTGAACAAGCATATTCTGTTGGACATACAGTAGGAGGAAAATCCTGCCTTCTGCAATATAAAATGTCTCTTGGTACAAATCTCCACAGTTGTTGCACATACTGCCGTGTCTGAGGCATTCAAAACAGCCCTTGATGGAGGTTATTAGACTCAAACCCTTGAGTACCATCTACTATGAGGTCCTGCTTTGAGAGTAACCCCAGCAGGCTCACTGTGGCATTTCTGAGCCTGTTCCATAGGGTGCATTTGTACCTCAATTTATTGGAATAGTAGTTCATGACCCTGAGCCCTTAAGTAGCTGAAAAAAATGCCCATTTACCCAACAAAGTCAATATTTCAAGACTCCTTATTAGGAAGCTGCAAGCAGATTTATTGAGTACTAAAACTAGCTAACTAAATAAATAAATTATTTGGGAGTGATTGGCATAATTTGAAACCATGATAACAAGTGTCCACTCTGGGGTGAGATTTTTTTTGCAAGTTGCAAGATGGCCACCACACTTGGCTGACCATCTGTCTAGGGCTGTACTGAGCTGACGTTTAACTAGTACTTGTAGATATAACCCATTTGGAGAATCCATAGCCAGTTTATATTATTTATACCTGCACTTAATTGCTTTAGTCAGCTGTAGGAGTAGGGAAGGTGTCTTAGTTAGAGGGCAAAGTTTAGTCTTGTTTAGGAGTTAGCTTTTTTGGTTTTTGAAAGAGATTCCTCAGTTTGTGGTGTAGCATTTAATTTTCTAAATACACATTTAATAGAGTTTGTTTTTCCTGGTCCACTGCGGTACTTGGTGATAAAATGGAGTCGGGATTCACCAACTGCTAAGTTTGTGAGAAGCATCTTGTTTTGATCCAGCTGAGATTTGAGGTGATTGAGGAGCTGCACAGTTCAGTGAGGACAGGATGAGAACCTCGGAGCAAATGGTCAGAGCTGGAGAAAGGAAACCAGACTCGGGCTGTGTGGCTGCTGGGTGTCCAGATGCTGACAGATGGTGGTTGCTGGACATTTTGTTTATGGCCGATGTGAGAGAGCAGTCAGATACAGACACACAGGCTGGAGTCTTTATTTTAACATGTTATAGTTCTTTGTATTAATAAGTTTGGGGATTGTTCTGAAGGTGGTGTGGGCTGGGGTTTGACCAACTATTGCTACTGTGTTATTATTTGTGTGAATGGGGTTGAGTGTGTGGAAATTTGAATATGGTTTTATGCTTATTAGTGTGCCTGTGGTTTGAGTGTCATAGAAGTTAGTATTAAAGAAGTTGGTTTAATTACTGTATGAGTCAGGTGTTTGGTGCATTTGTGATTGTGATTGTGGCTATGCTGTGTGTGCTGGCATTTTCCTGTGTGATTTCAGGTGTTTTAAAATAGGTTCATGATTTTAATATCAGTTAATTATGCGCAGAGGCTGTATGGAAATTAGACACACCCACTCCAGTGACCACCTGAGGTTATTTTGGTCATTTATGGGGGTCCCATGTGTTCCCCATATAGAGGTCCTCAGCTGATGCAAGAAACTGGGGTTCCTGCAAAGAAGGAGCACTCACCACAGAAGAGGTCCCAGATATGATGGTCGGGGGGGTTGGATTTACATGGTAAGGTCCACGAGATGCCCAGGGAGGGCATGGCATCGGGATCAAGGACCATCATGCCTGGTTCTCTTCCCCAAGGCTCTGACTAATTTCAACAAACAGAAAATAGCCAGGCCAGCCAACACTGCTCCTACCCTTTGAGCCATTCTCTATAATGCAAGACCTCATAGTACTAATATGGCTGTGATGGAGGGTTTCATCACAGATTCCTTGGCTGACTTTGCTTGCATCACAGAAACCTGTCTGGGTGATGATGTTGGCCCTGCACTGGGGGCATCTGTTCTTCCTGTTTTTTTCCATGGTGCATTGCCTCAGAAGGGATTGCAGAGTGGGCAGGGTGGCCATCTATTTTAGATCCACCCTGAGACTCACTACACTCCCCATGAGAACCTTCATATCTTTTTGAATGTGTGATGGATAGATGTGGTCCAGGTGTCAGTGGCAGGATCATTCTTATTTACTGATCCCCGGGCAGTAAGAGTGATTTTCTGCAGGAGCTGAGAGACTTCATTGCTGAACAGATGTTGGACACCCTCAGGTTATTGGTGCTGAAGGATTTCAGTGCCTGTGTTGACAATGAATCCTCGCACTTTAGACAGGAGCTCCTCGAGTTGATGTCTTCACTGGGACTTATACAGGTTGTTGCCTCTAAAAACCATCAGCATGGTCACACACTGGACTGATCTTCTCATCAGGACTTAACATCAGCGCAGTCAAGGTTGTCTGGTCTCTTGCTGTGATCATCAAGCAGTTGTCTTAGGTGTACCAACCATAGAGCAACACTACCACACTGAAGACCATCACAGCAACAGAATTTGACTGAAAGAGTTGGGTCACTGTGATGGTCCCGGCTGATACTGGCAGTGCATCTCCCAGTGTTTCGCACCCTCCCTGAGACAACTTTGACTTGGAGTTATATAATTAGAGACCAGGGGGTGTGGGGGTTTGGGGAGCACAGCCTCCATTAGAAAACATGCCACATCCCCAACAGTACATTGTTGACACTTGGCGTTGTGTCTGTCACTGTCGGGGATGTCGGCGTAGTAGATGTAGCCGCACAATAGTAAAACTGTTGTGTTCCAGTGTGGGATCCGCTGTTTAACTACCCCACCCCCCATGGAGATTTTCTGGAGCCATCCACAATACAAATTAGAGCCTCACAAACTCTAGGAGGCACTGAATCTCTTGGGTATGTTGCTGGCATGTGCACAAGGTCCAGAGGTGGCCATAGAGTGCTATAATATGGTGCTTACAGCCACCCTAAACTCTATTTCACCTTTCTGTGTTCATCTATTGCTCTTTCATCATAGTTTACTGTGGTACTGTACAGAGGTATGGCGGTTGAAGACAAGGGTGAAGGTTGGAGCATTCTTGGAGAAGTTGCAGTACTGCAGAGGACAGATTGGCATTGAGAATTCAGTGTGCTGAATATCAATTTGCAATCAATCTGAAAAAGGCAGAATTCCTGTCATGGTTGATAGCTGCAAGGTAGAATCACCCAGCTCATCTCTTTTGCTCTGTGGGCAGGTTACTAAGTCCTCCCTGTCTGCAGCCCATTGGAGCTATTACCACAGAAAAGTACAAGGAGTTTGGGCAGTTCTTTGCTGACAAGGTTTCAGCCATTAGGTCTGGAATTTCTTCTAGAGGCCGAGTTTGAGTTGCTAGTGGTTGTACCTTTGGTGTCATAGATCTGCCTGCCTGGAATGGGTTTTGACCTATTTCTGAGGCAGAGGTGCAGCAGGTGATCTCCAGTTTGCATCCCACCAACTGTATGCTGGACCTGAGACCAACGTGGCTGATTCTCAGCTGTGATGATTTCCTAGGTCCAGTATTCACTGAGATTTGTGAATGATTCCTTGAGGAAGGGTGTCTTTTCATAGGCCTTGAAAAAGGTTGTGGTCAGGCCCCTTCTAAAAAATCTTCCTTGGTCCCTGACGTTCTAGCGAATTATTAATCCTGTCTCGAACCTATCCTTTCTAAGGAAGGTTATTGAGAAGGTCATGGCAGAGCAACTGACTGTTCACCTGAAGTCTCTTTCTATCTATGAACCTCTCCAGTCAGGATCCTGGCTTCGACACAGCACTGAGACGGCTCTTGTCAGGGTGCCCTATGATCTGCTCCTTGCAAGGGATGGAGTGCAACATTCAGTTCAATTCAATATGAACATATGAAATTCCCACCAGATAAAGGCTTTATGATCTATCAAGTCTGCTTGACTGTGCAGCTAGCAGCCCCTATGCTGCAGCTGATCCTTCCTCCCCTCCTCCCCTCCAGTGACCTTCCCCCTTACCCTGTCCCATCCCCTTTTGAAGCTGCAGCCACCTCCAGGAGCAGGGCCATTCTTGATGCCCTACAGGGGGCATGCCTCAGACAGCTAGTTTTGGAACCCACTCGGGAGGGAGCAATCTTAGACCTAGTACTCTCAAATGGGGATGAAGAGAGGATCTCTGATCTTGAAGTGGATAGCCATCTGGGAACAAATGACCACCAAACAGTGTGGTTCACGATAACATTAGCTGTAGAGTCAAGCCATACAAAAATGAAGGTACTGGACTTCAAGAGGGCTGATTTTGTCAAAATGGGAGAGTGCCTCAGAAAAGCACTAGCAAGCAGGCAAGATAGTGAGGTGGAGCAACAATGGGGAAACATCAAAACCGCCATCACAGAGGCAACAAGCCTTTGTGTGAAGCAAATAAACAAATCAAAATGAAAGAAAAAAACACTATGGTTCTCAAATGGCAGGGAAGGTTAGGGAGAAAAAGATAGCATTCAGGAAGTATAAAGAAACAAAAAAGGAGCAGGACAGAACTGTACCAGTTAAAGCAGAAGAATGTGGGAAGGGCAGTCAGAATAGCAAAGGCCCAAACCAAGGAAAAGATAGCCAACTCGGTTAAGAAGGGAGATAAAACCTTTTATAGGTACATTAGGGAGCAAAGAAATACTAATGCCAAGGATAATGATGCTGAATAAAGAGGAAGGTGGTCGGACAGAGACCGACAGTGAAAAAGCAGGGATACTGAATGAATACTTCTGCTCAGTATTCACAATGGAAAAGCAGGGGAAGATACCTAATCCAGTCAATAGAATCGCTCTGGATAGGGAGGTTGATATTAGTCCTTTCACAGAAGAAAGGATTCTGAAAGAACTCTTAAAACTGAAAGTGGATAAAGCAATGGGGACAGAAGTGATTCACCGCAGAATACTAAAAGAACTAAGGGAAGACTTAGTAACACCACTGACTACTCTTTTTAATAAATCATAGGAGGGCGGTGTGGTACCTGAGGACTGGAGGAGGACAGATGCGATTCCCCTTCACAAAAGTGGGAGCAAGACAAAGGCAGGAAACTACAGACATGTCAATTTGACCTCTGTGGTAGGGAAAATGATGGAATCACATCTGAAGGAAAGATTTGTTGATTACCTAGAGGCCAGTGGGGCACAGGACCCAAGGCAGCATGGATTCACAGTAGGAAGGTCATGTCAGACAAATCTAATTGATTTCATTGACTGGGTGACCAAAGTAGTAGACCAGGAAGGGGCTGTGGACATGGCCTACCTAGACTTTAGCAAGGCATTTGACACAATCCCGCACAAAAGGTTAATAAACAAATTAGCCAGCCTGGGAGTGGGTCCCAGGGTGGTATCCTGGGTAAAACACTGGCTGGACAACAGGACACAGTAGGTAATAGTAAATAGAGTCCACAGTGAAGAAAGGGGGGTTACTAGTGGGGTACCACAGGGTTCACTACTGGGGACAGTCCTTTTTAATGTCTTTATAAGTGACATTGCAGAGGAACTGGAAGGGAAAGTATGTCTCTTTGCGGATGACACAAAGATCTGCAACAGGGTTGATACACAAGTTGGGATGGAAAGGATGAAAAGGGACTTGACATGGTTGGAAGAATGGTCAAATGTATGGCAGCTTAGAGTCAATGCAAAGAAGTGCAAAGTAATGCACCTGGGAAGCAAAAACCCAGGGGAAGGTGCTATCTGCTATCCTGTAG
Source organism: Neoceratodus forsteri (assembly GCA_016271365.2). Taxonomy (NCBI): domain Eukaryota; kingdom Metazoa; phylum Chordata; order Ceratodontiformes; family Ceratodontidae; genus Neoceratodus; species Neoceratodus forsteri. The sequence continues at coordinate 695,341,855 of CM057451.1, read as the reverse complement.
CCCATTAGCCTCTATGAGGGAAACCAGCCTCTCCTTCAGGATTGTCTCCATCAGCTTTCCCATGATGGATGTGAGACTTAACAGTCTGCAGTTTCCTGGCTGATCCTTGGGGATGCCCTTGTGGAGGGGTACCACATGCGCCATCCTCCAGTCCTGAGGTACACTCCCCGAGGCCAGGGAGGCACTGAACAGGTTTGCCAAGGGTTCTTCCAGGATATCTGCCCGCTCCTTTAGCACCCTGGGGTGTATACCATCTGGCCCAAGCACCTTGTCCACCCTCAGTGCAAAGCCCTCAAGTACCCTGCCCACTGGAATTTCCCCATCTGTCACCTCCACCCCCACCACCTCCCACCCCGTGGGTAAAGCTCACCCTTTCTCTTTAATACATACTGAGCAGAAGTACTAGTTTAATGCTTCTGTCTGTTCTGCCCCTGTTTCCACCCATCTCTCCTAATCCTTACTATTGTTTCCTTACAACTCCTATTCTCCCTGATGTACCTGAAGAAGTGCTTTTCCCCCTCTTTGATGCCCTGTGCTAGCCTGAGTTCCCTGGATGCCTTGGCTGCCCTGACTGCCCTTGTCACCTCCCTTGACTCCTTCACATATTCCTCCCTGTACTTCCCTTTCCCTATTTTTTTGGGTATCCTGTGATAATCGCGACTGAATATGGGTGACCATCAAAATGACAACTCATATTCGGCAATTTTTTTTTCATTTTTATATATTCAAACTTTTGTTGACCAGGTAAATGTAATGAGCTAAGGCCCGTTTTCATACATGACCCGGGGCTTTTTTAGATGGCCAAAAGATGTTTCCTATATATATATATATATATATATATATATATATATATATATATATATAAGACAAACAACAGTACAAATTATACAAAACATTTACAAATAAGCTGTGCACTACAATCTGTCATAAGCCGTTGCTTAAAAATGCTATAGCATCATAGGCAACCCACAGGGGTAACAACTACTGCTACTGTGAGGGTAGAGGAAGGCGACCCAAAAGGTGGAATGGCGAGGGGAAGTGGAGGGATAGGGAAGAGGGTTATCTGTATAGAAACATAGAAACATAGAATTTGACAGCAGATAAGGACCGCTTGGCCCACCCAGTCTGCCCATTTCCCTGCCTACTAGATAAGCTGCAGATCCTAGTTAACCAGCAGCCTACTTCTTCCTACCCCCACCCCCTAGAATTGTCTTATGACTGTCCCATGCATGCTTGAATTCCACAACTGTTTTTGACTCCACGCCCTCCTCCGGAAGGCCGTTCCATGCATCCACAACCCTCTCTGTGATAAAATACTTCCTTAAATTACCTCTGAGCCGCCCCCACTCTATCTTCAAATTGTGCCCCCTTGTTCTTGCACACCTCTTTTTTTGAAAGATGCTACCCTCTTGGACTTTGTTGATTCCCTTGAGGTACTGGAAAGTTTCTGTCATGTCCCCCCTCTCCCTCCTTTCCTCGAGGCTATACATATTAAGCTCCTTAAGTCTCTCTTCATATGTCTTCTGGTGCAGACCCTGCACCATTTTAGTTGCCCTCCTCTGAACAGCTTCCATCCTGTCTATGTCTTTGTGAAGACTGGATCTCCAGAACTGCACACAGTACTCCAAATGGGGTCTGACCAGCTGTCTGTACAGAGGGATAATAACTTCCTGTTTTTTACTGGTGATGCCTCTCCCTATGCATCCCAGTATCCCCCCAGCCCTCCTTGCTGCCCTCTCACATTGCTTGCCCACCTTTAGGTCATCTGATATGACTACCCCCAGGTCCCTTTCCATTTTTGTTGTTGTTAGTATCTCACCCCCATTGTGTACTCTTCCCCTGGGTTTTTGTTTCCCAGGTGCATTACCTTGCACTTCTTAGCATTGAATCTAAGCTGCCATACATTTGACCATTCCTCTAACCTTGCCAAGTCCCTTTTCATCCTTTCCACCCCACCTTGTGCATCAACTCTGTTGCAGATCTTTGTGTCATCTGCAAAGAGACATACTTTTCCTTCAGTCCCTCTGCAATGTAAACTATAAAGACATTGAAGAGGACCCAGTCTAATACTGAACCTCATGGTACCCCACTAGTAACCCCCTTTCTTCAGAGTGGAGTCCATTTACTATTACTGCTGTGTCCTATTCTCCAGCCAATTTTTACCCAGGCTGTCATCTTGGGACCCACTCCCAGGCTAGCTAACTTGTATATTAATCTTTTGTGTGGGACTGTGTCAAATGCCTTGCTAAAGTCTAGGTAGGCCATGTCCACAGCCCCTCCCTGATCTACTACTTTGGTCACCCAGTCAAAGAAATCTATCAGATTCGTCTGGCATGACCTTCCTGCTGTGAATCCATGCTGCCTTGGGTCCTGTGCCCCTCTGGCCTCTAGATACTCGACAGTTCTTTCCTTCAAGTGATTCCATCATTTTCCCTACCACTGAGGTTAAACTAACAGGTCTGTAGTTTCCTGCTTCTGCCTTGCTCCCACTTTTGTGAAGGGAATCACATCTGCCCTCCTCCAGTCCTCAGGTACCACCCCATCCTCCCATGATTTGTTAAACAGGGTAGTCAGTGGTGTCACTAATTTCAGTTCTTTTTAAAATTCTGGGATGAATCCCATCAGGCCCCATTGCTTTGTCCACTTTCAGTTTTAAGAGTTCTTTCAGAACCCTTTCTTCTGTAAATGGTCTGGTATCAACTTCTGTATCCAGAGTGTTTCTACTGTTTGTTTTAGGTACCTCCCCTCTTCCTTTGTAAATACTGAGCAAAATATTTGTTTAGTATCTCTGTCTTTTCACAGTCACCCTCTGCCCACCCTTCCCCCTTTATTAACCCTCACTATCCCTCCCTTGGTCTTCCTTCGCTCCTGATGTACCTATAAAGGTTTTATCCCCCTTCTTAACTGAGTTGGCTATCTTTTCCTCAGTTTGGGCCTTTGCTGTTCTGATGCCTTCCAGCTTCCTTTGCTTTAACTGATACAGTTCTCTGTCCTGCTCCTTCTGTGATTCCTTGTACTTCCTGAAAGCTTTCTTTTCTCTTGAACCTTCCCTGCCACTTTCTTTGAGAACCATAGTGGTTTCTTACATCGTTTAGTTTTGTTTATTGCTTCACACAAAGGCTTGTTACCTCTGTGATGGCAGTTTTTATTATTCCCCATTGTTCTTCCACCCCTCCTTCCTGCCCATTTGCTAGTGCATTCCTTAGGCACTCACCCATTTTGGCAAAGTCAGCCCTCCTGAACTCCAGTACCTTTGCCTTTGTATGGCTTGACTCTATTGCTGTGTTTATTGTGAACCATACTGTTCGATGCTCGCTAGTTCCCAGATGGCTACCCACTTCTACATCTGTGATCCTCTCTTCATCTCCATTTGAGAGAACCAGGTCTAAGATTGCTCCCTCTCGAGTGGGCTCCAATACTAGTTGTCTAAGGCATGCCCCCTGTAGGGCATCTAGAATAACCCCACTCTTCGAAGTGGCTGCTGCAACTGCACTCCAGTTAACATCTGGCATATTCAGATCGCCCATTAGCAATATCTCCCCTTTTTCTTCCATACTAAGTATACTTTCTATCATTTCCTTGTCCATGTCCTCCCCCTGAGAAGGGGGTCTGTATACAACCCCTGTGCGGATTGTGGTGCCATTGCTGGTCTCCAAATTTACCCACAGTGCTTCTTCTCCTCCCTGTTTTCCCTTTTGTTCTGTTGCTTTGATTCCTTCCCTTATGTAAAGAGCTACTCCTCCTCCTCTTTTACCCTCTCTGTCCCTCCTGTAGATAGTGTATCCTGGTATGTTTATGTCCCAGTCATGGTTTTGTGTGAACCATGTTTCTGTGACTGCCACAATATCCAGATGTTCCTCCTCCATCAAGGCCACTAATTCAGGAAGCTTGTTACTCAGACTATGGGCATTGGTACACATTGCTTTCCATTTTTTGATGGCTTTACCTTCGGTTGCAGCATCCCCCACTGACCTTTCTACCTTGGTCTTTTTCTCATTTAGTACCCTGTTTTGTAGGGAGAGGCTGGGATTTTCCTGCTGCTTATCAGTGCCTCCCCCCTTGACTAGTTTAAAAGCTTGCCAATGAAGCATTTAAACCGATTGCTCAAAAGACTTGTTCCCTTCCTGGACAGATGCAGACCATCCTGCCAGTATAGGCTGGTGCCCCTCAGGTGGAGACCCAGTCGTCAATGAAGCCAAACCCCTGTGCACCACACCATTTTTTCAACCATTCATTAAACTGCATGGTGCAAAAGTACCCTTGCCTCACTCATGCCATTGACAGGCAGCACCTCTGAGAAGGATACTGTGTGTGCTACTTGTCTTAGGCCCCTCCCCAGTTCTACAAAGTCCTTCTGCACTGCTCTAATCTCATGTTGAGCCAAGTCATTTCTCCCTAGGTGGACAATGACGTCCAGCTCAGACTCCCGTGCAGCTGTTCTCATGATCCTGAGGATGTGCTTCCTGTAGTGTATGTAGTGTGCCTGCTTCCCCTGAGCCAGCCATGTGGTGTGGTGGTGAGGGAGGCTAGCTCCAGCACAGCAGGTACTGGGTTCGGGGCTGGGGATGGGAGGGTTAGAATTTTGCCACTGCCTGCAGCTGTGGGACTTAGTTTTTTTTTACTGACGGACTGTGCCTCCTTCATGACATGCACCTCCCTTGAGGTTAGGAATTTAAAATCAGGTTGGTGTGGGGTGCAGGGGGGGCACAGTACCCCCTCCCACAAAAACACTTATTGTGTGATGGATGTTGGGTCACAGGCAAGTGTATATCGCCGATTTGCCTTTCAGTGATATACACTCGCGATAATAGCGATCACCATTTCATGTTCGCTATTATCACATAGAACCATTTTTTTGTACCTTCTAAAGGTGGCTTTTTTCCCTTACTTTCTCCATGATCCCCCTGCTCACCCAGCTATGCTTCTTGGCCCTAGTCTTCTTACTCTGGACCCTTGTACATGTTGTAGTTGCCTCCTCAATTCCCAGTTTAATGAACTCCCACTTCTGGTTAGTGTTCATATTTGGATGGATCCTGTCCAGATACCCCTGTATTATTTCCTTCATCCTCCCGAAGTCGGCCCTCCTGGAGTCTAACACCCTTGTGCCCATTCCTACTCCCCTGTTCCCCATGTTTGTCATGAACCAAACCAAGTGTTGGTCACTTCCCGCCAGTGGTTCTTCCACCCCCAGCTCCCTCTCAAACTCACCATTCTCCAGCACGAGGTGTACGGTGTTCCCTAACCTGGTTGACTCATTGACCTTCTGCAATAGGAAGTTGTCCTTGAAGGTATCCAGAAGTACCTGCTCCCTCCTATTCGTGGTGGCTGGGATACTCACAATCCACCCCTGGCAGGTTGAAGTCCCCCACAATCACCATGCTGCCCCTCCTGCAGGTCCTTTTGATCTGCCCTGCTAGTTCCCTGTCAAACTCCTCAGTCTGAGAGGGTGGCCTGTACACCACTCCCATCCTGAAGGTCCTATTTTTGGAGTCCTGGAGCTGCACCCATAATGACCGTGCTGCCCCTTCCCCTTCCTCTCTGACACACTTTAGTTCTTCCCTCACATACAGTGTAATCCCCGCTCCTTTCCCTTTTACCCTGTCCCTCTGAAATATCCTATACCCTGGTACTGCCAGGATCCAGTCATGGTAATGGGTGGCCCTTGTCTCAGTGATGGCCACCATGTCCACCTCCCCATTTGCGATGAGAGCCTGTAACTCTGCAGTTTTGTTCCCTAGACTCCAAGCATTCAAGGTTACCACACTCCACCCCACTTTCTTCTCCCATTTCCCTACTTGCTCTCCCTTTCTAGCATTTCATCCTGCCCTCTCCCTAAGTCCCTTGCTGCTGGTATGGGGGGCTAAGCTTGTTCGGCTTCCCTTCCTGTGGATCCTGCCTGACTCCTGCCCACCTGCCACCCACTCTTCTAGTTTAAGTTTTTGTTGTTTGCTAAGTATTCCCCCAGTTTCTGTTTCAATACTCACCTTCCCTCCCCACTCAAGTGTAGCCTGTCCTTAGTTTAGAGATCCTTCCCCTTCCAGGTCCTCCACCCCACCAGCCCATACCCTTTGGACTGACACCATGCTCTTAGCCAAGTGTTAAATTTCTCTATCCTTACCTTCCTTGCCATGCTCGCCTTGGGTACTGGAAACAACTCTTGGAAAGTTACTGATCGTCCTGCCCCCTCACAAATCAGCCCCAGCTCCTCAAACCTCCTCTGGACTATATCTATCATATTTCCAGCCATGTCGTTTGTTCCAAAATGCTGAACTATGTGAGGTTTCTCCCTACCCCTCATAGCATGCTTCAGAACAGATTGACCCACCCTTTCTGCTGTTATGCCTCTCAAGGTCTCCACCCATATGTGACTATGCTTCTCCCCCTTGCTTTCCCATCTGATCCCTTTCAGAAGTGAGTCTCTCTGCACTAGGGTCCCACCCTTATTTTCATGTTTTGCTTGACTGGTCCTTCTTTTATCTCATCCCCTTCCTCTCCATTCCTCCTCCTCCTCCTCCTCCAGTGCAGTTGTACTCTCTTCCAATCCTGTTGTAATTTCCCCTATCTCTGTCCTGTTCTCTGTCTGCCCTTTTCCCTCTGATTTTATCTCCCCATTCCACTGGTCTCCACCTGCTTCCTCCCCCTGATGCATCCCTACCCTTTCCTCATACCTCCCCTACCCCTCTTCCCCACAACTCCCTCACTCGACCTATCCCCCATACCATACCCCTCAACTCCTTGACCCCCTTCCATTCCATTCTCACATTGTCTGTCATCAGCTCCTCCATCCTGCACTTCCCCATCCCATTCCCCAATCCTGCCAGGACTTCAAACCAATTTTGCGATGCCCCTTCACTGCAACTATTTTCTCCTTCCTTCTGCTTGCCGACCCACAGGCTCTGTCCAAAAAAAAAACAATTAGCCAAGGAGTTCTCAGGCAGGGGTTGGTCCAGCCTCTCCCATTTAGAAGCTGCTAGAAGCTTCCACAACTGAAACAGAAACAGAGATCCAGCCCTAGTCAGCCCAGCAGCCAGAAGCTACTGAAATCAAACACAAAGGCAGTAAAATTAACAGAAAATTCCCTGAAATACTTACAGCAACTGAAGATCCAGCCACATCCCCTTACAAGCTGCTAGAAACTTCCACAACTGCAGCAGAAACAAAGGCCTAGCCCTAGTCAGCCCAGCAGCCTGAAGCGACTAAAATCAAACAAAATTCTGGTGCTCTTGGATCTTTCATTGACATTTGACACAGTGGATTATGGGGTGTCATTGGATCATGTGAAGAACTATCATTGCCTCATTGGCACCATCTTGCACTGGTCTGAGTCCTAGTTAACCAGGAGAGTGCAACAGGTTGCTCTAGGGAATTTCACCTTGGAGGCATCTGCATTGTTCTGTAGAGTTCTGCAAGGCTCAATCCAAGCTCCCATCTTGTTCTCTGTGTACATGCTGCTGCTAGGAGAGATCATTAGATGGTACAATGTGGGGTTTCACCGCCATGCAGATGATACCCAGTTGTACCTGTCTTGATCACTTGATAATGCTCCTATGGTTTTGGTACTCAGATGTTGTTTGGAAATTAATGACTTGATGGCATCAAACTGGTTACATCTCATCCCAGGCAAGACGGAGATCATGGTGAGTGAACCTGGTCACCGGAGCTTGTCTGCTGTTCATAGAATGGCTCTCCCTGAACTTGGTGGCCATTCTATTGTGGCAGCAGATACTGTATGGAACCTGGTGGTAATTTGGGATGACAGATTGACATTTGAACAACAGGTGTCTTGTATTGTCTGATCTGGCTTTTGACATCTGCTGAACATCACCAGGATCAAGCTGTATTTAGCCCAGGAGGATCTAGTGACAACCATCCATGCTTTTGTCACCTCTAGGATGGACTACTGCAACACTCTTTACCTAGGACTATCTAGAGGCTTGGTGCATTGAATGCAGCAGGTGCAGAATGCTGTGGCCCAGATGATAGTGGGCTCCTCTCAGAGTGATCACATCATGCCAGTTCAGAATGCACTGCACTGGCTGCCTTTGCATTTGGATATTGCCTTCAAGATCTGCTTGTTAACATGCAATGCCCTATGTGGTCTGGGACTGGGCCACTTGAAAGAGCTCCCTACCACCCAGTCCACCCTCCCCACCCCACTGATGCAGGTCTTCTGTTCATCCCGCCTTTCACACTTAAATCTTCAGCAGAACCTTTGGAGTGTCTGCTCCTGTGCTATGGAACACACAGCCTTCTTATATTCACCCAGCCAGCACAGTGGAGGCCTTTAAAGCTTAATTGAAAACGTTTTTATTTGATCAAGCATTTTTAGAATAATATTAATTTTACTGAATCTGGACTATATTTTGATAGTTATTACATTTAATATGATTTGTAGTGATCTTTGTCTAACTCTGTAAAGCACTCAGAGCCTGTGTGGATTGGGTGCTATATAAATAAACTTTGCCTAAACTATGCTTGCCTGTAATAAATTTGCTTTGCCCAGTGTTCCATATACTTCTTAATCAGTAGCCAGCTCAAAGGGTTTCCTAGATGGAAATAAGTCTGTTTCAGATCACCACCTTTGAACGTCTCTAGAGCAGGTTAAATAAATGACACTAGTAATACTGGCATAGGAGAAACAGTGATGTGTTCCATCTGTATCTTCTTGGTCTTCTCCATTCCACAGCCACTGTCTCAAAGTTTAAAGCTTTGTGCAGACTCTTCAGCAGTGACTGGGAAGAGCAATAATATTCAGGAGCTAAGGCTGTCTGAGTAGGCATACTGTCCTCAGTGTGCGGAGGATACCCTTCAAAATCCTCTGACTCATCAGTGAAGAGATCCAGATGGTATTCTTGCTCATCAACCAACAAGGAAGAGGGAGCAAGTGATCTGAACTGTAGTCCCCATTGGCACTGAGGCTGGCCCTGGTACTGGTAGCAGTGTACAATGGGGATCTGTGCTGGCACTGAAGAAGGAGTCAGCACCAACAGCTGCATCAACCAGTGCATTGACATTGACACTGCTACTGACAGCCATGCAAGCACTGCAGAAAGCATCAGAAGGGTGTGAAGGGCCCCTGTTCATGTGTGCCATTCAGTGACCAAACTGCTCATTGAATATATCTCAAGAAGGCAGAGGGGGTATTGGAGTTGAAGGAGTGAGTCCTGAAGGTGCTGGAAAGCATGGTACAGTACCATAGTTCATTAATGGTGATGAAGGAGGGAACACCAGGAGTCTCACATCTAAGTGAGATGATTGCCTCATGGTAGAATGGTGTGAATCTGATCAGACCTCCATCATCCTTTGTTTTTCTCTTTTTATGTGAGGATGAGGTTGAAGTTTAATGGTCCCTCTAACTCAATTAACTGATCCCTGAAATAAACAAACAAATAAACAAAAACAACAAACAAATAAACAATTCTAATCATGAGCAGGGCCAGGACAGTTTCTTTTTGTGACTACAAGAGGACTGCCTACCCTCCAGGTTATGATATTGCCTGGTACCACAACACTCACCCAGAGAGGAGTGGTGGTGAGAAACAACCTTATATCTAGAGCAACAAGCCTTTTCAGGTGTCATACCCGCCCATATAGATCCAGGGTGCACTCCCAGTCAATCAGTGTTCTCCTTTCCTCTGTGCATGAGGCACTCCTATTCTGTGAAGAGTATCTCATGTGCAGATGTCCTGAAAATGGAATGTTTGGATAAGGATTCTTAAAAAATGTACGTAGTATTGATCAACTTTTATTAATAATATAGTAATATGATCAACATTACCACTCTTACAGTAGTAAGAGTGGTCTCATTTACATTCTTATGGTACCAGAACTGTCATCTTCAACTCATGGTTCTCATACCCTAAGAGTGCATGTGAGACGACTTTCACAACTGTAAAAGTGGTCTTCAGGTGATGTGTTAACATACATAACAGTTTTCAAATATCATCAAATGACTGGACTGTGAGAGAAACTTGAAGATTCAAATACTTAAAACTGTTGAAAACAAGAAAAGCATTTTAAGTTTTGACAGAGAATGTGAAAACTGGCTAGAATGCTATTTGTATGCACACTGGTGTTCTTGTTTGTAATGAGGAAAGTGCTGTGCTTTGATGGCAGGAAAGAATTAACTGAGGCAGTTGGGGCCTGTATCGCTGTATACATTACATGCTCATAGATGATGTTGTGTATCAGTGCTGTGTACTGATGCTGCTGTACCCTAACATTCTGGGTTCTGTGGGGCCCTGACACATCAGGCTCTAAGACCAGTGAGTGGAACTCAATGAGGAAGACTGATTCTTGGAATATGTGCCTTTTTTCCATTGCAAAATCTTTGTTTGGCCCATTGTTTTCTGTGCTCTGTTTCCAGATTCTAAGTGGCAATTATATGTTCTAAGTGAAATAATGTGTTCTAATTAAAAATAAATATCTGAAAATATTTATTTATCCAATTAATTATCAGGTAGTGTGGTATATCAATAATTTTTAAGCTGACTTTCATAGGTCAACCATACTAGGTCTTCATCTTTTACTTATCCCCAAGAGGATGCAATAATTCCAGAGATACAGACCTCCCTTACATAACCTTGCTAACTTCTGATATTGCTCAGATTTTATAAATACTTTGGAATTTATCTTGATAGTGTTCTAATGATTCAACATCATATTACTTCATCTAAGATTTTAATTCAAATGATGTTTTTATGGAAATAAGATGAGCTTAAACATCAGATTAAAAAAAAACAATTTTTTACTGCTCTTTTCCTTTCTAAAATAGATTGCTATATGATAATATAATTTACTGTATTACCACTAAGTCCCTACTTTATTTATTGGACCCATTATACTAATAGAGAATACTGGTTGGGCAACCATGCACAACCAGCCTGCACTGCCACTGAGAGGTTTCGATTCCAACTGACCTCAAGAGTGAAGCTCAAGAGGTCAGTTGGAATCTGAATCTCTTAGTGGCAGCACAGGCTGGTAGGGCATGGTTTTGCTCAACCAGTGTTTTTAACATCGTGAGAGCAAAACACATTGTGAAGTAAAGATTTCAAGACAAAACTGGCAGTAAAAAGGCATCTTTACCATTCATATTTATACAGTTTACACTTAAACATTCAAAACACCATCCGTTCACAAAAGTTGTCCCACTCCTGACTGACACAAAAAATGATTTGTTTAAAAAAAGTCGGTTTCTCAACTAAAGTCCATGTTAGAGAACAAAAATCCACAATGTTCTTAGTTGGTTATTGTCATAGGGAAAAGAAAAACAAATCAGTAAATGTGTTGCTAGTGAGTTTTCTTATTTTTGATTCTTTTTTCTAGAGTCTCTGTTATTATCAACTCTGCTAGCTCCTCCTCCCCAGAGTTTGTATGTTTGATTTGTGTATACTTACATAGGAAACTCCCACTGTACCATTGTCACCTACTGACTACACTCTCCTAGACTTATCATGTCGTACTACAGTGTGCCATGAGTCTTTTGAAAACACTGCCGCAGCCATCTCGTTGATTCAGTTGAGATTCAGCTTTGATGATTGTGTGGTTGTTTTCAGCTGTAGTTAAGGAGCAATAGTTCAAAACATTGGCACCACCATTTCCTCATGCACTGAAAACTATTAAGTGGCAAAATTAGTTTTATTTCAAACTGGAATGACAAACTTATTTCACCAGCATGCACGCTGCTGGTGAATTAAGTTTGTCATTCCAGTTTGGAATATAACTAATTTTGCAACTTAACAGTTTTCAGTGACTTTGTTCATAAGGAAACGCTGGCACCAATGTTTTGAACTGTTTGAACTCTAAAATCTGCCAACCCTTATTGAGCGCCCCACTCTGTTCTGAGAGGCGCAGATAAAAACTCTTTGGAAATGTACTTAAAGGAGCATGTGAGCTTGTGGGCACTGAAAGATCATGGAACGTGGTTGTACCACAGTAGGAAACAACTGCATTCCATGACCTTTGCACTGTGGTACAACAGCATTCTGGTAAGCAGAGAAATCAATGCAGAGCAAGTACTTTCTGTAGACTTTAATACGCTCATTTATTTTTATTGAAAAAAACTGCAATTATAAAAAATGTGCTCTTAATTAACTGAACTAATTTCCTTTCAGTGCACTCTACAACAACTTTGTTCTGCTGACTCTGCATGATATGATTAGTTACACCTAAATTCTCTATTAAGGATGTTTTTCCTCCTTTATATTCTGAATTACTCTTTCATACTTGGTCCACCCTTCAGAAAACTCTGAAGTTACATTCCTTCATCACCATTGTAAAATTGAAACACTTACATTTACAGAACCATGTGCTGTTTTTCAGAATATGTTAACAGTTTGCTTCTGCACCATTGAACTGATTTTGATTCTCTATGTTATGTTTGTTTTGTGTTTTTTTTTGTACAATAATAGCTTTGTACCAAATATGAACATTTGTATTGGATGCAGTTCTAAATGGGCCTTGTGCTCAGCATGCTTACCAACAAAATAAATAAAAATTGAAATTGAAGTTGTTAGTGTTATACTACCACTTTCCTAAGGCTCCATGCACTTTACAGCAAAAACGGTTATGAAAAAGCATACAGTCTTCTGGTTTCTCTCTGATTAAGTGTGGTGCCAGGAAACTTGAAAGTGACCAATGTGGTCCTCATCTTCAAGAAGGGGGAAAAGAGGGAGTTTACTTGTAGTTGACACCACACTATGGTACACCATAATAGACTACAGAATTTATATGTAGCTGATATGTGTCACAAAATTGCTACCAGGTATTTTAGAAGAATTCTAAAAATGGATTTGTTTTTGTTTAGATTGCACTTTATAGTTCTTTAAAAAAACTGTGGCCCCTGTAATCATTGAATGTCACCATGTTAACCACTTACAGAAACCTGTTTATATGTACAGTAGCTGGCATTCACTGACAGTTGCAGTTAGTGTTTTATTTCTAAAAAGTGAATATATATATAAATAATTCCACTTAAAAACCTATATCACCAAAAACAAGTAGTGCAAAGTAAAACTTGTTGTCAAAGTTTTTCTATAAGCTTGGTTTGTACTTTTTGTGGCAACTACAGTATTCAAAGGGATCATAGTAGTATATGAACCAAGACAGGCAATAGCAGGTATGCATTATGCCCTTAACTCAAAGGGAGTGGCCTCCTATAGCATGTGTAACACAGTATATATCTAAGTGATTCTTAAAGGTGGCCATGGCATTGCTTATTAACTCTATGCAATCTCCAGTTTGCAGCATAGTGCATTTTACCTACATGTAATCACTCTCAATGTTGGACCTGGGCAGCTAAATGCCAGTCAGCCTGACATCAGTCTTGGACATGGCCTGGAATCCATTATCAACAACAAAATAATAAATCACTTGATTGAGGCCAAGGTCCTCAATCCACTCCCCATGGCAGTATAAGGGGCAAATAATGCCTAACCAGTATTATCACATTTTGAGAATGGGTGATGGATTGCTAATTGACTTGGAGGCAAGAAGCAGAGGGTTGTGGTTAATGGACACTACTGAAAGTAGAAAGAGGTAATGAGTGGCATCCCACAGGGATCAGTGCTGGGGCCACTTTTTTCAAAAGTTTTCATCAATGATGTGGAAGCTGGAGTCTCCAACTGGCTGTTTAAGTTTGCTGATGACACAAACTGGTCTATGGTGGTGGGCTTCCTTGAGGATGTGACAAACTTTAGGAGGGTCTAAACAAGTTGTACAACTGGAAATTGGTTAGGGGATAGACAACAGAGGATAGTGGTAAATGGAGTTCACTCCAAGGAAGGGTGAGTGACCAGAGGGGTCCCTCAGGGATCAGTGCTGGGACCTGTTCTCTGTAATGTCTTTATAAGTGACATTGTAGCAGAGCTGGAAGGGAAGAGCTGTGTCTTTTTGGATGACACCAAGATTTGCAATAGGGTAGACACTCCAGGGGAAGTGCAAAGGATGAGCAAAGACCTAAGAAATTTAGAGAAGTGGTAATGCGTATGGCAGCTGGGTTTCAATGTGAAAAAGTGCAAAATAATGCACTTAAGGCACAGAAACCTGGAGCAGAGTACAAAATGAGTTGAGTAGTATTGACTACCACCAAGCAGGAAAGAGACCTAGGGATAATCATATCAGATGACCTTAAGGTGGCCAGGCAGTGCAACAAGGCAGTTGGAAGAGCTAGAGGGATGATGGGGTGCATAGAAAGGAGTATCATCAGCAGAAAGTGGGAGGTGGTGTTACCTCTGTATAGATCTCTGGTAAGATACCTCCAAGAGTACTGTGTGCAATTCAGGAGACCACATCTCTGGAAAGACATAGACAAAGCAGAGGCAGTCCAGAGAAAGGCAACTAAAATGGTACAGGGTCTGCATCAAAAGCCCTATGAGGAAAGACTATAGGACTTCAATATGCATACCTGGAAGAGAGGAGGGAAAGTGGGGATATGATAGAGATCTTTAAATACCTTACAGGGGTAAATAACGTACAGGAGAGAAGTGTTTTTCAGAAAAAAGTTGCTCAAGGACAAAGTGACATGCCATGAAGCTGGAGGGAAGTAGATTCAGGGCAGATGTTAGGAAGTACTTCTTCACAGAAATAGTGATGGATTCCTGGAACAATTTTCCATCGAAGGTGGTGGGGGGCAAAGACAGTGGTGGAGTTTGTTGTGTCGTTGTTGCTTATTGATGTTTATTCTATTACTTATTGTAACAGTCCATTCACAGTTGAGAGAGTCCTGGAAGATCTTACAAAACTGAAGGTGGACAAAGCAGTGGGGCCAGATGGCATACACAAGAGGATATTAAGGGAGCTGCAGAAGAAACTGGCAGCACCTCTGGCAGCCATGTTCACCAAGTCCCTGAACAGGGGACTAGTACCAAAGGACTGGAGGAGGGCACATGTAGTCCCTCTGCACAAAAGTGGTAGTGGGGAGGAGGTGGGGAACTATAGTCCAGTCATACTCACCTCAATGGGGGGAAGATCATGGAGGCACTGCTAAAAGAAACAGCAGCACACCTGAAATTCAATAGTGCCCAGGATCTGAGGCAACATGGATTCACAGCAGGAAGGTCATGTCAAACAAATCTGATAGATTTTTTTGACTGGGTGATGAAGGAATTAGATGGGGGGGGTGGTGGACATTGCCTACATTGATTTCAGCAAGGCCTTTGACACCATCCCACATAAAAGGCTTCTTAACAAGATGTGTAGTCTTGTCATGAGGTACAAGGTGGTAGACTGGGTTAGGAAATGGCTAACAGATAGGAGGCAGAGGGTGGTGGTAAATCGTATCCAATCCGGGGAAGGGGTGACCAGTGAGGTACCTCAGGGATCAGTCCATGGGTCAGTCCTGTTCAAGGTCTTCATTAGTGACATTGTGGAAGGGCTGGAGGGAAAATTCTGCCTGTTAGCAAATGACACCAAGATCTGCAACAGGGTGGATACTCCAGGAAGGGTGGAGAAATGAGGAGGGACCTGGGGAAGCTTGAAAAATGGTCTGAGGTGTGACAATTGAGGTTCTATGCAAATAAATGCAAAATAATGCACCTGGGGTGAGGGAGTCCTGGGGAGAGCTACAGGATGGAGGGAGGGGTGCACTCGGGACAATCAAGCAACTGAAGCACAAGCAGCTCACCTGAGTAGCTGAGGAAGCCAAATCTCCAGCCTGATAACTTTCGAGGCAGCTCCCCCCCCCCAAGCTAGGCACTAGGGACAATCAAGCAACTGAAGCACAAGCAGCTCACCTGAGTAGCTGAGGAAGCCAAATCTCCAGCCTGATAACTTTCGAGGCAGCTCCCCCCAAGCTAGGCACTCGGGACAATCAAGCAACTGAAGCACAAGCAGCTCACCTGAGTAGCTGAGGAAGCCAAATCTCCAGCCTGATAACTTTCGAGGCAGCTCCCCCCCCAAGCTAGGCACTCGGGACAATCAAGCAACTGAAGCACAAGCAGCTCACCTGAGTAGCTGAGGAAGCCAAATCTCCAGCCTGATAACTTTCGAGGTAAAGAGAGCCTCTTCTCTTCATCTGGACGCCTGCAGAGGGGTGCTACCTGATGAACACTTATATTTTATGAACTTTGTTCCTGTTCACCACTGGGTGGGCTTGTTATTTGATTCTCTTTGTGCTACTAATGCTGAAGTGTAAAGCTAGGGACTGACTGGCTTTTCTAGAGTTGCCTTGCTGATTTCATCTTAAAGCCAGATATGCCAAGCAGCTGATATAGATCAGACTTGTTTAATATGGTGGTATTTGGAGCTAATTGCTGATTTCATCTTAAAGCCAGATATACCAAGCAGCTAATATAGATCAGACTTGTTTAATATGGTGGTATTGAGCTAATTGTGCTTGTTACTGAAGGCATTAGGTTAGCTGGGTCCTAGTGTGACCTCATTTTGGAATAGCCCTGTTTGCTTAGAGTGGAGCTCCTTTGTGTAAGTCACAACATATTCTCCCCTGCATAGTAATGAGAGGCTTTGTTTTCTCCACAACATAGGCAGCTCCCCCAAGCTAGGCACTCGGGACAATCAAGCAACTGAAGCACAAGCAGCTCACCTGAGTAGCTGAGGAAGCCAAATCTCCAGCCTGATAACTTTCGAGGTAAAGAGAGCCTCTTCTCTTCATCTGGACACCTGCAGAGGGGTGCTAGCCCGACGGCGCTTGCACCGTCTGCCCCACCCGCCCCAACCACCCTCCCACCCAGGGGCGGCTGTCAATTTAAGGATCCACCCCGTGACATCACATCCGGTGATATCACGTCCTGTTGCCCAGAACCTATCTCCCCACTTTCCCATTTGCAGGTTATACCTGCTGGCCACTAGAGGGACCCATGCCTCACTACTTCCTACCTCACCTAGGTTAGCACTACTTCCTGGGATCTTGATCACCACAATGTATTGGTCTCTGCCTCATGCTCTGCCTGTGCCTATCCCCACTACCAGTGCACTTACCCACTTACCCATCTGCTAGTCCACACTGTGCCCTGGCACCCTCCCTCCCTTGCTCCTGAACCTCCTCTCCTGCCCCTTGGGACCTCGTGTGTCTCTGTCTCCCTGCCCTCCCCTAGCTTTCTCTCACCTCAGGCACATCTGGGTGTCTTATTCTTGCTTTCCCTCCTGTACCTCCCTGCCCACCCCTGCTCCCTTAGCCTCCCTCCCTCCCTCTCATGTCAATCATAGGAAAACCTCTCACCATCTCCCAGCCAGGTGTTAGTCATGCTACTACTCCTGTCAGGAACATTCATCAAACCCTGGCCCGGTTCCCAGGAGCTCCCCAACTTCGCATCACAGGCCTATGCATGGTCTCCATGAATATCTGTAGCCTCTAAAAAGTTTGACTCACTCACAATGCCTGGTCACATCAATTAACCCTGATGTCATCACCCTGGTTGAGACTTGGCTGTCAAAATCCTCTCCTGACTCCCTAGTCTCCCTTTCTGGTTTCACCCTTTTCCGGTCCGACCGTGTTGGGAGACGGGGCGGCGGCTGCGCTATTTATGTCAAGGAATCTCTCCCCGTATTAGCCCTGCCCACTCCCATCCTTGACTCCAGGGCCCAGGCGCTTACGCTGAAACTAACCCCTGACCCTTTAAAGGGACCCATTTATCTGACTACTGCATACGTGCCCCCCAGGGACCAAACGCAGGCCATTGTCTCTCTTACAGAATACCTTACCTCTCTACCTCCTTCCACTGATCAAATTCTGGTGGGTGACTTAAATGTCAACTGGCTCAGCCCCTCCTCCTCCTCTACTGAGACTCTTTTCTGCAATAGACCTAACGCAACTAGTTACCCACCCTACCAGGGCTAACCCCAAGAGAGGCTCCAGTACCCTGCTTGATGTGGTACTCACCAACCGCCTTAATCGGATCCCCAATGTACAAGTCCTCCCAGTCTCTCTCAGCGATCACTCCCCCATTCTATTCCACTGGTCAACCTCAGTCCCAAACCCATAGCACAGTCCACATGCCGGGCAAGCTCTAATACCTGGTGGACTGATAAAACTTAAGGAACTTCTGTCCCAAATTGACTGGTCTCTTATACAGGCAACTCCTGACATTGACACAGCTCTCTCCTTCTTTACCCAAACTTTTAATAATGCCTGTGATATCTTTGCCCCAGTGTTGACCCGCCGTTCTAAAAGGAAGAATGCCCCCTCGGTTACCCCAGCTTTGATCCACCAGCTCAAACATAGGGACAACCTATGGCACCCTGCCATTGAGATTGGCCGGCCCAATGACAGGCGGTTATATGCTGCCGCCCGAAACAAGTGCACTCGGGCCATCAGAAAGGCCAAGTCTGAGCACTATCGGTCCTCACTCACTGCCTCATGGGGGAATCCCAGAACATTCTGGGATAACATTAAACAGTTAAATGGGAATGCACACTCCCCACCCACCCAGATCAACATTAATGGTGTGATCTCCTCAGACCCAGCCCTCATAGCCAACCACCTCAACACCTCATTCACTGACCTTAGCCCTGTCCTCCCTACAAATTTTTTTGTCCCTCCTCCCCTAGCACCTGCTGTAAATCTTTCTCACCCTTATTTTCTCCTCCACTGTGTTTCTGCCCAAGAACTTAGGCCGCACCTTGTCACTGCCCTCAAGAGTAATAGTACAGGCAGTGACACCCTGGATCCATGTATCCTACGGCTGGTCTTAGACACAGTCCTTACCCCAATCACATGCCTCATCAACCACTCTCTTTGCCTGGGGAAGGTTCCAACTGCCTGGAAAGTCACCACTGTCACCCCTATCTTTAAAGGTGGTGATAGGACTGTGGCTGGAAACTATCGACCGATCTCCATTCTCTCTCCTCCTCTCCAAGGCCTTGGAAAAGTGGTGGCCTCTCAAATCTCTGACTACCTCCACCTACAATGTCCTTTGTCCTGAGCAGCGTGGCTTCCGAGCGGGCCACATACCAACACACGCCTCCTAGAGTTCTCCAACTTTCTCCACTCCTCCTTAGACACTGGTTCTCTGGCTGGTGCTGTCTTCATTGACCTCTCAAAAGCTTTCGACACTGTCTCCCACCCCCTCCTTCTTGATGCCCTTAGTCTCTCTGGTTTTGCTGCTGGGCCTATCTCCTGGTGCACCAGTTATCTGTCTGACCACTCATAGCATGTAAAAATTAATGGGACCTACTCAGACATCTGTCCCATCTTTTCTGGGGTTCTCCAGGGCTCTATTCTGGGCCCCTTACTATTCTCCCTTTACCTTAACACCCTTCCACGCTCTTGCTCGGGGAACATTCTATTGTACGCTGATGATGCAGTCATCTTTGCCTCAAGTCGTAACCCTACTGCCCTCCAGGACTCGCTGCAGAAGTCCTTCACTGAAGCCGAGGGCTGGTTCAAGGAACATAGATTGGTGATAAATCTTAAAAAAACCAAAACCATGTCCTTCACTCATCCCCAAACAAGTCCTGCAACTTCAAACTCCTCATTCACTCTGGGTCCTCATTCCCACTGAACAAGTTTGCTCTTATAAATACCTAGGGATCCATTTTGACCCTCCCTCTCCTTCCATGGACACATCACTGCCCTAGCCACTGCCACTAATATCCGATTGGGCATCTTACATCGGTATAAACACTGCCTCCCGAGGCTCTTCGACTCGCAGTCACCTCCTCTATCCTGTCCCTAGTGGACTATGGACTGCCGGTGTATGGTGCTGCTGATCAGACCGCACTCCATAAAATTCGCAGTACTCTGAATAAGGCCTGCAGGTTAATTACTGGAGCACCTAGGATGACACACACCTGTCTACTGTATGCTAAAGTGCTGGTACTTGATCTCGACGAGCGCCTCAAATATCTTACCTGTACCCTTACAAAAAAGACCCTCCTGGGCTTCTCCCACTAGGATTGACCACCACCATACGCCGCCTGTCCCACTAGTTCATACTGACCTCTGGGAAAACCTCTTGTTATCCCTAGAGCTAGGACCTCTCACAGCCAAAGAGCCTTCAGCTTTAGGGCCCCTCCTGGTTCAACACACTGCCCTCCATCTCCGCTTCTCCAACTATATCGCGGCTTCAAAATTTCCTTTACGTAACCACCTTATTAACACCCGATGCTGTAACTTCCACTAGTCAAAGCCGTACTCAATACTTATGACAAAGCTTGTTACTAAGCTGCTAAGGACGACATAACTCTGGTATTGTTTGCATCCATCCTACCTGTACCAGCTTGTTTGTATCTATGTCTTAATTTTACTGTTATACTTATGTGTTGTACTGCTATACTGTGTATTTTGGTTTATCTTACTGTGACAATGTACCTTTGTAAATGAGCCTGTGGCTCAAAGGTTTTCCAAACTGCTGTTTAAATAAAATAAAAAAATAAAATAAAATAAAATAAATGATCACCAAGGAAGAAAGAGACCTGGGAGTGATCGTTTTAGTTGACCTAAAAGATTCAAAGCAGAGTACAAAGGCTGCAGGGAGGGCTAGTGGCATGCTAGGATGCATAGGCAGAGGTATCACTTGCAGAAGGAGGGAGGTGGTGATGCCATTGTATAAAACACTTGTGAGGCCTCACCTGGAATACTGTCTGCAGTTCTGGAGGCTGCTCCTTCTTAAGGACATTGGCAAGGTGCAGGTGGGCCAAAGGAGGGCAACCAAGATTGTACAGGGATTGCACCACAAAACATATGAAGAGAGATTAAAGGACCTCAATATGTACTCGCTGGAGGAGAGGAGGAAGCAGGGGACATGATAGAAATATTGAAGTACCTCAAGGGCATAAACAATATGTAGGGGGGGACATATTCCAATGTAGAAGGAGTACTAGAATGAGGGGGCAAGATATGAAATTGGAGGGGGGCCAATTAAGAGGAAATGTGAGAAAGTTTTTTTTTTTTCACAGAGAGGGTGGTGGACACATGACATGTTCTGCCACAGGAGGTGGTGGGAGCGAGCACAGTGGAGAGATTTAAATATCTCTGGGACAGACAAAAGGTAACCTTAGAAGTGGGAAGGAAGGACAAAAAGCCACTGACCAGATAGGGTCAGAGGCTATAAACGAGTATAGGGCTTATGGATAGAATGGATGGGCCTGGTGGTCCTTATCTGCTGTCAATTTCTATGTGTCTAGGTTTCAGTCCCTAGAAGGAAGTTCAAGTTGATTACATTCTTCACATATGCAATTTTTAAAAGGCATAAAAAGAAACACCTAGTATTATTATTGTATCTATTGTAACAAAACTGTAATTGAACTGTAACTTTTTTGTTTGTAAGTACTGTGTCCCTTGTACTACTGTTCTGATGTCCTCTTTGTGATGAGGTACCTTTGTAAATGAGCCTCTGGCTCAAAGGTTTCTAAACTGATGTTTAACTAAATAAATAAATAAATAAATATTACAGTCATATAAAACAGAAACACATTAAAAGATTCCCTGCTACAGTATATTATCATAATACTTACACATTAAAAAAGGACCCTTACCACTTAACACATGCTATGCAAAGATACATCTTCTTTCAAACCCAGATTTCCCTAACATACATTTAAGCACATTAAAAATGTTTTTGTCAGTCTTCCACACAGCAATTTAAAAATTTCAAATTGTTATCCATTAATTATATCTTTCTTCATTTATTTCCAAGGTATTGAATGGAAAAGGATTTTTCATAAGTCTGAGTTCTAACCTTTAGTTTTTGCCACCTACTCTGTGTTCGTAATTGACTTTCTGTAGTTTCTTTAGGTGGGAATAATTTACAGAATCTATGATTAGGATCACATATTTTTTCAAACATGTCTCTGGTGATCTTTTCTCTTCTTTCTTCTAACCTTTGCAATTTGCACTTTTCTAGTAACTCTTTTTAACTAATCTCTTTGGCATATATAACCTTCAATGCCATTTTCTGCACTTTCTCAATTTCCTCCTTTTCTTTAATAGTTAGCCCTCCATGACACACAATTGCCACATATTCTGTTATGTGTCTTATAATGGTTACATAAAAATAGACTAGATCATTTCGATTAAGATCTGCCCTTTTTAACATGATTAACCAATATAGTCGAGTGTTCACCTTTATTATCATACTAGCAACTTGCTCTCCCCATCGAAAATAATTTTGAAAAATAATCCCTAGTAACTTTACTTCACTATTTCCAACTGTACCCCCACACAACACTAAAGGAGAAATATCATTCCATTTACTTTGCCTACCATATCAAATTTCTTTTGTTTTGTCAGGATTTGCTTGCATATAATTTCAATTTGACCATTCTTCGATGTTCTTAAGGTTACTATTCATAGTACTTTCCACTTCACTCAAAAAAGCATCTGTTACTGTCACGGCATCCACATATGTTGTACACAGCCCACAAGTCTGCAAATTTATCATTAGTAAAAATAATCGCATGCCCGATATTGTGCCCTGAGGGACACTTCCTGTCACACAATCCACCTCTGAGTTTTGCCCTTTAATTTCTATCCACTGTGTTCTTCTCTCCAAAGAATTATCAAGAATACATGGGATAGGTACAAGGGAATTATAGACTATAGTGAAGGGGGGATGGTAAATCAAGTACAGTATGTGGTAACAGTGTAGGCAGGGAAATGGACAGAATGGGTGGGCCACACGGTCCTTATATGCCATCAAATTCTATGTTACTATGTTTCTGTCTTTCTCTTGAAGTCTTAGATTCAATGTAACCAAATGAAAGGTGCTACAGTTGAGCGGGGGGCACCGGCATGATTTACAAACTGTGTGCAGCTCCTCTTGTTGCAGTGGAGGATGAAAATGACCTGAGTGTTATAATATACAAGTTGCTAATATATGATAAGAAGTGAGCAGCTGCTATAAAGAAGGCTGAAAGAATACTGGTGTGAACAGCAGAGCAGAAAAAGTAATCCTACCACTTTACAAGGCACTGGTCATGTACCACCTCGATTACAGTGGGCAGTTCTGAGCTCCACAAAACAAAAATGACATTGAGGCAGTGGAGAGGGTGCACTACATGGTACACTAAAATGATAAGGGGATA
The DNA here is from genome assembly GCA_016271365.2 of Neoceratodus forsteri. Taxonomy (NCBI): domain Eukaryota; kingdom Metazoa; phylum Chordata; order Ceratodontiformes; family Ceratodontidae; genus Neoceratodus; species Neoceratodus forsteri. The sequence continues at coordinate 695,318,875 of CM057451.1, read as the reverse complement.
TGAAGGATAAAAGCTATGAGAAGAGACTGGAGGCCCTCAAAAATTTTCACCTAAAGAAAAGGAGGTTGAGGGGAAATTATCTCAGTCTTCAACATACTGAAGGGTAACGAGAGGGCTATACAGACAGAAATGTTTCATATGGTGCTCTCTGCAGGATGCAGGGACACTACCTGATGATCAAAGGTGTTAAATACAAGGGTAACATTATAAGGCACATCTTTGATCAAATGAGGGAATCCAGAACAGCTCCACTACACTGAGAGGATGTGGAGAACAATTCAGATACAGTACTCACAGGCAGAATTCCACACTCCTCAACTGTACAAAAGCAAGGCTTTTATTCACAAGATTCCAACAAGGTTAAAAAGCTGCCACCATACAATGCAGTTACACGCTAGTTGCAAATCGGAACACTGACAGGTTTTGTACTATGGTACGTCATCAGGAGGGTGACGCACTATATTACGAAACCAGTCGGGGTTTCTATTTACAACTAGGCTGTAACTGCATTGTATGGCAGCAGCTTTTTAACCTTGTTGGAATCTTATGAATAAAAATCTTGTTTTTGTTCAATCGAGGAGTGCAGAATTCTTGCTGAGAGTACCTCTTTAATCAGCCTACTAGTGAAGACAGTGAACATGAAGACAATAAAGGCCATCAAAGTCAGCCTGGGCAAATTTCTGATCTCCAAATACCCAGGCTAGTAGGATGGATGGGATATCATTTTAATTTAGCACTTGTTTACACAGAATATGTGTTGATCCCTGCTTATGAACTGGGGGAGAGGGGGACCAGACTTGACTGACTTAGTGTCTCTTCTGACCTTAAATTACTATGTTACTATGTAAGACAAGAAACTGTACCTATGCACATAAAAAGTTACTCAACAAAAAAAATTCAAAAACAATATATTAGCTCAAACGCTGACAAATGCAGTAACATGAGTTTTTCAAACTGAGGGAATTTCCAGCTTTCCTGCCTAACCAATGGTATGACCATTTTGGCTGCCAATGTTCTAGTTATTTACTCACTTATCTTTATTTGTTTTAATAGGCAAATGTTCAAAAGAATATTGTTGCCAAGTAGCTGTCCCAGATTATAAATTATCCAAGAAAACCTTTCAAAATAAAATACTCAGACACAAACCAGTTTTTATTACATAAAGCTCTGTGAGTTTAATTCCTTACGTTGTTTACTACTGCTTAAAAATAGAAACTTTGTCCCCTGATTTCATCTTATCCCCTTGATTTTCTCTCCACTAAATTCACAATGTTTTGTTTCTGATATCACGGTCTGTTTCTGTGAGAATATTAATTTAATTGTATTTATTTATTTATTTTATTTAGTGGTGACTGGGAAAGGCAGGCTAAACAATACTACCTATTTTTGACCTTCTCCTGGGGGAGAGTGCATCTGATGCTGATCAACTGAAACAAACTGACGTTAAACTAGGATTGAGCAGTTGGTTTTTTAGTGAATGGGGGAAATTTTTCCAGGACACTGCTGAAATTCTCCTACTCTTCCTGAAGGAGTGTTCTTTGCTTTCTGCAGGAAGATGGCGAGGCTTGAGACAAGAGTGAGATGGTGGCCTCGGTGGTGTAGACTGCTGCCCTAGCTGCCCGTAGTAGATTGGAAGCCCCTATGATAGGGTATACTAAGGATGTGACTTGTTCTGCTAACCCAGGGACTATTTCAGTTCTGTTACATTTTGTAAAGCCTGAACAGGACATCCCTGCGGGAAAAGACACTTCTCTGGCAGTAGCAGGACAAATGTTTAGCATCCCTGCTGCAGCTGATGAAGTTGAAGATCTGGTGATGGTCCAGGTTATAGATGACAGGTAGGTATCAGCACCAAAAATGGATGTTATTGCAAAGGACTCACTGTTGATCAGGACTGAGCAAGGTGGCATCCGGATGCTGGGACTGAGTGAACTGGAAACCACAGCATCTGGAGAATTGGTGGAGGAGTTGGTGCCAGAAGTAGAGATGAGAGCGAAGAAGGCAGCTTTGCTTCAATTGCTCTCTGAAACAGGAGGACAGTTTTCAGTGAGAGAAGCTTCACATTTGACTCAGGTTGCAGCTGCAAGGAGCACCGTTCTGCATGCAGCAGCTACAACAACTAAGATGGAAGGTCTCAGGTATAGGGACAGAACTAGTGGGACACACACAAACCTACAATAAAGATGGATCAGGTGGCAGCTATCACCCCACTCCAGTCCAGGGCCATGTTGTGGCTACTTCAGGAACTGGCTATCAGGGAACACAGCAACAGAAGACATGTCCTGCCCCACAAAGCCTAAAGTCACTGAGTATGAATATGCCTACTACATGCACTAGCTCTGATACTGTCTTAACTGTTCCTGATACTGTGAGTTACAAAAGGTCAACTTGCTGCTTTCCAGTACAGAGATGCTCAGTTGTAGCCAGTGAACAGGTGACATGTCATTGTACTCTGCTGTTCCTGACAAGCTGGCCCTGCTTCTTCCCCAATAGTGTAAGTGTTAATGGTCACTGGGGCTGAGACTGATAGTGGGTAGCCACCACAGAAAGAGGAGCAACAGACCTCTGAATCAGATATTTCCATGACACAGTTGATATGGCATGAGGTTTATCCTAGGTTTGAGGTGGGTAAAAAAGGGGAAATACTTTGGGTATAAACACCAAAGGGAAAAAGATGGGGGCTGCCCCATACTCTAAATATGACATTGATTTTGCTCTATAGAGTGCAGGGTGGGATGGCTCAGGATGGAGTCCAGGGCCATCTCCCATTAGATGTAGGCTACTGAGTAGCAATATGCCTATAGCGCTCAATGAAAATGGTTCAGAGGCACAGGATGCTGATGAAAATGCATTTCCACAAGTACAGAATCAGACATTAATGCCTACGTCTCCTGCTGATGAGTCACAAGGTCAGACCTTGGTTGGGGGAAGGGACAATCACTTGGAGATAGGAAACACCTTTTCTTTGGATGTGCTGGACACCTTTTGATTTGTCCCTCTTTGGGAACCCAGATGATTTAAAGTGGGGTCTGGGGGCAGTTCACCAGCTGTTACAATCCCTTCCAAGGAGGTGAGGGTAAGGAACACAGAAAACAGTCAGGAGGAGCCACACATAAGATTCCCTCAGCAACCAATATCTCAGAATAGGAATAGTTCATTGCCCCTGAGTGTGCATGATTCAGTTATAGGACAAAATAGGAATCAGGCCACAGAATCCAAGAATGATATTCCAGTTGATGCGACAAACCATGTGGAACTAGGCAGTCAGCCTCCTGAGCTGGCTTATCCTGCGACCGGGTCTGATTCAGATAGTACTTGACAAATGAGTTCCCCCAGGCACAGTACATCCAGTGATTAGGTAAATCATTGCCCCCCCTGCATGACCAGACACATCCTCACCCCCTTTTATGAACACAGGTGGTATCTGGACTACTTTAAACCACATACAGAGATGGTCTCAAGACATAGTGCTGTAAGAATACACTACAAAGGGGGTAGAGAGGAAGGTCCTGATAGGGTGTTTATGTCCTGCTCCCTCCAGAAAGCCAAGATGTTTTTTTTTTTGTCTCAGAGATATTTGCTCTTATACATTCTGTGGGAGAAACCTAGTATGATGCAAGTTTCAAGTCCCTAGCAATCTTGGACCACTTTTAGAAGAAATATGCCATCTTGAAGGATATTCCAGTATGGTTCCCATTTTATGTGGTCTCTTTAGCAAAAGTGGCTGTGAAGATAACAACTATCTTGTTCAAAAATTAGGTGATCAGTATAAATGCTATTTTATACTGGTTTAAACAAAGGTGCACAGTACTTGGGAATCCAGAACTGATGACTAGTTCTGAATGTATCGAAACTGAAGGATAGAAAATAAAGATATGGCTGTTGTACTCAGAGTCTAGGATCCAGCAGCTGTCAATTGCTTTTTCCTGAAGAAAAATTGGAAGCTGATCTTCTACCAAAAGCAGCCTAATGCATGCTACAAGTGAAGCTGACAAACCCACCTCAGTAGTGAATGCAATAAGATCCAATGCAGTCTACATACAGAACTCGGTCATGCTAGTGCACAATGTCAAAAGGCAATGAAGTGCTATTTAGGTGATGATCCGCGACACTTTTATTATTCTTGTCTCTGGGCAGTGTATAATAAAGTAGATTCAATGAACCAAGCAGAGCATTATTACTACATCAATTGGGCACACTGTGCTGGTCCACAGAAAGAAGAAAGGCACACACAGAACGGAGCACAACCCCCCCCCCTTCCCCAGACAACCACAGAATGATGACATGATAGCAGCCCTGGAAATTGCTTTGGAGATTGTAGTTGAAACACAGGAAGAGGGTATTGAGCTGAACAAACCAATGGAAGATGCTCACCCTCCCCAAGATCAAGAAGTAGAAGAATAACATAGGCCGGATCTTTTGGCCAAGGAAGAGGTAGCCACTCCATCTGGGTCAGAGATTATTTTGGCTGTTCCCCTCTATAGCAAGTGACTTGGAGCATAGCCAGGCATTGGAACCAGAAAAGATGGAAGTCTCAGTATCCTCTCCTTACACAGCAGGCATGCCTCCTCCATCAATGCCAGTCACTGAGAATCTGCAGTTAGTGACTAGATGAAGAAGAACCAGAAGGCAACCCAAACTGAAGCTGACCAAACTGGAAGATATTCCTTTTAAAAATAAAAATTTAATTCTTCAGAAGCAGAAAGACTTTGAATGGGTCCTCAGTCACCTCTTCCCAACATGACACATCATCTGAAAATGAAAGAAGCTCAACAGATCTGTAATCCTCAAAGAAAAGAAAATCTACCAGAAAGGATGGTGAAGATGACCTAAGAGATGGCTTATTGGTTGTTTATTTCTTTTCTCTTTTTGTTTATGGGGGACTGGTCCACAAGTTTTCTGCAGGAACTGACAATACTAATAGTATCAAGAATGTCAAATTCTTGTTAGTGTCTTTAGGCCTCCAACAAGATATAGACTATGGTGTTGCAGTTCTTCAGGACATGAGGTTGAACACCTGTAGGGTAATTTGCAAAGTCCAAACCCTTTGACCACATGGGCCATCCGTCTGATTATTGTGGGAGGAGACATTGTTCCAGAGTAGAGATGTATAGCTAATAAGGTTTGTGGAACTTGTTCCTGGGAGGATTTTACTCATTATTGTGTTGTTCCATAACTTGTAGCTTCATTTAATTACTTTGTATGCTCTGCAGCTTAAGGCTGAAAGTGTGGAATGGTTTAAATTGATCCAGCCTTCTTCTACATAGGACCAGAGGAATAATATGGGGGGTTGGGGTGGGGGTAACTGTTGACTGTTCCCTTAAGGTAAAGGGGCTCAGGTGTCAAAAATTTAAAGTGACACTCATTGTCTGAATGGCATCATTTTTAAAGCTGGGTTGATGGCTGCTGCTTGTGTATCTGAAGGTCTGGGAGAACACACCATTTTCAAAGGTAAACTGTCTACCAGGATAGATTACATCATTTGTTTCCCCTGTCTGGCCTGTATACAGGTCCAGACTATACTATTTGTTATCTCAGATCACAAATTGGTAACAGTTGCATTTAGGGCGGTTCCAGGGAATTCGTTTGGGCCAGGAATTAGAAATTTGAATGTGGATCATTCAGAAAGTGACACCATCATCTAAACATTACACCATTTAATTCAAGCAAAAAACACAACAGTGGTGCTATACAACACCCTCACTTGACTGATAAGAGGATATTAAAATTGATCTTAAAGCTTTTTTCCTCACAAGGAAAACATTGGCAACTGAAAAATATTTGAAGTATTTGAATTTGAGATGGCAATTTCAGAAACTATTGAGTTTATTTGAGATTACTGGGAATAATTTCTCTTATATAATAGGGGTTTGCTGATAAGTTATCTGATAAAACCCCAGATCACCACTAGAGGGCAACAATCAATGAATGACGTGTACACAGTGGAAAATGGAAAAGTTATCAGTACTCTCGCTACACAACACCTGATATCTCCACCGTGTACATGTCAAGATGTAAAAGAAAAAAAACTGGCACACTACATTTTTACGGTGCTCTGCTCCCCACCCAGAAAGGTAACCAGCATACCACATAACTATACAGCCAAAATACAAATGAATATGCATCAAACCCCTCTTATGTAAAAGGAATATGTGATGGTTACGTATGTGATAGCTGAATATCAGCACTCTTGGCAAGTGAACTCGGGGTTCAATCACTCGTGGCTATGCCACTCATGATAACCCCGAGCTCACTTGCCACTCATGCTGCTATATCAGCTATCACATACATAACCATCACATATCCCCTTAATCTTGGTTAGCCCAGATAAACAAGGACATGATTGAATATCAATATAAAAGTATGCCTCCACCTTTAATGGAGCAAAAATACAATACTAAAGGAAATAGGTATCAAAGTATTCCATTTAATGATTCTAAACATAGAATGCTTACCAGATTTACTCCATAATGTTAAAAGTCATACAGTTTTCAAACAGCAGTTAAAGCTGTAATTGTTAAAATAGCTGGATTGTAAATGTTTTATCTAGATTATATTTAATATGTTCTGTTTTTAAGTTAATCCTGCAAATTGTGTGTTCTCAATTTGAGTATTTATGATTACATCTTGGCTCTTTGTAAAAATGGCACTGGGTTGTTTATGAAAAAGGGCCTTGGCTCTTTGTACTTTCCCAGTAAACAAATGTAAAATAAATAAAAACAAATGAATGTTAAGACTACATTTGGTACTCCAAGCAAGCCTGTATATGATTTATCTGACATTGTGGTGGATGTTCATCCTCCTAATCTATTTGAAGATGACCAGGAGATGCTGCAGGCAGATATTTTCCCTGGGGAGCTCCTCTCAGTCATTAGCTTTCTGTCATCTGGTTCAGCCTCAGCTCAGATGGACTCCCAGAGGAACTGTACAAATGTATAACTGAAGACTTTCAGGAAGAAGCGGCATCAGTATTTAATTTTATACATTCATCTGGTAATATAGGCCAGACTTTAAAACAATACGTGACAATCAGACAACTTTTCTGGCAGTCTGAAATAATTTTATTAAATGCTGGTACCTTCTGTAACTGTGTGAAGAGGCAAGAGGCACTAATTAAAGGTGAGAAATCTGCACCATTTGGGCGATCCTCAATAGCACAACAGAGTTTCTTAAGTGGTATGGACTGTCACTGTATAGACTTCCTGGAAAGGAATAAAGTTCATTAGTACACAAAGGACTCTGAGACAGGCAGTCTCAATGAAATCTAAATACAACATTCAGATGCTAAAAATTCTACCAGAGGAATATGGGTCCTTAAAACACAGTGGACAGATAATATCACAATGTTGGCATCACCCAAAATTCCAGGCCTAAAGCAGTTTCAGCAAATCAGAAGAACCTGAGTGCAAGGAAGTGACATTACAGTCTCACTCTACCAAGGTACCAATGACAGAGAAGGAGAGGGCATAAAAGTTTCAACCCAGTTGTTTTCTTTCTCTTTCACTGGGATTTCTGTGTGTCCAAGGAGGGAGTCAGACTGTGTCTGCAGAGAGAGAGATGAGGTAGCAAGGTTAGAGGATATTGAGGGAAGAAGACTCTAACTTGTAGAAGAGATATAGAACCATTTACCTGCCCAAGTGTGCATGCTTTTTTTTATAGTCCTGTATGTGTACTGTTACTAGTATGTGTAAATATTGTTACACCTGATTATTACTGTTGCATTTACAACACAACCAGTGTTTGTTAATGAATTAGTTATTTTTCTAAAGACTGGAGTATATGGTTGTTTGTGACTGCATCTCTGAGGGCAGCGTGCCAGGATAAAAAGGGTTCATAGTAAAAGGCCTCCGAGATAGTATACCATGTGCTTCTGAGAGCTTAGACACTCATTATGAGGAGCCTAAAGGTTAGAAGATTGCAGATAAGGGCCATCAGAGTAGTGGAGTCTGAGCTCTTGCTAAAGAGGGGACCTTGAAAGCTGTGATGCTGGTCCAAATGATCTCAGTGGCAAATGCCTGAGAGCGAGAGAAAGAGGCTGTTTGCAGGGTGCTCTGACCATCACATATGGTGGCTTCAGTAAGGATGAGAAAGTGAGAATTACTTAAACAAAGCACAGCCTGGCTGTGAAGTACTTAAGGGGGGCAGTAACAAAATTAAGCTGTATTAACAGGTATACAATAGCAAGTATAACAACTCTGTCTATCTTCTCTCACTTCTAACTTTTTTAATTTTATTTTCTATCTGCTTACAAGGTTAGAGACAGAAATGCCAGGTAAGTACAATACATTGAGGTTGCCTGAGCTCCAGTAGCTGTGTGAGAAGAGAGGCATACTGCATGAAGGCTTGAAAAGAGTTGATCTGGTTCAGGTTCTGGAAGCAAGTGGCCAAGGAGCAGTGGGTGACTCTAGTGGTTTAAGTGACAAGTTTGAAGCAGCCCTGCAAGCTGAGTTGAAGTTAACTCATACTGCGGAACAGCAGATAGACCGGGAGATAGAACATGCCAGGTTAAATAGTAAAGCAGCTAAACAAGATGCAGAAGAAAGAGAAAAAAAGCACACAATGTAAATGCAGAGAAGAGAAAAACAGCACAAGGCAGATGCAGAGGAGATTAATATACAAGTTAGCCAGCCTTGGAGTGGGTCACAAGGTGGTAGCCTGGATAAAAAACTGGCTGGACAACAGTATGCAAAGGGTAATACTAAACAGTCAACAGTGAAGAAAGGAGGGTAACTAGCAGGGTACCACAGGGTTCTGTACTGGGACCAGTCCTCTTTAATATCTTTATAAATGACATTGGAGAGCACCCGGAAGGAAACGTATGTCTCTTTGCAGATGACACAAAGATCTGTAACAGGGTTGATACACAAGGTGGGGTGGAAAGGATGAAAAGGGACTTGGCAAGGTTGGAGGAATGGTCAAATATATGGCAGCTCAGATTCAGTGCAAAGAAGTGCAAGGTAATGCATCTGGGAAACAAAAACCCAGGGGAAGAGTACACAATGAGGGGTGACTTAATAACAACAACAAAAATCAAAAGAGACCTAGGAGTAATTATATCAGATGACCTAAAGGCAGGCAAGCAAAGTGAGAAGGCAGTAAGGAGGGCTGGGTGGATACTGGGATGCATAGGGAGAGGCATCAACAGTAGAAAACAAGAAGTTGTTATCCCTCTGTACAGACAGCTGGTGAGAACCCATCTGGAGCACTGCATGCAATTCTGGGGACCCCAACTCTGCAAAGATATAGACAGAGTGGAGGCTGTTCAGAGGAGGGCAACCAAAATGGTGCAGGGTCTGCACCAAAACACATATGAGGAAAGACTAAAGCAGCTTAATATGTATACCCTTGAGGAAAGAAGGGAGAAGGGGGACATAGAAACTTTCAAATATCTTAAGGGAATTAACAAAGTACAAGAGGGTAGCATCTTTCAGAAGAAGAGATGTGCAAGAACAAGAGGGCACAATTTGAAGATAGAGAGGAGATGGCTCAGAGGTAATGTTAGAAAGTATTTTTTCACAGAGAGGGTTGTGGATGCATGGAACAGACTTCCTGGGGAGGTCGTGGAGTCAGGAACAAGGGGAGAATTCAAGAATGCATGGGACAGACATAAGGCAATTCTAGTGGAGGGGGTAGGAGGAAGTAAGCTGTTGATTAACTAGAATCTGCAGCTTATCCATCAGGTAGGGAAATGGGCAGACTGGGTTATCCAAGTGGTCCTTATCTGCCATCAAATTCTATGTTTCTAAAAAGGCAACAAGAGGCAGAGGCAGCCCAAAAGGAAGCCAGGCTAGAGGCTGAGGCAGCCTGAGCAAAAGAAAGGGAGAAAGAATGCAAACATCGGCTTAAGATGAGATACCACAAACTCCAGTTGGCAACACTTCAGATAAGGCAGACCCTGGACCAGACAATTAATGGGGTAGATAGGAGTAGCCAAGACTCACAAACTGTGTACAAATTGTTTCCAAAATGAAAGGATGATAGGAATATTAACGATTTTCTTAATTCATTTGAACAAACATGTTTGCAAGATAAATTTGCACAGGAGCACTGGCCAACCCTTCTGACCCCATTGCTTACTGAGAAGGCATGGCAATCATTTTAATGCTTGCACCTTAATGATAACAGGAAGGATGTGAAAATCAAGGCTGCTATTTTAAAATGTTAGGAGTTAACCCTGGAGGCCTACAGATTCAAATTTAGATAGTTCAGAATAAGAAAGCAGCCAGGGGAGAATGATAAAAAATGGAGTGTGCAGCTGAGTGCTTTGCTGGGAGATGGATAATTGGGAAGAAATCTGTAATTGCTAAAGAAATTTGTGAAGGGGTGCTCACTGGACAGTTTTTCAAATGTGTGCATGCTGATCTTTATTTTATTTTAATACTTGTTAGCTAATTAGCATTACTGCCTGTTTTCATTACCAATAGGATCATAAATACACAAATACGAAATAATAGAATGCAAATAATACAACATTTTAAAGCATACATTATAGAAACGTGCAAATACTATGTTGACAGTTTTTGGAATGGAGTTTAAAAATAAAGAAAAAATGAGGTGTCTCAGAACTGAGCCATGGGGAACCCCACATTTGAGAGAAAGAGAAAGAGAATCTGACTGACAACCCTGTATTGACACCTTATGACACATCCCTGATGAATACTCTGAAAACCAATATAAAACATCTTATGAAAAATTACAATTCAGCAAAGACTTTACCAATAAATCATGACCAACCAAATCAAAAACCTTGGCGAGGTCCACAAAATAGCTACGGCATGGTGCCTCCTATCAATGGCACCATGCATGCAGCCAGTGAACTTCAACAAGGTTGTCTCTGTATTACATGAAGCACAGAAATCATGTTGAGCATGTGTCAACAGATCATATTTACTTAAAAAACAGATGACTTGATCACAGACTATCCTCTCTCTAAAGATTAGAAAGGGAAGCCCAAGAAAGATGGGATGAAAATTGAAGACTACTTCCTTATTACCAGACATATTTGAATGGGTTTTATTATAGCAGCTTCCATTTGTTATGAAACATGACAGTGTGAATAATTACAGATGGAAGTTATTGGCCTAGGTAATTGTGAAACTGACAGTTTCATGATTCTGTAATCTAAATCAACATAACCAATGGTAGGGCGGAGATCATAGTTCATTACATAATCAAAAACCATTTGGGGAGAAACACTGCTAAAATAAAAATAGGGTAAATTAATCTCTACTACATCTTCTGTAGTAGAGAGGTTCACAGAATTATTAACCTTTGCCCTATAGATTTAAAGGTTTCTGAAATAATTATCAAAAATCTCGACAACCTTCAAAGGATCAGAATCTTAAACCAGAATCATCCTGAAGGGAAAAGGGTTCAGTATGATCTTCCCTTCCTAGTAAAGTATTTCAGGTTTGCCATGTATTTCTGGGAGCACCCAAATATTAAGCCGTTTAGGTCTGAAGTAACTGATTTTAGCAGCCCTCATTGCAGACTTATATTTATTTCTCATCCTGCTACATTTTTATAGACATATAGGGTCACAAGAAGCTATATACTTTCTGCATTTTTTGTCTCTTAAAGGAGAACTGCACTGAACCTGTAAGTGATTTTTCCCTAGTAGGAGCTGTTTTGTAAGTACACATTCATATGTTGGTATTGTTTTGTCTATACAGGTGTTTAGTAACCTCAGTGGATATTTCTGCTGTGCAGTCTGATGGTGAGTACCATTTTAGAACTGTATGATATAGTTTACTTCCCAAACAACCACGGAGCTCTGTAGTAGAACATGAATCCATTGTGAAAACAATAGAAGAGGAGAACAGGGATGATACAGTTCTAAAATGGTTCTTACCAACAGCATGTAAATCAGAAACAGTCACTAAGATAACTAAAACTCTGAATAGCTACAGCAATAACACAATTTGAAGCAGTATTTAAAAAAAAACAACCTCTGGGAAAAATGTCTTATAGATTCACAGTAGTTAAGTTTAAGAAGGTCCTGGTGACCCACTTATTTTTATGGGCTCTAATTCTCATCTTTCTTTTTGGAATAATTCTGTCTCATATTTCATTAAACAGCTAAACGTACCTAGGGCAGTATCTATGCTTGAGATAGCATCTAAAACAGACCAATCAGCCATTTCAAATATCCTTCTCAGGACTTTGATGTTTAAGGACTTAAAATTCCTGTAATTAATGAATACAGGGGGACTGTTACTTCTTTTGGTCATCCATTCACAGTAGATGTGACAGTAGTCACTGAATGAATCTTGCAGTACATGGGTAATAACCACAGTTGATGGAATGGTAACCACTATCCAAGCTAATGTTGTTACTGTACCAGTCTTATATTGGGTTACTTCCAGAATCAACTGCTGCACTCCAAGCTCTAAAAACAAATCTCTGGTTACCAACGCAGAGTCATGACCCCCAGTTAACATTAAAATTGCCAATAAAAATTCTCTCACAATTTAAAGGAATATTACACTTAAGTCTATTGATGAGGTCAAACCCCAATTCACTCTGCCAAGAGATTTTTTTTTTTTAAATCAAATGTTACTTCAACAGTAATGAAATAACAAACACCATTGTTGGGAGGAGGGGGTCCCTCTTGTGCCTGTAAATTGGAGGTAACATAAGTTAATGCCCCCCCATTCCAACCCTGTCCTGTCTAATTATAGAATCAAATTGTAATGCCATTTCATTGTTCCCATTTTCATTGTTTAACCACGTTTCTGAAAGTCCTATTGTATCTAATGTTTTTGATTCCATCCAGCCTTCAAAAACACTCATTTCATTAAGATAATCTGTATATTAAGATGTGCAATTTTCAAATGGAAACAAGCATAATTCAACACATATTTATGAGCAGTATTAGTAAAATTATAACCAGTGTTCACTGGGCCCAAATGATGATGGATGGTGCCTGAAATTAGTAATAGTAACAGTAATAAAGTCCTGACCTTAATATTAGTATGAAAAATAGATTCACTTTTAAACCTGCTAAGTGTTATATAATAACCCTTAACCCATTTTTTTAAAAATTACAAAAGTTGGAATGAATTGCTTCCAAAGTAACCAACCTAATTACCAACCTTTATATCCTGTCTTAATTTACAAGGGGCTGGAGATACATATTTTCTTTACTATAATGGGCAGTTCCAAATAAAGGCCCACCCATTGTAAACAACCCCACTTCAGATACGAAGGGATTAATTACCACTAGGACCCCCCAAACAAATTAACACTGATCTTAAAATGTGGTAATGGGCAAGAATCCTAGTACTGCGGCAGAAGCATCTGAATGGGCTGATCAGTATACAGACAGCAGCCCTGATACATACAAGAAGGTACATGGGAAGAGGGCTTTGTTCATAAAGGGATGGGTGGCACACAAGGGAGCCCTAAAGCCCAGCAGCCCTTTGAAATGTAGAAACAAAGAACACAGAAACATAGAAGCTGTTAGCAGATAAGGACCACATGGCTCACAAAGTCTGCCCTAAATTTCCTACCTATGGTGCTTCTGGGGACACTACCTGGACTCCGGCCTACACCCCCCTCTTACATCTTAGATTTCCTTGTGTCTATCCCATACATTCTTAAATCCCGTGACCTCTGGCAAGCTGTTACAAGCATCCACCACCATCTCAGTGAAAAAGTACTTTCTCACATTTCCTCTGAGCCTCCCCCCTCCAGCTTCATATTGTGACACCTTGTCCTTGAGCATCTTTCCCTTTGGAAAATGCTCCCTTCCTGTGAGATACCTGAATGTCTCTATAATATCCCCCTGTTCCCTCCTGTCTTCGAGGGAGTACATATTCAATTTCTTAGCCTCTTCTCATAGGGCTTCTGATGTAGGCCCTTCACCATCTTGGTTGCCCTCTTCTGCATTGCCTCCACCCTATCAATGTCCTTTCAGAGATAGGGCCTCCAGAACTGTGCACAGTACTCAAGGTGGGCCTCACCAGTGATCTAAGCAGGGGTATTATTACCTCCCTTCTTTTGCTGGTGATACCCCTCTCTATGCTTCCAGGCATTCTGCTAGCATTACTCACTGCTGTGTCACACTGCTTAGCTGACCTCAGGTCATCAGAAATTATGATACCACAGGTCTCTTTCTTGCTTTGAATCTAGAATGAATACCCTGACCGAGCCTAAAAGTAATAGAGTAGAATGTTGCAAGTGTTATATGTGCCAAAAATGTGTGCATTTGTCTTATGGTTGCCCTCAAGCAATAGGGACTAAGCCATCCAAAGGGAAGGCCTCCACCCCACTATGGGATGCAATGAGGTCACAACCTCATGCTTACTGAGGAGAGTGAGAGCCATACCTCCACAGAAGAGCAACATGTGGTAAACTGTGTCTCAAGTGCTATTTCCAGAAATACTCAGAAGCACCTGAACCCAGTCTGGGTAAATGACACCTTGAACCAAGGATTGAGGGACAATGGGCAAGTGTCACAGTCATCCAGCAGGAGTTGGTACAGCTGGATCAGATGCTGCCTGGAATGGGTGACTCAATTAAATTTGGTCCTTATCCCTAGGTCACAGTTCCAAAGACCAGAGTATTCCAGAAGAGGGAGGGGGTGAACGTGAGAGGGGAGTTGTGATTGCTTCTGCTTTACCTGCAGATGTTTTGCTGGGAAATGACTGGAGTGAGAAAGGAAAGAGGAAGACATTGTGTAATGACTCGTAGTCAAACTCAATGACTGGGACAGGTAGAGGCAAATGGGAGACGGGGAAGGAGACAAGATCTGACCCTGTTCATTACCTCAGGCCTATACCAGACAGTGTGGCCACCAAGCACAAGAGATCACAGTAGCCAGAGAACACAGGGAAAGGCTGTGCCAGAGAGGTCTGTAGGGGCAGTAGTTCACTGACACAGGAGTCGGTAGAGGGAGACCTTAGGGATAAACAGCAGCTGCAGTCAGCTACAAGGAAGACAAAGCTGGAAGGGGTTTCAGGAAAGGAGTTGCACAAGGCTCAGCTAGGAATGCCATTTCTAACTGCACTTAGGCTGTTGGCAGCCAGCAGCATCAATTATTCTACGAGAGAGAAGCAGCATAAAATAGTTTGGTAAAGATATTTTATATAGAGATTGGTTTCTAAGGAATACACCTGATAAGTGGAATGTGTACAAGCAGAACATGGTTCCTCAGCAATACCGAGCAGCCCTCCTGGCTTTAGCACAGAGAATTCCTCAGTCCAAACAACAAGGGGTTAAACAAACAAAGAGGTTTGCTTCAGAACTTTTACTTGCCAGTACTGTAAACAAATATATGACTGAGTACTGCTGCTCATGTCCAGAGTGTCAACATGTGGGGAAGAAAGGGGGTCGAGTAAAAGCTCACCTGATTTCACTCCCTAGCATTGAGGAACCATTATATTGGGTTGCTCTAGACATTGTGGTCCCTTTGGCCATGCCTAGCTTGAGGGAAAATAAGTACATTCTGGTCATAGTGGATTATGCCACTTGATATCCAGAAGCTATCGCCATGTCCTCCATAGAGGCAGAGAAGGTAGCAGATGAAATGCTAGGGATTTTCAGCAGTCAGTTTTCCCAGGGAGATTTTATCAGATCGAGGAACCAGCTTTATATTTGTTCTGATGACTGAGTTATGGAAGCAGTGTGGGGGTAGAGTCACTGCATATAACCCCATATGACCAACAAATGAATGGCTTATTTGAGAGATCTAATGCAAGTGTAAAAAATGTGCATTACATATTCACGGAACAGCACAAAAGGTGCTGGGATAAAATTTCTAACCCACTCGCCGTTTGCATACTGGAAAGTGACACAGGAGTCATTTAGCTTTTCACTTTTTGAGCTCCTGTATGTTAGAGGGATCAGAGGACACCTGTATTTAGTAAGAGAGTAGTTGGAGGGCTCTACTGCTACTCAGAGGGGGTCTGTTGTGGACTATGTCCTGAATTTCTGGGAAAGGCCTAAAGAGTTCATGGGTCTTGCTCAGGACCAATTAACTGCAGTGCACAGAAGCAAAAGAATTGGTATAATAAAGGGGTCAGAGCTTGATCATACACCATAAGGCAGAAGGCAATGGTACTCACCCCAGTGAAGCATAACGAGTGGCAGGTAGCATAGGAGGGACCCTATGAGTTCATACACCAGATGAATAATGTAGATTATGTCATAGAGTTGCCCAATACTAGACACAATCATCAGGTTTTCCATGTAAATATGATGAAACGCTATTATGACCATGCTGACACTGCCTTTAAGTTCACAGCACAGCAGAGGGAGATCTGGAGGAGCCTCCTCCAGACATGCTAGAGGACAGTAAGGGAAAAGCTTCCTGGAGTGCAGTGATGATGTTTTAGGGGCTCACACCTAGACAAGAAGACCAGATGAAGGAAGTGCTTAAAGACTTTGCTCCACTTTTTGCTGCCATCCCAGGGTGCACTGATCTGCCTGTGCATGAGATGAAAACCACTGCAGTGAAGCCCATAAGGCAAAGGGGTGCAGTAAAAAGAACCATAAGGGAAGGTCTATAGAAAATGCTGGACCTAGGAGTAATCCAGCCATCCAACAGTCCCTGTGTGGCCATAGTGGTTCTGATTCAAAAGAAAAAAGGAACAGCCAGGTTCTGTGTCAATTACAGGCAGTTAAATTAGGTTACAGTACCTGACGCATACCCCATGCATATGACAGGTGAGGAGGGGCTAAGTATCTGACCACAATAGATTTGACGAAGTGATACTGACAAGTACAGCTATTCATGGACAGAGAAACAGAGAAACACAGAACACAGAAACATGAAGCATAAAATTTGCTGGCAGATAAGGACCACTTGGCCCACTTTTTCTGCCCATTTTCCATGCTTATAGAATCACTTCAGATCCTAATTGATCTCTGGCCCATTCTGACACCCACCATTTTCCCCTAAGATTTCCTTATGCCTAGCTCATGTATTCTTCAACCCCACCACAGTTCTCACTCCCACTACTTCTGCTGGAAAGCTGTTCCATGAATTCACCAGTCTTTCTGTGAAGAAGTATTTCCTCACAACCCTCCAGAATTTACCCCCTTCCATCTTTATAACATGTCTTCTTGTTCTTGAACACCTTTTCTTCCTTAAAATTTACATATGTAAGTCATTTTCTTTTCATTTCCTTTTTTATATTTCTAAGTTGATGAGCATAAATGCCCATTTACACAAGTGACAAGTACTTAGACAGGTACAGGACCTTAAGTCTCTCTTCATAGGGTTTCTGATGCAGATCCAGTACCATTTTAGCTGCCTTCCTCTGGATCACCTCAACTCTGTTTACATCCTGTGGGGCATTAAAGATCAACTTTCTTGCTTTATTTCAACCCCCCCCCTCAGAAGCAGGAGAAACCCTCACCTGGCCAAAGTCAAATTCTTCAAATATTTTCTTTTTCAGTAGCCCCTATTTTGGAAGAGAAGGGATCATAATTTTGCTCCACGGAGCTGAGCCATGATGATCCCTTCCACTTCCTGGTACTGCTTCAGTCTGCAGTCTTCCCCCGATCTGCCCCCACGCTATGTCGTTTTGTGACATTACTATTCAGAGAGCACTGGAGCACTCTCCATATACTTGAACGGGGCCATTTTTTAGAGTTAAATTTTAGTACTTCAGATTGCCATTCGGAACTAATCATGGCCACTGATTAACTAAGAAGGACCTTGTTAGTTAATTGGTGTCCATGATTAGTACTGAATGGTAATCTGAAGTACTAAAATTTGGCTGTACAATGCCAGTTCAACAAATGTTTTGTTGACCGACATTACAGCGACGGATTTATGTCGACTGCAATTTGCGGTCTACATAAATCCATCTGGAGAAACAGTTGCTGTTCATTGGTGGGTTGTGCCCCCTGCAGGGATTATTAACTCTGAGTAGAGTTGATTTGTGGAGGGGGTTCAGGACCGGGGAAAGAGTACCGTGGTCCAAGGGGACTTTTACAGTAAACTGTAAATATTGTCAGCATCAACGTGTTTGCTGTAAAAGTTTCACTGCGCGGAGGACATATCCTAAAATTGAACTTTAAAAAATGGCCCCATTCAAGTATATGGAGCATGCCCACTCTCTCTCTCCGAATACTGATGTCACAAAATGATGTAGCACAGGTGCGGATTGGGGGCAGACTGAAGCAGTGCTAGGAAATGAAAGGCATCATCGCAGCTTGGCCCCTCTGAGCCAAATTAGGCTCCCTTCCCTTCCAAAATAGGGGCTACAGAAAAAGAAAATATATGAAGAAATTGACTTTGGGCCAGATGAGGGTTTATCTTGCTTCTTCAAGCAGGGACCTCAATAGTTGCTCTTTAACAGTGATCTATACAGAGGCAACACCACCTCCTTCTTTCTGCTGGTGATACCCCTCCTTATGCACCCCAGCATTCCAGTATCCATCCCAGCTGGCTTGTCACACTGCTTGGCCACCTTTAGGTCATGAGGTATGATTACCCCCAGGTCCCTTTCTTGCTTGGTGGTCATCAGTATCATCCCATTCATTGTGTACTCCACCCCTGGTTTAATGCACCCCAAGTGCATTATTTTGCACTTTTTTCACAGCTGCCATACCCTTGACTGCTTCTGTAGTTCTTTCAGGTCACTGCTGATCTTTTCCACTCCTTCTGAAGGGTCCAGCCTATTGAAGAATTTGGTGTCATCCACAGAGAGGCAGACCTTCCCCTCCTGCTCCTCTGCAATGTCACTTATAATGACATTAAACAGGACTTGTCCCAGAACTGAACACTGAAGTACCACGATGGTCACCTTCCCTTCCTTGGAGTGAACTCTGTTTACCAGCACCTTTGTCTGCCTGTCCCCCACCCAATTTCTAACCCAGTTTACCACATTTGGATCCACTGCTAAGCCTCCCAGCTTGGTGTCAAAAGTCTTAGTAAACTCTAAGTAGGCTATGTCCACTGCTCCACCCTGGCCAAATTCCTTGGTCACCCAGTTAAAATAATCTATCAGATTCATTTGCCATGACCTCCCTCCCATGAATCCATGCTGCCTTGGGTCTTGTAACCCATTCTATTCAAAATATTCCACAATTCTTTTCTTCAGCAGTGATTCCACTAACTTAACCACCACTGAAATCAGGCTAACTGGCCTATAGTTACCAGCATCTTCCCTTCCACCATATTTGTGAAGAGGGACTACATCTGCCCTCCTCCAATCCTCTGGAACCACCTGTTTCCAATAAGCTGTTAAACAGGACTGTCAGAGGTGCAGCCAGGACTTCCTTGAGCTCCATCAACACCCTTGAATGCGCCCTGTCTGGCCCCATAGCCTTGTTCACTTTCAGATTGGCAAATCCATTCAGGAATCTCTCTTCTAAAAGTGGACTAGTGTCTACCTCCCTCCCTCCCTCTTTCCACAGCTCCTGTTACTTTTTTGTGGTCCATCCCCTTCTCATTTCTCTATGAACACTGACCATAAGTATTTGTTCAGGATGTTTGCCTTTTCCTGGTCCCTCTCTGCATAGTCTCAATTCCCTTTTTAACCTTGCAATCCCACCCCTAGTCTTCCTCTTTTGCTAACATATATAAAAATTGTCTTGTCCCCTTTTGTTGCCACCTGGGCTATTCTTTCTTCAGTTTGCGCCTTTGAGCTCCTTACTACTCTCCCTGTTTCCCTGTGTCCCCTGATGCACCTCACTATCCTCCTCCCTCTGTGTTTCTTTATACCTTCTGAATGCAACCCTTTTAGCTTTTAACTTTTCTGTCACCTCTTTTGAGAACTAAGGACACTCATGAGAAGTCAGCATTTGTCATCCCATTCAGTTTGCCTGAATTTACTGTTATGCTGTTTTGCCTTTAATCATGAAGAATTCAGCCACCACTTTCAGGAGCTAGTTGACAGGGACCTGAATGGGATTGGACACTTTGTTCTAGCCTACATGGATGATGTAGGCACAGTTAGCCAGACATGGGATGAGATTCTCTCCCATGTGAGGGAAGTACTGACCAGACTACAGAATGCAGGACTGACTATTAAGTCAGAGATGTGCCAAACTGGGATGGTAGAGTTGCCATACTTAGAACATTGTGTGGAGGGGGCACATCAGACTTCAGTCAGCTAGGGTGAGGTACTTCGGGAATGGTCAATCCTCCAAACTAAGAAGCAACTGAGTGCATGTCTGGGAACTGTGGAGTAGTATGACAAGTTTGTTAAAAGTTATATTACCATTTCAGCCAATTTAATAGACAGTACAGCTAAGAAGCTGCCAGAGAAGGTTCATTGACTGAAGTGTTGTGAGACAGCCTTCTAGCAACTGAAACTGGCATTATACCAAGCACTGCTGCTGGTGATCCCAGGTTACAATTTGGGGTTTATTGTTCAAACCGATGCAAGTTACAGAAGCTTGCAGTCAGTGCTCTTGCAAGTATCCAAGGATGGTGTAGAAAGGCCAGTTTTGTCCTTAACCAGAAGCTACTACCAAAGGAAACAAACTACTGTACCATTGAGAAGGAGTGTCTAGCCATTGTCTGGGCAATCAAGAAATTATGCCTCTATCAGTATGGAGGTCATTCACAGTGGTCATGGACCACAATCTAGTGCAATGATTGAAAATAATGAGTTGGCAAAGTGCCAAACTGTTGCACTGGAGCACCAGCCCCCAGGACTGTGATTTCACCATACAGCATCATAATGGAGTGCAAAATGTTAATGCAGATTAATTGTCTCACCAGTATGAGCAAGCATTTAGACAGACAGACTGCATGAAGTAGCTACATGTGGACCTCACAAATATGCAACTTCATAAAAATAAAGGGGTGAGGTAAGTGATGACCAGACAGCTTTTGCTGGCAGTCAGAAATATTCTGTCAAAGACCAGTACCTTTTGTACTAGTGGGGGACCATTATGCAGTGATCAAAGGTTAGAAAACTGCCCCACTGGGGAGATTCTCAATAGCCCAGCAGGGTTTCTTAAGCGGTGTGGACTTTTACTGTATTGGCTTTCCTGAAAGGGGGATTAGCTCATTCGTACACAAAGGACTCAGAGAATGGACATCTCAGTGGCATCTGAACATATACCTTCAGATGCCAAATGATCTGTGAGACGAAGTTGGGCCCTTGAAACAGAAAGGACAGATAAACCCAAGGTATATAGGCATCACCTAAAATTCTAGGCCTGAAGTGGTTTCAGCCATTCGGATGAACCTGGGTACAGGGAAGTGTCATCATAACCTCTCTCACCCAAGGCACCGGAGAGAGAGAGAAAGAGATGGAGTGGCATAAATGCTTCTGTCAAGTTATTTTCTTTCTGTCTTTTTCCTGGGGATTCTGTATGTCCAAGGAGGGAGCCAGACTGTGGGTCTGGAGAGAGATGTTGAGATAACAAGGCTAGCGGATAGTAAGTGAAGAATACTCTGTTACTTGTAGGAAAGATAGAAGCATTTATCTGCACAAGTGTACAAGCTTTCTTTTATAATCCTGTTCGTGTACTGTTGTTTTATTATGCGTAAAAGTGATACACCTGATTACAACTGCTATAGTTGCACAAAAGTGATGCAACTGATTATTACTGCTATATTTACACAACCAGTAGTGTTTATTGATAAACTAGTTATTTTTCTAAAGTCTGGAGTTGGTTGGTTGTGACTGCATATCTGAGGGAAGGGTAACAGGATAAAAGGGGTGCATAGTAAAAAGTCTACGAGAGAGTAAAGTGTGTCTTACCCAGAGCAGAGACCCTCACTTTGGGAAGTCTAAAGGGTAGAAGGTGGTGGAAAAGGGCTATCAGAGCAGCAGGATCTGAGCTCCTGCTAAAGAGGCAACAGTGACACTGGTTCAGACGATCTCAGTGGCAAAAGCCTGAGAAAGAGAGAGAAAGAGGCTCATTGGGGACTGCAGAGTGCTCAGACCATCATACAAGGGTTGCTGTTTTTTTATACAAGAAAGGGGACAAAACAAACATTTCAAACAGGAGATCTATCCCTTTTCTAAATTCTGATTTAAAAATCTTAATGAAGATCATGACCTCAAGGTTGTTGCAAGCAGCCCCACTCCTAATTGACACCTCTCAATCTTCTGGGATTCCTGAAATGAAGATTCAAGATGATATACACCAATTGTAGAAGGCTGTTGAGTATGGTAATCAAAATGAGCTCTCTGGCCTTCTCCTGGCCCTAGATCAGGACAGGGCCTTTGATCCTGTCTCACAAGAATATATGTTTTCAGTTCTAAGATACTACAAAATACCAGAGAGATTTGTGCTATGGGTACAAACTCTGTATAAAATGGCTTGTGTGGTTCCTACACTTAAGGTGTGGCTGAGGGTGCCTGCCTCTATAAAGAAGGAAGTGAGGCAAGGTTGTCCACTTGGCCCCCTTGTTTATGTTTTTAGTTTGGATCCCCTCATTCAGAAAATAAATAATTCACAGGAGATAGATCATATCAAGACAGTAAACAATTTGACATTTCCTTCCGTATTGGCTTACACAGATGACATTTTCCTTTTAATATAGAGTCTGACAACTATTTAGATTATCTCTGGTGTTTTGAAATCTTTTTCTAAGGTAGCAGGAGTGAGAGTAATGCTGCATAAAAATAAGGGAATAGCCACTGGCCCTTTGAAAGAGAATTGTCTACAAAATATATCTCAAATTGCTATAGTAGAGAGTCTGCTCACTATTCTGGGTATTAAGTTTGGTCCAGGAAATATGGCCAAGCTAAACTGGGAAGCTAAATTAGCTAGAGTTGCACACAAGTTAAATACTGGAAACAAGTGCCCCATGATTAAAACAAAATGAATATACATGGTTAAACCTGTTCTAATTCCTGTTTTCTTGTATACTAGCTTTGCCTTTCCCCGTAAGAGAAACTGAGGCACAATTGTACAGCATTTTTTCAGACTACCATGGGGGAGCCGCCTCAACCTCATTACATACATACCAACTACCTACCTACCAAAGCAGGTACACACTTAGAGGCTTTGAAGGAGGGTTGACTTGGTATGATTAACCCATCAGTGTTCTTTTCTTGTATTTGTTTTTGTAGACTTTTTTTGAAACCAGTTTTATTACTTTCATCCAAAATCTGGAAACCATTTGGTCAAGCTTGGTGCTATGCTGTGCTTACTGCTTGGGAACACATAGGCAGCAGATTCCTTGGTAGACACTTAAAACCCTTTTTGGTGTTTTATGAGCTCTTGCCTTCTGAAAAGTGGGTAATGGAACCTTACTGTAGCATTATGCAGATTACTTCTCTATCTCATGTTAAACTGTAAAACCACATAAAGTTGGAGTTTTTCCCTGAACCTATTTTTACTGCTGTGTGGGTGGAGCTCAGCAGATGTTTTGCCATCAGTGTAGGAGAAAAGGGGTCTGCTGCTGGAACACGACCCTGTGTTCTCCTACAGTGATGCGGCATCATGTTTACAGTGCTTACTATATTAGCGCTGTCCTCCTCCAATGGAGCGCCCTCCTCAGCTTGATCACCCCCGTCCTGCAGGTGCACTACTTCCTGAATGCACTTCAGGGATAACTGCACATGTGCAACTAGCATGCATATGCAGTTTTGTCACTGACACCATCTTGCGAATGGCACATGGTCACTGCATTGACAGCTGTGCCATCTGCTCTGAAACTGCCATTGCTCTGATAGCTGTTCATGGTTGCTGCTACACCGGTACCACTGCTGCCAGTGTTCCAACACTTGCACAGGTAAAAGCCCTATGCAGCCGTGTCAGCTCTAACAAGAATGTGTTGTTCAGGTAGGGGGTGTTAGTGTCTTGGTAATTACCATGCACCTTGTAGATGAAAGACTCCCTAATAAAATGAAAGACTTAATCTGGTTGTACTGCCATGGAAAACTAGAAGTGTGAGGCAACCATAAATATAAATGTGCTGCAGACTGTTTCTGCCTCCAGGATTCCTGCAGCCAGGAAATAGAACCCATAAAGCATCTTTTTTTTTTAGTGTCTGTACATCCAGGACTATGGGCTTGGTTTCATTAGAAAATGGACGACTGATATTTTTGCTTATATTATACATGAGAACCTGATAGGGTGTTCCTTCTCTGAGGATTGGTGTTGCTGAGATTACTGTACCTTAGGTGTCATAATGGGCTGTATGAAATGATGTATACCGCTGGGGAGATGTTTGTTTCTCTGTCAGCAGTAGTTAGTCTCATTGCCAGTATTAATTGATAACGTTACCCACGAATTGCAAATTGTTTACAATCAAGAACACAAGAACCTTGCAAAACAACAATGGATAACCTTCTGGAAAAATGTGTCATGGGTATGATGGAGCTATTGCTTGCTGTCATGCTGGCTAGATTTTTCTAGCAGCACTCTCTTATATTTCTTTTTCAGTTTCTTTTATTATCTTTGCATGAGTGCACTTTATCCTTTCCCTTTCTCTTTGAGAGGTGTTACAGGAGATTACTGCATATTCTTGCATTATTTTCCTTTATTGGGGTTTGCTAGCTTTTGGAGGGTAGAATGTTTTTTTTTAATTGTAAGGATGACAATGAACTATGTCCTGTCAATTTGCTGTGTATCACTTTGTCATTTTTTGTATAAATAGGGTGTACTGCTATTCCCTCTTAGACCTGACCCTTGATTAAGGCCCTGTGTGGCTTGATATGCTGGCCAGAGGCTGCTAGTCGGGATTCCTGTATGGTGCTGGAATAAACTCTTCAGTACTGATTCTGGAGTGTGCCTGATCCTATATTGACTTCACAAGTGTGGAGCTCCTTTTGCTGTTGTCTGAGCAGGTTGGCTGCCTTGCTCCACACTGCCTCCAGCACTCCCTGTATGCAACGCACTTTCTTGCACTTTCAGAATATGTTTAGCTTTGCACTAGTTTTCTATTATTGTATTCAGGTTGTATTTTTATATCATGATGTCAAGGTATATGTTCATGGTTATATTTCTTTTATCAGTAAAAACACCCCTGCTCTTTTCAAGCAGTACCATGGGATCTTTAACATCCACTTGAACAACCACCAGAACAGGCAGATGGGACCTCGGTTGAATGTCTCATCAGAAGGACAGCAAACCCAACATTGCAGTATCCCCTTAGTGCTGCACCCATATGCCAGAGTTTATGTTATGAGTGGGGCTATAACCCATGACCTTCTGGGCCACAGGTGAATGTGCTACTAAGTGAAACATGCTGACCCCTCACAATGATTATGATATTACAAATAAATTGAGGATCATGACTAGGGGGAGCAAAGGTAGAAGCAAAGTGGAGAAAATACAGTATTTGGGCCTAAACCTAAACTATGCCTAGGTATTATGTTTGGAAACATATTCCTCAATACTACAAAATCACTTTAAAGTAAGTTTTAAAAAAAATGAATAAGTGGGTGATTATAACCTAGGTTTCCCTTAAAACAAACACTGCTCATGAAAATATTTGACATTTTTAACATATTTTGGTTTGTAACATATGCATACTTTCCTGGTTGCAACACTGGCTGTGGTAAGACTAAGTGGTGTCCTATTCTTCAGGCACTGATAGGCCACTGTGCAACAAGTGGCTGAGCCAGTGCCAGAAGCTCATTATGCTTGAAAAATGCATTCTGGTATTTCAAGATGTAATGTGCATTTTTGTGATCCACCCCCACCCTGACACACAAGCAGAGCTATCCAACAAAAGTTTCTCAGTGACAAGTGCTAGCACTCACAGCAGGTCTTATCAGAGTTGTTTTGGACAGACTTCAACAAAACGATGCTGTGCCATGGTTGGAGCCACTAGGATTCATTTATATAACTTCTAACAAAATACAGGGCTCATGTAATATGTCAGTGAACTAATATGATTATACACTTACATATTTGTTGAAACTCCCTTATTCATTCAGCATTGAACATTCATCGACATTCCCTGGAGGCTCAGACCCCTGGTGTCTGGAGTGCTCTTCATGTGTTTTTGTTGTGCTGTTTTGCACTGACCTACAAGCTGAAGAGCTGCTGTTCTAGGAAATAAAAGACATAGGGAATAAGGAGCCATCCTCTGCTGTACTTTGAGTACTAACACTACACTTGGTAGTGTGGGTAAACTGAAGGTGAAGGATAGCAGGACATGGAACAATAGGAGAGTCTGATGAAGAAAGTGGCTGGACTGAATAAAGGATGTGACATCAGTTTATGGTAAATGCCATCACTGATGCAGAGAAATGGAAGAAGGTTTGCTTGAGTGTGTGTGGCCCTTAGACATAGTATATGATCCAGAACCTATTGTAGCTGCACCACAGACACCAGAAAGAGTTTTGAGGGCCTTTGAGAGCTACTTCCCATGCAAGCTTTAAAAGGGGACTATACATGTATCTGAAGGACTCCGACAACTGCGCCAGTGTTTGACGCTCTTTATCAGATGTTATTGCTGTATATACTCTTACTTATTGTATTTAGGTATTGCTTTTGTTGTTTTGTGAAATTATGTGCCTTTGAAGGACCTCCCATGTATGTTCCAATATGTGCATAGTTTGTTCTGCTGAAATGCAAATTGGCTTTTTATTGTGCTGCACTTCATCCTGTTCCACCCTTACTTACAATTTGTATAGCACGTGCTTGTTTAGATATTTCTCATTGTATCAAGTTTATGCAATTCCCGTACTCTTCTCACTGTATTTTTTACTTTATTTTGCTCATGTTTGTATTCTTCTGGGTCCTGACTGAAAATAAGTATATTATTATCTAGTGCACTCACACAGAAGTCAAAAACTAAATAAATAGTATAAGCCCACAGGAAACCTAAGCTATCAGTTATAGTGCAGTCTTTTTAAATTTACAAAAGTTTGAGGAGGTCAGGGGAATCTAAGACTGCTTGTGGCAAGATATTTTTTTTAATTCTTTAGTAACCTAACCAAGTAAACCCCACTAGACCCAAATGCCTGTTTTCAGAGGCGAAGGGAAGTTAAGTGACTTGCACAGAATCACACAGTATGCAGGAGGTGGTTGTAGGAATCAAACCCGGATTTGCTGGATGTACCAGGTTCATTCACAGCTTGTTACTCTAATTTCTAGGCTATTCTGACAGCCTCTCAGAAGATTATGTTGCTTAACAGAACAGTGGGAATTTGGGGCTATACCTGAAAGAATGTCATAAGGCAAATGGGTGGAGTTCAGAATAATCATATTCAGTGACAGTTGTTACCAGAGTCAGCCTTGGATTAACAAGTCTTTAGATACAACTCTGGCAGTAGAGGTGTTTGCAAAGCATATACTAGATTTGTAGGGTATTACAAGCGAAAAACACTGTAAATGAGCTACACAGGGCTAGTACAAGTCACAAGGGAACTGAAACCCTATTGACTGTGTGTTTAGATGGTATTGCTGTGGTGTTACTCATGACATCAAAGACTATAGATTCAAAGAGGTGAAATGTGATATCAGCCACAAAAATGACCATATTGCTAGAGTCTACCTCAAAAAGTTAAAAGCAGATCCACAGCAGAAACATTTTCCACAGAAAGTATTCATAGAAAGTACAGTACCTATCACTTAGAAGAGGAAGGTGAAGAATACCATTCAGATGTACTATACACAATGCAGTGCATAAAATAATAGCAACCAATACTGTATTTGTCTCTATCAATATTCAGGTAGATGGACTGGGCAGGTTTTAACCATGGAGGAGGAGACAGGAGCCAAATTTTCCATCATTAATGAGCAGACCAAGATGGAGGTCTGGAGATTACAATCAGTTTCAGCACTCAGTAAATTAAACTTCACACTTAGAGGGAAACAAATCAGAGGACTATGGATGTCGGAGACATGTCACTGTGCTGTGTCATGTCAGTGTGCAATGCACAGATCAAAGCAGCATTCACCTCTCCTGGCTGTGAAAGGAAAAGGGCCAGGTTTGTTGGGACACTATTGACTATACAAAATTAAACTGCATTGAATGCTATGTATTAAGACCAGACAACAGCCTGCAGGAAACTGCTGCACTAGCAGATCTAGCAATGTAGTGAAGCAGCACCCCCTTTAGCCAGAAAACTGTAGTCATTTTACCCTAATCTGAGTTTTAAAATGCAGCATTTTACATTTTTCTGGGGAAGTGCAACCCCTTTGGCAAAACTTGAATCCCCTTACAATAATGTTAAATCCACCCCGGGTAGCTACAAAAAAATCCTTCAGCAATTGAGGAATGACTGGGTTCTCTAAAAGGAGCCAAAGCTATCATTTATATGCACACAGAAGCAAAACCCACATTTTATGTTTGCTTGCATGCATTCACAAGAAACATATTGTGGCAGCTTGTTGTAGTAGCGATTTGTGGAGGTGAGGCAGTGTTGTGGCCAATGTCAGTAGTCCATTTTGGGGCTGGTCTCTGCGGCACTAGACGAGGAATACGCTGTCAATGACAGCAGTATTGTAGCATGCCACCAACTCAAAAGGAACTCACCGTTGCAATCAGGGAGTGCCCCGTCATTTAACAATTAGCTGTTTTTGCTGCTGGAGTGGTCCCTAATTCCAGTGGCGAATCACAGCTTGCCTTGTCTGATGTCCCATTTCAATAAACATGGCAGCAGCTGTCGCTGGCGACCTCTCACAGTCCCTATGAAACCCAACGTGGGTGCCCAATCCCCCTGTCAGCATGCCCCCTCCCCAGTTAATTTGCCAATGGGGTAGCCCAATCCCCATTGGGATAATGTCCCCCTCATTTGTTTTAAATAAACATGGCAGCAGCTGTTGCCATCTAACTCTCACAGTCCCCATGAAAGCCAATGGGGGGTGCCCAGTCATGATGTTGGCATGTCCCCTCCCAATTTCATTTGCCAATGGGGGAGCCCAATCCCCTTTGGCATAGTGCCCCCCCTCATTTGTTGTGTGCCAAGGGGGGTGTCCAATCCCCCTCGGCTCATGAGCCCCACCAAACACTCTGTATGTGCCAATGGGATGCCCAATCCCTGTCGGCTACAGCCCCCCCCCCAACAAACACCCAGGTGGCACACTGGGAGCCCACTTCAGTGTGTCCATTGTCCCTGTAACAGAAAAATGATCTTTTTTTTTTTCAAACCCTGTAAAAACAGAAAACCATACCTCATTCTCTTTGGTGCCCCCTCCCCAACCTGCACCCACCTTCTGTGCACCCGACCTCCCTGCATTCCCCCTCACCCCATACTTACATCTGGAGCCTGGCACGACTTTCTTCAGTGGAGCAGGAACATGACTGCATTCTTCAAAGCTGACCGCAAACTGAAGAAATGCCGGTAAGCTGTATAATGGAATAAAAGGGGGGGGGTCAACTTAGGTGGATATCTTGGCCATTTTTTGCAAATTTTGGCACCAAATTTTCAACATGGGGTTCTTGGGACTGCATGTCATGAATTCCGTGACTGTCATCTGGTTATTCAGTCCTGAAAGGTGATTTTTTGGTCACTGCATGAAATCACCTTTTGGGACCAAATAATGAAATGACAGTGTCACTGTTCATGAGGTGGGCTCCCAAAAAGCATATGTTACCAATTTGGTGAAAAAATTCCAAAAAATTACTGTGTTATGAGCATGCATTGTGCAGTTTCCATGCACACTTGCAACTTCACAAATCTGTAATATTTTCACTCCAGATTTTCAACATTGGCATTTTTTCACACCTCCTTATGAACAGTACAGCAGTCCTGTTTCACATCCTGGCTGAAATGTGTTTTCGCACTTCTGGTGCACAATAGCGCATTCGCTGTGGGAAATCAGTGTTTGGGACAGTTTAAGAAAATCACAGTGACACTGTTCATGAGCGGAGGTCCCAAAATGCCTATGTTGAAAATTTGGTGACAAAAATCCATAAAATTACTTTGTTACAAGTGTGCATTGTGCAGTTTCTATGCACACTCATAACCTCAAGAATCTGTAATATATTCACTCAAGATTTTCAGCATTGTTAATTTTGTATACCTCCTTACGAACAGTACCACTGTCATTTTTCACATTCTGGCTGAAATGTGTTTTTGCACATCTGGTGCACAATGGCATGGTCGCTGTGGGAAATCAATGTTCGGGATATATTAAGAAAATCATAGTGACATTGTTCATGAGCAGAGGTCATAAAATGCCTATGTTGAAAATTTAGTGATATAATTCCACTAAATGACTGTGTTATGAGCGTGTGTTGTGCAGTTTCAACGTACGCTCGTAAGTTCGAGCATTTTTAATATTTTCACTCCAGATTTTCAACATTGCCATCTCTTCACACCTCCCTATGAAAGGTACAGCTGTCATTTTTCCACATCCTGCCCGAACTGTGTTTTTGCACCTCTGGTGCAGAATGGCATTGTAGCTGTGGGAAATCAAAGTTCGAGACAGATTAACAAAATCACAGTGCCATGGCTGTTCATGAGCAGAGGTCCCAAATGCTTTCATGAGGTGTGGTCACAAAAGACTATGTTGAAAATTTGTAATGCAAATACTTACAAATACCCAGGGCATTAAAGTTTCTAACCATAATGTCCCACCCTGTACAGACTGACAGGCGTCAAGGGTGTGCCTTTGGATTGCCAGTTATAATGCTCATGCCATTCCACCCCCACCCCCACCCTGAAGCCAATGACAGGCATCAAGGTGTACCTTGGACTCTTCGGCCCCAGAGTTCACCCCATTCTACTATACAGCACCCATTTCAGCATATGTCCTAATGAAATGGGGTGACTGTAAATCCAAACACCCCAAGGCACACCTCAACACTTGTCGGTGTCTGCAGGAAAGGGTGAGGTGAAATGCTGTGAGCGTTATGGGTGATGACCCAAAGGCACACCCCAATGCCTGTCCATCTCTGCAGGGTGGAGGTGGGGTTGGAGTGAGTTCAATACTTCACTGCCATTCCTATTCTACATCTGTCTAACTCCTGCATGTCCAATGCTAATATCAGCAAGCAAACATTCAGCATTGACAAATGCTTGTTTCAATGCCTGGTGCTACAGTATATGACATTTGAGACAAGGTTGCAGCCAAACTACAATTAGATGATACAGGCATTTTTGAACCCTTACAGTATAACCTGTGGGCCACCCCAATTGTCTATGTCAAGATAAGGGGTGACAGGCTGTCCCAGCGACATGGAGGGGTGAGGCACTGGGTGCCTCACCTGCTGCTACATTGGTAACCTGGGTTCAGAAGTAGACCAGGGTTGCTCAAGGGCTAGCTGGGGGAAGGAGGACTGAGCATCCATTGATTGTTCTCCTCCTTCAGGAAAAGGGGATAACAGGAGCTGCTGCTTATCCACCACCAAATAGAGGCTGGGTGGAGTGGCAGTGACAACCTCCCGATTGGCTGAGGGCAGGCAATGAGTGTGTCCTGCATTTCAATGACACACACCACACTATGGTATGCTTGCTAGCCTGGGAATGGGTGGAAAAAACAGGAAAGAGTGTCTCGGTCACTGTATATGATGGCAACCTGAAGCCTCTTATGTAAAGATCTAGTTGCAAAATTGGTGGGTGGCAATACTTTCACAAACTTAGTCTTAAGCCATGCATATCAGCAATTGCTCTTGGATGAGGGCTTCAAAGAGTATTTAACTATCAATACCCATCAAGGGCTGTATTATTACACTAGATTGACATTTAGAGTCTCGTTGGCACCAGGGTTTTCCAACACATGACTGACAGCATATACCAGGGCATGCTACAAGTACTTGTCTATTTATACGGCATATCATCACTGAACCAGATGAAGGAACTCAGTTAAATAACCTGGTTTGAAATTATGGACAGAGGCATGGTTTATTTATTCTGTTTGCTTTATCAGAAAGCAGCTGAATCAAAGACACATTTTTAGCCACTCCTCCCAGTGAAAGACAATACAGTACATTTACAATACATTTATACAGACGTAGAAGTGCATACACAGGAAATGTAATCATCATGCAGGTTACAGCAGTATTCAGATACAGTCATTAAATGTGCTTTGATGTTTATTTTAAAACAATGTGGGGACATAATAATTTGCTGGCTGTCAGGAAGATTGTTTAGACCAGGTCCAAAGCAATTAAAAGACTGCTCTTCAGGTTTAGTCCTACATTGCTTGTTTTTTTTTTTTTTATTGATATTTTATGGCCCGCCACCCCCCCAATTTCACCCTTCCCATGCCCTGATCACACACGAGCGTGTGGAAGCACACACACACTGTAGTGCCAAGGCACCCTCCCTGCTAGTTTGCTGCCCCCAGCTGCCTATGCTGCTGGTCAGGCCTCCACCCAACGGCAGCGGAACTACAGGAGGGGGAGAACAGATCTTCCCAAGGAGATGAGAGCTGCTGTTATGGCTGCTCAATCCTGCTCCTTCCCTTCCCCTGGCCTGGTCCCCAGTGACCCTGGCTCATTCCTGAACTTGGGTCACCAGCATGGTGCAAGGTGAGGCATCCAGCGCCTCATCCCTCTGCACCACTGAGCCAGCCTACATCTCCTGTCTTGAAATCAGTTAACACTGAAGAAGGACAAATGCATCTTCACCAAAGACACAAAGCTGCATATTACAGATGGGGTTAACGGAGGGGAAAACAGTTTTTCAGATACATTAGGGAAGAAAGAAAGATGAGAGTTGGAATTGTGTTTCTGATGGAGATGGGCTGGGTAATAGAGAAAGAATAGCAGAAGGCAACCATTCTTAATGACTACTTCTCTTCAGTATTCACCATGGCAGATACCAAGCCTTTGCCAGAAAGTGGCAGAAAGGTTGCTGCACGGGGAATCCCAAAAATGTGGTAAGTGGCATGTACAGAAGAAAGGGTCAGAAAAAGGCATGCAGCCTTGAAGATACAGTGGGGTCAGCCATGATGAAGTGCAGTAACTTGCAGTAATGACATGTCACAAAATGCTCCATGACAAAAGGGCTTATTTGTCATTGGCTTACAATGACCCCAGCAGTAAACTGTAGCATTCTGTGATATTCTGCAGCATTTCTGTGCTTCATCCTGGCTGTCACATCTGTAGATAAGGCTCTATGGTCAGAAGGGATGCATGTAACGGTGCCCAGGGAATTGGCATCAGAACTGGCTGAACTCCTGGCAGGACTATTCAGTAGCTCAATACAGACAGGGGTGGTTCCAAAAGATTGGAGAGTAGAGTACATGATTCTGCTTCTCAAGGGACTGTAGCAGGAGCAACCAGATAACTACAGGCCCATCATTCTTAAATTTCACTGTGGGTAAATTGATGGAGACACTGGTCAAGGAGGACCTACTGGACTACTTGGAGAGAAATGGGATTCAGGATAGTAAATATCATTGGTTCATGACAGAAAGGTCTTGCCGGGCTAACCTGATAGTATTCTTTTACTGGGTAACTAAGGCAGTGGATAAGGGACAAGCAATGAATTTACTCTACTTTGACTTCAGCAAGGCATTTGACTCAGTGCCACATAGAAGGTAGAAGAAGTCAGAGGATGTACAGCAGGTACAGTTATGAACATAGTTCAATGGGTGGGTAGTTGGTTTAGGGGAGACAGTAGAGGGTGGTGGTAAATGGAGTAAAGTTAGGGGAGAGGAAAATCACAAGATGGGTGTTGCAGGGGTCAGTCCTGGGTCCATTTCTTTTTAATACATTCATCAGTGACATAGGAGAAGGAATACAGGGCAAGATGTGTCTCTTCACAGAGGACACTAAGCTCTGTGGCAGGGAGGGCAGCGAGGAAGGGTTAAGGGAGTTGCAGTAGGACCTGTATAAG
Source organism: Neoceratodus forsteri (assembly GCA_016271365.2). Classification (NCBI taxonomy): domain Eukaryota; kingdom Metazoa; phylum Chordata; order Ceratodontiformes; family Ceratodontidae; genus Neoceratodus; species Neoceratodus forsteri. Next base: position 695,285,261 of record CM057451.1, on the reverse strand, counting down.
TTGGAAAGGTGGTCCAAGGTTTCGTAATTGAAATTCAATGCCAAAAAGTGCAAGGTGATGCACACAGGGAACAAGAACCCCAGGATGGAAGATTGAGCAGAAGGGGTGATGTTGGGCACTACTTCTGTGAAAAGGGACCTGGAAGTTATCATAAGTGATGCCCTAAAATAATCTAGCCAATGTAACCAGATCTACAACAAGGCAATCAGAATGTTGAGATGTATTGGAAGGGGTATTAATAAGAGGAAGGAGGTACTGCTACCTCTCGGTTGATCACTGGTGAGGTACAATCTGGAATACTGTGCCCAGTTCTGAGCCACCGCCCTCCCCAACACCAAGAAAAGAAAAAGACAGGCTAAAGATGGTGAAGTGTAGGTTAATCAAATGACTTAGGGCCAACAGGAAAGATCCTATGATGATCAGTGTAAAGCTCTAAATATGTACTCACTGGAGGCCAGTAGGTAAATGAGCAGTGTGATAGAGACCTTCAAGTCCCTAAAAGGAATGAACAGGGTAAACTATAGCAAACTATTCACCAGCAGCAGTGGGTCAAAAACCAGGAACGTGACTGGAAACTGGTGGGTGGAGATTCAGGAGGGACATGGCCAAGTTTTAGTTTACAGAGAGAGTGGCTGACCCATGGAACAGCTTGCTGGCAGAGATAGTGGATGCAAAAACATTAATGGTTTCAAGAATCCCTGTGTCACAGTTAAAGAGCAAGTGCTTAGTAAGCATGCAGATCTTAAAGAATGAAGGTTTGGGGCCTTTAGATGCCTCTGCAATCATTTTGTTTGTTCTTATTTTTTATTTTAGTTACCTTTTCATCATTTTATTTGTATTTTGAGAACAACTAGTAGAAAAAGAACCTGATGAAATTCTTGTATTATGATGTCAAAAAAGCTTTACTGGCAATGCTGGCAGTGCATTTCAATGGGAAACTGCAAACCTGTTTTCAGGTTTTTATAGAGAAAAAAAAACTTTTTTACCACTAAAATATTACATATTTATTAGAAATATGTAATTTTGAAAACTTAATATTTTGTTATAATTTAGCTGGTGGCATTTTCTTCATAAGCAGATTTTACTTGGGAAGAAGAAAAGAGAAGCCAGTTGTTTTAAAAATTGTAAAATCATACAGATAGACTACAATAGTGCAAACATGCAAACAGCAACGTTTTTTGGCTGAAAGAAGTATTTCTTTAGAAAAAGAAAAGTATATTTAGTTTCTCATTGAAATACATTGGGCTCCTAAGTAGCTGACAGTTTCTGACATCACAATACCATAATTCTATTGAACTATTTTTACTAGCACTGTGAAAAGCAAAGACTAAAACAATCTTGTTTCACTGCACAAACAAAATATTTTAGTAGCGGGAAGCAGTTACTAACACATCAACATGCAGTAAATAAAATAGTCAGCTGCCTATTTATTAGAAGTAAATACCTGCTCTTTAAGGGCTTAATAGTCACTCAGAGGGCTAGCAGTAAGGCAGGGGGCAAAACCATATCTAGACACCAGGTCTTGGGTTAGGATAGGGTGTAACAGGGCAGAATGGATGGACCACTTACCTTTTCCTATTGACACTGTTTATTTTTTCTATGCCTCAGAGATAAAATGTTTGGGATATAAATATGATGCTGCAGGGCTCCCCCCTGTGGAAAACCAAGTATGTGCTATTGCTGAAGCTGCAACACAAAGGATTCAAACAGAAATATAATCATATCTCGGAGTGATATATGATCACAGATTCCTGCTAAAAGTATTCACTATTTGAGATCCTCTGCATCTCTTGTTGTGGAAGAATGTACCATGAGAGTGTAAACAAGAACTTATGAAATGTTCCAAAGCTTCAAAAAGCTTAATACAGTCATATAATATATCAGTACATTTTTTTTTTATATCGGCAATTGCCTCTGTTCAGGAAGCTCTGGCCCCCCACTACTGCTCGCCGCTCCCCCCATTCCCAGGCTTACCCCCCCCCGGGCAGAGCCAATGGGCAGGTGCCCCTTCCCCAGGAAACATGGTCTAAAGGCCCTGGCTTTCCCTCAGGGTGGGTTCATGGGAGCGGGACCCCCGGAGGACTTTGGTCTGTGACAGGGAGTGGCAGCAGAGGCAGGGGCCATCATTAGTGGCTGGCAATGATTTTTTTGCAGTTTTCTTCCCTGGGGGTGAGGACATACAATGATGCCAGTGTCTTCCTTGCCCTCTTTTAAGTGTGGCACAGGCTATGTCAATAACCCAGCCTCTGCCAGAGGTCCTCACTGAACCAGACACTCTTCCCCCCTCCCCCTGAATAAAGAGAACAGTACATGGAACACTCAATCCTTCTCCCCTGGCCAGCCCTCTGACTCCTGAGTCCATCCCCCGAACTTGGGATGTTGGTGCTACAGATGGATGCCTTGCCACTGCGCCAGTGGGCCAGCGTGTACCATACCAGTACATTTTTATGTAGCAAAGCTAATCATCCTGACCTGTGATGTGACAACAGATGCATTACATGTCCTCAGAATGTTTTCTCCTTGCATCCTGTGTACTTATCATTGGCCCATTGGCTCAGCAGTGGCACTATTGCTCCTGCTGCTGGCTACCAGGGTTTGGAAGTGATCCATGGTTGTTGGGGGCTGGTCAGGGGGAATAGAACTGTGTATCTTTGAGGATGCTCTTCTCCTCCAGTTGGGGGGGATGGCAGCACTCCACTGCAATACCATCGTGTGGGTGATCACAGGTGGTGATGCATTCCTGATGAACCAGCAATTGTGGGATGGAGTGGCTGGAGGGAGGTTGCAGCAGAACATGTACACTCTTCATGCATTGCTGCTATGGCAACCATCGACAGCTCCAGCTGAGGGGCTGGATGTAACTAAGGGTGAAAAACCCCTTAGAGCCACAGTAGCATGATGACCCAGGCCCCACAATCATCAGAGGTATGACCAGATTAGCATCTCTGTCCCTACCTCCCATCTTAGGGGGAGGGGGCTCCACCATGGAGGAAGGTAAACGATTCTCTTCTGGTCATGGCTACATGGCAGGGTAATGGGGTTGGGGGTTCCTGACAGCAGTCAGAACTGGGTATATCCCTAACGAGCCAGCAAGAGGAGATCAAACAAAATATGAAAATAAAACAGTGCAAAAATGGAACTCACTGCCTATCTCTCTTTTAAGTTGCAAAACAATTTTCAATTTCAAGTACCTTTTGCATCTGCATTGGACTTCATTGTATAGCTCTAAGTGTTTTAAACTTTGTACTTAAATGCCTTTATTCCTTTGTCTTTGTACAAATGTATGTGTTTGCATAAATAAATACATATGTACATACATACATAAATAAATAAGGTGTGGGTCCAGTGCTATCACAGATAATCACATGGCTGAGTGTCCATGACACACATTCTACATTGTCACAAGCTGCAGCTGTACATCTGAGACAAATATTTGCTATACCTGTGCTGCCTGAAATGATGATCACATACAATAGGTTGACCTTAACCAGGAAAGAATTTCAGACATTGATGAAAGTGATACTTAATCATATGAAAATATCTCCCTTAGGGCCATCATGCATATAGTGTCTGTGGAGGCATTTGTAGCCCCCAAAAGAAATTGTCACTCAGATTTTGATTTTGCACAGAGGAAGGAACATGGAAGTGTAAATTCATTCCCTCCCTTGATTTAGTTTTAATTGTGTGTCCACCAAAAAATTCTTCTGGCTTAACTAGAGATGTCTAACCCTGAGATATTGTCTCTTTCTATAATTTCTCATAGTAGAATTAATTGATCTGTCATAGACCTTTCAGGAATAGAGAAAGATTGTCCATGCAAAATAAGATAGGTAGCTACCTGCAATAGTCTGCTATGTAAAGTGTTTGCTAATATCTTGAAAGCAACATTTAGAAGGCTAATGGGCCTCCAATTCTAAAAATCTCTTTTGTTGTCTTTTTTATAAAGGAATATTAATAAACCTTCAGCCATCTGCAAAGGAATATGGGATGTTTGTAACAAAAAATTAAAAACAGTTGCTTGTTCTTGTGCTATGTCCTTCCCTGTTATTTTATATATGACTGGAATCAGGCCATCTTTCCTAGGAGCCTTTCCATTATCCAGGGTGGAAATGGCAAAGATCACCTTTTCATTTTTTTTTATTTTAAAGTTTATTGATTTTACGAGTACCAATCAGGTTAACAGACATGAAGTGACATAACATATATTCCCCGCCCTCCGCCAAACCCACCCATCCCCAGACCCCCTTTCATGGTGCCAACGGTTGATTTCAATACCAAAGTTAAGTTACTAGGGCTGACCTTGGAGCAATAGAGTTGTGGGCATTATAGCGAGTAGAAGGCATGTAGTTTTTCCCATATCGTCTTGTACTTGTTGGTGTGATTATATAGGCTGGCTAACATCTTCTCCATGGAGAGATTAAAAAGTAACTCTTGCACCCATTCTAGATAAGAGGTGGGTTCTGAGTCTACCCAGTGCCTGAGTACTAGTTTCTTCACTGAGAGAACCATCATGGTGATGTGATACCTACGTTCCATCACAGGAAACCCACTAAAATCACCCACCAAGCAGACTTCAGGATTAAAGAAGTCCTGGATGCCCAATAAAGGGTCTACCTTAGTTTAGATAATTCCCCATAGGGGGCAACTTTGTTGTACTCCCAGAACATATGCTGCAGAGTATCCATGTCCTCTTTACACTGATTACAAAGGGGCATACTTGCTTTGCCCATTTTTTATAGTTTATACAGTGTCATCTACATGTCATTGAGAATCTGGAGTTGCATGAGTCTTAGTCTATCCTGAGTGACATATCGGTGGCAGCCCTCCCATATTTTCTTTCAGTTGGGTAGAGTTTGTGGTTATAGAGCCAACCAATATCTCGGGATCCCATCCACCTGTGGGAAAACCTTCCCATACAGGTTGGCATAAATGCTGGTGACAGCATGTGGGTCAGCAGCCAGGTTGAAGAGATCTGTCAGATGTTTTCTTAACTATGCCTAAGTTGTTACACTCTGAAAGCCTATTTTCAGTCTATACTAAATTTAGCCAGGATTTCAGCTGATGATAGCCAGTCCCCCTCATTTTTGGCCAGCTCTTCTACCTTGAACCCTTCAAACTGAGGGATCCAATTACTAGAAATCATTTTCCCATCAATTTTAAAATTAGGGTTCCTGACTAGGGGATGGGGCAAATCTTTTGTGTTTATGTAATTCAGTGTCGAACACAGTTGGGAATGTGTGTGCACTGAGTTACCAATTACTGTTCTGCACAGGCATGGTGGAAGCTCTCCCAAATTAGAATACTGAAGTGTTGTTGGGGGAATCCCATTAGCCTCTATCATATCTATCGCTATTCTTAGCCAGTTTGGGACATAAGGAGAGGTTCCCCAAGTTTCTTTCAGAAAGGCCCACCTCAGAAAGGATCACCTTTTCGGATATCATAGCCATAACCATAGACTGTAACATATCTGGAGGGCAGCCAGGAATCTGAAAGCTAGAAAAAAACTGCAAAATGTTGGAAAAGCAACTAGTTTTTCCATGTAAAGCAGAGTTGTATGTTGTGTTAATACGTTTAGTAAAGATGTCTCAGAATGCAGTACCTGATTACTATCAAACTGCTTTTCCATAGATTTTGTCTTGATTCTGTTGTTACAGCTATCAAATGGACAAATAGTACGAGTCTTGCCTTGAGTGCCATATAACTCTTGCTGCTTCAGGTTGTCAGCCTATTTTTCATGAAACTGCTGCATGTTTTGCTAAGAGAAGTAATTTGGTCTGAAAAATCATGTGCAACTATATATGATAAGGTAACCAAATTTTGTAACTGCTGCCTGTTTTTTAAATATTGCAAATATTCACTGTTTACATTAAAGCTGACATCAAAAGTCGATTCTCCTGACACATGTGTCAGGGCATAAATCTCCATAGTGCTGAAATACATACTTTCTTTTAAAATGGTTTTAGCCACAAATATCCTGTCAGGGAATCTGTCCATTCCCCCTTTATATAGCAAATGAATGGCATTGTGGGGTTTTTCAGGCTATATTGAAACATGAAATAAAGAAGCATAAGGCATTCTGACCAGTTGAACCAGAAGTAGAGCCAGTTGTAAAAGAATCAGGGCAGGTACTCAGGTTAGTAGTTAGCAAATTGTTTGTCGCAGTAGCAGTATTAGTGATAATTATTGGTGTTCTAGTTGTCTCATCTTTATCAACAGGAAGTAGTACATTTTCAGAGTTATCTGGGAACTGGAAAAATTCTGCATATGGTTTAACTCTTCAGGCAGATGCAAAGGAGAATTATCAGTAGGTCACACTGTTTCTGTTGCAATATTTTCCATATTAATGTTATTTATGGACACAGTATTTGAAAAGGTAGAGGCATTACCTGTTTGCTACAGTGGTAATAGAAAGGCTGAAGTTCTTACTCCAGAAATCTTTATCGGAGTTGGTTCCTATACCCAAGCCCCAGAAGCAGAAGACTGAACCCAGCCAGCTGCCAGCAGCAAGGATTCTGCTGTCCATGGCTTGTTGTTTGATGCAGGACTGTTTGTTCTATCAGCCCAAGAGGTAGACATCTGAGTCCCATTTAACATTGCAGCCCTTTTTTGTTCAACATTAAATTTAGGTCTAGTGGTAAACGAACATATTAGCTTTATTCTGGTCTGCAAAAGATGTCTGGAAAATTGTGTTCAGCATTGCAGATTTCTTAGTTGATGCTTATGTTGAATCCAGCAGTGAAATGATTGCTATGGTGTTACTACCCTTACAGAAATATAGGTGTGCTGTGTACATGCAGAATGCATGCCACATGCCTAATTGTGCAATGTTTGCATCCAGTTTGCATACACAAAATGATCCTAAGCGAACCAGGTCTAAAAAGCAAATCAGATTTGCATACTGCAAGCTTGACATGCTCAACAGGTAGGCTGGTGTGAACATCTTCTAAAAATTACATTAGGTTTGCATGTTGTGTGTTTGCCATGTGTGCAGCAGTTAAGCTGGTGCAAATTTCATCTTAAAAAACACACCAGTTTCTATTTCTGACACTACTGTTAGCAATTAGAGTCAATAAAATACATTGTTTTGAATTCCCATAAAAATTAGGTAAACTCATTAATTCTGATCCGTTTGCAAGTTATTTAATGGCTTTTGATTTTTTGTCATTAAATTGCCATTAATTTGTAAAGTAGTTTGTTTACTGCATTAAATGCCTAGGATATAGCCAGTCAACATCCCCATTCCAGATGTATGAAGAGGGGGCTCTGTGTTGTGAAGCCTAGCCTTTTTGTTTTGGACCATGCAAATCCCCTTACAGTATGCATATTTAGTGCTACAAATGTGTTTCTCCATGACTGTTTCATCTCACTTACCTTCCCTTTGTCATTCTGTATTGAGCATATACACTATGGCCATGCTCTGCACTCTTTGTGATGAGTAGGGTCTTGGAAGCATGCACCATACCTCACATTATGTCACTGAAATGAGGGACATGGACACTCAAAATGAGGGACAATGAAGGACACTAATCCACATGATGATCAGGACACATCATGAATCATGGAGATATAGTACATCAGAACACAGTGGAAACTATTACATTAGCACTGGAGAATGAATTTCCACCATTAAGCAGGGGTACCGTTTAGGTGGGGTGGGGGGCAGTTGCCCCCCTCCCATATTTGTGCCTAGATTGTTCTTATCATGTGGCAATAATGGCTTTAAATTTGGATTGAATATTATGCACAGTAAATGCCCACCTGGTCAGTGTGTGCTCACTCTGTAGGTACTGTCCAGACTCGAATGTGTCTGCATTGTGTTGTCCACTCTGTCTATCTATTAGCGGCAGGACAATCACATGTGATGTGGATGCACTCCAGCCAAGAAAGAGCACATGAATCTTGCAAGTGTGACACTGATTTTCCCATCACAGAGTACACAGACTGCACACTACAGCTTGGAGGAGTCAGTAAGCACTGAACCTTCAATAGCAGTGTTGTGGCAGCATATTTTTGTTGGTCTACTCTTAGTGAGTCACGTCTTCCCTGATGGCTGAAGGGGCAGAAGGTGATCTAGAAGCTAACTCAAGACTAGGCTACCTACTTACTCTTCTAGGCCGATCTTGCAAAAAAAAAAAACAGCACAGACACTATGGCAGCAAGCTAGGCTTAGCAGCAGTGGTGACAGTGGTGTGGGTGGCCTTCATAGGCCTTGATCAGTGCCGTGCAGCAGCAGCAGCCACAACAGCAACCAAGCAAGAAGCAAACAACCCAGGTTGGGTGGGTGCAGTTGGTGAGGTGGCTTGGTCACAGACCACTTTGGAGACCTCTGGTGGCCAGTTCTATCATTCAGCTTCTGGGAGAAGGACAGAGTGGGAGCAGACTGAAAACTGAGCTAGTTGCACAGCATGCCAGGCTGCAGATTCTGGCCATATGGCCGGGCAAGTAAAACTAAACATTTTTTTTTTTACAGGGGATTTGGGAAAGGAGGAAGGATTGAAATACTGATGTGTTTTTACATTTTTATTCAACTTTTGGGCAGCTTCACAACCCATAGGAGATGGGTATTGATTGGAATAGAGTTGGGGATTAAAATTGGAACAAAGTTCTTTTGATGGGGGGGCAGAACTTCAGCCAGGAAAACAATTGGTTAGTAAGCAGGTGGGTTTAAGCCCAAATCTGATATCCTACTCTGGGGTATGTACAGATGAATCTTATACACTTGAATTTTTCCTTATTTGCATATCACCTTTTAGTCAAAACAAATGAGTTGTATCATTTATAGATGTTACAGACATTCTAGAGCTGTCCCTTGCATTCACGGACAGTTGAGCAGTATGGTATGCACAGACTATTGGAGCTCCACTATAATAAGGCTTATGCCCCCCCCAGTGAATCTGGCTTCCACATCCCCACGCTCAGGCACATTATGACAAAGGTCAAAGGAGACTGCAGGGGTGAGCACTATTGAAATGAATGGGGGTATTTTTGTATTACTATTTTATACATTATTGATGGAGAGTTGGAGATTAATGAAGGCCACTGCTTGACTAACAAGGACCTTGTTAGTAGAACAGTGGCCTTCATTATTCTCCAACTCACCATCATAATGTATAAAATAGTAATAAACAATAACTCCACTCTGACACATGGACACCATTTCTTAAAGACTCCTGCCTCTGACTCCCTAGTACTCAAGTAAGAGACGTTTTACTTTTATCAATACTTGGTGTGTGTTGTCTGAAGTGGCATGGCCATACCTGCTACAGTGTGTGTGCATGGGGGGGACTGGCCATGTGAGTGTGTGGCAAGTTATTGCTACTTTTGTGTTTGTACCTTAAATTCTGCTTGTGTGGAAACATTCAAAACTATGATGAGAAAATAGTAGGAGTACAGGCCAGACAGAAATAATTATGTAGTTTTGTGGGTAAGTTTGTGTATTGGAGGTGGGAAATACCACATGTGTTTCCATTGGTATGTGTGCTACAGTTCAACTATGAAACTGAGATGAGGGAGAGAAGAAAACTGAAAAGCATAACAGAGGCTACAAGCATGCCACATGCATACGAATGTATTCATATACAGTATGTACTGAAGTACACATGCATGCAGTGTTTCCCAATTTAACATAAAAATTATGGTTTCCACACTTGCTTGCTGCAAGCATGCCATATGCATGCAATCAGTTCCAATTAAAAATTGAAATCTTACTTGCATATGATATCAGCCCATTTACAGAAGAAAGAGTTCTGAAAGCACTCTTAAAACTGAAGGTGGACAAAGCAATGGGGCCTGATGGGATTCATCCCCGAATTCTAAAAGAACTAAGGGTAGAACTAGTGACACAACTGACTACCCTTTTTAACAAATCATGGGAGGATGGGGTGGTAACCGAGGACTGGAGGAGGGCAGATGTGATTCCCCTTCACAAAAGTGGGAGCAAGGCAGAAGCAGGAAATTACAGACCTGTTAGTTTAACCTCAGTGATAGGGAAAATGATGGAATCACTCTGAAGGAAAGAATTGTCGAGTATCTAGAGGCCAGAGGGCACAGGACCCTAGGCAGCATGGATTCACAGCAGGAAGGTCATGCCAGATGAATCTGATAGATTTCTTTGACTGGGTGACCAAAGTAGTAGATCAGGGAGGGGCTGTGGACATGGCCTACCTAGACTTTAGCAAGGCATTTGACACAGTCCCACACAAAAGAGTAATATACAAGTTAGCCAGCCTGGGAGTGGGTCCCAAGATGATAGCCTGGGTAAAAATTGGCTGGAGAACAGGACACAGAGAGTAATAGTAAATGGAGTCCACTCAGAAGAAAGGAGGGTTACTAGTGGGGTACCGCAGGGTTCAGTATTAGGACCGGTCCTCTTCAATGTCTTTATAAGCGACATTGCAGAGGGACTGGAAGGAAAAGTATGTCTCTTTGCAGATGACACAAAGATCTGCAACAGAGTTGATGCACAGGGTGGGGTGGAAAGGATGAGAAGGGACTTGGCAAGGTTAGAGGAATGGTCAAATGTATGGCAGCTTAGATTCAATGCTAAGAAGTGCAAGATAACACACCTGGGAAACAAAAACCCAGGGGAAGAGTACACAATGGGGGGTGAGATACTAACAACAACAAAAATGGAAAGGGACCTGGGGCTGGTTATATCAGATGACCTAAAGGTGGGCAAGCAATGTGAGAGGGCAGCAAGGAGGGTTGAGGGGACACTGGGATGCATAGGGAGAGGCATAACCAGTAGAAAACAGGAAGTTATTATCCCTCTGTACAGACAGCTGGTGAGACCCCATCTGGAGTACTGTGTGCAGTTCTGGAGACCCAATCTCCACAAAGACATAGACAGGATGGAAGCTGTCCAGAGGAGGGCAACTAAAATGGTGCAGGGTCTGCACGGGAAGACATATGAAGAGTGACGAAGGAGTTTAATATGTATAGCCTCGAGGAAAGGAGGGAGAGGGACATGATAGAAACATTCAAGTACCTCAAGGAATCAACAAAGTCCAAGAGGGTAGCATCTTTCAAAAAAAGAGGCGCAAGAACAAGAGGGCACAATTTGAAGATAGAGGGGCAGCTCAGAGGTAATTTAAGGAAGTATTTTTTCACAGAGAGGGTTGTGGATGCATGGAACGGCCTTCTGGAGGAGGTTGTGAAGTCAAAATCAGTGGTGGAATTCAAGCATGCATGGGACAGTCATAAGGCCATTCTAGGGGGTGGGAGTAGGAAGAAGTAGGCTGCTGGTTAACTAGGATCTGCAGCTTATCCAGTAGGTAGGGAAATGGGCATACTGGGTGGGCCAAGTGGTCCTTATCTGCCATCAAATTCTATGTTTCTATGTCGCAGCTTGCATATCACTTGCGTTGTTTAATGCATACATCATGAAAACGTTTCATGTAATTATTTCTGTAAGGGTAGAATTACTGACTTGGTTACCAAGGAGGGCCAGTCTTGTATTATCCGGTGCCGAGGTTCAGTTCTCTGCTAATGGTGCTGCAATTTCTTGTTCCCTTTTAATAAAGTGTTATTCTTTAGTTCTTAAAAGAGCTTGCAGCACAAGAAGATTCTTTTCTTTCAGTTCCAAATATGCCATGTACTTCTATGGTAAAGTACAGGCAGGGCCTTGCTCCATTGCTGATATTATCATAGTGGTAGATGTAACATCAGCATTGGTGTCCATCAATATCTGTAATCCTGTTACTGGAATGCCGGTCGCATTGAAAAATTCTTCAGTCTCCTGAATAGCTGAGGCAGGGGAGGAGACCTGCTACCCACCCTCCCACATGTCCATCCTCTCTGCAGTCACTTTAGGATTGGCCTTCACACAGACAACCAGCATTTTCCCCTACTGGAAGAGTCGGAGAATTTCCCTGGTGTACTGGCCAAATTCCCCTCATTCACTAGAAATAACACCAACAGCTTAATCTGGTTCTGCAAGTCAGTTTACATCTGTGCACATATTCCCCTTCTGTTGCCCCCAGGTCACACCTGAAAACAAGCCATGGCTTGGTGTGCATCTCCTGGTCACAAACTTTCAAATAAAATAAAAAATAAATACTGATGTAGGCAGTCCAGTACAAGGTTACATATGATTGACAGTTCCTTTTTAAGTTTGCTTGCCAAAGGCTAGCAGACATATTGTGATTGGGTTGAGTTGTTCGGGGTTTGGCACTCATCTACCTATCACTGCTTCAGAAAACCCATCTCTTCCCCAATTCTTGCCACTCTTTGCCTTTCTGCTGTTTATCCCATTGAAGTATGTGGACAGCCTTGATGCTGGAAAAGGTATGGTGGAAATGAATTTTCTTGTGCCGCTTGTACTTCCTACCACTAACACTTTCTGTACAGTTTGTTCCTCTTTACTGGTACTGTGCAGTGCCTTGTTTCTCTGTAGACCCAGGAACAGCAGAGATGTTCCACAAAGGCCACAGTTTCTTTCCGTCTGTGGCCACCACGTCTACATCTACTTCTGCCGAGCAAGTGCTCAACTCAAATGGTATCCCCCTTCCTGCCCCAGCTGCACAACTACATTATCAGTAGTGGGTGCTCCACACTGCTATCACCCCCTTATGCCCAACTGAACTCTTAAAAAGGAAAACCTCCCACTACAAGCCCCCAACTGACCTGCACAAATACTTTATCAGCAGCAGCAAACTGCCTGAAAGCAATGTAAGTCTAGCTAACTGTTCAATGTATTTTAAGCTTTTACTCATAACTTGTCATTTTTTTAACAGTTTTGTAGCAGATTTGCAACATAACTTATACATGTGGAATTTTTATCTTCCATGTGAAACATGTTTTCACAATCACTCTGAAAAATCATGTTTTGGATGGGATTAAAAAAAAGTATACCTCTCTTAATTATAACATGGAGTAATAAAAAAACTAAAATTTTGGGTCAAAATCTGAAAAAACTAAAATGCTATGAAGAAACATTGAAATTTTACATTTACTCATAACTTCATTATTTTGTGAGGTTTTGACCACAAATTTTAAACATAGTCATTTTTTTTTGCCCTACCGGACGATCATGATGGGAAGCCAAGAGGAATACTTCATACAGTCACCCCCATCCTATCTTATTTCAAACTGAGGTATAGTATATGTCTGTTCATAAATTATTACAGCATCACCATCAAATTCCATCTCATAGTGGGCCAATACTTTTACATGTAGAGGGTTGTGGATGCATGGAACGGTCTTCCGGAGGAGGTTGTGGAGTCAAAAACAGTGATTGAATTCAAGCATGCATGGGACAGCCATAAGGCAATTCTAGGGGATGGGGGTAGAAAGAAGTAGGATGCTGGTTAACTAGGATCTGCAGCTTATCCATTAGGTAGGGAAATGGGCAGACTGGGTGGACCAAGTGGTCCTTCTCTGCTGTCAAATTCTATGTTTCTATGTTTCTATATGTATTTACACTGGTACAAAAGATACCTGCTAGTTTGATTGCATAAGAAGGCATAGTTAAAATCAACATTATCTACTCCTCCCAATATGAAGCACACATTTAAAGAGCCCCTGACTTCTCAGAGGGGAAACTTTGAAAATGTATACATTTTAGACACATTTTAGTTAATATTTCTTATGTTGTTCTATATTTAGTTTCCAGCTTATTAATATAATTACAGAATGTAAATCAGAATGAAAACAGGTTCAAAGTCAATGAGGCTCTGGTTGTTTAAGATTGTCCACACCTGACATAGGTGGGTTCATGTAACGCTATATGTTTTCAGGAGGCCTTAAAGTCTGCCCTTATGACCCTGAGCACACCTGGTGGCAGTCTCACCAAAACACATTTCAAGGTGGACTTACAAGTACTCGCTTACAGTACAGTATGTGGTCATGATGAGTGGGGAGGGATGGTGACTAGGGTTACCACCTGTCCTAATTTTTGTAGGACAGTCCTGATTTGGGCAGCTGTGTCCTGCAAAAAACAAACAAACATGAAAACTGCTATTTGCCCTGACATTATAGTAGAAAAAAATATTTTCTGACTTTCCTCTAAATGTTGCAAAAAACTATAATACCTTTACTAAAATACCTTAAAATGGTAAGAAACAGTAGAAAAAAATCTAAAAAACTACAACACTTAGTCTTAATTCTGATATTTAGTGAAAACAAGTCAGTTGTATTGGTCAATATTTATTTATTTTTATTTATTGTAAATTGTTTTACAATCTTTGAGCCAGAGGCTCGTTTCCAAAGGTACCTCGTCACATAGAGGACAAACATTACAAATTTAGGTTACAGGATACAACTAGCTGAAATTAGAGTTACACATATTGATTTCATACATTTACAATTTTGTGGTAATTACATTGATACAGCTGGCTCAGGCTGATTATAGCAGAGGTATGGTGCACAGGGAGAGAGGGGGGGGGTGAGGTGGAGTGCAACCCAGCAGGCATTGTCAAGTGAGGAGAGATCGAGGCTATATTTAGAGACAGGAGCAGCAGCGAGTGTTAAAGAGTTGGCTCCGAAGGGCGGTTTTGAAGTTGGAGATTGTGGGGGCATTGGAGGTGGGCACAGGGAGAGAGTTAAACCAGGATGGGGCTCTGTAGCAGAAAGACCTCTGACCATGGGTGGTCCTGGATCTTGGGACCAGTAGAGTGGTCCTGTTGGAGGTACGGGTTGTGATAGTGGGTGGGGTATGGTGGATGGAGGCAGTCACCCCAGGAGGGGAGAGCCCGAGTAGGTTTTTTTTGGGGAGGCAGGTTTGATAGTGTAGTCATCCATTCAGGTTAAGTAGTTTAGCCTCGTCATGGAGTTGACATGTATGTGTGATCCTGGGGGCAGCAGTGATCAGTCTGCAGGCTCTATTTAGGGTGAGGCAAATTTTGTTGAGGGCAGTCGTGTCAGCAGCACCATAGACTGGCAGGCCATAGTCTTCAAGGAACAGTACTGAAGACGTGACAGCAAGTCGGAGAGCATCGGGGGGAGGCAGTTTTTATAGCGGTAGAAGATGCCAAGCCGTGTATTAGTGGCAGATGCAAGGGCATCAATGTGGGTGTGGAATGTGAGGGCTGAGTCGAAAGTAACCCCAAGGTATTTGTAGGAGCAGACTTGTTCAAGCGGTTGTTTGGTACTAGGGAGGATAGTGAGTGGGTGGTTGCAGGCTCTGTTTTGGGGTGGGCAAAGGGGATAGTTTTGGTATTTTTAAGATTAATGATGAGTCTGTGCTCCTTAAACCAGGCTTCGGCATCATTGTAGGATTGTTGTAGGGATTCCTGGAGGGAGATGAGATTGCGGTGGGTGGCAAAAATGACAGCATCGTATGCATATATAAGAATTTTGCCAGACCATGCACTGGGCAGGGTGTTTAGATAGAGTGAGAAGAGAAGGGGGCCTAGGATGGAGCCATGGGGTACCCCTCAGCAGATGGGACAGTTTTCAGAGAGTGTTCCATTGATTTTTACACACTGTGAGCGAGCGGATAGATAGCTCATACATCATGCGAGGGGGCCAGTAGAGAAACCAGTGTGGCAGAGGGCATCCAGCAGAAGAGGGTGGGAGACAGTGTCGAAAGCCTTTGAGAGGTCAACGAACACTGCACCAGCTAGGGAGCTGGTGTCCAGGGAGGAGTGTAGGAAATTGGAGAACTCAATTAGTGCAGTGCTGGTACTGTGATCAGCCCGGAAACCATGCTGCTCTGGGCATAGGATGTTGTGCTTTGTCAGATATTCAGTGATTTGAATGGCCACCACTTTTTCTAGGGTTTTGGGGGGGGATGGAGATTGGTCGGTAGTTGCTGGTGAGGGACCTGTCACCCCCTTTATGAATGGGTGTGACTATGGCTGTTTTCCATGCAGTGGGAAATTGCCCTAGGCAGAGGGATCAGTTTAGTAGACTGGTGAGTGGAGCAAGGACTTCATCCAGCACCTGCCTGAGAATACTGTGGTTCAGGGAGTCACTGCCAGGATTATTGCCTTTTAATGCTTTAATTAGGAGGGGTCTGGCTTCCTGGGCAGAGATCTTGCATAGGTGGAAGCTGGGGCGTTGGTTGACAGGGGGAGGTAGGCTGGGGGGAGGGTCAAAGAAACTACTGGGGAGGAGAGAGCTATGGTCAGTAAAGGAGGTGTTAAGGCAGTTGGCTATGTAGGCAGGGTCAGTGGAGGTAGAGCCAACAATAGTGAGCTGGGATGGGGGAAGGGAGCATGATTTCCCATTTAGCTGTTTAATATTGTCCCAGAAAGTCTGCGCAGACCCCCAGGAGAAGGTGAGGGTGGCCTGGCAATGGTCTGCCTTGGCTTTATGGACGGCCCATGAGCACCTATTCCAAGCAGCATTGCAGGCTTGTCTATCAGCCATCTGGCCTGTTTCTGTGGCAAGGTGCCAGAGGTTATCCCTATTTCTAAGCATTTGTAGTAAGGCAGGGGTAACCCAGGGTGCATTGTGTTTTTTGGATCGAATTTTGGCAAGGGGTGCAAAAAGGTCACAGGCCTTGTTAAAGGTTTGGGAGAAAAAGGCAAGAGCAGTGTCAATGTCGGGTGCATGATGAATGGAGGACCAATTAATCTGGGTGAGAAACTGTTTAACATTTTTCAGCCCACCAGGGCGGAGGCACCTGCGGAGTGTGGTCTGGGCTTTGGGTTTGGGAGTGGGGGCCTCCCAAAGAAAGAGGATAGCGGAGTGGTCACTTAGGGAATCCGGGAGGACCTGGATGTTATGGATTTTTTGGGGGCGGTTGGTAATAATTACATCCAGAAGGGTACTGATTCCTCTCTTTGGGTTTACTCTAGTGGGCTGGCAGATGAATTGCATCAGGTCTTGGGCAGCGAAGGAGTCTCGGATCATGGAAGAGGAGGCACTGAGCCAGTTTACGTTAAGGTCCCCCACTAGGATTTGTTCTGCCTTGTGATGGAGGGTGGACAGATGTTCAATTACAGATATTAACGCTGGGTTCTGGTTCTTTGGGGGAACGTAGGCAGTGGTGAGATAGAGAGGGCCCCTGGAGGGGTCAGGAGTGAGTTTGAGGGTTAGGGCCTGGGCCCCATTCACAAGAACGGGGGCAGGGAGTGCTTGTCCAATGATTGTGTCCCTGGTATAGATTGCACAACCTCTCCCGTGTTTGCCTACTCAGTCCTCCTGGTACAGGGTATAGCCTGGGAGGGAAACAAAGGAGTCAGGGGTGGATTTGGACAGCCAAGTTTCAACCAGGGCTATGATCTCTGGTTGATGTACCATGGCCCAGCACTGGAGGGCATCACATTTTTTCAGTAGGCTGCATATGTTCATGGACGCTATTCGGAATTCATTGGACCTAGTAGGTGGGCTGGAGGGGGCAGGGCCTGGGTTAGGATGTATGTTGCCAGATAGTAGTAGTAGGAAGACCAAGGCTCTGGTCAGGGGGTGGTAGTATGTCAACTTCCGTGGGGTACACTGGGATGGGGAGGGGACCATAGTGGCACAGGCAATGGGCAGGGTTCGAAGGGTCTGGAGGGCAATGACGAGTTGCAGCCATGGGGAGCCAGGATAGGCAGTGGGGGGGCAGCAAGGGGGTGGGTGCCGTGGGCCAGGGTACATGGTCAGTGTATGGTGGGATCGGACTAAGTCAGGGAGAGTTGGGGGTTCTGGTACAAGTGGCCCCGGGAAGATGTCTGGGAGATTGGATGTGGGTACTAGCAAATAGATGAGGGGGAGACATTTGAGGAGACGGTGTACAATCATAATGTCTAATGGTAGCAGCTGGGCAGATGGTCCAAGTATATCAGCTGTCCATCAGAAAGTGTGGATACCACTTTGGAGTAGTGGCAGGGTCACAGACTCTGGTGGACAGAGTACAAGGTTCAAGACCCTGGTGGGGCAGGTGAAAAAGGACCTGAGTAAGAGTGGGGATCCAGGTTCTGATTGACTCAGAGCAGGCTGGGTTTGGACCAAATTCAGGGTGGAAATAGCGACTCCTAGTGGTCACTGAGGATTATTGGCAGGCTGGGTGAGGGTCCAGTGGTAGGGCAGGGGTCAGTACATAGGGCTAGCTAGGGCTGGGTATAAGGGTGAGGTGAAGGCAGATGCAGAAGGGAGAGAAGTAGTGTATGTGGGTAGAGGGGTTCCAGGAAGTAGGAGGAGGAGGAAATTCAGGTAGCAAACAGAGGTGAATAGTCAGAGGGTCCCTCTGGTGGCTGGCAGGTATAACCTGCAAATGGAAAAGTGGGTACTTAGTAAAGCAATAGACAGGAAGTGACTATATAGGTAGTGACGAGCCTGGGTGAGTGGGGCAGTCGATGTGTGCAGCATGTTGATGGGCTAACCCCCTCACAAGGGTGCTCTTGCTGGAGGTAGATTAATTACCTCTTAGGCACCCGGCTGAATGTCTGCTCCAGGAGGGAGTGTTGTGTGTGGGCGGCTGCTGCTGTTATTGTACTGTGAAAAATCATGTTTCAGTAAGAAATGTCCCACTTTGGGCTTCTTAAAAGGTGGTAACCCTAATGGTGACTAAGACATTACATGAGTTTGGGGAGAATGAAGTATACAGTACAACTGTAAAGCTATGGATGACAAAAAAATTGTACTTGGAAAATAGATAAGTGAAAAGATGCAGCAGCCTTTTATAGGGCATAATTTATTTTTTGGTACTCATGTGCTGCAGACAGTAGCCAGTCAGGGAGGTGAGAGGAGAGTAAGTGATGACTGCTGACTTAGTGTGGGGGAATGAGGGAGGGTGTCACAGAGAACAGCACCGAGAGGGGGTGGGTTATTAGACTGCCAAGGAGAGTGTTAAATTGGCAAACAGGCACTGGGTTAGGGAGAAGGCGGTCCACTGGACTGCTAGGGAGTTATTTCCCATGTTGTATTATGAGCCTGTACCTCAGTAGTTGGAGCAGTGGAATGGCATTCCAGGGGGCTGGGTTCAGTTCCCAGTAGGTCACATTATTTCTTTCTTACTACAATTTGTGATTTAAATTGCTTAGCTGGGGTCTAATACTGCACTAAAATAAAAAAAACAACAACAAAAAAACACTACAGCATCTAATTTTCAACTTGACTATTCCTAGTTGCAGGATGTGCAATAGCAGAGAAAGGAAATGTGTCTGGGAACCCCAGGTCCAACCATGTGTCTGTGTAGTGCAATGGTGAGAGCATGGGGAGGGTATTGTGGGGTTCTGAGTTCAATTCCCAGTAAGTCACATTATTTATTTCTCACTACAATTTGTGATTTAAATTGCTTAGCAGTGGATAACACTGCACCAAAAAACATCTAATTGTCATCTTGATTTTTCCTAGTTGCAGGATATGCAATTACAGAGAAAGGAAGTGTGTCCACGAAACCCAGGTCCAACCATGTATGCCTGTAGCTCAGTGGTTATAGCACAGAGATGGGATTTTGTCATTCTGAGTTTATATTCCAGTAGGTCACATTATTTCTTTCTCACTACAATGCGTGATTTAAATTTGTTTAGCAGTGGCTAACATTGCACCAAAAACATCTAATTCTCATCTTTTCCATGGACTTAAACCTTACAGAGCACACTTGTTCAGGCAGGACACAACTTGTTCAGGGGGAATAGGGTAGGAAGGAAGGGAGGGGGAGTGGCTCTGTATGTCAAGGACAACATTAAGGCCACAGAATCACAGGGAAAGGAGGGGTTACCATAGGTCACACTAGAGAGGAAGAAGGGGGAAGCTATTTGAACTGGTGCGATCTACAGATCCCCATCACAGGAAGGAGAGAGAGATAAAGAAACTATACTATCAATACAAAGGATGACACAGAGGGGGGAGGTGTTGCTGATGGGGGACTTCAACCTTCCAGATGTGGATTGGAGTCTCCACGCGGCAGCAGCAACTAGGAGTAGAAATTTCTTAGATGGTGTGAATGAGGCATTTGTAAGACAACTTGTAGAAGATCCAACTCAGGAGGGGGGAATTCTAGACCTGGTGCTTACAAACAAGAATAGTGTGGAAAAAGTTTCAGTAGGGGAGCAACTAGATAAGTGATCACTGCACGGTATGGTTTGAATTAATAGCCAAGCAAGAAAAAAAACACACAGAAATAAAAATCCTGGACTTTAGAAGGGCAGATTATAGGAAAATAGGAGAATTCCTGAAAGGGGCCCTAGCCGAGGTGGAGAATATGGCAAGAGTGAAGGAGCAGTGGAAAACAATCAGAGTAGGAACTAAGAAAGCATCACAACTCTATGTCAGACAAGTCAGTAAGGCGAAGATGAAAAAGAGACCAA
The DNA here is from genome assembly GCA_016271365.2 of Neoceratodus forsteri. Classification (NCBI taxonomy): domain Eukaryota; kingdom Metazoa; phylum Chordata; order Ceratodontiformes; family Ceratodontidae; genus Neoceratodus; species Neoceratodus forsteri. The sequence goes on along the minus strand of CM057451.1, from coordinate 695,265,081 downwards.
TATGGTTCTCTAGAGAGGTGGCAGAAAAGGTCAGAGCAAAGAAGATGGCTTTTAGGAAATATAAGCAGACAGAGGAGGAGGAGACAGACAGAGAGAATTACCAAGACAAACAAAGGGAGGCAGGGAAGGCAGTAAGGAATGCAAAGGCACAGACAGAGGAAAGCATTGCGAACTCAATAAAACGGGGAGACAAAACTTTTTTTAAGTTTATCAGTGAGAAAAGGAAAACTTGGGGGGTATAGACAGACTGAAAACTGGAGACAGGGATTCTGTGGAGGAAGATCACCTAAAGGAAGACACACTGAACAAGACTTTTGTTCAGTATTCACGGAGGAGGGAGCAGGTAATGAGCCATCATTAAAGCAAAGCAGAATAAATGTCAGGGTGATAGACACAAGGCCCTTCCCAGAGAAAAGGATCCTTAGGGAACTGGCAACAACATAAGTCGATAAAGCAATGATGCCTGATGGAGTGCACCCTAGGGTACTGACGGAACTAAGACAGGTTTTGGCTGCACCACTAGCGGCTATGTTTAGTCTGTCATTGGAAATGGGAGGTGCCAGAGGACTGGAAGATGGCAAATGTGATCCCATTACACAAAAATGGAAACAAGGAAGTGGTGGGAAACTACTGTAGTAGCCACATACATTGCCAGCTATCTCCAGATATTTTGCAAAATTTCTAAAGCGTTTCTCTCTGCTGCCCCTACTGTAGAAATGGAGAAAGCATTAGATATATCTGGAAATATCACAGAAATTTTGGGAAATAGCTGGCAGTGTCCGTGGTTGCTACTTCAGGACAGTGAGTCTGCTGAAGGAAAGGATAGTGGAATACCTGGCATCCAGTGGTCTGCAAGATCCTAGACAGCATGGTTTCATGGAGGGGAATTCATGCCATAAAAACCTCATAGAATTCTTCAACTGGGTAACCAGAGAGGTGGATGGGGGTGTGTGGATGTGTGGATGTAGCATACCTAGATTTTAGAAAGGCATTTGATATGGTTCCACATAGAAGGCTATTAAACACGCTGGACAACCTGAGAGTTGGTTGTAAGGTAGTGAAATGGGTAGAGAATTGGATGGAGAATAGAACCCAGAGGGTGGTGGTGAACGGAACACACTCTGCAGTGGCAGAGTGACCAGTGGAACTCCCCAAGGATCAGTGCTGGGCCCAGTCCTCTTCAATGGTTTTATCATTGATATCACAGAGAGGCTGAAAGAGAAGGTGTGCCTGTTTGCAGACAACACAAAACTCTGCAACAGGGTAGGCACAATGGACAGAGTGGAAAGAATGAGGAGAGACCTGAAGAGACTGGAGGACTGGTTGAAGGACTGGCAACTGAGTTTAAATGCAAAGTGTAAGGTAATGCATATGGGGTGGAGAAAACCGGGGACAGTTTACTGCCAGGGGGAAAGGAACTTGCAAACTTCAAGAAGGAACAGGACCTGTGGGTTGTCATCTCAGATGACCTGAAAATGTCAAAACAATATGGCAAGGCAGCAGGGAGGGCAGGCAGGATGATGGGCTACATGGGTAGGGGAATTACCAGCAGAAGGAAGGAGGTAATAATCCCACTGTATATATCATTGGTGAGGCCTCACATCGAGTAATGAGTCCAGTTTTGGATATACTATCTTCAAAAGGACATAAACAGGGTAGAGGTAGTTCACAGGAGGCAACCAAAATGTTGAGAGGCCTGCATGATAAACCTTATGAGGAAAGGCTGAGGAGTTAAATATGTATTCACTGAAGAACAGAAGGGAAAGGGGGGGGGGACATAATTGAAAAGTTCAAATATCTCATGGTGAAAAAAGAGTACAGGATGGTACCATATTCAAAAGAAAAAGATGCTCAGGGACTAGGGGGCACAGAATGAAGCTGGGGGATCAAAGGGAATGTGAGGAAGTACTTTATCATGGAAAGGGTGGTGGACAAATGGAACGGTCTGCCAGCAAAAGTGGTGGAGGCAGAAATGATTACAGGTTTAAAGAAAGCATGGGACAGATACAAATGAAGCTTGAAAAAACAAGTGGAGGGGACAGCGGATTGATCAAGATTCATTTAGTCACAACAGCAAGGATATCAGGGCAGACGTGGTGGGTCTGAGGGCCCTTATCTGCCAACAGCTTCTATGTTTCTATGTTTCAGAGCCAAATATTCACTGTAACCTTGAACAACTCCATTCACCTCTCAGGGTACCTCACAGCTGAGGTACTGGATTTTATCAGGACCCACTGGAAACTGTATGTTGTACCACAGTTGGCCTATCCTCAGTAGCTACAGTATACCATGGACATGACAAGGCTTTACAGAACAACAATGGTGGCCTGACGAAGTGCACCCCAAAGTACTGAGGGAACTAAGGCAGGTGTTGGCTGCACCACTAGCGGCTATGTTTATTCTGTCATTGAAAACAGGGAAGGTGCCAGAGGACTGGATGATGGCAAATGTGGTCCCACAACACAAACAGAGAAAAAAGGAAGAGACAGGAAACTACAGGCCTGTCAGTCTGACCTCCATAGTATGCAAATTAATGGTAAAACTGCTGAAGGGAAGGATAGTGGAATACCTGGCATTCAGTAGTCTGCAAGATCTAAGACAGCATGATTTCACAGAGAGGAAGTCATGCCAGACAATCCTCATATAATTCTTCAACTGGGTAACCAGGGAGGTGGATTGGAGGGGGGGGGGTGTGGATGTAGCATACCTAGATTTTAGCAAAGCATTTGATATGGTTCCACATACAAGGCTGGTAAACAAACTGGAGGACCTGGGAGTTGGTTTCAAGGTAATGAAATGAGTAGGGAATTCTACATTGGTAGGGGAATTACCATCAGAAGAAAGGAAATAATAATCCCATTGTATAAATCATTGGCAAGGTCCCACCTCGGGTACTGAGTCCAGTTTTGGAGATACTATCTTCAAAAGGACATAAGCAGGGTAGAGGCAGTTCAGAGGAGGGCAACCAAAATGGTGAGAGGCCTGTATTTTAAACCTTATGAGGAAAGGCTGAGGGAGTTAAATATGTAATCACTGAAGGACTGGAGGAAAAGTGGGGACAAATGGGGTTCAAATATCTCACGGTGAAAAACAGAGTACAGGATGGTACCATATTCAAAAGAAAAAGATTCTCAGGGACTAGGGCACACAGTAAGAAGGTGGGGGGGGAGGTTCATAGAGAATGTGAGGAAGTACTTTTTCACAGAAAGGGTGGTGGACAAATGGAACAGTATGCCAGCAGAAATGGGGGAGGTGGAAATGGTTACAGGTTTCAAGAAAGCATGGGACAAAGGGAGCTTGAAAAAACAAGTGGAGGGGACAGCAGGTTGAGCAAGATTCACTTAGTCACAACAGCTAGGATATCAGGGCAGACGTGGTGGGTCTGTGGGCCCTTATCTGCCAACAACTTCTATGTTTCTATGTTTCAGACCAAATACTCACTGTGACCTTGAACAAGTACCTTCATCTCTCAGGGTACCTCACAGCTAAGGTACTCGATTTTTGCAGGACCCCACTGGAAACTGTATGTTGTACCTCAGCTGGCCTATCCACAGTAGCTACAGTATACCATGGACATGGCAAGGCTTTATAGAACAACACAAATTGTGTAACTTTCTCACACTAGCGTGCCCAGCCCTCATCCAACCCATGGAGCAAAGCTTCAGTCCTCAGACATAAATATGCCTCTAATGAGATACTAATTTCCTTTTATGGTCATCTCTTCTGCCTGGGGTTGTTTGCAGGTTATCTTTTAAAGATTACAACTTGGTGCAAAACTGCTATCACCTTCTAATTGCCCTAACTGGTATTTTGCTCTATGAAGCACTGTTTTTCCAACTGAGCAGGACACACTCTTGTAGCCAGCAGAAGGTTGTACTCTGAGCCCATGTATCTGCATTAGTTGCCCTTTGGTAAGGCAAAGGCAAAGGAAAGTTTATTTATAAAGCACTCAGTACAAAAAGGCTCTGAGCACTATACAGAGTTCATAACTAAAACTGCAATAAAACAAACATTAAAATACAATTAAATTAAAATACAGTAATCCAATGCACAAGTAAATTAACTAGTCAGGAAACACCTGTTGAAATAAAAAAAGTCTTCAGAGATACTTTAAATGACCCCATTGTGCTGGCCATACATATGTAATGAGGGAGTGAATTCCATAAAATTGGAGCAGCCACTCCGAAAGCTCCGCACCTAATAGTTTTAAGCTAGAAGGAGGGACAACAAGCAGGCCAGCATCAGTGGAGTGGAGAAGGTGAATTGGGTGGTAGGGAACCAGGAGCTCTTTAAATAGTTTGGTCCCAAACTATGTAGGTCCTTGTAAATTAATAAGTAAATCCTGAAGATGCCATCTAGACATTTTTCTCATTAACCACAAAATACTTTCTGGTCTTTGTTTTTCTAAAATATTGCTTCAAGTCATTTCCAACCATGAGGCAGTTGAGACACCACTTATTTTGGATACCTGGGAGGAGGCTGACTTTCTCTGAAGGATTAATTTTCATGTGATATATTGTTATCCTCCTGAGCATTTCTATTTTATGAGTCTTTCCTTGCAAAATCCATAAATAAAAAGTTGAAAAAAGAATAATAATCTTTAAAAAAGGACAATATCATATCGTATTTTAAGGAATTCACCAGTCGCTTTTTTCAAGACAACCAAGGTTCTGTAGAGAAAGCAGCTATTGTTTGGTGTTCTCATAAGTGTGCCATCAGTGGGAGAATCTTTGTCATTCATCCAAACTGAAGAAATTGAGCCCAGCTGAAGCTATCCCATTACTAGCTGAAATTCAAGACTTGGAGTTGCTGCTTGTCCAAGGTGGTCCTCTCTCTTTGTAATAGACTCTTAGAGAAACTAAAGAACGGTATCATGAAACTCATAGAGAAAAGTGGAATTCACCCTTTTTAGAGCTAAAATGAAATATGTCCTCCAAGGTGAAAGGGCTGGCAAATTTTTAGCTCTTTACTTATGAGCCCAAGAAATGGCCTGTAATATTTGTCAAATATATCAACCTGGCACAACTTCTATTTTGACCAAATCCAGAGATATAGCCCACGTTTTTCAGGAAATTATCAACAACTGTATAATATCTCTCAGGATCCCCCATTGCCTGACCAAATTAGGTATTATCTGTGTAATATCCCTCTAACCACTTTAAATGATACGGACTAGGACATTTTAAAACAGACGTTGACATTAGCTGAACTGGAGGCTGGCATTAGATTCCCTGAGCTTAGATAAAGCTCCTAGGCCTGATAGCCTCTCCACTAACATTTATAAAGCTGTTAAGGAAGATGTTCTATGTCCACTGTGGGAAGTTTTCAGTGAGACTTGTAGTATGAGTTAAACACTCTTGACCCGTCCCTCCAGTGTGCTTTGTCCCTTTTGGACAAACCCAGCAAGGATGACTGGTATGTGGAAAACTATCACCCAATCTTTCTGCTTAAAGTTGATTTAAAAATATTAGTGAAAGCTTTGGCCTCTTGTCTACAGCAGATTTGGTCAAAGGTAATAGGTGGAGACCAAGTAGGATTTATCATTAGCAGGCTGTCAACAGGCCATCTTCGTAAATTGGGGCGGGGGGGCAACACCCCGGTGGTCTTGGCCTCCCTTGATCCTCAAAAAAGCTTTTGAAAGGGTCAGCTGGAGCTTTTCATTTATTGTCTTGGAAAACTTTTTTATTCTAAAGGAATATATTAAATGGATTCAGTTACTGTACTCCCATCCATCTGCACAGATCAAGTGCAACAAGATCCTGTTGCCAGCATTTCAGTTGAAGACTGGCACTAAGCAAGGATTCCCCCTTTCTCCTTTTCTTTTTAATCTTTATGTGGAACTTTTGATAGTGTAAATTAATAATAATGCTAGGACTGATGGAGTACTGTGACAGGGTAGAATAGGACCCTGTCCCATTTGTTTAGGAGAAAAAGTTTAAATGCAAGGATTCTTTCCTCTTCTGTCTCTTCTCTGTCTGGTTGCGCAACCAAATTTTCCTGTGAGACCTCGGACTTGATCAACCCGAACAGTCTCGCAATTCTTTGCCTCTCTCTGTCTCTCAGTTTTCTCTAACTGTCTGTTTTTCTTCTTTGCATAACTATATCAGCTAATACTGTATAAAATTACTGTATAGCAGATTATATTAGCTTTCTGTTTATATTAGCTATATTAGCTGAAAGCAAAGAACCGCTAATATAAACAGACCGCTAATATAATTTGCCATGCTATCTGTACTGCAGCAATCAGCACTGAGCACTAAATATATCAGGCGTTAATATGTACAACTGGAGTCATCGTGTTCAATATATCAGGCGCTAATATTAACTGCTATACAGTATGTGCAAAGCAATGTATGTAATGAAACTGATAATGGGATCACTTTGGTTTAGTATTACTGTTGAAATGTATATTAATGGTATTTTGACATGACTTTAAAAATAGAGGTTACTTGAGTGCAAATGCTTGAGTCTTTTGCAAAAGCTGGAGGGACCTCAGGAAGCATGCTGTGTTCTAACAGCTCCTGATATTTATGAGAAAAGAACATTTTGCAAAAATAGGATGCTTGCTAAAGATGGGGCTTGAAATTTTTTTTAAAGAGCTAAGCTGAGCTGCAATGGTTTAGGTAGAGATTTGTTTTTGGAAGAACAAGAGGAGGAGTAAAAGAAAGATTTTATTTTATTTTGCTTCTGTACATAGTTATTATGAACAAGTTTATTTTTTTTATAGTACTGCTACTATAAATAAAGTTTTGGTGAATTTTACAACTGCTCCTGGTTTTCCCTATGCTTCCTGACCAATGCATCGACGACAAGTACAAACTGGGTTGCAACACTATAAATTATAGGTCTATGCAGATGACATTCTTTTGCATGTATGCTACCAGAAGTATCATTGCCAGCAGCTCTGCAGGACATTCAGACTTTTGGACATGTATCATTTTATAAATTGAATTTGGGGAAAACTAAGTTGCTATCTTTGAATGATAAGATGAGGTGACATGACCATGTTTCCCTACGTCTTTCCTGGTCCTTTGAACTGCTCACTTATTTAGGTATTAAAGTTTGGCATGGGGTCAAAATGTCGCACTACAGAATACCTTGCGACTTAATAGCGTTGCGTGATTTATTTAAATCTTTTGATCTGTGGGGGACTCTGCCTCCCACCCCATTCCTGTTATGGAGGACTGCACCACTAGACCCCTCCACTTAGGATTCTAACTCCAGGGGGGGGTCCAACACGGAGAGCACACAGGTCCAGGGTTTGTGTATAGTGCCATACGCTATTAAACGTACAACATTATGACCCAGTACGTTAAAGTTTCCAAATCTTTTAGGCAGATGCTTCAGACTAATATCTATGACCAATATCTAATCTTGAAATGGGATCTTGGGCAGTGGAATGGTTTACCCCTTTCTTTATGGGAACGGGTTCCTATGACACAAATGAATGTTTTACCTGGAATCTTATATCTCTGTATGATGCTTAAATTAGCCCCTCCCCTTTTGTGGTTTAACAAATTTCATAGTCTTATATTCAACTTTCATTGGTGGTGAAGTGGCCAAGAAAAACTTATTTAAAGCTATCTGCGCCTAAGCTGCAAGGGGGCTTGACCTGCCAGATTTTTCTTATTTGTTCAAGAAATACTTATGCTGGCATCTGATAGAAGAGCCCCTGGCAGAGTCTTATATCCCACAATGGCTACACATAGAAGATTCTCTTTGTCAACAATGTGGGTTTCACTTACCTTTTCTGTTATATTGTATTTATTCTAAGTTACCTGTGCCCCTGAGGGAGACACCTATAGGTATATCACTACTTATATTCTCCTAGTTATGTAAGCTACTTCTGCCTTACCCTGTAGATCCTCTGGAGCAACCTAGTTGGAGCAATTTAAATTTAAAAATAGCTGGGAAAATGGTGGATTATACCTTGTGGAAAAAGTGTGTTTTTTGGGGGGTCAAACAATTTTAATTTATGTAGTGTATTAATTTGTTAGAGCTCTCTATCTCATTGCGACTCTAGGCGCTTTAGAGATACCCAAACAGCATAGACAAGGAATTAAGATATACATAAAATATAAAAAAGTACAGTAGGTTAAAATAAGTTCAAAAGGAGGGAAAGGTTTATTAAATAAAAAGATCTTTAGATCCCTCTTGAAGGCACTAACCAATGGGGCATCTCTGAGCAACCAAGGCAGTGAGTTCCACAGGGTAAGCGCCATGACAGAAAAAGCCAGGGCATCATATGGCTTCAAATGAACTCTGGGAATCACTAGGAGGTCCTCCTCAGCTGACTGGAGGGACAAGATGGATGGTAGGTCTGTAGGAGGTCTTGCAGGTAACTGGGCCCCAGACTAAGTAGGGCTTTATAGGTCAGCAACCCAACCTTGAAGGTGATCCATCACTTAATCAGGAGACAGTGCAGAGGGTGCAGCACAGGCATAATATGATATGACCTCAAAAGGCAAGTCTGCAGCCTGGCTGCCACATTCTGCACTATCTGTAGGTGGTGAAGATCAGCCCCCAATAGCCCTAGGTAAAGATCATTGTAGTAATCAAGCCATGATGTCACAAAGACATGGACTAGTGATGGCAGATCAAGCAAGGGAATCAGGTGTTTAATCCTGGCAATGTTTCTAAGATGATAGCCACTCTGGACCACAGCTGACACCTGAAATGTAAGTGTTAGGCTGCTATCCAGCAGAAGCTGTGAGTCTCCAAGCCTAAGCCTGGTGACTCGACCAGCCTGCACACCAACCCTCGGGTGACCAGTCTCCACTACCACTACTTCTGTTTTATCTGGTTTTAACCTCAACCAGTTCACAGCAATCCAGTCTTGGATCTCAGCAAGGGAATGATTGAAAACTGAGATGGCATCCTGTTGTTTGGGCACAAAAGACAGATACAGCTGAGTATCATCAGCATAACAAATGAAAACTCAGTTTGTACCATGTTATAATGTCCCCTAGTGGTAGCATACACACTGCAAACAACATGGGGACAAAATGAAACCCAACAGGACCCCACCTGGCAGGGGCAGTGGTCTGGAGGAAAAAGCCCCCAGGACATCCCTCTGCATCCTGCTGGTGAGGAAAGAATAGAACAAGTAGAGGACCACACCACTGTGAACCTACAGGTGATCCAAAAGCACTCCATGGTTCATGGTGTCAAAAGCAGCCAAGAGGTAAAGGGGAACAAGAATGGAATGCTCTTCTCTATCCTGTGCCATCAGAACATCATTAAGCACCCGAATCAAGGCAATCTCAGTTCTGTACCTTTTTCCTAAAACCCAACTGGAGAGGATTGTAGATGTCGTGAGTTAACAAATGGGCCTCCAGTTGTAAAGCCACCACCTTCTCAATAACCTTCCCCAAAAAGGGTAAGTTAGAGACAGGTCTGTAGTTCGCCAAGCAGTCTGGGTCCAGTGATTTACTTTTTTTCAGGAGAGGTCTTACCACCGCCTCCTCTGGGGCTGGATTCTCTATGTCCCAGTGAATCCCTCTTGTGACAGGGAGTCAGGGATACCCCTTCTCTGTCCTTTTAGCATGCTTGCTGTTTCACAACTGAACTTATGCCAGAGAATCACAGGCTTCCTCTTTCCATGTGAAGGGGTGCAAATGCAGTCTTGGGTTTGGGTTTCTGGTATAGAACCCTGTCAGCCACTGTACAATGAACCAGAAAAGCCACAGGCATGTATAGGCTTCGGGGGCCTCTATACACTCTATTATGTGTCCTTCCCTAGAAATTCAGAGACCAGTTCAAACCCCCACAGACTCCTCCTGAGACCTTTCATGTTTCCGCCCCTCTTTTCATACACAATGTTCCTAGTGGTTCTTTCCTTTGGTAGTGTTTGGCCCTTAAGCAATCACACAGGCGTAGTATAGTTTGAACAACCATCCCCAAGGCAACACATACAAATGACACTGGCAAAATGATCTTAAAAGTAAGCCAAAAGCTTTACTAATTAATTGATAAATGCAGTAAATAACATACAGACATATAATTTTAGACATTGGTTACAGGATATGGAAAATAAAATGGAAATATATAAAAAAAAACTGAACTTTGAAAATTCTAGTTTGAAAGTTCTTCCTCAAGTCCTTAGTTGCTGATTTTAAAGTGCAAAGTGTTCTTAAAAGTGATAGCTGAAGTCTTGGCTCTTAGTCCAGGAAGGAGAAGTCTTAAGAAGAAATTATCTCTGCTCTTTAAGCAGACAGGGTCCACAAATGCAAAATGCTCAGATATAGTCTTGCACCCTTGTTTTATGGGGTTTCTCAAAGGACAGGTCCACTGAATATTGACCTGCTCTGCAATTGGCTAACATTCCATCTCCATGGCTACACAACCAATCAACTTTTAGTATTTTTTTTACAAAACACTAAATGTGCATTTCTGAATATGAGAGAAAAAAAAGGCTCAGATGTCAGCTAGTCTAAACTGGAATTTTAGGAAACCATCCAGCCCTACCCTTTGAACTGTCTATAATTAAGCTACACTCAGTGCAGCCATTTACTCAAATGGTAGCCCATTCAGCTGTAATGAAATTAAGTTAGTTGAGACATGCAGAGACAAAAGAAAGCCAAACAAAATGGTACCCATAGATGCTGAGAGCCATTCAAACACAAATGGATGTGCCTGCTTCCAGCTCTGCTTAATTATTCTTTTTCTCCCTCTAAATGATTTAATAAAACTCTAGTCCCTGACTAACAGATGACAGATTATCTGCCTAGTAACAAGAAATGACATAATTGTGGGCAGGGCCATGGTTTTTCTTTGTACCCATGTTACATTGGGCCACCATGGGTGCCTCTGATGCATTTTTCACATAAAATACTATAAAATATGATTAGAACAATAAGGCATGGCTTTATTTCATCACCCTCATCCTTTCTGAACAGAACATGGGGGAACATGGCCCTTTTTAGTAAGAGTTTCCACCAGTTATGTCCCTTACTCTGATTAGTGGGATAGACCATCTGCATTGGCATTAGCAGACCTTGAACTATGTTTACTGTCCTTGTCGTAGGCCTGTAGTGCAATGCTCCATCTAATAAGTTTCCTATTTGTCTTTCCCATTTGGTTAAGCCATACGAGAGGATTGTGGTCTGTCTGGACCTTGAAAGGCCTCCCATAGAGGTAGGGCTCTAGCTTCTTAAGTGGCCACAGTGCTGCAAGGCATTTTTTTCCACAGTGGAATATGTCTGCTCCAAGGGAAGAAGCTTCCAACTTAAGTACACAATTGGATGATCCTTCCCCAGCTGGGATGTCTGGCTGAGAATGGCACCAATTTCCACATCTAAGGCATCTGTCAGCACCATAAATGGTATAGTGTACTTTGGGCTAGCCAGCACAGGGGCACTGCACAGTGCAGCTTTTAGGTTGGTGAAGGCCCTGTTACATGCTGGGTCCCATTTTACTTTCTTGTGTTGCTTTTTCTTTAACAAGCTAGATAGTGGAGCTGCCAGGGTGCTGTAATTTGGTACAAATTTTCTATAGTACTCTGCAGTCCCCAGGAAGCTTCTGACTTGTTTCTGGGTCTCCAGCATGGGCCATGCCTTGGTGGCCTCTATCTTGGCCTGGGTTGGGCATAGTTGTTACCTTCCCACTACATGTCCCAAAGATGAAACCTCAGCCATGGCCACCTGACACTTTTTGGCCTTGACAGTGAGTCCCGTCTTCTGTGTCCTGCCTAACACTTCCTTCAAATGGGACAGGTGTTCCTTCTAGCTGGTACTTAAGATAGCAATATTGTCCAGATAAGCAACTGCATACTCTTCAGTACCCTGTAACACCTGGTTGACCAACCTTTGGAATGTGGCAGTGGTGTTCTTCAACCCAAAAGGCATCACCTTAAATTCAAAGAGGCCTATTAGGGTGACGAAGGCTGACTATTCCTTAGCTCTGGCAGTCAACTCCACCTGCCAGTACCCCTTTGTCAGGTCTTTGGTTGTTAGGTAGGTCACCCCCCCAAACTTGTCCAACAACTCATCTGTCATTAGGTTGGCATCGGACTTTGTGACTGCATTGAGTCAATGACTGTCCACACAAAAGCAGATAGACCCATCTGGCTTGGGGACAAGAACTACGGGTGAGGCCCAGGGACTGTGGGGTTTCTGAATTACCCCATAGTCCAACATTTCCTCCACCTCCCTCCTAATGTCCTTTAGGATGGCCTCAGACACCCAGTAGGCTGTCCATTGTATGGGCACTTGCATCCCCATGTCAACATCATGGGTGACTAAGGGGGTTCATCTAGGCTTGGCTGTAAATAAAGGGGCAAAGTCCTCTAAAACCTCCCTCACATTTTGGGTCTGTTCCAGGGTCAGCTGGGGTGACAGCTTAAATGTCTCCACTGATGACTCCAGCTTGCTTTCTCTAGCAAGTCCAGGAGGGGGCCTTCCTCATCCATCCCCTCCCCAGAATTACAAACAGAAAACACCATGTCAGCCCTATTTACATATGACTTCATCATATTGACATGGTACATTCAATGGGTATGTCTCCTGTCAGGCAGTTCCACAATATAGTTCACATCATTCACCTAATGGACTACCTTGCATGGTCCCACCCACTCTGCCTGCAGCTTGTCCTTCCAGACTGGAATGAGGGCCATTACTTCCTGGACTGTGCTGTACGAGCAAGCTCTGGCTCCATGATCATATCAGACTTTTTGCTTCTGCTGAGCAGCTGACAGGTTGCTTTGGGCCACCCCATATGCTCCTTCAGCTTCTCCCTAAATTTGAGGACATACTCCACTATGGGAGTTCCCTGGGTGGAGTGCTTGCTTTCCCAGTCTTCCCAGATCAAGTCTAGGGGCCCACACACCCTACATCTGTATAAGAATTCGAAGGGAGTGAACCCTGTCAACTCTAGGGGCACCTCCCTGTATGCGAACAACAGGTGGGGAAGGTATTTCTCCCAGTCCCTCCTGTTCTGTTCAGCAAATGCTTGGAGCATCATTTTTAGGGTATCATTAAAATGTTCCACAAGCCCACTGGCTTGTGGGTAAGAAGATGTTGTGCATCTTTGCACCACCCCACCCTTCTCCCACAAAGACTTCATCAGGTCCAACATGAAGTTACCCCCTAGATCAGAAATAACCTCTTGCATAAACCCAACATGGGAGAAAATCCCTAGCAAGGCATCTGCCACTTTATCTGCCTTAATTGAGGAGAGGACAACCGCCTCTGGGTATCAGGTGGCATAATCGACCACTGTCAGGATAACATTTGTTCCAGAGGAGCTTGGAGTATTCAAGAGTCTGACAATATCCATTCCTACCCTCTGGAATGGCTTCTCCACAATGGGCAAGGAAAGTAGGGCAGCTTTTGTTTTACTACCTGCCTTCCCTATCTGTTGGCACCAGTGACAAGACCTGCAATATTTGTACACCTGCTGGTTGAAGTTGGACCAATAGAAATTTTGGGCCAATTACTGTGTGGTGCTAGTGATGCCCAGATGTCGTGTCATTCCCCAGGGGTATTGTAAGTGACCATAAGCAGTCACTTACAATACCCCTGGGGAATGACAAGCTGACTACACATCACTCCTCCCTCTGTCCTCACATCCTGTGCATACAATAGTCCATTCTCCCAAAATACCCTATGTCTCGTGTCACCTCCCTGTGTCCCATCCAATTCTGCACAAGCCCTCGGCCTCTCCAAACTAGGGTCAGTCCTCTCAGCAGCTGTAAAATCTTCACATTTTCCCAGCACATGAGATACTGTATGTCCCCCTCGGTTCCTAAACTGGGGTCCATAGTTCTAGCTTCAGGGCATTCAGTCACTGCCATCCCTAACCTTCTGACCATTTGTTACCCCTCCCTCCTCAGAGTAACCCCCTGTAGCTGTTTGGTGTGATGGCTACTTGAGGAAGTCCTACCTCCCTTTCACTATTCTCCATTTCGGGAGACACAGACTGGGGAACTAGCCTCCTATTCTTTTCTACAGATGCTTCCATTGGGTTCAAGGAATTACAAGGGCCTTAGCCATCTGACTGTGGGTAACCACACACACCACCCCCTGCTGTAGATTATTATAATCACAGCCAGGGGGAGGTTGTCTGCCACTGCTACTTTTTGCACACTGTCTCCTGTCTCACCCCTATCCAGCAGAATACTAGCTAGTGGCAGGGTTCCTCCCCTGTGACTCCCTTCACAGTTACAAACTGATTAGATTATTCACACTCAAACAAATCTGCTTTTACCAGGGTAAGAGACACCCCTGTGTCCCTTAATCCATTGGTTTGCACCCCATTTACAGTGATCACGTGTATGTGCTCCCTCATGTTCACAGACATATTCTCAGGGATGCACAGTGCACCCACCTCCTTTCGAGGGACACTTTGTCCACTTTGTACCTTTTTAGAACATTGCCTAGCAAGATTCCCTGGCTGCTTACAAAACCAACATTCATCAATCTTTTTTTCCAAGACATCCCTTCTTGGTAACTTGGGGCTTCCCCCTTTCTGCAGAGACATTAAGGGTTTTAGCTGCCCTGAAGGTGCACTTTTCCCTTTTTGCCCTGCAGCAACTGCTCCCCAACTTCCTTTCAGAGCAGGGCTGCTCCTGGCATAGTGATCTGAGAGCTCAGGAGCTTGCGGTGCTGTTTTTAGATCAGGGTCATCCAGACAGGTTTTCAGCTCTACTGGACAAGCCCAAAAGAACTGTCCTAAAAGTATAACTTCCTCAATTTTCCCCACAGAGTTTGTTTCCACCCCCTCCCACTAACTTTTTAAAAACTGCCGTTACTTTGTGGCTAGTTCTTCAAAGGTCAGGTAAGTAAAGCAGTTTTAAGTTTCTCATAGTCTCTACTGTCCTCATTGTCCATTTGGCCTAGCCTTTCATATCCTTTTCCAGTAAGTAACGAGGCTCTGGGCCTCCCTGGTTATCTTGGCCAGGATACAGACCTTTTAAATGAATTAAAAAATGTATTCATATCTTCCCCCTCTTTAGATACAGCTGTTAATTTTAAATTTAATTTATACCCAAGCCCTGGAGTTTCTGGTTCACCCCTGCCACTTACCTCTTCTGGTGCTAGTTGTTGGAGTCTTAGCCCCTCCAGTTCAAACTCCCTCTGAAGCTGCTTTTCCTCAGCCTCTCTCTGGTGCAGTTTTTCCTGCATCTCCAATTCAAACTTTCTCTGCTCGAATTCCCTCTGCTGCTGGACTTCGGACTTTCTCTGCTTGAACTTCCTCTGCTGCTGGGCTTTTAACTTTCTCTGTACCAGCTCCAGTTTCCTCAATTCTAGCTACAGCCTGATCCCTTCCATCTCCAGCTCTGTGGAGCCTTCCCCTGGTGCTCAGGCTCTGGGTTTCCTCTGGTCTCGCTGTCCTCCTCCCTAGGACTGGACACTGTGATGGTCCTTGGCACCATCACACACAAGGTCTGGTCCCTTTCAGTCACCTGCTGTGACTTGGTGCCCCAGACCACCACCTGTTCATCAGCTGCCTCAAGGACTTCCATGAGAAGCTTCTTACTACACCCCACATACTGGACCCTTCTCTCCTGGAACAGCTGCTTCAGCTCTTCTACAGGGTAGTCACTTACTTGGAAGTCATCTTTCTTCCCTACATTACCACTAGTCTGCCTTTTACTTCCAGCAAAAAAAAAACAAAAAAAAACAGGGTGGGGAACTATAACCCGTAACCAATTTTTGCTTTTACTAAATTTCTGCCTTCTTTGTGTGTGGTTTTCAAACAGTTTGCCATTCGAAACGCTGCTCACCAAATCTGTCACAAGCCCACTCCTGTGGGGCAGGAGTCTCTGCATCACAGCAAATCCCTCTTGTGATGGGGGGTCAGGGATACCCCTTCTCTATCCTTTTAGCATGCTCACTGTTTCACAACTGAAAGTATGACTGAGAATCCCAGAGTTCGCTCTCTCCATACGAGGGAGTACAAATATAGTCTTGAGTCTGTATTCCTGGGATAGAACCTTCTTAGCCACTGAACAATGAACCAGAAAATCCACAGGAATGTGTATAGGCTTCAGGGGGCCCTATATACCCTATTATGTGTCTTTCCCCAGAAATGCAGAGACCGGTTCAAACCCCCGCAGACTCCTCCTGAGACCTTTCATATTTCCTCCCCTCTTTTTGTACACAGAGTCCCTAGTCATTCTTTCCTTTGGTAGTGTTTGGCACTTAAGCAATCACACAGGCATCATATAGTTTGAACAATCCTCCCCAAGGCAACACATACAAATGACACTGGCAGAATTATCTTAAAAGTAAGCTTAACGCTTTACTAATTAATTAATAAATGCAGTAAATAACATAAAGACAGATCATTTTAGACATTGGTTACGGTTTATGGAAAATAAAATGGAAATATACAAAGAAAAAAACTAAACTTTGAAAATTCTAGTTTGAAAGTTCTACCTCAAGTCCCAAGCTGCTGAATTTGAAGTGCAAAGTGTTCTTAAAAGTGATAGCTGAAGTCTTGCCTCTTGGTCCAAGAGAAGTCTTGAGAATAAATTGTCTCTGCTCTCTAGGAAGACAGGATCCCCAAATGCAAAAGGCTCAGATATAGTCTTGCACCCTTGTTTTATGGAGTTTCCAAAAGGGCAGGTCCAGTGAATATTGACTTGTTCTGCAATTGGCTAGCATTCCATCTCCATGGCTACACAACCAATCAGCTTTTAGTATTTTATAACACAAGAACACATGTGCATTTCTGAATATGACAGAAAAAAAGGCTCAGAGGACAGCTAGTCTAAACCAGAATTTTAGGAAACCGTCCATCCCCCAATCCCTTTGAAATGGCTGTAATTAAGCTACACTAAGTATACCCATTTACCGAAAGAGCTACTGATACCTCAAAGAAAACTTAAAAAAAATGTAATAATTAGATACAATTCTGCTTGTATTCCATTTATATTTTATATATTTCTCCTCCCCATAATTTATTACCAAAGAAATGTGTATGAATATATTATTGTTGTCCCTTAGAGTTTATTTTGAGTTTATCTGCCTCTATATCTTACTCCCTGCTTCAAGTCATAATCCTCTGTTGTGACATCACAATCTGTTGCCATGGGAGTAACTGTGAAGTCACAAGCAGTGCTCTATGACTTCAAGTAGAGAGACAGCAGCAGGAATAGATGAACTCTTCAGAAACAAAGATCCTGTTTCATGCAAATGACCTCACTACAAAATATGGGGAGGAGGAATACAGAACTATTGGGAAATACAAACTGGACAGTGCCTAAATATTATATTTTGTTGAAGTTCTCCTGAACATGTCAGCAGCTCTTTAAATGGTAGCCCATTCAGCTGTAATGAGATTAAGTCAGTGTAGACATGCAGAGATAAAAGGAAGCCAGACAAAGTGGCACCTGTGGATGCTGAAGTCCATTCAAACACAAATGGATGTGCCTGCCTCCAGCTCTGCTTGATTATTCTTTTGTCTTTGCCTAATGATTTAATTAAACTTTAGTCCCTGGCTATCAGCTGACAGATTCTCTGCCTAGTAACAAGAAATTACATCAATTTTTGGGGGCCCATGGCTTTTCTTTGTACCCATGATCTCTTGCAAGTTACACTGGGCCACCATGGGTGTCTCTAATGCATTTCTCACATACAGTACCATAAAATATGATTAAAACAATAAAGTATGGCCTTACCTTGCCACATCGAGGACCAGGTTGATAGGCTGTATGCACCCTACAAGAAAGAGCATCAGACCTGGGTCCACAGTACAGTAGGTGGGCCTCAACTCCAGGATGACCCTGATGACATCTTTGACTGCCAACTGGTCAATCAGACCAGACAAACAGAGTGCCCATTATAAACACTAGCTTCCCACTGCAGGCCCCAGTGGAGGGTGCCGACTGGATCCCAGATCTAATTGTGATCTTATTAGCAAAAAACAGAGCAAACTCATCACACTTAGATTGCGAAAAAGTTCTAACAGACTGAAGACAAGCCCGGTTACAAAACCCGCTGACAGTCCGGAAGAGCAGAGCTGATCTGTTAATTGCAGCAGCAATCTCCCTGGACAGGAACTCTTCCTTCTTATGGGAAACTGTTGTTTGTTACTGTCTATAATGAGACATCAAAATAAGCTTGTCCCCATCTGATCAGAATCTCAGCCAGTACTGCTCCAACCTTTGGTCCATTGCCTTCAACTCTGTGAGAATCCCATAAAACAATGGGGATCTCTGGCATGAGGTGATAGGCTGAACACAGACTGGTATGAAGGAGTGGAGAGCATCAGTGATGGCCCTATTTTAGGTCTATACCAATTCCCCTGGCTCTTCGTAAGCTCTCATTACACCTGATGGATCCAGCACCGCCATAAGACCCCATGGGAGTCTAGGATGGGCCTCCTTTCCAATTTTTCAGCAATGGTATTTATTGACTCTGAAAGACATTTTCACCTTTCTGCAATTGCGCCATATGCTGGCTCAGCATTAGTTACACATGTCCCTAACCTGAGTGTTACATATCCTGTACTTGATTAAGCCAATCTTGCCCACCAACATCATGCAATTTCTTTACTCTATTTGGCCATACGAGAATGTTTACCCCATCAGTATGGTGAGCCCGTAACTTATTGGTCAATGACATTGCCATCTGTCTTTATATCACAGCACTGGGATATCCTTTAGCTGAATGGTCAGACATATTTAAAAACTGATGGTGCTCATCACATGCAATTCAAAATTGTGCAGAACATGTTTCATACACTGCAGAAAATTAATAAGTGGGGGCTATGAGTTTCCCCCTTGTGTACCCAATGTGGAACACAGGAGGGTTCTCTTCATCATATTCTGTGGGACTGCCCAAGGGCACAGCCCCTTTTGGCAAGCTATTCTTCAAGTACTATACCCTTTATTGGGTTTGCAAGATGCCTTTACCAGATCATTGTATACTAGGAGCTGACATTCAGCATTTGATGGGTAACTGCTGCTATCATTTTACTCTGATCTCTATGGTAACAAACACATCTTCCAACACTGGATGGATACCAAAATTCCTGCTTTGCTTGGATGGTATAAGAAGATTTTAGAAGTCCTGCACACAGAAAAAATGATTGCCTGCATGTGGCATGCCATTGCAGCATACAAAGAAAGATGGGAATATCTAGATGCTTTAATATTTAACATAGATTGGACTGTGCCAATTTTTGATTCATAATCCTTGTATTATAGGAATAGAGGTATGGCCCCTGTTGTGGCTTTGTATCTTTATTGCCCCTTTTTTCAGTACTGTCAATTGCATTTTATTTTTCTATATAGTTTTGTTAGTATCATCTCTATTATTGTACCTGTTTGTGATTTTAGCTCTCTGGATTTGTGTGTTTGTGTGTGAGGAGGGGTGGTATCTTACACCTTTATCGTTGTCTACTGGTTGTAAAGTTGTTAACCTGTTGCTTGTTAGCTCTTTTAAAACATTTCAAAATAGTATATTTTTTCCAAAAATAAATCTGACTGTGATGCACCACCACAAAGGTAGCCAGTGCAGCGCACACAAGATCATCATGATACAGTTACTCTGTGAGGAGCCCACTATCACCCAGGCTCAGCATTCTGGACCAGCTGCAGGTGTCACATCAAACCTCCAGATTGCCCTGGGTAAACAATGTTGCAATAGTCCAACCTAGAGGTGACAAAAGCATGGACAACAGGGTTTTAAATAATTGATTAGCAGTTGTTTTCTTGGGATGATACTAACTGTACAGAAAGTATGTATATAGATGTTCTAGAAGTGCTGTGTTTGTTAAACACAGTGAAGCAAGAGCTATACATTTTCACAAAGTTTTAGTACTTTTATGAGCAAAACGCTAATCAATTTTTAGAGTTAAATAAAACCCTGGACAATATTCATCAGGTTCACCTGAACAAGACACGGATTTACCCTGGCGATGTTTTGAAAGTAGTAAAAGCTAGATCAGACCACAGCTGACACCCGATGTTCCAGCATCAGTATGCAGTTTAAAATGACCCCCAGGTTCAGCTGACATGAGAGATCAGACACTCACTTAATGGAGAGCCACACCTTCCATGGCAGTGAAGCAGCATCCCAATTTGATCACCATGACCTGTGTCTTACCTGGGCTGAGACATAACCAGTTCAAGGCCATCCAGTCATTTGTTTTAGCCAAATACTGACTTTGTCCTGAATCCACAAGGTCTTCGCCAGGAAAACAAGATAGGTACAGTGAGTATCTTCTGCATAGCAGTGAAACTCAGAACTGTACCATCTAATGATCTCCTCTAGAGGCAGCATATACACAGAAAACAAAATGGGGGTGAGAATCAAGCCTTGAGGAACTCCACAAGACTACATGCATTCTCCCAATTATGTAGGACTTGAGCCAGCACAGAACTGTGCCTGTTTGGCCCACATAGTTCCTCAGGAGATCCAAGAGCACCCCACGGTGAACTGTATCAAATGCTGATGAGAAATCCAGAAGCACCAAGATGGAATAATGCCCTCTGTCTTTTGCTAGATGGAGATCATGGGTTACCCTGATGAGAGTAGCCTTCGTGCTGTGAAGGTGCCGAAAACCCTACTGGAGAGGTCTGCAGATGGAAAAATCCTCCAGATGGTCTGTTAGCTGCTCTGCCACCACCTTCTCAATAACCTCACCTAAAAAGGGAAGATTAGAGATAAGCCTGCAGTTTACTAGAATGTCAGGATCCAAGGAAGGCTTTTTTAGGAGGGGTCTGACCATGGCCTTTTTCAAGGCAGATGGGAAAACACCCTCTTCAAGGACACCTTAATGATCTCCATGGACATCAGGCCCAGGAACTTGCCACAGCTGAGAATCAGCCATTTTGGTCCTGGGTCCAGTCTACAGCTGGTGGGGCACACATTAGAGACCACCTGGAGCACCTCAACCTCAGAGAAGTCAAAACACATCCCAAACAGGCAGATCTACATCACCAAAGGTGCGACCACTACTGGACCATGCCATGCCAATCAAAGAAATTCCCTAACTAATGGCAGACACCTTGTCAGTGAAAAACCATCCAAACTCTTCACACTTTTGTATGGAAAATGCTTTAACATACTGCAGACAGGGAGGATTTAACAACCTGTTGACACTGTAAAAGAGCTGATCTGGAGGATTCTTCCCTTTGAAAATCAACTGAGACAGGAAATCTACCTTTTTCAGGTCAATTGCCCATTAATGTTCAGCATAGTAGTTCTCAATGGCAGCCTGTCCTCCACAGAATGGGAACTTCTCCAGGAATGCACTAACCTCCATCCCTTAGTCTTCCACTGGTGTAACTTTGCACAGTACCATGTTGAACCACATCGGGAGGTCAAGGGATGAATGCAATAAGGTGCAATAGAGTCTATGGTGGCCGCAGGCACCATGTTATAGCACTCCACGGCCTCCTCAGGATCCTGTGCACAAGCCAGCAACATATCTGAGACACCTAGTGCCTCCTGGAGTTTGCAAAGCTCCAAATTATGTTTTGGGCAGCACCAAATAATCTTCATAGAAGGGCAAGTCAAAAAGGGGACCACATGCCAGAAGGACACTGCATGATGGTCTGACCAAGAGACAGGCTCAGCCCTGACTGCAGTAATGTCAAGTCCCAATGAGAAGATCAGGTCCAATGTGGGACTATGCTGATGGGTTTCAGAGGCAACAGCCTGTGTCAGCCCCAGTGATAACATCAACTGAAGGAGTTTCTGTCCAAACTGTGAGGATTCATCATCAACCCAGGCATTGAAATCCCTCAGTGCCAACAGTCTGGGGGTGTCCAACACCTGTTTGGCAATGAAGTCCACCAACTTCTGCCAAAATCATTCCCACCACCTGGGGGTAGATAGATGACAATGATCCTGTCAATGACACCTGGACCACATCTAACCATCACATACTCCAAAGACCTGAAAGTTCTCATGGGGAGTGCAGTGAGTCCCAGAGTGGATCTAAAACAGATGGCCACCCCACCCCACCTCCTCTGTGATCCCTCCTCAGGCAGTACACCACAAAAAAAAGCCAGATGGGACAGATGCTCCAAGAACAGTTCCAGAGGTATCACCCAACCAAGTTTCTGTGATACAAACAAGGTCAACTGAAGAGTCAGTGATGAAACCCTCCATCACTGCCATCTTATTCCTCAGTGATCTGCATTACAAAGAATGGCCCAAGAATGGTGGGCTCCCAGTGTGCCAAATAAATGGGGGAGGGACATACATGATGACATGGGGATTGAGCACCTCAATGTCGGCAGGGGATGGAAAATGGAGGGCATGGGGAGGGCAGCAGCAGTGGTAGGGTTCTATGCTGGTGCAACAGAGAACGGAGGGTGTGAGGGTAGGGCAGCAGAAGTGGGAGGGTTTTATCAAGGTGCAATGGAGAATGGAGGGTGCTGGGCAGGAAGCAGCAGTGGGAGGGTGTGGGAGGCTTTTATACCTGTGTGGAAATGGAGGCTGCAGGGTGGGCAGCAGCAGTGGGAGGGAGCTAACATTTAAATTTGTTGTCCTGCTGTGTGCCTGGTTGGGAGGGAGGGGGGAGCCGACACTGCAGTGATGAAACTACCTCTGATTGCAGTGGCAGATTTCTTTCAAGTGCAGTGCTCAGTCTGAAACTGGCATTATTGGCAGCTTCATAGAAACATAGAAACATAGAATTTGATGGCAGATAAGGACCGCTTGGCCCACCTAGTCTACCCATTTCCCTACCTACTGGATAAGCTGCAGATCCTAGTTAACCAGCAGCCTACTTCTTCCTACCCCCACCCCCCTAGAATGGCCTTATGATTGTCCCATGCATGCTTGAATTCCACCACTGATTTTGACTCCACAACCTTCAGCATCAACAGGTGGCTGAGGGATGTACCCATTAAAGCGTCCGCTGCATTAACCACAACACTGCCACACCTCTGCAATGCTCTACTGTCTCAATATGTTTCTTGTGTGCTGCATGTGCAAGCAAACATAAAAAGCAACCCTGGTATGTTTTTGCAAACTTAATCATAGAAAGTTTAGAAGGAATGTCTACAAACAAGACATCAGATCTTCCAACTCTTTAGGGTTACCAGAGTTATTTAGGTATTAAGAGGCAGGTACCCAACAGAGATGGCAATGCAAATTAAACAAATTGTCTTTTGGTAAACAGTAGAAACTGATTTGAACCGATATCCAGCACCCCACAAACACAGGGATCTGGAAGAGGTTGTTTGGAAAGTAGTTTTTTTTTTTCATTTTTTGTATAGTAAGATAGTATGATAAAATACATTATGTGAAATGCTCAAGAGCTTCTAGTGTGCAGAAAACTGACTATACGGTACAAGTCTGACCTTTCAAGCATTAAACATTCACCTTAAATGCTCAAGGGCAAAAGTAATAATGGGAGAGGCTGGGCACCCCCACACCCATCGGTTCCAGCGCCCACTATATGCTTGGGCCCTGCCGATGCTGACTGTCCACCCAACTCCCAGCACTGCATGTCATCCTGCAGGGCGGGAGATTGGGTTATTCTCCTCCCCAAGTGATTCCACCACAGAGGGATAACTCCATGGGAAGAGGAGACCCTGGGCTAAGTGGCAGCTACAGAGTGCAGACGGGGCTCAGAGTTTGCCTGGTTGATCACAAGCAGCTCTGGTGATGGGGGGTTAAAAAGTAGCATCACTTCTTGATGTTATGCTGCTTCTTTAAACTGGATAAAACCTGTCAAACTATATTTAGCCAGATGTAACATTTCGTTTCCAGTGGGGTCCTGCTGTTATCTGTTTTCCCATCTGAGTGAACTGATAAAACATATCCATGTAATTCACCTCCAGGACACATTGGGAAACAGGCTTTCAGAGCGCAGTGGGCCTCTTCTGTTCAAAAATTATAAATAAATAAGATAACATCTGTGTGTTCTTTTTGCAGTCTTAAGACTGTGACTGCACCCTTGTTTATGTGTTGTCTTGCATCATGTTGCTGAAACATTTTGGAATACTCCATGCCATAGAAAAAAAAAATCTACTATAAGGTATACTACCACAACTCAAGTCTGGATGTGGCTCCTCTGAACAGAAACCATAACCTTTGTGGGTATTCTCTCATACTTAATTTTGAGTTACACGTCACCTGCTGTGTATCTCTTGGCTTGCTGAAAGCCAGTGAGGCTCCAGCAAAATGTAGGCTTGTCTCAGACACCAAGAGAATGCCTGCAGTCTTTAAGAAGGAGCCATGAGTGACTGATGTAATTGGCATGCCTTGTTACAGTATGAATACAGTGAGCCCTGGGAAACCTTTGGGGATAGGGAAGGGAGTGGAGTAGCTCTGATGGTTTCTGTCCAGGAGGTGTGTCTGAGTTAATGAAGCTCTCATCCAATGACAGGCAAGAGAAATCATCATACCCACTCCATCAGAAGCATGAGGAGATCAGATTCCAACACACCCCACACCCACTCATGTGAGCATTTAGAAAAAAAAAAAGTTGGTGGTGTGAATGAGCATCTGCAAATCAAATATGCCAGCTTTATCTTGAGTATCTTCAGCTGTGTGACAGTGAGATCTGCATTCCCACACTCCAACTGTTTCATTTGCTGCATTCATATTATTCAGACAGAAAAAAGTCAGACAAGGATTTGTACAGAACTTGCAAGCTGATACAATTCTATGGCAATGAAGGCTGCAAAGTGCTCCCAAGCTGACTTGGCATTTTACATGTAACTCCAGGATGATTTTCCTGTGCTTTCCTGTAGATGACATTATGTCCTATGGACAGCTGTCTATGGGAAGAATTTCCCTGTAGATGGCTTCAAATCCCTGTAAAACACAGGAATCCCTGTAGATCTGGGAGCCCTGATTAGGCACATCTGACTCTTAGGACTGATAGAGAAAGGGGGACTCACATCATAGATGTGGTATATGCTATTTTTGAACATGCCGTAGTGCTAGTGAAAGGTGAGACTCATGAATATATCAAGGTATCATCATGGTGTTCTCATGTTTCCTGTGGAATCCACTGCCAAGCCATTCATTGCAGGAGCCCCTATGCATTCTGACCTTCTGTCTCTGAATGTTGGACTGCATACTGTCGCAGACAACATTGTAATAGTATGATATCATTTTGGAAGTTTCTGCACAGACCATAGAAGCCCTTTAAGATATGTTTCAGCAGGACTCAGCAAAATACATAACTTATTTAAAAAGACACATATCGTATTAATTCCAAAGAAGGAAAACTTGCATCAGGCCAAGCTGGTGTCCCTTAAGATGAGGGTGACCCCCAGAGGTCACTTGGATTGACAGTGCCTATGGCCCACACTGGGTAATTACCCATTATACAGCATTGACTTCTGTTGTGGGATACCATGGTATTACACAAGACACATGATTGATTTTTATTGTGATATACAACATGTTAACCTATTTCACTGCACTGTCTTCTACTGTTTTCATTTTATAACACAACAGTGTTACAAAATCCAGGGGCAGTGTAGTCCCCTGGTTAGGGCATCGACCTTGGAATTGGGAGACCACAGCATCAGTCCCCACCAGACAAATTCTCATGCTGGACCCTGAGCAAGTTATTTAACCTTCTAATACTTCTGTCCACCTGGCTGCAAGATTGGTAGAAACAGGACCTCACTGAAAGTAAGGCACTGCATCAAGGCTGGGCTATATTTAATAAATATATGTTTTTTAATGTGCAGCATTGATATCTTCTGGACAAAGAACCTCAGTGAAAAGCACTGAAGCAAGAGTTACCCTGGAAGGGCATTGGAAGTAAAGTCAAGTTGCTTCACAGATGATGCTTGATGCTCTTTCAGGGCAACCTTTGCTTTGGTGCTTTTGCACTTTGTTCTTTGTCTTTCATATTGTTTTCCTGTTTTAGGCCTCTCCGTGACCCAAGCCAGTGAGGTCATCATCTGACAGGTCTCCTCTCCTTTGGGTTGAGATACAGATGCAGCAAACTGATGAGTCCTAGCAAGGATGAAACAAGTGTCTTTTGATTTCAGCCTTTGCAGATTGTATGAACGGTCTTCAGGTATCACACACTCCTGATTAAAGGGACACTATCAACCCCATTAAGCCTTAAAGTGCAGCTAGCCTAAAAAGAACATTTAATGATTGCTCACATTCTGTAGAGATTTCTGATGTAGCTGGTAGTTTGATCCTGGTTAATTTGTTCTTTTTAAAAGTGAAAAACAGACTGCCAACCACACTGGTGTACCACACAAAAATGTGTTTGTTTGCATTCCTTGAACAACTCCCATTTCATCTTTCCTGGACGTGGGAACACCCCAACACAGTCTAGTCATATATGATGCAATAGGAGGAGAAGATACTATTGCATCATGAGTGGCTGCACTTTTTGAGGGTGTTCCTAATGTTCAGGAAGTATGCAACAAGAGTCGATCAATAATTGGAAGCAAAACAAGGTTGGGTACATTCACACCATTAGTACACATTTTAGTTCTACTTAGAAAGGAGGCAGATAAAACAACCATCAACATTAATGGATTTTAGAGAAGGAAAGTAATCATAAAATATGACTTTTCCACTAGAAATTAAATGATGCCAGAAGCATTGACTGTGTCCCTTTAAAGCAGAACCAGCCTAAAGCTTTCATGGTTATTTGCATATTTTCCTCAGTGATTTGAATTAATGAAGTACATGTTTAATTTATTTTATTGACTTCTACTGAGATATAGTACAGTACTACCCATTAAATTAACCTGACTTCTGTATCTTAGCATTGTTTTTTAATACCCCCCACAGACACACATGTAAAACATTTTGATGTATGCACATGTTAGTCTCTGAGATAGCATGAACAATGTCAGGCCTGCAATATACTGTATGGTGGGGAATTTCTGAGAGTATTATTAAAAAATAAAGTTGACTTTCTTAAGCTTCTTAAATCTACACATATGTTACATTTTGACTGTAACACTGATTAGTTAATATATTCCAGTTTTACAGCCTAGTCTGCCAAAAAGAAAACTCTCCCACCCCTTCCCCATGGACACACTAACTTAGCAAGTTTAGGGCAAGAGCTTGAACTTAGCCATTGGAAGTATGGGGGATGGGAGGTATGTGTGTGTGGGGGTGTAGCCATAACTCTAGCAATGGGTATTCTCTGCCACCTACTGGAAGAAAACATATACAGTATCCTATATACAGTCATACTGCATGTGCCACAATCATACTACTGCTGTTTGTTACTGTGATGCCTTTGCACATTCTCTCCCACTTTGACCCCCCTTCTAAACGTAGTCACACCAGGAAATAAACCTCGGTTCAGCATGCCCTCATGGTTGCCAATTTCTAAATGAATAACTATACGTATAAGTGCTGTAATGAGAAATAAATAATTTGACCTGAAATCAAACCTAGGCACCCAAAATAAAGTCTAATGGTGAGCAAATACCCTTCTAAAACATTCAGGAAGTATTCAGATTGCAGCCCCCAGATACTTATCTTCATCATTAAGTCCAAAAATTAAGAATAAAACATTTAAGAATCTCTGCAGCACTCTTCAAGTAGCCAGGGCTAGTCCCAATGCCACCATCCCCATACCCAGTTATCTGAAACCCTCTACCCCACCATCTGCTCCTGCCAATGTGCCAGGAGTAGAAATCATCTTTTGATAGCACCCCCTACCCTAGCCAAAACCCACAGGCTGAAAAGAAACATAGAAACATAGACACTGTCAACAGAAAAAGACCATCAGTCCATCCAGTCCGCCGTATTTTGCTATCCTACCATACCCAGTGAGTTATTGTCTAGAGATGGTTTACGCCCTCGACTCCACCCTTGTTCCCCTCCATACTTCTGCTGCTCTGTGTAACTATCAGGCCTCTTACTCCATCACGGCCATGCTTAAACCCATTTATGGTTTTAACTTTATCCACATCAGCTGTTATGCTGTTCCATGTCTCAATCACACCATGAAGTAAGATTTTCTCACATCCCTCCTGTGTCCATCCTCTACCACCAGCTTCTACTCATGTTCCCTTGTTATTTAATCTGCAATTCCTGTTACATTACACCTTGCAGATTACCTTGTTTATTGTTTTCAGGAACTGTAATGTTGCCCCTCTCCCTTCTGGCCTCTAGTGGGTATATATTCAGTGTCCTTAGCCATTCCCCATTTATAAGAGGTAGGCCCTGCTCCTAACCTCCAATCCTGATTTTATTAGGCCCAAAGTGGTTAACACCTAGCTAGCTCAATTGATCTTTTGCAACCTGCATCATGCCTTTGCATGTAATTAGATACAATCATCTGCTTGTAGCATACTGTTCTTGTAAAATGGGGGGCTGAGGAGCTACCCACTTCATTAATGACACTGGCTGGTCAGTCTACCTGGCATCATCAGTGGTATAGAATCATAGGAAAAACAGTCCGAGCTTAGCGGTCGGATGACCTTTTATAGCGTGCCACTAGGTCAGTGGAGGTACTCAGATTTTTTATCTCCCATATGGCTATCTAAGCTGTTCTTAAAAGCATTCATCATTTTACTATAGACCACAGACCCAGGTAAGGAGTTTCGCCATTTCACCACTCGCTGGGTGAACCACCTATTTCTTTTACTTGTTTTATTTATATCTCCTCTTATTTTTAAGTTATGTGTACATGTACTTTGTGTACCTATATGATCAGAGAGACCAATAGTTTCCCACATATATCTATCCTGTGTAGCTTTAAATACCAAACATGTCCCCTCTAAGCTGTCCATAGTACATTGAATACATTCCCAGATCTCTCAATCTCTCTCCATACTTCTTACAATGAACAGATGAGACTAATTTAGTTGCTCTTCTCTGAATGCCCTCTACAAGGGCTTTATCTCTCATTATTCCAGGGGCACAAAAGGGTGTACAGTATTCCAGTTGTGATCTCACCATGGCATGAACTGTTCCTCTCCTTGTCACTCTCCCAGGTGAACACTGCTAGTTAGATAGCTGTATTTAACTAATGCAACAGTACACTGTAGGTTAGAAAGGCTGACCTCCCCATGAGAAAGTCATATACTAACCAGTGAAATGTTGGCAGAATCTGTTAATGCACATTTTTGAGACTTGCAGAGAAACCCTTGTGAATCCTCAATAAATTTGTTCCTGTATTTGTATTTTGATTAAATATATCTTAGGTGGGAGCCGTTCTGTTCTGTTTTTGTTTTTGATGCAAGCACAGTGGCATATTGCAAGTTGGCAGCACCAGTGCAGTCCTAGTATATGAGTTTCTTTTCATTTTCCTCCTTTCTGGTTATAGAATGTGGCTGACAGACTTGGCTAATTGGATTTTGACCACTATTGGGTCCCCCAAATCATGGATCAGGAGTTGAGAGAGGGGCCAGCTTGCTATAAATAGCCCTTTGGGCAACATGGGTGAGTTGGCCTAGGGAAGAGGGTGGTATCTAAAGACAGTGTTGCTTCCTAGCACAGTTCCAGCAGCATGGCATCTTTTTTTGTTGTTAAAATAAACCACTTGGGAAGATGAGGGGAGGTGGAGAGTAGGACAATATTTAATGTGTGGTGAGTAGTATTGCAATTGCATGGGGGCTCTCCAGGGCTTGGCCACCATAGCTCTGTAGCTCATGCATCACTGCCTGTGACATACTGTACAAAGCGAAAGGGGCTATTTTTAAAGACAGAAGTGAGGATTTTCAAAAGTGGCTAGTCCTGGTCACCTGGGGGATGGCTGAAGTAATCCAGCAACTATGATTTTTTTAATCAAAAATGAGCAAAATATGCCTTGCTATATAAATAAGTCTTACTAAGACATGCCAACACTAAACAAGAAAACAGCATGTATAAGAAAATCTTATCAAAGCAAAAGATTACTAACTAACTAAAACAGAGCCATATCCTGATGAAGTGGGACATGAAATTAACTAGTCCACAAAACATCGAAGTGTTGGCAAACAAAAGATGAAATAAGCAACAAAGAGCACAGAGGACTGTGCATCTTAGAAACACAGACAATGACAGCAGAAAAAGTCTTAGGGTCTAACTTGTCTACCCGGAGTTCTCTGTCTGCCCTGGGACCTATTGTCCATCTGGGGTTTTATCCCTTCTGATCCCAACCCCCACTCCCCTCCCTACTGCTACCAAGCTGAGCAACTACTAAAGCCCTCACTCTGTTGACAGTACTTGAAACCATTTGTGGTTTTGGCACCCATCACCTCCACTGACAGATAAGGCTGGGTGAAAGTTTATCTTCCACCAGCAAAATGCTGGTGAAATTCTGATTTTGCTTCTGGGAAGTTTTGTGAAATGTTCATGAAATCACTAAATTTATGATTTCAGTTATTTCTATCTAATTTAATAAGTATTTGTCTAAATTACAGAAAATTTGTTATTGTGACTTTACCAAGCTCTATACAGACATATACAAAGTTCCAGATCCCAGTCTATAAAGGTGACTGAGTCGTAAGCCTCCAAATGTTTGCCAATAATTTTAAAATTGCATTTAACAGTTATGTAAACTGCATAATTTTAAGCCCCTATAACTTTAATCCTCAGGCTGCAGATAGAATTAGAACATATAGGAATTCTGGACTGATATATCAGTCTGTGGTACAGCAAGGGTTAAAACTACACAACAGATGATCACCAATTTTGTTAGGTTCATTGATCCTAAATATTAGGCTTTAATGCCACCTCCATGACCCAGCAGCAGAGCATCCCACTACCATGCTGACTACCTGTGTTCAGAAGCGAGCCCTGGAAGTCATGCTGGAAGGCAGGCCATGGCCAAGATAACTGCCTTTTGGCAGGTCATCTCATTTGGGGATGGCTGGCAGCAGGCTCCGCTAACACAGCCACCCCTGCAGCTGGGCCTGGGAGCTTGCTCCTGCTGCAGTGGAAGCTGTGGTTGTGCAACACTGTCAAAGGCACTGCCCCCACCAGGGGAGATGAAAGGGACAAAGTGCTGGAGAAAAACCTAAAAGCCAGCTGAGTGATGGCAGGGTTCCACCTTATCAGCTTATACCCCTGTGAACAGAACCCCTGACAGACCAGCTGCCGCTGGCTGGAAGAAAAACCAATATGGAAAAAAGAGGCTGTGTCAGCATTCTAATCTCTTGCTCAAAGACTGTCCAAGTTATAAGCAGCCAAAGATTCCGAAATAACATTAGTAATTACAGTTACATTTTATTAGCTTTTGTGAAATTATGGAATGTTATGATACATTTGTTGAAGCCATGTCCATACATTTTGCCAAGTTATTTATTTATTTATTTGAATTTTGATGACTGGATGGGCCCACTGAAACAAACAAGTCCCTTTTTCAGGAGCGACCTGGGGAACAACGTATTCCAAACATGGAAGATATTCAACATAGTTCATAGGAATTCATTTTGGAATTACATGAATATGATGCTTAGGTAAACCATGCAACATTTAGGTGAGGAACATAAAATTTAATTCTGATGAACAAAAAAGCTCTATCGTAAACATCATATATTAAGTACAAAAGAGGGGGACCAATTATCCAATTCTTTCAAAGTTTTCTTCAAGAAGAAGAAAGGTTATGCCCAAGTGCTGATCTAGGATGAAGGATTGATGAAGCCAGTGGAGAAGGGTCAGAGGGAGACAAACATTCACAGGGTAAAATACAGAGGAGGAAGAGGACGAGGGGGAAAGGAGAGTCAGGGGGCAATTACCATTACATATGGGAGGAAGGAAGTAAATTTCTTTAAAATATTTTTTGAAGAGGGGAAGAATATTACAGGAGAGTAATGACTGAGGGAGGCTATTCCATTTTTGTGGTGCCGTGAAGGAGAAGGGTTTGCTACCAATGATTAGGTGGGTTCTGGGGAGGTTTCGAATCCAGAGGTGGGATGATCTAAGGGTCCTATGGAAGGATTTCAGTGAGAGAAGGTTTGATATGGCTGGTTGGGACAGAAGGTGGACAAGCATAAAACTGGTGCAGAGCACAGGGTAGTCCAACTTGGCCTGGAAGAACTACCATCCTAGGTCATTTAGTACTTCACAATGGTGGGTGGGTGCGTGCAGGGGTCATAGCAGCAAAGTGAGCAAGTCTGTGATAAGCCATTTTAAATTTGGCCAGATTTGTAGTCTTGGTTGAGTAGATTAATGGTGCCCCATAAAAGAGGCCAGGCAGAAGAATAGTATGGGCAATAGTCCTCCTTGCTAGAGGTGAGAGATATGGGACAGTACGGTAAAGAAGTTATGCACTTGAGTTGCCATTGTAGAGGAAGGTAAAGGCTGGGTAAAGTATCAATAAAGTAGCATTCACAGGAAGATCTATAGTAAATAAATAGTGGTGCAAGTGTCAGGTCACTATCTCAAGTGATGCACCATAAAGAATAGTCATTGACATCACTGTGCACTAGCCTGAATTCCTGCAATATAGCAAATAACCACTAGTGCTCACTGACTTAATGACTTGTGGAAGCACAGGCACATGCAGCATTGTTTCAGAACAGTGCCACCCACTGACACTTTAACAACCCTGTAGATAACAATGTATATTTGTACTATCTTAAAATAGTGGCACCAAGTGATGCCAAGCCTCAGTCTTTGCAATTAGTTGTAGCTAAGGGATTGGGACATAAGTACAGTATCTATATATCTTTAGTCATGATGGATCACGAAGCTGGGCATCAATGTCTCTGGAGTAGTGGAGGAATATTGCTGGGCCACGATGCTAGTGCAGGTAAGGTGATTCAATGCTGCTAAGTGCTTTGTGGAAGTTAAATTCCACAAGTGGAATTCTAGTGGCAGTACCTATTATGTGTACATGATTTTCAAGCACATTTTGCCAATTAGTCATTTCTAATGTATCCACAACACATTCTAACCTATTAAACCAC
The DNA here is from genome assembly GCA_016271365.2 of Neoceratodus forsteri. Lineage (NCBI taxonomy): Eukaryota > Metazoa > Chordata > Ceratodontiformes > Ceratodontidae > Neoceratodus > Neoceratodus forsteri. The sequence continues at coordinate 695,232,329 of CM057451.1, read as the reverse complement.
ATGTACCCAGCTTAATTAGATTCCAGGGCATATTTACTTTGGCATGCATGCCACATCTTGAGTGTATGTCTGTAGTTATGGTGGAATGTAAACATCCAAATATTTTGAAAACTTTTACACAATTTCACAAATAATAAAATTGTACAATTCTGAACCACTCTAACTTACAAATCACACAACCAAGCCAGTTCACTGGTACAGTGGTAATGCTACTGCTGGCGATGCCAATGATCCAGGTTCAGGAATGAGCTTGGGATGTCAGAGGGCTGGCTGGGAGAGGTGGGTTGAGCATTCCGATGAGATGCTGCACACCTCAGGGGAGGGAGGGTTGTGTTTCTGGAGCAGTACTGCCACCTGGGTGACCACAAGTGGAGGTGCAACCCAAGCCCAGGCTCAGGGAGGGTAGACATCGGCATGTGTGCATGAGTACACATGTTGCACATGCCTTTGATGTCATGAGGTCCGGGGAAGAATAGAGAAAATCACCCTGGCCACCACAGGGTGCTGCCTGCCTCACAATGCAGACCATGCACTGCCTACTGCAGGGCCTCTCCCAACACCATGCTCTAACTCTGCCAGGGGACTGGTTCAACCCTCAGTGGCCCTGTCTTGGGGAGCATGCTGGGGAGGAACATGGGACAGGTAAGTCCTGGAGAAGGTGGTCAATGGGGCTAGGTGCGAGGTTGGACCAGTGGGGGCCAGTCAGGGCAGCAGAGGGGAAAAAGTACATTAATTAAAACAAAAATTACACAACCAATAACTTCTCTATTTAGCAGTTTATATGACGCATCAAAGAAAATATAGAGACACATTTTCATTTTCCTAGCTCTAAAGGTAGCTAAGTTGAAAGCATAAAAATATTTTCAGAAATGTTCGCATGAATGATAAATTGCCAGACTTTGAGCCCCTATAACTTCCCCGTCCCTAATTCAAATGAAACACAACTTGGCATCTTTACAGTGACCATCCTGAGCAACAGACTTGCCATGATTCAGAGCTCTAGTTGTAACGCTCACTGAGTTATGACCTATTAAATAATTCTGGAAAATTCCACACCAAATCACAAAATTTCAAGATATTTCGCAAACCTTCTGTGAAATCAGAATTTGTAAATTTTTCACAGCTCTACAGGCAGACTGTTCCATGGCTCCACCTTCCTATCCATAAAATAGAACTTCATCACATCCCACTTAAGCCTTCCCCCCTCCAGTTTCCGCTCATGACCTCACTCCTTTACTCTGTACTCCTGCTAAATAGTTCCCTGCAGTTTACCTTGTTTATTCCCTCCAGGAATTTAAAGGTCTCTGTCATAGCCCCCCCTCCACCTGGTCTCCATTGAATACATGTTCAGTGTCTTCAGACAATCTTCTTAAAATCGGCCCGGTTGGCCCCAAATCAAATAGGTCCCCCTGTGTTGCACTGTCTCCAGCCTTTCCCTGTCCTTCCTTATGTAAGCCCTCCCCAATTTGGGGCTTACCTTTTCGGTGATATGGCCCCATGGTGTCCCTGTTCTGCTGGTCCCCTGGTCTGCTGAAAGTGGGACTGGAGGACTTGGTCAGTGGCTCCAGGGGGGATTTGGGCCATAGTGCCCACTTGATCTTCATGGCTGCTACTGTGTCCTTTTTTTTTCTTTCCAATTGTTAACAAGGAGTGGTACACTAATCTAAAAGCTTGTTCACAGGTGCGACCTGGGAGCACAGGGAAGTTAAGTGACTTGCTCAGGGTCACACAGTATGCAAGTGGGGGCTGTGGGATTCAAACCCAGGTCTCCAGATTTGCAGCTCAAAGCCTTAGATCACTGCATTATATTGTTCCCCAACTTCCTGTTGTGTTCCCCATCCCCATGGTGGGAGAGGGGCCAAGGTACAGTTGTTGTTTTGCACCTCCGGGTGCTTTGGGAGGACAATATCCTGATTTGGTGGGCAGCATGAGGGCAGACCGGAGGAATGTAAACAAATATGGCCTCCATGCGCCAAATGCACATGTGTGGCTTGGAGTCTTAAAGGAGCCATGGCGCCACAAAATGTATTTTAGAGTGGGTACTGTCAAATGAGTTTTCCTGGTTCCAAGGCAAGCAACAGAGCCAGGTATCAATTGGCGGATGCCTCCAGGTGCTAAATTAGGTGTATTTACCCCAAAGAGGGCCATATTAAAAACGTAATCTGCTGCACAATATAAACAAGTATAGTGGTCCCCATGAGTTTTCCTGAAGCAGCAGCAAGGGCCACTGGGATAGTGTGAAAAGGCATGTTGTGAGCCTGGGAACTGATTGACCAATAAGGTGGGAGCAAATAGGCTGCTACAACAAAAGGGCCTGCAGCCCACCAAAAAGGGGAAAGAGGAGATCCCCAGAGAGGTCTTAGAAGGAGAGACTGCAGCAGGGCTTCTTCAAGCCCAAAGACAGCCAGGGTGTGCAAAGGCCCTTATGAGCCCAGAGAGAGGGTGGGAGGTTGAGCACCTGCTAGATTCATCCTGTGTCAGGGCATAAAGGAACTGATGAGTGTGTATTCCCCGTGTGAGAATCAAACCTGCACTGTACTTTGTATTGTGCTGCCTGAAATGGATACTGTTTGAACTCTTTGGACTTTGTGAAAACCTTTGTTTGTGCTGGGATCAGAGCTGTCTAGTTGCCCAGCTGTGTTTCAGTGCCAGGGAAATCTATGTGTCCAGTTGAACATACAGGGTGATTTCTGCCTGCCAAGACTCCCTTGCCCGAAGAAAGGCCAGAAGCAGTGAAGACAACAAAAGTCCAGAAGGAGAAGGGTGAAAATTATGACAGGCATGACAGGTGAAGCTTATGAAAGGCCCCAGGGGTGAAGCTGATGCAAGGCCTGTCAGGTGACTGTCAGCTGCTGCCTACCCCTAGCCAACCTGTGTGTAGTGCCACAGGACTGTTGCTGATAGCAGAATGGTACAGTTTACCTGTGCAACTCCCCTTAAAGCATTTAGACTGTAAGTACCTCTGAGATGTGGCTCTGAGGAGTTTCCTGCATTTAGTTAGTTAGGTAGCTAGTTCAATGGGGGTGAAGTCCTGGGCAGGACTTTGCAATTGACAGGATAAACCCAGGCAGAAAAGTGGGATAAGTCTGCTGTGTTATTTGGAAACTGGGGCCCCCTACCAAGTTAAGTGCTGAAGTTCACATTCAACAAATTGTGCAAGTGACTGTATCCTGAGTCATCGGTGCACATACCCTGCATACTCTGGTGGTTCATCAGCAACTTGGTGAGGCACCCACCATGACAGACTACTGTTATAAACAGTATGGCTGTTTAGGAGGAAGCTGGATGCACCTGCAGGGAGGATAGTGGGACTGTGTGGGTGTACAACTGTTGAAAAAAAGGTTTTGATCATTAAAACTATTTCCACCATTTTATACCCCCTATAATAAATCTGAAGTTAGTTTATGTTACAGTTTGGTATTGCTGGTTATTGCTTGGGGTATAATATTGCTGTGTGAAAAAAGGGTTGCTGTATGTGGGCAGATAATGTATTTTTCCCGGGTGGTGGTAGCCTTGTTTTTTATCCTCTACATTCCCCATATCACTTCCCCAGGTGGAGGCACCATGCCATTCTGCTCCAGTGTAGCTTACCCATTTGTAAACCCAGGCCGGCGCCTCAGAGGTCAGTGTAATGTGGACCCTGACGGTCCCAGAACTGCCAAGTGGTATGTTTGGAGCTGTTACACTTAGGTGAGGACTGCAGCACTGAGTACAGTATTACAGATGTGGCCTCACCAGTGCCCTATATAGGTAGTAGCTTCTCCTTTTTCCTGTTGTCAACACCTCCTCCAGTATACCTCAGTATCCTATTAGCCTTACTATAGGCCTTGTTACACTGGCTTAATTGTTTGAGGGAGTCACTAATGATGACTCTCAGTCCCTTTCCTCTACCTTAGTGCTTAGTTTAGCCCCTCCCATCCAGTACTCTGTCCTGTTTCGTTTTCCCTAGGAATATAATTCTTCATTTTTTGGCATGGAATTTCAACTGCCAAAAGTTAGACGACCTCTATAGCCTTTCTGGATCCTACTTTATCTCCCTGATGCCTTCATATCTATCCACTCTACCACAAAGCTCCGAGTCATCTGTGAAGAGACACAACTTGCCCTGGATGCCCTCTCTAATGTCGCTAATGAACATATTAAAAGCCAGATGTTAACGGGAGCACATTTGCTACAGCCACAACCAAGAGCAGGGTCCTTCTCAATGCCCTACAAGGGGCATGTCTCAAACAGCTATTGTTGGAATCCACTTGAGAGGGAGCAATCTTAGACCCGATACGCTCAAATAGGGACAATAAGAGGATCTCAGATTTAGAATTGGGTAGCCATCTGGGAACAAGCAACCACAAAACAGTGTGGTTCATGATAAACACAGCCATAGAGTCAAGCCATACAAAAGCGAGGGTAGTGGACATTACGAGGGCTGACTTTGGGAAAATGGAAGAGTGCATGAGGAATGCACTAGCAAATGGGCAGGAAGGAGGGGAGGAGGAATAATGGCGAAAAATCAAAACTGCCATCGAGAGGCAACAAGCCTTTGTTCAGGAAGTATAAGGAATCACAGAAGCAGCAGGATAGGGAACTGTATTCGTTAAAGCAAAAGGAAGCAGGGAAGGTAGTCAGAATGCCAAAGGACCAAACAGAGGAAAAAGATAGCCAACTTGGTTAAGAAGGGGGATAAAACCTTTTATAGATACATTAGGGAGTGAAGAAAGACCAAGAGATTGATAGTGAGGATTAATAAAGGAGAGGGGAGGTCAGCAGAGGGTGACAGTGAAAAGACAGAGATACTGAATGAATACATTGGCTCAGTATTCACAAATGAAGAGGAGGGGGAGGTACCAAAACCAAACAATCAAAGCACTCTGGAAAAGGGGGTCAATACCAGTCCATTCACAGAAGAAAGGGTCTTAAAAGAATTCCTAAAACTCAAGGTGGACAAAGCAATGGAGCCTGATGGGATTCACCCCAGAATTCTAAAAGAACTAAGGGGAGAACTACTGACACCACTGACTACCCTTTTTAACAAATCATGGGAGGATGGTGTGGTACCTGAAGACTGGAGGAAGGTGGATGTTATTCCCCTCCACTAAAGTGGGAGCAAGGCAGGGGCAGGAAACTATAGACCTGTTAGTTTGACCTCAGTGGTAGGGAAAATTATGGAATCACTTCTGAAAGAAAGAATTGTTGAGTACCTAGAGGTCAGCAGGGCACAGGACCCAAGGCAGCAAGGATTCACAGTGGGAAGGTCATCTCAGATGAATCTAATATATTTCTTTGACTGGGTGACTAAAGTAGTAGACCAGAGAGGGGCTATGGATGTGGTCTATCTAGACTTTAACAATGCATTTAACACAGTTCCACACTAAAGATTAATAAACAATTTAGCCAGCCTGGGAGTGGGTCCCAGGGGTGTAGCTTGGGTAAACAATTGACTGAACAACATGGTGCAGAGGGTAATAGTAAATGTAGTCCACTCTGAGGAAAGGGGGTTACTAGCGGGGTATCGCAGAGTTCAGTACTGGGACCAGTCCTCTTTAATGTCTTTATAGGTTGCATTGTGGAGGAGCTGGAAGGAAAAGTATGCCTCTTTGCAAATGACATAAAGATCTGCAACAGGGTTGATACATGGGGGGGTGGAAAGAATTAGAAGGGACTTGGCAAGGTTGGAGGAATGGTCAAAAGTATGGCAGCTTAGATTCAATGCAAAGAAGTGCAACGTAATACACCTGGGAACCAAAACCCAGGGGAAGAGTACACAATGGGGGGGTACTAACAACAACAAAATGGAATGGGACCTGGGGTAGTCATATCAGATGACCTAAAGGTAGGCAAGCAATGTGAGAAGGCAGTAAGGAGGGCTGGGGGAACACCAGGATGCATAGGGATAGGCATCACCAGTAGAAAACAGAAAGTTGTTATCCCTTTGTACAGACAGTTGATGAGACCCAATCTGGAGTACTGCATATACTGTAGTTCTGGAGACCCCATCTCCACAAAGAGATAGACATGATGGAGGCAGTCCAGAGGAAGGCAAATAAAATGATGCAGGGTCCACACCAGAAGAAATATGAAAAGACTAAAAGAGCTTAATATGTATACCCTAGAGGATAGGAGGGAGAGGGAGAATATGATAGAAATGTTCAAGTACCTCAAGGGAATCAACAAAGTCCAAGAGGGTAGCATCTTTCAGAAAAAGAGATGTGCAAGATCAAGGAGGCACAATTTGAAGATAGAGGGGGGACGGCTCAGGGGCAACATGAGGAAGTATTTTTTCACAGAGAGGGTGGTGAATGCATGGAGCAGCCTTCCAGAGGAGGTAGTGGGGTCAAACACAGTGGAAGAATTCAAGAATACATGGGACAGACAAAAGGAAATTGTAGTGGGGGTAGGAGGAAGTAGGCTTTGGTTAACTAGGATCTGGAGCTTATCCAAAAGATTGGGAAATGGGCAGACTGGGTGGGCCAAGCAGTCCTTATCTGCCATCAAAGTCTCTGTTTCTGTTTTTCAGTTTCTATGACAGGACCCCAGACAGGCTCCTGCAGCACCCTACTCGTAATCTCCATCTCTTCCAATTTGACACCTTTTATCACCACCTTCTGCTGTCTCTCCTTGAACCAGTTTCCTACCCATCTAACTATATCCCTAGGGATGCTAGGTCCTCCAGCTTCTTTAGCAATCTTCTGTGTGGCATTGATTCAAAAATCTTGCTAAAACTAAAGCAGAGTAAATCTACAGTGTGGCCCTTATCTACTAACTTTGTTACCCAGTTAATGAAAACTATCAGATTGGTCTGACAAGACCTCCCCTTCCACAAACCCATACTGCTTACTATCTTGTAGACCTTTGCTGTCTAGGTAGTCCATAAGGTTCTCTTTGATCAGTGATGCCATCAATTTACCCACTACAGAGGACAGGTCTGTAATTCCTTGGTTGTTCTTTGCCCCAAATAATGGGACTACTTATGCTACTCTCCTGTCTTTCAGAACTACCCTGTCTGCTGAACTGAGCTAGTGAATAGCCCTACTAGGTGTTCAACCAATTCCACAGCCAGTTTCTTGAATACTCTTGGGTGTATCCCATCTGGTCACTAGGGCTTTAACTACCTTTAGGGCTTCAACTTCTTCTGGACCCCTTCTCTAGAAAATGCTGGCTACATAGTTTCAGGAATGCTACTGACAGTCACCTTGATGCCACTTTCAGACAGGGCCCCACTGTCTTCCCTTGTAAATATAGAGCAGAAGGAATTGTTGAGAATGACTGCTTTTTGTTCATCTTCCCCAATACCCTTCCCTGTCTTGTAGACTAACAATACCCCCTCCTTGCTTCCTTTTTACCTTAATATAGCTGAAGACTTGTTTTTCCCACCATTGACCCCCTCCACAAAATGCAGCTCTGTGTTGGCCTTTACCTCCCTTTCATTTCGTACTCTCCCCATTCCTTCTATCTCTGCTTTTTCTTGTACCCGGGGAAAGCCTTTTCTTTGCCATTTCTGCTTCTCCGACCCTTGCTGAGATCCATATTGCTCTCTTGTACCAGTTTTGTTTTGTAACAATTCTTCTGCATGGTTTTGTTGTCTTGAGAATGGCACACTTAATTGCCCTACATCTTTCCTTAATACCTTCAATGCTGTCCACCCTGGTCAGTTTTTCTAGTACCAGCTCCCTCATCCAGTTGAAGTCTGCTCTTCTGAAATGTTAGTCTTCAGTTTTTGATAGGGGAATTCTGGTCCCAAGACCCAGGCTGAACTAGATGGCATTATGGTCATTGGACCCCAGTCGCTTCCCTACCCTCACTCCACCTCTAATCTCTGAGTTGGTGAGCACCAAATTGAGAATGACCTCCTGTCTAGTGGGTCCCTTAACCAGCTGCATAATCATGAAGTCCCTTAGTGCACCCAACTGGGCCTGCCTTCTGGTGCACCTAGCTACTTGAATGTTGCAGTTGATATGCAGCAGGTTCAGACCACCCACCACAACTACTTCCCCCTTCTTCACTCCTCTTGTCTGTTCTCCCCAACATCCCTTTCTCTTTCTTTCCCTTGTAATGGTTGTCTATACTGTAGATCACCCCCACCCATATTATCTTTATTCATATTTGTTGATTTTCCATGTTTTAGGAGAAATCCTACTGGATCCATGGTACCGGGATTTCACATTTTGGACATTTTCTTTTTAAAACATTTTGTTTTCTCAAGGAGGTTGACTGCCTATCAATAGCAACAATTACTCAGTTTTTGGTCCTGAAAACTGAGTACCACATTATCTGTGGTATTTGGGAATTAATATTCAACATGTATAGCCCTAATCCATCAAAGTATTCTACTGTTCATTCATTTGAAATTACTCCAACTAGGATTACTCCATGAGATGCAGCTTCCCATTTTCATGGGGATCAGAGGGAGGAAAGCAGCAGTCAGCAGGTTAACATTGTCCAGCAGGGACAGATAGATACAGGTTTAACTTACACTGGAAAGAAACATTGTAAAGGTACTGTAAGTTTATACAATTATATTTAAAGCAAGCTAACAAAGTGGGGTCATGGCAAACAAAAAGCACGAGCATTGGTATGCAACATGAATAAGGTAGAGGGATGGGGATTCTGGACCAAAACAAATACGGGGAGTTCTAAGTTGGCTGGAAAACTGGACTCAAATACTTGCAAGCTACATTCCTCAGCTAGACATTGACTTCATTCTAAGTGTCTGGTGTTGCAACTGCAAATTCACGCTTCATCCTGGGAACTGAAAAGGTACAGTAAGTGATGATGTTGACTGGAATAAGTAGGCACTGCTGGCCTATGTGTGTGTGGGGGGGAAGCTAGGAGATAGCAAAGGACTTTTCCATGTGCACAATTGCACAACAAAGAAAGCCAGTGGTAATCTTGCCTGCTTAAGGGGCTTGTCCAGATAAACTGGTCATACAGCAGATAATGATGGGTAGACCATCCACAGAAGAGTATGAACTTGTGCAACTTGTACAAATGACACAGGTGCAGCAGAGAGCTTTGGTTTGCACAGCAGTATATGATATCTCCACGGTCAATGGAAGGGAGCAGGAAGTCAGCACTGAAGCAGCATTTAGACTTGCAGAGAAAGTTAAGCTTGTGCCCTATGATTATTAAGATGTGATCACCATGCCTACTGAATGTAACTGATACACCAAGCAAGAATCCTTGATCATTGAATATGTTGGCTTGCTCAGTAGTGTTGCTATTTGATGTTATGATTGCAAGTGGATCAGTGGACTGATTTAGCAACTTTTGGGATCCAAAAACCATAGACTTAGTCTGGCTGAATTAAGGGTCAGGCCATTGTTGACAAACCAGAACTAGACAGAGCTGAAGTCAGATAACTTTGGATATTGTCATTGCACTGTAGCAGAATATGGTGTAATCTATATATGTATGTAGACTGCACCTCCCACTCTGCTTCGGAAAGTTATTAACAAAAATGGAGAACAGTGGAGTGTCAAGGACTGAGCCTTGAGCAACCTAATGATTTAAGACAACAAGGTCTGAATTAGTGCTGCATGTGGATATTAGTTGGGTTCAATTACTCAGCTAGTTTTCAAACCAGTTGATGGATGGTTGGCTGAAACTTAGGGTCTTGAGCTTGAGTAGGAGTACTATATGATCCACTGAGTCAAAAGCCTTGGAGAGATCCCTGAAGATGTTCCCAGTGAGGAGATCATTATCCATGGTTATGTGGAGATCATTGGTGTTACTGAGTGATGCAGATATAGTGGAATGGCTCTTTCTGAAGTCAGATTGAATGGGAGAGAGCAGATTGTGCAGACTGAGATGCTCAGTCATCTGTGAGTAAACACACCTTTCAAGAACCTTGGAGAGGGCTGCAAATACTGAAATGGATTTGTATTGATGCAGATCCTGTTTAGTCCTCCTTTGTGGGGGGGGGCACAGCTCTAGCACATTTACAGACAGCAGGTATCTCACCATAGGTGAAGGATATGTTTAAAGGAGTAATCCACCAGAATTTGCAACAACATATGTTGTGCAGAGTGTTTTGATTTGTGTCTGAAGTCCTAGTATGTCATTCCCTCTGTTTGCTATTAGGAGTTTTTCCTAAATTAGCCTGTCAGCTTTATGGTAGTTTTACGACTCCTGGGGATCTCCATCTGAGATAATTTTATTGCATTCCTTGTTCCTACTATGCATCCTGTTTCACATGACAGTGATGTAGCCGAGACCATAGATTCATTAGAAAGCACTGCTTTACAATCAGTTCACAACAGTAGAGATGGCTATATTTTAAAAACTATACAGAGTTCAGCTTAGTGACTACCCTCATTGTTAAGGTCTTTTTGTCCTGAACAACTTTGCTACTGGTCATTTTTGTGTAGTATGTAAAGTTTCCAAGATATTTCGTTTTTGTGGCAGGTGTGTGCTAAGTCTATGGTCTTGGCTACATCACTGTTACATGAGACACGATGCATTGTGGGAACAAGGAATGCGATAAAGTTACCTCAGATGGAGATTCTCAGGGGTCATAAAACTACCATAAAGCTAGCAGGCTAATTTAGGAAAAACTCCTAATAGCAGACAGAGGGAATAACACACTAGAACTTCACACACAAATCAAAATACTCTGCACAACATACGATTTTGCAAATTCTGGGTGGACTACTCCTTTAACAGCATAGTAACTGTGGTACAGATATGATGCTCCACAAGGTAAAGAAGCTTTGAGTCAGGATAGTCAGCAACAGCACTCTTGTTTGGGCTGAGGCTGTTTAGAGCTTTGAGGACCTCTGCTGCAGTGATTTGTTGGAAGTTAAAGTTTGACAGATCATGAGATTCACCCTCTGGGCTGATTAGTGAGAGAATAACCATGGAGCTTGGCAGAGATGCTGAGGTTAGTGAAGTGAGTGTTAAATGCATTGACAGTGTATGGAAGAGAGGGACAAGGTCTCCAGAGGAGAACTGGATTCAATCAGTATATTCTTGATAATCCATTTTAAATATTTTTTTAGTCCCTGACTAGTATGTCCTGGGATGATATCTACTTCTGAGCTATAAGGCTCACATGATTAGCCTGAGCATTCTGCAGTCACATTTAGCTTGGGCTAGCTAAGTAAGCCTGCCAAGCTTAGTGGGGGAGCACTGAAACAGTTTTCTGAAGGCCTGGTTTCAGCTTCTATTTAGGTTTCATTATTCCTTTCCCATTGCAGCACAATTTATGTTGCAAATGTTTAATGGTATCTAATACTTAACTCGCCAATAACTAATTACCATTTCATAAATACAGTATATACAATGACATGTTTATCTTGCACAGTTTATTGTTATATCTGTTGTATAACTATATATCATGGGAAGAATGAAGAACATGTAAGCAATAAGACACTCCAGGGTGTGAAGTTCCCAGGGGTGTGCTAAAGCAGGAGGCTGCAGGCTGAATGTCCTTATGCCCCTGAGACATGAATTAAAATCCTTTAATACACACCCTGGAGTGGCTTATCACACTTATGAAATGGCTCACTTGCAATGTGATAACATAATTTTTAAAAAAGTGTTTTTTTCTGTTAAAATAGTACAGTATTTGTTTTCAATTCTCATTTAAAAAAAGAATGTTAAAACAGTAAAAACAGATAAAATAGTGCTCTTTGCAATATGTTGCCAGCAGGTGGTGCTGCACTATTGTTCTTGGTGTGTGTACCAGATTGCTTGGAGCAAGGGAAAGAGCAGGTATCTTATTTGTAGTTTCAGTATCTCAGGAGTTCTGGTTGATAATTGGTGGTGAAGCACAGGCTGAGCACAACAAGTTTCTGTCGTTACTTACCACCACAACATGTCTTTGGGGGAGTGATTCAGTCGCTCATGCTCCTTACTAGAAGCTCCATCCTCCAACACTCTGTACACTCTGCTCAGCCACAGTGTGTGTGTGTGCCAGAAATACTAAGTGGTGAATGAGAGAGACACAGTATTTTAATCTTGGATTTTACTATGTAGTCTGTGTAGTTTTTTACTGTGTAGTCTTTTACTGCTTTGGTGAGACTTCCTCTTGAGTACTGTGTCCAGTTCTGGAGGCTGCATCTCAGGAAAGACATAGACAGAAAAGAAGCAGTTCAGAGAAGGGCAATAAAAATGGTGAAGGGTCTGCACCAAAAGTCATATGATGAGAGACCAGAGGACCTCAATATGTATACCCTGGAGGAGAGGGTGGGTATGATAGAGACCTTCAAATATCTCAAGGTCATAAATAAGGTACAAGAGGGTAGCATCCTTCAGAAACAAACTCTGGCCAGAGCTGATAGGGCTGCAGATGAGGAATTTGGGGTAACAATATTGAAAACTGGTATTTTAATATTTGTACACCAAATTTTCAACATCGCCTTGTTATAACCCTGCCTCATGAAGAAGGACAGAGAAAATAGTCAACTCCTGGCCTAAAGGTGATTTTGTGCAGGGACTGTGAAATCAACTTTCAGGATGCAGAAACACATTTTGGGCAGGAGTTGAAAAATGACAGCTGTCACATTCATTAGGTACTATAAATAAATGGCTCTGCTATGAGCCTGCATTTGGAAAATTCAACATAGTCTCATAACTTTGTTTTCCTTTTTTAAATATGTTTAAACCAAATTTAAAGCACAGCCTTCTTATGAGCTTGCCTCACGAATAAGATCAGAGAAAATTTTCAACTCCTGTCTGAATGGTGATTTCATGCAGGGACCACGAAATCACCTTTCGGGATATATAAAAAAAAATGTTCTCTAGAATATGAAAAATGATAGCTGTCACATTCATATGGTGCTGTAAAGATATGGCTGGAGGCAGAGGGTGATATCTATAATTTAAAAGACAAAAAAGATCAGCGTCATGGCTCACTATGCTGTGCCCAAGATGGCCGCTGCAGTCCACTATACATGTGCTAGTGGTTGTGCATGTGCAGTAGTCTGAGGCGGCCAGCTTGGAGATGGTGGAGTGTGCCATGAATGCCGATTTCTTTGTCTTTCAAATTATAGATATCCTCCCAACCGACCCTCCTTCTCAGCATACACCACCCCAAACACACACCAAGAATAACAGTGACATGGGGGTGCCCAGTCCTCCAGTGTCATGATCAGGATGCCCCTGATGTTTTTTTAGTTCAATGTGAGTGGAGTGCTCCATGGGTATGGAGGTGACTCTGGTGCAACTCCAACATGTTGTTCAGTCACAAAAAAATGCAATGAATGCGGAGTCCTTTTTTGAAAGTAAGAGGTCTGCAGGGCTCCACCCACTGCAGCCCTAAAAAAGGTGTTTAAGAACAAGGGGGCATGACATGAGGCTGGAGGGGGTAGACTCAGTGGTAATTTGATAAAGTATTTTTTCACGGAAAGGGTGGTGGATGCATGAAACAGCCTTCCAGCAGAGGTGGTGGGGACAAAAATGGTAGGGGAATTCAGGAATTCATGGGATAAGCATAGAGAAACCCTGGTGATAGGAAAGAGAGAGTAAAGCCAGAGATCAAGTAGGGTCTGTGGTTCTGCAATAGGAAGGCAAAATGGGCAGACTAGGAGGGCCAAAAGGTCCTTAACTGCTGTCAGTTGTTACATTTCTCTTTGGTTAGATTCCTATTTGTGACAAAAAAACAACACAGCACTGTTTCAGCATTGTAGATTCCCATTCTGTCTCTGCTTCCCCCTTCCCTAACACATATGAGTGTGGGAGCTGGGTAGATTGATGTTCCTTCTCTGCCTTCTCTTTCCATAGTCTGCCCATGACTGACAAAACATTGTGGTTTGTCTTTTCAGCAGGCAAGATGCCTGTTCCTGCTCTGGTCCTGTCTTATGACTGTTCTGAGGTATACAATAGATTGTTTTGTATGAGGTGCAGGACCAGGAGCAGCAATTTTCACTCATGCCTGAAGCCGCATCATAACTGAAACTTCCACCCCTCAAGGTGTTTACATCATCTTAAGTAGGACTCTCACTCCCACCCTTCCCCATTACAGGCAGCAGAACTGATGAACTTACATGACAAAAAAAGCAAGGGAGATAATGTTCAAAACTGCGGGAATGCCACAAGCCCCTGGTGTGCCAAGCATGAGGTGCATGGGGCGTACAGCAGTCTCCAGTGAAGGATGGCTATTTTCCATCTCTTGCGGCACAGGCAGGACATTAGATGACATTTGTGTGGTCTAGCCTGCGGCACTCCCGGGAGCCTAAGTAATGGGGCTTGCACTGGACATTTGGTGCAAGCTGCCATAAACCATAGATACTGTCACAGCTGCACCTGGGATTTGAAAATTAGGTGCAATTGCAGCAAAGAGGTTCAGTGCACCACCATTTTCTAAGTCCTGTGGCACAGGGCATGTTGCAAGCCCTGCGCCTCTGTTTGAAAATCCTGACCAACACTTTTGTGCACAGATGTGTAGCTCTAGAAGCTGTCTATATCTGATGCGTTAGCAGTACAGTGGGCTAAAACAGTGTTTTTTTGTGTGGAGGCATCACAATTTAGTTTTAGCAATCAGGAGGTCAAATGCTTTATTTAACTTGTGGGATATGTTTTGGCTTGTGATGCAAGTTGCTCAATGCAGTTAATTTTAAAAAATATTGTGAAATGTTTAAGAAAAATAGTATTTAAATTTCAGTGTCCTAAAGGCTAGGATTTCCTATACAGTGGCTTCTGAGTTTTTTTTTTTATTTTTTTGCTTTCTTACTTTCTATTTGGGGGCTTAGTGAAATGTTCAGTAAGAAGGTTTTTTTAAAACTTTATAATTTATTGAAATTTCAAATTCAGTGATACAAAACAACATTCACTGTACATCCAAAGTCAAATCATTCCATGGAAGACAAATGAAACATAACCCATAAAAATGGGAAGAACACCCCTCCCCCCTCAGCTAGTGGTCAAACAGGAATTCAGTGTGTTTGCCGTTCATTTGCATCACCAGGTAAGAAAAAAGGTTTGTCTCCCCATACGATGCACAGGGGTAATGCCAAACTTCACCCAACAACTAACACACCAAAATCTGGCCAATGGAAAATCATGTACACAATGCTCACAGCCTGGGAAATAAGATCCCAGACCTGCAGGCAATAATGTCAGAGGCTAAACTGGACATAGTAGCAATTAGTGAGGCGTGGTTTACCAGTAACCACACTTGGGAGACTTCAGTACCTGGCTATGTATTGTTCAGAAGAGACCGAGGTGCAAAAGGGGGAGGGGTGGCCTTGTATGTTAATGAAAATATCAAAGCTACAGAAATTCAGAATACACATAAGGAGCCAGAAGAACTGTGGGTCACCCTGGAAACAGGAAATGGGACAGCCATAAGAACTGGGGTTGTCTACAGGCCCCAGACCAGAGGGAGGACATAGACACATTACTGTTAGAAGATATACAAAACATGACAGCTAAAGGAGGTTCTGATAATGGAGACTTCAACATGCCAGATACAGATTGGTCAATACCAGCAGGAACATCTGCCAGAACTAGACTCATAGTGGATTCCCTGCAGGGGAGGGCCTCAAACAACTGGTACAGCAACCCACAAGAGACAGGGCTATCCTAGATCTAGTACTGACTAACAAAGAGGGATCACAGATCTCCAGGTAGAAGGTCACCTGGGGCCAGTGACCATCACATGGTATGGTTCAATTTGGCTACTACATCTAAATCATCCCATTCCAAAGCAAAAATATGGGACTTCAGAGGGCTGACTTTGATAAGATGGCCAACAGAGTTAAGCTAGCCCTGGCAAAAGAAACACAGGTGAGGAGGTACAGGCAAAGTGGGCAAGCATTAAGGATACAATACTTGAAGCAACATCCCATTGTGTTAGACAGAAAAGGAGGTGCAAAAGAAGAAAACCACTTTGGTTCTCAAATACAGTAGCAGAAAAGGTCAGAGCCAAAGGCTGGCCTTCAGAAAATATAAAGGAACACAGCGGGATGAAGATAGGAGGCATACCAAACTGCCCTAAGGGAAGCAGGTAAGGCAGTAAGGCAGGCAAAGTCCCAAACTGAGGAAACACTAGCACGAACAGTAAAGAAGGTGACAAGACTTTCTATAGATACATTAGTGAAAGGAGAAAGTCCAGAGGGGTATTGCTAAGCAATGGAGAAAAGGGAGCATGTGAGGAGGAGGACCTGTAAAGGCATCTATCTAAATAGATACTTTTGCTCAGTATTTACTGAAGAGAAGGTAGGGCAGGGCCCACAGCTCAGCATCATGGACACAGGGGAGGGAGGTGAGCACTACTCCCTTCACAAAAGAAAGGTCCTGCACAAGAGCTTGCTAAGCTCAGGGTGGATAAGGCAATGGGACCTGATGGCATACATCCCAGGGTACTAAGGAGCTAAAGGAGGAACTAGCAGAGCCGTTAGCAGAATTGTTTAGTGAGTCTCTGAGCACAGGAGAGGTCCCAGAAGACTGGAGAAGGGCTCATGATCCCACCCACAAGAGTGGTAGCAGGGAGGAGGCGGGAACTACAGACCGGTCAGTCTTACCTCAGTAGTGGGCAAGATTATGGAGGCACTCCTTAAGGAAAGGATAGTGCAACACCTGGAATCCATAGGGGCACAGGATCCAAGACAGCATGGGTTTACAAAGGAAGGTCCTGTCAAACTAATCTCATAGATTTCTTTGACTGGGTAACCAGAGTGGTGGACCAAGGGCAGTTGATGTGCCTACCTTGACTTCAGCAAAGCTTTTGACACTGTTCCACATAGAGATTGATAAAATAAGCTAGGTAGGCTCGGGGTGGGTCAGAAGTTGGTCAACTGGGTGGCAAACTGGTTGACTGGCAGAAAACAGAGTGGTGGTAAATGGTATACAGTCAGAAGAGATGCAAGTCACAAGTGGGACCTCAGGGATCAGTCCTGGGGCCAGTCCTATTCAACATCTTCATTAGTGACCCAGATGGACTAGAGGGTAAGGCTTGTCTGTTTGCAGATGACACCAAGATCTGCAACAGAGTAGATGATCCAGATGGGGTGGGCAGAATGAGAAGAGATCTGGATAAACTAGCAGAATGGTCAGAAGAGTGGCAACTGGGATTTAATGCAAAGAAGTGCAAAATCATGCACATAGGGAAGAGAAACCCTGAAGCCACTTATAGGCTGGGAGGAGTTGCTAGCAGTCACAAAGGAAGAAAGAGACTTGGGCATCATCATCACTGATGACCTAAAATCATCAAGCAGACCTCTAAAGCAGTAGGTAAGGCTAGGGGTGTTAGGGTGTATTAGTAGGTATCACAAGTCAGTAAGAGGGAGTAATAATCCTCTGTACAAGACATTGGTTAGGCCCCATCTGGAGTACCGTGCAGCATTGAGGCCACACCTTCACAAGGACATTAACCAAATTGAGGCAGTCCAGAGAAGGGCAACTAAAATGGTGCAGGGACTGCATCAGAAGACATATGAGGACAGATTAACGGAGCTCAATATGTATACCCTTGAGCAAAGGAGGGAGAGAGGATATGATCGAGACATTTAAACACCTTAAGGGCATAAACAAGGTGAAAGAGTCTAACATGTTTAAATATAAGAAAAATAGCAGGACAAGAGGACACAGCATGAGATTAGAGGAGGCCGATTAAGGGGAATGTGAGGAAATTCTTTTTCACAGAAAGGGTGGTAGTGCATGGAATAGCTTACCACAAGAAGTGGTGGCTATGAATACAGTGCAGGGCTTCAAACAGGCATGGGATAGGCATAAGGGAGCAATACAAATGACTATGAATAGATAGGTCACTGACAGAGCAAAGGCCGATGGCACATTTATAAGGTAGAAAAAGAAATGGGCAGACTTGATGGGCCTTGCGGTCCTTATCTGCCGTCAACTTCTATGTTTCTATGTTTCTATGTAACCAAACTGGCTGCTAAGTAAAATCCCTGTACATAATAAGGGAAACATGAAAACCCTATACATAATAAGGGAAACATGAAAATTGCTAATAAAGCAAAATGGGGCATAAATAAAGTAAGGTAGAATAGGAAGATATATAAAACCATATAACATTCCAAACAATATAGAAATGTCACTGGAGGAACTAGGTATATATACTATAATTATACTAGGTCCATATTGCCAGAGATAACAGTCTGTGAACAATGAAGCCTTCTCATCTGCAAAATTAGAGTCCAATCCAAGTTGCTAATGATCAGTCCAATCAGAAGTAGCTTGACTGCATCTGCAAAAGTAGAAAAATAAGCTTCCTCTGCATCTCTCTAAAGGAAAGAAACACAGCTCATTCTCCTCATGGAGGAAAGTCTTGCAAAATATGAAAAACCCAGCTTCTTTATAAAATTTCAAAGAACTCCATGGCATGGAGGCTTGTCTACTCTATGACTGCCTGTGCACTCACCGTCTAACTGTACAATGTGTCGACACTCTACTGCCTGTATTATCTGTATAAACAGGGCCTAGTTTAGTCAATATGTTTAATCACTATGTATTGTTCTGTTAAATTGTGGCTATTCTCCAACATGTAGCCCTGCTTAGGGAGGTCTCCTAAATTGTCTGATGTTGTATTACCTCTATATATTGTAAATATTGTATCTGTCTGACATGGAGCCTTTGTAAAGGGGTCTTTGACTGAAAGGATTGTAATTCCAATACTGTTCAATAAATAAAATGATTAACCTGAGCTGTTAATTTTTCCATGTGGTATATCCCAGAGACCAAATCCTGCCAAAGAGATAAGGTTGGAACATTGGGAGAAAGCCAGTTTTTAGTGATGGCCTTCTTCGCAGCCAAAAGACATATAGCCAGGAGTTTGTGTGTTGGGGGGACTCCACAGAAAATTATAACTAGAAAATAAAAAATGTGTGATGTTAAATGGATACCAAAGATTTCTGAGAGTGCTCCTTTTAAAGCAGTAAAAAAGGTGCCAAGGATGGGCAGTCCCAAAAGATATGCCCATGCAATGAAGGGGAGTATCCATAGCCCCTCCAACAGGCAGCTCCAAGATTAGGTAGATATTTGTGTTGAGTGGCCGTAACAATAAAAAAACTGCTTGTAACTTTCCAGGTGAATTCCTTCCAAATGTAAGACCATGTAGGAGAATGTAAATATTTTAAATGCCTATACCACTCCGAATTTGTAATACCCTTACGGATATCTTTCTCCCATCTCTGTTTTAGTATCTGGGCAAATGTGGTTTCTAATTGACAAAGTGCCCTATATAGATAAGAGAGCATATGAAAAAGAGGGGCCAAACCCTCTGCTGCCTGTGCAATAATTTGAATGAGCAGAGGAGGCAGAGTATCAAAAAAGAAGATGGTAACAACTGTCTAATAAATGTTACTGCCCGAAAAAAATGAAGCCTATCATCCTTGGATAAGGGATACAATTGTTACAGTTCTGGGAATGAAATTAATTTATTATATAGAATAAAATGGAAAACCAAATGCAATTCCGAGGCGCGGGGTTGTAATGTCATGAAGACATTATGCCGCATAACTAAATAGCACTGCTAATATAGCGTGATTTGTGCCAAAGGCATGTCTTTTCCTGTGTGGGGGCACCGCCCACACACAACTACAGGGGATGCACTCTCTGGACCCCCCACTAAAGATTCTCAACTTGGGGAGTCCAACTCAGGGAGAGCACAAGTCATAAAAAAATAAAATGTTTCTGGGACCAGGACTCAAATCCAGTCCCAGACGTAGCTCCTGGGTTCTTACTGCTGTCTCTCAGTCCTGTGAGCCATGGCAGGTGCTCATCAGAACTTGCCCCAGCAGAGGTCTTATCCTCTGCCTGGGAAGCGCTACTGGTGCAATACCACATACAGCAGTATCGTGGTATTGCACCAATGTGACCAGCTTTAATGTCTGTACGGGTTAGCCATAATGTAATGCGCTATTAAGCGTGCAACATTTTGACCCAGTAGGCAATTTCAAAAACCTTGGTCCAAGTCCGTGGGAGAAAACAAAGATAAGTATGGGCGAGAGTATAACAGCATATGAAAATGTTGCAGAGATTGGAAACCTAAGAAAGACCTCCACAGCTTTAAAGTGTTGAGCATAAATGGGTTAGTGGTAATATCATCCAGGAAAATAGAGGGGATACCTAAATAATATCTTAGTAAGGTGATATAGATCCTCTTCTCGCAGCTCTATATCCTTCCAACAAGTCTGGTAATGTGGGTTAAGCCATAAAATAATAATTCCAAGCTGAGCAGCCCAATGGTATTTTTTAAAATCTGGCGATGCCAGGCCACCTTGATATTAAGAAGTTAGAGTAAGGAACAGCAAGTACGAGGTTGATGAGAACCCCAGAGAAAAAGTGAGATTTGTTGTTGGAAGTTTTGAAAGAAACCCAAGGGGGAGAAATCATCAAAGCCTGAGCAAGGTAAAGAAATCGTGAAAGTAAATTCATACGAATGGTATTGATCTTATGGATTAATGGAAGGGGGTATTGGACCACATATCCAAATCCATTGTAAACTGTTGCAGCAAGGGGTCATAGTTATACCAAGCTTGATAACTAGTCTTTCCCATCAGCTGCACCCCTAAATATTTGAGAGGAAAGGTCCAATTTAAAGGGAAATGTAGTGCTGATATGTGGCGAAGGGGAAAAAGGTATATGAAGAACCTCCTTTTTAGAAATGCTCAATTTATACCCTGCTAAGCACCCAAATAATATTAGAGTGTCCCATAGAGGGGGTAAGGAAAAATCTGGTGAGGTGATATAAATTAGCAGTCATCTGCATAAAGGGCTAGTTTTTTTAAGACTACCATCCAGGACGATACCTACAATTTTATTATTCTGCCGGATGACTTGAGTAATGGCTCTAAATGAAGCACAAATAATAAGGGAGAGAGTGCATATCCCTGATGAGTGCCACGAAAAAGTGGAAACGTATCTGAGAAATGACCATTAAGCTTCACATAAGCTCTTGGTTGATTATAAAGATGCTGAATCAGGACCCAAAATAAAGAAGGGAAGCCCAATCTCTCCAAAGTAGCTAAAAGAAAAGGCTATGCCACCTGGTCAGAAGCTTTCTTTGCATCAAGACTTAGTAGAAGAAAAGGGGAGTTTGACCAGGTGGTATGGTGTAAAATGTGGAAGGTACATTTAATATTGTCCTGGGTCTGTGAAGCAAGCAACAAGACACTCTGAGATGTGGCTTATGGTCTGACAAGAGCACGCCCCAGGTGCGTCATAAGGCACGAGGTGCTTGCGCAGAGTTCCTTTAGCATTTGGGAAGTGCTCTTATCAGGCCATAACCCATACCTCGGAGTGTCATATTGCACTTATAAAATGGCCCCCCAAGCAACTACTTAAGAAAACAAAAATTCAAAACATACAAAACATTTTACAATTCTGAGGTTTTAATATCAGAAGTGGCAAAATAGTCCCCATATTTAGGTACTTTCTGTACTGTGTGATGCCTAGTGCATGGTGCTCCACTCTCCTACACCAACAGATACTGGTCGGGTTGTCCTCCCCCTGTCCAGACACTGCTCACACTATTAACCCCCCCACTGTCCTCCCCCTCTCCACATACTGTTAATACCCCACTGCCACAGCCAGCGACTACACTGACTTTATTAAGAGCGAGTAGAGGGCATTTGTGTCTATTTGTTTCCTCCCAAGTGTGTCTCTATTCCCCAACAAACAAACACTCTATTATTTATTTCTTTCTATTGATTTAGTTTATTTTACATTTATATGGCCTTTGTTTTTAGATTGATGCCAGCTGTCCAGTTGACTTGGAACAAACGTGTGCAGTTGTACCAGCTGCTGAGTGTGTCCTGTACCAGCTGCCATACAGAGCAGTTTCCCATTTCTGTGGTTTTTGACACCATTACTTTTGCTATGTGATGCCCTTGCAGAGTATAAGTCATTTTTGTCAGGGGCTGCAATGGGTGACAGACTGAGGAATAGATAAGAGCTGCATGGAGGTGGAGTGAAATAACAGAGTGGGGAACACAGCTCCATCAGTGACAGTCCATGGGAGAGCCATGGGTTAGCAGCGAGCCAAAAAATCTTGTCAACCGGAAGAGGAGGTTAGTTTTGATGTCATTTTGTTTTATGAACCTCGGCTGAATCTGAAAATGCAGCTGTACACTTGGCTTTTCTGGTTGTCCAGTGGGGAGAGGGGGGTCTGTAGGTTGGGAATGGCAAGGCAAGCTCCAGTTTGTAGGATGGGAACAGAAGCTGGTGACACACAATGATTTCTCCCTGTACTGTGTCTTGGTTGGCACAAGTAGTGCCAGTCGAAAGATTATGTGCTGATAGACATGGCTGGAAAGGGCTTCCAGCCAATCAGCATTCAAGATTCTTTTTGCCCATTTTATAAGCAGCAATAAAACTAATCTAATCTTTATCTATCAAGAAAGGAAGAAACCACCTTGAACAATGACATCCGACCTCAAAACTATTGATATGTCTGACCCTGTGGTCAAATGGTTTCAGCAATATCTTGTTCATAGAAAATAAATGGTTACCGTTGGTGATTGGACATCTAGCCAGAGGACCATAGTGACAGGCGTACCTCAGGGCTCAATACTGGGTCCAGTTTTATATAATATATATAGTGTTTGCATGTCAAACCCCAGGGTTAAATACCATTTATATGTGGATGATACCATTGTTTATGTTGAAGGTGCTACTGCAGAAAGTATTCAGCCTACTTTTCGGCGAGCTTTTGATGAACTACAGTATTACCTACTGAAGTCTAGGCTGATTCTGAACACTAAAAAGTCACAAGTAATGATGTTCACTAGACAGTAAAAAATGCGTCCCTCTAAATCAACTTTGAGATTAGAACTTTCAAAAATCTTTCCTTAGATCAAGTGCAGAGTTATAAATATTTGGGAGTTCATTTGGACTCAGTTCTTAAATGGGACTTACATGTAGGATAAATAGATAAAAAAGTAGGGAAATGCTTAGGTTGTTTATATAGGAACAAATATTTCTTGACTGATGCAACAAGGAGACGTGGTTAACTATTTAATTTTGCCCAAATTATATAATATATAAATATATATAATCAATTATACAATGGCAAGAGAGAATCCTCTGTCCCTAATTAGTCAGACTGGGACTGGACCCAGGATGTTATCCTAGCATAACATCCTGGTCCTAGTCCCAGCAGACTCATAACTGCATCAATCATTTCAGAAAAAAATGGTCCGCAGCCATTCCTGTGAGCAGCTTCAATGATCAGTGATCCGAGCTCTGCTTTAAATGAGCGGTTTCTGCCCTGCTCAGCCATGACTCAAAATATTCTTATATTCGGCATAAAACACTGTTAAATGACCCCCCCTCCCACTTCGCACACACACAAAATATTCCTTTTATGTTTAAAACATATGCAAGGCAAAGCATAGTGCGACCAGTGATTGAGTGAGCAAACGCCTGTTGAAACAGTTACCATGCGGCTCTCGCTCACACACTCGCTCTTGAATTAAATTTCTTCGGTCATTTTACTTTCAACTAAAATGATTAAAAACCTTCTCTGTATTAAGTCCAGATGTTCTCTCCTTTCATTTTAAACACATCCTCCTGGCATCAGTCGGACGGTGGAAACAGCATGGAACAGAAACCATGGGGGGGTGCACAGGTCACCACACTTTCAGACAGCAACCAAAAGAACAAGAAACAGAGAGAGAAGTAATTAACTGCTCATTTAAACTGTTTAAAAAATGGAAAGCAATAAAAGGAAATGTTATTGTGGGGGGGGTGCTCAGCTACAGAAACAGCAGCTCCAACATAACAGTGTGATGCATGTTAACAGCTCCACCCACTGGCCAAAACAGGGAATCAGCACTATTTAAAAAAAAAGTAAACATAAGTATTAAATAAACGCCAAAAATGTACTTTCAAATGTATTTTTTTTTTATCTTTTCATTTGTTTTGCACCCACGAGCCATTGTATGAAAGGAATAATGCCCTCCAGGGTGGGTGTTACGCTGGGATAACATCTCTTCTTGGTTGGTGGACACACTCGGCTGGTGGCCTCGGGCCCAACCACCTAAGGCAGGATGATATCCCAGCATAACACTCACCCTGTCAGGCATTATTCCTTTATTATCCCCTAGAGGCCATTTTGTATCAAGGTTATGCAATGGAAAACTCGAACTTCAAAAAACGCTCCAGGTGGTAATGAGTTAATAGACTATGGGGATATTGTCTATGCAGGTGCCACATAAAGAAGCTTAAACAGACTTGACATAGTATATCACAAGCGGAGAGATTCATATTAGATACCCCAAAGATGTCCCATAGATTAGAACTTTATGAAAAACTCCAGTGGCTTAGTCTTGGAGAAATATTATCTTTACATGTTTTATTCATTACCAAATATGTCTCAGGGCAGTCCACGGATTATATTTTATATTACAGATAAACTAGCATCAAGGCCAATAGAACAGGGCCTGACGTCTGCATTAAGACTAGAATATAGTCAACCCAATTATAGAACAAAGATGTGCACAACACATTTTTTCATCAGGGGGCAGAAGCTTTGGAATGTTATACACCAGGCTCTTCGATTAATAAATGGAAAAATTAGACTAGGTGAAATTAAATCCTGGTTTACTAAAGAGGCAAGAAAGAGGGCTATATCTGCCCCCCCTTCCTATAGCCAGAGGTGTCCCCCAGGGCTCTATTTTAGGCCCGATTATTTTTTCTGTGTATATCAACAACCTTGGCTCTAACATCAGCGATTCCAAGCTACACTTTTTCACAAATGGCACAGTTCTGTACACCTCTAAACCAACCATGTCTGAAGTCAGAGAAGAGCTGCAGGCAGCCTTCTTATGCCTCGAACAGAACCTCATAGATCAGAAGCTGCTCCTTAATTCAAAAAACTCATGGCCATGTTCTTCACCCCAGAAACTTCCCCTCCCTGCCAGCCCAGACAAATGCCCCTATTATCATCCTCCCTGAGGAACCCCTCTAGGCAGTGTTTAAGTTCAAATACCTAGGCATATGACTCAGTTGCAAGCTTTCCTTTAGCACTCATATTGACACCCTCACCAGCAAGCTAACATTTAGATTAGGTTTCTTCTACAGACATATATCACTCTTCCCACAGGAGACTAGAGTCAGGCTCATCCAGGCAACCTTCTTACCCCTTCTCAATTATGACATAATTTATAAATCCGCCATGGTGACCAGTCTACACAAGCTGGCTGTCCTCTATCACAGAGCCTTATGTTTCATCACTAACGTCCCATATAGAACTCACCTTTGCGACATTTATGCTACCACTGGCTGGACCTCCCTTGCCTCCAGGCACTTGTTACACTCTGGCATCTGGACTCAAATAAATTATTTTAAAAAGCTCCCAGGCTACCTTTTATCCTTTGTCTACATCTTCCAGAGTACTTACTCCCTCAGAATTTCTGACTTTGTGTATCTAGATGTCCCTAGGACTCGTACTTTATTTGGCAAAAACACCATCTCCTATATCCTACCTATCGACTGGAACAACCTACAGTCTATTTTTTAAGCTTACCAAGCTTTCTTAAGGCCTTGCACTTTTACATATTATTTTAATGCAATCATTTATGTTTACATGCCTCAATTCCATTAGTACTCCTGCTGTGCTTTGGCCCATTTGTTACCATTTTTTATTTACTGTAGACCATGTCTGTATAAATTGCATCTTGTTACTATTCTATACACTTTTGTTAGGCATTTGTTTTTGTTTTTTTGTTTTTACACATTGCTTCATGTATGTATGTATGTACACTATGTTGCTACCTTGATTATGTATGTATTCATGTATACTATGCAGCTACTGTGTCTGTGCTCCTGTTATATGTCTCAGGACCTCCTTGTGAATGAACTTGCTCAACGGAGTTATTCCTGCAATAAACTTGAACTTGAACTAGAATTATCCTAGTGTACCTCTGAATATTTGGGTGGGGGTATCTTAGCCTTAGTATGCATTTGTTAGGCTTTGTTTTGGATCTATGTAATATGTGTATTGTACTTATTTGTATAGTTCATATATCTTTGTACCCTGTACTTTGTACTATGTAACTTTTATAACTTTGCACAAAGGATCTCACTGGAAACGAGCTTGTCTCAGTTGAGCTATCTGATTCATTCATTTTGTTTATGAAATGAATAAAATTGTTTACTACTACTACATTCTAACTGCTTACCAAGCACACTAGTAAATAACTTATAATCAATATTTAAAACCGAAATAGGACGGTAGGAAGGGAAGTAAGAGTTATCTTTACCTGGCTTAGATATAGAAGAAATGGTTGTGGGTTTCCACATGGGAGGAACAGGGGAACCATTATATACCTCTCTACATGTATTCAAAAGGGGAGATAACAGCAGCTCATGAAACTTTTTATAAAATTCCCCAGTAAAACCATCAGGTCCAAGGCTCTTTGCAGATTTTAATTATTTAATAGCAGTATGCAATTCTTATTCTGTAATTGGGGATGTCAATTGGGCAGCCTGTTGTGTTGAAAGTTTGGGTAGACTTAGACCTTTTAGATATGCCGAGTTTTTTATATTTTGGATTTCTTGAATCATCTGTTTCATGGCCTGCAGTAGCAGATCCACAATGTGATCTCCCCTAGCATGCTGGGCCTGTAGGCCTTTTAATTGATTATAAAGAGTTTCCATATGTTCTTCCTGAGATTTGTTGTACTGAGATGAAAATTTAATAACTTCTCCCCTAAGACCTGTTTTTATTTTATCCCACAAAATACCCCTAGATATATCTGGCCAATCATTATCCAGTGAAATTTAAGGGATTTTATCCTTAATTAATTCTTGGAAGGTGGGGATATTTAACAAATAATTATTCAACCACCATAAACCTCTGTACAGGTGCAACAAAACTGAAGCATGATCTGAAAAAAGAATGGGGAGTAGCCAGCAGTCTCTTATATAATACTGAAATTCTCTAGGGACATGACATAAGTCAATCCTAGTTTAAATATTATGTGAGGCAGAGTAATGACTATAGCTTCTGTCCTGCGGATGAAGTGCCCACCATGTGTCCACCCAACCCAGCTCCTTGGAAAAAGCATGAGTAACCTTTTGTGCACTTGATCTACGGGGGGGGGGGACTGGTAGTATCTTTCCAGTTGAAAATCAGTTCTAGGCACTAAAATGGTAGTACCTCCTCTCTTACCTTTCTTATATGAGGAGGTAACTACATAGGCACAACCAGACTTGTTCAATTGTATGTGCTCTTCCCCTGTAAGATGTGTCTCCTGCAAAAATATGAAAGTAGGAGTTGTTTTTTTTTTTGTAGCCAAAAGAACGTAACATCACATGACAGAATTATTCAATCCATTCACATTATGGGAATATATCGTAAGTGTCATGGCATTAGTCTTTGGGGGGAAAGTTGAAAAACAAGCAGCCCACATAGTGACCATCCCCATGACAAGAAAAGGGCATACCAGAGAGGGGCACTGTAACACCATAACATGTGCATCTGATACTATATTGTCTGTAGATAAATATGTATATCCCATCAATTTTTATGTCTCTTAGAATAAATATATTCCCCCTGCTTAATAGCCAATATGCAGCCAGTATAAGTGTTAAATAGGAAAGAACAGCTAACAATAAAAACCAAAGAACCATGCTTATCCAACTAACTATAAAAATTAGAAACATATACAAGAACATCCAAGAACCTTGAAAACAAATTGAACTTACAAGGGAGGGAGCCACATCTAGCAAAAGGATCCTAGGTAGTGCCAAAAAATAAAGGTGCTCTACAGGGAAAAAACAGTGGTTAAGCAAATCTCCAGGATCCAAAGAATCCAGATAAACAAAGCAACAATCATGAACTAACAGGTTTATTTGTTCCTTGACCTTGTCACCCAGAATTCCAGGAAGTCCAAAAGAAAAGTAACTGGGCAGCAATGATATATCACCAAATGGTCATTAAGAAAACATGTGATTGTGCAGGACAAGGATCAAAGGACTATCCCAGCCCCCTTCTCTATCCCCCAGCTACCAAAATCATCATTTATCAACAAAACTGAAAAACACTCCCCCCATATCAATTGTTTCTAAACAATAAATTAGCAAAAAATATAGTCCCCATACTACATATGATATTCTATGTAGTGAAAGTAATCTAGAACCCCTTAAACTGATATTCTCTGTTCATCCCATCAACTTAACCCCACCCTGTAGGGGCAAAAGAAAATAGTATCCCCTGAAAAAAAAAATCACAAAATGAATAAAGTGAGGAAAATGTCATTTAAAGTAGTAGATGGTTTATTTTTTTATTTAGTTGTTTAACAAGGAGTAGCACACTAAGCTGAAAGCTTTTTTACAGGAGTGACCTGTGAGCACAGGGAAGTTAACTGACTTGCTCAGTGTTACACAGTATGCAAGTGGAAGTTGTAGGATTCAAACCCAGGTCTGCGTTGTTGGATGTCACTAGATTTGCAGCTCAGAGCCTTAAACCACTGCACTATACTGCCTCCCTACACCAGGAAGAGCCTTAAAGTCACATGGAAAATGGCAGAAAGAAAAAAAAAACGCTGTATTAAGGGCCCCTCCATTTTAAACAAAAGCTAAGTATGTAATAAATAAAGTAGGGAAAGTTCCACGTGGGATAGTAGATGGACCGCACCAGAGGGGGGCCTCAAAGAAAGGAAAAAAAATCACCATTAAATATTTGGACAAAAACGAAATATCTGCAAAAAAGACAGCATGATAAAAAAGAAAATCATAGAGCTGTTCCATAAGGTGTCAGGAGAGAAACTCCCCTATCCAGCTGTCTCTGTGAATCACTAACCATGAAAAATTAAACTAATGAAAGGAGAAGAAATGACCAGGAGGAAAAGAAAAGAGAAAACCAATTCTCAAATGACAAAGAAAAAACCAACACAGGAATTCAAATGAAAATATAAATAGAATTAGACAGAAGACCAAGAATCAGAATGGTGAGGTAAAATGCAAAACACAACACAGAAAAAAAGAACTAAAACACACCATAGAGCCAAGTACACAGACACTAGGAAAGAATATAACAAGAGATCACAAATATGCAAGGGGAAAGGAATAACATAGTCACAGCAGAGCTACAATTAAAATCGGATACAGGCAGAACCAAAAAAGGAAAAAAACAGGAATAGGAGAGTATCAGTAACATCTAGAAAATAAAGAAAAGATAAAGTAGGAAAGAGGGATAAAAAAAAGGAGGAAGCGAGGGAGCGGGAGCAGTCAGAATAATGCTTCACCTCCTCCTGACCCAAAACAACAGTCCTCTAAAGACACTAGGAGAGCCCATAAAAAACAGAACAGTGCTATACCTGGTTAAACAACAAAATAAAAAAAAAAAAAAAAAAAAAATAAAAAATCATCTTGGGCAGCAGTACGTCCATTTCTGGAAAGCTGATACTGCAGTGTTGACTCAGTTCAAGCAGGATCCTCCTAACAATAAGCCTGCAGCATGGCATGGACTTCTTGTAGGGAAGCTTTTGTTCTCCTCTTCTTGCTGGTTGGAGAAGCCCAGATCCATTTAACTTTTTGTAATGCCTGTTTGTCTTGGGCTTCTGAAGAATCCATAGGTTTGTCAGGAGGGAGCAATTTGTAAGCATTCAACTCCTGAACTCTATCTTCAGGTGTTTCAAAGAGTTTGGAACCATCCAGAAAATGTATCCTCAACAGGCTGGATATGGGGCTGCCAATTTGATCTTATGAGCTCAAAGGGTTCTAAGTATCAATGCATAGCCCTTCTCTTAGCTTGCAGTTCAGGAGAGTAGTCATTATCAATGTAGATGCGGGCATGCTTATAGAAAAGTGGACTGCTCCTCCACACTCTGTGAAGCAATTCCTGCTTGACTGCATAGTTGATAAAACGAATGACAATAGAACGGGGACGTTGATTTACTGAGGTGGGTATCTGAGACAAAGAGCAATACACCCATTCTATAGGTAAAGGTGTCAGATCAGCAATATTTAAAATAGCAGAGAACACCATTTGTATGGGAGAAGACATGTCTCCAGAGCCTTCATCCCCTGTGGGGATGCCATACACTCACAGGTTGTTCCTTCACGAGTGATTCTCAAGATCTTCACATCTTTCTGTAAGCTGTTGGCAATCTAAAAGAATGTGGCCAAGAACCCTTTCCACACAATCCAGCCAAGAATCTGCTTCGGTCAGTTGCTTTGTTAGATCAGTCTGCCTCAGATCGGTTACTTTATTAGAGCAGCCAGTTTCCCTTCCAGGGAACTAATTGATGTTTTATGTTCAGAAAAAAACATTCCTGATCTCCAAGCTGAATTCTTTAAGTTCTTGCAGAACCATAATGATATTAGGGTCCAAGGAATGGTGAGCTAAAGACTCAGGCTCTGTCGTGGTTCCCATTGACCATCCTGACTGTTAAGCAGGTGTGTAAATTATCGATACTGGAGCAGGCGAGGAAAGATTTTTTTGCTTTATAGTCTTGTCCGTGTGCTATTGAAATGCCTCTGACCAAATTAATTTAGCTAGGCTGATAGAAAAAAATATGAATGAGGCAGATCTGGTTGCAAGGATCAGAGATAGCTCTCTTAGCTTCCATACTGAAAGAGCGGAACCAGAAGTCCCAGTAAGGAGTTTTTTTAGGGGTGAAAAAATGAGATTTGGTATGGTCAGCTGACATCTCTGGACCAATGAAATTAGTACATTTTTTCTTGCAATTTTATAAAGCCAAATAAAATGTGTTATTCTGATGTTATTCACCTCTAGTGTAAATAACATGTTACTCTCCCCGCTGCTCATGTTGTTCCATATTTGTTTCTGTAACTAAAGCAGACTTGGATCTTTGGTCACTGCAATTAAAGCCATAAACCACATGGAAGATGCCACCAGTAAGACACGTGAACTAGAAGGATGACATAGTAATGTCCAAACTAAAAAGAAGAACAAAGAAGATACATGATCAGGGGACAGAGGGGTGTGTGAGTAGATATCACTGCATCAGGAGTTTGAGACAGAAAGAACAGAGACTAGAAGAACTGAAAGAATTAGCAACATTGTTTGAGCTAGGTGAAGAAACAAAAATGCACATTTGAGGGACAGTAAGACCAGGAATGGCTAACTACATGGTGTAAATATATACACACCCTAGGAGCCCTGAAGGGTGGCTGAAAATCCAAGAAATAGCAGTATAGGGAGATGCCGAATAAAACAAAAGAGTTTAACCTAAAATTATTTGTACACCCAGATGGGAAGTAGTTAGGGTGCAGGCAGTAGCCTGGTGAATATGTTGTAGACATCTAAAATATCAGGACCACACAGACAGGATGGAGTAAGGGTACACAAAAAAACATGACAAAGTGGTATGTAGGCAACTCACAGCAGCATTCTCAAGAATATGGCACAGTTAGTAGCAGACATAGAAACAGTGATTTCTATGGTATGATATAAGAATATCACTGATCAGCATTACAGAATATAGACTAGCATCTGAAGTCTACAGACAATAAAACACACTACAGTTCCAAGAACAAATCTTTATGTTTGCACAAACAATAGTAAAAAGTAAGCAGAGCGACCCACCTGCTAGTGACACTGAAGTTACAGAATTATTTTTACAATGTAGACCAAACTGAACTAGTTATAACTGAACAGCCCTAGTGGTTACCCATTAACTACTTTGAGGACTTAGAGGAGTAGTCCAACATGCTTCACTGGTTAATTGACAACTTGGATACACAGGCACCTAACTGGGTGGAGGGAGGCAGCCTCTCTTGCAACTGCTGTCCCATGCTGATGTTCCTAATGTGTTGCCCTTAACTTCTGCCCTTTTCTCCAGTCCAGAGAGAGGCATGCTATACCCCTGTTTAAACTAAGAAACCCAGTGCACACCCTTACCCAGGCCCCTACTCCCCTTGTGGATGAAACAAAACAGTAGTCATTTGAGGCAGAAAGTACACTGTAATAACTTAATGATTTGCTTATCTGGGAGCGGGGGAAGGATGTGCATTGGGTTTCTTGTTTTAACGTATGTACTGTATGCCATAACAGGTGACAAACCAATGAAAAAAGCAATGTAAAATCTATGAAATTGTAGGGGTTGAACAGCTAATTCTGAATTTGTTTAAATTTGGGAGAGTTATGGCTGTCACCATGAGCTAGCTCCCCACCAGTCGCCAGAACATTGGTTGGGGACTGCACCATATTTAAAGTTAGCCAATAAGGCAGTGCACCATATTTTAAAAGGTGCTGACTCTGGCAGTTGCATTTAGAATAGGGCCTCAGCCATTGGGAGGGCCATCCCATTGACTGGTGGCTGATCTTGCTTTCACAGCAGAGCTCTGATATAAAAAATTAAGAGACCCCGCTCCCCTTTTGGATTAAATAAATGTGTAGCCATTTGAGACAGAAAGTACATTGTAACAGTTTAATGATTTGCCTGTTTGGGGGTGGTGGAAGGATGTGCACTGTGTTTCTTGTTCTAACTTATGCATGCCATAACTGGTAGCACCTCAATGACAAAAGAAATTTAAAGTCTATGAAGGTGTATGGATTGAGCAGCTACTTCTGAATTTGTTTATGTTTGGGAGATTTATGGCTGTCACTATAAGCTAGCTCCCCATCAATCACCAGTGCATTGGCTGGTGACTGCACCATATTTAAAGTTAGCCAATAAGGCAGTGAAACATATTTTAAAAGGAGCTAACTCTGGCAGTTGCATAGGGCTTCAGCCGTTTAGAGGACCACCTCGTCGACTGGTGGCAGAGCTTGCTTGCTTGCACATCAGAGCTCTGATATGAAAAACTAGGAGACCTCCACTCCCCTTTTGGATGAAATAAATGAGTAGCCATTTGAGGCAGAACATATATTTCGTAACAATTTAATGATTTGCCAGTTTGGGGCTTGGGGGAAGTCTGTGCACCAGTCTTCTTGATTTAACTTATGTGTGCCATAACTGGTAGCACACAAATGAAAAAAACAATTTAAAGTCAATGAAAGTGCATAGGTTGACCAGCTTATTCTGGATTTGCTTATGCTATAGCCCTGGGTCTGATGACAGATGAGGAAGCTCTGCTCAATGCTTTAACATGCCTCCCCATTGAGGGAGAGCACATGTGGAGGCACAGCTTGTCTCCAGTGAAGTCCCTTCGTCCCAAGGAGGTTGTTGAGGTGATTGGTGAGAGGTGAGGATAAGGAAAAGATGGAGGATGCCTGCCCCTGTTGTGCTGAGATGTGGTTCTGGTGTCCTGCATGCATTTTTCTGTACACATCTTAGTTGCTTTGGGCAATCTTCATCCCCAACTGACCTGGAGCCTTAGATATCCCCAGGTTATCCCTTACAGGCAAACTCCTCCCTTCCTTTTACTGTAACTCAGCCATGGCCTATTCAAAGAGGAGGAAATTAATTCCAGTGCTCCAGCACTATGCTAGGGGCCAGGCATTTGGGATGCCTGAGCTAAAAGCATGGGTGGCAATTGGTGAACTCATTATGCTGTACTAGATGGAGGAGTTTGAACCTCTCTTAACTCTCCACTATCACCCCAACCTCCTCTTCATGCATACTTTCAGTTGCATTAGGGGTAGTGATGCCAGGCAGTGCATCGTCATCGACACTGCCAATGATACCTCCACTAAGCCACCCCTAGGTGTGGCTAAGTGAGAAAATCTACAACTCACCCCTCCCTAGAATAATGACATCCTAAAGGATACTCTCATCCCTTCTTGCTGGCCTCAATAACTAGCTGAGGAACTGGTGCATGGAAGAAGGGTTCACTGCCATTGTTGACTGTTGACTAGGGGGAGACCTGGTTGAATAAAACACTCTTTTCACCAGATAGGCTACACCTCAGAAGGGTGGGCTCAGTGGTACTCAGGGGAAAAACTGGGGGAGTTCATAGCCAATGATCTGAATTTAAACTACTGGGGGGGGTGGCGGGCCTGCAGGTGCAAAAACTCCAGGAGGAGGAGGAGGTCAGTGGACCTCCCCCATATACTGGTAGGAGTAGTCGGGAGGGTGGATGTGGAGGGGAAATGGAGCAATTGAGAACAGGGTGGGAGCAGAGAATGGGGGGAGAAATGTGAGGAAAAGAATAGAAGAAAGTGAAGGAGGCAGAGAGGCAAAGTGGAAGGTGGTGTCGCTGAATGCTCAAAGACTTGAGAACAAGATGGAAGACCTGCAGGCACTATTAGCCAAATGGAAGGTGGAAATACAGTAACAGCAATAACCAAGACTTGGGCTACACCACACCATGACTGGGACTTCTCAATGCCCGGACACTAACTATATAAGAGGAGCAGGGCAATAGGCAAAGGTGGGGTTGGAGGCTTATATCAGGGAGGGCATAACATGCATGAGGGAAGAGTCAGAAGAGGGGAAGGTGGAAAAACTCTAGGTTCAGTTATGGTCCAATAGAGAGAGAAAGGTGAGACCAGAACACCCATCCAAGAAGAGGAAAGGGACATGGAAATATGCTTGCAATTGCTGAAAGCTGCAGGGAAGGGAGAGGTGGTAGTGGTGGGGGACTTTATTCTGCCCAAGGTGAACTGGATCATACCAATCACATCCTGTGTCAGGAGTCAGATGATCCTAGAAGTACTGCAGAGTGGGTTTCTGACTCAGCTCATCAGTCAGGCCACCAGGGAGGGGCAATCCTTGATCGAGTGTGCACAAATGGGGAGCATGTACAAGAAATGATGGTCAAGGAGCCCCTAGATGGTAGTGACCATTGCACAGTGTGGTTCAGTTTGGATATGGGCAAATAAATCATCCCCACTAATACCAAAATCCTGGATTTCAGGAGGGTGGACTTCAGGAAGATGGGCAAGATGCTAAAGAGGCACCTAGAGAGCATCAGAATGGATATGGAGGTGGATCAAATATGGCCCATCATCAAAGAAGAAATACTGGCTGCCACATGGGATTGCATTAGATTCAAGGGAAAAAACTTGAAGGCCAAAGCACCCAGCTGGTTCAGCTCTGAGGTTGCCCAAGCAGTGCGGGACAAGAGTTAAGGCTATAACAGGTACAGAAAGACCAAGAGAGAGGTGAACAGAGTAGATTACCTGGGTTTGACAGTGCAGCAAGCAAGGTAGTATACTAGGCCAGGACACAAAAAGAACTGCAGATAGCTGAGGGTATCAAAAAAGGGGAAAAGGCCTTCTATTGCTATACACAAAAAAGGGGATACCTCTGATTCAACAATGTATAGACCTATAAGTTTATTGGACATTCATCCTAAAATGTTTGCACAGATTTTATTAACTGATCTTTTACAACAAATAACGGTTACAGGAGGTCTATCTGAACTCCAAGCAGAATTCAGGCAGGGATATTCGACTAACGAAAATTGTTTTGTCTGGAGACATTTGTTTGAGAAGTACACATTCCTGAGAAAACAAAATGTGTTCCTTGCTTATATTGATTTTTCACCAGGATTTGATTCTGTTTCTAGAAATGCGCTTTGGCCTATAATGTTTCAACGTGGCATAAATCACAGTTTAATTAGTATTATCTTGAATCTCAATAATAAGACTTGGGCAACCGTTAGATTGGGGACAGTAGGACAATGCTTTGTCAGTTTCCTAACAGATAAAGGCGTACAACAACGCAGCGTTTTGACCCCATCCCTTTTTGCCATTTACTTGGATAATTTACTCAGAGGATTTCAACAACTATAATCAGATTCCCCAAAAATCCTGGATTGTCCATGTCTGGCTGTAGCGTACAGGGACAATCTAGTATTAATTTCTCTAACAAGGAACAATGGGGACCAGGATGGCTCTACAGTATGCCAACCTTTTTATGGCAAATTTGGAGAAGGATTTCCTAAAGCACTGTACGCACAAACCACTTGCTTATTTCCATTATATTGATGATTTATTTATAATTTGGACAGTGGGCATCGATCCACTCAAAGAGTTCCAACAGGAATTTAACAACCTCCACCCATCCATTAAACTTTCCCTGGAATATTCCAACATCAGTGTTCATTTCTGGACACCACAGTTACCATCAAAGATGGAACCTTGCAAACATGTATTTACAGGAAACCATCAAAGACAATTGCATAGAAACAGTAATCACCCAAGGCACACTAAAAAATCTGTAATGTACAGTCAAGCGCTTCAGTACAACCATATCTGTTCAAGTGAGGAGGACAGAAATAAACACTTGGTCATGTTGAAAAAAGACATTTATTGGTCAGGAGCATTCCTCCAGAGAATTTAACAGAGTGGTAAACCGTTCAATGCAGATACCAAAGGACAGCTACTACAGTATAAGGAAAGGACCACCACCAATCGAATACCCTTAGTTGTCACATATCATCCTTACCTGGAGCATCTACATAAAATTATTAAGGATTTCCAACCAATATTCTGTGAGAATGACACCCTGAAGTGTATTTTTCAAGAACTACCTTTACTGTCTTTTAAGCAATCACCTAATTTAATCAACCTGATTGTTAGGAGCAAACTTGTAATTGAACAAAATAACAGAACATTAGCTGGCACAAGACCCTGCAATTATGCTAGATGTAAGAACTGTAAGCACATTTCAACTTCCGATTGTATCAATGCACCACAAAACAACAATTCAGGATACAGGGGAATCATACATGTGCATCTCGGAATGTTGTTTATTTTATTCAGTGCAAGAGATGTCCACAGACAGGGTTATGTGGGAGAGACTGGACAACCTCTCCACTCCCAAATTAACTCACACATACATTCTATTAAAATGAAGGAGACTGAAAACACTTCTCAGTCTGATCACTCCATCTCCAATATGTTGGTTTTGGCTTTGAAAGGACAATTCAAAAAATCACAACAAAGGCAGGCTTTTGAGGTCAAACTCATTTTACTTTTGAACATGGTGGGGGACGGGATAAATATAGATTTGCTTTTATGTTACATTACACTTCTTAAACAGGTCCTGTTTTTTCACCTGCTTCTGGGACAACACATGGACATATAATTGTGGTACATGGTGGTAGTAATGCAATGTGTTTGGATACAAAATGGATATATGGATTCCTTTTTTTTTTTTTTTTTTTATTATATGTATTGCTCTCAGGGACCAGGGCATCTCTCAGAGGTGCTCATTCCACCCATCACCTCTATGCCCTGTGGAGACCCCCCTCCTCCAGGACGCCCCACCAGAACTTTCCAGCCCCCCGATCACCCCTCAGAGGAGGTCCCACCCCACCTACCTGGCAGCCTTTCTGTGATTAGAGGGTCAGTTCCAGTGTAAGGCCTTGGGTGACCCCTTGGAGGGATGGTCAGACGTTGGGGATATGGGCTTGGTCCCTGAAGCCCTCGTCACTTCCCTGGTCTTCTGGGGATTTTTCACTTAGGTTTCCCCGGAGCATGGTTGTGCAATGGTATCCTAGCACTGCATGCCAATGCCCAATACCACTCCACCCCACGTTGCTGCACCACAAGTTCCTTGAGATTCCCCCCAATCACCTTCAGGGGCCACTAAGGAGCAGAACATAACCAAGATCCCTTCCCGAGAAGGGAGATGAGTCCTTCATATGCTCAATCCCTTCCCTCCCCTGCCAACCTCCAGTTACCAGAGTCCGTTCCCGAACCCAGGTCACCAGCGTGGTGAGAGGTGTGGCATCCCTCAGTGCCACCGGCTGTCCATGGAGTCCTTTTAACAGCATGGGGTCAAAATGCCACAGACAAAAATAGCATGGCACACGATGCTGCAAGCAAAATGCTGAAACCCAAAATAAGGTAGGGCAAAACACAGACTGAAGCAAAATGTCGCTCACACAATGGACAATAACACAGCAACATTGGAAATTCTTTGTTTTGTGGGGTTCGCTGCCTCACCCCCCCATCTCTCAGACTTAAAATGATCAACTCCAAGGGGTGTGGACTTTGATAATGTGGAAACACTTGGGGGGGAACATTTCTTTATAAAAAAAAATGTTGTAGGTCTGGGAGACCTGGGGGGAACTGAACAGTGGTCCCAGGTCTCCAACACTGCTGTGTGCTTGTGCCTTAGCCACTCCACCATGGGAATAGCTAAACCAGGCACCACACCAATGGCAACTTGATCCAGTCCTCATTCCAGGAGACAGTGACAGGGGTAACAGTAATTCCATAACGCTACTCTACCCCTATCACTGTCATTGTTTTCACTGTTCTCACAGCGTGGTTAATACTGTGCTGTTATTGCAGCAATATGTTGATATGGTACCCCTTTTAACTGGTTATCAATACATTGATTTCACCCTGGTGGGGGAGGTAAGGCATAGTGGTGGGGTTTTGATTCCCTCCATTTTTGATTCGGATATATAGAACTGATATTTAATAGTACAGAATATGAAGACATCTGGCAATGCGTCGTGCAGAGTAGCAGCTTCCCTGCACAGCTCCAGCCACCCGATAGTCAAAAGTCTTCTTATCATACTTACGCTAACCCCCCGACACAGCTCTCGGTGTTTAATAGCATTGGAAGATCTAAGGAAGCACTGAATATAACTACTGTCCAGTTTTATGGATCTAGAAAGCCAAAAAATGCTCTCAAAGCTCAGTCTGCCTGTTATGCCCGAAAAGGCCCCAAAGAAGCGTAGGGCCTCAGGCTCCAGCCAGAACTTAACTACCACCACCACTACTGGGGACAGTGAGCCGCTCACCCTGCACAGATTTCTTGAGGAATTTAAGCCATTTCTAGAGGACTTAAACAAACTTACCTCGGATCTGGCCACTATGACAATGCAGTTGAGTGAAGTCACTCAAAGGGCCTCTGACAATGCAGCATGACTCTTTTCACTCAAAAAGAAACAAGACAAGTTAGACCCAGTGCTCAGTGCCTGTAGACAGCAGCTGAACAAGTTGGAACTTAAGGTGGAGGATCTTGAGGGGCATACTCACCGGAATAATGCTGTTATAATTGATCTCCCCAAAGGAGAAGAAGGGCATGATTCAATATTATTTGTACAGAAGCTGATACAAAAACTGGCTGGCCCCTTGCCCTATGGTGATAAATACATCATAGAAAGGGCTCATAGGGCTCTCCGTACAAAGCCAGCACCTGGTGCCCCTCCATGCCGCTAATCTT
Source organism: Neoceratodus forsteri (assembly GCA_016271365.2). Lineage (NCBI taxonomy): Eukaryota > Metazoa > Chordata > Ceratodontiformes > Ceratodontidae > Neoceratodus > Neoceratodus forsteri. The sequence continues at coordinate 695,193,387 of CM057451.1, read as the reverse complement.
CCCTTTCTTAAATTTCTTGGAGGAGCAACACTTCCTACAGAAATGTAAAGAACTTCAAGATATTAAGTGGGAAGGTAAAACCCTTAGAGTGACCCAGGATCTGCCAACATCTGTGTGCCTGAAAAGAGTGGCATTCCATCCGCTGGCGGCTAAGTTAATTGTCGCTAGTATTAAATTCAGGATGGCATATCCTGCCAGGCTTCACATTCTCATTGTAGGAGCCTGGACCCCTTTTGATGATCCTGAAGTTGCAGCTTCACAGCTTAAGCTTACCTTTCACAATCTCTTCAAGAGTCCCTGAGGGGAGACTGGGAAGATTGCTGATGGTAATGCAGACCTTTAAGAGCGAAGAAGAAGTTTGTGAAAGAGAATGCATATTCTGAAGCTGAATATTTAGGTTGCAATCATCTGTTGCGGGAGTACAGAAGTGCCTGGCTTGACTGAGCTCCCTAAATATATTCCATGTGGATCAGACGAAAGCAATCTACCCTAAGGCAACAAAGGTTTTGGCTCTAAGTAAGCCCTGTTATTGGTGTTCTAGCTTATACCCCAAATAAGTTCTTGTTCTTGCTCAATACCTTGTCCCAAGGAGGAAAATGCTGACTCCGGTGGAGGGTGCTCTCCCTTGTTGGAACTCTTTAAGAGCTTAAATCAGGACTGGGAGAAAGCGGTGTTCAGTGCTAGAACAGGGGATGTATTCTAATAGTTATCCGCAGTCCTCCAGAAAGTTTGGGGAATATCATTTACTGTCCCTCCCTTCGTTTTGGATTAGTAGCCTTTGATTTAACGTACAGATCTGTTTAGCGGCTAAAGCGAATTCTACGGCGAGAGCCTTGCTCTGTTACACAGCATCGTCACGAGAGGGAGCTCCAGCACAGTGGCAGGACACTAATCTGAACTGCCATGCCAGCAAGGGAAATGAGTGCTGATTTAGATGTTTCCTCCCTCTTTTCATTTTTGTTTTGTTCTATTTTATTCATACTCCTGCAGATAGATGTTGCAAGTGATGCAAGGTCAGCAGAAACAACGGATCTGGTGACTGGGTGAATATTATAATAACCAGTGAAGGGAGTGAAAGAGAGTGCTGTGGACTAGAAGTACTGTATCTCAAACTCTAAAGCTAGCTATGTTAAAAGTTCACTGTAAAAGATCTTCCTGGTGTGTTTCCAGTGCTCCTTTTTATTTACTTTTTCACACGGGGGAGGGAGCATTCTTAGTTATGGGTAGGTGCTACTATAAATCTATTAGCATTGATGGGGTTCAGCTCTATCTCAAATTTATGTTTTTGTTGTATTAAAAACTGATCAATGATCTGTTAGATGCTCAGTGAATTACTTAGCATTACTAGAACGACAGCTAGAGATTAAAGAATTAAGTTTACAGTTTCATGCATCCTTGATGTAAAAGAATGATAATGGAGTTTTGATACTGTTAACATGTCTAGATATCTACCTAAATAGTAACAGAAGGGGGTCTCGGGGTGTTTGACCCTAGTAGGTCTTTTGTGATTTTTATTTCCAGTTGTTTCAAAGTAAGGAGGATGGCTAGGTGGAGGGGATGGTTGTAGGGCATGAGGCATAAGGCTAACGATAAGCGAGTGGGGGTGGGTTGGGACTATAGATTATTGTTTACACCATGTACGGGTTATAATAAGGGACTTGTTAGCTTTGGGGGGAATGGGAGGACGATTTCCTCACACAGGAACAGTTATCTGGAGAAATTAATGGACATAATTCGCACATATTTATCAGCATGTAAACCTCAATGGTGGGCATAGTGAGAATTCTCAGGGGAAAGACGCAAGCTTAAACAGTACCAGCTCCTTAAACACCTCAATCTGTTGGCTGTAGACATTGTTATGGTGCAGGAATCCCACTTGCTAAATTCTGAGGCAGACAAATTATGCAGGCAACAAATAGGTCAGTGTTTTTCGACTGAGGGCAATACCCAAAGCAGAGGGGTTATGATTCTAATTCGTAGAGCTATACCTTTTATTCCCGAGGTAATTATACCTGACTCAGAAGGGAGGTACATTATAGTCAAGGGGAACTCTATACTAGATACACCGTACTTGCTAGTATATATGGCCCTAATATGGACTCCCCCAGTTTTTTTCATGCATTTACTTAATATTCTTATGCCTATTTAAATACATCCTTAATTTTAGGAGGAGATTTCAATCTGGTATTTGATCCACACATTGATCATTCAAGTAGGTCATCTAAAGGACTTTCACCAGCCCAACAAGCACTCCAGGAATTACTAGATGGCACGGGATTGATAGACATCTGGCGTGTCCTTCATCTGGCGGTTAAAGAATTCACATTTACTTCACAGGTCCACCACACGTCCTCCCATATTGATTATATGTTAATTTCTCAAAGCTTGATTACTAGTGTGTCAGAGGCTAATATACTTCCGGGCCCATTATCTGACCATTCCCCGGTGTCGTGCTTGATCTCCCTTGTTTCTATTTCCATGAAGGGTGGATGATGGAAGGCCAACAACCAATTGTTTAAAAATCCAGAAAATGTTAAATATGTAGTTGAGCACATCACAGTCTTCTCTGAAATCAATACCAACTCAACAGAAAGACCTGATATCGAATGGTGTACCCTAAAAGCCTGCATTTGTGGCTTTCTGATTGGATTGGCGTCCAAATGGAAGAAGATGCAAGAGGAGAAACTTAAATCCCTATTATCTCAAATCAGGACATTGGAACACACACTATGACCCCAGTCTTCTAATTTAGTGAAATAGGATTTGGTAAAGTTAAAAGATGCTTTTCTGAACTTACTGAGACAGAAGGCTGAATTTTCCATCCTCAAAACCAAAGCTCATTATGTGGATCAAGGAGAACAGGCACGGCGTCTCAGGGTCTCAAACCTAAGCAACTTAAATCAAATTGGTTTATTGCCTCGATTTGTTCCATGGAAGATGACATCCTAAAAACATCCCCATCAGATATTGCTTCCAAATTTAGAAAATACTACATGAAGCTATATAGCCCAGTGGACGAACCCCTATCATTAGCTAATCTGGATTCTTACTTAGCACATCTTTCATTGCCTACTATTTCAAATGTATATAAAGCCGCTCTTGTCACTCCCATTACTTCAGAGGAAATATTTAGAGTTATCAAATATCTCCCGATAGATAAAACACTGGGTCCTGATGGCTTCTCGGCCAATTTTTATAAAGTGTTTGCTTCACAGCTGGTTCCATCACTCCTGGCCTTATTTCGTCACACTCTTTTGGGACAAGACTTGGATAAGTCGCTATTTGAGACCTTAATCACTCTAATACCCAAAGAGGGTAAGCCCCCTGATAGAATGCAAAGATACAGACCGATTTCCCTTCTGAACCAGTATCTCAAGATTCTCACAAAACTCCTTGCAGATTGGTTAGGCCCGATATTGTCAGACATTATAGGCCCTGAACAGGTGGGATTTATGAAGGTCAGATCCTCGGTAGATCATCTCGGAACCCTGTTGCTTGTCTTTTCGGCTACCAGAGATGCTGACATCCCTGCCGTGCTTGTCTCCTTGGATGCCGAGAAGGCATTTGACAGGGTTGATTGGAATTTCCTATTTCAGGCACTTCAAGCTTTTGGATTCCCCCCCGCTTGTAAAGTGAATTAAGGCTTTATACAAAAATCCTACTGCGCCAGTGGTCTGTAATGGATCAATGTCCGATCCCTTTACACTTTACTCCAGAAACAGACAGGGTTGTCCATTATCCGCTTTATTGTTTAATATCTATTTAGAACCCCTTATTCACAGGATAACAGCAGATCTAGATGTCCAGGGTATGATGTTTCAGGGTCAGACTGTTAAAGTTTCGGCTTATGCGGATGATCTGCTCTTACAATTGTTTCATCCCAGGACATCATTGCCTGCCCTGATTAAAATCTTGGAAGAATTCAACTCATTTTCTAATTACAAATTAAACAAAGACAAAATGGTGGTATTCCCTTTAAATTACAAAGCGACAAAGCTAGACGCTTTAGCAGTAGGTTTCTCTTGGCAGACTAAAGTCCTAAAATTCCTGGGAGTTAACTTGTCAAGAGACCCCTGCAGATTTATAAAACTAAACTTGGACCCTCTAGTTGCTGTTATCAGGCGACACCTTAAAGATGGGCTTTGCTCCCCCTCTCTTTGTGGGGGAAAATCAATATAGTTAAAATGAACATTTTTCCCCGGTTATTCTACCTGATTAATCTTTCGAACGTTTGGATTCCTTTGGTGTGGTTTTAAAGGATACGTCAGATGATTACAGATTTTATTTGGACAGCGAAGAAACCCCGGATAAGTTATAATAAGCTCTCAGGCCCCAAAGAGAAGGGAGGACTCCATCTCCCACATATTGGGCTATATTATTAGGCCAGTTATGTAAGAAAGTACTTGCAATGGCCCATGCCTCAGCTTCCTGCAGCTTCATATTCTTTTACTCCCATATGACTCAAAATTGAATGTACCTTTATAAAGGCTAGTGGGTTATCCCCCAGGGCACTTTTACTTACCAGGTTAAAAGCCTTACCGCCCTCACTTAAGGGCAGCCCTATAGCAGTATCTATAAGAGTTCATTCACAGTTGTGTTCTTTCTTGAAATATGAGCATACAATAGATCCCTCTCAACCTTGGTGGGGGAACCCAAATCTCACTATTGAGGGCAGACCTCTACAATTGAAATGGATTCCCCAGCTGGGAGATCACCCACTTAGCTTCTTCACTCAGGAAGACGTCTTATGGTTAACTTCTCCTGAGATTCTACATAAAGCCCATATCCTGAATTCTGTTATTTTCAAAATATTTCAATTAAGGCACCTGATGGTGAAATCTTTTGGCTCTGCCCCATTGGTGCCCCCAAGATTGTCTTACTGGACAGAATTGATTCCAATGGCAGGCCTACCCCCACGATGTATCTAAGATGTACGAGATATTACACAACTGGAAATGGCCAGATTGTTTTGGCCTGACTCAATTTTGGGCCTCCCTTTTTTCCCAACAGGAAATTAACTGGCCTTCTTTGTGGGTGAATTGTCACAAATATATCAGACATGATAAGCTCCGGCTAATGCAGTTCAAAATCCTGCATAATTACTATTACTCACCCCAGAAACTGGCTAAAGTGGGATTCCTATCATCAGCTACATGTAGTTGTTGCCAACAGGAAGAGGGGAACCTGTTACATATATTCTGGAAATGTTCCAAAGTAGCCCCCTCTGGCATGCGACTCGACAAAGGGACGATCCTTTACTAGGATTGCACGACCTTTTTACCCCTGAAATATGCATTTTGGGGGATTTGTCCTCTGTCACAGTCAATAACAGGAAATATCACATAACTCTTACAGCCATGTTCATTAAAAATCTGGTTTTGCGTCACTGGAAAGATATGACTGACATTGTTTACAGTGAATGGTTACAGGAGTTGCTGGCAAATTTGCAGTTGGAAAATATGATTGCTAATTTACATAACCAATCCCATAAATTTCAGAAGATTTGGGGCCCTTGGCGGGCACTTTACTCCCCATAATCATCCCAGAGGTTTATTCTCTTTTTATTTCTCCTGCTGATTTTCCTTCCTGTGTGAAGAAATGGGGAAGGGGACAGAGTTGATCTAGCATCTGTTCTTTAATCCTGTTTCATTTGTATGTATGCTTACTAGATCCTCTCTCTGTAAAAGCGTTAAAAAAATGAATAAAGTTTAAATGGAAAAAAAATAGTACAGAATATTAGCTATATACAGACACATGTTAATACGTGGACATATTAGGATAACAGTATCTCACTTACAAGGGATCTGCGTTAGGTTTGTGTTTTTAATGTGCACAAACACTAGTCACTTGTTACAGGGTTGCAGACAGAACATGTTTAATTTTTTATTTTTTATTTTAGTCTTTGGTAACCGAGTAAGGCCCTCTAGGCACAAGTGCCTGTTTTTAGGGTGACCTGAGAGCACTGGGTGGTTAAGTAACTTGTTGAGAGTTACAGAGTATACAACTGGAATCAAACCAAGGTCTTTTCTGCTGGATGTACCAAGCTCATTCACAGCTCATTACTTTAATGTCTAGTCTATACTGCCAGCCCGCAGTACAGTATAAGTTTGAATATTCATGAATAATACTAACTTTTTGAACACAGAGTTTAAGGCAAACATATCTGAATAGTGCTTACACTGTATAAATGTGGGAAACAGCTTGTTAAAGAGCAGTTTCATAGCAAACTAGTTGTTACCCCACAAACATATGTGATAGGTTGCCTGGCCCAGAGCTGCTGGATATTCATCATTCTTTTGAATTCTTCTATTATAAAAAGTTATTTCACACATAAGTTTTTCCCCATGTGATGTTAGAAAACGAAGGCTATGTGTGTGCGACCCATTGAATTGAATGGGGACTATTTTCTTATATGTTTTATCACTATTTAGTGTTGTAATTTTAATAAATCAAAGCTACCACACAACTAACTAAATAGTGGTAAAATGTACAAGAAAATAGCTCCCATTCAACTAAATGAGGAGCGCACATGCAGCCTTCATTTTCTGACATCACAAAACAATCAATCAAATCTTTATTTGTATAGGCACTTCTCAATTGCGACTCAGTGCACTTCACAACAACATCTTAAAAACTTTCAAATACAGCACCAAAACACATAACAAATATCAGAATAAATACAGATAATTTCAGTAAAATACTTCTAAGTTCCATTAAAAACTTGTCCGAACAGGAAGGTCTTCAGCTCCCATTTAAAAATGTCTACTGTTGGCTATCACGAATATGACATAGGAGGGAGTTCCACATGATTGGGGCCACATACAGAAAGGCATGGGCCCCCAAAGTATTTAAATGGATCCTGGGAACTTTCAACAAACCCACATCCACAGAACAAAGGGAGCAGACAGGCTGGTAGGGAACCAGGAGACCTTTCATGTAACCAGGCCCCTGATCGTGTAGGACCTTGTAGGTCAGCAAACCAACTTTGAAGGAAAATGGAGCTGCATGTTCCAGTGTGGGTGTGTGGCCGCAGATTAGGAAAGTGGCTGTTTTTTTCTGTCTTTTCTGAGGACAAAATTATGAGTGAAATAACATTTTATAATAGAAGAATTAAAAGGAATGATTAATATCCAGCAACTCTGGGCCAGGTAACCTATCATATATGTTTGTGGGGGAGGCTACTAGAAAGCTGCTCTTTAATTCTTAATTTACACTAGGGTGGTGTGTCTTTAAACCCACCATTTGCCTAACACAAAGATGCTTTCTTATTTAGAAGACTTTTATCATTATATACTATGCATTTTTTTAAGCTTGTTTTAAATTGTGGTTTAAAATCATAGTCATTTACTAATGCATTCACAGACACACAGTCATAGTTTTAAAATGCAGCTTTAGTATGCTTTATGACTTTTATCATGGAAGTACAGGTAGCTATCTATTCTGTGACATTTGGCCTTGAAATGCCTTTCCTTTGATGGAACTCTGCTGTCTTTATATGTTTATATGTTGATTTTTAAATTCAAGATTAGGCCAGTGGGATTCTTAACAACTTTTTATCTGTTTTTTTATGTTTGTTTGTGCACACAGTGCACAAGAAACATATTGAGGCTAGTACCACATGGCAGAGGTGTGGCAGTGCTGGGACCAGTGCATGGGACACTTTAATGGGTGTGTCCCTCAGTCACCAATCAACAGGGAAGCTGCAGATGATGGCAGTTTCAGAGCGAGTGCCAGACTTGAAAGAAATCTGCTGCTCCAGTCACAGACAGTTTCTTCATTGCAGTGGGAGATCTCTCCTCCCCCATCCCCTTCCTAGCAACCAGCCCCATTCCAGCCATGTGTATTACAATACACAGTAATGCACATGGTTACACTTACGAGTAACTCCTTTGCTTAGTGTGCATTTCCCAGTAAACATATATTTTGCTGATAACAGGGTGCCCAATCTCCATGTTGGCATGCCCTCCAAGCCTGAACATATCTTTTGCTGACAATGAGGTGCCCAATCCCCTGTGTCAGCATGCCCCCCCCACCCCCACTAATGTGGCACACTGGGAGCTCACCCCAGTGTGCCAAAGTAATTTTTTTCATATTTTCCGCCTCCGGGATGCCTATTCCCTGTGTCAGATGCACCCTCCATATTCCCTTTTTTTCAGCTGAGCTTGGGGTGCCCAATCCCCAGGTCAGCATTGATCCCCCCCCCACCAGTCTGGCACATAGGGAACCCACCCCATTGTGCCAAAATGTATTTTTCATACTATTTCACCTGTAAAACAGAAAACTGTCCCCTGATGACTTTTTTTTTTTTAAACCTAAAGAAAAATAAAACAGTCCCTCATCATCCTCACCATGCCTTCCCTATCCTGACCCTCCCTCTGCACACCCCACCTCCCCACAGCTCCCCTCACCCATACTTGCCTCCCACAGTCCAGTGCTGTGATCTTCTGTGGACTGGGAACACATCTGCACTTTTCAAAAGCTGACTGCAAACAATAAAATCACCGTAAGCCCTGTAATGGCAATCAATGGGGGGTTCAACTTTGGTTGATATCTTAGCCATTTTTGGGAGTTCTAGACCCAAATTTTCAATATGGGATATTTGGGACCTCACCTCATAAACACTGGCACTGTCATTTCTTTTCTCAGTCCCAAAACATGATTTGGCATTTGCTGCACAGAATCACCATTTGGGATCAAATTCATGAAACGACAATGCCGCTGTTCATGAGATGTGGTCCCATAAAGCCCATGTTGCAAGTTTGGTGCCACAAATCCAAAAAATGACTGTGTTTTGAGTGTGCATTGCACAGTTTGTATGCACGCCCATAACTTCATCAATTTTTAATATTTTCACTCCAAATTTCCAACATTGCCATTTTTTCACACCCCCTTATGAACAGTACAGCTGTCATTTTTTGCACTTCTTTGCTTTGAATCCAAGCTGCCATACTTCTGACCATTCCTCCAACCTTGCCAAGTCTCTTCTCATCCTCTCCACGCCTCCTTGTGTATCAACCCTGTTGCAGATCTTTGTGTCATCTGCAAAGAGGCATAGTTTTCCTTCCATTCCCTCTGCAATGTCACTTATAAAGACATTAAAAAGGACTGAACCCAGTACTGAACCCTGCGGTACCCCACTAGTAACCCCTCTTTCTTCAAAGTGGACTCCATTTACAATTGCCTTCTGTGTCCTGTTGTTCAGCCAATGTTTTACCCATGCTACAACCCTGGGACCCACTCCAAGGCTGGTTAATTTGACTACTAATCTTTTGTGTGGGACTGTGTCAAATGCCTTGCTAAAGTCTAGGTAGGCCATGTCCACAGCCCCTTCCTGGTCTACTACTTTGGTCACCCAGTCAAAGAAATCAATTAGATTCATCTGACATGACCTTCCCACTGTGAACCCATGCTGCCGTGGGTCCTGTGCCCCACTGGCCTCTAGGTACTCAACAATTCTTTTCTTAAGAAGTGATTCCATCACTTTCCTACCACAGAGGTCAAACTGACAGGTCTGTAGTTTCCTGCCTCTGTCTTGCTCCCACTATTGTGAAGGGGAATCATATCAGCCTTCTTCCAGTCCTCAGGTCACCACTATCCTCCCATGATTTGTTATAAAGGGTAGTCAGTGGTGTCACTAGTTCTCTGCTTAATTCTTTTAGAATTTTGGGTGAATTCCATCTGGCCCCATTGCTTTGTCCACCTTTAGTTTTAGGAGTTCTTTCAGAACCCTTTCTTCTGTGAAAGGACTGGGATCAACCCCCCTCTCCAGAGTGCTTCTGTTGATTGGATTAGGCACCTCCCCCATTTCCTCTTTTGTGAATACTGAACAGAAGTACTCATTCAGTATTCCTGTTTTTTCACTGTCACTCTCTGCCCACCCACCATCCATTCTATTTAACCTCACTATCCCTCCCTTTGTCTTTCTACACTCCCTGATATACCTATAAAAGGTTTTATCCCCCCTTCTTAACCAAGTTGACTATCTTTTCCTCAGTTTGGGCCTTTGCTATTCTGACTACCCTCTCTGCTTCCTTCTGCCTTAACTGGTACAGTTCTCTGTCCTGCTCCTTCTGTGTTTCCTTATACTTCCTAAATGCTATCTTTTTCTCCATAACCTTCACCACCACTTCTTTTGAGAACCATAGTGGCTTTTTCTTTCATTTTGATTTGTTTATTTGCTTTACACAAAGTCTTGTTCCCCTCTGTGATGGCAGTTTTGATATTTTCCCATTGTTATTCCACCCCTACTTCTAGCCTGTTTGCTAGTGCTTTTCTAAGGCACTCTCCCAACTTGCCAAAGTCAGCCCTCTTGAAGTCCAGAACCCTCACTTTTGTATGGCTTGACTATGTAGCTGAGTTTATCGTGAACCACACTGTTTGGTGGTTACTTGTTCCCAAATGGCTACCGACTTCTAGATCTGAGATCCTCTCACTATCCCCATTTGAGAGTACGAGGTCTAAGATTGCTCCCTCATGAGTAGTTTCCAAAACTAGCTGTCTGAGGCATGCCACCTGAAGGGCATCAAGATTGGCCCTGCTTTTGGATGTGGCTGCAGCAAAGGTGCTCCAGTTAACATCTGGCATATTAAGGTCCCCCCATCAACAGTATCTCACCTTTCTCTACCATCCTAAGTATGCCTTCAATCATATTCTTGTCCATTCCCTCCCCCTGACAAGGAGGTCTGTATACAACCCCTGTGCAGTTTGTGGTGCCATTTCCAGTCTCTAAGGTGACCCACAGTGCCTCCTCTCCTCCCTGTTTACTGTTTTGTTCAGTTGCTTTTATCCCTTCCCTTACATAGAGAGCTACTCCCCCCCTTCTGCCCTCCTTGTCTCTCCTGTAGGTTGTGTACCCTGGTATGTTAACATCCCATTCATGGTTCTCTGTGTACCATGTTTCTGTGACTGCTACGATATCCAGGAATCCCTCTTCCATCAAGGCCACCAGTTCAGGGAGCTTGTTGCCCAGACTATGGCCGACTGTGTAAGGGGTACAACTGGGAATGGGGGTGGGAGTACAGTTATGGGGTAGAGGTTTTGTTCTGTGTCTCCCATGCAGCCATGGCCCCCAACTATGCAATTATATATTTATCGAAATGGGAAGAAAAATTCATTTTTGGAAATGAGAATCCTTTTTTGGACAGAATTGATTTCTATAAATGATACACAGACAATCTATTCTTCATTTGGAAAGGTTCTGTGGGGGAATTAAGATTGTTTACAGCGTATTTGGAAAAATCGAACTGTAATTTAAAATTTGAACTAAAAGCTGATCCTGAAGAGATCAGTTTTTTGGATTTGATGATAAAGAAAGAAAATAATGGGGACATTAGTACAAAGTTGTTTAGAAAAAGTACAGACAGAAATAGTATATTGCACTTTCAGAGTTGTCATCCTAAATATGTCACAGAAAATATACCAATTGGACAGTTTTTGAGATATAAACGAAACTGATCCCATGAAGGGGACTATGAAAAAAGTGCTGAGGAGTTGACGAAAAGGTTTTTACAATGTGGTTATAGTATGGAGAATATACAAAAGGGACGTACAAAAGCTGAATATAAGTGGAACATTAAAATGGGATATGTTCAAGATCAAAAAGAGAAAAAGGATACCTTACATATAAATGATGCCCCAAAATTCATTACTACTTTCAGTCCACAAGCACATTTATTCACTGAGATTATCGAAAAAACATTGGCATATATTATCAGTGGAAAATAAGATTAGAGATTTGGTTTCATCCCCCCCTAAAATTGTATATAAGAGGGGTCTCAATTTACGGGACAAATTAGTACATAGTTATTACAGTGGGGAGACACAGAGTGCAGATAAAATGAGTGCTCTACCCAAGGGAACTTTTCAGTGTGGAAATTGCCGTTTTTGTAAGTTCATTAAAACTGGCAAAATGTTTAAACAGCCGGTTATGGGAGAACAGTATAAAATTGGAATTTTTGCTAATTGCAACATTTTTAATGTTGATATTTAGCATGTTGAAACAAATGTACTGGTTTCAATGTGGGTAAAACAACTCAAAAATTAAAAGAAAGAATAGGGCAACATGTAAGAAGTATAGCACATGCTGATGGTGTTAGTGCTCTTTCTCAGCATGTTAATTCTAGGGGAGAAGAACACTATTTTAGTTTCCAAGTCATTGAAAAAGTAACTATGGGTCCTGGGGGGAGATTTAGATTAGAAATTACATCAAAGAGAAACTTATTGGCAATATATTTTAAAGTCATATACTGTTCCGGTCTTAAATGACTTTTTCCAACTTTCTCCATTTTTGTAGGTATAAAATGGATAGGAGAAATATTTGATATTCTTTAGTCATATGATACTGGTTATGATATTGTGTAGATTTTTTCCTGTTTCTGCTACTTTTTATTTTTCATCATTTTTTACATATATTTACATTTTTAATATTAATGTGTTTACACATAACCTTGGTGAGGTTATGTATGAATTTAAGCAGTACTGGATATAATTGTTTAAAACCTGTTATTTATGGCAATAGGAATTTAATATGGGATTTTATTTTATCTGTGGAAGCAAACATTGCCTTTAAACCTCACCTTTAAAAAAGGTATATAAGGTGTATTATCCCCTATTTCCATAGCCTTGAGAAAACGTAATTGTGACGCGAAAATGTTTGGTTCCGTGGGGAGGGGCAAGGTGTACAGAGTTCATATCTTGAATGTTTGCTGACTATTTTGCCTATCTGGGAATAAAAGGCTTTTATTCTGACACATCAATTGTGGAATCTGTATCTAACAGTAGATGGTTACGAGGTGCCGACCTACATGGACAGTTCGTGAGTACTATTTGAATTTGGTTTTGGCCCCGTCTTTGTGGCATTTGTAGCCGCCTATGTATGCTTATGTGATTACAAAAACAATTAGATTACTTAGCAAATCCTGCCGTTGAATAAAATTAAACATGAATAATTCTAAGATGAGTTATGACTTTTGGTAGTAGAAAAATTAAAAACACACGGCATATAAGAAATCAAAGGTTAGGACTGTCTAAATCTTATGAGCACCTTGGGCTCACTTTTTCAAAAAAAGTATCTTGGGCAAAACTTACTAAGAAGTTATAGATAAAGTGAAAAAAACATCCTGTGGTCTTAGGGAATTTAACCACAGCTATGGAGGTCTAACTATCAAACCATTAATTGAGGAAATCAAAGCAATATATTTTGCACAAGTTTTCTACAGAGTTGAAATTTGGGAAATTAAACTTCCTGGTAAACTACTAGTACCAGTTTATAAACTGTTAAGGGTTGCGCTTGGTTTGCAGCAGTCATGCCTGGCAATATATTTAAAAGCAGAATTGGGCAGCTAAAAATATTAAAACAAATATTGACACAAGAAGAATAAATTACTGGTTAACTGTCAGTAGACTCTCCTCTTCAAGACTACCTAAAAAGTGTTTAATAGAACAAGCATCCTGGATTTTGAATGACTGTGGAAATTTTAAATGGTTAAAATAATTGCATTCAACCTTAAATAAATACAATCTAATGTACTCAAATAATTTCCTTCAAAAGAACATTATCATAAGTTTAAAATATAAAAAATTATATGACAGGTATCTGTACTCAATCAATCAGCATTCAAAACTCTCATCAGTTATTTCCCCACACACTTGAAAACAATGGCCCAGAGTAGTTTAGTCACCTAAAACCCTGCCCACAGTGGTTTAATCACTCATCCCCACAGTGATTTAATCACCCCCCCACACACGCATCAAAAAGTCAAGTAGTTAAAAATGCTGTTGTGCCAGCAGTTTTCCCAAAAGTAAAACACTTTTTTTCAACACACTCCTACTCATATAATAGTAATAACATCCAGCAAGTTGGAGTATACTCACAATAACTGGCTTCTTTGTTGATTAAATGCCTCAGCTTCGCCTCAGTGTTTAATCCCCGCAGAAGTCAGCCATTGCTTCGTATACTCCAACTTGCTGAATGTTATCACTTAAATATATATAAAAACTAATATTTATAACTACTGGAATAACAGGGATCTTGAAACCATTGCAGTCTTTAAGTATTCTGTTTGGTTTGCCAGAAACAATCCTTATTTTGGATACAAAAATTATTTATATGTATTGACAGATCCCTTTCTAAGAAAAGCATTTACTAAAGCAATGTTAGAACCTTTTGACAATAACACATGGAAAGCAAGATTTGAGAAACTATCACATACTGTAATGGACAAAACTGTACCTGTCAAAAAGGAGGGAAGGAAGATGTAATACATATCTTATAGATTTGCACATAGTATCTCAAAGAAATACATTTTTGTCTGGGAGAGTTTATGAGAAATGATCATAATTTATCATTTTCTTAACTTACTTACATCTTAATGAATACACAAGATGACTGGACAATTTCCAGATTAACTAATTACTTGAAAACAGCCTATAAAACCAGGAAAATTCTTATAAACAAATTTATCTCTCTACAAAAAACTTTAAGAAAACATAATGTTTTTAATACATCTGCCCTTTTAAAAGCAAAGTTTGGGTTTCTGTTTAATATATAGATGAGTACGTGTAAATATTCTTATATTTAAAATGTGTTTTTATATCTTTCGCTTTGTTTTACTAGGAGTTATACTAGGAGTTTATTAGATGTACAGTAAGCCTTTGGCCCATAAACATACATCTCCAGTAAAGCTGGGGATTATTTACCCAATTCCTTGAGTAAGTGTTTATCAAGTTGGGATTTGAAGATGTTATAAGGGATATACAATGGTGAGCTGTCAGATAAATGATTTATCCGCACAAGTGCTGTTTGATCTCGGGTAACCTCACGAGTGGCATAAGCCACAAGTGAGGTTTCCAAGGTCAGACAGCACAAGTGTAGATAAATCATTTATCTGACAGCTCACCATTGCATATTTCAATTATGCAATATCGATGCTTTCTGTCAGAGCAGGGACGTTTGCTTTTGACTGTTTATCTTTTTTTTTTTTTTAAATAATTTCTGTGACTTTTTGTTAACTTTCCTAGTGTATGTCTGCCTAGTGCAGTGGTTGTCATTAAATGAAACACCACTCATTTTGTAGAAAACTTTGTTCTGAACAAAATGGCATGCTCACAGTGTCATGCTACTTTTTTCATTTTAAAGTTTTTTGCATTTGTTTGTCGAAAAAGTGGATAAAATATTGAATTTTTGGCTGGTTTTTTTGCTAATTATAAAACAACTAAAAGGTATTTATAAATAAATCTCCATTCATGTTGTAGATATTTTTGTGCTGAACAACTTCTATGCTCACAGTACTATGCTATTATTTTTCATTTTAAAGTTATTCACATTTCTTTGTCAAAAAGTGAACAAAAAAATTGAATTTGCTGCTGTTTTTTGCTAATTATAAATAAATCTATAAGGTACCAATAAATGAAACACCACTCATTTTGTAGATAATTTTGTGCTGAAGAACTTTCATACTCACAGCACTATGCTATCTTTTTTATTTTAAATGTATTTGCATTTGAATAAAGTTAGTATTGGTACTGAGGCTGAATATTGTAAATGAGTTCCGGAGTGATTGTGACATATCTACTATGTGTATAAATCTGCAATGATACATCTACTATGTGTATAAATGTGAGATTTCACATTTATACACATAGTAGCTCAGATTTATCCCATAGGATTTATTTCCACGGCTATTGCATAAAAAGGAATTCACATCAACAACATGTCTTGGAAGGGAACTCCATATAGGTATTATTTGTTGTGTGAAGAAAACAAGTCTAATGTTTCTTTTAGGATATGTTAGCATTAATTGATAGTTATGACTTCTTAAACATCTATCCCTTGTGTGTTTTACCAGGCCCAAATTGGTCATAAGCTGTTCTTCTCAGAATATGCGGAACATTTGCAGAAGATCCCCACTGGTTCTCCTTAGTTCCAGTGGGTGCAAATTTAATTCTGTCAACCTCTGCTCATAATTTTTATTTTTCATACCATCTATAAGTCTGGTGACTCTTCTCTGGACATTCTCCAATCTTAAGATGTCCCTTCAAAGGTGAGGACTCCATAGAGGTGAGCAGTAGTCCAAATGTGGCCTTACGTGTGCCCTATAAAGTTGCAGGATGCATGGCCTATTGCTGGATATAAATGCCCTTTTTATACACCATATGATTTTATTAGTTTTGCTGATCACCTCATTGCACTGTTTACTCAAATTAAGGTCACATGTAATAATGACTCCTAAGTCTTTTTCAATGTCAACTGATTTAAGGATTCTGCCATTCAAGGAATAATTGTTTTGTACATTTGAATCTCCTTTGATTGCTTTTGTTGTATTAATTTTTTAAGTATATTCTTGATATCTGCCATTTACTTATCTATTGTTTACCTTGTTTTGTTTTTGTACTACTGATGTGGAACCTTTGTAAATGAGTTGTATTGCTCATAGGTGTTGTAATCCAAGACTCAATAAATAAAAAAAAAAATTAAATAGCTGCATGATGACTCATTTGTCAGTATTAAAAGTCATGACATTGGTGTTTGCCAGTCTTCCAGGATTAGTAAATCTTTTTTCAAAGATTGTACCTCACTGTTTGTGTCATTTTTATATGATTGTAATTGTAATATTTCTCCGTTTTGTAATGATCTTAAATGATCAAAAAAATAAACTATTGAACTTGAACTTACTGTATAAGTGAAAAAAGAAACAAGAAGGATGAATTGTAAAGCTTTGGAAAGGGGAAGAATGGGTAGAGAAGAACAGGAGAAAGGTTGGGATCCTGAATGAATACTTCTGCTCTGTCTTCACCAGGGAAAAAGACACACCAGTGCCTACAGGGGGAAGAAGGGGAGCAGAATGGAAGGGAGCACAGATGTGGTGATAGAGGAGGAAGATAGAGTGGGGTGGGGCTGCAAGCACTGAAGGTGGACAAATCACCAGGCCCCGATGGGATACACCCAAGGGTACTGAAGGAGTTGGCAGGGGAGCTTGTGGGGCTGCTGGCGGGTCTGTTCAATAGTTCCCTGGAGTTGGGCATGGTACTGCAGGACTGGAGAACAACACATGTGGTGCCCCTCCATAAGAGTGGTCCTAAGACTTACCAGAGGAATTACAGTCCAGTCAGTCTAACCCCAATCATGTGCAAACTCATGGAGACCATACTTAATGGTTGATAGGGTATCTAGAGGAAAATGGCCTCCAGGATGAGAGGCAGCATGGGTTTATGGGAGGGAGATTGTTTCAAACAATTCTGATTGACTTCTATGACTGTGTCACTAAGTCAGTGGACAGATGCCAGGTGGTAGATATCCTTTATTTGGAGTTAAGCAAAGCCTTTGATTCTTTACCCCACATGAGGATAAGGAAGTTGGAGGATCTCGGGATTGGGGAGAAGATGCCCAGGTGGGTAGAAAGCTTGCTGAGGGACGGGACCCAAAAGGTGGTGGTGGTGGGAGGAGAGCTATCTAGCACCAGGGAGCTTGCCAGTCAGGTCTCCCAAGGCTCGGTGCTGGGCAAGTGTTGTTCAGTGTCTTCATCAATGACATTTGGGATGGCATTAAGTGAAAATTGTGCCCATTTATGGACAACACCAAACTCTGTGGGAGGGTATACATGGTAGAAGAGATACAAGACCTGCCAAAAGACCTGCAAAAACTTGAGAGGTGGTCCAGAATTTGGCAGCTTGACTTCAGTGCCAAGAAATACAAAGTTATGCACATTGGAGCTAGGAAGCCTAGGATGGAGGAGTACTACTTGGGGGGGGCAGAGGGCAGCAGCAGAGGAGAAGAAGGATTTGGGAGTGATGATCACTAGTGATCTGAAGCACTCCACACAGTACAGAAAAGCAGCAGCAATGGCAAACAAGATGCTGAGGTGTATAGCCAGAGAAATCTGCAGTAGGCCAAAAGAGGTTATATTGCCCTTGCAATAGTGAGGCCACATCTAGAATATGGATTAAGATACTGGTGCCCATGCCTTAAGAAAGACATCAACCTGCTGGAAATGATCTAGAGGAAGGCAACTAAGATAATTGCAGGTTGGCAGGGTAAAACATATGAATAAAGGTTGGGGACCATGACTATGTGCTCCCTGGAGGAGACGAGGGAGACAGGAAACATGATAGAGACCTTCAATTACTTGAAAGACTTAATAGGGTGGATAAAGAGGCTCTCTTTAAGCTGAGTAGCAGCAGAACCACAAGGGGACACAGTCTAAAGCTGGAGGGAATGAGGCTTAGCAGGGAGGCTAGGAGGCACTTCTTCATGGAGATGGTGGTAGCCAGTTGGAATGTACTGCCAGAGTAAGTGGTCTCAAAGTCAGTGGGTAGCTGCAAGAAAGGCTGGGATGGGCACAAGGAGAAGGTATGAGGTATGGGTGGTAGATGGAAGGGAAGGAAGGGCTGGGGTGCAGGACCAGTAGCAGAAGATGAGGACCCTGCAATACAAGCAGACTAGATAGATAGATTGGCCTTATTCTGCTGGCCTCTTCATATGTTCATATGTTCTGCTCCTTACATCCTGGGCTCAGAGATCCAACCATGATTTCCATTATTCCAGAGCAATCTCCCAATGCTCAGTGCCAGTAAGCTTTGCAAGTGAATTATAAACACTACAAACAACTCATCTTAGTAAAACAGCTAACTTTTTTTTTCACAATATGACTGCTTCACTGGAAGTCACATAAAACTAATAACACACATGCAGTGCCTGTCAGGGGTGAGGACAAACACTAGCACACAGTACAAAATATTTTCCTTAGAACAACACAGCTTTAAAGCAATAACTCTGCATGATAGAACTAATTGTTCAAAATGTATGCCTACACATAAACAACCATAATAATATTTTCATAAAAGTTTTTTTTAAGGTGCAAGCAATAGTTTTGCCTATTGTCATCACGCTTAATCTTTTGTGTAGACTTTTAAAATTAGTGTTGTGTTTAGTGCATGTGAATTGTCTGTGATGAGGTCTGAGTAGTGACATACCATATAGAATGTAGCACAAATTGAATAATTTTATAGCCGGCTTACCCCCAGCCCCCCCAAATCACATGGATTTGCATACCCATGCTACTTTGTGCTAGAATTGAAGCCTATGATTGTACTGTATTTGTGCTTACAGAAACCACACATTGGAAAGTATAGTCATTTTGAATCATTTATACAACCTTATATTATACTTCTTTCTTTTCATCATTTAAATTACTTAACTTCTTTCTACTTACTACAACAATAAGAGAGATTTTAAATGTATCTGCTCTGAGACAGCTAAAGAGCTGCAGAACTATTTATCCATCCGTATAGAAAATTGTTTGTAGCTGTACTGGTCCATCTGCAAAAAGATTAACAAAGTGAGTGATTTGATGCATTTTATTGGACTAACATGAGATTTACAGAACATAAGTTTTCAGGCTACACAGAGCCCTTGATCAGATAATGGCAGTTCCATGTAGTGATAGCGATCGCAATACAGCGATCACTATCATAGCGAATGTATATTGCTGGAAAGCATTTCGGCAATATACAAATCCAAGCAAACTGACTTCCAGCTATTTTAAGTATTTTTGCAGGGGGCTGCGCCCCCACACCTCCCTGACTAATGACTGTTAACTCCAGGGTGGGTGCATGTCAAGGGGGGGGACAAAACATGAACAGAAAAAGCAAAACAGAGAGCTGCATGCAGAGGCAAAACAATCACCCTCTGCAGGTCGCAAACCCAGTGTCTGTTGCACCATAGCCAGCCGCACTCACTATCACAACACAGGGCTGGCTTAGCTGCAGCAGGATCCCCTACCCATATAAACCCTCCCTCCTATCCCTCCCCTACACTTCTCTATCCCTCCGCTTCTGATCACTTTCTGCACTATAGCATCACTATCCTTGCAGGGTAGCTGATGATGATAGCACTATAAATGAGTCACTGTTTCTTTAGTTACTCATTTATAATCACCATCATCACTGGTTACCGATAATGGCAGACATGATAAAAAATGTTTACACGTGGATGTGACAGTTCTGTTGTTAAGGAAGTAATTAATTGGATATGTACAGAGACAAAAGAACAGTCTTTGAAATCCTAATTATGTATGAATCAGATTAAAAAAATAGGCTCCTCTTCATGAATGGAATGTGACAGCAGGAAACCTGTAAATTGTTAAATACTGTTTTAAGAGCCACTCTAAAAGCACAGTGTTTGTGAGAGAGCGAGAGCTCAGAGGCACTTATGTGTATATATATATATGCTGCATAAACACACATATATATCCACAAGAACACAGTAGACACACTGTATGATCAAACATATAAATAAAACCATGTTAAAGGCACATTCAATATGTTTAACAAATTTAAAAGATAATATATATATATATATATATATATATAATAACTGGTCAGCAATTTCTCTCAATGTACTGAACATGTTGATATTTCCCATAACAACCGAATGGTTGTTATGACATTCATGAGCCATGCCAGTCAAACTATGGTGCTGCCTCATTGGCCAACATTCTGTATGTGGGCAGGTCCAAACAGTCTCACAAACTGCTTGAGAAAAATTGCTGGCCTGTTATTATAAAAAATAAAAGATGGGGAGGGTCTTTCATATGAGAATTTAATGCACACCCCCGTTGTGGATGCTTTGATAAATCCCTCGGGGTTCTCCCTCGGGGTTTATGTCGCATCCCACAACTCGGTGTACATTAAATTCTCATATCAAACCCTTCCCCATCCATTATATATATATATATATATATATATATATATATATATATATATATACACACACACATATTTATATATATATATATATATATATATATATATATATATATATATATATATATACTATATATATGTATTCATTGTAAAAAACTTCATTTAATGCATCAGTTATGGTTAAAGTGACAAAAGTGGGGAAATGAGACATTATGATTGAGCTCCTAACCCCCCACCACCATCCCAGCCCCCATCATTCACAGAGCAACAAATGCTAGGGTGTACCATGGGGTCATGAGGACCAACTCTCACCCCATTCCATGTGTAAACAGGTTGATAAGCTACAGTAAAGGAGAATGGGGTGACAGTTATGTCTCATGACCCCATGGTACACCCCAGCATCTGTTGGTCTGTGGAGGATGAGGGATGGGGTGGTGAGGGGGTTAGGTGCTCAACCTCAACATCTAATTTCCCCACTTTTGTCACTTTAACCATAACTGATGCATTAAATGAACTTTTTTGCAATGAATTTCCTTACTTTTTTAAAAAGTGTACTATAACTAGTAAATAGCATTTGTTGGTGGGGGCCCGCACTCCCACAAAACTGCACATTTCTGCATACCGATAGGCATCTGTGGGAATGCAGGTCCTCTGGGCTCTGCACTCCCACTTATACATAACTATGGAGCCATACAACAGCCCTATAGAGCAAGAAACCCTTGTAACACTAATTTGCCAATATCTCAGCAACCGTAGTAGGCTATGGAAAAAATTTAAGTGTTGTAACCATGACAGTGAGACCTCCATGCAAGATAGTCAACCAAATCCATATCTCACAACATTTCTGAGATGTGGGCACCAAAAAGTGCTGAAAAGGCACCTTTGGAACCCATGTGGAGGAGAGGAGGGAGAGAGGGGATATGATAGAAACATACAAGTATCTTACAGGGAGGAACAGGGTGCAGGAAAACACTATTTTTAAGTGAAAAAGATGTTCCAGGACTAGAGGGCATGGGATGAAGTTGGAGGGAGGATAATTCAGCGGAAACATGAGAAAGAATTTCTTCACAGAACGGGTGGTGGACAAGTGGAACACCCTGCCAGAGGAAGTGGTGGGGGCTGAAACAATCACGGGATTTAAGAATGCATGGGATAGACATAAAGGAATTCTGGAGGTCAGGGGTAAGGTGCAACAGACTTCTAGGAAAACAAACTGAACTTACAAGCTCAAATGGGCAGACTGGGTGGGCCATAGGCCCTTATCTGCCGACACTGTCTATGTATCTACGTATGTATGTATCTATGTATGTGACACTAATTTGCCAATATCTCAGTAACCATGCAACCTAGGAAAATAAATTCCACTGCAGGTGTAATCTATGGTTTCCAGATTTGTTTTTGTGGTTTAGATCACTAAGCCATGAGTAGCGTAAAATCTGTATCTCGCTTCGTTTTTGAGATTAGGGTGCCAAAAGTCACTATGGGCACCACAATGTTATCCTATGGGAAAAAATTAAAATTTGTGATGGCATATCTATGGAACTGATTAACTTTTCAACACCTAAATAACATAATTCACATCTCTGGGGCATCCACTTAATACCCTGCAAATTTCAAGTCAAAACACCAAACCATTAATTTACAATGCAGTGGGAAAGTTTTTAAAAGTTAGAATATTCCTAGTTCATGAGGTAGCAAAAACCCCAACCATCAGATCAATCCCCATTTGTGAGCTGTCAGAATTGCCATCTGAGAGAAATCCATGACAGTCAGATTTTGGCCATCTGGTCCCTAAGTGACGGTCAAGGATTTTGCTGCCTTGTGAAAGGGGATCAGGTGGCAGACAGGGATTTTGTCAGCTGACAGACGGGGATTTTGTCAGCTCACAAAAGGGGATTCAAAAAACCAATTCCCTTTCACAAGCTGACAAAATCCCAGTCCGCCAGCCGATCCCCTTTTTGCAAGGCAGCAAAATCCTTGACTGTCACTCAATCCTCATCCACGAGAAGGGCCATCTGGTCACAAAGTGATGGTCAAGGATTTTGTTTTCTCACGAAAGAGGATCAGCTCATGGACTGGGATTTTGTCAGCTCGCAAAAGGGGATTGGAAGTGAGTAGTGGACAAATAATTTTTTAATTTGAAATGGCAATTTTTTAGCCAAAATGAAGCAAACCAAAGGTATAGGTTTGTAGAGGATGCCACCCTGAACAAAACCAATGCTTTGTTGCAACAACAAGTCACTCGTGGGGGAAGCTACGACATTTTATTTAGGGGAAAAAATGAAAACAAGATGGTGACTCGCGGACAAGGAATTATTTCTCACAGGCTAGGATTTTTTAAATCCCTTTTTGTGAGCTGACAAAATACTTCACTATGAGCCCAATCCTCTTTCGCAAAACATAAATACTGTATAAATCTTGGATTGAACTGAGCATGTTCAGAACCCAAAAATTAAAAATTAAATAACTTTGGGACTGAATAATATTTGTTAACAAATCCAGTGCTGGATTGTTCTTTGACCCAAACTCTTACTAAGTTCCAATTTTCAGACCAAAACACCAAATGGTGTGGTCACAGAGTGATGGAGACAAAAGTGTCAAAAGTGGTAAAAAAACACGTTTTTCAGTGCTTTGCTGCACAAAACCCGCAAGTCCAACCAAAATGCAACTTGGCAAATCAAGAGATTTGCCACACCAGACCTGGTATTACAAATGTTGAGAAAAAAAACTGTTAAATGGTTGCAGAGTTATTAACGTGCAAAAATTGGAGTTTAACATTAAAGTTCCTACTCAGCCATAACTGTAGGGGCGCGACTTCGCCCCAATAATACATATATATATCAGAATCTCTCTCTCGCTCTCTCTTTCTCTATATACAGTATATATATATATATGTAATAGATAAACCACCCGGAGGTGTAAGGTTGCGCTCTGATATACGCACGCCTTGATGTGCGTTGTTACGCATGAGGCCACAGGCTGAGTTCATCAACCAGCCAAGGCGTGTGTATATCAGAGCGTGACCACACACCTCAGAGTGGTTTATCTATCCTATAAAATGTCAAAATTGTTTTGGAGTGGGGTAAAAGTGCAGGTGTGTGGTCGCGCTCTGATATATGCACTGTCATGTGATGTTTTCCAACAAATCAGCAGACATAATTTTTCCTACCAATTTTATAAATATATATATCTGGATCTATATACAAATAGTGTGCACAGGAAAGGCACATGTAACTGAGGTAAGAAAATGGCAATTGTCAATTTAAATTCTGTAATCGGTCATGAAACTGGGGTGTACATTCATCCCATTACATTTTGCTTTATTGTAAAGAAAAATAAGTTTGACCTCACAAGCCCCCCTTTCTTGTGTATTTCTGAAATGTCTTTTGAGAACAAGGACAGAGAGGTCAGAGATGAAGTGATCAGATTGTGAGAAATGCTGTCCCACTGTTTTTTCAGTCTTTCACAATTTTATGTTGTGCCTGTGTGAGTTCATTCTGGTTCAAAGGGGTTGCGCAGTTTCCCCCACATAGCTTGTATGTGGATACTTCTTGCAGTAGTTATAACAGACAGCTTTCTGGGATCCACGTGTATAACTTCCCTGTATCTTGAATTGCTTGATATGGGGGTGTTGATAAAGTCTGGAGTGGAAATGTGTTCACATGTTTTATGTTTAGGAATATTTCAGGGTTTGGTGCCTCCTAGTATCCTGGGGCTCAATTTTCAAAGGTTGATGCAGGACTTGCATAAAGCCCTGCTTCTGCCCTGTTCTTTGGCACAGCTGCGCCAAACTTCTTTGATACAACTACTCCCAATTTTAGTTGTTCAGGTGCAGTTGTGACAGTTTTCACACTTAAGGCAACATGCACCAAATATTTGGTGCAAGCACCGTAAAAAGGGTCCCCCAAATGGCACAAGTTAGAACAGGGGAAATCTGATCTAGCATGCAGCATTTGGCCCTCTGGATTGAAAATCCCAATGGACAGCCTGGAGAATGCCACAAGCCCCATGCACCAAAAGATCTGCTCACCAGGGGCTTGCAACATTTTCAGGACTCTGAAAATCAAGCCCATGATGTGTTGGTCTGGTGTAAGTTTACTCCTGACAGTCAGGTTGGATAATTTAGGTAGTTGTTGGAAAGACAGAAAAGGTGGTTCTTGGAAGGTACGTTACAAGGTGTCATCCTCACTGAACATCGGTTGTAGGTACTTAATAATTTTTCATAGGGGCCCCCAGATCAGGGCTGTATATAATAACCAAGGGTGTCCAGTAGGTGGTGGTCTTTTATTTATATATTTTTTTTAACCTACATTTTTCTCCCGGTGGCCCCAGTTAGCTGTTAGTCTGCAGACATCTCCATCCTCTGGTCATCGTCCATCTGCACCCATGTCCATCAGGTTGCCATCTTGCTTCTCCCATGGTTTACCCCTCCATGTAGTGGTGGTGAGGGGCCCCCAACTCCTCACCAGGAATGGACCCATTACAGGTGGCACACCTGGAGACTGTGCTTATAGGTGGATGGCCGTCAAGCTACTCAACCTGGTAGCCATTTTCCCCTTTTTTCCTTATGAGGTGGAGCATGCAGTAGTGACATTGGCATGCCACAGGCATGTCCACTCACAGTACACCCACCGGCTGCTACACTTCCATGCCCCACTGTATTGGCCAGGCTTGCCAACACCCAGCCTAGGTGTCAGGAAATTGCCAGCTGCTGTTTCCCACCCTCCCCAAAGAGAAGAGTAATCCTCCAGATGCTTGATCCTCTCCCACCCCGGCTAGACCCCAATAACCCACTCGCACTGTGAACATGGGTCACAGGTGTGGCAGGAAGTAAGGCAACACTGCCTCAGCCCTCCATGCCACCGGGTCAGCTTTTTCTTTATATTTTAGTAGTTGTTCTCTTGGCATAAGTGTGGCATGTTCCGTAGCTCTGTTAGTTTCTTATAGGACTTATGGTAAAATGGAATTGCCAGCAGTTTTGCAGTACTTTCTCATACAAATTGAGCTTTATTGTTCAGCAATATGCCATTGCAGTTTGCAAGACTGAGATGGTAATACAAATATACCAACATATAAAAAATACATATCTAAATTCATGATATATCAATATAAAATACAGCATGTTCACAAAATCCACGACATTCATATAATAGAATAGCTGAATAGGCAAAACATCAGAAACCATTTGTCTTAACAAAAATTAATGTGTAAACATATTGGACATAAAATTGCCAGATACCACCCTAGTTTGAAGTTGAAGATGACATAATCTTTTACATATTTCAGTGCCATTGGTAATTTCTGGCCAGAAAAATCATTTGTCCATCCGGTCTTCTCTGCTGGAGCTTTAAATATATGACTGTTGTCATGGCCCTTCCCTTCCTCCCATTTCAAAGGCTGTTTAGGTTTACAAACTTGTCACCTATTTTCCTGCAAACAACCCAAACCAACAAGGCAGACATTACTTTGGGAAACAATTAGTACAGTACAATATGATCCCAACTGAATTAATTATGGCATTTTCTTTTAAGTGAAGGTTCAGTGGAAACCTGTTTTCATGAGCTAGATTTAATGTTCTTACCAATCAATGAAAATCAGTTAGTGTAATGCAATGGACAGCCTGTAGAATGCCACACTGATCTGCACACCAGATGGCTCTACATGGACAATGCCATCATATACAGGTCCTCAACTGACTTCTCTTGGCTCAGTCAACACCTGAACTATGACTTCCACTAACTGGAGATGTGTTTCATTGCAAACAAACTACTCCTGAACACTAAAAAAACTAAATCTATGCTTTCCTTCCCACACACCTACAGAACTGACCACTCACCCCAGTTCTCCATCTCCACTCGCAAAGGTGAACCCTTGGAACTGGTACACTATTTTAAATATATTGGCATCCTGCTCGACCTGAGCCTGTCCTTCAAGGCCCATGTTAACAAAACCATCTAAACTGTACACCAAAAGCTGGTCCTATTCTACCAGCTCCACCCCCTACTATTTACTGCATCCTGTCTAAAAATTTCCACACCCTCTCTCCTTCCTCTACTTTTTTATGGCTCCCCCTATCCTTTCACTCTAGTCCTCCCTTATGAGCCAACTAAAGCAATTATATCATAGGATAGGATGCTTTGCTTCCACATCATTGTGCCATACTAACATCGCTGGGTTGGCTACAACTTGAACATAAATTCCAGTATACTTCCCTCTGCCTTACCCATGAACTCACCCACCTATACACTCCTCTGAGTCTATCTAATATAATAGTAAGAAAATCGTCCTGTCAGACCCTCCAGTCCTCCTCTTTCCTACTCTTAACAGTGCCTTTGACTTGCCTAGCTGTAAGTAGGAGATCCTTTGCCTATGCTGCACCCTGGGCATGGAAGTCCCTCCCTCTGTTTATCCTCACTTGCACTTCCCTACCCAGTTTCAAACATGCTCCTTACAACCACCTATATTACTTAGGAAATTGCTCCTGCTTTTCGTAGATGACACCTTACATTTCTATACTCTTGTCTGTCTCTCATCCTGTTGAGCCTACCCCACTCTACACAGGGTACCCTCTGTCTTGTTTGATTTGGATTTTACTTTTGTCCTGCACTGCCTTGCTTACCTGCTAAACATTAGTCCTGAACTATTTTTGTACAACTGATGTAAAAAAAAAAAAAGAAAGAAAATGGCCTAATTTGCCTGATGCTCCAGTGTAAAGCACCACCCTTTTCCCTGTCCCCTGAATTCACTGTTTTCATTCTGTGTACATTAGGTAGCTTTTCATCACATTGAACTAGGCATTAGGGTCCGACTTTTTTGTATTTCTCTATTATCTGTGATTTTACTGTCTGTACATGGCCTTGCTTATACTCTAGTACTTGTATTTATTTTGTATTCCTTTTTTGTCAGTGTTTATTTATGATATGTACTTGGCGATGCTTATATTTGTGTACTCCTCTTCCTCTGTACCCTCGCCCGGGTCACCCCTGAAAAAGGGACTGCATGGTCTCAGTGGGCTTACCTGGTTACCAAAATTCAAATAAATAAATAAAATGATTAAAATATGTCATGTGGATGTACTTTTAGCCTCTGTTCAGCATTTTGTATTAAATGACTGCTTGTCATTTTGAGGAAATCCTGATGGCATTCATCTCCTTTTCCAGTGGTTCTCTTTGTCATGTCCCATGCCTCTTCCTTTATCTCTGTTTCCTTTAACCCTCATCATTCCTCATATCTGTTGTGTCCTTCAAACTGATCCTCCTGTGGTGAGTTCTGCAAGTCTCATCCTCCTCTTCTGAAAAAGAGGATGTGTCAGAGTTAATAGTTTTATGTCTGTTTCTTCAATTTCAGTACCATATTCCAGCACTGGTTCTTTTATTTTTTTTTCTTCAAAATAGACCTCAGTTTGTTATTACTGTAACATATGCTTCATTCCCATTTACACTGCCCTTATTTCTTTTGGTGGTGTTAAATGGTGTCTAGTCAGGGAAGATGGTGGTCATGAGTAGGGTGCCCCAGCATTCAGTCCTGGGACCAGTCATTTCCAATATATGTCCATCGGTGACATAGGAGAACGAATACACAGCAAGCTGTGACTCTTTGCAGATGGCACTAAGCTCTGTTACAGGATAGACAGGGAGGAGGAGGAGGTTACAGAACTGAAAATGACCTGCAAAGATTAAAGGAATTCCAATGATTGGCAGTGCAAAAAAAATGTTGTAGGCGCCATATTGGTCCTTTTAAGAACAGATCCAGAAACAAATGATTTGGTACCTTTTATTGGACCAACATGGATGTTACAGAAAAGAACAAAGTGCTTTAGCTTTCGAACCAACCAGGTCCTTCTTCAGAAGCTTTGTGGCAGTTTTTTTTTCAAATATCTCATACTATTAACACCAGATTATATAGAAAAAGCAGAAATAATTCTCATTGGTTTAACATATACATTTAAAACATAATAGAAGATTACGTCAGAGAAGCTAATTAACACCAGTATGCCTTTAACTGAGGAGCCTCAGAAGGGCAAGGGTTATCAAGGATTCTCTACAGCCAGAGAGTTCTTGTCACATAAATTTTAAAATGTCTCAGTATGCCAAGAAAGCATTCTAGTGATAAAAAAAAAAACCTTGGAGTGGCATTCTCTCTAATACATGTAAGATGAGCTTACAACTTACATTCCAATTGTCCTGGTATATTAAACGACAGATAATGAGAAACAAAATCCTGAAATTAGGTATAACTGCAGGTTGAAATCAAATGATTAGCAGTGGAAATTCAATACCAAGAAGTGCAAAGTGATGCACATACAGAACAAGGATCCAGGATGAAATGTTGGATGGCAGGGTTAAGCTACACACTGCTACAGAGTAACAGGATCTGGGATTCATCATAAGGGACTATCTTAAACAATCTAGCCATTGTAAGGAGGTCTACAACAAAGGCCTTCACCAGGATGTTGGAGTTTATAGGGAGGGAGGGTGACAGGAGGAGGAGGAAGGTGATACTGTCTCTCTATAGATTACTGTTAAAGCTGCATCTGAAATACTATGCCGAGTTCTGGATCCCCATCTAAGAAAAGACAGACTAGAGATATGGGACTTGATTTTCAAAGTCCTGAGAATATCAAAAGACCCTGGTGCACCGGTTGTTTGCAACATGGGCCTTGGAACAGTCTCCTGGCTGGTGATTGGGATTTCCAATCCCAAGATCCAAATACCACAAGTTAGACCAGCTTTTCCTTCTTCTAACTTGTGCCATTTTGGGGACCCTTTTTATATGGCTTGCACCAAATCATTGGCACAGGCTGCCTTAAAATGAGGAAACTGAAGCAGCTGCACCCAATGTACTAAAATCGGGTGCAGTTGTGTCAAAGTTTGGCACAGCTGCACACAAAAAATGGGTTTAATGCAGGATTTGATGCAAGCCCTGCATCACCCTTTGAAAATCAAGCCCATGGACTATAGGGTAACCAGAATGATTTAGGGCCAGCAGGGAAGATCCTACAATAATCAGCGTAATGCCCTGAACATGTACTCACTGGAGACCAGAAGAGAGGGGGCAATAAGATAGAAACCTTCAAGTTCCTGAAAGGAATGAGATTGCAAAGAAATATTCAGCACAACTGGTGAATCAAGAACATGGGGACATGAATGAAAGCTGACAGGAGGAGACTTAGGAGGGATATGAGATAGTTTTATTTTACAGAGAGAGTGTTTGACTTATGGAATAGCCTTCCAGGAAAGGTGGTAGGTGCAATGACCATTAATGGTCTCAAACACGGCTGGGACTGAGTTAGTTATTCAGGGGGGAAGCAGTAGAGCAGGGTCGGGAGGGTGAGGACAATAACCCTGACTAGACATAGGTCCCAGGGTAAGACAGTGGTATGTCCATGAATAAGGCTTACCAAAGTGTGACATGAGGGTTTATTTGTAAAATACAAAGTAGATCTAGTTTGATAAGCTTTTCAATACACTGAGACCGAGACTGGAAAAGGGAACATATTGTGAGATGCCTTTCTAACAGAGACCTGAGAAGTACCTTCAACATTGCACATGTAACAGTGGACACCACGACATTGCACATGGATACCATACAACAATTTATTAAAAAAAACTTGACTTGACCTGACTTTGCTTTGCTAAACATTTAAAGACACTGTGACCCAAGCATGAAAATGGAACCATGATGTGGGATAACTCCCTAACAGATCTGAGAAAAGTATCAAAGCTGTGAGTGTAACAATATAGCAATGGGCACAACACAGCTGTTTCAGTTAAAAAACATCACCTGGACCCCTCACTCACCAAAGTCCCACAGCACAGTTAAAAACCATCCCAAAAGAAACTACCATCACCCAGAAAAGCTGAATGATTTTGCTAAACTTTTAGGGGGCATGTAAACAGTTTTTCTTTCTGGGACACCAGAGGTTACACACACCACAAGAAAGTTTGAGTGAACCAGACATTTTGTATGCATTTAAAACCAAGGAGAAAATGCCTTTATTAACAAAAGACAACACCAGAGGAAATTTATTGAAGTGCAACTAGAAGAAAGTCTGCATAGAAACAGTGGAATATACCGTGCTTTTGTTATTTATGTTTTACTGAGAGAAATCTGTGGCCTTTTGGAGATGGTCATTTAAACAACAAATAAAATGGGTGTACCTTGGCTTCTTGAATGATGTAATATATCTGTACTTGTGGCCACCTTTAAAAATCACTGTTTATAACTGGCTATTTTTTTTTAATAAAAGTCATGCACTAAATACTTTACTTGGTGCATTGTAATCCCATTACATGCACTAACCCATGGTGTAAAACAGGGCAGACTTGATGGACTAATGGTCTTTTTCTGCCAGCCTGTTCTAGGGTTCTTCTTTCTAAATCATTTGCTGCAGAGCATTGCTGTAGATCTTCCTCCCTTACCCACTGCTCCTCCACTGTTGCTTTCCATTGCATTTTGGTGTTCTTTATAATGTAGCTAGTTAATTTCTTAGCACTTCTGGAAGGATGTTGTTCTATCCCTTCATGGAATTCTCTCTCTCTGATGCTGGAAGCTTGATTAGGCACACCCCCAAGGTAAACGGTTCACTTCCATGTATGCAGAAAGTGAGGGTTTCTACCAAAACAACCTCATTGCTTTAAGTGCCATGCCTTTGAATTATTATCTCACATTTAGGATGCGACCATTCAGTTTCACAGGTCCTTCCTCTGCTTCTGTGTCTAACAATGGGTTTGATCCCTAGGTAGACCATCACTACAGTGACACCGGTACACCAAACCCCCCACAGCGAAACCCCCTCCATGCCCATATCGGCAGAGATGGGGGTTTTGCATCAAGACACTTTAGGGTGATGGGGGATAAGAAAAAATTACTCACCTTAGTAATTATGTTTCTTCTAATGGAGTCTTGCTGTATTCTGACTATTTCAGTTAGCCCCAGCACTCAAACTGCCCCAGAGAGTAGAGGGTTAATTTCTATGCAGAGCATAGAATGTTGAGCTCGAGCTCAGTTCAAACCTCTGTCTGCTGCACTTTGAAGTGCAACCATCAGATTCTTACGAGCTAATACTATGTGGAAATTGTAAAATGTTTACTAGCCAAATGGCAACCAGATATTTTGGATCCCCAAAAGACTCAAGTCAAGAAATCCAAAATCAAAAACCAGGTAGTGAACAACTTAAGACTGTTAAATTAATAATATAACCCACTTCCCCTCTCTAAAAGGAGGGAGTGCCCAAATGCACACCTGGGGTGCAACACTGCACCTGCCAGCCCTATTCCCAAAAACTGGTTCTGAGAGGGGAGGCAGGGAGGGAGGGAGGTCAGAATACAGCAAGACTCCATTAGAAGAAACATAATTACTAAGGTGAGTAATTTTTTCTTCAAACAACATGAAGTCTTGCTGTAGTCTGACTATTGCAGACTACCAAGCAGTACTTCCATGGAGGAGGGAATCGAACCTACCTTGGGAATAGGCTCTGCAGTACTGCTGTACCAAACCAAGCATCACTCCTAGCCTGGATGTCCATGGAGTAATGCTTGGTAAAGGTATGGACTGTTTTCCAGGTGGCTGCTTTTTCATATCTCTAGCAAAGGAATATCCCTGGCTGCAGCCAGGGAAGCAGCTGTACCTCTAGTCAAATGAGCCCTCAGACCTGAGGGAGGTATTTTGCCTAGTTTCTCATAGCAGAATTTAATACAATAGTTCTCTTAGTGGCAGGTTTTCCCTTCCCCACTTCTCCATAAGTGAGAAACAACTGGAGGGAGTCAAATCTGTGAGCCTTAGTACGCTCAGTGTAGTAACTAAGGGCTCTTTTAACATCCAAACTGTGTAAACGTCTTTCTCCTGAAGAAAAATGATCAGTGAAGAACACAAGGAGAGACATAGATTGGTTCAGATGAAAATCTGAAACCACTTTAGGTAAAAAACTCCCATTAGTTCTAAGGACCACCTTATCTGTATGGAATGAGATAAAATCAGGCTCCACTGACAGAGCTTTCAATTCACTGATATGTCAAGCAGAGGGAATAGCTACCAGGAACACAGTTTTCCAAGTCAAGTACTTAAGCTCTGCTAAAGACAAAGGCTCAAAAGGGGGTTGCATAAGCTGAGCAATGCAAACATTAAGATCCCAAGCAGGGGTAGGATCCCTAGAGAGAGGATTGGTATGAAGCAATCCCATGAAAAATTTACAGAATACAGGGTGAGATGACACTGAGGAAGGCTTTCCCACTGACAGAAAAGAAGAAACAGCTGACAAATGTACTTTGAGAGTATCTGGCCTGAGGTCTAGGCCATTAAGATGAAGCATATAATCCAGAACTGTAGACAATTCAGCAGTGTCTGGGGATATATGCTTCTTGGAACACCAAATGCTGAATCTTTTCCATTTGGAGTTATAAGTTTTTCTGGTGGCAGGCTTTCGAGAGGCTTTAAGAATATCCAGAACCCCCTGGGACAGATGCAAATCTGCATACTCTAACTCTTCAAGAGCCATGCCTTGAGATTGAGAGACCGAAGATTGGGGTACCAAATCCTCCCCTGAGAGGAGGTTAACAGGTTGTCATTCCTGGGAAGAGACAGGGGAAGATGGACTGCTAGAGACAGCAACAGGGGGTACCAAGGCTGACTGGCCCAGTCTGAAGCAATCAGAATCACTTTGCATGGTTGTGACCTTATCTTGACCAGAACCTTGAACAGTAGAGGAAAGGGAGGGAAGACATATAGAAATTTCCCTTCCCAGTTTAAAATCAGAGCATCCAGAGGGACTGAGCCCGAGACTGGGGGTCTGCAACAAAACAAAGGAAGTTGGTGATTGTCTGGGGCTGCAAAGAGATCTATCTCTGGAGTTTCCCTCCTTGAGAAAATCACTTTCAACACCAGAGGGTCCAGGGACCATTTGTGATGGCCCTGGGATATCCTGCTCAATGCATCTGCTAGCACATTGTCCTTCCCTGGAAGATGGACTGCTATCAGATAGGTCTGCAGAGAATAAGCTAGGGACCACAATTTCATGGCTTCCGTGCACAAGGCCATGGACCAAGTGCCTCCCTGCTTGTTCATGTACCACATGGTGGTGGTGGTGTTGTCTGTCCTGACCTGAACCACCTTGTTCTGCACTGACTGAGAGAAAGCTTGCAGGGCCAGAAAGACCACCCTGAGTTCCAAGAGACTGATATGAAGAAGGGATTCCTGAGGGGACCACAGACCCTGGGCTGTGAGAGCCCCCAGATGGGCTCCCCACCCCAATAGAGAAGCATCCGTGGTTAGGACCACAGAGTGAGACTGAGTGATGAATGGGACTCCTTGCCTGAGGTTGCTCTGATCCTGCCACCATTGGAGAGCCTGGATCAGAGTCTGAGTCATTGGAACTAGTTTGGTTGGAGAATCTTTCTTCTGAGCCCAAAAGGCCCTCAGGTGAAACTGAATGTCCTGCTTCTGAAATCTGGCCCCTTGGACCACTGCTGTAGAAACTGCCATGTGGCCCAGAAGCTGAAGGAAGTGCCTTGCTGGCCAAGAGACCAGAAGGTGGAATGAAGAAGCCAGCTCTACAATAGCCCTTGCCCTTTCCAGGGGAAGAAAAGTTCTTGCTTTGACTGTATCCAACTCTGCCCCTATGAAGGTGAGGAGCTGTACAGGCTCAAGAACTGACTTGGGAAGATTGAGAAGGAATCCTAGGGAAGTGAGCACTTGCTGAGTCACTTGCAGGTCTGACTTGACTTGGTCTGGGGATTGACCCACAATGAGCCAGTCATCCAGGTATGGAAATATGGAAATATTTTTCCTTCTTAAAAAGGCCACTACTACTGCTAGGCATTTTGTGAATACCCTTGGAGCTGATGTCAGGCCAAAGGGCATAGCTTTGAACTGATAATGGCCTGAAGGCAATTCGAACTTGAGGTACTTTCTGTGGGAGCCCCTGATGGGAATGTGAAAGTAGACATCTTTTAAGTCCAGGGAGGCTAGCCAGTCCCCTGGCCTTAGAGAGAGAAGAATTATTCCCAGATTCACCATTCTGAATTTTGGTTTTAAAAGATGTTTGTTCAGGTATCTTAAGTCTAGGATGGGTTGCCACTCCCCTGTCTTTTTTGGGGTAAGGAAGTACCTGGAGTACAGATCTTTGCCCCTGTGCAATGCAGGAACTCTCTCTACAGCCTTTAGAGCCAGTAGAGGTGAAACCTCTGCCTCTAGGGCAATGGATTCAGATATGCTTGCAGGTGGAAAACATCTGGCCCTCAGCTTTGGAAATTTCTTGAAGCTGAGAACCAGCCCTTGGATTACCATCTCCAGGACCCACTTGTCTGAGGTAACAGACATCCAGTCCTGGACGAAGTAAGTCAGCCTGCCTCCTACAGGAATGGGGGAGTCAACCTGGGCTGATACATCAGGGTGTCTGCTTGTCAGGAGCCTTAGGTTGAGGGGTGGATGCAGCCCTTCTCATCCCCCTTCTGCCTCTCCCTCTGAAGAACCCCCTCTGAGGAAAGGAAGAAGAGGCCTATGCTTGGTAGAAAGGCCTATGAAAAGGCCTGCCCCTGCCCCTAGCTTGCTGCCTTTGAGGAGTTGCCTGCCTTTCCTTGGCCTGTGCACTCCTATAGGTAGTCCTATACTCATCCATCTTTTTCATGTAATTCTCTGTCTGCTCCCCAAACAGAGAATTACCCACCACAGGGAAATCCATGGCTTTAGCCTGGGTGTCCTGTGAGAGGCTAGTACATCTGAGCCAAGCCATTCTCCGAAGAGCCACAGATGTAGCCATGACTCTACATGACACATCATTGGAGTCCACAGCAGCATGGAAATATACCTTAGATGCCTCAATCCCATCAGCAGCCACCCCCTCCAGCTCCGAGGATAGCTGGGGGGAGGCCTGCTTAGCCAGTGCCAGTACAGTGTCCCACCTGGACTTCTGGTACCTGGCTGCATAGGCCATATAATTAGCCTGTCTGAGTCCCAAGGCAGATGCCATGTACTGTTTCTTTGCCATGGCATCCAGCTTCCTAGAGTCTTTATCTGGGGGGTGTGAAGCCAAGAGTATATTAGCCTTATCACAGGCTGCAGCCTGCACAACCCCAACATGGCTGCATTGTTGATACAAGTACTCTGTACCTGAACCTGATAAGGTGTACCTTTTGTCCATCCTTCTGTCAACAGGAGGTACAGAATTTTGAGTTTTTTAAATCTTTTGTGTCTGTTTCCCAAAATACTTATGAAGGGGAATAGACAGTCTCTTGGACTCTGGGATGTCCATCATCTCCACATAATCAGGTTCCTCTTGTTCCTCTACAGCTTCTTTCACAGGGAGCTGGAGGGTTTCTGTCACTTTCCTGTAAAACATGTAGTGGGAAGGGAACTCAGAAAGCCTAGGAGGGGAAACACCAGAAGGCCTGTCTGGGGAGACGTTCGGTTCAATTTGCTCATCCCAACCTTCCACACCATCGTCATTGTCATCATCATAATCTTCATCCCCCTCCAAATCCGGTTCATAGAAATCTTCAGGGGCATAATCTTGAACTGGAGGAACTGACCGAACCAAGCACCTGCCAGAAGGTGCCGGATCAGACGGAACCGGGCCAAGCGATTCTACAATCCTTATCACTTTGGCAATCTCTTCGGTGGTCGGAAATGGGTCTCTGGATCCGAACTGGATGATTTTTATTTTCTTTTTCCTTTTGTAGGAACCGATCCCTCAGGATCAGCTCTCCTCTTGCCCAAAGAAGTATCGCCCTGGTCAGAGGGCACTCCCTCAGGTTCGGTAGGAACAGAACCGGGCTGGCCATCCAGGTCAGCAGACTTCTCGGCCTCCTTATCCCTAAGCCTACCTAATTTTTTTTCCAAGGGTAGACTTAGGGACATTTTTACAGATTTGGCAGTCTGAATCAAGGTGGTCAAACCCCAGACAATAAACACAGATGGTGTGGGGATCAGCCTTAGCAAAGACCTCCCCATACACACTGCAGTGTTGAAACCCAGTGGGCCCGGGTTTTCTTTTGGGTTTCTTAGACATAGCCATCCTAACCACAGACTTACCCTTTTATGGCAAACAACCAGGCAAGACATCCTTATCAGTTTCTAACCATGTCACGGGTATTGTAAAAAAAACACAAGAAAATGCATTTTTTTTTTAAACCGATAAGGACCGGTAACCACACTCTAAGTTTAGAAACAAAGACAGAATATATAATTCACGAAACATCCAGTTCAGCTGAACAGGTTGAAAAATCAATTTTTACAATTTCCACTAGTTTACTATGTCTAGTTCATTACCTAGTACTTACTGTAAAACAGAAATCTGAACCAAATCTTGCAAAAAATAATCAGTAAAACCGAGGACTTTAACCGACTTTCGAACCGTGAGCAAAGGAGAAATCTCCAGAGCAATCGTTCAGTTAGGAAGAGTAAAGAATCTGATGGTTGCACTTCAAAGTGCAGCAAACAGAGGTCTGAACTGAGCTCGAGTTCGATGTTTTATGCTCTGCATAGAAATTAACCTTCTACTCTACAGGGCAGTTTGAGTGCTGGGGCTAACTGCAATAGTCAGAATACAGCAAGACTTCATGTTGTTTGAAATATCTAACTCCACTGTCTGTGTGACGTGGAGTTAGATATCTATAGTAGGGGGTTGTGGGGGGCACAGCACCCCGCATTGTGTGTCACGGTGCTGCTGGTTGGTTGGGGTCACGGTCAGGGTGTCAATGGGTTCCCGGCACTGTAGTGGATGTCGCAGTCGGGGTTATCACGCAGGTGTCATGGATCCGATCCACTATAGGTGCTGAGAGATATTTCAGTTAGGTTGACTGTATCCTGCTTGGATTATTTATTTATTTCAAAAGTTTCACCAGGAAAGGCATACTGAGCTGGTAACAGCTTGTTTCCAGATGTGTCCTCAGGGAGGGAAAGAAGAGGAGAAGAGAATACAAACATGTAAAATGCATTAACTAGTGCAATAAAATTGGAAAAAAATCAAAGTACACTATCTATGCACACTTAGGAATAAATTGTCTAACAGTAAACTACCAAAAAAGAAATTGCAGAATGGACAATAGAACACTATTAAACAGTAACAAAAAGAACAGGGAGAAATAACTGAAACTAGGACAGGGCAGTTGCTAGTGACAGTATTGGTGTCAGTGATTATTCAATGATGTTTTCCTATGAGTACCACTGCTCATACTGTTTCTGTTTTCTCCCTTTTCTTTTATAAGCACACCCCTCCTCCTTCTGGAACATAATCCATTCCATTGTAGACCCACCCCCTCAGTCATGTACCCTTACTCTTAATCACAATGGCATTGAAACTATGGACCCCACCCAAATGGCAGATATCCTCAACACCTTCTTCACTACTTGTGCTTCCCCTGACCCAAACACACCACCCCATCTGCTGCTATACCCCCTCAGCATGTATCAAACAAAAAATTTCTTCTAGCATCTACCTCCACGACTGAAGTACTGCTTGCCCTCCTATTCCTCAATACATCTAAATCCAGCCTTGACGGCTTACATCCTAGTCTCCTGCGCCTTTCAGCCCCCGTCATCTCTTTCCCACTCACCTTCTTTTTTAACATGTCCTTCTCCTCAGGCTCAGTTCCAAAAGTCTGGAAATCGGCGTGTGTTATCCCCCTCCACAAAGGCAGTGATCCCACCTCACCTGGAAACTACTGCCATATCTTCCTCCTCCTCACTTTGTCCAAAATACAGTAATGCCTAGTACAGTGCAGACTGTCTGAGTTCCTCACCTCCACCAACTTCCTATTCCCTACAAGTCTGCCTTCAGAAAAAAAACACCCCACTGTATCCTCCCTTCTCTGAGTCACTGGGGACATTCAAGCAGCTGCTGATAAAGGCCACCTCATTACTGCAGTCTTCATTGACCTAGCTAAAGCTTTCAACTCGGTATCCCACCTTCTTCTTCTAAACACACTCGAGGGTGCGGGGCTCACCCCTCCTGCTTTACAGTGGTTCAACTCATATCTAACAGACAAGCATCAATCAGTTAAGATTGCCAACTCCTCCCCCCCCACCCTTACAGTGGTTCAACTCATATCTAACAGACAAGCGTCAATCAGTTAAGATCATCAACTCCTCTTCCCCCACCCTCCCTATCCTTGCAGGCATCCCTCTGGGCTCCATACTTGGCCCCATCCTGTTTTCAGTTTTCATAGATAACCTTCCATCTGCCTGTTCCACCTCCTCATCCATATGTATGTGGATAATACTATATTGTTCACCTCCATCCTGGACCCAGCCACTATCCAATCTGCTCTGCAATACGATTTCCACTCAGTTCAGTCCTGGTTCAGATTGAAGCAACTCAAACTAAACACCACAAAAATGGTCTCTATGACTATTGGTACCTCTCAAAGGCTAGCCAAATCTCTCAACACCCCTTCCATCACCTCTCTCGATGGCATCCCGCTAAAGGTAGTCACTCACTACAAGAGCTTTGGCGTCTGGCTGGACCCACAATTAAATTTCTCAACCCATATTGACTATATAGCTACCAAACTTCACCCAAAACTTGGAATCCTCTATTGAACTCGTGAATCCCTCCTCCCCCTGTCCACTGGAAACTCCTGATAAAAATTATCATGCCAGTCTTTGACTATGCTGACATTGTATACTGCTCTTCCCACTCCACCTCACTCTCTCGACTTGACTCCCTCATCTATGACTTCTATAATTTTGCCTGCAACTCTCCCTACAGGACAGACAACTGTTCTTTACTCTCCTGTCTGGACCTCCCTCCCCTCTCCCATAGGCATCTAATCCACTCTCTATCCTTCATCTCCAAATACTGGTTCAACCTGCTCCCTTCTTAGATATCCACCCTCCTCCCTTCTGCCCCACCCCGACTTACTCCCTGCACTCTAGGGACTCCCAATCTTTCTCACTCCCAACCCCATCTTCCAACATGGGAAAATCTGCCTTCTCCTACCATCTCCCCTCTCTATGGAATTCTAAAACTCCTCTCCTATGCAACTCTCCCTCTCACTCCTTTGTCAAATCTCTGCTGTGCCTACTTCCCTTCCCTAGTTGTTCCCATAATGACACATAGCTCTTGTACTATTTGTACCTTGCAGTTCCTATGATTGTGCTAGGATATTCCTCAACTACCCTGTTCATTAGCTATTTGCATTAGCCTGTCTGCTGTATAAGCTATTCATGGTGGGCCCTACACATGAATGGGTGGGAACTATGCATCAGAGGCACATATTCCACCCGCATAGATCTGCACTTGTGGACAGGTGCACATCCAGGGGATGCACCAAGGAAGTGCACCTGTTCATGGCCACACACCCCCAGCATGCAGGACTCTGCAGGGTGGCCAGGGGCGGAGTTGCGGTCCCAGGCGGGCATCCAATCGGATGCCCACCATGGGCTGAAAGTGAATCCCTTGCACTGAGAGACACTGGTCCAGGTGCATGAATTCCCTCTGCAGGCACCTGGAATCGCACACACATGCCCCCATGATGGGCTGGTGGTTGGCTGCCTCCCCACACTGCAGGGCCACCACTGGGGGCAGCAGTCAAAACCCCTTGCCTATGCCCCTGCCCGCAGTGGGCCAACCCCAACCCGCTCTGCAGTACCATTGCTGCTGGCGACTACACTCACCTGTGGGCTGCACCCAGCAGGCTGGCTGGACAATGATCCCCCATGGCACCATCACCCCCCCATCCCCATACCTTTGTGGTGGTGCCACCCCTGAGATGACCAGCGGCACAGCCCTCCTCTCAACACCATGGCCGCCGGCCATGTGACATACGTGGATGCACATCTGCTGTGGGCCCCTGCATATGTCAGATGGCCAGCAGCCATGACAGTGAGAGGAGATCTGTGTCACTGGCTGTCTTGGAGGCAGCACCACTGCAAAGATATAGGAGACAGGGGTGATGGTGCGGGGGACCAATAGACACCAATGCATGGCAGGAGTGCCAGATTCAGGGGAATGCACTGTGCTGTGTGGCAGGGGGTTTATGCACATGTAGGGGTTGGGGCACAGATGGGTTTGTGTGTGTGTGTTGGGGTCCTCAGTCATGGGGTCCAGTGTACTGGTGGGTGGTTGGGGGTGTTGCATGAGTGGCACCAGGTATAGGGCTGTCATGTGGGGTGGGGGGATATAGGGGCCACAGCTTTCCTGGCACTCACCTGTGTGGGTACCCCAGCCCTCCTCATCAGCTAGTGGACTGTGGCAGCAGGGGGGCCCATTTCCAGTCCCCCAGCAATGGACGTTGCAGTACCTATGGGCGTGTATCAGGCTTATGGCAGGGTTCTCCCTTGCATAGCCTGTGCATCCACCTGCACCCCTGCAGCCAGCACTACACACCTTGGTGCATGGCACATAGTGCGGGCACACCCCTTGCCCTCCCCAGCATGTTGCTCTTCGCACCACCGGGGGATCGAGTGCACATATGCTGCATGTTCCCCTTAGTGCATCCCACATGGTGGGCTCATAGGTTGTGGAGTGGTTGTGTGCCCCAGTTACACTCACATAGCCACTTCGTCCCATTAGTGAATAGGGTCCGATATGTTTTGTTATGTTTTCTATTGTGTAATACTGCATTTTTACACTTTATCCCGTGCTTCCCGTCCCCTGTGTCACACCTGGAAATGAATCTTGACTCAGTGTGCCTTTCCCGGTCACCAAATGTTTAAAGGAGAAGTCCACCCAGAATGTGCAAAAACATATGTTATGTAGAGTGTTTTGATATGCATGTTAAGTCCTCGTGTGTCCTTCCCTCTGTCTGCTATTAGGAGTTTTTCCTAAATTAGCCTGCTAGCTGTATATTAGTTTTACGACCCCTGGGGATCTCCGTCACAAATAGGTTTATTGGCTTTCTTTCTTTCTCCTACGATGCACCCTGGTTCATGTGACAGTGATGTAGCTATGCCCCTAGATTTAGCAGGGTCTGTCACAGCTCAGCCACAAAGATAATACTTCTTTCAGAGAAGAAGTCACATTGCTACATTTTGGGTGAGTGTAATCATTATAATTTTTTTATATTAGTACCTTGTCATGCTATGTTACAACCTATAGGATGATGTTCAATTTTTGTTACCTAGTACTGGTGCAAAAACTGAAAGTGACTGAGAGGAATAGAGTAAACGTTGACATGATTCACACACTCACACACACACACACACACACACACACACACACACACACACACACACACACACAGCAGAGCATAGCAGGACAAGGTACTGATATCAAAAAATAATAATGATTACACTCACCCAAAATCTAGCAGTTTGTCTTCTCTGGAAGAAGTATTTTCTCTGTGGCTGAGCTGTGACAGACTCTGTAACAAGACACTGGCTTATTGCAGGGGCAATTAGACATCACACCAAAGGGCACTCTAGAAAGACTAGAGGCCATAAAAGAAACCAGAATGGCAACCTCCAAGGGCAATAAAACAGTTAGGGAAAGTTAGAAAAAACATCTCTCACAGTCAGAGGAAAAGAAAATGCTGGGAAATGGTTAGAACACAGAAAAAAAGACTACCACATATCTTTTTCTGAGTTTAACATGGAGTTTTCCTTTAAATAAAAAAAAAAAAAGCTGTGCAGTTTTCTTAGTTCAAGATGATATAAGCAGAGGTAAGACACTTCCAGGGATGCTGGTGCCAAAGCCTAGAACCACAGCAAATAAGGGGTAAAATGTCAAGTACTTGGCACCAAACCACATCAGTTGCATTTAAAAAAACAGAGATATACTCAAAGACTTAGACTGTCCATACAAATGGTTTCATTTTGTGCAATCAACTTATATGGATAAGTGCTCACAACAGTATGTTCAAAACCGGGACATAATTTATCTGTCACCTGATGTGTTTTAGGCCTCCCGATTGCCACTTTCTCAAAGGAATTGACCCCAAGTATCCCTTTGCTATTTATACTTCACAATCATAAAAATGCAGTTACATTGATATGCTTAGGATCCAGCAGTGATCATCCTATTAAAGTGCTCCCAAACTGTGCAAAAGTACAACAGGAGTAACAAAACATTAAAAACAATTAAAAGCAACAATAATTCAATTTTATAAGAGCTGGGATTAGTTCATTTGGCTGTTAATATAGTTTTCACCTGTGATCCTCCAGTGTGAAGATTTAAAAGACATATAGCATCATATTAGTAATGGGCCCACACATTAAATATCCTATTTTCTATTCTACTACATAGACCCTCTCTAACTGCAAGCTTGACTATCTGAAGAAATGGGGCCATGTCTGCGACATGCCCAGTTAGTGTTTCTCAGCTACAGGTGGGCCAGTTTATGAATAAATAAAATAATTATTCAGGGAATTGGCACCACCATACTCGATGCTAAAATCACCTGGAATGACTTGCTACCAAAAGAGAGGGCTAGTGAGCAGTTGTACTGTAATACCATGGCTGCAATGGTATAGATCCCTACGAGATATATACCATTGTATTACAGCTGTTCTATGGTTGGCACCCCACTGAGTTTTTCCCTCAAAGTGGTCAAAATACTGATGTTCAGCTTCTCTGCTTTTTGTCATTAACAGTGGACCACTAACAAGAACTCTGTTTAATGTTTTGATAAGCAGCACTAAAACCCCAGTCAGAAAGCCAAGCCTGGCTGCTGCTGACACTGCTCAAAAAATACTGATCAAAATTAAAGCCTTTGGAGCAGAAAAAGAACCTTTTGGGCAAGTTTAATGTCCCTGAAGTACAGCAGAGCTTTTTGACAGAAACGGCTGTTTCTTGTCCTCTAAAAACCCAGACTAAAGAGGTCACTTGGTGTACTTGTATGTCTCCACCAATGACCTCTAATTGGTCAACAAAGCACTGCAAAACTTAAAAATCCAATCAAATAGTCTTTTCCAAATAGCAGCCAGACAGTGGACTATTTGGGAAGAACATCTGAGCATTTGAGAAGCCTGCTATTTGTGATATTGAGGAAATACTTTTTGGCCCACGTACAGCTCTATTATTTATTATCATCTTTATATGACAGACAGTGTGTTTATTATGAA
Source organism: Neoceratodus forsteri (assembly GCA_016271365.2). Lineage (NCBI taxonomy): Eukaryota > Metazoa > Chordata > Ceratodontiformes > Ceratodontidae > Neoceratodus > Neoceratodus forsteri. The sequence continues at coordinate 695,149,689 of CM057451.1, read as the reverse complement.
CAATATGACACCAGCTGTCATTTTGCATTTAATTCTATGTTTATTGATCAATATAATGTCTTTGTGATATAAAAGAAATTACACAAATTTAAACAAAAGCATTAACATTTCAACATTTTACATAATAATGCACTCCAGCAGTTACATGTTGAAAAGATATCCAAAGAAATTCTAATACATCATTTAGTATTGTGACCCATAAATGTGATGATTCATATACACAGTTTATGTAAAGTCTTGAACAGCTGAATACAAGGAATAGGAGGAAAAACTTTCTTTCCTTGTTAAATTTCTTTAAGAATTTAAACAAGATGAGATCATAACTATAATGGTAAAAACAAACAAACAAAAAAAAAAAACATTTTGTCATCCGTGTTGTATTGCAAGTTATTGGTTAATCTTTAGATAATTCCAAACTATATTAGACTGGAATGTAAATAAGACATTCTTGGGTTCAGGTCTGGTTACCTACAGTACATTCCCTAATCAGTTTATTGAAAATTGCAGTCCCATATTCCTAAAATGAAGAGAAATCTTAATTGGCTATAAAAAGAGAAACCAGTAACTTCCACCCTTATAAAATAAGACAGCTCACATATAACGCACAAGATCTCAGCACATATATTACACACACACACATATGCATGCACGCGCGCACACACACACACACACACACACACACACAGCAAAGTCTGAATAATCCCTGGTAGTTGGGGTGTCAAGAACGTTCAGAGCAGTTTTACATAAGACAGGAAAGCTAACAGATTTTCTACGTTTATCATTTCCGCAAGAAAACAACGCTTACAGTATATCATGATTTGAAGTACAATTCACCCTAAAATAATGTTCCAGATGTAATTTTCTTTCTTTGTTAAAAGTTGGACATACAAAAATAATATGTTCAAGATCACCCCAGCACATTTACAAAACTGAGAAATAATTCCTTTTTGTCCTTGCTTGTAAAAGAGTTGATTAGAGTTAAAAATTTCTAAATGAAACCATGTGATAAGATTCCTTTTATCGCTATTCAATATTTTAATCCAATAAGGTTCCAGCTGGAAAACCCTTTCGAGATGTTTATATGTAATATGGATTATAGACGTATGGATTTTTTCCATGTCTTGCTGCACTGCTGTATCCCTACACCTACCTCTAATATGATCTACTAAAATTAGCCATGGAGTTATGTGACTCTCACACAAAATGAATCAGAGACCCACTCGATATAGTCTATACTTCATAAATACCATATATGGGGAAAGAACCCTTAGTGAAATTTGTTCCTCAAAACATTGATTATGTAAACAGTTTCCAGGCATTACTTGTAAGTCCATTATGTATAATGGGCTCTATACACTATGCCAACATGCTGCGTAAACCAGGTATGTTGGCATAGCTATTTTTGAATGCCACAGAACGGGGTCCTGTGGACCCCATGCGGCATTCACTGGGGGGTGTTCAGGACAGGTATGCACCTGATCCCCCAGCCGCCATTCACAAAGGTGTAGTGTGTTGGGCATGTGGACACATGTTACGCTAGGTAATCCTCTGTCGTAAGTGATGTGCACCCACCCAGGATGCTGTGGTGGGGATATCAGAGCACAGCAGGCCTTCTGAACAAGCCACCCCAGCCCATGGGGACCTCAAGGTGGGCTGGGGTGGCTGACCGGGCACCCACTGCCCATGTGCCACCAGCACATAGTGCACCATCTGCCCTCATCTGCACCCTGCAGAAGAAAGGGATCCAGTAATGGACCAGGACTGGGCATCCCATTGGATGCATGCCCTGTCTGCAGAACAGTCCTCTGTGCACCTGTGCACCTGGGGGCAGAGTCACGTGTGGGAGCTGCACGGTGGCTGGTGCCAGTAAATATGGCCACCACGCATCTATCCTCAAGTGAGGAGCTGCATGGGTTGGGTACGTGCCTTTGGTGCATACCCTATGCCCCAATTGTGCACTGAGACCATTATTTTTATTTTACATAAAACAGAAGATTCAATAGAATATTGCTCTAATTTAGATGTGAGAATATAAGCATTCCATTCAGGACTTTCACTAATTAACAATATAATTAATTCAATATTATTTCAAGAGATGAATAATCTGTAAGGCCCCGTATTTCTGCTGCATACAGTACTGCATTTGTGAGTTTAGCATTTATGACAAAGAACCCTTAACTGAATAGTCATCATAATTCTGCATAACGTGTTTGACTCCATTAACTGAGATCTATCATTTTTGTTTAAGGTATTTTATATGGCAATTCTATACCATATCCATGGCAAATTGTACACCTAAGTAGTCATAATAAGACACTGTTTCAATAGGTGAACAATTCAGCTTAAAATTAGATTTCTGAAACAAAGTTGTACCAAAACCCCCAATCTGTGTCTTTGTTCTAGTCATCTGCCAACATTTACTGATACACACTTACTGTATGTCCTGTTTTCTCTGTAAATCTAATAAAGGTGTTGAAAATAAAATTATATCATAAGCACATGCCAAGAAAGAAATAGATCTATTAAAAACTTCTAATGAATGAAAATCCTGGTTATACAAGTTCTCCATTATACTATGTATATGGAAATTAAAAAGAAGTGGTGCCAGAATTCTCTGACTCCTAAGTTTGTGTTAATTAATGCCATAAGATTACCCTGAAGATTACACTGAACTTTAGACCATGGCCCAGATATTCAAAAGGGTTGCGCATGGCGCAATGGTGTTGTGCCATACACAACCCACTGATGCGCTTGATTGCAATATTTAAAGGAAAATGCACCTCACAAATCCCGATGCGCTGGGGCACATCAGTAATGTATGCAAGCACAGGAGGGGGGGCATGCCCATGCATAAACTGCACAGCCCGATATTCGGCCCGGGCCATGCAGAGTTATGCAGGCACAACCCCTACCTGCACCTGCACAAAGTTAAGCCAAAAAAAAAAGGAACAAGTCGAGGGCCACCCACAGGTGAGCTGTCACATTGCAGGGCGCAACACAGCAGCTGCCACCTGTGGGTGGCCATCGGCTGTTCCTGCCACATCTGGTGGCGCCTCCCCATGCCCTGATCGTGGGCATAACTGTCCCCCCCAACCCCGATTAGCCTGATCGCTGGCATAACAGTAACCCCCAGTAGCCCAATCATGGGCATAAGTGTAACCAACCCCACTAGCCCGATCGTGGGCATCAGACCCCAAAGTCCAATAGTCCAATATCCTTGGTGGTCCAGTAGACATGAAGTAGCCAATCGTGGGTGGCATTCTCACCCCAGTCCAACATCCCTGGTGATCTAGTGGACCCCACCCCACCCGCCTGCCGCCCCGCCCGCCCGCCCACTGACAGCTCGGTATGGCTGCACACCATTGGTTCAGAGCATGAGCCATGTCTGTATTTATTAATATTGTTGAAGTGTATATAATTTATTGTTATCCATTTTAATTGTGTGATGAAAGTGACTGGTTTATATCTGTTGTAATGACAATAATAATTTGTCAACAATAAAATTGAAATTAAAATGTCAGGAAACAACAAATACAGGAAGAGGAGGGCCTAGAAAAAGATATTAAAGAACTAGAGAAACAGAATATGGTTCAGGGCACCCCAGACAGTATCAGTACCCTAGTGCATGTGAAGAGGAAGCTCAATTAAGTGTCACCTCGTCGGGTGGAAAGAGACCTCCTAATTTCCCAGTCTCACTCTTATTTTGAGGGAGACAAATCAGGAAAATGTCTAGCCTGGCAAATTAAGAAAAAAAGAGTAGAAAGGACCATCTTATAAATAGAAAAAGATGATGAAACTACTACAACTAATCAACAAGAAATTAGTACAATTAGTGCTTGTCTGTGTCTGTAGGTTAGTTTTTGTTCATTTACATGTTTTTCTGCTGGGAATACCTGTGCCATTCTTGCACACAACATTGGTGAAAGTCTCCTGGACTGAATTTCTGCAAATCGCCATCATCAGGTATCAGCTTTTTAATTTTAAATCAACTTTCTTGAAGCCTCCCAAGGAAGCATATGCCTTACAACTAGTCTTACAAACATATGGTGATGCTGGGTCCTGCAACTGAATCAACATTTTCAACATTCTCATCTGACCACTCTTAAAGCAACTGCACTTGTGGACTTTAAAGAACAAAGGAATTTTAACACATTTTGTGACTGAATCAACATTTTGTCTGACCTTTTCAAAGGTATTGTACTTGTCTCTGAGGACTTTGAAGATCAAAGAAACATACAGACAAAAGGATTTCACACATTGCATATGCCTACTGTCTGACCTACTCCCAAGGTATTGTACTTATCTCTGAGGACTTTTGAAGAACAAAGGAAACATATAGACAAAAGGATTTTACACATTGCATATGCCCAGGCCACAGTTTATCACCTTTCAGGAACTTTAACATATTATGTGATCCTGGATCTCAACAGTACTATAGTACTTCTCTTAAACCCTCTGGCACCAAACCCTCCCAGTCTTTTTTTTCATTTTCTCTGTACTTCGCCATAGTGCTTAGCTATCCACCTTAGCCCCTAAATCCATACCCCCACCACCTCTATTGCTGCTTCACCCCCCGACCTGCTCATAGCCAACTAGCTTCTCGGCTCTCTCCTGCCTCACTAAAAAATGCTTTGGCTTAGTCCCACCACCTGTTCCTGCTCACCTCACCCTCCTTTTCCCTTTGTGCCAACTCCCCCTCCGCCTACCCTACCCCTCCACCTACTCTCACCTTTCTATACTACTACCGAAACATTGTACCATGGCTTTTACTCTGAAGTCTTAAACAAACATCACCCACTTAATACCTGGGTGCAAAGAGCCATATTCCTAATTGGAAACTGCCACATCATTATAACTCACTAAGATCACCCTCTACTGGGACTCAGAGGACAATCCAAGCATCTTAAAAGTACAAGCAGAACTAACTCCAACCTATTATGAACTCACGGATCAGCATCGCTGAAACTCCTGCTCCTCCTACTTTTAATATCTGGTGGATACACCCAAACCCTGGTCCTGTTGCACTGAAGCCGACAAAACAGGGAAAGTTGGTAGTGGTCTCCATTATCACTCTAAATATCTGCAGCCTCCTTCCCAAATTGGCATCTCTTCAAACTCTCACTGGACAAAACCCTGATATACTAGCCATTGTGGAAACCTGGCTATCTCCCAGCACCGGATCATGCGGTCTCGCTTGAAGGCTACAATCTTTTCAGACCTCGACCGGCAAGCAAGAAAGGTGGGGCTGTGCTATCTACATAAAGGACAACCTCTCCTGTCAACGCTGCAGCTTCACCCCACAAATACGCTGGATGCAACTCCTCCCTATCAAACTGCTTCTTGGTGCACAAAACAAAGTTCTCACAGTGGCCGAGTCTATATCCCTCCAAAAGACCACCGTGCCAGTATTAAGTCTGTACTTGATTTTGTTAGTCTGCAGCCCTCTGAAAATGAGCTCCTCCTCCTCGGGATTTCAACATAAACTGGCTCGCCTCTGACACTGGCTCTTACAAAGATGACATCCTAGCAGCAAACCTGACTCAGATGGTAACCTCCCCACCGGAAAAATTACAAAACTGGTACAAGCACCCTTATTGACTAGGTTCTCACAAATCACCCTGACCGGATAAAAACATTAAAGTCCTCCTGACTCCCTCAGTGACCACTCCCCAGTGTCCTGTACCTGGTCTAATAAATTTCTCAAGCCACCCCCCAAAGTTATAACAAGCAGAGTATTGCCTTATGGGAATCTTATCAAGTTGAAAACCCATCTCCTACAACAGGACTGGACGCCAATCCTTGAATCAACTGATATTAATACCGTACTAGAATACTTCATTAAATCTTTCAACTCTGCATGCGACTTATACGCCCCAGTAAAAAAACGTAAAATCAAAGTGCTATCAAATCCATGGATTACTGCCAAACTACTTGCCGAGCTCAAGGTTCGGGACCACCTCTGGGCAGTTGCCAGAGACACAGGCTCACCTCATGATACCCTAAAATACAAGCAGGCATGACATAGATGTACCTCACAAATTAGGCAAATGAAGAGCGCCTATTTCAAAAATGCCCTTGAATCCACCTGGGGTGATGGAAGAGCTTTTTGGGACAACATGCGAAACATAATGCGTAAACAATCAAAATCGTCACCTACCATTATGAAAGTTGATGGATCCACCACTCTTGACCCAAAGTCTATTGCAGATGTGCTTAATAAGACATTCACAAACCTTAGTGGGGTCCTCCCCCAAGATTTCTTCTCGGACTTACCTGTGCCTAGCCTAGTATCACAAAACACCCTCGTGACAAACATAATTTACTTCAAGAAAATCAAAGTCACTGAAGCACACAAGTACATAAGAAAGGCCTGCTCCAAATCCAGAACAAGTAGTGACACGCTAGATCTAAAAATCCTGTCTCTCACCCTGGATGAAGTAATTCACCCCTTGCAAAAATTCTTAATCTGTCACTTTGCCAAAGTCAATTTCCCAACAAATGGAAATCTGCCATAGTTACGCCAGTGCACAAAGGGGACAAAACCTCAACAGGAAACTATCGACTAATATCAATACTCCCTCCCCTCTCCAAAGCACTTGAACGAATAGTGGCAGACCAACTCTCTGATTACCTGGACAAATACAATCTACTCTGTAATCAACAGCACGGCTTTAGGAAAAGACATAGTACAACAACAGCCTTACTTGATTTCTCTGGAGAAGTCCACTCAGCCCTGGACAAAGGGTGCCAAACAGGTGCAGTCTTTATCGATCTTACAAAGCTTTACACAGTCCATCATGGCATACTTACCTCCCTACTTTCTAGCCTAGGCCTGGCCAAGGTCCTTGTGCTTGGGTAAAGTTACCTGTCCAATCAGTCACAGGCTGTAAAATCTCTAATGAACTCTCCGACTTCAAACCAGTTCTCTGGGTGTACCACAGGATCAATTATTGGACCGCTCCTCTTTAGCCTGTTCCTTAACTCCCTCCCAGATATCTGCCAGGAGAAAATAATCTTATCGCTGATGATGCTGTAATTCTCTCCCACAAGGATCCAAACTCCCTATGAAAAGCCTGCAACTTGCTTTCTCTAGTGTTGAAAGGTGGTTCCTGGATAGTAAACTTGTGCTAAAACCACAATAAAACAAAAGCCATGCTCTTCTCCAATCACCAAAACAAAAATAGGCATACTCCACTCACCATACAATCCTCTGTGGGAATTACACTGGACCAAGTAAATACTTTCAAATACCTTGGCATCACTTTTGACCAAGGGCTCACCTTTGCAACCCACATTGACAACACTGAGAAAACAGTGAACCAACACCTTGGAATACTATTCCATAACCGTCAATTTCTAAATCAAGCGGCATTGAGAATAGCTATACAGAGTTCCATAATCTCAATCATTGACTATGGCCTTATTATTTATGGCTCAGCTACCTCCACTGCTCTAAGGCATATCTCAATCACTCTAAATAAGGCCTGCTGGCTCCTCACGGGGGCTCAAAGACTGACTCACATGTGTGATCTGTACTTGAATCAGGCTGGTTGAACCTATCAAATCATCTTATTTATCTCACCTGCACAATGGCAAATAAATCTATCTTGGGACTGACTCCATTATGTATTCAAAACCTACTCCGACTGAATCCTGGCTCACGACCCTCCACCAGATCTGAACGCCAACCTTTCCTGGTTCCGAGATGACGGACTGCACAGGGACAAAGATCTTTCACATACAGGGCCCCGACATGGTTCAATGCACTTAGTCCACCTACTCTATCCTCAACCTCGCTTGAAGCTTTCAAATCCATGCTCTATGCCCACCTCACCACCACTAGCAACTGTGATTGTGCTAGATAAAGACTACTACTCCTCATGTCCATCCTCACATCTGAGGCCTCTTCCTCCCTGACTAATGAACCCTCTGGTACCTCTACTACTTCCTGTCTCCCACCCAAACTCACTCCCCCCTTTTTCCTGTCCCTCTCACTTACTCTCCCGCTACCACCTTTCCTCCTCTCTGGCCTCCTTTTGGCGACTAATGATCACCCTCTCCCTGGAAGTTTCCTTAACCTCAAATTATCTACCTTTGAACCTGTTATAGCTTGTTTTTCTATGAAACTTAAAAACGTTACTGCCTTTAACTGTTAATAGCAAATTTATGATGTAACTTTCCTGTCTGGTTTTACCTGTAATGTGTATCGTGCTTTGTTAAATGTTCTTTGTGATGTGGAACCTTTGTAAAAGAGCCCTGGCTCAAAGGTATTAATTCCTAGACTAATAAACTAAACTAAACAATATTTTGTGCATTTTATCAAGACCTTTATACTTCCCAGGCCCCAAAGGATCTCTCTCCAGAGGTTTTTGTGGGCCCAGTAAACCTCCCGGTGTTGTCTCCAGGACGAATAAAGGAGTTGGATTCCCCTGTTTCTCCTGAGAAGCTGAGGAGGGCAGTATGGTCCACTAAACAGGGTAAAGCTCCTGGGCCTAATGGAATCCCGTCTGAATTTTATAAGGTTATTTGGGATACGCTAGGTTCCTTGATGCACAAGATGGTGAGTGCAGCTTTTGAGGCAGGTGCCCTCTCCCATTCCTCACTTATGGCTACCATCACTGTGCTGCCTAAGCCTGTCAAAGACCCCTGGAAGTACAGCTCCTATAGGCCAATCTCCCTGCTTAATGCAGACTCCAAAATTATGGCTAAGGTGTTGGCTGGGTGGCTGGAGTGGGTTCTCTGGGCTGGTTCACCCAGATCGGGGGGGGGGGTTCATTGGGGGAAGTCAGGCCAAGCACAACCTGAGATGCAGTATTAACATTATTTGCTATTGATGGGGGAAGGGAGGAAGTGGTTGTCATGACCTCCTTGCACTCAATGCGGAGAAGGCTTTTGACCACGTTGAGTGGCCCTTTATGGTTGTGGTCCTCCACAAATTCCATTTTGTCCACAATATTAGATCCTGCATTAGCTCGTAATACACCACCCCCATTTCACACATTTTGACAAATTACACCATGTCTACCCCCTTCTTTCTCACCTGAGATACTAGGCACGGGTGTCCTCATCCACCCTCCTGTATATCCTCACTATTGAGGCTCTAGCCTGACGGGATTCACCCTATAATCCTAAAAGAGCTAAGGGAGGACCTAGTGACACCACTAACCACACTTTTTAACAAATCATGGGAAGATGGGGTGGTACCTGAGGACTGGAGTAGGGCAGATGTGATTCCCCTTCACAAAAGTGGGAGCAAGGCAGAAGCAGGAAACTACAGATCTGTTAGTTTGACCTCAGTGGTGGGGAAAATGATGGAATCACTTCTGAAAGAAAGAATTGTTGAGTACCTAGAGGCCAGCGGGGCACTGGACCCAAAGCAGCATGGATTCACAGCAGGAAGGTCATGTCAGACAAATCTAATCAATTTCTTTGACTGGTTGACCAAAGTAATAGACCAGGAGGGGCTGTGGTATGGCCTACCTAGACTTTAGCAAGGCATTTGACACAGTCTCGCACAAAAGATTAATAATCAAGTTAGCCAGCCTGGGAGTGGGTCCCAGGGTGGTAGCCTGGGTAGAAAACTGGCTGCACAACAGGACACAGAAGGTAATAGTGAATGAAACACATTCTGAAGAAAGGGGGGTTACTAGTGGAGTACCTCAGGGCTCAGTACTGGGTCCAGTCCTCTTTAACGTCTTTATAGGTGACATTGCAGAGGGTCTGGAAGGAAAGGTATGCCTCTTTGCAGATGACACAAAGATCTGTAACAGAGTTGATACACAAGGGGGGTAGAAAGGATGAGAAGGGACTTGGCAAGGTTGGAGGAATGGTCAGACATATTGCAACTTAGATTCAATGCAAAGAAGTGCAAAGTAATGCACCTTGGAAATAAAAATCCAGGAGAAGAGTACACAATAGCAGGAGAGGTACTAACAACAACAATAATGGAGAGGGATCTGGGTGTAGTCATGTCAGATGACCTAAAGGTGGGTATGCAATGTGAGAAGTCAGTAGGGAAAGCCAGGGGGATACTGGGATGCATAGGGAGGGGCATCACAAGTAGAAAAAGGGAAGTGGTTATCCCTCTATACAGACAGTTGGTGAGACCCCATCTGGAGTACTGCGTGCAGTTTTGGAGACCTCATCTATGCAAGGACATAGACAGGATGGAAGCAGTCCAGAGGAGGGCAACTAAAATGGTGCAGGGTCTACATCAGAAACCATATGAAGAGAGACTGAGAGAGCTTAGTATGTATACCCTTGATGAAAGGAGGGAAGGGGAACATGATAGAAACTTTTAAGTACCTCAAGGGAATCAACAAAGTCCAGGAGGGTAGCATCTTTCAGAAAAAGAGATGTGTAAGAACAAGGGGGCACAATTTAAAGTTAGAGGGGGGATGGCTCAGGGGTAATGTGAGGAAATTCTTTTTCATGGAGAGAGTGGTGGACGCATGGAACCGCCTTCCTGGAGAGGTTGTGGGGTCTAAAACAGTGGAAGAATTCAAAAATGCATGGGACAGACATAAGGCAATTATAGCGGGGGTTGCAGGAAATAGGCTGTTGGTTAATTAGAATCTGCAGCTTATCCAGTAGGTAGGGAAATGGGCAGACTGGGTGGGCCAAGTGGTCCTTATCTGCCGTCAAAGTCTATGTTTCTATGTTTCTAGCAGTCACCATTCAGAATCATAATGATGTAGAAGGTCTTCGTTGGCAGGGAGAAAATCATGTAATATTGCTATTCGCTGATGACATTCTTTTAATTCTGAATAGGCTGGAAAAGGTTCTCCAGGCACTCATGCACCTGTTTTCTACCTATGGCCCAGTGTCAGGACACACAACTAACTGGAGCAAGTGTGAGTGGATACCTTTGGGAACTCAGAAAGACCCAGTAGTGGTGACTGGGGCTCAGATCTCTCCAACAACTAATCTTAAGTACTTGGGGATTAAGCTGTCCAATAAACTGAACAAGTTAGCCAAAGTCAACTACAAACCCTTAATCCACAAAATGAAAAATGATTGTAAAAGATGGCAGGCACTTCCTCTAACCTTACTGGGGAGGGTGAACCTGACTAGAATGCGTATCCTGCCTCAATGTTTATATTTATTTCAGTCTATCCCCATTCAGGTCCCTTTGATGTACATAAGGGCTTTGGAATGGGCCATAACCTCCTTAATATGTCAGGGTAAGTGTCCAAGAATTAAAAAAGAGACATTGTGGCTCCCAGTGGGGATAGGTGGTTTGAGTCTGCCCAATCTGCATTTATATTATCTGACCATTCAATAAGCATTTGTTGAAGATTTGATCCCTGGGAGGGCCAGTAGATGTGCATGGACAGACTTGGAGGAGGTGGAGGGGGGACTTTATCACTCTCTTCTGATCCCTAGTTTGGTCAACCAAGACTACACCAAAATTAAGAATCCACTTACTGGAAACCTTTTCAAGATTTGGGTGAAAGTGCATAAAATTATTGGTCACTTTAATACCCTTTTCCCGGAGGCCTTCATAGGTGCCTTCCTGAGATCCCGAGGTGACATACCCGCTGGGGTAGAGGGGGTCCTGAGGGAGTGGACTGGGAAGGGCCTGGTACTCCTCTCGCATTTGTATGATGAAGATGCCCTGCTGGCTTTTCCACAGCTTCTTAGGAAGTACAGTCTGAAGGTCTCCCATTTTTTTATATACTGTAAAATCAGGACCAGACTTCTATCGGGGGGAAGGGGCAGGGACTTCCTACCTGTTCGCCCCTAAAAGAAATATTCATGTTGGTTTCTCCACTAGTCAGAGCCCAGCCACTGAGTCACTGTTACAAACTACTGCTGGGGCTCTACTGGACCCCCTTTTACAACTAAAATGCAGGTGGCAGGAGGATCTGGGATCTGGAGATTTAATGAGGGGAGACTGGGACAGCATTCTAAAACTGGGCATGGCATGGTCAGTTAATTATAGGCAATGAGTCATTTACATGAATTTCCTTCATAAAGTCTACTTCACCCCTGCCCTAGCACACAAAATTGACCCGACTGTCCCAGACGTCTGCCAGAAATGTAAGGGTCATACTGACTCCTTCTACCACTTAATTTGGCTGTGCCCAAAAGTAAATGCATTCTGGGCTGAGATCAATAGGATTTTGGCACTAGCTTTGAATATACCTGTGAACTTGGACCTGACAGAAATTCTGCTGGGGGCTACCCAGAAGCTGGGGTCATAGGAGGCAAGAGGCATGTCCTGTCCTGTCATGTCTTTGAAGTATGCATTGGAGAAGAGGGTTCTAGCCCTGCACTGGTGGCTTGATTCCATCCCCACAGTAGCACAGTGGGCTCAATCCTTGTTCCAGTGCATGAAATTGGAACATGCACAATACATTCCATTTGGCTCCCACTGGAAAAAAGCCCTGAAAAATTATTGGTTTCCTGTATTTTGAAATAACATGTCCTTGAGTCATTGGCACCCATGGTTTGGTTATTATACTGAACTGTTTGTAGTACTCAAACAGGTTTCTGCTAGGGTCTTTTAGGTACTAGCTATTATTACCAAAACAGGAACAAAAATGTTTTATGATCCTGGTAATACTTGTGTTGTTTTTTATCTAAATCTATTGATAGTCCCTTCATTATCCCTATTTGGATGGCCTATTGAAGTACAGAATGGAATGTAGAATGTTTTTTATTAAATATGGGCATTTGATATACCCTGCTTTGTTGGTTTTACCTAAATAAAGCTTATAAAATAAAAAAAGAACCATTGCTTCAAATATGAAACATTCCTTTTTTCACCCTATAGTTGCTTTAAATACTCTCTTCATTAATTATATTGTTAAAAACCTCATAGCCATTCTAAAATGCAACACAGTCCTCAGCAGATCACTGTAAAATATTTCTTATTATGATAGCTACAACAACCAAAAAATCAGGACCATAATGCACTGTGGTAGTGCTAGTGACATGGCAGATAATAAAGGTAGAATAACATGAGAAAGATATGACCTGTACATCAGAAAGTGCTGGCAGATGGCAGATAGAAACAGTTTGTGCACAGCACTGAACTGGATCCAGCAACACTCATGCGACTCAGTCAGAAATGCTGCACCAACTCATTGGAGTAACAGTTTAATGTGACTTGTACTGTATTGTAATGTGTACCTAATGTGATATGTGTATATTGTGTTCTGTTGTGCATTGTATGTCTGTATTGTACACCACTGCATCTCAGCTGCCCAGTTAGTATCTCCAGGTCATTCCTTACAATGGGCCTTGACCCAGTGTGCCTACCCAGTGAACAAGGTGAGACAGAACAATGTACAGAAAACATACACGGCTGAGACATGCTGCACACAGACAGCACCACCCCTGCTGTCATCATCTGGCACTGGTCCTAACCCTGCCAGGCATTAGTGGGTGCCTCGGCACCCAGTGGACACCATGGCAGTGCTTCCATGCAGAACATCTCCAGTTCCCCCATTGGTGACTTTGGCAAGATGGGAGAGTGCCTCAGAAAAGCACTAGCAAACAGGCTAGAAGGAGGGGTGGAGCAACAATGGGGAATCATGAAAACTGCCATCACAGAGGCAACAAGCCTTTGTGTGAAGCAAATAAACAAATCAAAATGAAAGAAAAAGCCACTATGGTTCTCAAAGAGGTGGCGGGGAAAGTCAGGGAGAAAAAGATAGCATTCAGGAAGTATAAGGAAACACAGAAGGAGCAGGACAGAAAGCTGTACCAGTTAAGGCAGAAGGAAGCAGGGAGGGAAGTCAGAATAGCAAAGGCCCAAACTGAGGAAAGGATAGCCAACTCTGTTAAGAAGGGGGATAAAACCTTTTATAGGTACATCAGGGAGCATAGAAAGACAAAGGGAGGGATAGTGAGGTTGAATAGAATGAACGGTGTGTGTGGGCAGAGAGGGATAGTGAAAAAGCAGGGATACTGAACAAATATTTCTGCTCAGTATTCACAAAAGAGGAGGGGAAGGTGTCTAATCCAATTAACAGAAGCACTCTGGATAGGGGGGTCAATCCCAGTCTTTTCACAGAAGAAAGGGTTCTGAAAGAACTCCTAAAACTGAAGGTGGACAAAGCAATGGGGCCTGAAGGAATTCACTCCAGAATTCTAAAAGAATTAAGGGGAGAACTAGTGAAACCACTGACTACCCTTTTTAACAAATCATGGGAGGATGGTGTGGTACCTGAGGACTGGAGGAAGGCGGATGTGATTCCCCTTCACAAAAGTGGGACCAAGACTGAGGCAGGAAACTACAGACCTTTCAGTTTGACCTCTGTGGTAGGGAAAGTGATGGAATCACTTCTGAAGGAAAGAATTGTTGAGTACCTAGAGGCCAGTGGGGCACAGGACCCAAGGCAGCATGGGTTCACAGCGGGAAGGTCATGTCAGACGAATCTAATTGATTTCTTTGACTGGGTGACCAAAGTAGTAGACCAGGGAGGGGCTGTGGGCATGGCCTACCTAGACTTTAGCAAGGCATTTGACACAGTCCCACACAAAAGCTTAATAGTCAAATTAACCAGCCTGGGAGTGGGTCCCAAGCTGGTAGCCTGGGAAAAACATTGGCTGGACAACAGGACACAGAAGGTAATTGTAAATGGAGTCCACTCTGAAGAAAGAAGGGTTACTAGTGGAGTACCACAGGGTTCAGTACTGGGTCCAGTCCTTTTTAATGTCTTTATAAGTGACATTGCAGAGGGACTGGATGGAAAAGTATGCCTCTTTGCAGATGACACAAATATCTGCAACAGGATTGATACACAAGGAGGCGTGGAAAGGATGAGAAGGGACTTGGTAGGGTTGGAGGAATGGTCAGAAGTATGGCAGCTAGGATTCAATGCAAAGAAGTGCAAAATAATGCACCTGGGAAGCAAAAACCCAGGGGAAGATTACACAATGGGGGGAAGGTAGTAACAAAAACAAAAGGAAAGGGACCTAGGGATAATCATATCAGATGACCTTAAGGTTAGCAAGCAATGTGAGAAGGCAGTAGGGAGAGCTGGGGGTATACTGGGATGCATAGAGAAGAGGCATCCCCAGCAGAAAACAGGAAGTTGTTATCCCTTTGTACAGACAGTTGATGAGACCCCATCTGGAGTACTGTGTACAGTTCTGGAGATCCCATCTCCGCAAGGACATAGACAGGATAGAGGCAGTCCAGAAGAGGAAACTAAAATGGTGCAGGGTCTGCAAGAGAAGCCATACGAGGAGAGACTAAAGGAGCTTAATATGTATACCCTTGAGGAAGGGAGGGAGAGGGGGGACAGGATAGAAATGTTTAAGTACCTCAGTGGAATCAACAAAGTCCAAGAGGGTAGCATCTTTCAGAAAAAGAGACATGCAAGAACAAGGGGACACAATTTAAAGATGAGGGGGCGGTTCAGGGGCAATGTGAGGAAGTATTTTTTCACAGAGAGCATAGTGGATGCATGGAACAGTCTTCCTGAGGAGGATGTGGGGTCTAAAACTGTGGGAGAATTCAAGAATACATGGGACAGACATAAGGCAATTCTTGTGGGGGGGTAGGAAGAAATAGGCTGTTGGTTAACTAGGATCTGCGGCTTATCCTGTAGGTCAGGAAATGGGCAAACTAGGTGGGCCAAGCGGTCCTTATCTGCCGTCATAGTCTAGGTTTCTATATTTCTATGGTGTACACCAACACAATCCAGCTGACACATGCTGCACTGCAGAATGGAGGGTGTTGAGGGGAAGGTGTAGAGGTGGCCAGACTGCACCACATAGTGCGTACTGCCCCACAGCTGGGGCTGGCAGTACAGCCTAGAGGTTAGAGTAATGAGCTGTGAATGAGCTTGGTACATCCAGCTGACCAGACCGTAGTTTGATTCTCACAACCTCCACTTGCATACTGTGTGACTCTGAGCAAGTCACTTAACTGCCCAGTGCTCCCAGGTCACCCCTGAAAACTGGAATTTGTGACTACTGGGCCTTACCCAGTTACCAAAGACTAAAATAAAAAATAAAAAAAAATCCACACAGTGCACAGTTTCATTGACGGTAATGCCCCTGACAGCAGTGTTGTTGTTATGTGTGTCCCCCTGGGGCACATACCCTACACCTGTCCAGGCTCCTCACACACATGGATAACCATGTATATGGTAGTGTGGGGATCCCATGCCACTGGCACAGCACATAAGGGTCACAGGACAGTATGACTATGGTGTCTGCTGTCAGATCACACCTTCCAGCTGTGCATGTCACTGTGTGGATAGCACCAGTCACTGTTGCCTGACACACCATAGGCATTGCTGTGTACCTCACAGCATCACCTATTATGGTACTGTACCATCGGATAAACACTGTGGCAGGAACAATGATTTGCCTCTGGCATGCAGCATGACCACCCGTTCCTGTAGTGCTACTCCCCTGGGCCACATTAGTCTTTGCATCTGTGTCCAAACCAAGACTGCAGCTTTTGTTCTGTGAGCTGTGAGCACACATGGAATGTGGCTACTGACCTGTAATCCCATTTGGACCTACAAGTGGAGCCGTGAGCACAGCCAGGAAATTGGCTACCATCCTGTAATTCCAGTCGAACCTACAGGTGGAGCTGTGTGAGCCATGTTATAGCGCCAGGCAATCCACATGCTAAGCAGGCTATAATGAGATGCTGATATGGCTGTTTGCCCTTGGATTGCCTGAGTAGGCTCATTTTGCATAGCAGTTTTGAATATAACAAACTTTAGCACCAGGTAAATGGAATTATGCCAGGCAAACATGTCAGCACCGCGCAAACGTGTTAGCGCCGCGCAAGACTGTAATGTTCCCGTTACACAGTTCTGCAGTATTTGGCCTGCATTGTTGTTTGCTGTTGTTGTGTTCCACATCTTTGCAAGCACACGTTGCCTATATTGTTCAGCCTTCACTCAGTCCATCTCTGTGTGCACTGGGTTGCTGTAGCAGTCTGCACTGATCTTGGTTGCTATATTCAGTGCTGCCTTATTTGTCAGGCTATTGTTGCACTGCACTCTCAGTCCTGTTTGCTTACATTCATTTGCATGCTATGTTCAATTAATTTAGCCCCAGGGCTATGTCTTAGAATATGGCATGCAAATGGTTCCGGGCTTATTTTTCCCAACATGCAGTACTTATTTTGCCCCAGGGCAAAGTTTTGAATATCTGGCCCAGTAATTTTTTTTTTTTAATATATATATAGCTCTTTGGTCCCCGTTGCCTCCTCCCACCAACTGGAGATGAGGGCACATAGGTATTTTACTTGTTTTATCCCCTGACCCACTAGGGCCCCGGCACATGGCCGTGCGAGTATGTGGAGGTACACTACATACCCCGTGGTGCCAGCTCAGCCACTTCCACCTACCGTAACTGTTTTTGCCACCCCTTCTCTGCCTATGTTTCCCAGCAGACCTCCAGCTGGTGCAAGCAGAACTACGGTGGGGTGCCAACCACCCTCAAGAGAGGAGAGCTGCCCATTGGCATGCACGATCCTGCTCCATGCTCCCCCCATGCCAGCACCCTTATGGCCCAAGATAATTTCCGAACCCGGGTCGCCAGCATAGCACAAGGTGTGGCATGTAGCACCTCAACCCTCAGTGCCACTGGGCTGGCTGGCCCCAGTAATTTTATGATATAATTCAACAATAATCCATGATATTTGCTTTTCTCAATAATTTTAAATGACCTCCCATCAGCTTGCCGCCACTCCTCCATCCAGATGTATGCGGACGATACTGTCCTGTATGCTTCCGGCCCAACTAAAAGCATCGTGGCTGTCCTTCTGCAGGAGGATTTCAACGCCATCCAGGCATGGTTCCAGTCAAACCAGCTATTTCTAAACTCCAAGAAAACTGTGTCATTAACTTTTGGCTCCCACCAAAGACTCTCCTGGCAAGCCCCCTGCCCCCCTTTCACAACCTCTGAAGGGACCCCTCTGGCCAACTGCTCCAGCTTTAGATACCTAGGAGTCTGGCTTGACCAGCACCTTGATTTTGTCATTCATATCGACTCCCTGCACAAGAGGCTCCTCACCAAACTTGGCGCTTTATACCGATACAAAAGCTGTCTCTCCGCTCCTACAAGGCAGGCCATAGTCCAAAAAATGATACTGCCTATCCTCGACTACAGTGACATAGTGTATTCTATCGCTCCTTCATCTATGCTGGCCAGCCTCGACACCCTATTCCACTCTTTCTGCCGTTTCATCCTCAACCACCCTCAATCCACCCACCATTGCTCACTACAGGCGCAACACTGCCATCCCTCCAGGATCGCAGACAACTTACACTCGCCAGGTTCACTGCTAAATTCTGGTCCCTCTCCCTCCCACCTTACCTGGCATCCTCCCTAACCCAACAACCTCCCTCGGCCTACGCCCTAAGACACTCAGACCAAAGCCTTCCCCACATCCCCTTCATGCGCACAGCTAAAGGACAGGCCGCATTTTCTTACCGGATTCCCCAAATCTGGAAAGCCCTACCACCCCCCATTAGAAACTCTTCAATTCCTACTCACCGCAACCAGCTGCTCCGCATGTATTTCTCCTCCAGCTGCACTTGCTTCTAGTTGTACCTTTCAAAATAAATCTAACTCCATTGTACCTAATGCTCTATGTTAAGAATGTTTCTAGCTGTAATTTCATGTAAATTCTCTCTATTTCCACTGTGGTATTTCTAACTGTCTGCTTGCAGCTATTCTGCCGTTGTCTGTAAGGCAGTTTAGCTATACCTCTCGCTGCTGTTATGTCTCAATCTTATATGTGCTACCTGTTTTGTATTTGGGCTCTAGCCCCCAGGACGCATCTGAAATCGAGCATATGTTGCTCAGTATGCTTTCCTGGTAAAACTCGTAAATAAATAAATAAATAAGATTGCCAGTGTTTCTGAGGTTGGGCTATACTTGTGGTTAGTAAAGGGCCTTTGAGTCACATATTCCTATGCAAGTCCAATATCTTAAATTTATTGCTGTTTGGAATAAGATAATTAGTTATTATAGCCTGATCTTCTGGAAGCTTTTCTTGCATGGATATTGCATCTACTATATTAGTTATATTAGCCTCGTTATTGGAAAAATGGCATCTAGTTGAACTACACTGAGCATTAAGATATCCAGAACTTCAGTTCTGTACAGTACCTTTATTGCAAAATCCATATCTCCAAAGAAGATGTCAGTTTGAAGGAGATTGTTATAAGATTGAACAATATTTATCCCTCTAACTGTTAAGTCTAGTCAATTTTATTTATACGGCGTTCAATCCAGATGGCTCTGAGCGCCTTACAGCATACAGATAAACAACTAAAACAACAGGTTAAAATTAGCACAAAAGAATTACAAGGCCAGTCCAAAACATAAACTAAACAAATGCATTTTCAAATGGGATTTAAAACTGGCCAGTGAGGGAGCCTTCCTCACTACACAGGGAATGGTGTTCCACAAAATAGGTGCTGCTACACCAAATGCTTGATCCCCAGTGGATTTCAGTTGCGAACAAGGGACAGAGAGGAGGTCTGCCTCAGCTGGCCTGAAGCAGGAGGTCTTTCAGAAAGCCCAGACCCAGATTGTGCAGGGCCTTGTAAGTTAACAAACAAATCTTGAAGCTGACTTGCCACCTGACTGGAAGCCAGTGAAGAACACAGAGAACTGGAGTGATGTGCTTGGAAGGAGATGTCCCAGCCACCAGCCAGGCTGCCGCATTCTGAACCAGCTGCAGGTGGCACATTAGCTTTGCAGAAAGTCCCAGGAAAAGAGCATTGCAATAGTCCCGTCTTGATGAGACAAAGGAGTGCACTAGTGTCGCTAGGTCGGACAGTCTAAATAAGGGCCTGATCCGAGTGATATTATGAAGATGGTAATAGCCACTGTGGATAACAGCCAACACCTGACATTCCAGAGTCAGCTTAGAGTCCACAATGGCCCCCAAATTCTCAACCCTATCTGCTGGACAGAGGGTCACTCCTCCTAATGAAAGGAAAGCAGTGTTACTAAAAGTTGCAAAAGGGCCATGTTGCCCTGGCTCCACCAGTAGCACCTTCAACTTTGATGGGTTCAGGCTAAGCCAGCTGGCTGCCAGTGAGACCCGGATTTCTTTTAACTGCTTTTCTGTCTATCCCTAAATGTAAAACTCTTTCCATGAATTCATAAATAGATCTTTTAGTCTTTCCCATTGGTTTTCCTTGGGGAAGATGCCAACCATAAAGTGTTAGTGGTTTAACATCCTGTTATGAAATTGGCTGAACAGACATCTTGTTATGCAAACTTATAAAATGGCAAGAAAAAATCTAGAAATCTCATTGGCCAAGACAGATCAGTGGACTGTACATTAATTCTCTGTATACACATAGTCATCCTGGACCTAAACCACATTACACAATAAGCAGATCAGTCCTCCTACAACCAGAACTATCTTCCATCAGTCTCCCTACAACCAGAACTGATCTTCCACCACAAACATGGCCGCTACCTTTACACTGTAGTAACCTTCAACTGGGCCCTATAATTAAAATTATCTTAAATATAAAGTAAAACAAATTAATTAAATGTTGTTTACTAGATTGTCACACTCTCCTTACACACAGAAACAAATTAGAAACATTAAGTATTGCTTATAGTTTTCATTACAATTGTTTGTTTGCGAACAGTGAAAAATTCCCCTGCTGTCTTTACCTGCTCATCAGGGAAATCTCTTCTACTTTCCCTGACAAGTGAGATAATTGAGTCTCTGGCTCTAAAACAGGCCTTTGTTGTCTGTGTGTACAGTATGTTAGTAGAGGAACAGTCTGCTAGTAGAACTGAGCAGAATTTTGAATCCTTGTATTCCATGGTAAACATTCCATTTCTTGAATGTGGGGAAACACAGAGGGAAAAAAATAGAATGAAGAAAGTAAGCAAGGTGGTAAATGACTTACCCTGCTGTTTATCTTTTAGGACAGAACGAGCAGTTCATGATGCTGTCAGTGAGTGTGGCAGTTTTGGACCATGCTCATGCTTGCAGCACTGGGGAACAGAGAAGCCTCTGTTATGGCTTCCTTTTAGATTCGTCTACAGACTGAGGAGAATGAAATAAAATAAGGGGGCTATGTGTCATACTTAGAATGAGAAAAACAGCATTTGTGAATTGTTGTGGCTGGCAGGGGAATATGAAGCTTAAGTGGGCAGGGAGGTACACAATGTATAACACTACTTTAATCTAGCACCAGTAGGTGGAAGGACTATTTTATGTTAAAAGCACAGGTTCACTTACATTTTTACTTATTTAAAAATGTATTTAAAAATAAAAAAGTACTGCTTCTAAAAATAAAGGGACATTTTATAAGCACAATAAGACACTCCCGGTTGTGCATTATGGGTGATAACTGCACTTAGGGATGACTGCACACTGACCTTTTGGCTCATGCCTAACTACACCCCTAGGAGTGCAGTTATCACACAACATAATGCATACCCTGTCATGTCTTATTGCTTACATGGAATAGAGCTGCCTATGTAAGGAAGTGTTTTATGTGTTAATAAAGAAACAATTCCTTCTGAAGATAGTATTTGAAAGCAGTATTTGGAACCCTTGTTTAACTAAGGGGGCTTTTATATTCCAAGATGTGTCTGCTTCTCTCTTCAACAAAAAGGAAATATGAATGCCCAGTGATTGCCCTCAGAGTGAGTTAGTCTTTTTATTTCAAACTGATTTTTGGAAGAGTCTAGTCCCGATAGGTATTTAACCTTTGTCTTGAGTGTGTCATTAGATTCATATATAGTCCAGGGGATGTCATTAACCAAAGTACAAACTCTTCAGAAGAAGTATATTCACATACTTTCTTAGATTGTGGACCAGCGAACAGCATGGTCTTGGTCTTCTTATAGTTTAGGGCAAGTTTGTTCTGACCGAATCACTCTTCAGGTGTCTTGAAGCTGCTTTGTAGATCACTGGAGAGTTTTCCTTGAGGTAAACTGCTGTTAAAGACCACCACATCATCAGCATAAAGGAGCACCTTTGAGAGAGGGCAGGCTTCTGGGAGTCTCTTTATAAACTGTCCCAAAAGGAGAGGGCCAAGTACTAACCCTTGAAGGACCCCAGCTGTTACATCCTTAGCATTCAAGAGGGTCTTTCAGTAGTTCCTTAACCAAAAGTGTGAGGAGTTTTGTGAGTGTGAGGATTTTTGCAAAGTGAGACACTCTTGCTGTAAATGGCCAGCTGCAGCTGATTATTAAAGCACAAACTTCAGTTTCACTCACAGAAGCAGAAAGAGAAAAAAATGTTTACAAAGGGAAAGATCTGCCAAAAGCCAAAGGTGATAATACATGAGTAATAATACACAAATATATATTATTACCCATGTATTATGACATCTTGAGTGTAGCTGTAATCTGTGTATTAAATTGGGCTGTACGGGATGTTGAATTTCCAATAAAATGTAATTCTGTGGAATTCTAGAAAATTCTGATGATTTCCACAAGTTGCAGAATTTTGACATTCTGCATGGGAAATGTGGATTCTTTTTCTGCAATCCATGGAAAATTATTCAGTGGTTTACATGATCTGCAGAAAATTATTCCACATTTTGCACAGAAATGCTTTTCAAAATTCTGCAGAATTTAAAAAGAAATTCTGCAAAGCATTCCAGAAGCAGAATTGCCATTCCATAGCTATTCTGATGGTGGAATTTCGCATTCTGCACAGCCCTAGCATTAAACTTTCTGACCAGTAATTATAATAAAATTACATTAAAATAAAAAAAGAAGATCACTAGTTCTTCTAAACACAAAACATGTTGTCTTGCCATATAAATAAAAACATATTGCATAAAGTTTTGACAAAAAGATTTTTAGATTATATTGCATTAATCATCATTTAGCTAATTGTTCTTTATTATATAAAATAGATAGCATAAAAATAAAAGTAATAGAAGATATGAGATAATAATCATAATATAAAACTATAATTGTTAAATCTATGATGCTTCCAGGAAGAATATAGTAATTAGCATGAGACAAAGTAGGGTCAAAGACTACAGGGTCTTATACACCGTGATGTCAGCAATGAATAGTAACTATTTCTGTAGCTCGCACTTTTCGTTGTGGTGGTTTTAAGTGGCAGAATGTCACAACACTACAATCAATAATTTACAGCAGATGCATGTCAACACCACATGTCACACGAAAGTTATAGTGATTTATATTGATTTATTTTTATTTTATTTATTTCAGAAAATCAAAAATACCTTTGAGTCATAGACTCCTTTACAAAGGTTCCATGTCACATGTAATAGATCCAGATACACAAATACAGTTAGTACAGATACAGATACAAATACAGTGATTGTTACAGAGTAAAGTTATGTTACAACAGGAAAGTTAGGCTAATATTCATGAACTAGTGCAGTTTGAGACAGTTAAAAAGAGACTGTAAACTTAACATCCCTGAGATGGTGAAGTTAAGAGCTATATGCAGAGGCAGGCCAGAGGCCATTGTCAGTAGTAGAGGGACAGGGGTCACCAGTTCACATACAGTCGCAGTCACTTAAGGACCGAAGATGGGCCCTAAGGTGCATTTTGAAATGACCAATTCTTTGATCAAAACGCAAGGAGGAGGAGGGTAGGTTATTCATCCACAAGGGTGCCCTGTACCAAAAGGATCTTTGGAATTGAGTTGTGTGACAGGAAGGGATGGAGAAACGATGGGTGTCTGAGCTACAGATGTGCTTAACTTTAGAGTCTGTGGTGATTAAGGAGATGAGTGCTGCAGGGGAGAGGCCAATGGTGATTTTTTTTGCTTGCTTTTTTTTGCTTGCTGACCTCAAGTCCCCCAATATTTGTAGTTTGTTCTTTCTAATGTCAATTATTACAATGTGAGCCAAAGTGGTTTGGCTGAATTGACAAAGCCAAGCAAAATTTTCAGACCCCAATTCAAAGTCTAAAGGAAGTTGGCTCTGGACATCTTCTTTCATCCTTACACCAGGCATCCTTAACTTTTCTCTGGGTGGAGGCACCATGCTATTTAAATCTTACATCTTGGCTACAACTCTCCCAATCAGGAGTTTTATGAATCAGGCTCCACAGCATTGTTAAGCCCAAAATGCAGGGGTAGTGACTCTAAACATCTGCGGTTACTCGGTTACATTTTGCTGTCAAACTAAATATAAGTTCATTAATCTAATAATAATAATAAATCACTGCCTGAGCTAGTCTTTATTTACACCTTATATTAATTAATTTTAGTATTCCTATAGTATATCCATTTTCCAGTTTTCAGATAAGTGAATACCTTTACCTAGAATAACTTCACTTATTCTTAAGGCTTTCCATGCTCTGAAAAATATAAGCTGTTTGTGGAGATTCTTCTGCCTCTAGTGTTGCTAGATCTGAATGTCAATGGATTTAAGTTACAGTTGGATATAAGTATGGGGGATAAGAAGTTAGCATACATCCACTGTTCATGGCAAGTCATTTGCGGCTTTATAGCTACAAGTCTTGTAATTCCCTATGAACCTATGACCCTATGAGATCTGAATCCATATTAGAGATGTAGTTCTCATCATAATTACTGTGTGAATGGAGGTGGTGTAACTGAAGAAATGTATATGATCCTTGCCTTTAAAAATAATTTAAACTTTAGAGGGACTAGGAGGAAGTACTGTGCACCTTTTTCAACCACATCACATATAATTTCTCAGAAATACCTTCTGCATAGTTCAGTTGAAAAGATGAAATCAGGGTCAATATAAACTCTTTACCCTTTACAAAACAATGCTCTTCTCAGTGGTGCCAACCTAAAAATCAATTCTCTGTCTTATTCAAATACAAAGGAAGTCAGTGTAGCTGCTTTCTGGGTGGGAGATAGTGTTTATCTAAGATGTGTATTTAGCAACTGGTCACTTAGGAAAATTCTAAGGGTCCCATAGTCAGAATGATTTCTGGCGCAAAATGGAATGACACAGCACAAATGCCACATTGAGTTCAGCAGTTCGTGGATGTGATGTTCACTGTTGGCTGACGTACCAGCCACAGGCGACTGTCCCAGAAGGTCAGGTTAATATATGTAGTGCACAGGCAGGGAGCAGGTGCCTGAATTTGATGCACACTGCAATATTCACATATATAGCATGGTACAAACAGTCATTAGCACTTCATAGCACATCATGGAAAATGGACTATAAAAAGCAGCGCTTATTTCAGTGCAAACACACCAGAGGAGAGATGACTCAGCACTGTGCCCATGGCCCATGTGTTGTTTCTTATATGAGCCATCCAGGAGGACACTGAGAGAGAGAGAGAATGCCCCCTTCAGGTCACAGCGCAGGCCCTGGAGGCACAATGTTGCAAACAGACAGTACCGGACTTGATTAACTTCATCGAGCTCAGTGATGAGCAGATCATGTGTTCACACAGGATCATTAGGCCTATGCTGCTACATCTTTGTAAGCTGCTGCACTATGAGCTCTGGACATAAACCCACCACAGCCATGTAATGCCCATAGAGCTGAAGTTGACAGCAGCATTGTGCTTCCTGGCAACTTGAAGCTTCCAGATACTGGTGGTTGAAACCACACCAGTATCACACTATTTCCCACTTCATGTCTTTTGAGTCAGTTCCTGGATGCTTTACTGTCTCATGCTGGGGAGTTTGTCATATTCCCCAGGAAACCAGCAGAGTAAAAAGCAACCATGCAGCACTTCTATCAGGTTGGGTACCTACTAGCAGTCCTAGATGTCACTGACTACACCCATGTGGCCATTTGTGCATCCCCCAGGGATGGGATGAAGTCCTACCTGAACATAAAGGGGTAATACTTCATCAGAGTTCAGGTAGCGTGCGATGCCACAAGGTGCATTATCAGTGTTAACAACTGGTTTCACGTGAAAACAGGTATTAATGCTCGCATGCCTAGCAGTATAAAATAAAATGAAAATGTAATGTCCTTGCATGGTGCACCAGAGGTGGCACAATGTAATCCTGTGTCAGAGGATTGGAGGAGGGGGCATAACTAGTGGGCACCTCATTGGTGAGTAGGTCCCCTAGCACCTACTGCAGATTGCAACTGATGCAGATGACACTAACCAATATATTCTTCCTACACAGTGGGCAGGGGACAGTGCATATCCCCTGCATCCTTGGCCAACACCTGTCCTACATCGCACATCCATTGCAGAAGGCACAAGTAAGGAAAGTGCATACTAAGTGGTGCTGGGCCTGGCTGCAATTACAAGTATACCATTCCTAGAAAATGTAGTCCAACAAGACATAGATGTCCTCTACACTACAGTTACTCACTGTAGCAAAATGTCTGAGTCATACATGATAAGATTTGGTACAGCAAGGACAACTTTATTGCTGTCCAAAATGATGAGAAGCTTGTAAAAGGCACTTTAATAGATGCAGCCAGAGTGAGCAAAATCAAATGTGCAACACCATCTAATCCAGGGCCCCCTGACAAAGCTCCATTAGAGCAGAGTGCTGGGGCACCTGGATTAGGTGGTGTTGCACATTGAGTTTACTCACTCTGTCTGCATCTATTAGGGTGCCTGTTACAAACTTTGAATCATTTTGGATGGCAATACATTTGACCTTGCTGTACTGAGTCTCATTGTGTCTGTCTCAGTCATTTTACCAGAGTAAGTAACTGGAGTATGGAGTGCATCTACATCTTGTTGGACTATAATGCAGCACACACAGGACATACAACACCATTGGGTGTGTTTCTAGTGTGCTCAAAATTCAGTTTTGATGCCTGGACAGATGTGCTGGTGCACACAACGCAGTCCACACAAAGCCGGTGGCATTTTGTTTGCCTATTTTAGCCTACACAACATGGCACTGAACCATGGATTATGCCTGCTTGCCCCTGAGGGCAACAGTGCAGTGACTGTGGAGCCAGCAGACCAGGGGTTGCAGATTCAACCTGATAATGAAGTTGGCCCGGAGTCTCAAAGACTAGAGGGCAAGGATCACTGCAAAGCACTTTGGACCAGCATAATAACACACATTTACCTTGCTCATGATGAAACACATACTGTATAACACTTGTGACCCTGATATCAGTGGATAACACCTATTATTTCTTTAGTCCAGGTATATACCCAGTATGAAGAAAAGAAAGCTATGCAAGCTGTCCTTACTCCTGTCCCATAAGGCACATGTCTCCATCCTTCAATGACCAAAGTGAGCCTTTGCCCTTTTAACATTTGGGGGAGAGACCTGGATTTGGGTGCTATAAGATTGGCAATATAACTAGTGATATGGTACCTTCAGCTGGGGAAGCTCCTTGAAATAGCTGCTGGCACACTGGATTGTACCTCTCAGTAAACAGAATTTTTGACAGCCCTATACAGTCCCACCACACAATGCAATAACACAGTACAATTAATTACTGTAGGTGAGGTACACCAAACATAAAATGCAAAAGATTTATTCAAGTGAGGGGAACAAAATATGGAAACAAGGAAAGATTAGCAAGTACTTTAGTAACTACTGCGGCATGACAACTTCTCACATATCCTCCATCAGTTTGAAAAGGTCTCCCAACTGGTTCACCAGATCATCCTCAGTCTTCAAGGAGCACTGGTTTCAGTTAATGTTGCACCACTCAGTTGAAACATTGCGGAACCAATAAGATACAACTGAGAGGCCGGCCTTGTGGTATGGAGGGCAGAGGTGCTGAGTACCTCATCTGCTGCCACAATGGTGACCATGGATCAGGAACAGACATGGGTGAGTTGGTGGCAACCAAGTGGAGAACTGAGCATCCCAGGAACTGTTCTCCTCTCCCAGTGAGGGGTGGTCAGTTATTTTGGCCTTTGACTGCCACCAGGTGGAGGACCAGTGAATATAGCGCAGGTTGCAAGCAACTCGAAGGGAAGGCCATGGTTCCATGGTGCATGTGTGTCTCCCCACACACTCACCTACCTGACACTGCAGTGAGGGAAAGAGGAGAAAATGGCAATGGAGCCAGGTGTGCTTCATGAAGCCCCATCCTGATTCTCTCTTAGCCTGTGCCATTGCCCGTTCCCCATGCACTTCTGGATGTGTGACCACAGGGGGCAAATCTGCAGTGTATTAGGCCTGGAGGACCAGGGGAGGTAGACCTTGACTGGGAATGGGGCCGACAGCCTGCCAGCCTGACTCATTGGGAAACAAAACTTTATGGACAAAAGATACAACTGAGAATTTCGCATTCACTAGACTTGAAGAACAGAAAAAAATCATAATCCTACAAGGCCTTATGGCCTAACTCTGGCCTCCAGCAGGGGTTCTCCACAAAACGCATGTCCTAACTTGGGGCTTCCAATGTCCTGCCAGCCCTGTTTATCTAAAGAGAAAATACAAGTTAAGCAAGGCATAAGCCTTGATCCATACTCACGGTGCCTATCCTATGTTCTCAAGCAATCTAGCAATCTAACCGGTTATCTCAGAGCCACACCTCACATTCGATGCCATACAAGGAGGCAGTATAGCATAGTGGTTAACAGCACTGAGCTGCAAAAATTGAGAAAGTGGTTTGAATCCCACAGCCATCACTTGCATATTGTGTGACCATGAGCAAGTCACATAACATCCCTGTGTTCCCAGGACACAGCTGGAAAGATGCCGCAGCTTAGTATGTCTTGCCTGGCCAAACATGGTTTCAATGTGCTTACACAACTGAATGAGATGAGATGATACTTGTGTGACTTGATTTACCTTTGTGGCTTTCCACCTCTCTGTCCGTGGGATATACCACCCTGTAGAGGTATGATGCAAGGAACCCTAGAGGAGGGTCCCCCTCCCCACAGGTGCCGTGGGAATGATTGCGTTGCCTAAAGGTAGCTTAGGAAGAAGCCCAGAAAGAATACCCAATTGGGTGTTGAGCATTGAAGAGGTGAGGATGATGAATGAATGAATGCTGAGAAGATAACAAGGGCGAACTTCCTAAGGAGAGATGGGAAAGCCGGGGCCACCATCTGCCTTCATCCAACAGTGTAAGCTAACTAATTAACCTAAGAAAGAACTAACTCTAACTAATATTATGACCATTGGCTTAACCTAAGAAAGCACTAACTCTAATTAATATTATGACCATTGGCACAGAGGAAAGGAAAAAATCCCTTTAAGGAGTAAACCTCTGGGGATCCAAAGCCTAGGTCACCTTCCCTCCAGGCTGATGATGTTTGATTTAAGGATGTTGTTAAAGAGAAGGATATGAGTAGGGAAGATGATGACCTGATAGGGAAAAACCCAAACAGAAAGCACAGATCGAAGAAGGAACATGAGGCAGCAGGGACCTGAGAAGGGTATGCCGAGGAGATGATGGGAAAGAGTAGAGCCATGTAGAAGTCAGGGGATCAAGGGGTGTCCAGGTGTGCTCATGAGACGACTGAGGATGATGAAGACTGATGACAATCACTGCAGGAATACAGCAGTCCAACATGAGAAGATTGAGGATGATAAAGATGAACGATGATGAGTGCTGCAGTGGGTTGATGAGGTAGCATAAGAACTCATGAAAGGTATGCTCAATTGATCAACGTGAGTGTGAGGAAGAGGAGACAAGAAATGAACTTGGATGATAGTGGTATGCTCGATATAGCAATGTGATTAAGTAGGCTCCTTGAAAGGAGGTAGATTCAGAAATGAACTTGAAAAGGAACTTGAAAGATGGTGGAGAGCCTCCAGCCAGCCCTTAGCCATGGCAATGGACAGGAAGGCATGATGGAGTGAAGCCATGAATGGAGTGAATCCTTGATGGCAGGTACGAAATAAGGCATGATGAGAGATGGAAGCCCTGAATGGAGTGAACCCTTGATGGCTGATGATGGAATGAAGCCATGATTTGAATGAGGAGTCATAAGGCCCAAAAGAAGCAAAGGAGTAGGAAAGGGTGAGGCCGCAGCATGAGGGTGACGGGAGTCATGACTGTGCAAGATTGGAGTTAAAGAAGGCAGGAATACAGGAGGAGAAGGGTGGTGGACATGCACTGCGATGAGGGGGGATATGAGCAATTCGATTAGGTGGTACGGGATGAGAACTGCAGGAGAGCAGTGGTTCAATCAGGAAGCATAGGATTCAAAGAGAAGTATACTGGTTGAGCAAAGGAAACAGATGAACTATGAGGACAGAATGGGGAAGGAGAACTGGACTCTGGAATCTGGACACATATGGGCTAATAGAAAGATACGAGTAGGGAATGTGCAGGCAGGTAGGGATGAAACCTCAAAAAAAAAAGCACAGAATTTTTTTTTTGTTTGTTTGATTAAGTGTTGAAAAACTGGATTCCAGTGTGCAGCCAAAGATGAACAGTGGGAATGATCTAGTATGCAGTGATACACGGGCAAGACAACAAATGGATTCTTAATGCTGGTGAGGAACCAGGAACTGAAGAATGAAATAAAATGAATACCAGACCTTATGTACAGAACAAGCCCCAGAAACATCCCTAGAAAATAACGGTGGTTTTGCTGTTTTTAAGTTAAAAGCTGGGTGATGTTAAGGCTCATCACTGTGTACCAGTAAATACAGCTGAGTAGATGCATTCCTAAACACATCAAACTGGTGCCTAAAGTTTGAGAATTGAATAAAACTCCTCCTGATCTTCAGGATGTTGTTGGAAATGTTTCGAATGGCATGGTTTTGTCATTATAATTGTAATGGACTGTGCAACAACTGTGAATGAGTGACAGAGGCTGATAATAAATTACGGACATATATGTCTTTGTTAGTTACTTTTCTGTGGACAAAATGTAAGTTCAAAAACAGAATGGATAATAGAAGAAAACACAGATTGCACAGACCTGGGAGCTAGAAGTAGAGTACTGTATAAGCTGTGTGGTCTAACAAGATTTGGCATGGAACCGCGAGTGAATGGCATTCCCTCATCTCCTTTGTATACTATCTTGACAGAAACTATGATAATGAGGTAAGCATTTGAATGAGCTCCAGGGCTTCATTGAAAGAGGGCAGTACTGTTGAGTGGCTCCATGATGAAATTGATTTGTCCAGCCCTGTGGTGCCAGAGATGATGTGGAGTAGGGCAGCTGACGAGCGAGATGAGGACTGGCAACAACAGGTACCCACATGAAGGCGATGGGCAACCTGACCTGCAGGGAGAAGAAGCAGAAACAAGCAACTGGAGGAGCCAGAAAGATGAGCGGGCATATCAGGAGGATGTGGCACCCAATGGAGGGGAGGCTGCTCCCAGGGAGCTGCACAGAAGAGCCAGAAGCAATGCGGTACAGATGAGCAAGGAAGATGGGGCCCCACGCAAACACCCAACTAGACCAAGGAGGAACAAGCCACATGGGCAGTGAGGTAAGGGGCAGAGGGAGGTGAGAGCTGGGGGGTGGGAGGCACAAATGAGAGGCATGGCAGAAAACAAGGGGGAGCAGGGAAAAGTGAACTGGCGACCAGAGGCCGCCACTGGTACAATAAAAATGCACTAGGCTGAGATAAATAAATAGGCAGCCAGAGGCAGCTGCCAGAACATGGGGAATCCAGAGCGAGAGGACAGAGAGCAGCACCTCCGGCTGCAACAAGAAACAAATCCTGGATAGTCCCAGGATGAGTGACCTTATAAGCCTGATGGGGGAGTGACGCAGTAGCTCCACCCATCGAACCTTGCACTTAAAGCCCTCCCAAAAATAAATAAATAATTAAATACATACTTGTGATGACAAACAATGTCACCTGCTCTTCAGTTTGACTGGGAGACAAACCAATCACTTGCATTGCTCTCTCATGCCCTCTGAACATTTTTGATCAGTAGATTGGCTGGGCTCCAGCTGAGCATCCATCACCCATGAAGCTGACAGAAAAATATCTCTGTGTTACTCTGTTACAGCATGGCCCTCAAGTACTGTGTCTCTCTTGCATTCATACACCCCTGACATCCTAATTGTCACTGAGACATGGCTCAAAAAAAGCATCCCTGACAATGCCATTGCTGTCCCTGGGTATTCCCTCTCCAGACAAGACCAATTGGGTCGTGGAGAGGGAGTGGCCATGTATATCCTGTCCTCGCTGCAGTTTACTACCACCCTAACTACCTCCATCCCAGCTACCTATGAAGCCCTTGTCACCTGCATTACCATTCCTTTCTCAATCCCAATCTTTGTGACTGGCATCTATTGCCTCCCAAACATTCAACCCTCGATCACAACTGAACTCTTAGCCAATATCACCTCCCTCTCGCAATCTGGTAAACTATTCATAATGGATGACGTGAATCTAAACTGTTTGTCTCCCAAGTTAAACAAGCTGCTCAATGACATCACTGCTCTAAACCTCACTCAGCTTATACTTGAGCCCACTCGCCCTAATCCCAAAACACAAAACCACACCCAGCTTAAATGGGCACTCAGAACCCACCCACACTGTATCATTAAATCTGGTCTCCTCCTTGATGTCCTTAGTGATCACAACCCCATTTTCATTGTACATAAGGTCCATCGCCCCAAACCTTCCACTAAAATCATACAGCTCTGGTCCTTTAAATCCTTAGACCTTACCCCACTCAGCTCTGTACTTGTTTCCATCGCCTGGGCCCTCATCTCCACTGCCATTTCTGTTGACCAAGCCTTTGACTATTTTAAGGATAAATTCATTGCCACCTGGAATGCCTTTGCTCCTTTGGAAGGACCAGAGCCTGTGGGCTTCACCAGCTTCAGGGAGCGTGATCAGGCCTGGAGAAAACACAAATCTACTAAACATCCAAATGACTACGCCAAGTACAGAATGCTACACAATTCATGTACTAAAGCGGCTAGGACTGATTATTTCAACTCCTCATTCCTGACTAACATTAACTCTCCATCTAAATTCTGGAGGGTAGTTCATGCCCTATTCCTCTCCCCCCCCCCCCCCCCAGTTCTCAAAATAAATAACTCCCTAGTTTCTGACCCTGGCTCCATGGCCAATGAATGTAATGCCTACTACATCTTGTGCACCACATTTCTTCTAAATCCCCTCTCCCCCTTGCCGCCTACTAAATTCAGTCCTTCACCTCAGCCAGTGCCTACCCCTCCCCTTTTTCCTTTTCTTCTATCTCCTCTGATTAAGCTGTTTGCGCCCTCCCATCCCTCAGCCCCTCTAAAGGCTCCTCACCAGAGGAGCTCGATCCCAAACATCTCTACCTTTCTGCTCCTGCAATTGCTTTTCCTTATCTCCCTAATCCTTAACCTCTCCATTATTTCTGCCCAAGTTCCCTCATCCTGGAAACACGCTGTAGTCCTTCCTCTCCCCAAGGGTGGTGAAACATCCACTCCTGGCAACTATCACCCCATTGCCCTCCTTCCTACCCTTGCCAAACTTTAAGAACATTTAGTTCTCTCTCAACTATCAACCTTCCTCTCTAATGCCTCCTTCTTCACCCCATTCCAATCTGTTTTTTGGAAGAACCACTCAAAAACCACCTAACTCCTCAGGCTTACTGACTCCATCCTTTTAGGGATGGATGATGGCCTGATCACCTCGACCATCTTTGTCGACCTCGCCATAGCTTTTGACGCTGTTTCCCATCTCCTGCTTCTTCATTCCCTCTCCTCAGCTGGCCTTGCTCCATCAGCCACCAACTGGTTTAAATCCTATATCATTGGCAGAACCCAATCGGTGAGAATGC
This sequence comes from Neoceratodus forsteri, assembly GCA_016271365.2. NCBI lineage: Eukaryota > Metazoa > Chordata > Ceratodontiformes > Ceratodontidae > Neoceratodus > Neoceratodus forsteri. Next base: position 695,116,147 of record CM057451.1, on the reverse strand, counting down.
TTGATTCCATCTCCCCTCCACTCCCCATCAACACTAGTGTCCCTCAGGGCTCAGTGTTTGGTCCCTTACTCTTCTCTATTTTCCTTAATGATCTTCCCACAGCCTGTTCATCCTCATCTATCCACATGTACGCCAGTGATACTGTCTTATACAGTTCCGGCCAAAACCCTGCTGCTGTGGAAACCAGCTTACAGCATGACTTCAACCAAGTTCAGTTCTGATTTGCTTCTCACCAGCTTTTTCTAAACACCAAGAAGACAGTCTCAATGACCTTTGGTACCAGGCAGAGACTCTCTAGGCTCCCAGCCCTACCCACCTTCCACACCCTTGATAGGACCATCCTGGAGGACACCTCCTCATTTAGATATCTGGGGGTTTGGCTGGACCAGCACCTCAACTTCTCTGTGCATATCGATGTTGTCCTGAAGAAACTGTGCCCCAAGCTTGGTGCTTTGTACAGAAATTGTAGTTGCATCCCGCTGACTGCGAGGCATGAAGTTGTCCAGAAGATGATACTCCCCATCTTTAACTACTGTGCTGTAGCTCATGGTGCTGCTCCCAAATCTTCCCTGACCAGGTTGGGCACTCTCTTTAACTCCTTCTGCCACTTTGCTCACAACTCCCCTTCCCACTCCCACCACAGTGAACTATTTTGCTCTCTAAACTTCCTTCCACTATCTCATAGACACATCTCTCTCACTGTGCCAAACTAACCTCCAAATTCTGGTTTGGAGTGCTCCCCTCCTATCTCTCGTTCTCTCTCTCCACTCCACCTCCCCCAACCCACTCTCTCAGATCTAATGACGCCCACACCTTGACAGTCCCTTGCTACTCCACCCTCATCGGTCAGACTGGTGTCACCCATCGCTTTCCTAAAATCTGGAATTCCATCCCCCCTGAAATATGACGCTCCTCCTCCAACTACTCCCTTACCTCTGCCCTACACAATTACCTCTCCCTCAGCTGTTCCTGCTTTAACCCTCCTTAATACCTATCCCCAGTTTCTGCCTTCCTACCCTGACCCCCCCCCCAGCAGGGTTCTCAACATCTTGAAGGGGGAATCAGGAATTGGCTACCCCTTCTCATATTCAGTTCTTGCCTCTCCCCCTCTCTTCTCCACCTGCCCTTCTGGGTCACCCGTGTGCACAACCTACCCCATCCTTTTTACTCCAACAGCACTTGCGTACTACCTTGAGCTTGCTCCTGGTACACTCATGCACTATAATGGTTCTGTTGCATTATTACTGTTTTGTACATTTACAGTATATGTATTTTTGTATGATTTTGGACATGTATTGCAATTTACCCAATGTTTCACTACTGTTTATTGTACAATACCTTGCGTTTCAGCTGTTGCATAATCTTACAATGTTGTCTTGTTTGTACTACCCACATACTAGTGTAACTGATCATCCTTCACAACCCTATGTAACCCCTTCCCCCCAGGTCACACCGTGAGACAAGCAACTTGTTGTTCAGTGTGCCCTCCTGGTGAAACATTTTAATAAATAAAATTCTCTCTCAGAACAACTGGATGTTCACCTTGAAACTAGAGTGCCACTCTAATTCTTTCACCAGGTGGTTGCCTGACAAACTCATATCCTAAGGACAGCAACACCATTCACCTTCTCTCTCCTATATTATAAAGTGCTTTAGGATACAGTTCTGTATATCTGAAAGTTGATACAGCATACTGTATAGACAGTAAATCTGATTTCTTTCTGTCTTCCATCCTCCAGCCCCATCACCAATCTGTCTCATGGATTTACAGGTTAACAACCACTTACACAGAACCATGTTTGGTGGGTGGCCTGCCATATAGGGCTGTGCGGTGCCTCTGGGGGTGCTGAGTGAGCTGAGGCATTTTCCTCCTGGTTTTCTTCCTCATGGAGTCAGTGTGTGACAAGTACTACTTAACTGACCTCCCCTCACATTTACTGCTCCCATCTGTGCTGTCACCTGGCCTCCCCTAGGTGGCAGGAGTCAGGGACCCCCTCCCTCAGGGAAGAGAGCAGTTGTTGGGATGGTTGGTCCTCCCTCTCTTGGCCAACCCCTGAGTGACCCTGGTCTATTCCCAAACCTGGGTCACCAGCATGGGTAGAGGTAAGTTATTCACCACCTCAGCCATTAACACCACCTGGCTGGCTCTGTCTTCATTTCTTTGTTCCCGTATTTCAACAGGAAGGATAGAGTTGGTTTCCCTAAATAATGTCACAGCTGAGTAGATGTTCACATGTTCAAACTTTCTTCAGTTTCCATGTACATAGCATGTTCTGCTGGCTATGTCCCGGTGGGAATTTACCTCACAACTTTGTCTGCTCCTCTTATGCAGGAATCAACATTTCTACAACAAATGGAATCCCTGGTCTCTATTAAGTTATTAAATTCTAAAATGTGTTCCATATCTCAGCCAGGCAGGGAGCATTATCTGCCTATACCCTTTCTATTGTTGCTTTATTGAGGTTGAAGCATATAAAGAGGCTAGAGTGGGGCATCACATGGTTTTGCATGAGGCCAGAAGTCACCATGTTGGAGTGGCCATTAAATAGGTTGAAGTACAGAGATCAGCCTGTTGTCCTGTCTGCATATACGTTCTGTGATACAAATTGAAAATAAATATAGAAAGAATATACAAACCTCAGATTCTATTTATAATTAAGCCACCCTGCAGATGTTCTACCCGGCACTAGAGCTGTGTCATCAGCACTGTGGAGTGAGTGTCTGTGGTGGCTGGAGGGATGTTTCAAAGTGGGTTTTAGCTGTTGATGCAGCTTTCATGGCAGCTCTGTGAAGCAGTCAAAGTCAATGATCGGGGCCTTTTGCAAGTGGAGACACTGATGTGAGTGGCAATGGCTTCTAATCAGGCATCCCACTCCAAACTTTTGCCAAATGAAGATAGACTGTTTTATGCTGCACTCATACTACAGGTGAGACAGGCAGGCAGAGAACACAACGGTTTCAGTCTGAGCAACTGACATTTCTGCCTTTCCAGTGGTTGAGATGTCACATGTGCTGCCTGTTCCCTAGTAATAGGAGGCAGCCAGGCTGTGAGATAGGCAATCCCTCCCTCCAGGGAGAAAAACATTCAAGTGCCTCCGGGGAGAAAGACATTCAAGTGGATGCTTGATCTTCCCTTGCAAATCTCTGGCCCTGCCACCCCAGGAATAGGGCTTGAACCTGGTTGGCCAATGGAATGGGTCTTGAATCCAGCTGATCAATGTGCCAAGTGGTCCCGTTTACCACCCAACATCATGGAACTGACTCTTCTTTTGACATTTGTAAACTGCTTCTTTCTTCTGCTGCACTAATAGAATTAAGTTCCTCATTTAATATAACCCTACTCTTGTCACCTTTGTAAAAACAGAGGCACAATAATAATTGAGTAGTTCTGCCATTTCTTGGCACCTACTGTACTTCACTTTTTGTACTTTCATTTCATATTTGACCAGTGCTTTCTCTGACTTTTTGTCTGCTGAAAATGTAAGCCCCTATTGTGTCCTGAGACACTTTCTGTAATGTTACGTTAATTTATCATTTTGCTTTTTTATTGTTCTTAGGGCTGGCTAAAATCCCAGTTCTTATATCATCAAACGATATGGGTGGTCATCAACCTAATGAAAATAGGGGCAACTTTTCTTTTTTTTCTCACGTTGTATGGTGTGTGTTTGATTTTTTTTAGCTTTTATTTACTTTTGAAATACTTTGCAGCAGTAGAGGTTTCTTCTAGGGTAAACTGTCTCTTCCAAAATAAAGCAGAAACCAGACATACTGCCCTGTGTCTACTCTGCTTGCCTGAGCTTTAGTTAATTAACCATTTCACTGTGGGAGCCGGCTATACTCTGTGCTTTGCAAGGTGACCGACTGGTGCATGCTGGAAGCCAGTACTGATGGGTCTAATGTTTGTTGACTAATTAATCAATAGTCTACACTCCACCCAGCTTGCCATTCCAGCCACCCAATTCAATTTACTGCTCCTTCTTGACCCCACAGTATTAAGGATCATGTGACCAGTGTCTGAATGTCTAACATCCAACATTAATGGCTGAGTTGGACATTGACATTAAACCAGGAAATATAGATACCCATGGGCACCCACTTCAAATAAGGGGTAGACAATTCAGTTCAAATCAAAGAAAGTACTTTTTCACATTGAGAGTGGTAAATGCCTGGAATTGTCTACCTTTGGAAATCATTATTGTAAAACTCAGTCTGAATTTAAGAAACAATTGGACAATTACATACTTACTGGGGGTAAACTTAAGTATTTTTAAACACAGTGGACATGGAGCTATAATGGGCAATTGCCTTTAAGCTCCAATCATTCCTAATATGAATCCTAGTAGTATGAATATCTCTTCAATAGTGCCATATCAGTTCTCAATGCCTTACTCAGCTTTCTGTGTCTTCTTTACCCTAATATCACTGTTCTATTCTGCCATAGCAATCCTCAGTGCCCCACTCAGAGTACCGTTCCTCCTGACCTTCATATCACAGTTCCTGTATGCCATATCAGTTCTCAATGCCCCACTCAGCATGCTATGCCCTTCTGATCCTCATAGCACAGATCCCTACTGCCATGTTAGTTCTCAATGCCCCCCTCAGCTTGCCATTCCATCCTGATCCTCATATCCCACTTTCATGCTGCCATAACAGTCCTGAAAACCCCACTTAGCTTGTTGTTCACTCCTGGACCTCATATATCAGTTTCTTACTGCCATACCAATTCCTTATGCCCTAGAAAATGTATCATTCTCTCCTGACCTGCATATCACAGTAACATATGGCCATATCAGTCCAAAGTGCATACCTCGGCTTGTCATTCTAGCCTGACCCCCATAACACAGTGTCTCACTGCCATATCAATCCCAAATTCCCCATTCCATGTTCTGTTTCTCCTGACCCTCATATGCTAGTTCCTTACTACAAAACAACCTTAAATACCCCAGTTAGCTTGCAATTCCCCCTGACCCTCATTTTACAGTTCCATACTGCCATATCAGTCTTCAATACCCCACTCAGCTTTATGTTCCCTTCTGACCCTCATATCTGAGTTTCTTGCTGATGTATCTTTCCTTAATGCCCCACTCAGCTTGCTATTCCCTCCTGACACTTATATCACTCATATTCTTACTGCCATATCACTTCTTAATTACACAATCAGTTTGCCATTTGATCCTGACCTGATATCACATTTCCTCACTGACATCCAGTCCCCAATACACTGCTGGTCTTAATATTCTTTCCTAACCGTCATATCTCAGTTCCTTAATATTACATCAGTCCATAATGCCCCACATATCTTATCATTCCATCTTGATCTTCATATCATAGTTCCATACTGCCATCCCATGTCAGTCCTCAATGACCCATTCAGATTGCCATTTTCTTCTGTCCCTTATATTACAGTTCCATATTGCTATATCAGTTTCCAATACCTCACTCAGACCATCATTCTCTTCTGAGCCTATCACAGTTATATACTGCCATATCATTCCTCAGTGCCACACCCAGCTTTCTGTACCCCTCTGACTCTCATATTATAGTTCAATAATGCCATATCAATCCTCAGTGCCCACTCAGATTGCTATTCCATTCTGATCCTCATATCACAGTTCTTACTGCCATATCAATCTGCAATTCCCTATTTAGACTGCCATTCCATCCTGAACCTCACATCACAGTTCTTACTGCCATATCAATTTTCAATGCCCCACTCAGATTGCCGTTCCATCCTAACCCCCACATCACAGTTCTTACTGCAATATCAATCTGCAGTGCCCCACTCAGATTGCTGTTCCATCCTGACCCTCATATTACAGTTCTATACTGCCATATCAGTCCTCAGTGCCCACTCAGATTGACATTCTCTTCTAACCCTTATATCACAGTTCTTACTGTCCTATTAGTCCCCAGTGCCTCACTCAGCTTGTCATTCTGTCCTGACCTCCATATCACAGTTGCTCGCTGCCATACCAGGAGACACGATTTAGTATACTGTAACTATTATCTCAGATAAAGCTATATAGAAGAACAAAAGACAGTTGATGTAAGTTAGCAGCAAAGCTAATGGAGTACAGTTAGTAGTGCAAGTAATAGCCTAGGAAGACTGTTTTCAAATGCTTGCACAATAAGTAGTATAGTGCAACACCACACACGCAAGGCAAAATAAACGCAGTTGTCTGACGTTACAAATGCCACTGCTGTGACAGGAGGAGTCAGTGGAGAACCTCCTGGTTTGACATGGAACCAAGACTGGAACAGGATGACACTACAATAATTCATACATGATTCAGAGATCAGACTTGACCCAGTAAAAAAAACACTGCAGCAGTTTACAAAAAAAAACACAAAAAAGAATTGAATGCACATATCTATGCATATGCAGGGCACAGGCTCACAAAACAAAATACTGCACATACGCAAGCAAAACTTGTGCTGTGAGCTGCCGGTGGGGGGGGGGGGTGTCGGCAGACACCCTCCTCAGTCATGCAGGGAACTGAGGCTGGAACCAGGCAACAGCACAAAAATACCAAACACATGCAAAGAAAATCTGTTTCGCAAAAATAAATTGCACTGGTGTTGTGTGGAATTGAAATAGGGGGATGGGGTGGTCAGAAAACAGCCTTCCCTGCTACTGAGCCTTGCAACAGGTCCCCAGTAAATGTAGTCAGGAAAGCCAAGTCTGACTTTGCTGACAAAAAAGCCTGTGGAGTAAAATGAAATGACATTCAAAAAATCACAGTGGAGCTGTGTGAAAGGGAAAGCAGTAAGAATGGGTGTCTGCTGACACACAGACAGTCCTCCTGGTCCCTGTTACTGAGCTCAGCTACAAGGACAAGTAAACAAAACTTAAGCAAAGCGTGACTTTTCTGACGCTGATCAGATTTCAATACTGAACAAAGAAAGCCTGTGGAGAAAACAAAAAATATTTGTTTAGCATATTCTAGGTCTCAGAAATTTGAAGACCTGCTCTCCAAAATGACTGTCTCCTGTCCTCTACCAACTCAGAGTGAGGAGATCACATGGTGTTCCTGGCTGGAAGCTTCAGAAATTTCCTCTGATTGACAACAAAGCTCTGCAAGGTTTCAGAATCTCACCAAATAGTGCATCACGAATACCGGTCATAGTGGACTATTCAGGAGGTCCATCCAAATATTCAAGAAGCCTACTATTTGTGGGAACTGGAAAGTACTACTGGGAACATGAGCACCCCTGTTTCTGACCTCCCCCCCCCCCCGCTTAGTTTGCCACATCTTTCAGATCCACAAATTGCTGAAACATTGCACAGCTTGCTGTTTTTCCTTATACCTACCCTGAAGATGTCCCAGAACCTCCCACTACCTCTCAACATAAACCAATGTATTTTTTTTATTTGTTTAATCAAATGATAGGCCAGCTGAGATGCAAAACCTCATTGTCAGTTGGATCTTACCCATTTTCTGCTGTGTAAACAGGCCTTGACAGCTTCAGGGACTTGGTGTTCATTACACACTGAGTAAGTGGCTATGGTGAAATTTGAACCTTGGTCTCCTTGTTGCTAAGCCTGCACTCTAGCTACTAGATCATGCTGCCATGCAAATGCTCTACTACTCTTCTTAACATTCATTTAATTGCAGCTTGTGGTAGAAGAAAGAGTGCTGCAGCAGGGTGTGCAGGCTCTGAAATTATACTATATGTGTTTGAGTGTGTTGGTGTCTCAGTGTGCCCGAAGGAAATAAAATACCCAGTTATTATAGTCAACACAGCATGGCATGAGCCAACCTTTGTTTTAAAGGTGATTGGAAACAGTTCTTTTACACCTCTAGGTGCCTTACTGTTTTTCCTTTTATTGACTATTCAATATTCTGATATGTTTTGACCTTTCTGTATTAAATTAATGGTTTATTTGCAGACTCTCTCTCTCTCCTCAGCAGTTGCTGCACTCTCTTTTGATTCTGCCTTAACCATCTATCACATCAGTAGGAACACTCTAGGCCATTCAGATGAATAGAATGGAATAGTGTAACTGATGGCATAGAATGCTTAGAAATATCTAGGTCCATGCAACATTTTCAAACTATGCAATTCATGGATTTCAACATAAATTGAGTCAGTTTGCACAGTATTACACTACGAGCAGTGCAAAATGTGTGCACCTGCATAGTGAACTTTATACCATGCATTGAAAATAACTATGTGAATTGACACAATTTGCCACTTTGTGGTAATTTTCTGCTGTTAAGTGCATCAGTTTGCATAGCAAAATTCAAGAAATTGTGATGAATTACAAAGTGACAACTATGTGAAAACTCCATGAAGCGCATAGCAGGCTTTTTTTACCACAACATCACCAATGAAGTTTAAACTTCACACTGGCCAAGAAATATGAAAAGAAAGAGCAGTAGCTACTGATGAGAGTGAAACTCTATGTACTGTAGATCTAAGAGCACCCCAAATATAGATTTGTTTTTAGCAAAAATTGGTCAAACAATATCCGAATACATAATTGGCATCGAATTGACTATGGGAGGGCAGCTACCTGTGTAAATATAATTCCTAATCACATTTACAGATAAAAGGAAACAGTGTGTTGTACCCCTAGATGCCCTTCTGTTCACTTTTTAGCATCTTTACAATATTCTGATATTTCATGACCTTTTTTTGTTAAATTAATAACCTAATTTTGCTGCCGTTGTAACTTCTCTGAATCCATTCCTCCTCAGCAGTTGCTATTCTCTCTTTTCATTCTGCCTGTACATTGTTTGACATCAGTATAACCATTCGAGGACATTCATATCACTGGCATGGAAGGGTGTAACTGATATCATGAAATGTCTTAAAAATATCAATCAGTAAAAGTCCCACACTCACCATCACCATGTAGGAAAACATTCTGCTCACACTATCTCCAAAGTGCAATCCTTTATTCGGTGCCGGTGCAAGATGCACCACCCACTACATGCCTTGAAATGTTTCTGATTAAAATCCTGTTTTAAAAGACTTTTGAAAAAGGATTTTGATCCAAAACACGTCAAGGTGTTTGGTGGGTGGTGTGTCTTGCACCGGCACTGAATAAAGGATTACATTTTGGAGATAGTGTGAGCAGCATTTTTTCTTATATGGTGGTGGTGAGTGCAGAACTTTTACTGATTGATATTGCCTCATTTCATCCCAGCACCCCAGCCTTGTGCAGTATTCTCCACTTGATTTATGTCTTAGAAATATGAAAACGAAGAGCAGCATCTGGAAAGGAAGTGGGGGGGGTGGAGCTCCAAGATGGCCGCTCAGCTGTTCTGCAGAGCCACTCTGCTTCATTCACTATTGAGTGAAATATCTTAAGCATTACAATATTTTGTGCATTTGTGCTTCTAAAATGATTTTATCACCCTGAGTTTTTTTGTGACAATTTTGTTGGTGAAGTGTGGAACAGTCTTGGTCGCTGTTCTGCCAAACTTAGAGTCAATTTCTGCCATGGAAGCTCCATGTGGGTGGCATCCAACAATTTGTCTGAGGTCTGCGGGGGAGGGGGGAGCAATGCCTCTCCTACTGAGTGCCCTGTGGATTACTGGAAACAATGAAACATAGATTTTGTCAGCAAAAAATGACCTTTAGGCTCATTCAGTCTGCACTTTTTGCCCGCCTATTCCATTAGCAGTGGTCCTAGTTGGTCATAGGTGTAACTCCCTCCCCCAATCCTCTACATAATATGCCCCTGTGCCTATCCCATGCATGCTTGAAGTTCCCCACAGTCTTTGCCCCAACGAGCTCCTCTGGCAGAATGTTTCAGTCATCCACCACCATTTTCATGAAGACGTATTTCCACACATCTCTTAAACTTCCCCCTTTTAGCTTCATTGCTTGGCCCATAATTCTAGTGCCTTCCTTTCTCTGAAATAGACCCTCCACTTGCATTTTGTTCACTCCTGTGAGGTACTGGTAGGTTTCAATCATGTCCCATCTCGCTCTCCTCTCTTTCAATGAGTACACGTTGAGTTATTGCAGCTTTCCTTGTATGGCTTCTTGTGCAACCCCCTCACCATTTTGGTTGCCCTCTTCTGTACCACCTCCACCCTTTCAATGTCCTTGAGGAGATGTGACCTCCAGAACTGGACACAGTACTACAGGTGGGAGCATGGGGCCTCACTAGTGAGCAATAAAAAGGCAGCACCACCTCCCTCCTCCTGCTAGAAATCCCTCTCCCAATGCAACCCAGCATCCTGCTAGCCTTTCCCATGGCTTTGTCATGATATCAGGGATGCCTTTCCCTACAACCTGAGACTGAGTACAAGTAAGCTAGGTGGAAGCATTTCAGCCAACATTGGCTACTAAAAAAAGACTATGGAGAAAACAAGGCCTAAGCTCTCTGAATTTCATTATTAAAAGTATAAAAAAGCAGATATATTACAGACTCACTCAGAAGTCATCTTAATATCTTTGAATTTTCACACACACACAATTTTTCACACATTTATTTATTTAAAAGTTTTACCAGGAAAGGCATACTGAGCAGACCACCGCTCAATTCCAGATGCGTCCTGGGGGTTGTTGGAGACGGGATGATACATACATATCAAATGCAGAGATACAAAATACAGAATATCAAAATTTCACAGATCATATGCAAAAGATACATACAGGAATATAAACAGTATGTACACAGCAAGCAACAGAAAAATCTGAGTAGATAAGGCAGTAATTGATAGAAAACGCAGTGAGAACTAGCTGGGTCAGAGTTAAACATTTCGAATAAACCATAGTTGGAGCAAGCTGGAGAGATGGCCCATTTCTAGTGTGAGTCTAGGCAGCATGAGCAGTTAGTGGAGATTTGCCCTTTAAGGAGGGAAATTAGTTGCCAAGAAGAGGGGGCGTGCCAGATGTCTACAGGCAGGGAGTTCCAAAGTTTTGGTAGTCAGGCTCCAAAAGCCGACTGGCCGGCAGAGGTGGCCATGTACGGGACTTTAAGGAGCCAGGAGTCGAAATTCCTCAGTGAGCATGTAGAATGTGTTTGAGCAGTTAGGGTAGAGGTGAGGTAGGAGGGCAATAACTGGGCCCAGAATTTGGCTGTGAGTCTATTACAGTGGGACTGGCACCTGTCAAAAAGTGAGGGGAGGTTAGGGGACCGGTAGAGGTCGCAGTGGTGGGTGGAGGGTGGGCAGTCCAGTGCAAAACAACAGAAGGAGTTGAAAAGAGAATCCAGTCTAGCCAGGGTGCACTTAGGGGCGGCACTGTAGACTATGTCCCCATAGTCAAAAATAGGGCGGATAATTTTCTGCAATATTTCTTTGTGGGCTGACAGAGGAATGCAGCTATGGTTCCGGTATAATGTGCCCAGCCTGGGGTGCAGTTTTTTGTGGATTGCTTCGATGTGTGTGGAAAAGTCGAGGTGCTGGTCCAGCCAGACCCCTGAATATCTGAAGGAGGTACAAACTTCTAAAGGGGTCCCATCGAGGGTTTTGAAAGTGGGGGGGCAGGGAGTCAGGAGAGTCTCTGTCTCGTGCCGAAGATTAAGGAGACCATTTTCTTGGCATTGAGAATAAGTTGATTAGTGTGAAACCAAAGCTGAACATCAGTGAAATCTTGCTGGAGTCTAGATGCTGCTTCCAGGGGGGAGGGGCCTGAGGTATACAGTACTGTATTGTCTGCGTACATGTGAATGAATGTGTGCGGGCAGGTTGATGGCAGGTCGTTGAGGAAAATGGAGAACAAGATTGGGCCAAGGACCGAGCCTTGGGGGACACCAATGGTGACAGGGAAGGGGTTAAAGGTGGAGGCACCAATTCTCACTGATTGGGACCTGTCTGCCAGGTATGATTTGAACCAGCTAATGGCTGCACTGGAGAGTCCTGCGTTGGAGAGTTTCGACAGGAGAAGGGCATGTGAGACGTGTCGAAAGCCTTAGCGAAGTCAATGAAAATGGCAGATGTGATGTGACCTTGTCCATGCCTGTCAGAATGGAGTCAGTGAGTCTGAGGAGGGAAGTGACAGTGGAGTGGGATTTCCTAAAACCCGACTGGTTAGGAGTAAAGAAGGAGGAGGAGTCAAGGAAGGAGGTAAGTTGCGAGAGGACTAGATGTTCCTGGATTTTGGCTCGAATGGGTAGGAGGGAGATGGGGAGAAAGTTTCCAGGGGAGGATGGGTCACCGCCTTTAGGGAGGGGGATGACTGTGGCATGCTTCCAATCTGAGGGTATAGAGGCTGTAGTGAAGGAGAGGTTGAAAATGGATGCTAGTGGCATGGCGATTGCTGGGGCAGAAAAGTAGAGCATTTTGGCATCCAAACCTGAGGGGCATTTACCCTTAGAGGGATTGAGGGCAAACAGGGCTTTGAGTACTTCTGATGGAGTAACCAGGGAGAATGAGAAAGCTGGGTATGGGGTTTGAGTGGGTAGGGATGTGGATGTAGGGTGGTGTGTAGCAGTTGTTGGGTTAGAGTACTGAGGGGACACACTGCTAGTGAACACAGTGTTGAAAACTGTGGCTACTGCATGTGATTCTGATATGGTAGAGCCGCCTACAACTAGGGCAGGGGTGGGGGGCTGGGTGGGATGGGAGAAAAGTGATTTGATCGACCTCCAAAACTTAGCTGGATGATTTAGATTGTTCTGGAAGGATGATGTGAAGTAGTGGGCTTTAGCCTAACACTGTGGTCATTCACATATAATTTTTTCTTCACACATCTAACATCTCAGTCTCACAAATAACTATCATTTTATGTAACAGTAGTACAGAAATCACCAGCTAGATGATATTTGGAAATAACCATGTTTTTATGCTACTATTTACTAGAAATTATTAGACCATTTCTCAGCATACTTTGTATCCTTGTGCATGTAAGCTACTAGCTGTAAACTCCATGCTCCTCCTCTGGGCAGCTCCGATCAGGAAAATCCCCTGAAACAAACTATAAAAATCCTAATCTCTTTCAAAACTAGAGGACACTTTGAGAAAAGCCCAAGGGAGATCTTGGCTGCTTGTCCCAGTGGGTACTTTTGGGTACTTCAGCTGGACTTGTGACAAGCTACAGAGGAAGGCGCAAGGAAATGAACCAGCTCTCTGCTTTTAGCATATGATAACCTTAGATGTAAAGCTTTCAATAGTCAGGTCAGAAGCCGTTAAAGACTACTCTTTTGGGAAATATTTGCTTTATTTAGGCTCAACCAAAATAATTGCCTGATGACAGAAATATTGGATTACACTGTGCATGCTGTTTGCTAGGCAAACATATGATGTGGATGAAATGGTTCGTATATGGGAATTCTACATCTACTGTATGTACTGTGAACATTCATATACTTCAGTTAGGCTAATTTGTTCCAAATCTCAGGATACAACTCTCTAACAGACTGGGACATGAAATAATTATCTTTTACTTGTCAATTTTAGGGAAGAAAAATAGTTATTCTGCTTATTGCTTCTGCTTGGTAAAAATATAGGATATCATTTGTTGTATATATTTTTTCTAGGAAATTCTGAACTTGTTTTTATTTATTTAGTAATATAAAAAATAACATAATAAAGATCATTTGAACCTCACCAGTATGCTTCAGATTTAGGAACATAGGAAAGTGATGGCAGAAAAGAACCTCCGGGCCCACTTAGTCTGCCCATTTGCCTAGCATCCTCTAGGCCTACCCCTGATTTCCCCCCACTCCTTTCAGCAGCCCTCTGTGTTATCCCATACCCTCTTGAACCCCCCCACTGAATTATCATCCACCGCTTCCCTAGGCAGCCTGTTCCAGGTGCCCACCACCCTCTCAGTAAAGAAGTTCTTTCTGATGTTTCCCCTAAACCTACCTCCCTCCTGTTGGAGATTATGCCCCCTCCCTTTTACTGGGACACCTTTTCAACTGGAAAGGGTTCTCAGTAGTCCCCTTGTTTATCCCTTTCAGATACTTGAAGGTCTCTATCATGTCCCCTCTCTCCCTCCTCAACTCCAGAGGGTACATGTCTAATGCTCCCAGCTGCTCCTCATGTGGCAGGTGACTAAGCCTCTTCACCATCTTGGTTGCCCTCCTCTGTACCCGCTCCACCCTCTCCACATCCTTCTTTTGGTAAGGCCTCCAGAACTGGACCCCATACTTCAAATGAGGCCTGATCAGCTGGGTGTACAGGGAAATCAGGACCTCATTCTTCCTACTGGTGATCCCCCTCGCAATGCAACCCAGTACTCTGCTGGCTTTTGCCACTGCCCTGCCACACTGCCCGACCACCTTCAAGTCTTGACAGATGATGATGCCCAGGTCCCTCTCCTCCATGGTAACCACTAGCAGTTTGCCCCTCAGTATGTATTCCATTCTCCCACTTCTTCTGCCTAGGTGCATGACTTTGCATTTTCCCATATTGAGGGATAATTTCCACTTCCTGGCCCAGTCCTTCAACTTACCTAGGTCCCTCTACATCCTTCCCACTCCCTCTTGTGTGTCCACTTTATTACAGATTTTGACATCATCTGCAAATTGGCTCACTCTACCCTCCAACACCTCCACTATGTCACTTATATAGATGCTGAACAGCAGGGGTCCCAACACCGACCCCTGGGGCATGCTGCTTGTGACCACCGACTCATCCGAGGGGACCCCATTTACTATCACCCTCTGTGTTCTGCCCACCAACCAGTTACACACCCACTCTATCACCACTTTCTCTAGACTCAGACATTCTATTTTGTGCACCAGCCCACTGTGCAGTAGCGTATCAAAGGCCCTCCTGAAATCCAGGTAGGCTATGTCCACCGACCCACCTGATCCACCACCCTCGTGACCCAGTCAAAAAACCCTACCAGATTTGTCTGACAGGATCTGACCTTGGTAAAGCCATGCTGCCTTGGGTCGAGCAGGCCGCTTGCCTCTAGGTAGTCAGTGATCTTGCCCTTGAGCAGTTTTTCCATGAGCTTACCCACCACCAATGTAAGACTCACTGGCCTGTAGTTGCTCAAGACTTGCCTCCCCCTCCCTTATGCAGGGGAAGCACATCTACAGACTTCCAGTCCTTCGGGACTACCCCTGTGCACAAGGACTCATTGAACAAATAGGTCAAGGGGGCCACCAACTCATCACCCAGCTCTCCTAACACCCTATGGTGAATCCCATCTGGCCACATGGCCTTGTCCACCCTCAGGCCCTTTAGCTCTTTCGAAATCTCCTTTTCCTGAAGTGGTTTCACTTTCCACCCCTCCCCACCTCCCTTTAGTCCAAAAGCACCCTTCCCTCCTCCCTCTTCCTTCGTGAATACTGCGCTGAAGTAACTGTTCAGTAATTCCACCTTTTCCTGGTCCATCTCTACCTTTTCCCCTGTCTCAGCCAACAGGCCAGGTATCTTAGTCCTGCCCTTCCTCCACTCACTAATATACATAAAAAAAAGTATTGTCTCCTTTCCTTGCCCCCTTGGCTATACTCTCCTCCGTTCTTGCTTTCACCCTTCTGACCACCCTCCCAGCTTCCCTCTGCTTATCCTGGTATGCCACATGGTCCCGTTCACTCTGTGTAATTTTTTACTACCTGAATGCTTGCCTCTTAGCTCTGATGCTGTCCCCCAACTCCCTACTGAACCACAGAGGCCTCTTTCTCCTCCTGCTCTTGCTTACCTTCTTTGAACAGTGTTCTGTCGCCCCCACTATTGCCCTTTTAATCATGGCTCAAATATCTTCCACCCCACTGTGTTTCCCCACCCCCCAAAGCCTGTCGAGTATACTCCCTCATCCTTCCAAAATCATCCCGCTCAAAAGCCATCACCCTCACTTTGGTCCGGTGGCACAAGGCCGATGTGCGTATCATGAACCAGACTGTGTTGTGGTCACTATCCCATAGGCTTTCCCATACTGTTATCTCACCCACCCTGTCCCCATTCTTAAGCACCAGATCCAGCACCACTCCCTCCCTGGTTGGCTCCTTGTCCAGCTGGCTCAGGTGGGCTATCTGTAGGGGGTCAACAATCACCCTGCTACTAAATGAGGTCGCAGACAGGGATTGCCACTCCACATCCGGCAGGTTAAGATCACCCATCAGCAGCTCCTCCCCCTTGGCTACCATCCTTAGGATCTCCTCTGCCATCTGGTTGTCCACCTCTAATGTTTGCCCTGGTGGCCTGTAAACCACCGCCATGTGCAGAAACTTGCCCTTCCCTGTGGCCAGCGAGACCCAAAGAGACTCAGTGTCCCCCCACCTGCCCAATGTTTCCAATGCCTGGATCATCTCCCTTAAGTAGAGCGCTATGCCGCCCCCTCTCCTATCCCCCCTGTCCTTCCTGAACAACATATAACCTGGAATGTTCATGTCCCATTCCTGTCCGTTGTGGAACCAGGTCTCCGTGATTCCCACCAGGTCTAACTTCTCCTCCACCATAATCGCTACCAAGTCTGGGACCTTGTTGCCAGGCTTCTGGCATTCATGCACATGGCCTTCCAGTAAACGTCTTCCCTAGCCCCCACCTTCCCTGTCCTAATAGTTACTTGTTTGCATGGGAAAGCAAATCCAGCCCCAGCCGGATTGCTCGCCTTTGGTTTGTAAATATAGGAAGTACTCATTTATGTCACATGAACCCTGGTATCAGCATCAGTTCTGGTACCGGTATGGTTCTGGTTCTGATTCTGGTTCTAGTAGTGGTACTGGTTACAGTGACAGTCACACTGCCCAGCTATCTTAAGGTCATCAGATATGATGGCCCCCTAGGTTTCTTCCTAGGTTGGTGAATGTAAACTCCACTCCTCCATCTTATACACAGACCCTGGGTTCTGCAGTCGCAAGTGCCTAACCTTACATATTTTGTCATTGACATCCAGCTGCCACCCCCTGTACTGTTCCTCTAGTTTCTTCAGATTGCTTTGCATTCTCTCCACCCTTTTCTAAGGGTCAACCCTGTTGCAGATTTTTGCATCGTCTGCAAAGAGACATACCTTACAGTCAAGCTCCTCTGCAATGTCACTTGTGAAGACATTGATGAGGACCGGTCTCAGCACTGAACTCTGTGGCATCCCAGTAGTCACTCTCCAATCACCTGAGTGGCTACTGTTTACCACCATCCTTTGCCTCCTACCCCTTAACCATTTTGATACCCAACTTGTTACTTTCTACCCTACCCCCAGGCTGCTTAATTTCTTAACTAGCCTCCTGTGTGGCACAGTGTCAAAGCCTTACGGAAGTCCAGTTAGGCCAAGTTCACTGGTCTCCCTTGATCCACCTCCCTGGTGACCCAGTCAAAGAAATCTGAGATTAGTTTGTCATAACCTACCCCCTGTGAAACCATACTGCAGTGGTCCTACAGTCATTTTGCCTCCAGGTGCAGCATGAGCCTCTCCTTCTGTAGTGTCTCCATTAACTTCCCCACTGGAAAAATGGGCCTCTGACCAACCAGAGTAATTATGCAGAAGAGTAGCACTGTGACTGCTGAAATGCCCAAATTTATTTTTAAATGGTATGTTTTTGTTTCCTGGGAGTTGTGGTCTTTATACTTTTTCCCTCTGTTAAATGAGTCTACACTCAGAACAGCAGTGCTTGTTATGTTTCCAATGATGGAATATGCCCCCTCTGGAGAGGGAGGATGGAAGTTCCCCTCAAGGAGTTGAGAGAGTGTGAGGAAAATGAACATTTTTTTCTGATCACTAGTCTTATCTTTGTAACTGATGAATTCACATAGGATTATATGGAAGAGTTGTAGGCCATGCTGTCCACAAGGCTTCCTGAGGAATGAGAGATGAGCCGTGTGGACTGAGGTACAGCTGATCTCACTATACTGTACTATGCTAGGAGCAAGTGAGTTAGAACACCAGCTTTGCTTTGATTTTGGAACTGGAACTGATTATAAGTTTGCATATTTGATCTTTTTCTCATGCTTCTATTTATCTAGTCATGCACTAGTTATACTTATTTATCTACTCATGCACTAGTTATGTACTAGTCATGTATAAGCCATTTATTAACCACATTAGAGAAGGCATCATAAACTCATGGGGGAGATCTGTGGCTATAAGTAAAAATGAATGAGGTACTGCAACAATGCTGGCTAAAATTGGGAGACTTTTCAAAGATGGCTTATTGTATTTATATAGGAATTTAGAAAGCACCTAGACAAACAAAGATGTCTGTGGCCTCTTCTTCCTGGAAAGTATGTACTGGGACACATGTGAACTAACTTAAGGCTTTGAATGCCGCTTAAAAATATTTAAGAGCCATATTGAATTTATGAGCTATTTATATTTTTTTATAATTATAATTAATGTAGTAGGAGGCATCTTAATTTAGTGGTTTTTATCCTTATCTTATCTGAATGTGGCTATGTATCTTCATAGCTAATTTCTGCAGCCTGATTAATTTTTTATGCAGTGTTCTACACAGTGTGGCATTTTCATTAATCTGTATTTTATAAGTATTTATTACTGAATGCAATGATTGCCCTCCTAAGGAATACAGTATGTGGAGTTCAGTTAATGAATGACCAGAGTACTTAATACAAGGGCCTAATTCAGGGATGTAATGCCAGATGGCAGTTTGGGTGCTCCTTGGTTAGGCACTTAGACATTAACAGTAAACTGCATAAACTGGCCAAGATTTTCAGTTACTGTAAACTCAGATCAATATTGGTTGCAGGGTGTAACTAGGAATAGCACTAGGAGCTGAAGCATATTTTTATTCAAAGAGATCATTATGTGGCTCCCATAAACATTAAGGGCAGGCTTCTCAAAAGGGATGCGCCCAGTGCATCTGAGCTGTGCTGGCACATCCCTGAGTTGTGCACTGGCACAATTCAGCAAAGGGACTGATGTGCCAGCGCATCCCCAATGCACCAACACATCACAGATGTGCTGCATACCACCCATAATGATATGTGGCTCATCTGGAGGGACTGCGAAGGGGGCGTGCCCATGCATATGGTGCGCAGCCCCATTTACTGCCTGACCAGGAGGTGCATTTCTGGGACAAGTCTGGAGATGCATCTCCTAGAAATAAGTCTACAGCAAGTAGACTTAAGTCACTTGCCACCCACAGGCAGACCGCCATACTGCAGATATCAGCATGGCAGCCTGCCCACCCTGGCAGTTCAATGTGCCCCCCCCCACCCATATCCCCATTATATTACCACTCGGCAGTGGATTTGTTGAAGTCAAACCCCCTCCGCCCACATCCCTGTTAACCTGCCGCCACTGCGGTGAATATGTTGCACACAGACCCCCTACCAGCCTACATCCCCATTCACCTGCCACTCTCTGCGGTGAATATATTTACCTGTGACCCCCTCCTGTACATCCCCATTCACTCGCTGCTCTCTGTGGCAAATATGCTGCACACAGATCCCCGTCCCTGCCTACACCCAGTTACCCTGCGCTCTCTGTGGTGATATTGTTGAATAGCAAAACCCACCCTCCCACCCCAATCCAAATGGCAATCCAAGCTCCCCAGTAGCCCAGCAGACCTATCACACCCCCCACCCACTCAGGCACCCCAACCCACCCTGCTCCCCCTATCCCTTTGCCAGCCCACCATCAGCGGCAGCTCAACCCCCCCATACTGCAATGGCTGCCCACTGACAGAGCTGTCTGTGAATGACAGCTGTACAAGTGTAAGTCCATTGGTCAACTATGTTGACCAATGGGCTTGCAGTTGTACTTATAGTTGTCATACACAACTTTGTGAATGGCCCCATTCACAATGTTGTGTGTGACAATTTACAGTAGACACTGCTAGCCCATTGGTCGACATGGACGCACCAACAGACTTACACTCTGTACAGTAGTGTCATCTGCAGACAGCTCTATCAGCGGCAGCCATGGCGTGCATGAGGGTGGTTGAGCTGCCATTGACAGTGTCTGCTGGGATGGAGGAGGGTGGTTTGGGGTGCTTGAATGGATGGGGTGGGGGTGGGAGGTCTGCGGACCACCAGGGGTCTTCTGGGGCAGTCACCAGTGCATCTGGGTCAGGGTGGGAGGGTGGGTTCTGCTTGTTCTACAATTTCATTGCAGGCAGCGGCAGTCTTATGGGGATGCAAGTGGGGATGGGGGGTCCTGCTTGTACTACAACTTTGCAGCAGGCAGCAGCAGTCTTATGGGGATGTGGCCGGGGAGGGGGGTGAGTGCTGGTTGCCTGCCTAGGCCCTCCCGGATGCACCGTACAGCACACAGCCCTTACAGGGGGGCCTGGCATATTCTGTTAGGTGCAACCCTGCTAGGTGCATGTAAATGGGGCCATACTGACATGCAAATGGCCCCATTGTGCCTTGCATGCCTAATGGCCCCATTTGCATGTCCATGGCTGTGAATGGCAGCTTTAGGTGCAGTACATCAGGAGATGCGCTGCCCCATTGTGTACCCAGCCTGACCAGGGGGTTGCACTGGTGCATCCTGGGCTTGGCGCAACAGTGGTATTCACAAAGGGTGTGTGCCAGGAGCATCCCCTGGTGCATCTTTTGTGAATACCACTGTTTGCACTTGGCACATCTCATTTGCACCAGGGCATCCGAGATGCACCGAGTGTAAGTCCTTTGAGAATCCTGCCCTAAGTGTTTGGTTGCTGGAAATGGCTCTAACAGAAAGGTAATCTGATTATTAAACAATACCTATTTAATTCATGGATTAATACTAGTATGTAAGCCTAAGTGTGGCTGAGTAGTGCTAGATGGGGTCAGGGATCCCTCTAGGATGGGCTCTGTGACATCAGTTATGGGATGCTTATATAGCAAATTCATGGCCTGATATGAAGCATTGGACATGGCATGGTGCAAATTGAAATGAACTCAGGCATTGTGATGTACTTTGAGGCCAAATGTGGATTGACTGAGGGCTTGTTTTCCAAATATTGTGCATTCTGACCGTGGTAATGGTAACCTTTTGGTAGCTGTCCCTGGTTATTGGGAAATTCACCCTCTTACGTCGGAGAGCATTACAGTTCTAGTTATATAGAGGATGATCATGAAAATACCCTCAAAGGTACAGAATGATTGTGGTGAAATGTCCTCTTCACTATATTACAAGCCACTAACTAAATGTTTACTCCATTGAATTGCCTTAAACACAAATTAATCTGCTGTAGCTTAAGTGAATTCAAATTTATCCAGCTCTTTCAAATTAAATATTGTAGAAAAGAGGGGTTAACTGGTTTAAAACGTGAAATCAATGGAAAAAATACATTTAATCTTTTTAAACCATACTTAAGCAACTGGGTAATAGCATACATGTCCTAATAGGTTATGTAATACCAAGTTAAATTAACAAAGTTGATTTTTATTTTATTGATATTGACAATTATGTTTCTTAATGTGAAATTTGTAATAGTTAAAAAAAAATGAACAAATAAACTCGAGCTGAACAGGTGAGGAATGTGGAACTCTATGTAGAAAGTGGAACTCTATGTAGACCTACTGTAATGACACACCAGAACTTGATCATTTATCAACAGTTAGTTAAAGCATACCAGAATACATAACTGGCATAGAAAGGAAAATGAAAGGGCAGTTAACTTTGTAAAAGTCATTTCCTATCAACTTTATAGTGGCAATAGTACAAAACTGTCAAACTTGGAAAACCTGCCTTTAAAGAAATAGAGAAGTGGAAAAGGAATACTAAAATGTTTAGGAAATCTACATTAGAGAAATGGGAAGTACCTTGTCTGTGCTTCCTTCTGTGAGATACAGGCAAAAACTTATATCAAGAGACTTTTTAACATGCATTCCTGTAGGGTGCCAAGTCCCAATTTTGTTGTCCCATCTTTTTGCAGGGGGCTATCCCCCCACACACCCCATGTGGGGGGCAGCACCCCCAGCCCCCCCTTTCTAATTATTCTAACTCTGAGGGGGTGGACCTCAGGGAGGCGATGGTGAATTTCTCCTTGTGGTGCCCTAATGTTGTGCCCATTCCGACAGGCACCCTGATGGCCAGAAGGGTTGGTCTTTGTCACCAGTGTGCTCCAGATAACCCATATTTTGTGCCTCTGTATTTGTTTAAAAACAATTTTTAATTTTATCTTCCTAAAAAAATCTATAGTGATCCACATGTATTTGGAAGTCATTTGTTTTAGGTGTTGGAACAAAATTTAGGTCTTTTAGTAATAGTCCTTCTTGTTTTGTGAACTATACAGAGGAACGATTTAGGACTTGCAGGTCTGTGGCTTTTTCCCCTCTCAAAACTTTTTTTGAGGCTATATTTCCTTTCTCAGTGTTTTCTTCACCTTGTTTTCTGTCTAGGTTTTTGTTGAGGTTAGACACAGTTAACACACAAGGCATGAACAAAATGTAGGACTTAAAACCATTTTTAAAACTTATACTGTTACTAACAGACTGTTTTTTTTTTTGCTATGAATTAGAATAATTTCAGTATATGAGAACCATATTTTAATATCTCTGTTTTTAGGGTTGCAGTGGGCATAGCCCTGCAGACCTCTTGCTAGAAGAAAAGAACACAGCTCATTTCTTCCGATGGAACAACATGTTGGAGTTGCCACACTAGCGCCTCCACATCTGTGAAGCACTCCATTCGCTGTCTCCATAGGCAGCTTTACTGCACTATTTTAACTAAGTCAGCTGTCATGGGAGATGACTACATACTTTTCCATGTCCAAGATGGCCACTGCTCTCTATTGCGCATGCGCTAGTAGCCATGCATGTGTAGTAGAGAGCTGTGGCCATGATGGACACGGCGGGGTGTGCCATCATCCACCATGACCACCAATTACATTTTTTTTAAACAGCAGGTATTCACTTTTTTTCTTGCATTTTTTCCAAAGTGAAACATCTCCCGACCAATAAGGATATGAGTTTAAAAATGGTTTGTGTGGTTATTTGAAACAGTGTTTCTTGATTGGGTCCTATGTCATATTTATAGTCATATGCATTAGTCTCTTGTGTAAAAAACAGACAGACTCTGTCCTTCACTGTACACTGGCTCCTGAGTCAAAGACCAACAGACTCGGGTTTCACACGACATTACTGCTGTGACTGTGCTAGCTTCATGGATGATGTTGACACACTCGTTCATGTACACTGATTAACAGACTTGTAAATTTTTGGGAAGGTATTCAGCGCTAGTCGTGGTTGTCACTCAAACAGCTGAGGTGACAAAGAACAAAAAAAAAAAGTATCATCTGTTCATGGTGCAGATGTTAGACTTGTCAGGCTGGAAAAAAAATGTTGCTTCCATTCATAAATTCTGTTTCTGTGTCACTGTCATTTCATAACAGCAGGTTAGTCTAAGCCCCTTGTACAGCGTGTTTCAGTACTTTAACTACTATTTACAAAATCTTATGCGGGATATGAATGTATGCACAATGGACATGGTGATTTCATCATTCTTGATTTTGTTTTACATCATTATCGAAATTTAGTTCTTGAAGGTCAGGGCAATAATGCAATCGGTGGCTGCCTGTAGGTGCATCGCTGTGTGCAGGCTTTTTTTCCATCATTATTATCAGTAGGCAAAGTTGCAGGATTAGAAAAGAGAAATCTGCTTGCTGCCCAAGTCCCTAATTACATCCATGGGGCTCACTATCTAATTACATCTGTCCTCAAACTAACTAGTGTTGCAGCCCAATCATGAAGGTTAATTGTGTATACAGTCATACCCAGCACAAAAAAAGATTTTGTAAATAGTAGGTGAAGTACTGAAACACTCTGTACAAGAGGCTTAGACTAACCTGCTGTTATGAAATGGCAGTGCACACAGAAACAGAATTTATAAATGGAAGCAAGATTTTTTTTCAACCTGACCAGTCCAACAGTAACAGTTATTCTGATGGAAGGCTATTGCACCTTTAACTGATGACACTCCCTTTCTGTTCTTTGCCACCTCAGCTGTTTGACTGACAACCGTGACAATGATACTGGGGGTGTCCAATTCCCCAGTGTCATGATCATGTTCCCCATGGCTTTTGTTTTTATGTATAATTTTCTTTTCCCCCACCAGACCCTCCCTCTCAGCACCCACAAGCCACCCATTGAAACACAGCAGTGACACTGGGGTGCCCAATCCCCCCAGTGTCGCGAACAGGAATCCTTGGTCCTGAATTTTTTTTTTTCACTTGCGAAAAGAAAACTGTCCATCAATGTCTTTTGAGGCCATTCCTTTATTTTTTAATTTAAGCAACTTTATTGATTTTCCAAACAATAAAAGACACACTATAACAATACAACAAACAAATGTTAACAATAAAGAACAACATCCACTAACATAAACCCCCCCAAAAAACCCTCCCGAACAAAACCCACCCACTCCTCAAGGCAGAGCCCAAACAGATAAGATATAAAGTTCATAACCAGAAGCAGATGGGTTGATAGTTAAAACACAAACAATGTCTACCACTATCTATCAAGGGTACCCGACCATAAATTACAATGTATATAAGGTATGCAGTTTACCCCATATCATCTCATATCTAGGCAGTTGGTTATTTAAGGTAGCGATCATCTTCTCAACCCTAAGGTTAAACAATAGCTCCTGCAGCCATTTGGGATAGGTTAAAGACGGTATCCCTTGATTAGGGTGTCTGCATGTCGACGATCTGTCAGAAGGGTGACTGAATAACGGTGCCGATAAGTTGGGCTACCCGAGTTTTCCCTCTTCCCCAAGTTGTGTTCCCCCCAGAGTAGGAATCCTAATTAGGGGCATGGGGAATTTCTCAGGGGGAGTGTGGGGAAAAGTCCCCGCATTAAAAACATTTTGTAATTCCATTGCCCTGGGGGTTTTGCACCCTTTTGATGGATCGCCATCCTACAGTCGCCCTCATCACATACAACCATTAAAGACTGGTCATCCTGCCAATGATGAAGGATGATCTTCTTAATCAACAGGGATATCATAGCCATACTGTATAATATCTCCTCTCCTTAATATCAGGTCGAGTAGTCTCCAATCACACATATCTCAGAGGAAAAATACCTGTCAGTTCCCAATAGCGAATCTACCTTCTGATGGATAATTGATCACAAGGAAGCCACCTTGGGACAAACCCAAAAAATGTGATAGGGAGTACCTTCCGAGTTCCCACATCTTGTACAAAGAAAGGAGTCAGCTCTTTGCATCTTTACCAATTTGACCGGGTAAGATATAGATCATTAAGAATATAAAACTGAGTGAGATGCAGATGATCCTGTGTAATATAAGTGTAATTATACAATGGCAAGAAAATGTCCTGGACTCTGATTGGTCAGTGTGTCCCTGGCACAGTGAGGTTATCCCACCACAACCTCACTGTATTGCTTTGTTGGATGATTGTTTGGAGCTACTCTTAAGAAACAGAGATATATTGCCACACTAAAAATCTACTAAAAACATTTTCTAAATTTTTTTTTATTTCAGATAAAACAAGGCATTAGATATTGAATAACACGTATTCTGGTGGGTTAGTTGGGACAACCTCACTTCTGTGACATTGACGACTCGCCTGCAGCCTAGCGCCCAACCACCAGGTGTGAGGTTATCCCAGCACAACCCACCCCCTGTCATGCATTATTGCTTAATTATCTTGCGCCAGTCAAAGGCTAGTTGAGGGAACTGGGAATTTCAATGGGTGGACACGCCCTCCAACATGGGAAAAGCTTTGAGAAATAAGAAAGCTTAGATTTTTGATACAGAATGCGGGCAGGAAGCCAAAGTCCCCAAGCACTACAGGAACTCACCTTCATTCACCGTGATTACACCTGTACCAAACCAAGGTATGATAGAATGGCGAACTTGATATACTTTAAAAATATTAGTGTCACTCAACCCTAATTTATGTCAAATTTCCACCAAAGAAAGACAAGACCCATCCCTGAGTAAGCTGCACACCTCAGTTTTCACAAGTTGGGGAAACCAGCTCTCAGCAATAACCTTCTCACCAATCTTGAAATGTGGGTTTAGGAGAATGGGTCGTGACATGTCCATTTTATGGTTATATCTCAAGACTGAGCACAGTTGTGAATGCACTCTAACTGACATGGCAATCACCATAGCCAGCAAAGAGGCAGATAACTCTCTGGGGGGCTACAAATAATAAGAACTTTGGGGATAAGCCAGCATTCTGAATAAACTCCAGTTCTAATGTCAGCCAAATGGGGAAATAGGAATTGTGGTCAGCATTCGGTCTGTCAGAGAACCACCTTACATACTTACTGGCATGGCTAGCCCAATAGTGCAGGCCAAAGTGTGGAAGCCGAAGTCTACCATGGAACTTAGAAGCTGCAAGTTTGTTATAGGACCATCTAAGGGGCTTACCCAACCACACAAAATCTGAATTAAGAGAGTGGATCCTTCTAAACCAGGAAAGTGGGTGCCAGTAATTCAACATATTGAGATGGTAAAAAAGCCTGGGTAAAATAGTCATTATAATGATGTTAATTCTTCCCCCTTTAGTCAAAGGTAACTTCCTGGCTAAAATCACATACCAAGATGGCCGCCGGGCTGGACATGCTGATTTCTGCCCTATTTTTCACTTTACTTCACTCTCCCTGCCATTCTCTCATTTTGTTTAGTTTTCACACGCTCGGTAAGGTTAGTAAGGGCTGAAAAGTGAGTCACTTGGAGCATCTATGAGTGATATTGGGAGAGCTACAGCGACGCTTGTAATGACTCTGTAGTGTGCACTGGGGCCATTTCATTTCGGTCCCACAACCACTCTGAACTAACAAGTTTTAAGTGAGCTTTCTGTTTTTGGTTTTCAAGCACTTTATTCCTTCCCTGGACTTATCCAGAGGTGTTTTGCTGCTATTTTCGCTGTTTGTCTTATCCTGTTTGGTCTTGGCTGATCAGGAACTGGAACTGAGAAGTCGTGAGGGGAAAGGTCGTGGAGAGGAGGCGTAATATTGAGGGAAATGAACTGTGGATTAAGCTGCCAGTCGAAGGTCCTGTGATGACGTTTGGTAGGCACAGGAGATTCAACCAACCTGGTACAGTTTTGCAGGTGGTCCCGACCCTGTGGGGTGTGGGGTGACTTGTGGCTGAGGCTCAGGGCTGCACGGGGGACTGGGCTTCGGTTTCATCAGGTAGCCAGCAGACCAGGCCGGTGGTCCTTTTTGGTTTCTCCGGGTGGCCAATTGGTGGTTTGGCACCAGCAGGGATCCATAGTGGCAGCTGCAGGCATTTTCAGCCACGGTCTCCCATATGGGATTTTTTTGGCCCCCGCTCCTGCACTAATTGGACTCAGAGCAGAGGACTCCTGCTTTAAATCTACCCTGCCTGTTTACGGTTAGACTTTTAATTTTGTTATTTGCTTTGCTAATACTCATCTTGGATACAGTGAGAGTGCCTGTGTTCAGACTCCCCATGTAGTGAGAGTGCCTGGGGCTGAAAAATTATTTTAGATACTGACTTATTTGGCTCAAGTAGTGAGAGTACCTGTGCTTCGTTGGCCTCCCTAGGTTGTGAGAGGGCTTTAGGGGCTGAAGATCTCTATCTTTTTTGTCTGATTTATTCCACACCTTTGGATTTAAGTTACAGTTACAGCTTCAAGGAACTTTATTATTTACTTTATGACTGGTTTTCCTTAAGCTGACCCAACCACTGTCCTGGGTTCTGAGACTGGGTTACTTATATTTTGAATTCATTTTGTATATTTTATGTTATGGGGTGGATGATTGAGGGTATTTATTATATTGTTTGATTATAATTTTATTATTTTTATTTTATTTTTATTAATGCTATGTTTATGTCTGTTTAGTATAATTGTTTCCTCCTCTGAGCCATGAGAGGGTTTTGGGGTTGGGAAGTTTTGTTATTTGTGTTATTTTTATTTGATGTATTGTAGGGTTATGATTTTTGAATTATTTGTGTAAGTAAGAAGGATGCGACTTGGGTGGGTTTTTAGTTAGAAGTCCTATTGGGTATATTGTAATTTAGGGTCATTATCTATAAGAAACGTAAGACTTTGTTGTAGTGTTTGGCTCTAGTTGTAGTTATTAGCTTGTGGTATGTGCCTGTTAGCTCCCCTGGTCTTGCATTATTTGTCCCCCTCTCTCCGTGCCCTCTGCCCGTTCTTCCCCACCTTGCATTTGGTATTGTGCGTAGGAGAAATGGGATTGGTGTGGTGGGGGACAGGGACATTGAAGGTCAAAGGAGAGGTCCCCTCTCATAGGGTTGGTTTAGTCCAGAAGACGCCCTGGGGTAAAATGGAGCCTGGAACATGGTAATCCATGTCTAGTCCCCATAGCCAAGGGCACCATCTCCTTTGATTGGCAAGTAGCCAGGAAGGTTTACAACCATGTCCAACCCAGGCGGTGCTATGCAATGCCAGATCTATCAAGAACAAGTATGCTGTTATTGCAGACTTTCTTGGAACAACTGATCTGGCTTGCATCACTGAGACCTGGCTGGATGAAAATGCTGGCCCCATTTTGGAGGCAGCAATTCCAGTTGGGTACTCGGTGATACACCGACCAAGATTGGACCATGGAGAGGGGGGGATAGTGGTCTGTTTTAAGACCGAGTTGGGTCTCACTGGTGTACCAGTAGAGGAAGCTGAATCCTTTGAATGTACTGTGGTAGCTGGTGTGGGCTGCAGGATAGGTCTCATCTACCATCCACCCTGGGATGAAAAGCGATTCCTGCAGGAAGTGGCAGATTTTTCCACTGACATGGCATTGGAGTCACCCAGACTGATGGTTCTGGTTAACTTCAATGCCTGGGTTGACAACGAACTCTTGCCTTTTGGTCAGCACTTTCTCAAGCTGATGGCATCGCTGGGCTTCACACAGATTGTTTCTTCAGCTACTCATAATCATGGTCACTCTCTGGATTTGGTTTTCCTCCTGGGGATTGAGGCCTCTGATTTGGGGGTGGAACTGGTCAGTTGGTCTGATCACTAGACCGTGAGGTTCAACTTTTGTGCCCCTCTTCGTAGGTCTTCCCCTATGGAGATGGTCAGTTACTGCCCTTTACTGGATGTGTGCCCTGGAGACCTGGTGACGGTGATTGACCTCTCAGAGTTTCCTGTTGCCAGCTTGAGTCCGGAGTCATTGGTTCTCACCTACAATCAGGCAAATTCCTCAGTTCTAAACATTATAGCTCCTGTCCGCATTCGTCCCCTCCCACTCCGCCCTTGGGCCCCTTGGTTTGATGGGTCCTTGAGGGAATTGCTGCGGGTGGGATGAAGGTTAGAATGACATTGGCAGAAATCTGCCCTGGAGGTTGACTGCCTTAGTTTGGTGGAGCATTATCAGTTCTACCAATCAGTGATTTCCTGTAAGAAGGCAGAGTTCCTGTCCAGGGAGATCGCCGTCGCTCAGAACTGACCAGCCCAGCTCTTCTGAACTGTGGACAGGTTGTGCAACCCAACCTGTCTGCAGCTCTGTCGAGCTTTTTCACAAACAGAGTGTGATGATCTTGCTCAATTCTTTGTGAATAAGGTGGCTGACATCAAGTCAGAGATCTGTTTGACTCACTCTATGTGGGACATGGTTGGTCAGCATTTGGTCATGATACCTTGTACTTCCTGGAGTACCTTTGACCTGCCAGAGTTTGAAGATATTATGCATTGTCCAGGGGATTGTCCAGGGGATGCACCCTATGTGCTGTAGTTTAGATCTGGGCCCAACATCCCTGATCTTGGGTTCTTATGAGACCATTGGCCCATTTCTGGCTCAAATTGTCTGGTACTCCCTTTAGTGGGGTGAGTTTCCAAGCTCCCTGAAGGAGGTGGTGGTGACACCCCTTCTGAAGAAAGCTTCATTGGACCGAGACATTTTTGCTAACTACACACCTATCTCGAATCTTCCCTTTATAGGAAAGGCTATTGAGAAAGTAGTGGCAATCTAGCTGGAGAACCATATGACCATCCATAATATCTATGAACTTCTCCAGTCGGGTTTTCATAAGAGGCATAGTACTGAGACTGCTTTGGTTCAGGTGCTCAATGATCTCCTGATGGTGAGAGATTGGGTCCTGCTCGAGCTCCTGAGCTTCTGAGGTCCATCTGTGGCCTGTCAAGTACAGTGCTCAGATGGTTTACATATTTCTTCTCTGGTAGAACACAGAGAGTTGTGTTAGGGATTATTTTTTCTGACCCTTTCTCTCTGTCCTGTGGGGTTCCTCAGGGCTCGGTGCTGTCCCCCATGTTGTTTGCAGTGTATATGCTACCCCTCAGAGACATTGTAAGATGGTATGGGCTGAGGTTTCACTGCTATGCTGATGATACCCAGCTCTACCTATTTTTTGCTCCCTACCAGGTTAGTCCTCTCTCAGTATTTAATAACTGCTTCCCCAAAATCCAAGACTGGATGAATTCAAGCTGGTTACAGTTGAATGTGGGAAAGACTGAGGTTATGGTTGTGGACCCAGGCCGCAGGATAGAGGGGTTGAGAACTGATCAGCCCTCTGGATTATTTCTGGGGGGCATTCAGATCCTTACCTCAGAACTGGTGTGTGACCTGGGAGTAGTGCTTGACGATGGGCTGACCCTTTGTTATCAGGTCTCGGCAGTCATTAAGTCAGCCTTTTACCATCTTAGGAACATCGCCAGGGTCAAACACTTCGTTCAGTCTAGCGAACTGCCTGTGTTGGTCCATGCCTTCATGACCTCCTGCCCCGACTACTGCAACTCCCTTTACTTAGGGCTTTTTGGGGTTGATATCCACAACTTGCAGCTAGTGCAGAATTCTGCAGCTCGATTGCTGACAGAGGTGTCTAGAAGGTCACATATTTTGCAGACCCAATCCTCTGGAATTCTCTGCCCCATAAACTTCAGGAATGTATGACCGTGGGGAGCTTTAAGCAGGAACTTAGGACCTTCCTGTGGAGACAAGCCTTTTATGAACTGTTATGATTTGTAATGGTCTATTTTTAAGTGCAACTTTTTATGGAATTTGTTGTTATGATTGTAAAGTTCCTTGGTACCCAAAAGGCACTCAATAAATAAAGTTGTATTTATTATTTATTATTATTATTATTATTCTTGCAATGTTGAAGGTCTTGATGAATGATAGAAACCAAGTCAGTGAAATTAAGCTTTATTATCTGGGCCTCACTTTGGGAGAGGTAAATACCCAAATATTTGAGAGAGTGAGGGGACCATGTCATGCCTAAGTCAGTAATGTCTGTCTTGACAGTTCTAAAATTTAAGGGCATTACCACAGTTTTATCTAAGTTTAGTTTATAATTGGACAGATACCCATATTCTTGTATGGTAGCCAAAGTTGTGGGGATAGCCGACTTTGGATGGGACACGTGCAGGAGAATATCATCTGCATAAGCAGACAATTTTAGTTCCATAGAGCCAATGTGAATCCCAATAAGGTCCGGGTTCAGCATAAGTTTAGTAAGAAGTGGCTCTAAATGCAAATTAAACAAGAGTGGGGATAATGGACATCCCTGCCTTGTACAAGAAAAAATGGGAAAAACACCATTGCAGCAGATACAAGCACTTGGAGAAGAATGTAACACTTAAATCCAGGAAATAAATTGGGAGGGAAAGTCAAACCTTGTAAGGGTCGCAAATAGAAACTGCCAATCAATCCTATTAAAAGCCTTCTCTGCGTCCAGGGACACCAACACCATAGGGATAGTGGCATTCCAGGATGAGGAGAGGATGTGGGATGATTTACATAAATGATCAGCCCATGAGCATGTAGCAACAAAGCCAGCCTGCTCTGGACCAATAAGGCCAGACCAAACCTGACTGATCCGAGCTGCCAAAATCTTGGCCAAAATTTTCATGCCGTAATTAAGGAGAGAAATGTGCCTATAACTGGTTACCTGCTCCAGATCTTTTCTGGCTTGGGGAGCAGAACTAGCACAGCATCTAGGAGAGAATGGTCCACTAGGCCCGACACTAATATGTGATTATTTAAATGATACAGGCAGGTCACCAGCTCTTTAATAAATATCTTATAAAACTTCAGAGAAGATCAGGTCCCAGTGCCCTGTCTGTGGGTAGTGCCTAAATAGAAGAATACATTTCTACTTCCCTTGAGGGGGACATCAGCAAATGTTGTTGCTCAACAGTCAGGGTAGGAAGGAGAACAGCATTCAGATATACAGAAATCTGTTGTGGAGAAGGTAAATTAGCTCAAACATCATAGAGAGCCCAATAATAATGTTGTCACAGAGCTATCAGCGGAAGACTGTATACCAGCAATTAACCTTGAGGCTTCAACCCTCTTATGGTGAAGAGCCAACAAATGCTTGGCTTTATCACCCTGATGGGCATATTTGGCCTGTGTTTTTAAAATAGTGTATTCTGCTCTCTCCCATATGGGGTCCTCATATTTATCCCTCAAAAGTATCAATTCATGACGTATGGAATCAAGAGATGCAGGGACAGATTCTTCTATGAACCTGATGCAGGACAGTAGATCTGAAGCTACCTGTTCCCATTTCTTCTTCCTGACTGAAGCCAAACTGACAAACCCACCATGAAGGAAGCATTTTGTGGTGCTCCATTCTATGTCAGGCTTCCCTGTGGATCCTTCATTACCAGAGATAAAGAAAGCTAATTGTTCTTTAATATGGGTAATAATATACTCTTCATTTGCAAGTTGTGTATTTAGTTTCCACAGGGTCTCTTTCATATGCTGGGGTAATAAGGAAAATTTACTCTAGACTAACGAGTGATCTGAGCCAACCATAGGGGCAATCCCACAGCCCAACAGCCCCGACAAGTGAGTGTGGCTAACAAGCTGAAAATCTATCCAGAACAAGGAGCCATGAACAGGAGAATAAAAAGCATGTTCCCATTGCTGAAGGTTCAACACACGCCACAGATCACAAACACCAAGGGAGTCCACCATCTCTCGTAAGAAGTGCTGGGCAGGGGACAAAGCTGACCGAGGCCTGCCAGACCTATCAACATCTGGTGAAAAGGGAAGGTTCTAATTGTCCCCCTCAAATATGTGAATCAGAAGGAATGGTGTAATTAAATTAGCCAACTCTGTAAAAAAAAGAGGGAGTGTCAGAACTGGGACTGAAAAGGCAACCCAACAGAATGTCCGTACAGTACAAGGTTTCATGAAGAAAGAGGTATCTACCCTGAGGGTCCCTCAGACACTGTTGGCAGAAACATAGAAACATAGACATTGATGGCAGATAAGGACCGCTTGGCCCACCAAGTCTGCCCATTTTCCTACCTATTGGATGAGCTGCAGATCCTAGTTAACCAACAGCCTACTTCTTCCTATCCCCCCACTAGATTTGCCTTATATCTTGTCCCATGCATTCTTGAATTCCCCCACTGTTTTTGACCCCACAACCTACTCAGGAAAGCCATTCCATGTGTCCACAACCCTCCCTGTGAAAAAATACTTCCTCACATTGCCCCTGAGCCATCCCCCCCTCTATCTTCAAATTGTGTCCCTTTGTTCTTGCACATCTCTTTTTCTGAAAGATGCTACCCTCTTGGACTTTATTGATTTCCTTGAGGTACTTGAAAGTTTCTATCATGCCCCCCTCTCCCCTCCTTTCCTCAAGGGTATACATATTAAGCTCCTTTAGTCTCTCTTCATCTGGATTCTGCTGCAGACCCTGCACCATTTTAGTTGCCCTCCTCTGGACTGCATCCATCCTGTCTAAGTCCTTGTGGAGATGGGGTCTCCAGAACTGCATGCAGTACTCCAGATGGGATCTCACCAACTGTCTGTACAGAGGAATAACAACTTCGTGTTTTCTTCTGGTGATGCCTCTCCCTGTGCAATTCAGTATCCCCCCAGCCCTCCTTACTGCCTCCTCACATTGCTTGCTTACCTTTAGGTCATCTGATATGAATACTCCCAGGTCCTGTTCCATTTTTGTTGTTGTTAATACCTCCCCCTCCATTGTGTACTCTTCCCCTGGGTTTTTGTTTCCCATATGCATTACTTTGCACTTCTTTGCATTGAATCTAAGCTGCCATACTTTTGACCATTCCTCCAACCTTGTCAAGTCCCTTCTTGACCTTTCCACCCCCCCCTTGTATCAACCCTGTTGCAGATCTTTGTTTCATCTAGGATATCCTCCTAAAAAAAAGGACTGCCACACCTCTGCTAGAAGTACTATCCCTTGTAGTAAAAACCTGACCAATGTGCTGATGATGCTGGAATACTGAGCGCTCACTTTTAAGGAGATGTGTCTCCTGTAAAAATATAACATCACATTTATAATGCTGCAGATGCTTAAGAATACGGTATCAGTTGGTCTTGGACCAGGCACCCTTAACATTCCATGTAACAAAGATTAAAGGATGAGCCATGACTAAACCTATAAAACAACCCCATATGACACATCATGTACATTAGAGAAATCAAACACATCCAAAGCATAAAGTTAGTGCTCTGCCCTCCCTTCCCCCAAACCCGAACTAACATCCTAGTAACATAAATCCAGGAAGCAAAAACCTATACCTTACTCTAATGCACCCAAAAGGACTTTGAGAAACATGGTGGAAGGGACCATAACCCTATAACCGCAAAACAGTGTCCCTCTAAAAAGGAAGTAATTCATAAAAATGAAGATCTGCCTACATGAATTTTGCAGCCATTCCTGATCCCTCACCCAACCCTTCCACTCAGCACCCACCACTCTGCACCCCCAAGCCCTTACTTACCCATTGGAGTCCAATGTTGTAATTCTCTCTGGACCACAGAGACATCTTCAATCTTCAAAGCTGGACCATGAACTGAAGAAACAGGTATGCATTCTAATGTATTTCAATGGAGTTTTGCACCTAGTGGCATAACTTGGGCATTTTTGCATATTTTTGGCCCACATTTTCAACATGCCTTTTTGGGATAACGCCTCATGAATAATTGCACTCACATTAAGTAAATCTGTCAAGTAAGGTGATTTCCAAGTCCCAGCATGAAATCACCTTTCAGGCAAGAGTTAAACATTTTCTCTGCCCTTGTTCTAGAGGTGGGGTCATAAGAAGGCTATGTAGAAAATTTGGTGTAAAAATATTAAAAAGTAATAGAGTTATGAGCCTACACTGAATTTTGTGAACACAGGCTTGCAACTTTGGTAATTTCAATATTTGTCCTCCAAATTTACAACATAGCCATATCTTTACAGCACCTTATGAATGTGATAGCTGTCATTTTTCAAATCCTGGCCTAAATGTTTTTTTATATCCTGAAAAGTGATTTCACGGTCCCTGCACGAAATCACCTCTTGAGCAGGAGTTGAAATTTTTCTCTGCCCTTGTTCATGAAGTAGGGTTATAAAAAAGTTATGCTGAAAACTTTTTGTAAACATATTAACAAACAATAAAATTATGAGCCTATGCTGAATTTTGTGAACACAGCCTCATAACTTAGGTAATTTTCAACGTTTTTACCCAAAATTTACAACATAGCCATATCTTTGCAGCACCTCATGAATGTGAAAGCTGCCAATTTTCAAATCCTGGCCAAAATGGGTTTTTTTACATTCCAAATGGGGATTTGGGCAAAACAAGGCTATGTTGAAAATTTAGTGTCAAAATATTAAAAAACACATTTTCTATATTTTCTCCCCAACTTCCATGAGTGCAGCCCTATTGGCTCTGGCCAGAGTTTGTTTCTTTATTGTTTCAGGTGTGATAGATTATGGCCAAGCACTTCAATCAGTCTCTGTAGGGTGGTGGCACATTCCAAAACTGGTTCCACATCCCAAGCTGGTTTCACTACAGAACTCCTACACCATGCTGGCAGAGTGGGAATGTCTCACCCAGGCACCTGCAGGCATGGCTAGAGGGGATGTGGGGGTCCTCCCCAGCAGAGACCCAAAGGGGGATACCAAGAGGCCCCAGAGGAGGAGGAGAAAGTGAATCCTCATGGGTGACGCCATTGTTAGGGGGATAGAGCTGGGAGCAAGTAGTGAGGAGGAGAGGGAGGTTTTGTGCTTTCCTGGTGCCACAGCAGGGTCCTGGACTTCAGGTGGGCCAAGTTTAAGAAAATTGGAGAATGCCTCAGGGATGCCCTGGCAGTGATAGGGAAACTAGGGGGAGTAGAAGAACAGTGGGCTACAATTAGAGAGGGAATTAAAAAAGCTACTAAACTATGTGTCAGGCAGGTCAGCAAGGGCAAGAGAAAAAAAAGACTGCCATGGTTCTCTAGAGATGTAGTGGAAAAAGTAAGAGCAAAAAAACACTAGCCTTCAGAAACTACAAAAGACCACAGAAGCAGGAGGATTGGGAGAGCTACCAGGAGAAACAGAGGGAGGCAGGGGAGGTGGTTAGGAGTGCAAAGGTGAAAACAGAGGAAAATATAGCCAAATCAGTAAAAAACCGGGATAAAACATTTTTAGATAGATTAGTGAAAAGAGGACGTCCAAGGGAGGGATAGTAAGATGGAAAGGAGAAGTGAGGGTTTCTGAAGAAAAGGATCACCAAAAAGCAGCCATATTTAACAAATACTTCTGTTCAGTATTCACAGAGGAAAGGGGAAGGAAATGGGCCTATGTTACAAGACAAGGGCGTAAAGATTCGGGATGTGAACACTAGCCCTTTCACAGTGGAAAGAGTCCTAAGGGAGTTGTCAAACTTAAATGTAGACAAGGCAATGGGTCCAGATGCGGTGCACCCCAGGTTGCTGTGAGAACTCAGGGAGGAGCTGGCTGTACCTCTGACAGCCTTGTTCAACTGATCAATAGAAACAGGGGAGGTGTTGGGGGACTGGAGGAGGGCAGATTTAGTACCACTCCACAAAAGTTGAAATAGGGAGGAGGTAGAAAATTACATGCCGGTCAGCCTGACTTCGATAGTGGGCAAGGTAATGGAATCACTGCTGAAGGAAAGGATTGGAGAATACCTTGTTACAAGAGATCTACAGGATCTGAAGCAACATGGATTCACAGGGGGAGATCCTGCCAGACAAGCCTAATTGAGTTCTTTGACTGGGTAACAAAAGAAATGGACCAGGGAGGTTGGGTTGACATGGCCTATCTGGATTTCAGCAAGGCCTTTGACACCGTTCCACTTAGAAGGTTGGTAATCAAGCTAAGTAGCCTAGGAGTAGGTTCTAAAATTGTAAATTGGGTGGACAGCTGGCTTAGTGATTGGATCCAAAAGTGGTGGTAAATGGAGTACACTCTGGGAGAGCAAGGTGACATTTGGGGTGCTGTAGGAGTCGGTATTAGACCCGGTCCACTTCAATGTCTTTATTAGTGACATTGTAAAAGGACTGGAGGGGATGGTATGCCTATTCATGGATGACACAAAAATCTGCAACAAAGTAGACACACCGGGGGTTAAAAGAATGAGGAAGGATCTAAAGAAGTTAGAAGAATGGTCACGAGTTTGACAGCTATGATTCAAAGCAAAAATGCAAAATCATGCACTTAGGGCACAAAAATGGGGATGTACAAACTCAGGGGAGGGGGAGTATTAGCAGCCTCAAAACAGGAAAGAGACCTGGGGGGGTTATCATTTTTTTTATTACTTTGTATTTTTCTGCACTTTACTTACCCCTTCTCTCCACTCAATCAGGCTTCCTCATACAGACACACCTCGACCTCAGAGTCTGCCCCTAGAGTACTCGGTCGCACTGCCCTTGACCCTTGATGCCCAGTTAACCCCCTGGTGTGGGGTGAGGAGGGGTTCCCCCTAGCCCTCCCCAACAGCTATTTTCCCTGCAGTGTGTCCTGTACAGTGGAGTCTGCCTCGATGAATCGCGGGTGCCTGCAATGAGGAGCTGTCACCTAGGAGCGACAGGGGGTGTTTTCCTATGTTCAACCCCAGATGTCTGCGTCCAATGAGGCCTAGGAGTGAGGAGACATATTGAGACGTGCCTCCTGCTCCGCCCCTCTGCAGACATCTGCCTGTCCCCTTTTTTACACTGCTATCTCTGACTACCACACCTTCCACCCGAGCACCCCCAGATGGCAGTATCACAGTGGGAGCTTGCAGGTGACCCTCACCAGAGAAGGAGAGCAGCCATCGGGTGCTCCATCCTTCTCCTCCCCGGCCAACCCCTGGCAATCCGTGCTCATTCCCGAACATGGGCCGCCAGCGTGGTATGAGGTAAGGCATCCAGCGCCTCAGCCCTCAGAGCCACTGGGCCGGCTTGGGGGTTATCATTTCTGATTACCTAAATGTAGCTACTGTAAGCAGTGTGACAAGGCAGTGGGAAAGGCTATCAGAATGCTTGAATGCATAGAGAAGGATAGCACCAGCAGAAAGAGGGAAGTAATAATACCCCTGTATAGATCACTGCTGAGACTCCACCTCAAGTACTGTGTACAGTTCCAGAGGCCCCATCTCTGGAAGGACAAAGATAGGGTGGAGACAGTGCAAAGGAGGGCAGCCAAAATGGTGCAGGACCTGCATCAGAAGCCCTACTGAATAAAGGCTTAAGGATTTAAATATATACTCCCTAGAAGAC
Source organism: Neoceratodus forsteri (assembly GCA_016271365.2). Lineage (NCBI taxonomy): Eukaryota > Metazoa > Chordata > Ceratodontiformes > Ceratodontidae > Neoceratodus > Neoceratodus forsteri. Next base: position 695,077,955 of record CM057451.1, on the reverse strand, counting down.
AGGAGAGAACAAGGAGATATGATAGAGACATTCAAGTACTACACAGCCATTTTTTGGTGAAATGCTTGTCCAAATCATTGTTTTACCCAACGATATCAGATCTTTTAGGAGCAGTGAGATCATTTTTGCTTGGTTTTGAGAAGCTGTTGCAGCGGCACGAGTTAGTCAAGGTTCTTTTTTCTGTATAACAGGTATGCCATCATTGCCTTAATTGGAGAAAATGTACTAACCTTCCCGGTCTTCCCGGTCTTTCTTTGGTGTTGAGGAGTTGTATTGGAGTTGGTGTTGTATCGGGGCCAGTTTCTGGCAAACTGTATTGCTGTGGTGTGGGCATCTGGACATCCCCTGTCTGTGTGAGGAATCGGAGTGGTGGCCATAGCCAAGTCGCAGGGGAGGATAGTTCCAGTGACGCCCGTGGGGGGCCTGTTGGCCTGCTGTCTATGAACTGTCGGCAGACCACTTTTTGCGCTTCCTGCAGACATTCTGGACATTTTCGTCTTTCTCTTCATAGTTTGAGGAGTCCGAGGAGTCATCAAGAACTTGATTTTTATTATTTTTATTCCTTCTTTAGTTATTAAAAATGCTTAGTTATTGGTTATCTAGCTACTTTGTTAGCTAATGAGGGAAATACTGTGAAATATTGTAAAATAGTGTAAAAGCACCTGGTCTCCTCTATGCAAAGTTTTAACTTTTGTTTAATCTGAGTAAGACAGAGTTAGAAGTAGAGGGAATTGTTACCAGGTAGCATTTAGGCAACATTAAATAATAGGATAAAACGGCAATATTACAGAGTAAATTTTACTTGTATAGTTGCTTTTTCTTATTGCCGTTAATGTTGCTAATGCTGGTTTAACTGTAGGGGTTTAGTTGTAGTAATCTGCAAATTTTAAAGAGTAGAGTAGGGTAAAGGTAAAGTTAAAGAGTTTTAAAAGTAAATGTTTTAAAGTTTAAGGTTTAAAGTTTATAGATCCCGGGGGTGATTTCCTTTTGTTTAATTGGTGCAAAAGAGTCATATGACTATCAGTATATAGGGCGCATGCTCCGACACAGACTCCATTCATTCGTGCTGTTCAGTTGGTCTTGCTGGAGTGTTGGAAGCCTGTGTTCGTGCTGCAGTTGAAGTCTCTGAGGTCTTTAAGCTGTAAATATCGTATTAATTCCAGCGTTCTCTTAGATGCTCGGTTGGTGTAAAAGTACGCTGCTTTGGAAAATTTTAGATGCGCAACTAAGGTGCAAGGATAAAAATAACAAGGTGAAAGGAGCAGAGTATGATACATTGGATTAGATTCTACTCTGATAATCCTTGTTTGTCCTTGATAGTTGTCTGATTAATATTAGACAAGTAATTAGGAAGGCATTGTTTTCATGCAGCTGTTTTTTTCGTTGAAACGAAAATTGAATATGATAGTATAAAAGTAAGTTCTCTGTCTTTTTATAAGATCAACTGTTTGTTATAATATTTGAATTTAGATATTAAATATTTTTAGATAAATATTTAGGTATTTTAGAGCTAACCAGTGATTAGCCAGTTACTAGTCAAATGTTTTAGTTCCTTTTTAGGTAAATGTTTTTGGTAATAAATTGACAGTAAATTAATTCCCTGATCGAAAAAGCAAGTTAAGTATAAGAGTAAATTAAGGTGCAAATTAATTGTAAATTTTAAATAGAATTCTCAGTTGGATGTTATAGTGCTTTATTTATTTAATTTTACTACATAGTAATTTGATTATTAGAATTTTTTTTTATAATTGAGATACTTATTTGGTTTTTATTATTGCTTGTTTTTCCTTTCCTCCTTGTTGCTAGTGGCTTTGAGACCAGTAAAATGGTGCATCGAAGAAGTGTGTATGAATAAGGAGCCCTGAGAGCATATCTTTGTCCAAAATTGGCCCTTTTCCAACCTCTGCTATCACTACAAAAACAAAGGGTGAATCTCTTCCTAAGTTGAGACATCTTCAAATCTAGAAAAATCTATAAGAGAACTAGGAGTCGGGGAGGAGTTGAGAACCAGGGCTTGCTGAACGATATTGAAGGGGAACAGCCTGTTTAGGAAACTGACTTTTTGTGGTACATTGAGAGCACTTCAATTATTATTAAGGTGCTTTACTTCATCTCTAACCTGTATTAAGGAACCTTAGGAGGTGAATAACAAGACAGAAAGGAAGGAAAGAAGATATAGAGTGTTGACTTCAGTTGAGAGTGGTGTTATCCATGAACATGTGGAATTGCTACGGAATTCATACAGCAAATATATAAAAAAAAAGGATGTGTGGCTTTGTTAGTCGTTTGAAGAAGAACGAGAGTTTAATAGTTTGCAAAGTCTATAAATTAAGAACTGGTAGGGGCAGTACTAGCCCTACTCCTGAATATTCAGTACATAGACTATTATAATTTTGGAGAAGTATTATTTGAATTGAGAATATAGTAATAAGACTCTCGTGTGTGTGTTTTTGTTTTTGTTTTGTTTTATTATGGAAGCAAGAGCTGCTAAAGGAAAAAAATGTCAAGTAAAATAAATGTTAAAATAAGACAAATAGATCTAATAAGGGTCAAAAAACAACAAACAAGTTGGACCCTGAATCAAGGAAAATAACGAGCTATATCCTTGCCCCAGGTAGTCAAGTAAAATTGGTAAACTCAAATGAAATATTGAGAATATAGAGTTCTACATTTCCTCCATTGTGTTCTTCCCCAATAAACAATACACAGGGAGTGAGTATATAGGTAAAAAGTGAAGAGCATCCCCTAATAGGAAAAATAAGAGACTGGGAAGAAGAGAGTAATTACCCAAAACCAGTAAGGGGAAGTATAAAGGTTAAAGCCCAAATTCACAATGAGGAAATAGAACAGAGGGGGGCTGAATCTCGAGAGAGACAAGAAATTAGTAAAAAAAAAAACAGTAAGTGACTATGAAAATCAAGTGAGCTATGAAAAAGAAGATAAAGTAGAAATTGAAGAAACAGAAAGAGAACAGAGAGATAAATCTCATCAGTTCCCTAGTAGGTCTTTTCTTGATGATTTTGATGAGTTTATTACCCCCTATACTAAATGTGTTAGACTAGATCCACCATCTGCATGTCCCCCTGATATCTCACATATTATAAGTTCATTTGTTCCAGCATCAACAGAAGATGGGGTAGGGGTGGAACAAAAAACAACTCAATTGGATGGACATTTTGTGAAACTCCTCAAGGAAATAAGAGATGGAATAGTGTTAAATAATGACCTACTTTTAAACTTTACTTCCTTGTTAAGTAAGATGCTACTAAAATATAGCAACAATCTAAATTGTGTTCAAGCAGAAAATCAGGATGAAAGTCATAAAAAAAGTAGGGAAAGGTGGGAAAGTTTATGAGAAGCCCAAAGAAAAATGTGTTAGAAAAGTAAGGGAAGAAATAGGTGAGAAGGAAATAAAAGAGATGGCTTCCCTGGTTCAAGAATTAGGAGAGAGAAAATTAATAAAACAGAAATATATTAAATGTAAAGAAGGTCCAATATTAGTAAATGCAAGATCAGAAAGGGTGAAGGGGGCTTGTGATCTAAAGAAATCTATTAAGAATAAGCTTGGGGAAAATAAAAATAAAAATTGGAGGGAAGGAAACATTAATACACACCGGGATAGTGGAAATAAAAAGAAATTACATCAGTGGGAGAATACAATTTTTGAAATAATAGAACTAACTGGCCCAAAGGAAATAGAAGAAATTATACCAACATTTACAATAAGTGCTGAAGATGTGAACAGAAACCTTTTAATTGAAAAAGGGGAAATACTTCCTACACTGTATTTCTACGAGATCCCTAAGGTGAGAAATGAAAAGGGAACCAGGAGGCCGGGAGAGACAGCCAGAAAGCCGGCCCTGCCCTCGAGCACCCAGAGACCGTAGGGGCTCCGAGCCACCAGTGGGCGGGCGGCCACCGCACAGCCGAGAAGGGAACCAGGAGGCCAGGAGAGACAGCCAGAAAGCCGGCCCTGCCCTCGAGCACCCAGAGACCGTAGGGGCTCCGAGCCGCCAGCGTGCGGGCGGCCACCGCACAGCCGAGAAGGGAACCAGGAGGCCGGGAGAGACAGCCAGAAAGGTACGGGATAGCTGCATAGCCAATCGGAAGGCGACCGCCGACTTTGCCTGCCTCTGATTGGTGCGCCTTCCCCATTGACTTTTGCTGTACTTGCACCACCAAAACTGGTCGGGATTACTGCTCTTTTATTGCAAAGTTTAAATTCTCTAAAAAGGAGCTGTTTTTACTGTTTTATTGTGTACTTTTGGGAAATGCCTTCTTGCTTGTTTAACCAGTAATTACAGTCTTTTGGGAAGATTTGTGTTGGGCTAGACGCTCAGGCGCCTAACCCCCATCCACCCAGTCTTTGTTGTGCAAATTTATATTTTAGCACCTCTTGCAAGCCACTGCTTGCAAGTGCTATTTCTGACTGCCCTCTCCTCTGTCCCCTCCTTTCTAGCCGGCCCTGCCCTCGAGCACCCAGAGACCGTAGGGGCTCCGAGCCGCCAGTGGCGCGTGCCACCGCACAGCCGGAGAAGGAACCAGGAGGTCGGAGAGACAGCCAGAAAGGTACGGAAAGCTGCAAATTTTGCCCGCTCTCCCACCCCCTCCAGGGTGTTGTTTTATATACACCTTCCACGAATCTCTTATCCCTGCCCATAGCTAATCTCCTACCCAATTCCCGAGCTCATTTCTTCACATCACCTTAGTTTCTTTAACCCTTTCCTACCCTCCACCATGCTACTGCGCCTACTATTGCTGCTTTGCCTCTCACCTTCCTTGGATCCAGAAGAGATAACTGTTGTAACCCATGCCATGGTGTTTAGGGAGACCACTCAACACTGTCCCCCTCTACTGTCCCCAGTGGATGCCCCTAAACCCTACATACATATATTACCGCTTCTGCATAATAACTTTGGGAACCCCACAAAAGGCTCACAACCAGTTCGAACTCCTCAATCCCCTGCTACCTTACTGGCACTACAATTACTCCCTATGCCTGTCCATTAAGCTGGTACTCTATGATAAAATCTATAACCATGCAGCAGGATCATCACCCACTATACATTGGATCCCAAGCAAGAAGAAAAAACTGTCTGACTACTCATTACTCCTATCGCTTGGTGCCCTCATCAAGCTAATCTTCTTTCTGCTGATCTGTGTTGGCACTGTTGAAATCAACCCTGGCCCCACTGAAAGCTCTATCTCTCCATCTGACCTAGCCTCCATAAATGGCTTGAGTTTTCTTCACATCAACGCCTGCAGCCTCCTAAAAAAGTTCTCATTAATACAGGCCTGGGTTGCACACACCCTACCTGACTTTCTGGTTATATCTGAAACATGGCTCAAATCTGCAACAAAAGACAGTGAAATAAACCTTCCCAACTACCAGATCTTCAGATCTGACCGTCTATCCAGGGGCGGTGGGGTAGCCATCTATGTCAAAGCAAACATCTCTGCATCCTGCCTCAATTCTACATCACAACCAAAGGAATTCGAATGCTTGTCAATTAAAATAACTCTTCCCAACACATCATCCTTTCAACTGATTGGTTGCTACAGGCCCCCCTCTGCAGGCCTCAAACTCCTATCCCACCTAGGATCTATACTTAATCTAGGCCCTGAAGACACCATCATCTTAGGAGACCTGAACTTAAATTGGCTAACTAATGCATCTGCACCCCTAGTAACCTTCTGTGACACTTATGGATTCACTCAATTAATCAAAGAACCAACAAGGATTAACCCAAAGAATAATCTCAACAGCACACTCCTGGACATTATGTTGGTAAATAAGCCTCATCATTATCCCCATGCTGGAGTACTATTCAGTGACATAAGTGACCACTGTCCCATAGCTGCCATTAGATCAACAATCAAGCCACCCAATCCTGCAAAATTCCTCCCACGAAGGTCAAAAAGAACTTTAATATTTCAGGATATCTCCATGATCTGTGCCACACCACACGTTGGCAAGAATTCTATCTCACAGCCTCAATAGAGACAGCTCTTCAAATCTTAAATGATATAATCATAAGTGCCCTCAATTCACATGCACCCTCATCAGTGTCAGAACCAAACTCAAATCCTGTCGCTGGTTCTCTGCTGACCTTAAATCAAGACTGCTTGCCAGAGACAAACTCTGAAAGGGCAAGAAAGACAAAGGATCCAAATGACTGGCTTCAATTCAGAAAAGCCAGAAACTCCTGCACAAAACAAGTAAGAAATGCCAGGCTGCCTTCTACACAGCTGAATTGGATGCCTCCTATCACAACCTTCCAGGTTCTGGGGTACCATAAAGGGGATCCTAGGTCAAACTTCTACCCCTATCTTACCACCCAAAATTCACCTAAATAGTATTGAAATCACTGACAAGCAAAATATTTTGAATGCCTTTAATGATCATTTCACTACAGCTGGCCTGGCTTTCGACTCCTCACCTGCAAACCTATTAAGATCATCACTAAACCTATAATCTACTGAGGGACAAAAGGTTGCTTCCACATTCTCATTCAAATCAATACTCTTAAAAGAAGTAGAAGACCTTCTACTCCAGCTTGATACAACTAAAAGTGCAGGTGCAGACTCCCTGGATCCCTACTTTCTAAAAGTAGCACTGCATGCCTTAGCCGCCCCCCTCACCCACCTCTTCAATCTGTCACTTGCCACTGGTTCTATCCCCTCAATATGGAAGACAGCTCTAGTGTTTCCATTACTTAAGGCAGGTGATCCCATGGACCTCAACAATTATAGGCCCATTTCCATCTTACCAGTACTATCCAAGATGTTTGAGAAGCTGGTAAACTCTCAGTTAACTGCCTACCTTGATACCAACAATCTCCTTAATCCAGCTCAATCTGGGTTTAGATCTATGCACAGCACCATCTCTGCATTAGCAAAAGTCACAAATGATTGGCAGACTGCCTTAGACAAAAGAATAATACCTGTGCTGTGTTTCTGGATCTAAGTAAAGCCTTTGACACTGTGGATCATGAACTTAATCTCCTCTCTGAACTCCATAGGCCTTGACTCACTCTCTCTGAAATGGTTCAGATGCTATCTCTCCGGAAGATTACAACTGGTAAAAATGAAGGTGATCTATCTACCTCTAAACCACTCCTAAGAGGTGTACCATGAGCTCCATCCTGGGTCCCATCCTTTTTGCCATTTACATCAACAATATTGACTCCAATCTCTCACAATCTAATATTCACCTTTTTGCAGATGACACTGTACTATATGTCAGCAATCCCTCACCATCAAAAGCCTGTGAGCTTCTACAGTCTGAATTCTCCCTCCTTCAGCACAACCTATTAGAAAAGAAATTACTACTAAATGCCAAGAAAACCAAAACTATGTTCTTTGCCACCAAGAACTGCTCTTCCACTGTCCCATCATTCACCCTCCCACAACTCTCTACCATCCTTGGTGAAAATCTGGAATATGTAGACAAATTCAAATATCTTGGAGTATGGATAGACAATAAACTTGACTATACTACCCACATTGAAGAGCTCCTGAAAAAGCTAAGACAAAGACTTGGTCTATTCTATAGGATCAAACACTACCTGACCAGAGATTCCAAACAAAGATTAATCCTAGCATCATTCCTGTCCCTCATTGATTATGCTGACTTCCTCTATGGTCACTGCTCCTCTCCCATTTAAACAAATTAGACACCTTGTATCATAGAGCTATTAGATTCATTACAGACCTTCCCTCCAGCACCCATCATTGCTCTCTACAATGCAGTCAGTTGGACATCCCTGCAACAAAGAAGAAATAAAATGCTGCTATCTGGATCTACAAAGCTCTGACAAACAAACTCCTTCCTACATCTCAGACTGCTTCAACCGGATCACATCCAGGCCTTACACCCTGAGGATCAATAAACTGATCATGCTGAAGATTCCTATCACCTGCACCCGGTATGGAAGAGCTGAAATCAGCTATTCCCTGGCACTTATCTGGAATTCTCTTCAAAAGACATTGAAACTGGATACCCTGATTCCTTTAACATCCTTCAAAAAGCTGTACACCAGCCTATGCCCAGATTCATGCAACTGCTTCCACAAGGCTTAGTCCTCCCGCACCCCCACTCCTCCCACACCCCCTCTCTCCTCCACCCCCCTTTTTTAAAGCTCCCCCTATTCTTCTATCGTTCCTCTAGCTCGTTCTCCATCAAACTTCATACATATATGCCCACCCAAGTCCCACTACCCAAGCCTTATCCCTACTAAACTGTTTGTTTCTCTCCTTAATAGGTTTTAGGTTTATTGTCATTTTGCCTTGTATATATGTAAATATTTGTATATCTGTCTCATTCATAAATGATTGTATTTGTGCTTATTCAGTATCATGTTTTTGTGTACAATTTGTAACCTTTTATTGTTATGACCACTCAGGTCCATCTTGTAAATGAGCTATGCTCAATGATGTTCGCCTGAATAAATAAAGATTTTGATTTTTTGATTTTGAACAAAATAACATTACTTTGAAAATTGTAGTTTACAACATGTAAGGGAATCTTAGGTAAAAGTTTTACTTGGACTGATATAAGTTCAGTATATAGATACTGGTCAGGAAATGAAAAAGGTTGGATATGTTTGGTGGTGAAATCCCCCAGAACAAGGTTAAACATGTTAAGAAATAAAGATCAGTTTAAAAGTCTGGGGGTAAAACTACAGGACACAACTGAGACAGACAACCAGAGATATGTGGTAAATACCAAATCAGTACATGTGATTAAAAAGATTAATCAATCAAAACCAAATGCAAAGGTCCAACAGAGAATAACAACTTATATGGTACCAGATGCTCATGAACATGTTCTTCTCCCAGAAGAAGGGGCTATGTACAGAGAACAAAGAAAAACCATAAGAGAAAGATTTCAAAAAGGCCCTAGAATAAATAATAGTGTTATATTAATGGAAGAAGAAGACAAAGGTAGTAAGGATTGGAGGGAGGTTTCAGATGCTTCTGTTGTTTCTAAAATAGAAAATTATTATTGTTCTAGTCTAAGAGATCAAAATCAGTTTTGTATGTTGGAAAATTTAGAAGAAAAATGTTGACATCTAGTGCAAAAGGTACCTCTATACAAGGTAATATGGAAGAAATGAAAATAATTTGTTGGAATATTGCTGGTTTAGCAGGAAAATTATAAGATATTGGATGTAGAAAACTACTGGAAAAGTATTCCATAATAATGTTACAAGAAACTTGGTCAAGTACCATAGATCATAGTCTATTGGAAGAATATCAGAGTTGGGTACTTGAAGCCAAGAAAACTAACAAATATGGAAGACCATCAGGAAGTGTTTGTACCATGGTTAAAATAGGCCATGAATTGAAAGGCTTATGTATTTTTAAGGATTCTATATATTTTATTTTAGGAATTCTTATACAGTATAAAAAAGTAAATGTTGGTATTTTTGTGAATGTATATCTCCCCCCACTCCCGATTGCATCTCCCAGTTTAAGGGCAGTATTTGAAATATTAAAAGTAACAATAATGAAGTTACAAACATCCTACCCAGGTCTAATGATAACAATGGCAGGAGATTTTAATGCTCATATAGGAGAATTATTGGAAGAAAAAGCAAATTTATAGAAATTTAGATGACATCATAGGAGTTCCAATAAGGAAATCATTGGACAAGAAAATAAATAAAAAAGGGGAATTGCTTATGGAAGTTTTTAATACTTTGAATATGCAGGTGCTAAATGGGAGATGTAATTGTGACAAAATTGGGAGAGTAATACATAATCATTATTGTGGTGGGAGTACCTTGGATTATGTCTGGGTGGATGTCTTTTCATATATTAACATATTAAATTTGAAAGTGATAGATATTTGGGATAGTGATCACAGACCTTTAGAATTTATAACCAAAGTAAAGGGAGTAAAAAAAGGAGAATTTAGAATGTACAGAATAGAAAGAAAATAATTTGATAGTTTATAATACAAAAAGAATAAAGTGGACTCTGTATAATATCCAGAAACTTCAGAATCTACTAAATGATTCAAAGACATTAATCAAGAAAAGGCAAATCCAGGAAAATGCCCACCATGATAATATAGAGAAGAATCAAAGTGAATTACAACAGTTGTATATAGAATTGGAAGACTATCTTTATAACGAATTAAAAAAATGCCAATTGGAGACTAAAACCAAAAATTTGTATAATGCAAAATGGTTTGATGATGAGTGTAATTATATGCGTAAAGCTATAAACCAATTAGAGAAAAGGGTTGCAATATGTAACGAAGTAAATGATAGAGTAGCATTAAAAAAGGTTAAGGAGGAATATAAAATACTTATAAGGGAGAAGAAACATGAATTTGCTAAAAATTTATGGTTTAATTTACAGAGTGCAATTGCCTGTAAAGATAACACATCATTCTGGCAACTTGTCGCCTATGGTACAGGCAAGATGAGATTTAATCTTGAAGCAGTCATCTCCCCAGAAGTATGGGAACATCATTTCAAAAAAATTATTTCAAAAAACATTTTTGATAAAACACCAATGTTCCTTGAAAATGGGGATGTAATATCAATTAGTAATTTAGAAACAATGAAGCATGAGGTAAGGAATTTACTTATTTCTAAAGAAGAAATAATTTTAGCTATTAAAAGACAAAAAAAAAAATAAAGCACCTGGGGTGGATGGAATTAGTGCAGAATTATTTCAAGTGAATCCAGAGTGGTGGGCTGATGTTTTATTACCCCTTTTTGAGAATATAATTCAAACTAATAAAATACCTGATAGGTGGAATACAGGGGTTATAGTTCCCTTCCATAAAAAAGGATTAACACTACCAGAAAATTATAGACCAATAACTTTATTGAATATAAGTGTAAAATTATTTACTAGAATACTTCTTAACAGAATGCAAATTTGGATAGAGGAAGATAAAATACTTTCCAGAAATCAAGCTGGGTTTGGTAAAGGGAGGTCAACTATTGAACAAATCTTTATTCTTCGTTATATTATGGAGAAATATGTGCTCAGGAAAAAAGGGAAAATTTATATGGCTTTTCTTGATATAAAAGCTGTATTTGATTCAATTAATAGACACATTTTATGGGATATTCTTAATAAAAAGGGATTAATAAAGACCTCTTAGAAATTATAAAAACTTTGCATTCTAATAATGAAGTAATAGAAAGGTATAGTAAACAAGGTGAAATGACTGTTAATATAAGAATAGAAGCTGGATTTAAACAAGGCTGTCTACTAGCTCCGACCCTATTAAATTTATATATAGATACACTAGTGGATGAGTTAGAAGAGATAGATAAGTTCCCTCCAAATGTAAATAAACAGAAAATAAAAATTATGTTATTTGCAGGTGATGCTGTGTTAATATCCCAGACACAGCTGGGTTTAAAAAGAGCATTAATAAAAGTGAAGGAAACCCTTGCAAAACTTGAACTTCATTTAAATATAGAAAAAACTAAAATAATGGTCTGTGGTGAGGGAAGAAGAAATATTAAAGAGTGGAAAATAGGGTAGATTTTATTGAAGAAATTAAAGAATTTCAATATCTGGGGGTTATAATAAATAGTAACCTAAGCTGGAATACACATGTAAAGAAAACAATAAATAGTGTCACTAAGACAATGTTAGCAGTTACAAGATTTGCAAATACAATTGGAAATAATTCCTTTATTGCACAGAAAAGCTGCTATGAAGCTAAGATAAATGCAAAAATGTTATACAGTGCAGAAGTGTGGGGTCCTGGTACTAACCTCAAATCTATGGAGATAATGCAAAATGTATACCTAAAGAAATTACTTGGAGTCCCCAGGTTCAACCTAAATGTGGCGATAAGGGCAGAAACAGGAATATTGCCAATTTCAACAATAATTAAAAAAAGGAGATTAAATTCAAAAAAAATAATGGAAGCACCTGACGATAGTTTACTTTATCTATGCTGGGTAGAAGAAAAAGTGGAAAAAATTTGGAAAACTGATTGTTTAAGCAAGAAAGGGTGGTTCAAGATACTAAGTGATGAATTTAATAAGAATGGAATATTGTATAAAACATGTACACTGAGACATGTGACCCTAATAAATTTAGAGATATAGCTACTCAGAGATTGGAAGATACTGCTAAACAACGAGATATGAGCAGTATAAGGGACTCATGGCAGTATATAATGTATAAGAAAATAAAACATACTTTTAATGAAGATAAATTTTTAAGGGTTTGCGAGAATGCGAAACAAAGAAAAGCTATAACAAGATTAAGACTAGGACTATTATCAAATAATGGAATCCCATGTCCAGGCAACCCTGTTTACCCATCTATTTGTAAGGAGATGATAAATCTTGTAACCAGACTTGTTACACTACAATGTACTGCCTTTGAAAGAGAAAGAGAGTTGTTCCTATCCTTCAAGCTAAATAAATTTAAGTGGGTGGAAATTAATAAGAGATTGGAAAGGATTCTTGATCCAACTGAAATAGTAGATATTTTTGCATTAGCTAGCTTTGCACAAAGAGTACTGTGTAAGTTTGAAGAGCGAGTAAAACTATAAGTGAAGTGGGGAATTATGCTGTATAAGAATGAATTTGTATTGTAATGACTGGTGTTGAGAAACTTACCTATTTTAATCTTATTTTTATGAATATTGTGTGTAACAAACATTGTTTTATACATGCTGTCAATAAACTTTAACCTAACCTAACCTAAAACCTTGTTTTGCTTGAATCTCATCTAATTAATGCTCTGTAATGTACGATGGGGGAACCTTTGCAAATGAGCCCCAGCTGAAAATCTCCAAATCACTAATAAATAAAATAAATAAATAGAAATAAGGTACAGGAAGGGAACATTTTCCAAAGGAAAAAATGTTCAAGGACAAGGGGTCACAATATGAAGTGGGGGGGGGGGAGGCTGAGAGGAAACATGAGGAAGTACTTCATGAAAAGGCTGATGAATGCTTGGAATAGCCACCTAAAGGAACTGGTGGGGGCTAGAACAGTCATAGGATTTAAGACTGCATAGGATACACACATGGAACTCTTATGAGCAAGAGGGGGGTTGTAAGCCACAGTCCAAGTAGGGTCTCCGGTGGCACTATAGGTAGGGAATTTAGGGCAGATTAGGTGGGCCAAGTGGCCCTTATCTGCCAACAACTTTTATGTTTCTGTGTTTCTTTCTTCTCTTCCCAAAACAAGAATATGACCTGCCAGTGGATCCCCAGGACTAACCTTGAAAATTATGGGTGGTCGCTAGTTATATCTATTCAGGGCTCTATCTTATTCTGGCACTATGTCTATCTTTTTTGCTTTGCCAGTAATTCATGTCTATATACATAAACCAGTTTAATTTAAAACTACAGTATCTGTGAATTTAGTTATTTTTGTTAACATTTTCCTTCCAAATTAATACTGTATTAAGTAATAAATTAATTAATTAATTATGTATGATAATTGTGATATAAAGAGTAGCATGGACTAACACTGACATCACTAGCATGTAACTATACAGAGAGACCTACAGTCCCCTTTGGAGAGCTTTTCTTCTGTCTGCATCTTTGCTCCCCTTACAGCCTTACCTGCTTCTCTCTGCTTTACTAGATATACCTCCCTGTCCTCCTTCCTCGGTGTTTCTTTGTACTGCATGCCTGAAAGCTACCCTTTTTTTCTTTCACCACCATTGCCACTTCCTTGTAGAACCATAGAGATCACTTTTTCTTCCACTTTTACTCACTTTCTTTATTCAGAGCTTGTTTTCTTTAATAAAGCGCTCCCTTATTTTCCCCCACTGTGCATCTACTCCTCCATGGCAATCCTTCCCCTTTGAGGCAGTTTCTGAGGCAGTCCCCCATTTCTTTAAAATCTGCCATCTGAAGGTCCAGGACCCTTGTACTCGTGGTTAACCTCTGTTCTGTTCTTTGAAACCACACTGTGCAGTGATCACTGATACCTAGCGGACTGCCCACTATAGTGTCTGCAATGCTCTCCCTGTCTGCAAGCACTAGGTTCAGTACTGCTCCATCCCTAATGGGTTCAGTGACTAGATGCCTGAGAAAAAAAACATTGTAGAAGTCAAGGATAGCCCTACTCCTTGCTGAAGCTGCAAATAGAAGGCTCCAATTCACAAAGGGCAAGGTGAAGCCACTAACTAGCAGCACCTCCCCCTTGCTCGCCGCTATGATGACAACTTCCCAAGTGCCTTATTTAACTCTTCGCCCTGTGGTGGAGGTCGATTCACTACATCAATAAGGATAGCAAACTTGGAGCCTCTCTCCAGGGTTAACCACAGTACCATCAGCCCTCCATTTCCTCATGGTGCTCTTGTAAGTCTGTAGCCTTGCTTCCCTCTCTCACATTTAAAACAACCCCTCCTGCATGCCTTTCTGCCTTGTCTTTCCAGAACATAAAGCAGCCCAGTATGTCCATGTCCCAGTCATGGTATTCAGTGTACCGCAACTCCATTATGGCCACTAAATCCAGGCAGACTCAACAATGATTGTTTTAAGGTCTGGAATTTTGTTTCCAAGACTACTTGCATTGGCATGCATGGCTCTCGACACCTACCTTCCCGCCTGTCTGCTGCCCTGCTTCCTTCTCTCATTCCTGCCTGTGTTTTTCCATGAAGCTTCCCTGACTCTCTTCTTCCCTTTTTACCTGCCCCATTCCCTGTTTCCTTCAATGCTCTACCCTCATTTACCTGAACCCCCCCTTCTTTTGTTATGACCCCATCCCTGCCTTTTTGTGCTCCTGCTCTAGGGGTCTTTTCTCCACTAGGACACTGCCTCATTGCAGCGGTATTATCCAGGGTGGTGCAATTGTTGCCTCTCTTGGTTTTCCTGTGTGTCTCTTGACTTGTTTAAATGCTAAGCCAAGTTACATTTCAACCTCCCCCCCCAAGGACTGCAGTTCCCTTCCTGGAAGGATGCAGGCCATCTCCCTTATAAAGATCTATATTCTTCCAGGCTGGACCTCAGTCCCCCATGTAGCCAAAATCCTGCTCTATACACCATACCATCAACCAGTCATTTAAATGCCCTGGTGCAGACTACCCTTGCATCTCCCCATCTATACACAGGTAACACATCAAAAAATGCCACGATGTATGCCATCTTCTTTAGGCCCCTCTCCATCTCCATGAAATTACTACCCCTACCTTATCCATTGCCAGGTAATTCACCCCCTAGATGGACAATGACATCTAGCTCACTTCCCAGCATCAGTTTCCCTAGTGATCCTCTGAATATGCTCTCCATCCCTCTATACCGAAGCAACACTCAAGCATGCCACCTCGCTATCCTTTCCTCCCTCCCCAACTCCAAAATCTGTCCCTCTGACAATACAGTCCACCACCAGCAGCTGCTTCCTCCTGGGCTAGGGGCCTCTCCCTCCCCCCTTCGGGACTTCACCTCTGAGGACCCCTACCTCCTCCTTTTCCTCTGTGTCAGGTGCCTCCATTTAGCTATCCATCCCACCAATATGGTAATGTAATTCTGCAGTGGTAGCTGGGGTGGGCAACAAGATGGTAACCTGGGAAATAAACTGGTTAGGGGACAGGAGACAGAGGGTAGTAATAAACTGAGTTTGCTCTGAGGAAGAGAGAGTGACCAGCTGGGTACCTCAGGATTCAGTGCTGGGACCAGTCCTCTTTAATGTCTTTATTTTGTTTTGTTTTTTTAATTCTTTCTTTTTGCTGCCCGTGACTGCCTAGGCATCTGCCCAGTCACGGACCCCTGAAACCCCCACTTCCATATTGGCCATATCTCCTGACACCCTGGCTTTCCCCTCAGGGTGGGGTTGCAGCACCCGGGGCTTAGTGCCACAAACATGGGACCAGAATCAAGAAGCTGGCCTGGAGGCTAATCAAGGCCAGGGGTGGGCATCATATATAGCAGCAGCAAGCAAGTTTTTCTTGCTAAGTTCCCCAGGGATGGGGATGTGTGATGATGGCCTGTATCTTCCCCGCCCCTCTATGGCTTTATGACACCAGTGCTAGTGATTCCTCCCGGCCTCTGTCAGAAGTCCTACACATGCTGGGCATTCTCCCATGCACTCCTCTTGGAGAAGAAGAGCAGCACTGAGGCTGCTGTATCCTTCTCCCCCGGCCAGCCCTCCAGCTCCCTGGGTCCATTCCCAAACCCAGGTCACTGGCATCACAAGCAGAAGTCCAACCACTGTGCCGGCGGGCTGGCCTAATGTCTTTATTAGTGACACAGCAGAGGAGCAGGAAGGGAGAGTCTGCCTCTTTGCAGATGACACCAAGATCTGCAGCAGGGTGGACATTCTGGGGGAAGGGGGTAAGTAGTGTGGAAAGGATTGGAAGAGATCTGAAAAAACTAGAAGAGTGGTCAAGGTTATGGCAACTGGGTTTTAATGCAAAAAAGTACAAAATAATGCACTTCAGCCATAGAAACCAGGGGGTGGTGTACAAAATGAATGGAGTGATACTGACAATAACCAAGCAGGAATGAGACCTGGGGGTAATCATATCAGATGACCCAAAAGTTGGCCAGGCAGTGTGACAAAGCAGTTGGAAGGGCTAGTGGGATGCTGGGGTGCTTAGGAAAGGGTATCACAAGCAGAAAGAGGGAGGTAGTGATGCCCCTATATACAGCACTGGCAAGACCCCATCTTGAGTACTGTGTTGAGTACTGGAGACCACATCTCAGGAAAGGCTGAAGGCAGTCCAGAAGAGGGCTACCAAAATGGTGCTGGGTCTGCATCAAAAGCCTTATGAGGACAGGCTAAAGAAGCTCAATATGTACACCCTGGAGAAGAGGGGGGACTATGATAGAGACCTTTAAATACCTCACAGGGGTTAATAATGTACAGGAAGGGAGTATTTTTTTAGAACAAAAGCTGATCTAGTACAAGGGAATCTGGAGGAGGTGTCATGCCTGAGTGTTGCTTCGGTATAGAGGGATGGAGAGTGTATTCAGAGGATCACTGGGGAAGCTGGTGTTGGGAAGTGAGCTAGATGTCATTGTCCATCTGGGGGGGTGAATGACCTGCCAATGGATAAGGTAGGGGTAGTACTATGAATCTGGAGGAGGAGGATAGATTCAGGAGAGATGTGAGGAAGTATTTCTTCACAGAAAGAGTGGGTGTATTTCTTCACAGAAAGAGTGGTAGATTCCTGGAACAGCTTTCCAGTTCAGGTAGTGTGGACAAAAACAGTGCTGGAGTTCAAAAATGCCTGAAATATGTACTAGGGAATCATAGGGGTAAGGAAGTGGAGGCAGAGGCAGAGACAGCGCTGTAGATCAAGTGGGTCTACAACAAAAATGAAGGTAGAAAAGAAAGGGGCAGACTGGGAGAGCCAAGCGGCCCTTATCTGGTGTCCATTTCTATGTTTCTATTGTATAGGTGGAGGAGTATGCACCCTTCCTGCCACCCCCACCCTCCCAGAGTTCACCAAGGTCCATCAGATCTGCCTAGAGATCCTCTTGAGGAGCAGTGGCAGAGGTCATTGCTTGTAGGTGGGGCAGAAGGTCCTCTGTACTCTTATCAGTTTAGCCCAGAGTCCAGTAACCTTTGCTTGAAACTCAGGGAATAGAGTGAATATGGGGCAGCACCTCCCATGATCCTTCCTTTCCCTAATGTGTGGTCAAGCTTTGCTGTAGCCTTCTACCACCTTCCTACTCCCTTTGTAGTCTTACCTATCCTTTTGCTTACCTACAACTGGCTCATCACCCTTCCCTGAAACTGGTTTGTTACCCTATCCTAGATAGGATGTCTCCTGCTTTCCCTTTTTTAAATCCTCCTACCTATTCTTCCCTTTCTCCTGGATGTCTACTACCCCTTATATGCTTATAGTATGTGTACAAGTTGTATCTTCCTGCCCCTAACTAGTTTTCACAATATATGATCATTTATGTAATTGTACTTATGTGGTAACTCCAGTACCTTATCCAGGAGTCCCACCAGTAGAGTTTCCTGCAGACTGTAGACCATTTGTGGACACCCTACAGAGGGCTTCAAAACAGATGCTCCACTCCTGCTCTGTACCACTCATGTGACAGGATATAGGTGTAATGGGATATGCTGCATGTTAATCATTTTACCTTCCCTTCCTGCTTCCAGATGCCCCCAATTGTCTGTCTCCACTAAGCCTGTGGAAGCTCCTCCCCCCACCATTCACACACCTGAATCACAGGGCTTTCCTAAAGGGACACTGTCAACCTTTTTTGCATCATATTATTTTAAGGTAAAACCTCACATTTTATAATTGCTTACTTTCTCTAAAATGCATTGATGTTGCTAGGTGTTTTATCTGCATCCTTGTTTATTAGAACCAAAATGCACAGTAATGTATAGTTATACCTAGCCTTGTTTTGCTTCAGATCATAGAATTACTCTTATTGCATACTTTCTGAATATTAGAAAACACACTCAAATGTGCTGTCACTCATGATACAGTAGTTTCCTATACTCTCACTGCATAATGAGTGGCTAGATTGTGTTGGGGGTGTTTCTGAATCCAGAAAAGATGCAGTGGGAGTTGGTTGAGAAATGTAAACAAACATGTTTTGGTGTGATAACACCAGTATGGTGGCCACTCAGTTTTTCATTTTTTTTTTAAAAAGGGATCTGACTCAAACTACCAGCTGCATGAGCAGTCTGTATAGAATGTGAACAATCATAAAATGTGTTTTTTAAACTAGGGACACTGTGTCCCTTTAATCTACTCACCCTAAGATTAATTTCTTAAGCTAGGTTCCCCACACTACTTGTAACAAATTTAAAGAAAAATCTAAAAATGCCCCAAAACTCTGACTAAAAATCTCTGTCTACACATTTACCCTGCTATTTTAAGTGTGGAGAGACTATATACACACTTCTATGTTTAAGATTGGTGCTTACTCTCCTCTCTGTCAGCAATTCCAGCACAGGACTCTAGCCAACAATGCCTTAAATCTGCTATCTCTTGTCAGAAGGCACCACATCTCTGGCAGTCCCCCCCCCAAAGTCACACACATGATTCATGAGGCTTTCTTATTTTATTCACCCCTAAGATTAATTCCTAGAGCTCAAAACCTTCTACATTTTGAAAGAAAATGCTCAAAGTGCCCTAAAACTCTGACTAAAAATCTCCACCTACCCAGTTACCCCACTTCATTTGGTAAGGAGAGAATATAAATTTATATTTATTTTCACTAGTGCTGTTTGACCTTGGGTAACCTAATGCAGTGCTATAAGCCATGAGTGGAGTGCCCAAGGTCAAACAGCTCAAGTGAAAATGAAATAATTTATTCCACAAAGTTCCTGTTATGTAGATAGGGACCTTGTGTTTGTGTGTGGGGGGGTTATATTTTTTTAACAAGAAAACAGTTACAACATCTTAAACAGTAAAACACATATAACAGAAACATAGAAACGACCAATTATGTACATACAGTAAATTAGCCATTGGGTAAAACAATATGAAAAAAATTCTGAAAACATACACCTTAAGGAACATTGGGCATGCAACATTACAGAACAGTTTAAAATAGCCATATGTACAGCTAACTGAAAAGTGGAGTGCTCACATACCTTAAATTCAACAAGGTACATAAGAACTAATGAGACAGTAGCTACATACTGTAGGAAGGGTCATGTTCCTAGGGACTGGTATAAATGAAAGACAAAATAGCACTACCCACTATACACCTGATAAATTAACAAGTAGGAGGGTTTCAAAATTGGGGAAAGGAAACTGAACATCAGTGGAAGTGCAGAAAAGAGTCCTATTTCTTGTGATATGTGTTGTGTCTTCTCGAGGTTAAAAGAGTCATTCTATCAAAAAGTGTCAACCTGGAAAGAGCAGAATGCCAGGAGAGTATCGAAGGAGGGGAGGGAAGTTTCCATGCCAGGAGAAGTAGCTGTTTAGCCTCAAGCAAGGTGGCAATAAGACATCATTGTTTAGAGAGATGGATGGGAGGCAGCTTGGATGGAAGACCCCGGATGGCCAGTTCTAGGTGAGGTAAAATCAGTGTATTCAAGATTTTAGTACAATCTGAAAAGATAGCTTCCCACCATTTGTTGAGGTGTGGGCATCTCCATAATATATGTAAAAGTCCTGCCTCTGGTTGCGAACAACACCAACATGCGGAATCAGCTGTGAGAGCCATAGAGTAAAGGACATGGGGAGTTCTATACCGACAATGCAGAATTTTGAAATGGAGCAGCCAGCTTTTAGCCTTGTGGCAAGATTTACAGTATATGTCAGTGTTATCCCAGCCTGCCAGTTGTCAGCTGCAATGGATGAATTAAGCTCTTTCTCCCATTTGATTTTGCATGGTTCTGTTGCTGAAGGTAAGGCCTCACATAGGTATGGTATGTTTTTCCCACCCAACCCTGGTACTGGTTGCTCATAGAGGTGTGATACCCAGCTCCAGGGGGACTGGGAAACTAAGTTCTTTTCATAATCGCAGATGGCTCCCCAAAGCTGTAGATATCGCCAAAAGTCTGACTTTGGCAAGGTGGTCTTATCCTGTATTTGCTGAAAGGAAAGACACATGTCAGTACACGGGACAGAAATATCTGCTATTAAGTTAAGGTTATCCTGCTCCCAAGTGGACCAATGTACTTGCCTCCTATAAGAATATGTGGGTTATCCCAAATGTAAGTCTGTATTCTTGGGGGAAGCCTAGTGGACTTGGCACCATAGTGAGTGACATACTTGAGTCCAAAGCTCAAAGGGTGATGGCAATAATGGGATGATGTGGGAACCTCTGCCAGGAGCGATAACTGAAGAGTAGACTAAAACAAGGGACCTATGAGACAGTTGCTTCAAGGTTGACCCATGCTGGTATATCAGAGAAGGGAGGCCGGAACCACCAACAGGCTTGGGACATCTAATAGACCAGAGCATTGCCCTCAAACCAGGGAATGTCAAACCACCCATCCCCAGTCCAATGGGCCCAAAGTTTTGCCATACCTAGATGAGGAGTTTTACCCTTCCATATAAACTGACTGATAATACAGTCAATTTGGTGCAACATATTGGATGGCATAGCAAGCAGCAGATTATAAAATAAATAAGTTAATGTTGGGAGAGCAAACATATGAAGAGTTGTGATCTTGCCTGCCAAAGACAACCCTAACTTGAGCCAGTGGTGGGTGTCATGTTCTAAAGAGGAAAGAAGAGGACTGTAATTCGCCGAAATTAGATCTTCCCATTGATAGGTAATATACACTCCTAAATATTAAAAAACATCACTGGCCCATTTAATCTGGAGTCTAAAACATGAGGACTTATCACAGAAGGGATTTAGAGGTGCTAATAGTGTCTTAGACATATTAGCTGCCAAACCGAAAAGGCCCGTGACATGAACTGAGCAAATATTTCAAGAGCAGGAGGAAGACAGAGAGAGTGAGATTCCAGAGTAAGAAGCAGATCTTCTGCATAAGAGGGAATGAGAAATGAGGGGTTACTTACCTGAATACCATGAATTGCTGGGCTGGCCAAGAGTTTGCAAGCAAGAGGATCAAGAGCCAACAAGAACAAAAGGGGTGAAACTAGGCACCCTTGACGAGTTCCCCATTGCAGATGGAATGGGGCAGAAAGCGTCCGATTAGTTAGTATCACTGCCGATGGACTATGGTACAGGACATGTATCCAAGGGAGAAACTGTGGACCAAAACCATAATACTCAGGAATATTATGCATATAGCTCCACTGGATGGAATCAAAAGCTTTACAGAAATCAAATGCAAGGGCTGCCATGGAAATATGAGCTGTTTTAGCATGAATTTTCAAATTAAAAAGGATACACAGATGGTCAGCCTGAGTGTATAAGGGTGGGAAGGGCTTTTTCAAGATGGGTGGCAAGGGCTTTTACCAAAATTTTGATATCTGTGGATATAAGTGATACGGGGTGATAGATTGCACAATCAAGTGAGTCATCTGATTTTTTGGGAAGTAGGGTTATTACGGCCTCACATAAGGTAGGGGGGAGTTGTCCATCATGGTGTGACTCTTGTAAGGCAGCCATAAGTGGGGGAATAACAATATCCAGCACCATTTGATATAAATATATGGTGATGCCATCCCATCAATGGGCTTTATTTTTAGCAAGGGATAACAATGCTGATCAAAGTCTTGCTTTAGATAAAGGCACATCTAATTCATCTTGTAATTGGGGCAGAAGCTGGAGGGTGAGGGCATCCCACAAAAGGGACTTAAGTTGAGATAGAGTAGACACTTGTGCCTTAGAAGAATAAAGTTGTATATAGAATAGTCTCATTGTGTTATTCACCTTTCGGAAAGACGTAATAATAGCCCCACTGGATTTATGAAGAGCAGGGATCTGGGATTCAACCTCCTGTTTGTGCAGATGGTAGGCCAGGAGCTTGCCAGGAGCTTGCTGCTCTTTTCACCTGATTCCCAAAAGAATTGGCCACTATGAATAAGCTGCCATTCAGCCTTATGGAAAAGAAGAGTATTTAGCTTACATTTAGTTCCAAAACTTTCATCCTGCAGAGAGGAATCAGGTGAAGGATTTTGTTTAAAGCGTTGCTCTAGCATTGATAAGAGTTTTTGTCAACTATGATATGTCCACATCTCTCTCCTTTCATTTGCAGGTTGAATAGGCAATAATGCGACCTGACAAAAAAGTCTTAAAGGCTTCCAAAATAACTCCCAGAAGTACATATGCGGTAATATTAATGTCAGCATAAAACTGTGCTTCTTTATGGAACCAGCCACACAAAACAGGGTCCCAGAGTAATACAGGGTTACTGCACCAGCGTGGTGAAGATGGCTCAGAGACAGAAGGTAGCAGACAGAGGATAACTGGGGCATGATCAGAAATTAGGATATGGCCATAGGATGAGTCTGTAACATTGGATGCAATAAGGTAGTTAACCAATCAATAGTCAAGGTGGCTGGAAGAATCATGTACATTAGAATAAAAAATGAAGTCCTGTTCCGTCGGGTGTGTGATATGCCACACATCTACAAGACCTCATTCAGACATGAGCTGCACCAAAACAACTCTGGAGTTAGAATGGGTATCTTGAGTGATCTTGGATTTGTCCAAAAAGGGATCCAATAGAAGATTTAAAGCTCCCCCAACAGGAGAGGGCAACAGGACTCATGCTGCACATGTGAGACAGCTTGGCTTAAGCGACGAAAAAAATCCAGATTGTCTGAATTAGGGGCATATATCAAAGCAAAATACAAATACCCTCCTGGGTGACTCACTTTAGCACTGCCCCATCTGCCCTCTCTATCAGTTACCGTATGTACAACTTTCCAGGGTAAGGCATGACGGATCAAAGTCATAGTGCCTCAGAACTTGCTAGAAGCAGAACTATGCACTATTTGACTCACCCATCCTTTGTGCATCCTTGGAGTGGTTCTCTTGGTGAGGTGTGTCTCCTGGAGAAATGCAATATCAGCTCTCAAAGATTTCAAATATTGTAACAGTTTTGTGCATTTAACAGGGTGGCTAAACCTTTTCATGTTCCAGGAGGCCATCCTTGTAGGAGATCTGGCAGCTCTGGAAGCCATGTTCCAGGGAGAACAACTAATGGTAAAGAAGGATATACTGTAAGAGGAAATGGTCAATTCCCAGAAATTACACAAAGAAGCCACAGGCCGATATACCACCAAGTAGAAAAACTAAACAAATCCAGTAGACATTCTCCTGTACCACTATTCAGAAGCACAAGACTAATCCAAAATAAGCCATAATGTCTAGAACTATAATCCCAAATAGAACACAAATAGAACAACTTAATAGGAATGGTGAAAATGCACCTAGGTAAGTGAACTATAAAGCCCTTTACTGAAATTAAAACTCCAATGAGATATGAGATAAGAAGGCTATATTCATACTGAAACAAGGGATACTAGGAAATGGAAATGGTAAGTATAAAATCTAAGAGGCATGCACCTATCACTCACTGGAAGGAGGTCCCGAGCCCTCCATGCCCTGCAAGCAGGAGTACCAAACGGGTGTGTAGAGTGAGAGCTCTCTAAACATCCTCTACCCACCTTGGCCACAATTCAAAATGCATCAGCAGTATGGTTACTAGTCCAACCTCCCTGAACACAAAAAAAAAACAGGACCACATACACCAGTGAGCCTGTCATCTCGATACATGGTGACCCGTCACTTCCAATGACTAGATTAAAGAAAAATAATGCATAAAAACCATTCAAAAGCAAACCACCATGACTGGAAGCCCAGTTGAGAAAGAGTAACAGAAATATTGAGTGAGGAAGTAAAGAAAAGAAGGGGAAGAAAAGAAGAACAATGACCACAAAGTGGAACCTTAGAGAATATATAGATATCAAGCATTTGTCAATGCCGAATGTTTGCTTGCTGGCATAGGCATAGGTAGTGCAGTAGTTACAGAAATGAATAATAGGAGTGGCAGAGAAGTATTGAACTAATGCCAAGTCCCACCCCCACTATGAAGAGACTGAAAGGAATGGGGGTGTGCCTTTGGGTCGTCAGCCACAATGCTTAAGCCATTCCACCTCACCCCACACTGTAGACACTGACAGGTGTCGTGGTGTGCTTTGGGGTCTTTGGCCATTATGCTCAACCCATTTCATAAGGAACTAAGTGGAGATGGGTGCAATATTGGAGAATGTGATGAAGTTTAGGGCCATAGACCCCAAGGTACACCTTGATGCCTGTCAGTGGCTACAGGGCGGGGGTAGAATGCTGTGAGCATTACGGTCGATGAACCCTAGTCACACACAACAACAACTGTTAGTCTGTATAGGGTGGATGTTATGGTTGGAAACCTTAATGGTCCAGGCGTTTGTTGGCATTTTTCACTTCAAATTTTCAAAATGGGCTGTTTGTGATCCTACCTCATGAACAGTGGCAGTATCATTTGGTTACTCAGTCCTGAAAGGTGATTTCACACAGCAAATATGTCATTTGGTGCCACAGGTGTAGAAACACATTTGGGGTAGGATGTGCAAAATTATAGCTGTACCATTCATGAGAGTTGTGAAAAACTGTCAGTGTTGTAAATCTGGAGTGAAAATGTGAAATATTCGCGAAGTTACGAGTGTGCATAGAAACTGTACAATGCACGCCCGTAATGTAGTCATTTTCTGAAATACTGTCACCAAATTTTTAACATGGGCTTTTTGGGACTTCCCCTTATGGAGAGTGGCACTGTAATTTTGTTACTCCATCCCTAAAGTAGATTTCAAAGAGCAACTGTGCCATTCTGCACCACAGGTTCGAAAAAACATTTTGGGCAGGAGGTGAAAAATTACAGCGGTACTGTTCATAAGGAGGTGTCAAAAAATGGCAGTGTTGAAAATCTGGAGTGAAAATATTAAAAATTGGCAATGTTATGAGCGTGCATAGAAATTGCATAACACATGCCCATAATGTGGTCATTTTTTGGAATTTTTCACCAAAATTTGAATGTGGTCTTTTTGGGACCCCACCTCATGAACAGTGGTAAATGTCATTTCGTTAATCAGTCCCAAAAGGTCATTCCATGCAATGACCATAAAAACACTGTTCGGGACCAAGAAACAAAATGACAGTGACATGTTCATGAGGTGGGATCCCAAGAACCCCATGTTGAAAATTTTGGGTGAAAATTCCTAAAAATGGCTGAGATATCAACCTAAGTTGAAACCCTCTATTGAGTCCTATTGTACAGCGCTTACCAAGATTCCTCAGTTCTTAATTTGGCATTAAAGTATCCCGATCCACAGAAGAGCACTGCTCTCCACCTCCGGAGGGTAAGTATGGGTGAGGGGGAGTGTGGGGAGGTGCATGCGCAGAGGGAGGGTTGGGTAGCAGGAGGGGAAAATGGGAGACCACATTGGACGGTTTTCTTTTTTTACAGTTAAAGAAAAAAAAAGTACCTGGGGGACTGTTTTCATTATTTATAGGTTAAAAAACTTTGGGGGACACTGGGATGGGCTCCCAGTGTGCCACATGAATTTGGGGAGGACATGATGTTGACAGGGATTGGGCAACCACCTCGGCAAAGAAATTGAGCTTGGAGGATGAGGGCATCTGATACTGGGAGTGGGCACCCAGGTGTCAGGAAAATAAAAAAGTGTCTGGGCACACTGGGGTGGGTTCCCTCTGTAAAACAATGTGGCTTTTATGGGGATACATGCCGACATGGGGATTGGGCATCCTTGATATTGGCTTTGCGGGAGTGTGTGGCCGGTGGCAGGAGCCGCCACTGTGGAAAGGCACACCACGGCTGTTTTATGTAAGCAATAAGACACAAAGGGGTGTGTGTAAACCATATTTAACAGCATGGCCAGGAGCACAGTAAGGCATGAGACCAAAGGCAGAGTGACTTCAGCTGCTGGCCATGCTGTAAAATATGGTTTACACACATCCCTGAGTGACTTATTGTGCTCATAAAATTTGCTCTTTTTTCACTTTTGACTATTGAGAAAAGCATGTTTATATGTAGAAAAAATAGATTTACTTGTGTGCATTTTTGATAAAATGGTCCTTCCACCCACTGCAAGTGATGTCATGTGCTTTAGGCAAATGCAGAAAATACCCAATGTTAAGCACAGGAAAACCTGTCATGTTTTTGTTTTGTTTTTTTGGCACTCTGTAGCTTGAAAACCAAACAAGATACTGTGACAAACCATTTCAGGGCTTGAGACTCTAACAACTTTAACGTGCATGCAAAATGTTGTGCTATTTCTTCAAACAATGTACAAAAACTGGGGTTTAACATTAAACGGTTTACTGAACCATAACTGTAGGAGTGGTACCATGTCACTATAATCCCTACCTGCAATATGGCCAGATATCTTTATCCATATCTACAAATCCATCCTTAACAAGTGGAAAATGTCCTCTATTAACATCTTCCATTTCTCCTTTTCCTCCTCATGTCTCATACAACATTGTTTATTCTTACTCCCTGGGCTGCTTCAGCGATAAATTACATAGGTCTCCAGACCCACCCATTCCCCTTCCTTCAACACCACAATAAATCTGCTCTCTTAGGTCTGCAGACACAGCTCTTCTGCATGTCACAAAATGTGCATACAAGATGGGGAAACAGGCCTTCTCTGTACCAAAACTCTGTAACTCCATTCCTCCTTGAAATTAGGACTCTCCCCTCACATGGGTCCAATATAGGCATTTGTTGAGTTTGTTAGCCTGCCATTGTGGTGAATAGATTCCAGGTTGCTTCTTTCTTGTTATAGTTCACTGACCTGGAATCCTGTCCTGAGGTTTTACTTGCCATGTGAAATGGTATGTTTACCTCAATGTATGTGTTTTATATTTATTTGTACATACAGTACCAGTGTATTTTAGTCCATACTTGTTACTTGATGTCAATATTTATCATGGTTTGCTGTCACTGGCCGTTACCTGTATCATGCATTATTTTGTGATATTTTTCCCTGTTGTACTCTCCTGTGTTAAACCTGAATATAGACATTTACTTGTCTAGTGTACCTTACCTAGCAAAACAAAACTAAATAGATAAATAAAGTAGGTCACTGAGCCTCACCTCACTTGTAGGAAAATTAATGGAAACAAGGATT
This sequence comes from Neoceratodus forsteri, assembly GCA_016271365.2. Classification (NCBI taxonomy): domain Eukaryota; kingdom Metazoa; phylum Chordata; order Ceratodontiformes; family Ceratodontidae; genus Neoceratodus; species Neoceratodus forsteri. The sequence goes on along the minus strand of CM057451.1, from coordinate 695,050,463 downwards.
AGAAGCCAGCACAGCCACCTCGGTAGAAAAGCAAAAATTTTCCGTTAAAGGGAATAGTCCTGTTAACAATCAAGCAGATATTCATGTGTATACAGACTGGTAAAAGGTAGGACTCACTGAGCAAAATTAGAAATGTAATTTTGGTGAGTTAGTCCGATCTTTCACCAATCTGTATATACATAATTGATGGAAAAACAAATAAAGGAAACATTAGCAAAGCATCTTGAATCCAATGGGCTGCAAGACCAAAGGCAACATGGATTCATGGGGGGAGGTAATGTCAGGTGAACTTTATTGATTTCTCTGACTCAGTGACCAGCAAAATAGATTGGGGGGGTATTGGATGTAGCCTATCTGGACTTTTGCAAGGCCTTCAACACTGTGTCACACAGGAGACTGATTAGGAAATTGAGCAGCCAAACAACACGCTTTCGAAACTTGGTCCCTTTTTTCATTTAATGTTGAGGAAACCTACAAGATAAAATGCCATTTTGCAAAAAAAAAAAATGTTAATGGCTGTCAAAATTACGAAATCCAATACAGTACTGCAGCCTGTCAACACTTTCAGAATTATAATAATGCAGGGCAAAAGGGAGTCCCAGCTACACACCCAGGTCTGTCCATGCCTCCTCAGCTCCCCCCCCCCAACTAGCAATCTATGTGGATAACAAATACAAGGAGCCATGCGGCAAACTTGCTGAGGAGGGCATATGGCATTTGTTCCCATTGTCACAGGCAGATCACAGAGGCAAGCTGTGTGGTCTCTCACTTAGTGGGAGATGGGGACCCTAGGGTGCGAGTGGGCTGATGGCTCATGGCGTGACTCCGGGTTCCTCCTGTGGCTCTGGGTGGGGCTCACAGCTGGCAGGAGTGGTGTGACCAGGGGGGAAGGGATCTATGGTTGAGAGAAGGCAAGTGGGTCCAGGTCTTGGGTCACAGCTATGCTGCTCTACATCCTCTCTGTTTCTTGCTCCCAGATCATCTCTCTCCCTTCAAGTAGCACCCTGTCTGTTACAGGAGGAGGCAGCCTGACAGAGTGAGGGAGAGAGGCAGGCAAGGGTCCAGCTGCCTTCTGCTGGCAGGAGACGTGCAGGTGAACATTGCTATCTTCCTGAGTTGTGTGGCTGCTGTAACGTGAAGTGAGCATAGTGCCATCCTGGTGAAAGCAGCAGTGGCAGCAGCAGCAGACAAGGAGGCTGAGTGAGTTTTTCTACTAATATCTGTATTTTCCTCTGAATGTGTGTTGCTCTCTCTCTCTCTCTCTCTCTCCCCTCTCTCTCTCTCTCTCTCTCTTGCTCTTCTCAGCAGCAACAGCCACCACTGCAGGACTATTCACTCTACTCACAGCAGCAGTGGCGGCAGAACTACAGCTAAATTCAGTCATCCTCTACCAGCTGTAGCAAAAGCTACTCAGCCTGCTTTCCAGTCTGTCCATCAGCTCATCCAGCCATCCAACAAAATCTCAGGGGGTAGAAAAGGGGGGAAACACTAGTTCTGTTCAATCAATCAATCTTTATTTATAAAGCACTTTTCCAATACCAAAGCTCTTATACAGAATGAACACAGAAATCAATATAAGACATTCAAGATTAAAACAGACAGCACACTGACTTATGTATTAACCAACATTCGTGAATGCAAAATCAAATAGATAAGTATTTAACACAGACTTAAAGGTCTCAGTGTACAGACACTCTCTAATCTGATGAGGCAGAGAATTCCACGGGGTCTGGGCCACAAAAGAAAACGCTCTGGCCCCCAAGGTCTTTAAACGGACTCTGGGAATCTCCAGCAATCCCTTGTCAGTGGAACGGAGTGCACAGTGGGGGCAACTGTAACAGACAAGGTCTTGCAAATCACATGGTCCCTGTCTATGTAGGGCCTTATAGGTCAGCAAAGCAACCTTGAAGGTGATGCTCCACCTCACTGGCAGCCAGTGCAGTTCACGGAGCACAGGCATGACATGACTAGATCTTGACAAACCCATCAACAACCTGGCTGCTGCATTCTGCACCAGCTGCAGGTGGTGGAGGACCACCCCCAGGAGCTCTAGGTATACAGCATTGCAATAGTCAAGGTGGGAGGTCACAAAGGCATGGACCAGTGTTGGAAGGTAATCAGGTGGAACAAGGTGCTTTATACGGTCAATGTTCCTCATATGGTAAAAAGAGGACTTGACAACTGCCGACACCTGAAACTTAAGAGTCAGCCTGTCATCAAGAACCACACCCAGATTCCGTACTCATTCAGAGAACCTCAACTGGTTACTATCTAGTATAAGCCTAGATGGCTGCCCAGGAGCTAACCCCTCTAACTGATGACCTGGGTCCACTTCCAACACCTCAGTCTTTTTTGGGTTCAGCCTTAACCAGCTGGCACTCATCCAGCTCTGAGTCTCAGCTAGGCAGTTGTTGAAGACCGAGATAGCATCATCTCACTCTGGCACAAAGGACTTGTACAGATGAGTGTCACCTGCATAGCAGTGAAACCTCAGCCCGTATCACCTTATAATGCCTCCCAATGGCAGCATATACAATGCAAACAACATGGGAGACAAAATGGAGCCCTGTAGCACCCCACAGTCCAGGAAGAAAGGGGCTAAGGAAAAAATTTCCAACACCACTCTCTGAATCCTGCCTGTGAGGAAAGAATGAAACCATCTGAGAACTGTCCCAGACAGTCCACAGCACAGTCTCAGGTGCTCCAGTAGTACCCCATAGTCCATGGTGTCAAACACTGCAGCAAGATCAAGAAGAACCAAGATCGAACAACTTCTCTGCTCTCTCGCTATCAGGAGATCATTATGTACCCGAACAAGGACTATCTCGGTACTATGCCTTTTCTGAAAACCAGACAGGAGAGGATCATAGACATCGTGCGTGGTAAAATAGTCTTCGAGCTGCAATGCGACTACCTTCTCAATAAATCTTACCCACAAAGGGTAGGTTAGAGACTGGTCTGTAGTTTGAGAGACAGTCTGGATTGAGGGAAGATTTCTTCAAGAGGGGTGTCACCACCACCTCTTTCAAGGAGCTAGGAAACACACCTTTTTCCAATGAGCACCAGACTATCTCCACCAGGACTGGCCTGATGACCTCCATGCACTCCACCAGGAGGAAGGTTGGACCAGGATCCAAACCACAGCAAGTCGGTCACAAGCCCTGGACAAACTTCATGATATCCATGATCGCCAGCTGGTCAAAGCTCGCTGAGATAGACTGGGTGCCTGTGATCTCCCACCAACCTTCACAGTGCTCCCTGGGGCACTTATGATGGATCTCTGACCTAATGGTGGCAACCTTATCAGCAAAGAATTGAGTGAACTTGTCACAGTTAGATTGTGAAAACACTGTCCAATTCTGAAGACAGTTTGAATTGCACAACCTATCGACAGTTTGGAAGATCTGAGTCAGTTGATTACCTGCTGCAGTAATCTCCCTGGACAGGAACTTTGCCTTCTTATGAGAGATTGCTGACTGATAATCCAAATAATGGACTATCAGTCTAAGCCTGCCTGCCTCCTGGCCATATTTCCGCCAATGTCGTTCCAGCCTTTGCCCCACGCGCTGCAACTCTTTCAGGGTCCCATCAAACCAAGGGGACCGAGGACCAAGAGCGAGTGGACAAACATGATTAGGAGCTATGAAATCCAGGACCCCATAACACCATACTATTATAGTACAATACCAGATCCCCTGGATCACAGCATTCCAATGGCCGACTCGATAGATCTACCACCACCATTAGATCCTCGGGGGTCATACCCCTTAAAGGGCAGTACCGGATCATCTCCAAAGGGGCAGGTCTATTAGGGGGAGCTTCAAAACTGAACCCTATAGTGTGATGGTCAGACCAGCCAACTGGTTCCACCACCAGGTAGGAGACTTCCATCCCTAGGAGGAACACCAGATCCAAAGAGTGACCCTGATTATGGGTCGCAGCAGTAACTACCTCTGTAAATCTCAACAGAATCATCAGTTGGAGGAAGTTCGTCATCAATCCAGACATTGAAATCTCCCAGGACCAACCACCTGGAGGACTCCAATACCACATCAATCACAATGTCCGCAACTTCCTGCAGGAAAGCTTTCCCATCTGCAGGTGAACAGTAGATGAGGAGTATCCCACAACCCACACCTGCACCCATGATGCAGTCAAAGGATCTGGAGGCCCCTACTGGTACATCTACAAGGCCCAGTACCATCTTAAAACAGATGGCTACACCCCCGCCCCCATGATCCAACCTCAGGCGGTGTATCACCAAGTACTCAGCTGGAACTGCTGATTCCAATGCAGGCCCAGCATTTTCATCCAGCCAGGTCTCGGTGATGCAAGTTAGGTCCAATGTTCCAACAAGATCAGCAATTATTGCTGTCTTGTTCTTTACTGACCTGGCATTGCATAACAGCACCCGAGTCGGATGACTAGCTATGGAAGAACACGTTATTTGCCCACTGATGTGGGATCCCTTCGGTATGGGAAGCAGGCAGGGCAAACCTCTTTCCTGGACCCATTTTGCCACAGGGCACCTTTTCAAATCCACTACCCCATCTGCCCACTCCTCTTCACACCCCCACCAGGCCTGGAGCCGCTACCCTCTCTGACTCCTCCAAATTATCCCTAAGGCATGACAGCACCTATAAATTCAGCTGCCAACAGAGAACATTTGAAGGGATGTAGGCCCCTCAGCCTGGAGGGGGAGTAGTGCCTGCCCACTGAAGACTGCTCTCAACACATAGTCCCTGCCTAAATTCCCAACAGCAGTTGTGGTGATACAAGACAATAAATATTGCAAAACAACAATATACATTAATCAAACCCCCAACCAATAAAAAAAACCAACCCCCTCTCCAACCAAATAAATAAATAAAACACAAAACAAGAACCCACAGCAGAAATGACAAAAAAATCCACCACAAAATGTATTGTAATTGTTCACAGAAAAGAGATTGCTGAGTTTCTCCTAGAGCAAGTTCATGTATCTGTCCCTTAGAACTCTCACTCCCTCGGGACTAATAGTCCAAATAAAAACTGCAATAAGCAACCATCTCTCACATGGGCCTAGTGGAGCACTACAGAATAACATATGTTCAATAAACTATAAGCACCAGTGGCGTGCAGTGACCTTTTCGGCAAGGCATTCAACTATACCATTGCAGAGGGATTTGAAGGAAAAGTATGCCTCTTTGCAGACAACACAAAGATCTGCAACAGGGTTGATACACAAGGGGGGATGAAAAGGGACTTGGCAAGGTTGGAGGAATGGTCAGAAGTATGGCAGCTTGGATTCAATGCAAAGAAGTGCAAAGTAATGCACCTGGGAAATAAAAACCCAGGAAAAGAGTACACAATTGTGGGGGGGGGAAGGTAACAACAACAAAAATGGAAAGGGACCTGGGGTTAATCATATCAGATGACCTAAAGGTTAGCAAGCAATGTGAGAAGGCAGTAAGGATAGCTGGGGGATACTGGGATGTATAGGGAGAGGCATCACCAGTAGAAAACAAGAAGTTGTTATCCCTCTGTACAGACAGTTGGTGAGACCCCTTCTGGAGTACTGTGTCCAATTCTGGATACCCCATCTCCACAAGGACATAGATAGAATGGAGGCAGTCCAGAGGAGGGCAATTAAAATGGTGCAGGGTCTGCAACAGAAGCTATATGAGGAGGTACTAAAGGAGCTTAATATGTATACCCTTGAGGAAAGTAGGGAGAGGAGGGACATGATAGAAACTTTGAAGTACCTCAAGGGAATTAACGAAATCCAAGAGGCTAGCATCTTCCAGAAAAAGAGATGTGAAAGAACAAGAGGACACAATTTGAAGATGGGGAGGGACAGCTCAGGGGCAATGTAAGTATTTTTTCACAAAGAGGGTGTTGGATGCATGGAATGGCCTTCCTGAGGAGGTTGTGGGGTCAAAAACAGTGGCGGAATTCAAGAATGCATGGGACAGACATAAGGCAATTTTTGTGGGGGGTAGTAAGACGTATGCTGTTGGTTAACTAGGATCTGCAGCTTATCCAGTAGGTCGGTAAAGAAATGGGCAGACTAAGTGGGCCAAGCGGGCCTTATCTGCCGTCAAATTCTGTTTCTACAAAATAAGGCCGGGGGTCTGGAGGCTGCCTAGGCCCCCATAAGCTATAGGATTTTTCATGCTTTGTGTTGCATTTTGGTGGTATTTTGGCACATTTTAGAATGTGTATGCCACCACCACCACTGCTCCACTGCAGAAGCTGAAAGGGTGCCCTTGGGGCTCTTTCATGCATTCCTCAGCTAGCTAGGTTTAGAAAATCTGCATTTTCTTTGTCACAATAATTTATTTCTGGTGTTATCGTCTGTTTATTATTGTACTTTATTTGATTTATACTGTATATTCAGGGTTGTGAGCCACTGGAAAATGATGCTTCATAAATAAAGATCATCTTGGCTTTCCTAATGAAATGGCTGGGAAGCATCCTGAATCAGGATTGGTCGAGATGATTCCAAAAGAGTGCAGTTCAGAAACAGGAACTGCACTGGTTTGTATATCTTCTGGCAGACAGGACACTGTGCATTCATGTATCAATCTCAAACACAAAACTATGGCTTCATGCACACTCATGAACAGAGGACACCCAAGCTAGGATATATACTCAGTTATTTTATTGCCTACAGGAAATTCAGTGGTAAAACATAAAACTTACAGGACAACAACAGATTCACACTAGGATGCTGCTGTCCTGTAAGTTGTATGTTTTACTGCTGAGCATGCTATATGCAATAAATAAATAATTAAGTACATATACCAGCCTGGCTGCCTGCTATTCATAGGTGACGTGAAGCCTTACTATTCTGTTTGTGAGAGTGTACACAGGAACTAGTGACTCTTCTTTACTTGGTGCAGTTGTGTTTGATCTATATTCATGTATCAATGCCGCCCGGTAACTTTTTAAAAACATTCTCACAGCCAAGTATGGTGAATCTATTTACTACACATACTTGCCATTACTTCTATAAGTAATAAATTCCCACATTTTCATACCCACTACCATCCACAGTCCATACACACTGATTAGTAAAAGTAAGCATTAAAAATTGTCTAAACTTAAATTTATTTTTCCCTCGAATTCTGAAGAGCCTCCTAATTACTAGTGCAGATTTTCTCCCTGGTTGTCTCCCACTACACCACACCTGCTCACCTTCCTGTCATTCATGTATATCTCTAACAACTCTGTTTTAAGCTTTAAGAATACAAAGAATAAAGCACCCACAACCAAAACTCCACAAAAAAACAAATGGATTAAAAAACAAATCTCAATTATTAATAAAATGCAGAGCAATCCAAACTCCACAACCAGGTATACGGACAGACACCAGAGCAATTGATGATGTCACAACACTTTCTGCTGTGGGTGCTTTATTCTCTGTATTCTTCAAGCTTTGCTCGTAATATTTATAGCACCACAGCAGTTACCTGGTGTTAGCACTCTTTACTGTTATGCAGCTCTGTTTTACCAAACTGTAGTCAGAAAGAAATAATGTGACCTCGTGTTCGCAACACTCTTGGTCACTCTCATTCAAATAAGTTAAAAAAAAACAATGACATTAAACATAAGTCCAAAACACAACCGCTATCTTTATTTACTAATCTTGATTTGGCGTGGGACATCAACTGAGAACATAAGCTCTCTTAACCAAGCCACTTGGTCACCACCACATTTAAATTTAGTTACCTCATAAAGAAGCTTACATTAAAATAAAACCATCATCACATTCAAATCCGCCTCCCAAGGAATCATTGAAGAATATAGAAGTAGCAATTTTAAATACTATAAACCTAGCCCTCAAATGGGATAAGACAATTAAAATATCTGGATCACACTTACACTCCTTTCCCAGAGGGGAACAGACATGCAACTTGATGCAAGCAGGACCACTATTTTTCAAACATACATCCAAAGGACAGTTTTGCACCTTTTTTTCAGAGAAATCTCCCAGTTTCTTTTGCTCTACAAAATGAGACCATAAATGTACAGGTTTGGGAGAGGCTGTAAATACATTCATGTCAGTTGCACAAAGGTGTCAAACCCAGACCTTCTTCTAGTGAGTGGTCTCATTAGTGATAGAAATTGACTAAAATTGAAACTACCACCTTGTCCCAGGCACAGCTCATAAATCTACCATCCCCGTATTGCCAAACAAAACAAACTAGTTGCTTGCTGTTACCTTGCTCAGCTGCTGTCTGGCTCTGTAAAACAAAAATACTATAATATATTTTTCCTTCTTTTGGCTTATCCCAGGCAAATCCCACCCCCAACTGCCAAACAAAACAAACTTACTTGTTTGCTGCCTGTTACCATGATGCTGGCTGGCTCCATAAAAAAAAATGCTGAGTCCTCCTGAGTCCTTACTGTCATCACAATTTTGGAATGGTCACTGGAGAGGAGAATTTCATTCAAGAAGATGGATGGAGAAGGGGCAGCTGATTAGCCCAGCTGTGCTGTCCAGGTCTGTGGACCAAAAGTCTGCTGCAGTACTGCTGTCCATCTGAACTGCAAACTGAAACTTTGCCAATCCACCTCCGACCACCAGTTCTTTGTTCAGAACCGATCAGCAGTAGAATGCCATTGGTTGGACTCTCAGTTGGACTTGGTCACCAAAAAGAGAGAGAGGCCTGAAATGGAAACATGTCCTTCTTACAGACAGTGTGCAGTCCAGCAGACCCACCAGCAGAGAACAATAAAGAGAGTCACAGACCCGGGTCGAAGACAGAATAAAAAAAACAGACAGGTTTCCTTCTGTTTAAAAACTGCACGACAGCGCCAGGCTAGACGGGAGAGGGAGGGAAGAAAACAATTGTGGTTGCAGTGCAGTGGGGGACCCGGAGCATCTTCTCCCTGCACAGTGGCACCAGGCTAGAGGGGAGAGGGAGGGAGGAAAACAAAACAGTTGTGGCTGCCATGCAGTGGGGTGCCTGGGGCATTTGCCCTCTGTACAGTGGTGCCAGGCTAGAAGGGAGTGGGAGGGAGGAAAACAAAACAATTGCACTTGTGCTGCAGTGGGGTGCCTGGGGCATTTGCTGCCCACATTCTTTAATCCAGCCCTGCCTCTTACCTCTTTCACTTTCCTCTTCTGAGCCCAGTTGTGCTCGGCAGATGTGTGACAGTGTGTGCACGAACAGTTTGGCAACTTAGATGCCGAGGACGCATTTTATCATGAGTAATCTGACTGGGAAGACAGACCTACTCCACCAAATGTACAATTTGCCGACACAATCAGAGGCCACCCTGGCATCACAGCATCAGCTTCTCTTGGCAAACTACATATGTGAACATCTCATCTCATCTTTCTGCATGCAGACTGTTCAGGATGGAGCGAAGCTGGCGCTGCAATGACAAACGCTCCCTGTTGCAGCGTAAATTGTTTCAAGTTGGTGGCATGCTTGAAAACTAATGTCACCACCAGCATGGGCTTACATTGGTGACACACAGCCAAGCCCACAAAAGCAGTGGCAGCATTGGTCACAACAGTGCCACACCTCCACAACCCACTTCTCTCCTAAGCTGCCACAACATGTTTCTTGCGCATGCATGCAAGCAAACATAAAATTGAGTTAAAGAGAAAGTAAAAAAATACATAAAGAAAAATAAATGAATGAAGAATTTTTAGAACTTTTTTTCTGACTTTTATTTCCTTTTATTTAGTCAAACAAGGATGTACTGACAGTTGATGACATTTTGATAGCAGGTATACAAAACAAGCATTTGTCAATGCCGAAAGTTCGCCCTTGGTATTGCAGTTGTACATGCCTCACATATGTTTCTGTGTGTGTTCCTCTACCTTGCATTTGTAGGCAATATGTGAGTGTGTAGTTAAATGGGGCAAGTGAGTACCTGATGTAGCATGTTGTCTGATTGTAGTAAAGAGAAACAAGCTTTTGTCAATGATGTACGTTTGATGCATGTTATTTTTTTAGACACATGTTTAACAAGGGACACAACTGTTGGCATTCACCCCATTGAACAAAGTAGTATTCTAAATATAAATAGCGGTGTAATGACAGTGTACAGAACAGTGAAACAGGTGACACAAGGTTTGAGTCTCACCACATCCACTTACTCCTTGTGTCACCCTGAGCAACTGACCTAGCCTTTCTGAGCTCCAGTGTCTCCCAGCAATAAAATCAGGTTGGAGACAAATTCCACCCCAACCCTCAACCTGTAAATAGCGTTGCATCTTAGCTTGGCTCTCCTGGTTCATTAAACTATAACATAAAATTAAAGGAACTATTTTAAATAAAAACTTGTTACAGCTTTTGGCTGGGAACGGCACAAAGTCACTATTCATTTCCAGGTATATTCCAGGAGCAGAGGGAGGTTAAGTGAGTTGCTTAGGATCACACAGTAGGCAAGTGGCAGTTTCAGATTTCAGACACAGGTATGCTGGGGATCCAGGCTCACAGCTTGGTGTTGTAACCCTGTCAGCTATCCTGCCTCTGTAGCCTGCATAGAGAAGCAAAATGTTGGTACATTTTCACATTGTTGCCTATCTACTAATCCAGTAGCCTTATTTGTTTATTTTATTTATTTAAGAGAAATCAGAATTACAATCCTTTGAGTCAAAGACTCCTTTGCAAAGGCTCCCCGTCAGAAAGATACTTAAACATAACATAAACATAAGTAATACAGTACATGGAATATCTACAATTAGCAGCTTTACTGGTCATTTAAAGTAGACCCCATGTCATAGTTTTTTATATATGGCAGATTTCAGTTTCAGGAGGTCTTAAATGGACCCTGAGTCAAAATCTATACACAGTGAGATAGTAGTAATGAGGAATTTAATCAAGATACATCAGACATGGATGATCAGATGTTTGTCCTGCCCTGAAATAGTCGTCCTTTCTTTCTTCTCTGCTGTACTGATGTGCAGCGCGTAACTGTAAAACTACAGTTTTCAGTGGCACATGCTATTTCTTGATGTCATTTTATTAAACTGACCTTAAAGGGACACTGTCTCTTTAAATGTGTTGCTGTGAGGTCCTTGAATGTTGAAACAATCAAGGTTTTGGAAAACCTCATGGGGCACTTTAATATGTGGTTACATTAGTGCAGTATTATTGTTTTTTACCATTTACACCACCCATGATTTAGTTCATGCAGGAATGAGTTGGGTTCAGAGGCAGCTGGTAACGGTAGTGGTTATTTAAATGTGGTTTGCAGTTTAAAAAAAAACATAGCTAATAGAAAATCTTTTTTTTTAATCCATAGCCATTCAAGAAGTCTGTCTGTATGAGTTGTAACTGCTCTATTGCATTCCAATCTGCATACCTGTGTGGATACCTGACTTCATACTTACAACATGATGTTCGGTAATAAAAAATAAGAAAGCTGGATTTGAAAATACCTTAGATGATGTAACTCATTTTCTTACTTGAGTACTTGTGCAGCACACAGTATAAATGTAAGCTTCAACTTCTGACAGTTTTTTTTACGCATCAGAACAGTCTCATTCTGGCCTGAAGAGTGCAAAGTTTACTAGTCTGCACTTATTGGTGTTTTCAGTGACAGCTCTTAGAAATAAGAAGTTATCACAAAACTGACTGGATTGTATAAGATATAGGAGAGAGCATTATAATATAAATGAAAGGATCAACTTCTCTCAGACCATGATTTCAAATTTCATTTCCATGTTGTTATTGAAATTGAACGCATTGGAATACAATTCCGATGCACCCTGTCTGTTAGTTGGCTACTAATATATTATCTATTCATATGTTCCCCTGTCCCTTTTATTTCCACTGTCGGTTTTTGTTTTTTCTTGTCTTGATTATTTGATTAGTTGTCTGATTCTATTGCAATGTTACATATTCTGTAAGGAGTGTTGTGGGGTTTGTGGTCTCCTGAGCGAAGCACCATTCTCTCAATAATTTGTGAGATTTTTCTTTACTCTCTTCAATTTTTTTTCTGCACTAGATAAAAGGTACTTTATTAGTTGATTGCATATTGCATTTTGCATTGGGCCACCTGTTATTGGAATTAATTTCTTTTTAAAGTTTTGTTTAGTTAGTTATGCAGCTCTACTCATCTTTACTTCTGGAGTTCTGCACAGTAACTGACAAGTGAGCTGCACAATGGAGTTTGTTAGTGCAGATGATGTACATGGGACTGTTCTACCATCGTTGCCATTTCTTACACTGTCATCACCGACTTGTTTTTCATCCACCCCCTCTTTCTGGCTACAGATGACCCAAAACTCAGGTTGCCTTACCACTTAACTGAACTGCCACCCATATTTTTTTATTATTTTTAAACTCCTTTGAGCAACTTATAATGTTTTCCTTTAAACAATGGCATGCACTGTTGTCTGAGACTTGGAACTTACATTGGAATGGGCTTGGGTTGGGCAGCATCTAGCCCAACTAGCGGTCACGACTTTGAAAATCCAGAAATTAGTGACAAAATGAATATATAAAATGTAGTATGGTATCGTAATGTTCACATTGACATCAGCATACTTTTTTTTTCACATTTATGTCCTGAGCACTTCTTTATTGATGTTCCTGTGACACTGTTTTATGGCATCGCTGTCCTCTTGCTTTTACTAACTGCCTATGTAGTGTAATTTTAAAATATATACTCAGTGCATCATGCAATCGTACATTCCTTTTTTTTGGTAAATGTGTCAAAGTGCAATAAAATATTTATTATGAAAGAATGCAAGTTCTTGCAGTAGACCATATAAACTTGTCAAAGCACATTTCAGTGTACGTAAATAAATGGTAATTTTTATATTTGTTCATTTATGAACATTATAAATACCTCTAAACTCTAGTACAAGTGTTAGAATCAGAATGCATCTGAAATAGACACATGTACAAAGTATTCATTTTGTTTACATGCAGCTGACAGTATGTAAAGTGGCCCTGGCCCACAGTAACCGAACCTGCTTCTAAACTGACTCTTTTGTCTTGCCTATGCCTTTAACAGATAGTTTGTTATATAATGCATGTATACGTGCTTCTGTACCTCAACCCTTTTTATTCCCCTTAATGTGAGATGGAAATGAAGATATGTAAGTCAGTTTGAGGCCATGTGTGTGAAAGAGTAAGAAAAATCCCCCCCCCCACATTGTTTCATGCGTTCCCTTATAGGAATGATAATTGACCTACGATGCACGTCTGTTTATGTGTCCGTGTCTTAAGTGAATTAAATGTGTGTTCATTGGGCTGGCCACCCATTTAGTTATAACTATATGTTTGTCTCCTGTCTGTTACTGTGAATCTTTTACTTCTGTACATTGAGATTCCATTATCATCTCCATAATAAAGGAAACATAGCTGTAAGCTACTAACGGGATTAAATATATTATGCCATCTTGAGAATTAAATCCCCTTTTTTTAGAAAGATCAGTTTCTGCAGAAACGTTTTGCCAATTCCCTATACTTATAGAACTGGGCTTCAGTATTTTGTATTTTTACTTGTATTCAGTATTCCCTATTTTGTTTTTCCCCTTCCCTTCTATGGTGCTAGTTGTAGATAGGCATGAAACCTTAGTAAATGTAAACAGGAGATAGGGCTAAAACAAGTTTAATGAAGTCCAGTTTTGTCTTTAACAACAGGGTTTTAAACCTTGTTAAAGAACCTATGCTTTAAGCCCTATACAGTTCCCCTTTTGAATTTTATGCCAAGTTAAAAGTGAGATTTAAGCAGTGCATTTAATATCTATATCCCCCTTGAGTTGTTTCCCCTTGGAGCGCTTGTAAAAATCACTGTTTTTCTTTAGAATGTGTAGGCAAATCCTTCACGAAGTCTCAATCGCTGTAAATTTACTGCGCGAACATGCACACATTCATGAAGACGTTTTTATTCATCCTTCACATTAAAAAAAGCAGTCTGAATGTAAAATAGGCTAAAACACCCCTGCATACCTGAAGGTTGAAATTTAGCAGCTACAACCCTCATAGGGACATTTTGAAGAATCGAGGACATTTGTAGGGAGAAGCTGGTTTCCTGCTGTGTTCCTCTGCCTCTCTATGCATACAGTAAGCTCCTTAGGGACTGGCCGGCCTTTCTGTAGCTAGTTTTATGGGCTGGCTTAAAGAGGCGGTACCTGTTTCTGCTGCTTATGCTCTAAAGTCATTTAAAGGAACTGTTTTTTATTAAACAACTCTAGAAAATGTTTTTACACATTAATGGAAAGATTGTAATATTGTAAATAAAATAAAACATGCTGTATTTAAAAGATGTTTGATCCAGAAGAGACTTAAGGGGAGGAGTTGGGCAAGCACAAGACTTCTGAATTGTATAAAAATGCTGTGCTCCCAACTCAAGTCAGTCAGCTGGTTCTGAGAAGTCAGACCTGGAAGTATGTTATAAGCCTCCTATAAGACTAGTGTCTGCTAGTTCTTAAAGCTGTTATTTTTTTTAGGTTTGCTTCTGTTCTTTTGTCACATTACGTTCACTCTTTATAAAATAAATAAGTTTCATTTGGATTTACTTCAACATCTACTGCCTCCTTGGTCCATTATTCCCACAGCCTTTAACAGATGGTGTGAGAAGTGGGATTGCTGTGTGGATTTGAGCACAGATTCCTGTGGACCTGAATGCAAAGAGTCAGGCAGGTTGGAGTGGAGCGGCTACACGGTCACGTGTCCAGAAGCTACAGTTACCCTTACTGACTGGGGTGGAGCCAGTAGTTAGACATAAGATAACCAGGAGAGGAACAGAGATGGAAGATAAGAAGCCTACGGAGGGTGCCACAGCAGGTGACCCTGACAGAGAAGAACCACCTGAAGGTTTTGGAGAATTATTATGCTGGCTTTGTGTCCATCAATCAGAAATGGAGAGAGAGAACCAAGCCAGATGGGCAGATACATTGAGAGCCATCCAGACTATAGGTTCTGCTAGACCTTCTGCTACACCGGGGACAGTCCAAAAAGACATTAAACTGGTAAAACTTTCCAGTACTGATGATATTGAAGCTTTCCTAATGACCTTTGAGAGGGTAGCAGCTGCTTGTGCTTGGCCTAGAAATCAATGGGTCATACGGCTAGCCCCTTATCTAACTGGAATGGCTCAATTGGCCTATAGTCATGTCGAAACTACCCACGTTAATGATTATGACCAGGTAAAACAAGCTATTCTAAAAAGATACGATATCAGTACTGAGACTTATAGGCAGCGTTTTAGATCCCTTAAGTTCCAGCATGCTGACAATCCCCAAGATATATATACCCAATTAAAAGACCTGTGCATAAAATGGTTGCAACCTAATACCTGGACTGTGATTCAAATATTGGAGGATGTTGTACTTGAACAATTTATTAGTATACTTCCCCAAGACGTACAGTTGTGGGTAAAGGAACATCACCCAGGGACAGCTGACCTAGCTATAAGACTGGCAGAAGATTACATCGCAGCAAGACCTCACAGGATTCGACCTTTAAGAAGTTCCTGGATACCTCAGGCTACGGTAAGAACACCTTCTCATACTCCTACAACCAATGTAGCAGACAGTCATGCCACAAGAGACAAATTAAGTTCTAGGCCGATGAAGATATATAAACCTGATACTGTGTGCCACAAGTGTAATGCCAAAGGGCACATAGCGAGATTCTGCCCTAAAAAGACATTAGAAGACGTGCATCTAGCTCTGGCTAATTGGGGACATTACATATGACCAGTAAAGATTGGAGAAAAAGAGGTATCAGGTCTAATAGACTCCGGCAGTAAACAGACTTTAGTACATGCCTCAATATTGGATACTAGTTTGAAGACAGGAAGGTCCACAACGGGTGTTATGTGCATTCATGGGGACATACATCATTACCCTCTAGAAGAGACAGTTGTTCAGGTGGATGGGCACAGTCAAAAGATGAAAGAGGGTGTGGTCCCCCATCTCCCTGTCCCAGTTATTATTGGACGTGATTTCCTGGACTTTGAAACTTTGTTAACAACCAACCTTACGGCGGTGATAACCAGAGCACAGACTAAGAGTGAAGAAATACTGGGACAAATGTACCCTTTTGAGGAAGATCTTTTTGAGATGGTGGATAAAGACAGAAAGACAAAAACTCAGAAACTAAAAGAAAAACAATTATGGACTAAAAATAAGAAAGCTTTGGACTCTAATAGCATGCTGGATATTTCTGTTAAACTACCTGATTTAGAGTTTAAAGAAGTACAAGTTAAATATGTGTCTTTAATACCATTCTTTTCACAGGTGGGACAAACAGATAAATCCAACGGTCCTAATTTTGAAATTATAAATGGGTTGTTGCATCAAGTCTGTACTAACTCTTGAACTGGTGAATTGGTAGAGCAGTTAATGGTACCCCAACCTTTTAGAACACAACTATTAGAGCTAGCACATGATATACCCATGGCTGGGCATTTAGGGAGAGACCGAACTTTAAGTCGCCTCCTATATAGATTTTATTGGCTGGGTATACATGATCAGGTCTCTGAGTATTTTAAAAGTTGTGAATCATGCCAAAAGGTAACTAAAATTGGATGACATGATAAAGTACCTTTACTACCCATACCATTAGTGACGGTTCCATTTGAAAGGGTAGCAATGGATATAGTGGGTCCCCTACCCAAAAGCTCAAAGGGTAATAGGTTTATCTTAGTGATTGTGGATTACACTACCAAATATCCTGAGGCCATACCCCTAAGAACTGTCATGGCCCAAAGGATAGCAGAGGAATTAGTAAAAATTTTTAGTCAGGTAGGTATACCTAAAGAAATCTTAACAGATCAGGGTGCTAATTTCCGTTCTGCACTACTCAAATGACTATATCAGGCTTTGGAAATAGAGGCTCTATTTACAACACCCTACCACCCACAAACCGATGGGTTAATAGAGCGCTTTAACCAGACCCTAAAACAGATGTTAAAAAAGTTTGTGGCAGAAGAAGGTAAGAACTGGGACACATACCTTCCATATCTTATGTTTGCTTACAGAGAGGTCCCGCAAGCATCCACAGGCTTCTCACCTTTTGAGTTATTATTTGGGCATAATCCAAGGGGACCCTTAGACATTGTTAAAGAAGAGTGGGAGGATTCTAAGAGTATGAAAGAAACATTCCCCCTAGAATTTTGGAAAAAGTTACGCCAACGGCTAATGTCTTATGTACAGAAAGCTCATAGCAATAATTTACAACAACAAGGGAAACAAAAAGCATATTATGACCAAGGTACAGGTCATAAAGAATTTAATGAAGAAGATAAGGTCTTGTTATTACTACCCTCCTCTGACCATAAATTATTGATGAAATGGCAAGGCCCTTATGTTGTAACTCAAAGAACTGGTCCTGTGACATATGAGATAGCAATGCCAGAAAAAGGGGGTAAGAAACGCATTTATCATGCCAACTTATTAAAAGCTTGGGTAGAATGGCTGGATTCTTTATCTAGTTATGTCCTTCCTGAATCTAATAATGAACTAGATATAGCGTATCAACGGTTAGAAAGTACAGGGAAAGTGACAGACTTGCTGGTTAACCCTGAATTAACAGCAACCCAGAGGATGGACTTAGAGAGGGAGTTATGTAAATTTAAAGATACATTTACAAGCACCCCTGAGAGAATTAATAGTGTTAGCCACCATATTAGAGTAACAAACACTCAACCTATCAGACAAAAGCCTTATCGACTCCCTGAAAGAAGTAAAAAGAATGTGTCAAATGGGAATCATTGAACCATCCCACAGTGAGTGGTGTTTTCCCATGGTGGTGGTTGGAAAAAAGGAAGGGGGCATATGTATTTGTCTGGATTTTAGGAAACTGAATGCAGCATCACAGTTTGACAGCTATCTAATGCCACGTATAGATGACATCTTGGATCATCTGGGTGGTGCTATGTACTTTAGTACACTGGATTTGACCAAAGGGTACTGGCAGATCCCCTTAGATACTGCTGACAAAGACAAAACTGCATTTAGCACTCCTATCGGTCTATTTCATTTTACAGTTATGCCCTTCGGTACTACGGTGCCCTGCAACATTTCAAAATGTGGATACCTGTTAACCCCCCACGCAGTTTATAGTGCGGCCTACCTGGACGATGTTATTATTTTTAGTCCCTCTTGGGAAGAACATATAAAACATCTGTCAGCTGTAATTTCTACAATCTCCAAGGCTGGCCTTACTATAAACTCCCAAAAATGTGCAATAGCCATGCAGAAAACTAGATATTTAGGTTTCCATATTGGCAAAGGATATATCAAGCCAGAGATAAATAAGGTGGCAGCAGTAGCACACAGTCCTACCCCTGTTACCAAGAAAGATGTTCGATCTTTCCTGGGCCTTGCTGGCTACTATCGTAGATTTATTCCCAGTTTCTCTACACTAGCAGGCCCATTGACAGATCTAACAAAGAAAAGGAACCCAGAGAAGGTTAAATGGACTGAGGAATGCGAAGAAGCATTCCAGTCTATCAAGGTAAAACTGTGTCCTTCACTTGTGCTACGCACACCTGATTTTTCACAAACGTTTATTTTACAGACTGATGCATCACAATATGGAATCAGGGCTGTGTTAACTCAAATTGTAAATGGAGAAGAGCACCCTGTAATTTATATAAGCCGAAAACTTCATGAAAGGGAAACACACTATTCTGTCATAGAGAAAGAGTGCATAGCCATTAAGTGGGCCATAGAAGCTCTCCATTTTTATCTATGCGGTGTAGAGTTTGAATTATGGACGGACCATAATCCGTTATGTTGGCTTCAGGTTATGAAAGACAAGAACACTCGCATTATGCGGTGGTATCTGGCCCTACAACCCAATAGAGTTAATATTAAACATAGAAAAGGAACAGCACATAGTAATGCAGATTTCATGTCAAGATATGGTATGGAGAATAAGAGTACTTGTCATCAGGCTTCGGGGTAAAGTTGTGTCTTAATTTAGGAATTAATACTCCTAATTTCCGTTGTTTGTAAAACTTCAAAGGGACCCCGAGGTGGAGTCCTAGGTGAGGGTGGGCTATGGCTCCATCTCTCGTATTGAGAGATCTGATGACAAGTACATGGATAATGGGTTTTTGAAACCAAATCTGTAGGTTTGGTTTTGGGTGGGGAGGAATGTGAAAGAGTAAGAAAAATCCCCCCCCCCCCACATTGTTTCATGCGTTCCCTTATAGGAATGATAATGAACCTATGATGTACATCCGTTTATGTGTCTATGTCTTAAGTGAATTAAATGTGTGTTCATTGGGCTGGCCACCCATTTTGTTATGACTATATGTTTGTCTCCTGTCTGTTACTGTGAATCTTTCCCTTCTGTACATTGAGATTCCATTATCATCTCCGTAATAAAGGAAACATAGCTGTAAGCTACTAACGGGATTAAATATATTATGCCATCTTGAGAATTAAATCCCCTTTTTTTAGAAAGATCAGTTTCTGCAGAAACGTTTTGCCTATTCCCTATACTTATAGAACTGGGCTTCAGTATTTTGTATTTTACTTGTATTCAGTATTCCCTATTTTGTTTTTCCCCTTCCTTCTATGGTGCTAGTTGTAGATAGGCATGAAACCTTAGTAAATGTAAACAGGAGATAGGGCTAAAACAAGTTTAATGAAGTCCAGTTTGTCTTTAACAACAGGGTTTTAAACCTTGTTAAAGAACCTATGCTTTAAGCCCTATACAGTTCCCCTTTTGAATTTTATGCCAAGTTAAAAGTGAGATTTAAGCAGTGCATTTAATATCTATATCCCCCTGGAGTTGTTTCCCCTTGGAGCACTTGTAAAAATCACTGTTTTTCTTTAGAATTTGTAGGCAAATCCTTCACGAAGTCTCAATCGCGGTAAATTTACCACGCGAACATTCGCACATTCATGAAGACGTTTTTATTCATCCTTCACGTTAAAATAAGCAGTCTGAATGTAAAATAGGCTAAAAACACCCCTGCATACCTGAAGGTTGAAATTTAGCAGCTACAACCCTCATAGGGACATTTTGAAGAATCGAGGACGTTTGTAGGGAGAAGCTGGTTTCCTGCTGTGTTCCTCTGCCTCTCTATGCATACAGTAAGCCCCTTAGGGACTGGCCGGCCTTTCTGTAGCTAGTCTTATGGGCTGGCTTAAAGGGGCGGTACCTGTTTCTGCTGCTTATGCTCCAAAGTCATTTAAAGGAACTGTTTTTTATTAAACAACTCTAGAAAATGTTTTTACACATTAATGGAAAGATTGTAATATTGTAAATAAAATAAAACATGCTGTATTTAAAAGATGTTTGATCCAGAAGAGACTTAAGGGGAGTAGTTGGGCAAGCACATGACTTCTGAATTGTATAAAAATGCTGTGCTCCCAACTCAAGTCAGTCAGTTGGTTCTGAGAAGTCAGACCTGGAAGTGCTGTTGTATGCCTCCTATAAGACTAGTGTCTACTAAAGCTGTTATTTTTTTTATGTTTGCTTTTGTTCTTTTGTCACATTAAGTTCGCTCTTTATAAAATAAATAAGTTTCATTTGGATTTACTTCAACATCTACTGCCTCCTTGGTCCATTATTCCCACAGCCTGCGACAATGTGCATAATTGCAATGTGGTCCCTTAGGAAGTTTTGAGATTTCGGTTGTCATTAGTGTGTCATGATGCACCATTTGCGGCAGCCATTCGCACATTCATATACATGAAGGGATGGCATTGTTTCAATGTTTGATGCGTATGGGTCATGCTGTGTTGCAAAGTAGCTAGAATTTAGTATATAGTATGCCTGCCTTTGCATCGATAGGGATCTGACCAATACAGACACTCATTGTGCTAGTCACATAGAACAATAGATATATGTGCATATTCATTTTTATTGTATTAGATGTAGATCTCTTTGAATTATCTTATGTTAGTTCTATTAGTTCCTTACTTTACAATATGAAATTGGAAGGGGGTAGATTAAGAGGTAATGTGAGGAAGTTTTTCTACACAAAAAGGGTAGTCGATACTTGGAATAGTCTGCCACAGGAGGTAGTGGGGGCAAGCACAGTGGAGGAGTTTAAGCATGCCTGGGACAGGCACAAGGGACGCTTGGGAGGGGAGGGGAAGGAGTGGTGGAAAGCCATTGATCACATAGTGTCAGTGGCCACATACAATGTATAGGGCCCACAGGCGGACTGGATGGGCCTAGCAGTCCTTATCTGTTGACAATTTCTATGTTTCTATGTTTATTTGCTATTGTGTTCAACTGTTAGCCTTTCTAAATATGAACTTTTCCTCGTTGTAACACTTCAGAACTGCTTCATAACTATGTTCTCAATTTTGAAAGCACCTTTACTCAGATGTCATGTCAATGCTGATTAAGAGTGACATGAGGGGCTTACAAAACATTTTGCAGTAATGCTTTTTTATTTGATCCTGTATAATTTTACTGTGTTGAAAGCACGGGGAAGCTAAAGTTTCTTACTCCCTTCATTTTGATCCTAAACATATTAGCCTCTCCTGGATGTTCAATTTTTAATTCAAGGAAAACTTTACAAATAAGCAAAAACATTTTTTAATCTAGTAATGGCTTCGCCTTAGGTTGAAAAAGTTCTGACTGCAACATAAGCAAATGAATGAATATGTTTTGTAAATTACAGAAAAGGGACCAAATTATGAAATGTGGTACTCAGTTAATGCCCAAACTCTCACCGCAGTCAAAAACAATAGCACTGAGTACACCGTTCCAATGAAATGGGAAATTTTAGGAACCATATGGTACAAACAATTTATTTAAATGCCAGCATTAAATGTGGAAAATATATAAGGCTGGAGTGATTACTGATAGCCACAAGTCAAGAGGAACGATTCTATAAAAACTGAACAGTCGCGATACAATCAAGTGAGGAGAAAAAAGGAAAGAGTAAAAATCATGTTCTTACCTTGGGTTTCAAACAAACTGTTTGGCAACAATAAGGAACAGTGATTTATCTTCTGGGTCATAAATTGTAAACTGCTAAATAATCACCTCAAAATCAGACATGTCAATCAGTAAAAAAAAAACCCTAATTTCTGAACTTGTGGCAACCGGAGTGTTTGCATTTTACAGCACTCTGCTTTTAATCACGATTGTCACTTTCAATGACTACCAGGATATGTGCCCTACCTTGCATTCAGACATGCTTGTTCACATTTCTAAACACAGTGAACAAGCTTATGACATAACATGATTGTTCACGTCCATGTGCATTATAGTCAGGATTTCAAAAATCTGCAATGCCAGATCAAACAACACAATGCAGGTGGCCATAAACAGTGCAATGAAAATGTGTGCCAAGTTACTATTCACATAGGTGGACACACACTTAACACCTCTGAGCATCACTACATACCCCATTTTGAAAAACAAAGTTGCAGTTGTAGTGCAGGGGGGGGGAACCGAGGCATGTGCTCCCTGCACCGTAGCAACTGGCTAGAGGGGAAAGGAAAGGAGAAAACAAAACAGTTGTGGTTGCCGTGCAGTAGGGACCCCGGGGCACTTGCCCTCTGCACAGTGGCACCAGGCTAGATGAGAGTGGGAGGGAGGAAAACAAAACAATTGCAGTTGTGCTGCAGTGGGGGACCTGGGGCATTTGCCACCCCCACTTCCTTAATCCGGCCCTACCCCACTTTAAGGAAATTTCTGGACTTCAATTAAATGCCACTAAAACCGAAGTTCTCCCTCTTAATTCCAGATGTCAACCATCGGTACTAGGGGACACAGGCTTGAAGTGGGCTGGGGAAAACATCATTTATTTAGGTATTCATTTCTCTGCCAAACTCTCAAAACTATGGGAATATAATCTCCGTCCTCTTTTGGTGGAATTACAGGAAGATGTATCCAGGTGGACCAAACTTCATTTAACCCTAGCGGGTAAAATAGCTGCAATTAAGATGATCCTGGCCCCAAAGATTTTTTAATTTTTGGCACATATCCCCCTCTCATTACCACAAGGCTGGATCCAGAAGATAGATAAGGCAATAGGGAGTTTTCTGTGGGAAGGGAAGCCCCCCAGATACAGTAGGAACAAACTTTGGGCACATTGGAGCGTGGGGGGGTGGTATCTTCCATGGTTCACAGGTTATAAGTGGGCATTTCACTTGGCACAGTCGATATGCTGGTTGGGGTTGGGTACTTCCCCCCAACCACAATGGGTGGATATAGAGCAAGCTGTAAGTCAAAAAATCTCTCTGTCACTGCTTGTTTATAATAGCCCCCCAACAAACTTAAAAAATCATCCCACGATAGGGGCCGCTTTGCAATGCTGGGAAAAAGTAAGGAGAAAGTTGAAGGTAGACTTAACGCCTATCAAACTAACTCCGCTATGGGGAAACGGTAACCTGCGTATAGACAAAAAGGCGTTTACTGAAAGAGCTGGGCAGACAAGGGTATTACCAGGTTGGAAGATATACTAGCCCCAACCTCCCTGGTAGTGGACTTGTTTGCCAACCTGCAGGTTAGATGGTCAATTCTGACTTCCGATTTCTGGAAATATTTACAAATACACAGTGCAGTCCAAAAATATCTGACCCAGGTGGCAAAAAGAGATATCCTGAGTACACCTTCCTGGATAACAAAACAAAGGGCTGGCCAGTTCAGTCTACAGTGCTGTCTGAGACACAATACCTAGCCAAACTGAAAAGTCTAAACAGAAATGGGAAAGGGCCTTACAATTGGAGATTACAGATGTGCAGTGGAAGGAGTGCTGGAAGAGGGCTCAAAAATATTTCACAGATGCAAGAAGTAAGTTAATACAAAATAAAATCCTACACTGCTGGTACCGCACACCGGTAGTACTACAGAAGAAGCGAGGGTAATAAAGTCCAATCTATGTTGGAGATGTAACTCTCACCCCGGAGACTTGGCCCATATACTTTGGTCCTGTCCAATGATACAATCAGTGTGGGACAATATATGTGAAGTGGGTGCCAAAGTGTTAAAAAAGTGTATTCCTCAGTCCCCATCCTTGCTTCTCCTGGGTATGAAATCAGAAGCACCCCAGTTAAGAAAGTTGGAACATCGTTGGCTGGCTCTGTGGGCCATGCAGGCGAAGAGGCTTCTTGTATGCAGATGGAGGACCACACTGATACCTAGTACACAAGAGCTCCTCACCTCCATGGTTCACATTGCTACTATGGACAAACTCTCCCACTTGACAAGCAATTCCCTAGTAGAATATGAGGAATGTTGGACCCCTTTTGTTAGATATGCCACCCCTAAGACCGGAGTGGGCTGAAACTGTACAACCAGGATTACTACTAAGGTAACGAGGATTATGTAAAGGAACTGTCAAACTTGGCTAACCAGGATTATAGCATGGTGGCACTACAATGCCTCCTTACTCATATGCAATGTACCTAATAATATATAGAATAGTGGTTCTTTGTGTTTGTTTGTTTTCTTTTAGCTAAGGTGCCAGAAGCCTGGACAGCACCTGAAGCATAAGAAGTCTTCTTTGTTTCAGATACACTATGGAGCATGGAAGCCTTGCCTCTCCGTCGCTTTAAGATAAGAATCGTATATAGTGGGGTAAGTACAGGTCAAACGCAACATTGCCTTTTCTGCCTCTATGTTGAGTTGTATATGTAACCAACAACTCATCACCAGACTCATGTTTAGAATAAGTGATATCATTACTGTAAAAGAAATGGAAATAATAATAAAAGATTTAACAGCAAAAAAAAAAAAATCTGGCGCTACCTCTTACCTCTTTGGCTTTCCTCTTCTGAGCCCAGTTGTGCTTGGCGGATGTGTGACAGTGTGTGCACTAACAGTTTGGGAACTCAGATGCTGAGGATCCATTTTATTACATGTAATCTGACTGGGAAGACAAACCTACTGCCACCAAATATACAGTTTGCCACCACAATCAGGGGCTGCCCCAGCCCCACAGCATCAGCTTCTCTTGGCAAACTACATATGTGAACATCTCATCTTTCTGCATGCAGACTGTTCAGGATGGAACAAGAAACTAATGCTGCAATGATGAGGAGCTCCTCGATTGCGGTGGCCAAATTGTTTCAAGTTGGTGGCATGCTTGAAAACTAGTGTCACCGCCAGTGTGGGCTTGCATTGGTGACACACAGCCAAGCCCACAAAGCAGTGTACGATAGGCAGCAACAGTGACGCACCTCCACAACCCTTCTCACTAGCTACTTACAACATATTTCTTGAGCATAACGCAAGCAAACATAAAATGGCAGCACAACTCAAAACAGCCTAAACAGACAGCAAAAGAGGAGATATAATTGTAAAGGGAGTTAGGACAGAAAAAAAGGAAAGCATTGTGAAACACATTAGAAATACCAGAAGTAGATAAGTAACCCAGCAATATGAGCTCAGGTAAACCATGCACAGTCTCACAGCAAAAGGCAAAAGCATGTGAACATTCACAGTATAGTCTTAGAGAAGTCCGTCATTTGGAAGCCACTCCAGGAACCTGATTGTCTGGAGATTCAGTATGTAATGGAAGAGGCTACAAGAAGGCTTCACTGGTCAGAACCATCAAATCTGCTCCAGTGCCATGAGAGAAACTGGGCATCATAGAAACATAGAAACATAGACTTTGGCGGCAGATAAGGACCACTTGGCCCAACCAGTCTGCCCATTTGCCTACCTACTGGATAAGCTGCAGATTCTAGTTAACCAACGGCCTATTTTCTGCAACCCCCCACTATAATTGCCTTATGTCTGTCCCATCCATGTTTGAATTCCTCCACTGTTTTAGACCCCACACCTCCCAGGAAGGCGGTTCCACAAGCGCCCACCACTCTCTCCGTGAAAAGAATTTCCTCACATTACCCCTGAGCAGTCCCCCTCTAACTTTAAATTGTGCCCCTTGTTCTTACACATCTCTTTTCTGAAAGATGCTACCCTCATGGACTTTGTTGATTCCTTGAGGTACTTAAAGTTTCTATCATGTTCCCCTGTCCTCCTTTCATCAAGGGTATACATATTTAGCTCTCTCAGTCTCTCTTCATATGGTTTCTGATGTAGACCCTGCACCATTTTAGTTGCCCTCCTCTGGACTGCTTCCATCCTGTCTATGTCCTTGCGTAGATGAGGTCTCCAAAACTGCACTCAGTACTCCAGATGGGGTCTCACCAACTGTCTGTATAGAGGGATAACCACTTCCCTTTTTCTACTTGTGATGCCCCTCCCTATGCATCCCAGTATCCCCCTGGCTTTCCCTACTGACTTCTCACATTGCATACCCACCTTTAGGTCATCTGATATGACTACACCCAGATCCCTTTCCATTATTGTTGTTGTTAGTACCTCCCTTGCTATTGTGTACTCTTCTCCTGGATTTTATTTCCCAGGTGCATTACTTTGCACTTCTTTGCATTGAATCTAAGTTGTCATATGTCTGACCATTCCTCCAACCTTCCCAAGTCCCTTCTCATCCTTTCTACCCACCCTTGTGTATCAACTCTGTTACAGATCTTTGTGTCATCCGCAAAGAGGCATACCTTTCCTTCCAGACCCTCTGCAATGTCACCTATAAAGACGTTAAAGAGGACTGGACCCAGTACTGAGCCCTGAGGTACTACACTAGTAACCCCCCTTCTTCAGAATGACTGTGATTTGTTCTGCAGAGAAGCAGGTACAGAAGAAGCACCGGCCCAGTCCATAAGAGGATCCAAAAAGTTAACAAGCTCATCATGAGTGGTTTTAGCAGAAGGACAGGTAGGAGTGGAGTGGGATGGGGAGAAAACTGAACTAGACTGCCTGGGCTGAAGATGAGGACTGTCCCCAGACACAGAAGCAGTTCCCTATTGGGAAGGGTCAGACATACCATAATGACCACACTGAGAATGCCAGAACTCTTGGTTCCATCTTTCTTCAGGTTCCACTGTAGAGGCACGATTGTCTAATGGCTCAAGTGAATGACACGCATCTGTAAACTTTGAGGTAAGGTTCTGACTGAGTGGTAACTTAATGTGGGGCACTGGATCTGAGTCCCTCCACAAATGCCTGGGGGGGGGTGGAGAGTCTATTTTATGCTACAGCCAGCATCGGTGAAGCAAAGGTCATGCTTCCTGAGAAGTATTGCATGTGTACGTTAATTTCAATCCTAAGAAGTACAAAGTCATGCACATAGGAAAGACAAACTCCAGAGGGGAATACTACCTAGGAGGACAAAAACTGGAATTCTCCACACAGGAAAGAGATCTGGGGGTCATTATAACAAACAATCTAAAAATGTCAAACAGTGTGAGATGGCAGCACAAAGAGCAAATGATATGTTGGAGTGCATAAGTAGGGGGGTACCAGATAGCATGAAGTTGGGGGGGGTGATTCAAAAGCAACACATGTAGATTCTTCTTTACTGAGAAGGTGATGGATTCTTGGAACTCACTTCCAAGGAAGTGGTGGAGGTAATGACAGTGGGATCCTTTAAAAATGCATGGGATCGGTTCTTGGCATCATAATGCTGAATAGCAGCTAATGGGTGGGGGTATACTCACGGGCAGACTAGATAAGCCAGAAGGTCCCTTTCTGCTGTCACTTTCTATGTTTCTATGTAAGTCTGACCATTTTTATATACCACAAATCTTGTAAGTCCTGTAATATGATAAGGAATCCCAGCCTTCCTCAAAGCTGTAAGTATAGAGTTATATTCCCGGCGCTTCTGTACCACTTCTACAGAGAAATCAGGATAAAAAGAAATCTTGGCCCCTCTCCAGGCAAGGCTTCCTTTCTCCCAGGCTGCATGCATTAGAGCCCTTTTTGTACTAAATTGTGAAAAGTAGACCACAACAGGTTAAGGCTTTTGTGATTTGTCATGAGCAGATCTCCCAAGACGGTGGGCACTCTCAACCTCTACAGGGCCTGTCCAAGCAGGTGACAAAAGTTGGGGGAGAAATTTGGTGAGAAATGCAGGCAGGTAATTCCCTTCCAAGCCCTCATGGATACTGAGCAATCGGATATTATTATGGTGAGCTTGGTTATGCAAAATTTCCGCCCTGTCCCATAACTGGTCAAGTTGCCGCTCTGTGTGAAGTATTCCTTTCTTTTGTTAGTTTTTAAGTATGAAACCTTTAACTGTTTATTGTGTCCTGCTAGTGAATAGATATCCTGTCTCTGCACCAAATTGAGATTATCCATTAGATCTGTGTCAGTATGGATATTATAAAGAAACATTAGGTCTCTCCTAATGCGTCTTCTCCTTTCCAATGTATGAAGGCCCAAATGCATTAATCTTTCTTAAGAGATTTAATTTCTAGACCTATAATTATTTCTGTTGTTTTGTGTCAGATTCTCTCAATTGTAACACTATCTCCAATGCTCAAGCTCCTCCAGAATTGTGATCCATAGTCTATAATTGGGCGGACATAGGAGCGATATAATGATAGAAGAACATACTCAATCCAATGCGTAAAATTTCTCCTAATTACGTTTAGTATGTAGTTAGCTTTTGCATAGACTGCATTAGTCTGTTTTTTTTGTTTTTCAGGTCATTGGTAACATACTGTATATTTCAAGGTCCTTTTCATTATACATAACCTTCAGGTCAACACCCTCCATATGATATTTCCTCTTAAGGGTACTGACCCATTAAAATGCTTCCTCAATTTTTCAGCATACTGTACCATTTCATCCAGGTGACATTGTATGATATCTGAGTCAGATGGCCTTACAACCTAATTTAGCATCATCTGTGAACCTATTGCAAGTTAAAATCACATCTGAACCTAATTCGCTAATGTAGATTCTGAATAATACAGGGCCTAGAATTGAAACCTGTGGCACACCACTGGTGACCCCAACCTCACTAGATAGGTGCCCTTTAACCCTGACATTCTGACTTCTACTATTTAGCCAGCTGGCTACCCATTCTGTAAGGTTTAGATTAATATCTAAGCTAAACATTAGGTATTCATCTAAACATTAATTAATTGCTCTGCATTGTCAGTGAGGCGGATCATCAAGGATGGAAGAAGTGGCTCAGAGGGAGAGCATCACCCTCCCCCTGCACCGAATTGCTTGGTTTTGAAATTTGCTTCAATAAATGGGTCCTATGCACAATGGTGGGAAGTGCCTATGTGGTGTGGAGCCATGGTGCATAGCCACTTGGCATGCATTGTGCCCCTTGCATGGGATGCACTAACTGGAGTGCACAGCCCCAATGCACCCTGCCACATGAACAGCAATGCACTGGGGGTGAGCAGGGGGCAGGCTGGCACTACATACCATGCACCAAGGTGCGTATTGCCCACTGCAGGGGGGTGCATGCCAGAGCAAGTTACAGCAGCCTGGACCCTGCTGTAATGCACTGCATGCTCCCATGGACATGACCCACCATTTGAGGTGGGACCAGGATACAGCCCCCCCTTGCTGCCCCGGCACACTAGTCAGTAGGGGTGGGCAGTAGCGGCTCACCAGGAAAGTGGCAGCCCTGATGGAACACAGGGACCCCATGTGGTGGATTCCCTCCCTATGGTAGACTGGTCACCCAGTTCCCATGGGCCAAACTACCCGCCAGATACCTACCTGCCTGCCCCTGACAAATCCACACAACCTTCCCCGGATCATGGCAGCCCTGACCCCTGCATAGAGCCCCCCTGACACACCAGGGTGCCCCCATCATCAGCTGTCCAACCCCAAACCCCAACACCGCAGCAGGGCCATTGGAAACTCTTGCCTCCCCATCCCTCCACAGCACTGACAACTCCCCTCTGGTCCCTGTACCGACCTCTCAGTGCTACGGCCCAGAATAGCCAGCAGTACAGCTCTCCATACACCTCCTTGGCTGCTGGTCATCCAAGTGATGTTGGGAGTGCATCGCCCATATATAGCTGTGCACTACCAGAATCACTTGGACTTCTGACAGCCAAGGAGGTGTTTGAAGGGCTGTGCCATTGGCTGTGCCAAGCTGCAGCACCCATGGGCAGCTACATGGGGTGGAGGGTGGTGTTGTCTGTGCTGTGGGTGGTGGTGGAAACCAGTGCCCACCAATGAAGGAACTGGGGATTCGGTATTGGGGCCTAGGGCATGGGTGGTGGCTTTCTGAACTGTACTGGACTGGGTCCCAGGCATGGTTGCCCTGGCATGAGGGGAAGGCACCATAACAGGGATGGTGTAGTGATGGTTGGGGGAGCATGTCTAGCTCCATGCCAGGGCTGGCATGTGGGGGGAGTGCTTGCATTGCAGTACTGGGGTCTGGGCTGCCATGCGTTGGGTGGGAGGATGGGTGATTGACAGGTTCAGTGATGGGCACCCCATGTGTGTATGGTGTGGGGGCTGCCATGGCCCATGGGGCTATGTTCCGCTGGTGGAGGGACAACTACCTCAGGGAAAGGCCACAGATGTGTGGCACTGGCAGGGACAAGCGGCACTTGGGACATGGTGGGAGCATGTGACCAGGGGTCCATCCATGTGCTGGGTGGGTGCCATGTGCCATGAGCATGGCCAGGGGTGCACACTGCCTGACAGAGACTGGCCGTGCAGGTCCGGGTACCTGTGGATAATATTTACACACCTGGACCCATGCTCTACCACACAAGGGATCCACTATAGGACCCAAGGCAAGCATCTGATTGGATGCCCGGCCAGGTCCGTGACTCCACCCCAGTTGCCCTGTGGAGCCCTGCATACTGGGGGAGCAGAGCCCCAGACAAGTGGTGGCCATTGATGAATACAGCCAGTGTGCATTTGTCCACAGGTGCATAGCTACATGGGTGGGATATGGGCCTCTGGCATGTAATTCCTGTCTGGTTGTGCATAGGCCCAATTTATTATAACTTGGGTCTGCTGAGGCTTTGTGACATTTCAACAAATGTAAGTGAACCTGCCAGGAAGAGACTGAATCAGAGGAAGAGACTGCATCAGAAGCTTGATAAAATAAAAACAAACTTTAAAATCTACACAAAGGGGGCGCTGAAGAGCAGCTAAGAAGTAAGGCTCAATCTCCTCGAGCTCTGCACCCCAGAGACCTAAATATAGTATTTTCTTTATAAAATTAAGAAAAAGAGACTCAGATTCTGCTGCATAACTGTCCGGAGTTGCAAAATGATGGATGACTACCTCTCAATTGCAACAGGGAAGCCCGTTAGAAACGCTGGGAAAAACCTAAAGAAACAACCAGCTGGGCCCATATTGGAGCCTACAGGCCCAATTTCCTTCTCAGCGGCAGAATTAGCTCTACTGGGGTGAGAGGTGACAACGCAAGTGTTGGCTGCTCTGAATCCCCACTTTGAAAAACTGGAGAATCAGATCGAAGCAAAATTGCAAGAAATAGCGGAGAGAACTGCAGTGCATGGTGAAAGGTTAATGGAGGTGGAGGAGCGTACAGCTAGAGTTGAAGATTTAATACAGCCTTTGGCGGAGAAAATAATGGCTCTAGAGAAGGAGCTGGAGGACCAGAGAGAAGCTTTAGATTATCAGGAGAATTATGTCAGGCATACCAATCTGCGCTTACGAGGGCTCCCTGAAAGGAAGGAGGGCCCAGACATGATGAAATTCTGTGCTGAGAAATTGCCAAAAATCCTGAAGCTGCAACCTAAAGGGGGAAAGCATAAGATCGAAAGGGCGCACAGAGCAGTACTGCCAAAGCCAAGTCCGGTCAACCCCGGAAAATATCGTTATCCGTACCATAATTTCCAAGACAGGAAACAGTGATAAAAGTCTTTAAAGTAAACCAGCCTGTTGAAATTGATGGGTGAGAATCCATATTACAGGATTACTCAAACAGACTACTTAAGAAAAGGCGGTGTTTGCTACTCACGATAGCTCAGTTAAGAGAGATGCAAGTGGAGCATTACATGATCTACCCTGCGATCCTTAAAATAAAGCACGAAGGTGCGGTGTACTCATTTTGGGAGGTGGAGAAGGCGAACACCTTTATAAAGTAACTCAAGAAGAAAGTGGGCTGAAGAGAGTGGTGATATGATGGGAGAAATGAGAAGGACTTGAGACACTAACTGTGACACTTTTCTAGAAGGGGGCAAATCCCCAGTTATAAGTTGGATTGTTCATGTTTAATCTTGTAAATCTTTGAACTCAGGAGGCCTACGGCTAAATCGGTGGATAGTGAGTGCTGAATGAGTTTCTCGGTGGAATATATGCTGAATATTTGAAATTGCAGAGGAGAATGCTCACAGACACTGGAGAAGAAGAGCTCCCATGGAGAAGGTGGGCTGGGAGGAGTAGCTGGTGGCCTGGGCCTTGCGTGTGAGGTTGTTTGAAATCACGCGGCCTACCCTGCCGGCCTCCGACCAGGCCAACTGATGAAAAGGAAGCCTTATAATTGAAAGAGACTGTGCATGGGGTTATGGTGTCGGCTGGTGGAAGGGAGAGGGGAGGGTTATGATGTAGGGCACAAATCAATGTGACTCGAAATGGACTGAGGGGGATCAAACTGAAGCAGTTCCAGTTCTATAATGTACATATGTTACGTTGGTATGTTATGAATCAGATGGGCCAGTATAGGCCACTGATGAAAGGGTCTCTGGGGGTGGTGAGGGGAGGTAGCTGCTCAAATAGCAGATCCTGGGAGGTGCTGTTGAGATGGCAGAAGAAAGCAATGAGGAGCGATGGCTGATATGCTGGAAAGAGGAGTGCTGGGAGAAAAGGAAATGGTTTGGGATGTTTGGGAATAGAAGTAGTGTGGGAAAGAGGGGGTAAAAAGGGGATATATAGTAGTATTAAGGGGAAGAGCTAAGAATTATCGAGATTCACATCCAGGGGATAAGGGTAAGAGGGCATATATGGATAGTAGGGTTGCGGATAAGGTTGCTGGGATGATGACACCTGGACTTGTGCAAAATATGGGAAGAAATGGAGGGGGAGTAAGAAGAATGCCGGAGGCGGGAGGTATTTGGAGGTATAGAGGAAAAGTGATAATGGAAAGAGACAATGGTGGGAGGTGATCTGGTAGTACAGTCCTGGAATGTTCATGGTCTCTCTTCTCTGATTCAATGGAGTGCAGTGTTAACGGCATTAAGGAGAGCACAGGTGCAGGTAGCTCTCCTGCAGGAAACACACCTGACATCAGGGGAGCATGTAAAACTTAAAAGGGGGTGGGTGGGTGAGTGCTACGCAGCCTCTTTCAGCCCACGTAAACAGGGAGTGGCAGTTCTGGTGCATAAAAATTTGCCATTTCAGATTACAAAAGTCCTTGCAGATCCAAGGGAAGGTAGATATGTGTTTGTTGCAGGGGTTCTCCATGGCATGAAAGTCACTTTTGGGAGTGTGTATGCACCAACTAATTTGGACCCGGGGTTCTATAACAACATTTTGTCCGTATTGACGAGGGAACAGTTTGAGAACCTGATTATGGGAGGGGACTTTAACTGCACGCCTGATGCTGCCCTTGATCACTCGGAGGGGAAGGGACGCAGAGATCCTTGTATTAGGAAATGGAGGGAAGGGTTGGCAGAACTGAATTTAGTGGATGCCTGGAGGACGGCATACCCTCAAGATAGAGAATATACCTTTTATTCAAACCCACACAAAACGTGGTAGAGGATTGATCATGTCTATGTAACGTTGGATTGGTATGAGAAACTCAGCAAGGTGGCACATGGCCCCATACAAATCTCAGACCATGCAAGAGTGGTGGCATCCTTTAGATCTCCGAGTAAGAGGGGGGAAATGCAGACATGGAGATTCCCTACCTATATGCTAGGCTCGCAGGAGTTTCAGGATTATGTGAAGGAGCAATTTAAATTCTATATGGATGTAAATGCACCGACTGCCACTTCTAAACAAATGTTATGGGATGCTGGCAAGGTGTACATGAGGGGAGCAATTATAGGGTACATGGCAAAATATAAAAAAAATAGATTGGAAAGACAGAAAACCCTTCAACAAAAGTTGAGAATACTGGAGGGGAGGGTAGCAAGGGGGAAAGGAGGTGAATAGGCGAGGCAGGAGCTGGTAATAACCAGACAGGCGCTTAACACCTTATTGATGGACGAGAATTGGAAAAAACTATTCTACCTGAAACATAGAGTATATGAATGGGGGAACAAGCCAGGTCCATTGCTGGTAAACCTTGTAAAGAGTAGGAAAAATGTGGTGCACATTCTTGGGATCAAAAATAAAAAAGGGCAGATGGTTACTAAATATGTGGAGATATGGGATACATTTAAGAAATACTATGAGGATTTATACAGAGCAAGTGGAGAGGGAAGTGAAAAAGAAATGCATGATTTCCTGGCTAAGTATAAACTGCCCCAAGTAACAAAGCACCAACAGGAGCTGTTAGATAAGGAGATTACCAGAGAGGAAATCCTTCGGGCCATCAACATGATGAAGCCCGGAAAGGCATGTGGCCCAGAGGGCCTGCTCGAAGAGTATTATAAATTGCTGAGGGAGGAGATAAAGGAGGTAATGTGGGAAGTATTTAGGGAGGGAAGAGAGAAAGGTGAACTGCCAGATACAAGTGGCTGCACCTTGGTGTGTGTGATTCCTAACCCAAATAAGGACCTAATGGAATGCTCATCATATAGACCAATATCCCTGTTAAACTGTGATGTTAAGGTGTTTGCTAAAATTTTAGCTAGTAGATTGGAGGGTATCCTCCCCGAGTTGATCCATCCGGATCAAACTGGTTTTATAAAAGGTAAGCACTCGTATCATAATATTAGGAAGGCCCTTAATGTTCTGGATCAGGCCAAGAAATTGGGAGGGCAGGCGGCTGTATTGTCAATGGACGCCGAAAAAGCGTTTGACAGGATTGAGTGGCCATATCTGTTTACAGTCTTGGAACGCTTTGGTTTAGGGGAAAGTTTCATTAAAATGGTAAGAGCATTGTATCAGGCACCCAGGGCTGCAGTTCTGGTTAATGGGAACGTAATTGAACAATTTACACTCCACAGGGGGACAAGGCAGGGATGTTCTCTCTCCCCTCTGCTATTTGCAATGGTGGTAGAACCGCTGGCTATAACCATCAGAGAGGACCTAAGAATACAAGGGATAAAAGAGAAAAGTGGAGGACAGCATAAAATTACACTGTATGCTGACGACATGATGTTATATGTGATGAGCCTTTCACAGTCTATGCCTGCCTTGCTGGAAATCATAGGTCAATTTGCCTCATTCTCGGGATATAAACTGAATCTGGTAAAGTCTGAAATCATGTTTCTGGGAGAAGAGAAGGGGGACACGGGTGGTACATGGGGTTTGAAGAGGGTAGGTATGCACCTTACTCGTTTAGGGATCAAGATAGGTAGGGACTTGAGCTCTCTCTATAGACTGAATTACACTCCACTATTAAAATTGTTAAGAGAAGACATGGTCAGATGGAGAAACCTGCCTATATCATGGATAGGACATATTAATCTATTTAAGATGAACATTCTCCCCAGAGTCCTATACCCATTACAGATGTTACCAATAGGATTGACAGGGAAAGATATAAAGGTATTTGAAAAGGACTGCTCCAGGTTTATATGGCAAGGGAAGAAGCCCAGGGCTAGTTTAAATAAGTTGAAAGCTGACCAATCTCAAGGAAGGCTGAACTACCCAGATATGAAGTTATATTTTTGGGTGGCACAATTGAGGATTATTAAAGACTGGAGGCTGGATATTCAAAAGGGTTGCACCATGAGCAATAGGGTTGCACCTGCGCAAGTCCGAAATTGTGCCATTCTGCCATATTCAGCAGGAGGCAGTTGCGCCCCCCAAGTCATGCTGAGCAACAGCGCAATGCTAATGAAGGCTTGCTCAACCGGAGGGGGAGGAACCATGCATAAACTGCACAGCCCGATATTCAGCCGGGCTGTGCAGAGTTATGCAGGCGCAACCCCCAACCTGCACCTGCACAACTTTGAGCAAAAAAAAAAAAGGAGTAAGTCGAGGTCCACCCACAGTTGAGCTGCCACATTGCAGGGTGCAACACAGCAGCTGCCACCTGTGGGTGACCCTCCACCTCTTCCCTGTGCCCCTCCTGCAGCCTGATTGTGGGCATAATAGTAACCCCCCCTCCGACTGGCCCGATCGTGGGCAAAACAGTAGTACTTCCCACCCCCCACTAGCCCGATCGTGGGCAGAACAGAGTTCAACCCCCAGAACAATATCCCTGGTGGTCCAGTGGACGCATGAAGCCCGATCGCGGGCATTAGAGTCAACCCCTCCTATTTTTGGGTGGCACAATTAAGAGTTATTAAGACAGAGCTGGATATTCAAGGGTTGCACCATGAGCAATGAGGTTGCACCTGCACAAGTCAGGTATTCTGCCACTTCAACAGGAGGCAGTTCGCCCCAAGTCATGCTGAGCAACAGCGCCAATGCTAATGGCTTGCTCAACGGAGGGAGGAACCATGCATAAACACACAGCCAGTATTCGGGAGCTGTGCAGAGTTCCTCTGGCGCAACCCCAACCTGCACCTGCACAACTTTGAGCAAAAAAAAGGGTAAGTGAGGTCCACCACAGATGAGCTGCCATGCAGGGTGCAACGGCTGCCACCTGTGGGCCCTCCCTCTTCCTGTGCCCCTCTGCAGCCTGATGTGGGCATAATAGTAACCCCCCTCCGACTGGCCCGATCGTGGGCAAAACAGTAGTACTTCCACCCCCACTAGCCCGATCGTGGGCAGAACAGAGTTCAACCCCAAGAACAATATCTGGTGGTCCAGTGGACATGAAGCCCGATCGCATTGAGTCAACCCCACCCCCAGGTCCAAGTACCTGATGATCTGGTAGACCCCACCCCACCCATAGACCCCCACCACCTGCTCCCCCCATCAGCTGTGGGCAGCAGCACCCCACGCCTGCCACCCGTACACACCCCAACTGACTACTCGTGAGGCTGCCCCCAATGGCTCTTTCTCTGAACCAACGGGCATGCAGCCCCACGGCAGTCAGCTCGTGGTGATGAGGAGTGGCAGGCGGGTGGAATGCTGCCGCCCGCCAGCTGACAGGGGAGGGGTGGTGAGGCTCCGTGGGTGGGTGGGGTGGGGGCCACTAGATCACCAGGGTACTTGGACCCGGGATTTGACCTCTAATGCCCACGATTGGGCTTTGCAGTCCACTGGACCACCAGGGATATTGTTCTTGGGGGTGAATTTCGTTCTGCCCGCGATCGGGCTAGTGGGGGGTGGGAATTACTACTGTTTTGCCCACGATCGGGCTATTGGGGGTGGAATTATTACTGCCAGCTCGTGATCGCCAGTCGGGGGACATTGCTCGGCTCGCCGATCGGGCCAGTCGGGGGTTACCACTGTTTGCCAGATGATCGGGCTTCAGGCGTCGGTTCGGCAGGCTGCTGTCCTGGCAGAGGTGCCAGGCGCGAGTCGTCGGGATCAGCGCACCTACATGCTAATGGCATGCAAATGGGGCCATAAGTAGATGCAAATGGACCCCCCGCCTTGCATGAATTATGGCCCCATTTGCATGTCACCTTTTGAATATCAGAAATTTGCACATGGCACAATGGAACTTGCACCACCACATCTTGAATGCTCCACCCTGACCACTTGCGGTGACGCAAGTTCCACTGCGCCATGCACAGTGGCTGTGGCCGGGGGGTGATATTCAAAGGAGTTGCTCAATAGCCCAACTCCATTGAATATCGCCCTGGCCACACCCCAGCACAACTTTTTTGAGCAGTGCAAGGGCTTGCGCCACAGAATGGCGCAGTTTGAATATCCAGCCCTGGGTGTACAGGCCAAAAGAGGCCAGTTGGATGGACCTGGAGGAGGAGAGATTTGGGGTTCAAATCTCGTCTTTGTTAGTAGAAGCAGGTAGAAGGGGGTTGCGGGATAAGTGGGCTTCGAGTATTTTAGTGAAAGGGGTAATAGATAGCTGGGACCAAATTAAGAAGGTGATAGGGCATCAAAAGGGGGAATCTTTTATTCTACCACTAGTTGGGAACCCATTTTTTATCCCAGGAGTAGAGGACCCAGTATTTCAGAGTTGGGAAGAGAGGGGGGTAATGTGCCTTAATGATTTAAGGAAAAAGGGAGTGACTCACCCATTTAGTGAACTTAGGGAAGATCTGAGCCTACCGGCACATCACTTGTTTAGATATTTCCAGGTGAGGAAATATGTTCAGGGTATTGAGAAGCAGAGAGCCCCTGGTGCCCAGATTCAGATTGTGGAGGAATTGCTACAGCAAGTTAAACAGAAACCTGTAGGTATTATAAGGAAGGCTACATCTCTCCTGTGTCTCCAGTGGCCAGATATGACAAGTAAAACTAAACACCTGTGGGAAAGAGATTTGGGAGTTATACTGCCTGAGGAGCAGTGGACTTTAATGAAAGGGATGCACCAGGGGTTATTACTTTGTAATAAATATAAGGAGGCAGCATACAAATTTGTCCACAGGCTGTATACTCCACCTGTTGCAGTGAACAGGTACAACCCAACAATATCGGTTATCTGTCAGAGATGTGGGTCAGCCCTGGGTACCTACCTTCACTTGTTTTGGACTTGCCCGGTACTCCAAGCTTTTTGGGGTGAGGTGGCGAAGGAGTTGACAAACATGAAGGGGCAGCAGGTTAGAGTAGAACTGCTTATAATGCTGTTTGGTGTGGATGGCGCACACCAGGATGGGTGGGAGATGCTGGCGAGATGGGTGAGAATAGTCCTGGTATTGGCAAAGCAATGTATTTTGAATAAATGGGTTTCTGGGGATAAGCCTACAATTAGGCAGTGGAGAAATCTTGCATGGGATGTGCTGCAACTAGAAAGCTTGACATATAAGGCTAGGGGGCAAGAAAATCAGTTTGTGAACATGTGGGCACCCTACTTACATTCTATGCAGCCCTTGGAACAAGAGATATTAAGACGTGGATAAAATTGAAAAGGTATGGATATCCATATAGGATGAAGTGAATTCTCAATTAGCTGAGGGTAGAGGGGGAAGGGGAGGGTGATATGGGTGGAGGGGTGGGAAGGGGAAGGGACTTTTCTTTCACTTTTCTATCTCTTTCTTTGTTATCTTTCTGCTTTTTCTTTTTCTCTCTCTCTCTCTCGTTTTCTTTCTTTTATTATATCTCCACCAAGATGTACATCTTAAGATTAAAATATAGAGACATGTATCTAGTCTGAGATGGATGTATAAGGTCTATAAGAATGGTATTTAAATTAATTGATGGTAACTGATGGATGTAGTGAGGGAGGCCTGTAAGATATGTATAAGACTAGTATGTGTCTATGGAGATGTATACTTTAGTTCTGCTGTGGTATGAAAAGATAAACTAATAAAAAGATTATGCAAAAAAAAATCTACACAAAAAATGAAGCTTTAAAATCTGGTACCTGTGGTTGCTGGAGATGGGATTTTCCTTGGTTCCTGGCCCAATGGCTGTGAAGTCCCCTAAGGAATAACTGCTCAGGATCCAGTTGCCTTGTGTCAGAGTAAAGTGCAAATTTTTGAATTTCAAAGCTGGGCTTTGTTCTTTGTGCTCAGTCTTGCCCTGGATTGTTGGTGTGGTGAATCATCAGGAATGCAGGGAGTACTGCAGGAGACCGGCACCCTCCTCCTGCACCAACTGCTTGGTTTTGAAATTTACTATAATGATGATTTTAACTCAGATCTGCCGAGGCTGCTGGTCATTCCAACAAATATAAGTGAACCTGCCACCAGTAAGAGACTGTTTTGGAGGAAGAGACTGTATCAGAAGCTTGATAAAATAAAATCAAGCTTTAAAATCTGAACAACAAATTAAAATCTGGTACCTGTGGTTGTTGAAAAGAGGATTTTTTTCTCCCACCTAGCTACCCCACCTCCATCATTCTTTTTTTTTTCAAAGCAATTAGCAAAATGCGTCAGGTGGCATAGGAAAGTGGAGCCCTCGCACTTGTTGCAAGAAGCTGAAAGCCAGCCGTCCATATGGCTTGTTGTTTTTATTGAACTTTTCTATGGACTTTGAAATGATTTTTCTGGACATTCCTGGACTCTGAAAATACACTGTGAGTGTTATATTTATTTAGATTTTGTTGACCAGGTAAGTGCACTCGACAAATTCTGCCTATTTTCTGGCACGACCCAGAGGAGGGGGATACAGATGAATGCCAACTGACCTCGATCCAGATTAAGCTGTTGGTGTTATTTTTTTAGTGAATGGGGGGACATTTTGCCAGGGCACCGGGGAAATTCCCCTGCTCTCAGTAGGGGGACAGGCCATCTGACTGCATGATGGCCATTTTGCCTGGAACACCGGAAAGTGCAGATGTATTGTGGATGGGAGAACA
Organism: Neoceratodus forsteri; assembly: GCA_016271365.2. Taxonomy (NCBI): domain Eukaryota; kingdom Metazoa; phylum Chordata; order Ceratodontiformes; family Ceratodontidae; genus Neoceratodus; species Neoceratodus forsteri. The sequence continues at coordinate 695,010,377 of CM057451.1, read as the reverse complement.
GGCCTCCTCTCCTAATCTGAGTTTGCCAGAGGCTGAAGAGGGAAATTTGTTCGATGTTCCTACTGCTTCTGATGAGGATATTGCTGATATTTATGTCTCTGCCGAAGATTTGAGTAAGGAACTAGCATTGGCTAAAGAGCAAGAATTAACTGAAAACTTGGATGTGATGCAGCAAGAAATTTTGAAACTGGTCAGGTTCAAAGAAGAACGCCACATATTGGAAGAAAAGCATTTGACAGAGCAACTAGTCATTTTGTGGTCTGAAAAGGCTTCTGTCATCCCAAACCCTGGGCCTGTCAAACACCCTGATGACTCAGCTGCTCCTGACAATGCCCCAGTGGGGCCAGGTGAGTCCAAGACTGTTTACATTGTTTCAGTGATAAATAAGACTGGCAGCAAAAACACCTCTTCTGGTGTGTGTGTCTAGAGCCTAGTTTCTCTACAAACACTTTATTTTTGCCCACGAATGAAATACTCCCTCTTTCTGAAAACCACGAGTCTCACTCGCATTCAAACTCACAGCTTCTCGTTAGCACAGCATAGTCTTTCACAACAGCACAGACTCTCGTGGCTAAACCTGGAAATTCTACTACGACTTCATGTCAGACTGGCAGTAGTAGCACTACTTGTAGTGCGTGCCTAGAGTCTGAACCCCATAGAATGTCTCTTGATGTTAACTCTGTTTCTGCTTTACAAAGCTAGCAACACTAGTGCTGCGATGACTTGCAGGATATAACTCCTGCACTGCCTTCCCCTGTAATTACTCTTTCCAAAATGGCAGGTTTTGTTTTTAAGCACCTGAAACCTGTGGAAACTGAGTCCAGTATTGTTTACCAAACTCGGCCCAACTTTCAGGAGGGCAATATGAATCTCACATTTGGACATAAATTATCAAATAGGGCAGCACACTAGAAGGAAGGGTCAGAACAAGAGGGAAAGGAGACAGATAATATGAACACGAACATTTTTCATTCTGATTCTACCCCTTCAAATGAACCTACTGTTTCCACTTCCATTAATGTTAATCCATCAGGTACTCAGCCCACCAATACATGGACTCTTCAAAAAGCACTCACAGGTGCAGGTGGGCATGATCGACAGAGGGGATTTGGATTCCTGACCCATCCTGGGACATTTTGCTCTCTCAGGCTTCAGCAGAATGGAAGCCCAGGATCACTTCTGGCCCTTTACTAGACAGTCCTTTAAAAACTGACCATCAGGCCACTACTTTGCCTCCTGTTCTTTCTCCTAAAATTGCTTCATCAAACATTAACACTACTGACTCTATTCCACCCTTGAAACCTGAAAAAAATACAGACACAGTGAATCCTTCTCCCTTGGATTCAGGAAATTCACGAGACTCTAAACCCTTATTATCTGATCTTTTTTCTAAATCTAAACAAGACGCAGCTCCATGCAGAAATGTAGTTCGCATTAGATATAAGGGAGGGTTAGAGAATAGACCAGATAGATATTATGTAGGGAAAGTGTTACTTAAAGATTCTTTACATTTTTCACCAAGAGAGGTCTATGCATTTATTAATATTTCTGGAGAAGATAATTAAGATGTGAGTTTTTGAACCTCTTATGCACTGGATCTGTTCTGGGAATGGTATGGGCAGGTTAACACATCTCCAGCATGGACCCCTTTTGTCGTTATACCCTTGACAAAACCATTGATAAAATATGTAACAATTATGTTTCACAATGAAGGGGTTCATGTTGATGACATCACATATTGGATATCACAGAAATGTGAGGTGCTAAGTGCACCAGAGGCTATTCTTGACAGTGAACTGTTCTGGACCGGGGGATGGAAATACAAAGTAAAACTCCGTCAAAGGGATGCTGGAATAGAACATATTCCTAATTCTCTCCTTTTGGGTAGAGACCATGGGGTCTGCTTCTATGGTGGTCAGCTTCGGGCCTGCTACAAGTGCGGATCCCATACTCATCTCTCCAGTACCTGTGATAAACCTAGGTGTAACAATTTGAGCGATAGGACATAGCACCATGCAATGTGCTAACTATACTCACTGTGACCTCTGTGAGGAATATGGCATATCTTTAAGTGACTGCCCTTAGGCAGCAAGAACAAAGTAAATTGTATAAGCCAGAATTGCTTATCCAGCAGCACAATATTTGGCTACTACCTGTGGTGCCAAATCCCTGTTCTCCTGATTGTGCTCCTCAGGACCCCCCACCTACCTCCCCCTACCCCCAAGAACTCCCCCCTCCTCCCCTTTGATTCGTTCCACCCCCTTAGTCACTGAAACTCTTTCTGCAGTTTCTATTGTAATTTCTGATGATCCAACATCACAGGATGGTACTCCACAGGCCCATTTATGGCAGATTACTACCCCAGACGTGCTCACTCCAGTTTGTTATGAAGACAGAACTACTTCCTCAATGGAAAGCTCTGACTTACTTATTCCTGACCTTTTGCCCTGTAGGAGATCATCCCGGTTTTCAAAATCCATTCCCTCTGACCCTCCCACCCCAGTGGAAACTAAAAACTCATATGAAGCTTTGTTTACCTGTTGGGGGGACTCCAAAATGGAGATGGGAGATTCTGACTCGCAGAAATCAGATAATGACCAAGGTTCCCAGATGGTTACGGCTGGGGATTATAAAGGAAAAAGGAAGAAAAGAAGGAAAAAAACTTAGTTGATTGTTCATCTGGAATTTGTTGAATGGTTAGTGGTCTGGTTTGTTCCTTAAATGTGCATAGCCTGCTGAATTATGATAAAAGAGGTGCTGTGTTTCAATTTGTCCATGATGTGACTGTTGACGTTTACTTAATCCAGGAAACCTGGATGTACACAGAAGATCAGGTTCGACAGTTTCAGCGGGAATGGATCTGGGGACCATCGTATTGGTCCTTTTGCCTGGATTCCGCTGATGGGGTTGGAATCCTTTTTCATTCTTTTAATTTCACTTTATGCAAATTATTTGATTTAGCACCTGGGAGGGCCTTGATTTTGGATGGTCTATGGAATGTTAAGGACTGTAGATTCATTTCTGTTTATACTTCACAAATAAAGGAAGAAAAAATAAGCCTTTTAAAAGCAATTCAGCCCTTTTTGGTTACCCATCATAACATTTTTCTATGTGGGGATTTTAACTGTAGTTTGATCACAGGGAACAAAAGGAAAAAAGAAGAAGGGAAAAAAGTATACTGTGACTCTAATGCATTGACACAGATGGTTTCTACTGCTGATTTACTTAACTGTCATTTACTCCATACAAAAGGTCTTAATTTCATATATAAGCATAATAATTATAGCTCTATAATAGACTACATTTTTATTTCTTCAAATGTTCCTAAAGGGTCTTTATTCATTATACCTATTGCATTCTCAGATCATTTATTGCTCCTTTTCTCATTACATCATTTTGTCACTAGATCCACTTTGCACAGCAGATGGAAACTTAATGTCTCTGTTTTAAAAGACACTGGTCATTAAGGATATGACAACCTTGCTTCAAGCAAGATTGTCAGTTGAATTTCTGTACCCTGACAAGGGTGAATGGTGGATGGACACAAAAACTGATGGTAGGGATTGGTTTTCCAAACATGGTAAAAGAATTGGAAATGAAGAGTTTTTAAACTATTTATCCCTCAGACAGCAGTTACAAAGATTCATTTCTCTGTTGAATCTTTCTAAATTTGATTATTCTTCACAGATCTCTACTGTAAAGGAAGCCATGAAAACTTTTGAAACTGCTAGAGCAAACTCTATTAAGCCACTTTTGATAGATGGTACAAAAACCTCCTCCATAGGTGACCCCTATGAGGCTTGTAAAACTTTGAAAAATAAAGTTTCTCTGGATTCTTTAGCTTCCCCAGATGGACGGAAGGTGACTTCACTAGAGGATCTAGAAGTGGTGATTCAGCAACACTATGCGTCTTTAAATCCACATTCAAATGTCTCATCTACTAATATAACATATTTTTTACAGTCAGTTGTAGTTCCAGATTTTCCATTAGAAGTCTTAAAACTACAATCCCCCATTACCAAAGTGGAAATCACACAGGCCTTTAAGGCCTTATGACCTCATACTGCTCCTGGCTTAGATGGTATCCCTCACACATTTTATAAACTTTTTTGCTCTCAACTGGTAGAAAGCTTATTTATAACTTACACTTACTGGCTTCATAACAATACCATGCATCCTTCCTTGTCTGAAGGGATTATTATTTTACTTCTATAAAAAAGGAGACCGCTCTCAAATTAAAAACTGGAGACCCATAGTTTTACTAAATACAGACTATAAAGTTCTTGTACATATTTTAAATGCCTGTCTAAAGGCTTATGCCTCCTTTGAGATTTTCCCAGTTCAATATTGTGGTCTGCCGGACAGGAATATTCAACAAGCCTTATGAACCATGAGAGGTGTAATTTATCATTGTAATATTTCAGGGTTTCTGAGTTGTGTGGTAACAGTAGACCAGGAGAAGGCTTTTGCCAGGGTCTTACATCATTACTTATTTTTAGTATTACAAACTTATAACATACCATTACAATTTAGTAATCAGTTGCAGTTGCTATACTCCTTTTTTACTGTCAGACCTTTGTTAAAAAGGGTTGTTGGTCATAGTTTTAAAGTACATTGTGGAGTCCGACAGGGGTGCCCATTGAGCCCTTTGTTGTACATTTTTTCCCTTGACCCATTACTTCATTCTATTCTATCATCCTCAAAAAGGGCAAGGCTTATTGGGATTGGTATCCCATGCGCTTTATGCGTACAAGCCTATGCTGATGACATTTGCGTTTTTTTGTCACATCCAGAACAGGTTAAATCTTTTTTGAAGGAAATTGTACAATATCAGAAGGCTTCCAATGCCAAATTAAATATGGAGAAAAGTAAAGGTCTGTTCATAGTCCTGGCATACACAATGATACTATATGGTATGGTCTTTCAATTTCCTCCACTCCTTTGGAAATATTGGGGATTATTTTTGGTGCACAAAATTTACCTGAAAAAAAATAGAAACTGGTTATTATTAAAGCAGAACAAAAAGTAAACTGATGGAAACACTGGAAGTTTTCCAAATTGAAGCGGATTGCTATTTTGAAAAAAATTATTCTGCCACTTTTACAATATGTAGCATTGTTATACCCCTTACCTATTAACTTGGAAACAATAATTTATAGTCTGTGCTTCCAAATGTTGTGGGGCACAAAATTAAACCCCATTAAAAGACACTACACTTATCTAGATATTAATATGGGAGGTCTCAACATGGCAGAACCTGTGGTGTTCCTCCATACATTATTTTTTAAACACTCCATTGGCACTGTGATACATAGTACTGAGACTATCTCAAAAGCCTGGATGCAAAAATCCCTAGTCATACTGTATATCTTAAATCATGGCTACAAATGGCACCTAAATTACATCCCTGTCTTCAAATTCTCCCTTATTTTACACCTGCAGCTCAGAAATTGTATAAATGGGGTATCACGAAAGACTGCATTACTATGCATACTACTAAATTATTTTATAAAGACATAATGTCTAGACATTACCCTAGTGAACCTTGTTTTAAGAATTGCCCCTCAGTTGAAAATCATTTCATTCTTTATCAATTAGCTTAGTCGATAATTATTTCATTCTTTATCAATTAACACTTCCGAGGATCCCACAGAAAATGTGGGAAAATCTTTGGCTCACAGTCTATGGGAGGTTTAATTTAAGGGGAAATGCAAAACATAAGAGCATACTTGAAAGAAACTGTCCCTATCTGGAATGTGTAGCACAGATGAAAACCATGGAACATTTTTTGCTGCACTGCTTTTACGTTGCTGCTTTATGGGATTTTTTTGGCAAACAAATGGCATCTAGATTGGCTACGATTTTTATCTTATAATATTCTTGTAGTGGGAAAATATGGGTCTGGTTTAGCAAAATATCATTCTGACACTTTAATTGTTTTTGTCTGTCGCATTAGATTCTATTTATGGCAAGCCCGATGTCAATGGGTGTTGCAACAAAAAAGGATGTCTTATGATTGTCTCAGTATTCTAGTTTACAATGAGCTTAGGGCTATTTACAAATCAGATTGTTTATTATATTCTTCATAACAGGTGCTGAATTGTTGGAAGGGCTTCACTTACTTTATTAAATACAAATAGAGTTTTTTGTTACATAGTCATTTTGCCTGAAATGTAATTAACTTTTTATGTGTGATTTTCTTTTTTTCTTCCCTCTCCCCTTTCTTCTTCTTTTTTCCCTTTCTACAACCATTTTCTATATATTTAGTTTTTTTGACACAATTGTTTAACTGTTTATTTTGATTGTTTCTTATGTGTTTCAATACAAATCTCCCCAACTCTTGTGGCAGAAGAAACTGTCCTTCTGCTTTCAGAGACGGAGAAATTCAGTGCTGGTTTGACTTTGGAAGGACGAGGAAGTGCTGAGGTTAGCATTACCACTTCTACAGTGATGGGCTCTTCTGCTGGATGGCTGGAAGGCACCTGTTGGGTGGTCAGCACAACGTTCCGATGACCCCACAATCCTCCAATGGTACCAGAGACACTGAGACTGAGGAGGGTTCCAATGATCACTCAGAGGAAGTACAAAAGGTTTCAGAGCTAGAGGCTCGAGAAAAGTTACTACAAGCTCAACTACTAAAACAAAAACAAGCACTACAAAGACAAATGGAAGCCCTTGACCAGAAATATATCTTAGCAAAACACCTTCTTGAAGAAGAAAAGAAATGGAAGTGCAGCACAGATACCTCTCCAACTGCTCACGTGAAAGTTTTTGGTTTTGGTACAGGGGGAAACACCTCCTAGCAAGCCAGGAAGAAAATCAGACAACAATAAGAGCAGATCAGGTACCAGGAAACTTGAACTGGTCCACTGAGCAAGCCCTCCATAATGCAGGATGGACCCAGATGAAAGATGGTCACTGGATTACAGATAATGCCCCAGAAGCACTGGAGGTACTCCCAGAATGAGCTGAGGGCCAGGAACAACTGACCAAGTCAATCACATCTACTGTTACTCCCACTGAAACCACTACTGAGCATACAGCTATGGAAGAAAGAGAAACAGGTAGCATTTCATATTCTCTAAGATGATCACAGATGAATATATTTTTTTGAAGCAACACAGGGAGGCATAGGGGCTCAGTTAGGAGGGGAAGAGAATCTGAAAATACAGAACCTGAGGGGGGATATAGAAGAACTAGACCAACCTATACACACCTTTTCAGGAAGCCTTAAGAGCTGGCTAAAAGATGCAATGCTATTAGACTTTGTTACCTGGGAGGCATGGAACAATTACCAGACAGGTACTTTGTTGGTTGTATTTTGTTGAAATAGTCCTTAGGCTTTACACCACAGGAGGTGTATGCACTGATTCATGCCCCAGGTGAACACACATTTGACATCAATTTTCAAACCCTGGAACTGTTAGAAAGATTCTGGATCAAGCATATCATGGTTCAGACCAGTCCCTTATGGACACCCTTTCAAGTCATCCCCTTCACAAAATAACCATTTAGAGTTATTACCATTCTGTTTTGAAATGAAGGGGTGAATGTCTCGGACATACTATGCTGGTTGGACAAACACTGCAGTGTTCAGGGGACACCACATCCCATCCTGGGGGGGGGGGATTGGAACAGTGGGTGGAAGATCAAAATCAAATTACACCAAACAGAGTCCGAGTTGCAGCACTTGACAAATTGTTTCTATATCAGAGGGGATAAGGGTTTTATCTTTTACCCCAGGCAGCCCAAAAGATGATATAAATGTGGTCTGCAAGACATATCAGTACAGCCTACAATGTGGTGCAATGTAATCAATGTGGGGAACAAGGCCATTCCAGTCCTGAATGTAACAATTCACCAGAATGTAATCTCTGTGATGAAGGAGGCCATCCTGTAACTTAATGGAATGCTCCTGGGCTGCCCATAACATTGAAGATTCAGACTATGGTATCCAGGACTATTACATCCACAGAGCTGCATGGATGGCATCTGACCCTAATAGAGGATATTTTCCACCAGGTCCACAGCCTCAAAGAAGGCCAGAGGCCCAGAGGCATTCCTGCACTTCTTCCGCAGCTAATACAGCTCAGAGAACTGAAAATCATCAATCTGAAGAATTCCCACCTAGACCAGTCCTTCCTGACTCAGATACTCAGGGTAAACAGTCTCAACCTTCCCAGGAAACAGTGGATGGGGTATCCATGCCCCTCCCTCCACCACCACCGATAGACACTGCTATTTTTCAAGAGAAGTTAAGAAAAAAAGGTCCGGGGCACCACAAACAACTATACCAGATACCACACCATCGGTACCCCTTACAGAAAACAGATATGATATTTTACTGACAGATATGGTAGAAGATGAGCAAGACTCAGATACAGCTTCAAGAACTTCTTCCCAGATGGAAGTTATTTCTGAACCTGAGGCAGCGGAAACTGTAGATAGTAAAGTAAAAAAGATGGGTGGGTCACAGAGTGGGAGTTAGAAAAAAGTTCCAGGAAAACAGCTACCACTTAAATCACTCTGACACTGGAAGATTATGGCTAGGAACTTTCCATAGCTAGCTTGAACACAAATAGTATTCGCTCAAACACTAAAATGCAAAGCTACCTTTGATTTATTTGTAACTCATAGTTTTGATGTTGTTTTCTTTCAGGATACTCATCTATATTATACACAAGATTTTGATAAAGCTTCTGAGACATGGGTATGGGGGCTGAGTTTCTGGTCAGGGGGAGATGATCAATGCTGTGGTCTGGGTATCTGTTTTTCTGAGTCCTCTGTTAAAGTGATACATGAGGTGGATATATCACCAGGGAGAGCCATAATACTTTTATTTATTTATTTGTTTTTGTTAACCAGGTAAGCACACTAGACATCCAAGTGTCAGTGAGACATAATACAGAGTCAAGGTAACATACAGGAGCCACATGCTCTGACAAGTTGGTTGAACAGCTTATGGTACAGACAGGCTCAAGACTGGACTAAGAGTAATCAATTAACAGATAGGCATGACAGCATTGGGAGGTAGAATAACATCTAACAACTAGAAATTATCATCAAAGAACATCTCAAATGGCAGCAATAACAAAATTGATTAGGAACACACATGTATGCGCTAGCCTGACCAGATCGCCTATAGTGAGAGAAGAAGTGAAAGACTTAGTGCGGTACCAGAGGCAGACATTGTTATGATCAATATCGCCACTCTGCCAGGGGGTGGTAAGTGCCTTAAGAGGGCTGTTGGCAGAGATAACAGTGCCAGGAGAAACTGCACACAGGGCAGCTCCCCAGAGGGTAGGGGGGGGAGGGAGAGAGATGCTGGGTTTATGCAGAACACAGACAGGCTGATACAGTTTTAAGGAAGTTCCATAGGGATGTTGTGAAGCAGAGATGGGAGGGAGAGGCACGAACTCATGCGGGAAGGGAGTTGCACATTCTTGGCGCATGGACGGCGAAGGCCCGATCACCTGTGAGGGTGCGGGTCTTGGGGACCAGGCGAGTCTGAGCTGCACACGATCTTAGTGGTAGACAGGTGTTGTGTGTTTTAGGGGAAGGGCGAGCGATGTGGGAGTGGCAGTTCTAACTATGTTGTCATCGAAGTTGCCAAGGACATAGGTGCGGTGCTCTTCTGGAGGTAGCCACTCCAGGCGAGAGTAGCGCTCATAGCGATACATGAGGTGGGGGGGCAGAGAGTGTGAAATGGCATATATTGTTATAAGCAGTGACCCATTTTGCAAGGCTAGAGTTCGGGACAGGGGCAAAGGCAACAAGCCCATAGGAAAGTGTGGGAAGGAGAATCCCCCTGGCTATAGCAAGCCGGGCAGCGGGAGTAAGGCAGTTCTTAGCTCTGTAGGCTAGGCCGAGCTTGCCATTCATTGTTTTACATACATTCTGAATGTGTGAGGAGAGATCCAGTTGTGGATCAAGGGTAATCCCTAGATACCTGACAGAGTCAGTGACCGGCAGGAGGAAGTAATTTGATCCAAAGATTTTTAGAGGCATCAGGCAGGAAGAGGTTTTGACCACGGAGCCAAAGAGCAAGGCCTGGGTTTTCTTCAGGTTGATGGTCAGCTTGTGGCCATCAAGCCAGTTCTGGATAAGAGAGAAGTCAGAGTTAAGCTGGGAGTTGATGCGGGTGATATCCTGTGAACTGGCCAGGATGACTAGGTCATCAGCGTATAGAGTTAGGTGCCCGTTGGTGGTTGTAGAGGACAATTGGTTGATGAACAGGGAAAACAGAATGGGTCCAAGGATGGATCCTTGGGGAACCCCATGGTTAACTTGACGTTAAACTACAGGGTATAAACTTCCGACTTGTGACTATTTATGTTCCACAAAGCAAAGCAGAAAGAATAGCTTTACTGTAATCCATCTAGCCATGCTTATTCACCAGGATATATGTACTTTTGGGGGTGATTTTAATATAAACAGAACCAAAAAAGACATAGGTAGTAAGACAAATAAATTATACAGTGACACAATTTTTTTTAATTCCCTAGTACAACAATCGGGTCTTTGTGACCCTTTTGTAACTCAGTCTTCGCCAGCATCACATGCCTTTTTTCAAGGGAAAAGATGTTCAAGAATAGATTACTGATTTCTTTCCCCACAGTTGCACTACATAAATTTAAAGATGCAAATAGTTGCAACATCTGATCATGTCTTATTAAGCTTAGTTCTTTCTAATTATCAACACACCAAAAGGACCAGGATACTGGAAACTGAACCTTTCCTTGTTGGATATACCAGAAATCAGAGAAGGTTTCCTTCATACGGTAGAAGCTAGGAAATCAGTCTTCTGCCTATATGAGTCTGTACAGACTTGGTGGAAAGACATGAAAAAAGAGTTCAAAACGTATTTTCAAATGGCAGGAAGACTCTTAGGTCATTATAAAAAACAGAGATATCAGGAACATAAGCAAAAGTTATTAACATTTCAAGATAGGATTTCACAGGGTCTGCGTATAGCTTATACAGCCTTCCATTCAACAAAGATAGAACTAATACAATTGCAGTATGACAGAATGTCCTCCCTCATATAGGAACAGAACTTTGTTACACAGAGCAAACAAGTACACACTAACCCTTTTGAAAGTTGTATGACCCAAAGAAAAATAGGGAAATAAATAGGATCAGAGCAGCAGAAGGGGACATTCTTACCAATAACAGGGATATTTTGAAAGAGACAGAAAAATATTTACATAATCTCTTTTCAGACAACTGTGAAATAATAAACTTACAAATTAAAAATTGCTTAGACTATGTCCCCTCCAAAAAGTGCTGGATTATTTTTTCCCTCATTAATAGCACCTAACACGAAATAGGAAGTTCACCAAGTCATTACACACTCTTCGACAGGAAAGGCTCCTGGTAAGGATGGCTTACCCAGTGAATTTTACAGGATTTTAAATCCTATATTGGCTACTGAACTCGCAATCCTATTTACACATGATAATATTGTGTAGATGTTATCCTTTTGTTAGCGCTAATTGTTAGCACCACTTGTACTCTGTTCACTTGTCATGTCTGTTCTCCACAGTCCCCCTCCCTAGGATGCACCTGGAATCAAGCAGTACTCTGTTCAGGGTGCCTTTCTGGTAAAACTTTTAAATAAATAAATAAATTACGCAAAGCCTCCTGCGTCAAAAACTTCCACCTAATATCTATATAGGCCTAGTAATTCTATTACACAAAAAAGGAGTAAAAGAAGATTTACAAAATTGGAGACCAATCACACTTCTTAACAGTGACTACAAACTTCCCACAAAAATTCTAAATCTCTGAATTTCTCCCATTTTAGAAGATATAATACACCCTACTCAGTTTTGTTCCATACCAGGCAGGACAATAACAGATGGTCTCATCTGCATAAGAAAAATTCTGTTAAGAGGACACATGGAAGAAATTGCTGGTGTTTTGATAAGCCTTGATCAGCATAAGGCATTAGATCATGTTACACATAAATGTATGTGGGCCTGTTTATTACATGCGGGTTTCCCTCCCCCTTTCATCCAATGGCTCCAAACTTGCTATTCATTAGCAGTGGCAGCATCTTATGTGAATGGGTGGGTGGGTAGATTAGTGAAAGTTGCTAGGGAGGGTCAGACACGACTGCCCACTCAGTCCCCTCCTATATATTATGACCCTGGAACCATTTTTTGTCTTTAATTAATGCCACAAAATCCATTCGAGATATTTCTGTAAGTTGAGACACTCCAGATGTCAAGACAGTAACATATGCTGATGATGTGTGCTTTTTCTAGCAGATCTCCCCTCGTGCTGTGCTACTGAAGCCATGCTAGCAAACTTCTCGCAGGGATCAGGTTCATCTTTTAATTTCCAAAAAAGTAAATGCATGCTCTTTGGTGTGATGGAAACCAAACACTCCCAGATCATGGGAATACCCATCACTACTGAGATATGTAAACTGCTAGGCATATATTTTGGTGCAGAAAATATGAACTTTTATAATTCTTGTGGGTTTTAAAATCTTCTCCAAAATGCCTGCTTAGTGAATTAATTAATTCATTCATTTATATTTTTTCATGACTTTTCAGTACAATTAAAATTTACTAGGGAACTTCCATGATATCCATATTGTTAATGTATCTAATAATACAGCCATAGTAGCAGAAAAACAATAATGAATACACAGAAAAGTCCTACAGTTGTTAAGAGAAAAGGGAATAATCATAATCTTTAGTTAGCACTTGCTATCAGAGCAAGGAGGCAGCTGACTGAAGCAGCTAGAACATTTCTGCTAAAACATTAGTCCAGGCATGGATATGGAGAGCAAGTGGCTAATAATAATAATAATAAAGGAGGGTATTCTGGAGGCCACTAAAGGGCATTCACTAAAGGGATGGAATTCAACCCAGGGTATTGAGGGAAATGTCGCATGCCCTGGCTGCACCACTGATGGACTTATTCAACTCCTCGCTTCAAACTGAATGGGTCCCCCATGACTGGAGGGAGGCACATGTCATGCTGCTCCACAAGGGCGGCCCACGGGAGAAGCCAGAAAACCACAGACCAGTTAACCTGGTGTCCATGGTGGGAAAACTACTGGAAACCATCTTAAAGGAATGGGTGGTGGAATTCCTTGAGGCCCATGGTCTCCAGGATGAATGACAGCATGGGTTTGTCTGGGGGAGATCATGTCAGATTAACCTAGTTGAATTCTACAACTGAGTCACAAGGTCTCTGGATCAGGGAAAGCCTATAGATGTTCTGTACCTGGACTTCACTAAGGCTTTTGACTCAGTGCCACACCACAGACTATTAGGGAAGCTGAGAAGCTTGGGGTTGAGGGAGAAGATTCTAGGGTGAATTGGAAATTTGTTAATGGATAGGCACCAGCAGGTGGTGGTTGGGGGTGAGGTCTCATCTCCCAGAAGGGTCATTAGTAGGGTCCCCAGGGATTGGTATTGGGGCTGGTCCTATTTAATGTGTTCATCTCAGACATCAGGGTTGGAGTTAGGAGCAGACTGAGTCTGTTTGCAAATGACTCCAAATGGGGAGCAGCGGTAGACATGGAAGTGGGGAGTAGGATGCTGCAAGAGGGATGGGAGACACTTGAAAGGTGGTTGCACACTTGGCAGCTGGGTTTCAATTCCAAGAAGTGTAGTGTACTCCACTTGGGAGCCAGAAACCCCGAGTATGACTACACTCTCAGAGGGGTAAAGCTGGCGGTCTCCAGGGAGGAAAATGATCTCAGAATGGCAATAGATGCCAAAATAAATAATTCCAAGCAGTGTAGGATGGCTGCTGTGAGGGCAAATAGGATACTTGGGTGCATAGCCAGAGGGATAACATCAAAGAGGAGAGAGGTCCTACTGCCCTATACAACTGCCTGGTTAGCCTATACCTGGAGTACTGTGTGCAGTTTTGGTGCCCATACTTGAGAAGAGATATTTCCCTTCTTGAGAGGGTCCAGAGGACAACATCTAGGATGACTCAAGCCTGAAGGACCTGTTCTATGAGGAGAGACTTAGGGATTTGAACATGTACTCCCTGGAGGAGAGGGAGGATAGGGGGATATGATAGAGGTCTTTAAATATTTGAAGGGGATTAACCAGATCAGCTCAGATGGATTGCTCCAGTTGAGGAAGGATGGAGCCATGAGGGGGCATAGCCTGAGATTGGTGAGGGGCGGCTTAAGGTGGAGATGAGGCATCACTATTTCACTGAGAGGGTGGTGGCACTCTGGAACCCACAAACAGAGTTGGTGGGGATGGAGACTCTGGGTGGGTTCAAGAGAGGGTGGGACAGACACAAGGGTGTTGTCTGGGTGGGGAGAGTGGGGAAGGTAATAGGTCTGCTGGGGATCACAGAGGGGATGGGGAGTAGCCACAGTGCATGAACTGTAGGCTATTACTCAAGCAGACTCGATAGACCACTGGGCCTAATCTGCTGGCAATTTAGTATGTTAGACAGATACTATACTAGAAGTGTGGGGTCTGCAAGGTAAATTGGACTTACAGTCAAAGCATAAAAAGCACAGTAGTTACCAGTGTGCTGATCTGAATTGGGTAGAAGGCAGCTGAACATTATCCCTACAATTAGCTGGGGGGATTGCTGTTAATTGGGGATGTGGCTTAGGCAGCAGTGAAATAGTTGTCTGCATTTAGCCTTCCCTTAACCTTCTAACAAGAGCATTATAAAAGACTCCCTTGCCCAGCACATCCCAGCATGAGTGTAACAACTTAGGAGGAGAGTATATGACCTAGGCATTGGCAGGAATCCACAAGTAGTTTACAGTTCACAGGAGACTCTACAGGGGAGACACCGAACCAAGGCAGGAGTTAACACAGTACAGGATGAAAATATACTGAAACAGACAATGTAAGGTTAAGGTAGAAATGTGCCAAATGTTTTACATAGTGTAAATCCCAACAGGCAACCTCTAAAATGAGGTGTTGGCCAAACCAAAGACTACAGGGCTTTTATTATGAGGTAAAGGATGCATACTTAGGGGAAGATGAGGATCCCATCACAAAAGGAAAAAAAAACTTTTAAGAGTTATATTCTGGTGCATCACCCACAAATGTTGAACTCCTGTTGGCCAGGTGTAAAGAAGAACAAGAGATATAGGGATTTGTAGAGTAAATAAAGTGAGGTAATATTGGAGAATACCAGACCTGAAGTTGCCATCCCAAAAAGGAATGGAAAACGTATAGCAACTAAAGTGCTGGACGTTACTATTCTGAAAGCTTTGGCCATGAAATTTAATAAACTCAGTCTCCAAGAATTGTAAGAATCAAGTAGTAGTAGTAGTAGTCATAGTAATTTGTATCCATAAAATTATGAACATGGATGATAAAACTCCATTGAGCATAGCTCATTTCCAATGAGGTCCCCTTTCATTGTCTCACAGTTACTTATAAAATCATGTATACATTAAACATAAACACATATGATTATACAATAAATGATTAATCAAATAATTGATACAATAACAGAGCTTAGTACATAAAAGATTATCCAATCAAGGTATTCCTTCTGAACAACAATGCTGGAGTACAGCAGCCCTGCTAAAGAGCCTTTTTTTAGGGTGCCCCAATGGATAATTGAGTTTACAGCCCAGAGGCAAATTTGGATAGAGTTCTATAAAACAGGTCCTCCGTAAGAAACTGAAGATCCTCCTACTCCCAGATTACATTTTGGAACAACATATTTCAACCCCTGCACAGACCTCAGATTATCTTTGGTAACTTTGATCTTGAACAAATCTAGGATGTAGCTGGGCAGTTCTTCCTTCTGTAATTTTAACATAAAGGTCAAGAGATGCAAGTTTTGCCTCTCCTGTTGCCTCAGCCAGTTCAGTGCTCTGTATAGTTCACAATGGTGCATTCTTTTGGGGGCATCAAGGACAACGCAAGCCAGTTTATTAAACATCACATCTAGCCTGTGTAGCTCTGACCTTGTTGTCCCTGCATTTATAATGTCCCCATAGTCCAATACTTTGAAACACAGAAACATAGACTTTGGCAGCAGATAAGAACTGTTTGGCCCACCCAGTCTGCCCATTTCCCTATCTATTGGATAAGCTGCAAACCCTAGTTAACCAACAGCCTACTTTTTCCTAACCCCCACCAGGAACTGGAAGAATCATGGTGTTAATGATTCTTAAACATACTTCGGAAGACATAAAATGTTTTAGCCTCTAAAGTATTCCAAGTATTTTACTTAGATTGTTCACTATTATGTCAAGGTGTACATCCCATTTTAATTTATTATCTAACCAGATGCCAAGGTATTTATTGTATGTCTTGTGACTTGTTGTATGTATGTACCATCCATGGTCTGGATATCTAAGGGAATGTTATTTTTTATTTTATTGTCAAAAAGTACTAAACTGCGTCTTTTTGTCATTCAGGATCAGCATGTGTTTCTTAAGGAAATCCTGAAGTTGCAAAAACATTCCTGATTTAATGAAAGCTGATGTAGATTTGAAGGGACCCAATTCCACCAGCTGATCTTGTCCTATTAGATATGATTTGAAGCAGTTGTGTTCATTTCTCTGTATCCCAATGTCTGAGTCTGGCCAGGAGAATGTCATGGTTTAAAGTATCAAAGGCCTTAGGTAAGTCTACAAATAATGTGCCTACTGACATTCTCCTGTCCATGCTTTGCTGTATATCACTTATAACTTTGATTAGGGCATATTGGGTTCTGTGTGTAGTCCTGAAGCCTGACTGATATTTATTTAACCTGTTATTTATTTCTAGACAACTCTTTAGTTGTCTAGAGACCAACTTTTCAAAAATTTTACATATTTAGGGAAGAAGGGAAATTGGCTAGTAGTTATTAATATCCTGTTTAGATCCTGCCTTAAATATTAATATGATCTTAGCAGTCTTCGATCCTTCCAGAAATTCACCAGATGAGAGAGAAAGGTTAAAAAGAAAAAAGAAAGACGCAACACAATAACCCTCCCCAACGTCCATCTGTGGATCAACTCAAGTCCTTGATGGACTCTGAGATGCTCCAACAGGACTACCAGGAGCAGAGCTCTCATTCTGGAGGATACTAGGCTGGTAGGGGATTATACATGGGAAAGAATGCAGGAGAATATAAAGGTAACAAGAGATTTGAATATTATAAAAATGACCAACAATGCCATCATAGAGAACAAGGGAATAGCCAGCATCCTAACCTCCCAAGCTTTGAAGAAGTGAAAAATGAAATGAAGATGGGACTAAAGAAACAGATGAGAGCATAAAAAGCTGCTTCCAAACATGGTTCTCCAGCATATCATCTCCATCTGCTCCTCCTACTAGGAAAGCTTCCAACACCACATGTCCCAAATGGCACCAATGGCTTAGGCAATGCATTAAAAGTTTCTATTCCCTATGAGGTGATTAATGAATTGTTGAAAATGCCAGAGAACCTGTGTTAATAAATGAAAGTAAAAGAGTGGTCACGGAAAAATACTGCTTCTGAGTTACCTTTCTCACAGGAGGAGAGTAGAACCAATACTGCCAGAGCTGCAGGTTAGCAATGTAAAACTTCTTAACTGCCAGGTTTAAAGAAACACAAATTCTACCTGGGGACAATGATTACAAAAGGGGAAATGGTCAGATTTTATTTTGCAGTAAAGCTTGTAGGCAACCTGGAGTACTCTATGAAACTTTGGTGAGTCAGAGGTGGAAGTGACTCTATATACAGCATTTGTTCCAGCAGTGTTTTAATAAGTTCCAAGATAGACAATACTATACAAAGAACCCCAGCACTTTGAACCATCATGGTTCTTCTTCAGGGGACCTCACTGAAGAAGAACCATGTTGGTTTGAAGTTTCGTTTTTTTTTCTACCTTAGCACTTATTAGCACACTGCTGGAACAAGTACATTGAGTGCTGCCCTCATTTGGTATGTGGCTTTGTTTGTTTTTTGCTAGTTGGATTTTGGAGCTGCAGCACTGCTAACTATAGAAGTGCACTGGGTAACCCTTTTGTTCTCTGCAGAAGTGACTCTGATAACTAAAGGCATGTTTGTCAAGTTTACTAACACTGTAGGTGAAATAAAACATCT
Source organism: Neoceratodus forsteri (assembly GCA_016271365.2). Lineage (NCBI taxonomy): Eukaryota > Metazoa > Chordata > Ceratodontiformes > Ceratodontidae > Neoceratodus > Neoceratodus forsteri. Next base: position 694,992,338 of record CM057451.1, on the reverse strand, counting down.
AAAGATTCTCCAAGGTGACTTGCAATGTGTATGTTATGGAAGACAGGAATAAAAACATCTGGGTAAGGTTTAAATTAAGCAAATGGTTGGTGAAATGAATGTCAAACACCCTTCACATGTTACCAGTAAAGCAGTAAATGAGTTACTGATTGGAAATAACCTTCTGAAAAGATTCAGACCAATAACTGACTACTTTTATAGAGTTTATTTTAAGTTTCAAAAGTAAAGAATAAGTTCCATGAGAAGCAAGTCTTGTTTACATAATGTCCCAAGTTATGACTATAGACACCAACAAAAACAACATGCCCCAAAACATTAACAGACAATACATAAATCAGCTAGTAAATCAGTTGCATGGAGGTCGTTACTGCAGCAGCAATTTTTTTAAACCATGTTCAAAAGAACCAGTAGTAGTGCAGTTTCTAAGCCTGGGGGATAAACTATTCCAAGAGAAATGAGAATCATAAGAAAAACATTGTTTGTCAAAGCATGTAGAAAGTGTGGCACGTCTCTGAAACTGTATTTATGAACAGGAATGACTAAACTTTTGGATAAATAAGTAGGGGTTTGGTTATTAACCAATTTATAAAGCGAGATAACCAATGTAAATTACACCTAGAAGAGGGTGATAGCCAACTTAAGTGATGTAATAAAGCACAATTAGTTCTGTGGTCACAGGGAAAGAGGTCTGTTACATTTTTGAAAAGTTGTAAGTCATAAGCAAGCAGAGTCATGCCACACTGAGTAAGAATAATCCATTTTCAAACTGAGTTTTGTACATTTAGATGTACCTGACTTGTCTGTATTGGGTAATCCAGAATAATTGGCCAGGTGGAGAGAGAAAAAAGCCCATGCGGTTTGCGTATAAGAACAGGATGTGGTAAGACTGAAATCAATGACGGAGGCTTGGCATTCTTCTTAAAGGAAAATGTTAACCCTGCTCTCTTAGGGTTCCACCCTGTTCCTGAGACATGATAACAGCTGCACACTGTTTGTCATGCTTTATCATCTTGTCTGTTATGACAACCAGGTCCTTTTTGTCATCCACTGTGACAAGAGAAGCCTCACACAATGGGTACTGTAGGTTCTGCATCTGTTGTTCCTTCCTAGATGTAGCACCTTGCAGTTTTTGGCATACTGAATCTGAGGCCACAGGAGTCTGACCTGTCACTCAGCTTGTTTATATATGTATGCAGAAACTGGTAACTGGAAAATGTTACCATTTTATCTGATTCTTTGGGATGGGGAGAATATAGATGTAAAGCTACAGATGGAATGACACAGTACAAGCATCGAAATAATGCAAAACAAACACAATATAGTGCAGAGAGCAAACTGTAAGACTAAGAAAATATAAATAGAATGTATCATGAATGAAATACAAGAGATGTATACAAAAGATATATGCAAGATATATATACAAAAGAGTGCAGAACAATCAATGGAATAGATGGGGCATAATTACATAGCCTTCTTGACATTTGTATTCACAAGTGGTTGGTGTGAATATACAGTAATGGAACCCAAACAGATGACTAAAAAAGTAAGTGCCTTAAGTGGGATGTGAACCTAGACCACCTGGAATATCGTTCTGATGTGCAACCAGATGCACCACCAAGGCTACTGGAAACATAGGACTCCCAGAAGCACTTGACTCTTTCTATACTGTACAACCTGGTGCTGCACAGATAATTACATTTTTATTCACAAGGGTGAAATGTGCATATATGTGGAACCCAAGCAAACAGAACAGAGAGAAATACATTCCTTGGCTGGGATTTGAACCAAGGCCACCTGGAATACTATTCTGGTCTCCCTACGATCTGCGCAACCAAAGCAAAAAGAAATCTGGGACTCCCAGAAGCACCTTACTCCTTCTTTAATGCACAACCTGGTGCTGAACAGATCATTATATTTTTTATTCACAAGGGTATGGTGCGCATATGTATGGAACCCCAAGAAACAAAAGCAAGAAGAAAATCAGTACCTTAGGTGGAATGTGAACCCAGGCCATCTGGAATACTGTTTCACTGTGCTACCAGGTGCACCACCAAGGAAGCTAGAACTTGGGATGGCCAAAAAACACTTAATTCTTTCTCTAATGTGCAACCTGGTGCTGCACAGATGATACCACTTTTATTCACAAGGGTGCTGTGTTTCTACAGTGTATATATATATATATATATATATATATATATAAAACCCATGCAAACAGAAGAGAGAAAGAAATAAGTGTTCTTCTGGGAGTCTTAAGTCCAAATTTTTTTGGTGGTGCAGCTCGTAGTACCAAGGGGCCTGGTTTAAAATCCCAGCTATTGCACTTATTTCTCTCTTGTTTATTTGGGTTCCATATACTTCATATGCACAATACATCTTTGTGAATAAAAATGTGTCTTTTAACATCTCACTGTTATGCTGCCCCTCCTTCTGTGTTTCCCTGCATCTGCCTCTAGCCCTTGGTACTCCATTTGACCAGAGCCTCTCCATTCTCAGTTTACAGCCCCTTCCCCCCCATAGTGCTATCCCCTTAAAGGGTCCCAGGTACATGTTCCCTTGACCTAAGAGGTGGTCACCTTGTCATTTGTGGTTCAGGCTTATTCCCACATCTCGGCTGATTTATAAACCTAAGAACCGCTTTTACAAAAATCATGAAATGAAGAAAGAATGTGCATAAATAAGAAGGAAAACTTTAAATGATGTGTGTACTCTTTTGTGCAGTCTCTGGAGGGCACTGTATTTTGTTTGCTTCCATAGAATGCCAAGACTTTTGCTTCAATTCCTTTTGATGTTTTAACCTAATCCCCCCATCCATACTCCACTGTTTCCTCTACATAAACCTCTCCTCCATCTGTTGAAGTCAGGTATCTCTCCCCTCTGCACCTCAATAATTTTCACAACTGATATCAGGCCTTCTGTATAAACTTGTGGTCAACTCTGAGATTGTAGCATTGTTTGTTGACTTTGTTATTTGTTAATGGCTTTTTGCATTCCTCTTGATTTGCTTCTTTTTGTGCTACTTGCTTTACTATGTTTTTCCCACTGTGTACCCTCCCCCCTTCCCATCACACTGAAAACAAGACATAGCTCGCTCTACCATTCCCACCCAAACATGTTACGTACAGTACTTTAAATAATATCTTAGGGGATACTTCGAATGGGGCACCATGTATATTTCCTACACTCTGTTTATTTATTAGAAACATAGACACATAGAAATTGTTGGCAGATAAGGACTGCCAGGCCCATCTAGTCTGCCCATAAGCCTATCTTTGTTTGTGTGGCCTTTGACCCTACTCAGTCAGCGGCTATCTCCTTTCTTTCCCATTGTAAGGGTCCCTTTATGTCTGTTTCACGCATGTTTGAAGCCCCCGACTGTGTTTGCTCACACCACCTCCTGCAGCAGATTGTTCACTGTATCCACCACTTTTTCTGTTAAGACAAACCTCCTCACATTCCCTTTTATCCAGCCCCCCCCCCAAGTATCATATCATGCTCCCTCATTCTCATAGTTCTCCAATACTGAAAGATACCACCTCTCTGCACCTTGTTTATGCCCTTAAGGTACTTGAAGGTCTCTCTCATGACTCCCCACTCCCTCCTTTCCTCCAGTGAGTACATATTGAGATCCTTCAATCTCTCCTCATATAGTTCCTGGTGCAAGCTCTGTACCATTTTTGTCACCCTTCTTTGGACTGCCTCAACCCTGTCTATGTTCTTTTGAAGATGAGGCCTACAGAATTGTACACAGTATTCCAGGTCAGGCCTCACTAGTGTTTTATACAGCAGAATCACCAACTCCCTCCTTCTGCTAGTGATATCTCTGCCTATGCACCCTAGCATGCCACTGGCCTTCACTGCAACTTTTGTAGTCTGTTTAGACACCTTTAGGTTATCAGAAATGATAATCTCGAGATCACATTCTTCCTTGGTGACTGACAGAAACTCGTCCCCATCCTGTAGCTGTCTCTTGGGTTCCTGTATTCCAGGGGCATTATTTTGCACTTCATAGAACTGAACCTTAGTTGCCACATCTCAGACCAGTTTTCCAGTTTTTTAGGGGTCTTCTTTTTTTCTCCACCCCTTGCGGAATATCTACCCTGTTGCAGATCTTGGCGTCAGCTGCAAACAGGCAGACCTTTCCCTCCAGCCCATCTGCTATGTCACTAATATAGACATTAAACAGTACTAGCCCAAGGACTGATCTTTGAGGTACCCCCCTTGTTACTCCCCTCTCCCTGGATTGGATCCCATTTACCACCACCCTTTGCCTCCTGTCCGTTAACCAGTTTCTTACCAAATTTACCACCTTGTGGCCCATACCAGACTACCTATCTTGCTGACCAGCCTTTTATGTGGGACGGTGTTGAAGGCCTTGCAGAAATTGAGGTAGGCCATGTCCACAACTCCCCCCGGTTCACCTCCTTTGTAACACAGTCAAAAAAAATCTACCAGATTAGTTTGATACAACCTTCCTGCTATGAATTCATGCTGCCTTGTGACTTGGGCACTGTTGAATTCCAAGTGCCCCATTATTCTTTCTTTATACAGTGTGTCCATGATTTTATCACTACTGTGTTAAGGCTGACTGGCCTGTAGTTTCCTGCCTCCTCCCTACTACTGTTCTTGTGAGGAGAGATTACATGTGCCTTCTTCCAATCCTGTGGCACCACTCCTGTGTTGTGTGACTCTGTGAACAGGTTTGCCTGAGGCTCTGCCAGTTTCCTCCATAGTTCCCTTAATATTCTTTGGTGTATGCTATCAGGCCCCATTGCTTTGACCACCTTCAGTTTTGCAAGATCCTTCAGGACTCTCTCTCCACTATAAATGGACTAATGTTGGCCTCTTCCCCCCTTCATATCTGTTACCTAGCTGTGGTCATTGACTCTCCCCTTCTTAAATTAATACTGAGCAGAGGTATTTATTCAGTATTTCTGCCTTTTCCAGGTCTCCCTCCTTACACTCCCCCTCATCCTCTCTGAGAGTTACAATCACTCCCCTAGCTTTTCTTTTCTCACTGATGTACCTAGAGAATGTCTTGTCTCCTTTCTTTACAGTCTGCGCTAATCTTTCCTCGGTCTGCACCTTTGTGCTCCTCACAGCCTTCCCTACTTCCCTTAGTCACTTTAGGTACACCTCCCTATCTTCTTCCTTTCGAGTCTCCTTATAATTCTTGAATTCCACCCTTTTGGCCCTTACTTTCTGTGACACATCTTTAGAGAACCATAGCGGTTTCCTCCATCTCTTGCCTTTGGTTATCACCCTATTTTCTTTATTTATTTTAAACTTTCTGTAACCCCCCTGCAAATGGGGGTTCCCAAAAAGTCTTCCAGGAGCTTGCTGGAATGCTGCAAGCCTGAATGGTGCTTGGCATTTAAGCCGTTTATCTGTGAGTGCTTTTAGAGCCTCTGGTACTGTCTCTTTAAGAGCTGTCTGCTTGCAGACATAATTAATTTGTATGGGAGGACTGTGTGTTTTCCTACTTGAGTTCCGCTTGAGCTACTGCCAAATCGCTCCGTTTCTGCCATCGCTAAGTGGGCAGAAGGAGCACTCTTCAAAGATGTAATTGTTTGCTTGTAACCTGTTAGAGTAATAATGAAAATGCAGTTTGATTTAACCTGCTTTCTTGTAGCAAGAACAGTGCAGAGTAACTCCTTCATGTTGGTTCTGAACTGCTGAATTGGACCAATCATGGTGGGGATCCTTTAAAATGGATCCTGCTCTGGGCGAATCAGAACTTGGACTTTCCTCTGGAGCCTGCTGTAAGGGGATTGAAAGGGCAGTGACTCTAGAATGTAGTTTTGACTTCTGACCTTTTTTCCACCAACAGGGAGGTACTGTGAGTGACAGCCAAACCAGCCAACTGAACTGGGAGGAACTCAAAGGAAATGCCCGGCTCTGGCTACTGGAAAGATCAGATCAGTTTTGGCAGTGAAGAGACAGGGAGCCCTGTGCTTCTTCGGTGTAAAGTTTTAGCACGGGAAGCGTGTGTAAGGCCCTGAGTTTTCGGTCTGCAGCCTGTGCAAGCACCCATTCGGACTGAATCCAACCTGTAGGAGAAGAAAGGAGATCTGAAGAGTAGAAACCAGGCTCACCCTGTACAAGACTGGAGAAATTGCTGAATTACGCTTGGTTTGTCAAGAACTGAATTTGCTGTGTGTTCTCCCAGGTATCGTGCAGTAATTGCGGTAGGGATTGAGAAGCAGCCTGCCTGATATAGTACTTTCCTTTTACATATAGATGTGTGCAGTGCTTGTGGGGAATCGCATTTCAAATTCCCAGTACTGTGAACTGAGTGCATGAAGCTGGAAGTAAACCCCAGCTTAATGCAGACTACATCTATTTGCTCTAAACTGCAGTGGGGTCCAGTCACAAGGACCTTGTCCACAGAGTCTGCTCCTACTGGCAATCCAAGACAATCTGCCTACCATCCAGTTCCCAGCATTGAGTTTGTGAGTACAAAGTAGGGTAGCACCCTGCCATCTGTGTACCGAATTGCAAGTGTGTCATCTAATTGTTGCTTTTTCATTTCTTTACGAAATGAGCCACCTGGCTCCGGATTACAATTGGGTATTGTGCAAGTGTTTTTTCCATCACAGGGCCCCAACCAGCTGCACCGATCCTGGCTAGCCCCCCCCCCATCCTGGGTACCCAGTGAAAGTGACAATTTGGGACTCTGAATATGTGCACAGTACTGTGATTATTAATGTGTTTAACCTAATTAACCTGATTTCCCCCTTCCTTGTTACAGCTCCTTAAATAAATCAGATCTGTTAGTTTCAGCAAAGTTACGCTGGCTGAGGTATTCGTTTATATTAAAGTATTGTACTGTGGTTTTTGCATTGTATCATCTTGTTTTGCAGGGGGTCCCCGGGGTCCAGTCGACGGAGACAGTCTTGGGGGTAAGTGTACATTGTGAAGATATTCCTGATGCATTGTGTGGGCCACTAGTGGGAAGAAAGGGGCGTTACAGTGTCCCAGAGGGCTGTGACCAAGTTGGTTTAACTACTGCAAACCCTGACCTCTGGGTGGAGGCATCCGCCATTGGACCTAGGCCCCTCAACCTGTTAGTAGTTAAGCAGGCAGGGTTAGTAGCCCTTGGGATAGCACCACCTAGGGGTTACATCTTGGAAGCTCACCACTGGGATTGTGTGTCCTCTAGTGGCCATATTTACGAACCACTGTAAAAAAAAAAAATAAAGAAATGTGTACCCTGACAGGAGTGGCTGTGCACCGGTTGGTGGAGTGGTGTACTGGGGAGGAGATCGACTCCCAAAATGCTATGCTTATCCTGGACATCCCCCTGGGTATTAATACAGACACTGTACAGGGAGTACTTTCCAAGGTGGAAGGTTTACAAAACCCTGTGGCGGTGGGTCGACATGCTAATCTGCTCACCCACACTTTCCTGGCCCTAGTAGAGTTTAAAGATCCCATAGATAGCTCCAAAGTGCCACAGACTATTACCCCAGAGGGAGCCCTCACTGTCTGGAGAGTGATAACTAAGGACAGTAAAGACCTGGGGGGGAATGACCCCCCCCCCCACTATCTGAAACTTTTGAGGAGAAATTTGCTAAATGTTTGCTGTGGGAAGGGAAAACTGTGGAGGACTTGAAGAAACTATTCTTGCCACCTGGGGGTGTTCCTCCCCCAACACCTTCTCCCACTCCAGTACCCATAATGGTAGCTGAACCAATGCAGGCTCCTATTTCTGCACCTGTCATTAGTTACGACTCTTACCGAAGGTTGAGGATCTTCTCTGGCACCCTCCTCACCCCCCCAAGGGGCGGATGACTGGCAGACCTGGATAGACTATGTTGCCCCTCAAGTGCTAGAATGGCAATGCTCGGAAGCCGAAAAGTGAAAGAGGGCTAGTGAGAGCCTCTGAGGTCCTGCCCAAGCTACCATCCATGCTAAATGGGCCAGTAACCCTGAAGCGACTGTACAGGACTATCTGGAGGCCTTGGAGAATGTGTATGGGATCCCAGATTCTGATGAGGACCTGTGGTGGAAAGTAAGAAATGTACAACAGTACCAAGGGGAATTGTTGTCTGTGTATGTATCTCGGCTGGAAAAATTGTTGCAAGAATGCCTCAGAAAGGGTAGTTTACCAGCGATTGAACTGGACCGAACCAGGCTGGACAGGATCCTTAAGTCTGCCCCCTTCTCAGAACTGTTGATGCTTCAGTTACACCTGGCAAATCGACTGGAATCCCCACCCTCCTATGATGAGCTAATGAGAGAAATTCAAGGAGTTGAGAAAAAGGCGACCTCAGGAGGGACTTGCACCAATAGCTGCGGCTATGACCCAAGTGACTGAGGGTGACCCATCAAGTGAAGTTCAGGGGCAGAGGTTGGCAGTTAATGAGTGCTCTGAGAAGGAAAAAGATATGCCACAATGGGGTGAACTGTTGAGAGAGTTTAGGGAAATAAAAAACAGTCTCTTTATGAAGGCTGCTCCTGCAAGTACAGGCCCCAACCATCATACGACTGCATCTGCTATGGGGGTGGGGGTACCCACCCATGCATCTCCTGCTGACAACAGCTCAAAATTCGATGTCTTGACCATGGAAGTGGGGAAATTGATGAGATGTCTCCAAATGCTTATCACGCCCCAGACAGAGATGGCACCAAGGTTTCCAGTTAGTAGTACCCCTGCCCTGGCTCCCAGTGTGACGCCTCGGCCAGCTCAAACTCCAGAAAGTATGTTTTTCTATAATTGTGGGAAGGATGGGCACATGAAGAGAGAATGCTGGTCCCCAAAAGACACAGACAAAGTTGCATATAGGCTACAAGGAGAGCTTCGGAGAACAAATCAGTGGTTAAGAGGTGCACGAAATGATCCCAGTGAGGGCCCCAAAAATGCTGCCTCACATCCCTTTGTGGCAAGGTCAGTTGCCCAGGCCCCCGCTACCACCTCTCCAGACTGGTCCAGAATAGTGGGTTCCTCCATGGAGACCACAGTAAAGGTGAATGGAGTGTCTACAAGAGCTGTATTAGACAGTGGCTCCCAAGTGACAATTATGTTCCAAGACTGGTATCAGAAGCATTTGTCTGATGTACCCTTACAACCGTTGAAGGGGCTGCATATCTGGGAGTTAAGTGAGAAGGCCTACCCCTACTCTGGATATATCTGAATTTGGCTGTCTTTTCCCACCTCTGTGGCTGGAGTGGCCGAGTAAGTAGAGACCCTGGCCTTAGTGTGTCCCCCTACCGGACTGTATGATGGGGTTCCTCTACTAATTGGGACTATTGCACATATGTTTGGATGGCTGGCACAGTTGTGTTATGAAAAACAGGGGTCATGGGCTGGTAGAGCTTTAAGAATTCCAGCCTTGATTAAGAAGGCCTATGAGGCACAGAGAGATGTTGAAAAAGTAGAACCAGACGAACCGGTTGGAATTGTCTGGTAGAAGGATCCTGAGTCTCTGATCCTGGCACCGAATGCCCAGTGTACCTTACAGGGAGAGGTCCATATCAGAAAGGATGTCAAGAATAAAATATTAATGTTGGATGCACCAGGCGACAGAAAATTGCCGGAGGGACTGCTGGTCAAGCCTAGTATTTTGCCTGCTAGAGCCCATGCTTATGCCAGAAGTGTAATGGTTCAAGTTCACAATGTGTCTGACAGAGAGATTCGAGTAAATAGAGGTTGCACCCTGGCTAATGTGCATTGTGCAGACACTGCAGTGCTACCCAGTAGCAAGAGTTCAGGGAAGAATGACGGAGTAACTCCTGACTTGTTTGATTTCGGTGACTCCCCGTTGCCAGCTGAATGGAAAGTGAGGATCAGTGAGAAGCTTGTCCAGAGAGACCAGGTGTTTTCTTTAAAAGAATGAGACACAGGATGCATGCAAGGAGCTGAACACCATATCCGGCTGCATGATGAAAGGCCATTTCATGAGAGGTCTCAACGTCTGGCACCTGCTGACATAGATGATGTGAGACGGCATCTGCAAGAGATGCTAGCTGCTGGTGTAATACAAGAATCCAGAAGCCCCTATGCTTCCCCCATTGTGATAGTGAGAAAAAAGAATGGGACAGTAAGGATGTGTGTGGATTACTGCACTTTAAACCGGCAGACTATCCCTGATCAGTACACTATGCCCCGCATTCAGGATGCTTTGGACTGTCTAAATGGGAGCAAGTGGCTCTCTGTGCTGGATCTCCGCAGTGGGTACTACCAGATCCCGATGGCCCCAGAGGACCATGAGAAGACAGCCTTTATCTATCTGCTTGGCTTCTATGAATTCATAAGGATGCCTCAAGGGATTTCAGGCCCCCCAGACACTTTTCAATGATTGATGGAGCATGCAGTAGGGACATTAACTTACTAGAGTGCCTGGTATACCTAGACGATGTTATTGTGTTTGGCAGCTCACTGGAGGAACATGAGAGCAGATTATTCAAGGTGTTGGACCGACTGGAAGACTTTGGCCTTAAACCGTCCATTGATAAGTGTCAATTCTTTCAAACATCAGTAAAGTATGTGGGACACATAGTATCCACCGAGGGAATAGAGACCGACCCAAGTAAAGTTGAGGCCTTGACCACCTGGCCACAGCCCAAAAATCTAAAAGAACTGCAAAGATTCCTGAGATTCTGTGGTTATTATGGGCATTTCATCAAGGACTATTCAAGAGTGATCCGCCCTTTACTTAACCTTACTCAACGGTATCCCCCAACCCACAAAAGATACAAAAAGTCAGCATCCTTCGGACTGAAAGAGTGTATTTTCATCCAGGTGAAGTATTTGGGGCCAGCTGGACTCCTGATTGTGAGACTGCTTTTCATGAGATCATATATCAACTTACCCACTCTCCAGTGTTGATCTGTGCTGATCCAACAAAACCATATGTCCTGCACACTGATGCTAGCTTGCAAGGGTTGGGGGCTGTGTTGTACCAAGAGCATAAGAATGGCCTGAGACCAGTGACCTTTGCCAGTAGAAGCCTGACCCCATCCGAAAAGAACTATCCTGTACATAAGCTAGAGTTCCTAGCTTTGAAGTGGGCCATTGTTGACCAATTCCATGAGTACTTGTATGGGGCTAAGATACTGGTAAAAACTGACAATAATCCTTTGACCTATGTGTAGACTTCAGCTAAATTGGATGCCACTGGCCATAGGTGGCTTTCTGCATTATCTACATACGACTATGCTGTTGAATACAGAACAGGCCTGAACCACATAGATGCTGATGCTCTCTCCCTGCAGCAGGGAGTACTTACCCCCCATCCAGCCTTCTATGCAGATGCTCAACTAATCCTAAGTGGATCCAGCCTCCGCCGCAATGGCTGAAGCAAGGAGAACTGCAGCTTGCCTCCTACGGTGGGGCCACCCCTGGCGACGGGAACTGGGAAAGGAGACCACATCACCCTGAGCCCTCATCTCCAGCTGTTGGGCTTTGTTTGGCCCACTAGATTAGGTTGTCTGTTGGTCACTATCATGCTGTTGTAGGGAGAGGTATTTGTGCTTGTAGTTCCCTGGGCTTAGACATGCAATGATGCCCTGCTCAACTTGCACACATTCCCGTGTGCACTCAAAAGGCGTCCGCCACAGCCCCGATCCCCTGCATCTGCTGGCCAGGCAATGCGATCCCCCAGTAGCCACCAGGGGCTGCTATTACACCAGCAAGAGCTAACGCCCCTCCCCGAGAAAGGAGAGCAGTCCTTAGGACACTCGATCCTTCCTCATCCCCACCAATCCCCAGCAGCCCATGCTCATTCCTGAACACAGGTTGCCAGCGTGGCACAAGGTGTGGTGTCCAGCACCTCAACCCTCAGAGCCACAGGGCCAGCTTGGTTATCACCCTATTGCATTGGTTTTTTACCTCCCCCATAGCTTCTTTTATGTGTTCCCACTGGGCGTCAACCCCCCTTGCTTCTCTCCTCCTCGCCAGTGCTTCCTTGATACAGCTCCCCATCTTATCAAAGTTTGTCTTCATGAAATCTTCTGTTGCCTTTATAACATCCCTTATGCACATGGCCACCCCCCTTTTTTACTCCCTCCATCCTTCCTGAACAGAGCATACCCCGGTACATTTACATCCCAGTCATGATTTGTGGTGTACCAAGTCTCTGTTATTGCTGCTATGTCCAGGTCTGCCTCCACCAGCAATGCCTCCAGGTCTAGGATTTTATTTCCCAGGTTGCAAGCATTTGTAACCATGGCCTTCCATATTTTCTGCCTGTCTTCCCATATTCATGCCTTTGCTTTCCTGCTTCCTCCCCCCAACCCCAATCCCCTTTTTGCTACTTTCTTTCTAGGCCATTTCATGAGAAGTCTCGACACCTGGCACCTGCTGACATAGATGATGTATTGTACCAAGAGCACGAGAATGGCCTGAGACCAGTGGCCTTTGCCAGTAGAAGCCTGACCCCATCCGAAAAGAACTATCCTGTACATAAGTTAGAGTTTCTAGCTTGTATATATATCTTGCAGTGGGAAAATAATGCTATTTATGATGACAGTATTAATCAGTATTATTTTTAACTGGATATGTATCAACAATTTATTGATGATATATTGACCATTTGGAGAGGTGACATGTTAGAGCTTTAGGCATTTATTAAATATTTGGAGAGATCTAATACAAATCTAAAATTCACTCTTATGCAAAGGCAAAGTGTGGTTTTCTTGGATTCGATTATATCCAAGAATAATGAAGGGGTCTCTCTACTGATCTGTTTAGAAAACCCACCAATACAAATGCCAGTTTGTATTTTGAAAGTTGCCAGCCAGCCTCGGCATGTGGCAATGAACATGCCAGTGGAGCAGTTTATATACCTTAAGTGCAATTGTAGTGATAATGAGAAATATCTAGAGGGATCTAAGATTCTAACTCAGAGATTTTAGAATAGAGGTTACAATGATGTATATGTTGAGACAGCTAGGGCATGGGTGAATTATATGTATAGACATTCTTTATTAAGGTCTAGAAATAAGCATTGCAGTGATAAGTACAATGGTTCTAATCTTGTCACTACCTTCTGTACACAGCCCGATAAGCCGAAAGAAATCCTGGCAAAAAATTGGCATGTCTTTGAAGTGGAACCAGCCTTAGCAGGTGGTGTCCAGTGGGGCTAGAATCACATACCAAAGGGGAAATAATCTTGCTGGTGTACTTGTGCATCGTCTGCATTCTCCAGCACACCCACCACAGAGGCATAAACCACCAGAAGGGACATTTAGATGTGGTAACTGTTCAATATGTGAACACATATAGTTGGGAGATGAGTTTGTGACACCAAATACTGGCAAATCACATAAGGTACATTCATTTATTACTTGCAGTTTAGAGACAAAGGTATATATGGCCACTTACAGTTCTGGCAGTTTTTAAGTGGGTAAAACAATTGGGAAATTCAGGATAAGGTAAGGTAAGGAAATTTTATTTCTAAGGCGTCCAATCCTGGAGGCTCTGTGCACTGTACACAATAAAAACAGAATACAAAATACATAAATAAAAATCATGCAGTAGCAAAATCTTTAAAATGATGTTCTTAAAAGGCTAAATATAAAATATAAAATGTGAAATAACTGAGTGTGGGGGGAGACTTAATCCCCATAAGTCTGGCAGAAGAGATGGGCCTTACGCCTCTGCTTAAAGACACCAGACGAAGGGGCCTCCCGGACTGCAGCTGGAAGCGTGTTCCACAGGGTCGACCCAGAGACACTAAATGCTTGATCACCAGAGGTCTTGAGTCAAACCCTGGGAACATCCAGGAGGCCCCTCAAAGTGGAGCGGAGGGAGCAGGCAGAGATTGCAGGTGACAGGAGCTCAGACAAGTAGCCAGGACCCAGCCCATATAGGGTCTTATAGGTGAGCAATCCCACATTGAAAAAGACCCTCCACCTGACTGGCAGCCAGTGCAGAACACACAAAACCAAGGTCACATGGCATGACCAAGATAGTACCGCCAGTAGCTGGGCCACTGCGTTCTGCACCATAGGAATAAATGAACAATTTCAGAGTATTAGACAAGGACATTTGGAAAATGCTTTTGTCCAGTATATCAGGAAAAAATGCTCCAGACACAGGTTTCAATTTAAGGGGCTAGAGAAATTATCTCTTGGAGATCGGGAAGGGGATTTGGATAATTAATTGATGTGCCTGGAGACATTTTGGCAATATAAGTTTAATGCCATTTCTCCACCATGATTAAATTAACCCTTTCAAGTGGCTCCTTTTTATGCTGATTACGCACATGCACAAGAAACATATTGCGGCAGCTTTCTCCAGAAGCAGGTTGTGGAAGCGTAGCACTGTTGTGACCAATGCCCCCACAGCCTTTAGAGCCTTGACCCACTTCCCCAATGCCATGGTACGCTGCTGCTGACACTAGTTCAGCCAGTGTGCTACAACTTTCTAATGTTTTAGCCGCTGCAATCAGGGGCAGCCTCGTCACTGCAACGTCATCTCTGCAATGAGGAAGTGACCCATCATTGCAGGGCTGTTGCTGACTGGGAGCCCAGTCCCCCTCAGCATGTCTCTCCCCCACCAAATTGTTATGTGCCAAGGGGGGGTGCCCAATCCCCCTCAGCTTATGTCTCCCCCCGCTTCTGTGTTTGCCAATGGGGGTGCCCATTCCCCATCAGCATATCCACCCCCATTTCCTATGTGCCAAGGGGGGTGCCCAATCCCCCTCGGCTTATGTTCACCCCCCGCTTCTGTCTTTGCCAACTGGGGTGCCCAATCCCCATCAGTATGATGTGGCCCCCCTTTTTGTTGTGTGCTAATGGGGGTGCCCAATCCCCCTTCAGCTGCAGCTGCCCCCCTAAAAAAGAGTCCGTTGGCATGCTGGGAGCCCACCCCAGTGTGACACATGCCCTGCAAAAAAAAAAAAAAGGTCCCGCAATGTTTTTTTCTCCCTGTAAAAAAGAACGCTCCCTCCCCATCTCCCTGCCCCCATCCCACAACCTGCACCCACCCACCTACTGTGCACCCTGCCTCCCCACACACCCCCGATGCCATACTTAGCTCTGGACCTCAGCACAATGATCTTTGGTGGACCGGGAGCACGTCTGCACTCTTCAAGGCCGACCGCGAACTGAGGAAATGCCGGTAGGCTGTATAATGGAATAAATAGGGTGTTTTCAACTTTTATGCATATCTTGGGCATTTTCTGGAATTTTGGCACCAAATTTTCAACATGGTGTTTGTGACCAGGTTATGTGGGTAGGGTAAATGAGTGAGACAAGACTCAAAAAATTTGGTTAACACACCTTTTCTAGGCATGATGTTTATTGTCCAAGTGGACTATTTGTTTGTAGAAAAATAAATATATTTATATACAAAAATAAATATAAACCATATTTGGCATAAGTCTTCAACTTCAGATTAAATGACAAAAGAAATATAATAAAATAAACAAAAAGAAAACAGCTCTTTTTGAGCTCTCAGAACTATCCTTCCCTGGTAGTTCTGCCACAGAGTAGATAACCTTTTTATCGCAGTATTTACATTTGTCTGTGTTTGAGATAACCTCTCCTTACTCACTCTCAGGCTTATCTGCTAGATCTGAGTATCAAGGGAGCTTTTATATCCTGTACTACTACATCATCAGGTCAGCTGATCAGCCCCTTTTCTAAACAATAATTATTCCTTCTCTTATACAAACATGTAGGAGGATCAGCATGACTGTATAGACACAGGAATATGATAAGCTAACAATTAAACATATTTTCGCTCCCTTATAATATTTAGAGCATTTCGTAGACAGTATTATGAATTAATTATCTGGCTACCTTGAAACCCAGCCCCATCTCCTCTTGAATGACACCTGTCATTTATTATAAAACAGCCTCAACATGGGGCGGCTGGCTCCTAAGGGCTCATTCTGCAGGCTAGCTGTGCTCAGGTAGGAGCAAATCCATTTCACCAAAAATAGAAACAAATGTAACACTCTTTATTTACTTTACGTCATTTATAGTTCATTTAGCATCCCCCTTTTAAAACAAGTATTTGGCAACCTGTCTTCACAGAGCACCGAATGGCTGATATTTCAAGCTGTCGGGAAATGTGTTCATTTGGGCCCCCTTTTCTTATAGGACTGATATCCACCTATAATTAAAGTTCTGCTCCACATCTCCAGCTTCAGAACTCCTTAAACAAAAAATGTTATTTATTAAACTCTCTCCCTTCGCTTCCAAGCAATAGCGCTATACTTAATACGGTCCAAGAAAAACAAACAAAAATGTTCCCTTTTTTGAAACCCAGCCGCACTTTGCAGTACATTTTACATTCAAGCAGCCTGCGGTGAGAAAAGGAAATCAGATTGCTCATCATAACAGCCTGCCTCTTACTTAGTTCCTTTACAATACAGTTTAGCTTGCACTGGGTCACTACTCTGTATTCTATTATCCAAAACAAGCCCAATGCAAGTACAAAAGTCCACGGAGGCTCGAGTCAGTGAAAGAAATCACTTTCACTTTCTTGACTCGGCAGCGCCTCGTTTGTTCTGCAGACAAAAGTTTCTACAACATAAGTATTCTGTTTGCACTCTACAGCTACGGGAGTAGTATTTTCTTCTCTCTCCCTGAGCAGCTTACTGCTGACTCGTGTATTGAAATACTCACCGTGAGTCCGACAGATTTTTCTGCTGCATACCAGACAAATTACAACTGCACATTGTACTTATCCTGCATTTTGGAGAAGCGCGCACATAGCGCTCATATTTAGCAGCACTAGCAGTCTTAGAATAAACAAACGGCTGCCCCTTTTACTTCTTCTGAAACTGCCAGCAGCTTCTTTGATAGGACATATCCAAAAAATATTTGGCTGCCTAAGAAAATGAACGGCTGCCCTTTTACTTATTATTACCCCACATGGTTTTCCAAAAGGCAGTCATGGTCTACTGTACAATGGTGCAACATACTTTAATTTTTCCTAATGCAGCATAATTTTTACTGTAATTACTATATGTTGGATACTGGCATAGGAGGAAAATAAAAATAAAAGAGAGGCCGGCAAGAGAGCAAAGAGATACCATTATAGGGGGCCTTCCCATAATGGTAGAGATAGATATAATTAGTGGGATAGAAAAGAAGAGTTTGCTACTGCAGTAGACTTGTAGGGGAAAGAGGTATGCCAAAGCCTTTATTAACAAGAAAGGTTGGTCAAACTATCACACACCCCCATGGTCAAGCGGAAACTAATGGATACCTTACTGGTTTCCAAGACAACCTACCCAAGTATGCCTGGGTAGGATGGAACTACCACCCACCCTCACTTGGTAGCTCCACCCCAGGGTCCCTTAACAAAACATTAACACTCAGGCAATACTTTACAATAAGTATACATGATATACCTAAATATTATCCTGGGGTGTCAAAAACATTTTTTCCAAATATTATTTCACTTCTTAACAAAATATATCCTTCATGAACATACATTTTTATTTACCTGTGCAACAGGAGCCCCATACCTTGACAAGAAATCAGAATTAACATGTTGAGTACCAGCACGATGTTGTACAGTGAATCTATAGGGTTGCAGTGCCAAATACCACCTCATAATCCGATTATTATGATCCTTCATCTGATTAATAAAACAGAGTGGATTATGATCCATAATAAGGGTAAATGTCGCTCCCCATAGATAAAACCATAATGCCTCAATGGCTCACTTGGCCGCTAGGCATTCTTGCTCCACAGTGAAATATTTTTTCATGGTCATGAAGTTTGCATGAAATATACAACATGGGATGTTCTTCACCCACAATGGTTTGGTTTAATACTGCCCCAATACCCGCTCCAGAGGCATCCGTATGGACCTCAAATGGATGATTAAAATCTGGACTACAGAGTACTGGGGAAGAACACAAAGCAGCTTTAATGGTAACAAAGGCATTCTCACATTCCTGGGTCCATTTAACTTTGTTACCAAATTTCTTTTTGGTGAGATCTGTTAGAGGTGTGGCTATGGCTGCAAAATTAGGAATGAATCGGCAATAGTAGCCTGCCAAACCTAAGAAAGAATGTATGTACTTTTTTGTCTCAGGTTGGGGACAATTGGCTACCGCTTTGATTTTATTAATCTCTGATTTAATGGTACCATTTCCTAACACAAAACCAAGATATCTGGCTTTAAACATAGCCAGTGCACTTTTTTCGGGGTTAATTGTAACTCCTGCTTTAGAAATGGAGGAAAAAACAGCTCTTAGGTGTGCTAAAAGGGTGTTCAAATCTGGACTAAAAATTATGACATCGTCCAAGTAGGCCGCACAAAAATTATAGTGGGGTGCCAGCACTTGGTTCAAGAACCTTTGGAATGTTGCAGGAGTTCCATGCAGTCCAAAAGGCATGGTCTGGTATTGAAACAGACCCATTGGTGTACTAAAGGCTGTTTTCTGTCATGATGTAATTTCGAGGGGTACCTGCCAGTATCCTTTAGTCAGGTCTAAGGTGGAAATATACTGTGCATTGCCCACTTTGTCTATTATGTCATCTACCCTAGGCATGGGGTATGCATCAAATTGAGACACCGCATTTAACCCACGAAAATCAAGACACAGGTGTATACCACCCTCTTTCTTAGGTACAACAACAATAGGGGACCCCCAAGCACTATTAGAGGGATCAATTATATTCATTTTTAACAATTTTTCCATCTCAAGTTGTACCTCTTGTCTCACCCTTTCTGGTAATCTATATGGCTTTTTTCTTATGGGAGGGGATGTGGTATGTATTTCATGCTCCACTCCCCTACCAAGGCCTGCCACACTAGTCAAAGTACTGGATATTCCAATAACAGGTCATGTAACTCTTGTCTTTGCTTGGGTTCTAGGGTAGGATTTAATTTTATCTCCCGTATCCCTTTCCTAGCCTCCAGCCTTCCATAAGCTGTTTCTAACTCTGTTTCAGGGTTTTCAGGCAATACTAACATACTCATCTCTTTTGTACTTTTCTCATGCCATTTCTTCAGTAAATTGGAATGGTAGATTAAAATTTTTTGTTTCTTGTCAGGGGTCTCTGTTTCAAAAGTAGCTGGGCCTGTTTGTCTTTCTACTGTATACAGCCCCTGCCATTTCATTAGAAGTTTATTCGCAGTGGTGGGAAGTAGTAATAAGACTCTTTCTCCAGCCTCAAATGTTTTTATCTGTTTTCCCTGATCATGTATTCGTTTCTGTGTAGATTGGGCTTAAATACTCATCTCATGAGCCTTAGCAGAATATTTCACTAACCTCTGTCTAAGGTGTTTCATAACCTTGCTCCTCCTCCCAACATTCTTTGATCACTTCTAAGGGTCTCTGCCAAAAAGAAGTTCAAATGGGGAGTGACCTGTAGATGCCGGGGGAACCTCTCTGTATGCAAACAGGGCAAAAGGTAAGTACTCATCCCAGTCCTTACCCTCCTCATGAATAAACTTTTTAAGCATCTGTTTCAACATCTGGTTGAAACACTCAGTTAGACCATCTGTCTGGGGATGATAGGGGTACGTGCGTATAGCCGCTATACCCAGCATTCGATAAAGCTCCCTCAATAACTCTGCATTAAAATTAGTACCCCGATCTGTTAGTATCTCCTTAGGCATAGCCACTCTGCTAAAGAGCTTTACTAATTTCTCAGCTATTTTAGGTGTTGTAACTGATCTCATGAGTATAGCCTCTGGGTATTTTGTCACATAATCACATACAACAAGTATGTACTGATTACCCTTTGAGCTCTTATTTAAAGGACCCACCACATCCATCCCAATACGTTCAACTGGTGTTGTCACCAAGGGTAAGGGTAATAGAGATACTTCATCTTTTCTTCCTACTGGAGCTACAAGTTGACAAGCTTCACATTCTCTGCAATAATTAGCTACATCTTCATGTATCTTTGGCCAGAAGAAATGTTGTCTCAATCGGCCCAATGTCCTATCCCTCCCTGCATGTCCTGCCCATGGTAAATCATGACTGAGGTATAATAAATCCTTTCTAAAACAAAAGGGTACTAACAGTTGTTCTACCTCTTCCTTGGTTACTGGATTCTCAAATATCCTGTACAACAGTTCATTTTTTATTACTATCTTGGGGGCAACTGGGGTCTGTATTTTCCCAACCTGCTGAAAAAAGTTTTTGAACTATCATCAGCTTTTTGTTCAACCACAATATTACCTTTTACAAAAACAGTTTGTACAGTCTCTGGTGTTAAATCATTCTGTTTTACTTGTCATTGTCTTTAGATTTTCTTTCTCATGTTGTGGGACAATTTAGTTCTCTCTGGTTGTTCAACCACGTCTTCTTGGAAAGGAAAAATGTCCCCTAGCTGTTGTTGTCTCTTCTCTTGAGCCCTGGTGGTTACTGCTGACATAGTTCTTTTATCAGGCATTAAGTTAGCAAAGTCAGGAAAATCATGCCCAATGACCATAGGTATGGGTAAATGAAGGACCAATCCTGTCATTAAAGAGGTCTGTTTTTCTTTTACTACCATGTCCACTGGCACTGTAGGGTATACATGGGTGTCCCCATGCACACAGACCACAATCATTGGCGGTCCCCTTTCCTTCTTGGTTACCAGTTCTGGTCAAATTAATGTTTGTTTACTTCCAGACTCAATTAAGGCAGTCACATTTTTGTTTTCCACTTTCACCTCAGTGAAAAAGTAACCAGGGTTCAATAATGCCAAATGCGTTGTATCGCCTCTCTTAGTGGGGCAATAATGGGCAATATGTCCCTGTCCTTTACAATTTCAGCAAATAATGTCTGCGGGGAAGGGTCGTCTACCAGTACCCCCTCCCCCCGTTATCTTGGCACCCTTCGTATCTCCTATATCTTAGTTGTTCATAGATTGGTCTTACTAGGTGGTTGTGTTTAACATTCTCCTGGGGTCTATTTCCTCCTTTCTTTATGGTCTGGTGGGCAGCGAGATAGTCATTTACTAGTGTAATGGCAGTTTCTACAGTTTCTGGGTTATGCTCCCTTACCCATATCTGTACATCTTGGGGTAAGATCTGTAAAAACTGTTCCACCACGACACTATCTATTATATTATCTACGGTTTTCCCCTCTGGTTGTAGCCATTGGTTACATAATTCCCTTAGCCATGTAAAGATCTCTCTAGGGGTATCATATGTCTGATATTTTAATGCCCAAAATCTCTGCCGATATGACTCGGTGTTGATATCATACCTTTTTAGTATTTCTTTCTTTACCAGATCATATGTGTTAGCAGTCCTAGCATCCATATTACTGTATGCTAACTGTGCCTTCCCAGTTAGATAAGGGGCTAACCACACCACTCATTGTGTTTGAGGCCAAGCACAGGCTTGGGCAACCCTCTCAAATGTAGTGAGATAACCCTCTATATAATTTGTGGACGTCATTTTTGTTAATTTTATATCCTTTGGGTTTGGGTCTGGTCTGCCCCCATCCTTGTGAATTTGAAATATTTTCATGTCAGATTTTCAACATTGGCATTTTTCCATTCCTTGTGAACAGTACAGCTGTCATTTTTCACATCCTGGCCGAAATGTGTTTTCACACTTCCAGCTCAGAATAGTGCACTCGTGTGAGAAATCAGTGTTTGGGACAGATTATGAAAATGACAGTGACACTGTTCATGAGCAGAGGTCCTAAAATGCCTATGTTGAAAATTTGGTGCCGATACTCCATAAAATGACTGTGTTACGAGCGTGCATTGTGCAGTTTGCACGCTTGCTCGTAAGTTCACAAATTTATAGTATTTTCACTCCAGATTTTCAACATTGCCATTGTTCTGCACCTCCTTATCAACAGTATAGCTGTCATTTTTCACATCCTGGCTGAAATGTGTTTCATACTTCTGGCGCAGAATAGCACGGTCGCTTTGGGAAATCTGTGTTCAGGACACATTATGAAAATTACAGTGACACTGTTCATTAGCAGAGGCCTTAAAATGGCTATGTTGAGAATTTGGTGACAAAAGTCCAGAAAATGAGAGTTCTACAAGCGTGCGTTGTGCAGTTTATACGCACGCTTGTACCCTCACAACTTGGTAATATTTTCACTCCAGATTTTCAACATTGCCATTTTTACACACCTCCTTATGAACAGTGCAGCTGTCATTTTTCACATCCTGGCCAAAATGTGTTTTCAGTCTTCTGGCGCACAATAGCATGGTCGCTGTGGGAAATCAGTGTTTTGGACACATTAAGAAAATCACACTGACACTGTTCATGAGCAGAGGTCCTAGAATGCCTATGTTGAAAATTTTTTGATGAAACTCCATAAAATGACTGTGTTACTAGTGTACATTGTGCAGTTTCCATGCACCCTTGTAACTTCGCAAATTAGTAATGTTTTCACGCCACATTTTCAACACTGGCATTCTTCCACACCTCCTTGTGAAAAGTACAGCTGTCATTTTCCACATCCTGGCCAATATGTGTTTTCAGGCTTCAGGCAGAATACCACAGTCACTGTCAGAAATCATTGTTTGGGACAATTTAGGATTGAGCAAGTGGGGGAGGGGCGTGACCAAGCTCAACTGAGCTCTGTCGGGACTGCTGCAAATTTCTTCATGGGCAGAAAAAGGCACCAACACAGGCAGGAGCCCAGTACAAAATGGCAGCCTGCAGCACCGGGAGACACAGAACGAGCGAGTGAGGGAGTGGGAGTGTGTGAGGTCAACAGAGCTGTGTCAAGACTGCCGTGGATTACTTTGTGGGCAGAAAAAGGCAGCAATGCATGCAGGGGCCCAGTACAAAAGGCCAGCCTGGAGCAGCTGCAGAAACAGAACGAGCGACTGAGGGGGGGCGAGCGAGCTCAAAGGAGCTCTGTTGGGACTGCTGCAGATTTCTTTGTGTGCAGAAAAAGACACCAACAGAGGCAGGAGCCCAGTACAAAACAGCAGCCTGCAGCGGCAGGAGAAAAAGAATGAGCGAGTGAGACAGCGGGAATGTGTGACCTCAACAGAGCTCTATCATAACTGCTGCAGATTTCTTTGTGTGCAGAAAAAGATTGGAATGCAAGCAGGAGCCCAGTACAAAGAGCCAGCCTGCAGCATCAGCAGAAACAGAATGAGCGAGTGAGAGAGGTGGAGTGAATAAGATCAACAGAGGTCTATCGTGACTGCTGCAGAATTCTTTGTGGGCAGAAAAAGGTGCCAATGCAGGCAGGAATGGAGTACGAAAGACCAGCCTGTGACACTGGGAGAAACACAACGAGTGAGTGAGAGAGGGGGAGTGAGTGAGCTCAATGGACCTGTGTCAGGACTGCTGCAGATTTCTTTGTGGGCAGAAAAATCCCCCAATGCAGGCAGGAGCCCAGTACAAAAGGGCAGGCTGCAGCAGTGGGAGACACAGAATGAACAAGTGAGGCTGGGAAAGTGAGCTCAACGGAGGTCTGTTGGGACTGCTGTGGATTTCTTTGTGGGTGTAGTAAAAGGCAGCAATGGATGCAGGGCCCAGTACAAAATGGCAGCCTGAAGTGGCGGGAGAAACAGAATGAGCAAGTGAGAGAGGGGGAGTGATCGATCTCAACTGAGCTATCGTGACTGCTGCAGATTTCTTTGTGGGTAGAGGAAGGCGGCAACACAGGCAGGAGCCCAGTACAATGCCAGCCTGCAGCGCTGGCAGAAACGGAATGAGCGAGTGAGAGAGGGGGAGTGAGTGAGCTCAAAGGAGCTGTGTCATGACTGCTGCAAATTTCTTTATGGGCAGAAAAGAAAGCAATGCACACAGTGGCCCACTACAAAAGGACAACCTGCAGCAGTGGGAGAAACAGAATGACTGAGTGAGAGAAGGGGGGACTGAGCTAGCTCAATGGAGCTCTATCATGACTGCTGCAGATTTCTTTGTGGTCTGAAGAAGACAGCAATGCAGGCAGGAGCCCAGTACAAAAGGGCAGGCTGCAGCGCTGACAGAAATGGAACGAACAAGAGCGAGAGAGTGAGCGAGCTCAACGGAGCTCTGTCGGGGCAGATGCAGATTTCTTTCTGGCCAGAAAAAGGTGCCAACGGAGGCAGGAGCCCAGTACAAAAGGACAGCCTGCAGTGCCAGGACAAACAGAATGAGTGAGTGACACATGGGGAGTGAGCGACCTCAACGGAGCTTTGTTGCGACAGCTGTGGATTTCTTTCTGGGCAGAAAAAGGTGCAAATGAAGGCAGGAGCCCAGTACAAAAGGGCAGCCTGCAGCGCTGGTAGAAATGGAATGAGCGAGTGAGAGAGGGGGAAGTGAGTGAGCTCAACAGACCTCTGTCAGGACTGCTTCAGATTTCATTGTGGGGAGAAAAAGGCACCAACAGTGGCAGGAGCCCCATACAAAAGGGCAGCCTGCAGCACCAGGAGAAACAGAATAAGTGAGTGAGACATGGGGAGTCAGCGACCTCAATGGAGCTGTATCGTGCCTCCTGCAGATTGCTTTGTAGGCAGAAAAAGGTGGCAACGCAGGCAGGAGCTCAGTGCAAAAGGCCAGAAAGCAGTGCGAGCAGAAACAGAATGAGCAACTGAGAAAGGGGGAGTGAGTGAGCTCAACGGAGCTGTGTCACGACTGCTGCACATTTCTTTGTGGGCAGAAAAAGCCGCCAATACAGACAGGAGCTCCATACAAAAGGGCAGGCTGCAGCATAGGCAGAAATAGAACAAGCGAGTGAGAGAGGGGAAGTGAGTAAGATCAATGGAGCTCTGTTGGAACTGCTGTTGATTTCTTTGTGGACAGAAAAAGGCACCAATGCACGTGGGGGCCCAGTACAAAACTGCAGCCCGTAGCTGCAGGAGAAACATAATGAGCGATTGATAGAGAGGGAGTGAGCGAGCTCAGCGGAGTTCTATCATGACTGCTGCAGATTTCTTTGTAGGCAGTAAGGGGCAGCAATGCAGGCAGGAGCCCCATACAAAAGGGCAGGCTGCAGCGCCGGCAGAAATGGAACGAGCGAGTGAGAGAGGGCAAGAGAGTAAGGTCAACGGAGCTCTGTCAGGACTGCTGCAGATTTTTTTGTGGCCAGAACAAGGTGCCATCAGAGGCAAGAGCCCAGTACAAAAGGGCAGCCTGTAGTGCTAGGAGAAACAGAATGAGTGTGTGAGACACAGAGACTGAATGACCTCAACGGAGCTCTGTTGGGATAGCTGCAGATTCCTTTGTGGGCAGAAAAGACCCACAACTCAGGCAGGAGCCCAGTACAAAAGGGCAGCCTGAAGCAGCGGCAGAAACAGAACGAGTGAGTAAGGGGGGGTGAGCGAGCTCAAAGGAGCTCTGTTGGGACTGCTGCAGATTTCTTTTTGGGCAGAAAAAGGCACCAACAGAGGCAGGAGCCCAGTACAAAAGGGCAGCCTGCAGTGCCAGGAGAAAGAAAATGAGCAAGTGAGATGGGGAGAGTGCGACCTCAACAGAGCTCTATCATGACTGCTGCAGATTTCTCTGTAGGCAGAAAAAGACAGCAACACAAGCAGGAGCACAGTACAAAAGGCCAGCCCGCAGCATCAGCAGAAAGAGAATGAGCGAGTGAGAGAGGGGGAGTGAGCAAGATCAACAGAGGTCTATCGTGACTGCTACAGATTTCTTTGTGGGCAGAAAAAGGTGCCAACGCAGGCAGGAATACAGTACATAAGGCCAGCCTGCAGTGCCGGGAGAAACACAACAAGCAAGTGAGATAGGGGAAGTGAGCGAGCTCAACGGAGCTGTGTCAGGACTGCCGCAGATCTCTTTGTGGGCAGAAAAAGCCGCCAACGCAGGCAGGAACCCAGTACAAAAGGGCAGCCTGCGGCAGCGGGAGACACAGAATGAGTGAGTGAGGGAGGAGGAGTGAGTGAGTGAGCGGGAGCTCTGTCGGGACTGCTGCAGATTTTTTTGTGACCAGAAAAAGGTGCCAACAGAGGCAGGTGCCCAGTACAAAAGGGCAGCCTGCAGTGCCAGGAGAAACTAATGAGTGCGTGAGACGGGGGAGTGAGCGACCTCAATGGACCTCTGTCGGAACAGCTGCAGATTTCTTTTTTTTTTTTAATTCAAACTTTATTAACAAATTTTCCACAGTACAGGGGACAGAATTAGTGACATATTCACAACATGATAACAGTGCAAGGTATCCTCTGCCCCACCCCCTATCCCCCGCACAGCAGCACACTAAAATATTGCAATATAATATCATACTACCATGAGCCATGGTTGAACTAAGACAAGCAATTACCTATATCTCGCTTATTCATACCAACGGTAATTAGAGTGTGAAAGGGATCCCAGATACACTTATAACTCCATTGCCTGTTATAGAGATTCGCAATAGCTTTTTCGGTACGAAGATTGGCAAGGATTTCATGAACCCATTCTTGATATGATGGACTAACATCATCCTTCCAATGCTTAAGTATAACTTTTTTAACAGATAATGTTATCATAGACATGTGAAATCTCCGAGCTTTAGTTTCTACAGGGGACAAATCTAACAGTTAAAAAATTTAAGGAGTAAAGCTGTCCTGCAAACCCAATAAAGGGACCAATTTGGCTTTAATTGAGTTCCATGATGGAATTATCTTGAGACATGACCAAAATATATGGAGAAGCGTCCCTTCTTCCTGAAAACGTCTGGTACACCATCCTGATTCAAGAAGACCCCATTTTGCCAGTTTTACTGGGGTATAATACAAGTTATGCAAGACGTGGTATTGAATAAGTCGTAGTCTGTCTTGCGACACATACGTGTGACAATACTGCCATAATGCAGGCCAATCGAAGGTACGCTGAGGAAAGAGAGAGGCCCAATAATTGGTAGGACCATAGGGATCACCATGCTGCCAATGAAAAAGGGCTTGATATATCTTTGAAACTACCTTGGAGGGTCCTAGCAGGGAGGAAAGCTCGAGTATTAATGAAAATGCTGGAAGACAGGGAGGAGTATTGCCCAACGAGGTAGTGAGGAGGTGCCTTAACTGAAGGACCTTGAAGTGATGGACTGCTGGGATGTTAAATTTCTGAATAATATTAATTACAGAGAGCCAAGCTCCCTCTCCATCAAAGAAGGTAGATACTATCCCTTCCCCCAACTGGGGCAACCACAGAGAGGGGGATCCACTGCTTGTTTATAGTGAAGGACGGAGAATTCCATATGGATTGGGACAGGTCCAGATGCGGTTTGTAACGCAAAAAGGCACACAGTTGTGCATGGACTTTAAAGGAGGTCATAAGAGTTGAACATTTATGGATTTCTTGCAGAGAGGAAGACTTGACATAAAGCAGAGTTCTGGGGTCCATATTCATAGATTGGATAAAGTCTAATTCAATGTTAAGCCAGACCAGCCTCAAGTTATCAGGCCCTGGCTACGCCCACTTAAGGTATTTTGATAGATGGCTAGCCCAATAATAAATTGCCAGGTGAGGAATACGTAACTCCCCATCCAATTTTTGAGCCACCAGTTTATGGTATGCTAATCGGGGATGCTTGTTGGACCAGATGAAATTAGTGAAGAGTCTGTGCATTTTCTGAAAGCAGGATAGTGGGATAAATTGATGAATTCAGGTAGGATAGAGGGTAAAAGAGATGAGGAAATACATTCATTTTAATTATACTAATACGGCACCATAATGAAATAGGGAGCTTCGACCATCTATCATGATCCTGGATAATCACCAGGGAAAGGGGTTCCAGGTTTTCTTTAAACCACAGAGATGGATTACGTGTAAGTCTAATGCCCAAATATTTGAGAAATCCAGGTGACCAGGACAACCCAAAGGGGGTGATGTCATGCTTAAAGACTTTATGATTGAGGGGAAAATGGACGATTTATTGGAATTTAATTTGTAATTCGAAAAAGAACAAAATTTTTGCAATCTCAGTTAGCATGGCTGGGACAGACGTAACAGGATGGGATAGATGAAGAAGAAGATCATCAGCATATGCTGTAATCTTTACCACCCTGTTACCTATCATTACACCTTGTGTTTTTGAATTATCTAAAATGTTTCGAATAAGTGGTTCCAAGTATATATTGAATAACAAGGGGGAAAGGGGACAACCCTGCCTTGTTCCTGAATGTAAAAGGAAGGGCTTTGAAAATGCCCCATTACCTGAAATCCTAGCTAAAGGAGCCTGATAAAGAGCACGAATCCAGTCTATGAATATGAAGGGAAAAGCAAATGCCTTGAGAGCCTGGAATAGAAAATTCCAGTTCACACGATCAAATGCCTTCTCGGCATCCAGGGACACCAGCACAGCTGGAAAAGTAGCGTCCCTGTACTCCAAGAAGACATGAGAAAGGGTACGTAAATGGTCTGACGATGATCGCCCCCTCATAAATCCAACCTGAGACATGCCAATCAAATCCAGAAGAACCAGGGTAATCCTATCAGCCAGTATCTTTGACAGGATTTTGATATCCTGGTTTAAAAGAGATATGGGCCTATAACTCTGTACCAGCTCAGAATCCTTATCAGATTTAGGGAGGAGAACTATTAAGGCTTCAAACATATAGGGATCCACAGCTACCCCGGAAAGGATATGGAGGAGCAACCGATGAAGTACCGGCACTAATTGTTCCAGAAAAACTTTATAGAATAGAGGGGAAAAAGCATCTGGCCCCGGGACTCTGTCCGAAGGCAAGGCCTTGATATCCTCAGTGATTTCCTCTAAGGATATAGGGGAGGACAGAAATCTTTTCTGCGAGTTGGACAAAGAAGGGAGATGAGACTCCTGAAGGTAGACCTCTAATGCCTCCATCGGCGGGGGGGGGACTATCCATGTCTCTATATAATTGATCACAGTACAGCACAAACCCCTGCACACTCTCTGAAGGGGACGACCTCAGGGATCCATCTGATTGAGCCCTCACAGGTGGGATAAATCTTGCTGATTTCTGATGTTTTATCCTTAAAGCTAACAAGCGACCAGCTTTTTCTCCCTGGTCAGTGTAGCTAGCTTTGGTGCGGATGATGGCCAACTCAGCCTTTTCCCTTAGCAAGTCCAGGTACCTATCTTTAGCTACCAGAAGTTTCTGCTTGTGTTCTTCCGGGGTACTAGGGGATAAATTAGCCTCTAGGGGCTGAACCTGAGATAATAATGATAATAGTTCGGCCTCCCAGGCTCTTTTCTGCTTTGTTGCTAAGCTGATCAGAATCCCCCTTATGTAGGCCTTAAAAGCGCCCCATACAATGTTTGGTGCCATGCCTTCTGTTGAGTTAACTGAAAAGAACAGATCTATCTGCTCTTTGACTTGTTTGGAAAATCGAGCATCCTTTAATAATTGCGCATTCAATTTCCTCCGAGTCTCTTTTTTAGGGATATTAAGAAAGGCCAAACAACATATCACCAGGGAGTGATTGGATATAGGTCCTGGTTGAATTGAAGCAGACATGACCCCCAGCAAGAGAGATTGGGATATTAGTAAGTAATCAATGCGGGAATGTGTCCCATGCACTGGTGAAATGAAAGTGTACTCCCTACTATTGGGGTGTAACACTTGCCATATATCACATAGCCCACACTGATCTAATAAGTCCCGGAATGCTCTCTGCCCAGGGGAAAGTCCCCTCAGCACTGAACCTGACCTATCCATGGTAGGGTCCGATACAAGATTGAAATCCCCTCACATTACTATCATTATAGGAAACAAAGGGAGTATAAGGGTAATAAGCTTCATAAAGAAGCTAGGGCTGTCTGTGTTGGGCCCATAAATACTACAGAGTAAGAGTGGCATGGACCAAAGAGTGCCTTGGACTAAGACATATTTACCACCCAGATCTCTGAAGACTTGTGTGGATATAAAGGGAATACATCTGTTGACAACTAGCATAACCCCACAGCTGTTGGTGGACCCCTCAGCAGCAAAAACTTGCCCCACCTGTTGCCTCCTAAGATATAAAGCCTTGCAGTCTAATAAGTGGGATTCTTGCAAAAACGTGACCTGGGATCGCAATCGGTTCAAGTGTTTCAGCACCTGACATTGTTTAGATTTTTTCCTTATCCTTTTCACATTCCAAGTTGCAAAATTAATATTGCTAGTCATCTAGGTTATTAATAAAGAAACACATATGTAATATCCAAATATTGTTACAATGGGTATTAAAGATCCATAGCCCCCTGATGACTGCTGTACCATCCTCCCAACCCCCACCCCTCTTAACCCATAAAAAACACCTAACTCCCCTAAGCTCCCCTCTATCCCCCTAAAACCCCACCTTCCCCTCTTATCCTGCCCAGCTAAATGTTCTGCTACTACCTTTAATCCCTCATCTCCCCTCCGACCCTTTTGAAGTAATAAAACTCCCTCTATAGTCTGATAACCATATGCCTGTTTATGGGGAGAGCACAACTTATGCCACAGAGAAAGGAAGAGGCGGGGGGAACCCCCCCCTTATCCAGACCTGACTGGGATCTACTCTTTGCCCCACTTAATAGCGCCAGGCACAGGAGAATGCTAAACAAGAAAGAAAGGGAAATCTTCCCCCAATAACTAAGGCACTGCTCCCCTCTAGTGGAAACAAAGAGGAATTAGCTTAGTGTTAAACACAAGATAAATAACCAGACAAAATAACATCACCTTCGATTTCCCCCTGTATAAATCCAAGCATAGACAGTGCGCCTGCTTTAAAACCATGGTGCTACCTTAGATATAATAACAATTTAGTCACTCTAAATAAAAAGAGACCGAGAGTCCGAGTAAATTATCAGCAGGTAGGAGGTAGCCATCAACCAAATAGGGCTCCAAACCAAAATAGTATTCTTTCTCAGTAGAAGCAGGAAGAACAACCAAAATCAGCTCCATAACATAGGCTACTTCACTGAAAAGCAGAGTTGAGTACACTCAGCATATTAGAAGCATAACCCCAACAGGCCTTTAGATCTTAGAACCGTCCGAGTGTCCTTTTTCCTCTCGAGGATTCAGCTCCAAGGTGCACTGCATCAAATGCCTCAAAACAGGTCTGGAAGGGATGTTTTGAGTTCATCTTTGGCTGCTTCAGCATCTTCAAAGGACGCCCAGGATCCTGCGACCATGACTTGTAACTTTGTGGGGTAAATCATGCGAAAACGAATACCTGCAGCAATAATCTTAGAGCCCAGAGGATGGAAAGCTTGCCTACGCTGTCGGATAGTTAAGGGCAAATCCTGGGTCAACCGAAACCTCTTCCCCTCCCACTGCAGGTCCTGTATCTCTCAGACCTTGGCCAGAAAATGCTGTCTTTCAAGATAATTCAGAAAGTGCATAATCAGTGGTCTGGGGAGAGATCCCAGTCAAGGCATGGGACGCAGGGCTCTATGCACCCTCTCAATAATATAATTGGGGCCATAGGGCGAAGGGCCTGCCACCTTGCACACCAGCTTCTGGGAGAACAGGACTGCATCAGGGCCTCCTTCTTGCTCCGGGAGCCCTATAATCACAATATTATTTCGTCGGCTGAGCCCCTCTAAATCTTCTAACTTCAGCTCCATCTTAGCAAGCTTTTGGCGCAGCCCGACAACCTCGGAATCCCATTTCTCCCGACTGCCATTCTGAAACTCTCCTCCCTGTTTCCTCCATGGCAGCTGATAATGCCTTTATTTCTGCAGCCATGCTCTGCAATTCATCCTGAAATGGACGAAATTCTGCCAAAAAGCCCGCCAGGGTAAGTGGTTCTTGCTCTGCTTTAGTGGAGGTTTGCTGAGCCAAAGATAATGCAGCGAGAGCTCTCTGCTTCTTTGGGGCCTTCTCCGGTGTTATAGGTGGCGTATGCCGGGGGCCCGTTTTCTTCATCTCCACCTCCATGATTCAAGTTTTTCTCACTTCCCCTCGATCTTGTCGACCGTCTAAGATCTGGGAACAAAACCGTACTGAATTATCGAGCAAAAGGGGGAGATTTAAATTATAAATATAGTCTAGATGGGTTGGAGCGCTGGAGAGAGCGTCCTCTCAGGCAGCCAGCATCACGTGACTCCCCAGCTGCAGATTTCTTTGGGGGCAGAAAACGCTCCTAATGCAGGCAGGAGCCCAGTACAAAAGGGCAGGCTGCAGCAGCAGGAGACACAGAATGAGTGAGTGAGTGAGTGAGTGAGGGAAGGGGAGTGAGTGAGCTCAACGGAGGTCTGTTGGGACTGCTGCAGATTTCTTTGTGAGTAGAAAAAGGCAGCAATGCTTTCAGGGGCCGAGTACAAAATGTCAGCCTGCAGCGGCGGGAGAAACAGAACAAGTGAGTGAGACAGGGGGAGTGAGTGAGCTCAAAGGAGCTCTAACATGAGTGCTGCAGATTTCTTTGAGGGTAGAAGAAGGCGGCAATGCAGGCAGGAGCCCAGTACAAAAGGCCAGCCTGCAGCGCCGGCAGAAACGGAATGAGCGAGTGAGTGGGGCAGTGAGCAAGCTCAACGGAGCAGTGTCAGGACTGCTGCAGATTTCTTTGTGGGCAGAAAAGGAAGCAATGCATGCAGGGGGCCCACTACAAAAAGACAACCTACAGCAGTGGGAGAAACAGAATGACTGAGTTAGAGAAGGGGAGTCAGCGACATCAACAGAGCTCTTTCAGGACAGCTGTGGATTTCTTTCTGGGCAGAAAAAGGTGCAAATGCAGGCAGGAGCCCAGTACAAAAGGGCAGCCTGCAGCACTGGCAGAAACGGAATGAGCGAGTGAGGGGGGGGATTGAGCGAACTCAACAGACCTCTGTCAGGACTGCGTCAGATTTCTTTGTGGGCAGATAAAGGCACCAACAGAGGCAGGAGCCCCGTACAAAAGGGCAGCCTACAGCACCAGGAGAAACAGAATAAGCAAGTGAGACATGGGGAGTCAGCAACCTCAATGGAGCTCTATTGTGACTGCTGCTGATCCCTTTGTGGGCAGTAAAGGGAAGCAATACAGGCAGGAACCCCATACAAAAGGGCAGGCTGCAGTGCCGGCAGAAATGGAAAGAGCGAGTGATAGGGAGGAGTGAGTAAGGTCAACGGAGCCCTGTCAGGACTGCTGCAGATTTCTTTGTGGTCAGAAAAAGGTGCCATCAGAGGCAGGAGTCCAGTACAAAAGAGCAGCCTGCTGTGCCAGGAGAAACAGAATGAGTGTGTGAGACAGGGAGAGTGAGCGACCTCAACGGAGCTCTGTCGGGACAGCTGCAGATTTCTTTGTGGGCAGAAAACGCCCCCGATGCAGGCAGGAGACAGAGTACAAAAGGGCAGCCTGCAGCACCAGGAGAAACAGAATAAGTGAGTGAGACATGGGGAGTCAGCAACCTCAATGGAGCTGTATCGTGCCTCCTGCAGATTGCTTTGTGGGCAGAAAAAGGTGGCATCGCAGGCAGGAGCTCAGTACAAAATGCCAGCCAGCAGCATGAGCAGAAACAGAATGAGTGACTGAGAAAGGGGCAGTGAGCGAGCTCAACGGAGCTGTGTCATGACTGCTGCACATTTCTTTGTGGGCAGAAAAAGCCGCCAATGCAAGCAAGAGCCCAGTACAAAAGGGCAGGCTGCAGCGCTGGCAGAAATGGAATGAGCGAGTGAGAGAGGGGGAGTGAGTAAGGTCAACGGAGGACTGTTGGGACTGCTGTTGATTTCTTTATGGATAGAAAAAGGCACCAATGCACGTGGGGGCCCAGTACAAAATGGCAGCCTGCAGCTGCAGGAGAAACAGAACGAGTGATTGATAGAGGGGGAGTGAGCGAGCTCAACGGAGCTCTATCGTGACTGCTACTGATCCCTTTGTGGGCAGTAAAGGGAAGCAATACAGGCAGGAGCCCCATACAAAAGGGCAGGCTGCAGCACCGGCAGAAATGGAAAGAGCGAGTGAGAGGGAGGAGTGAGTAAGGTCAACGGAGCTCTGTCAGGACAGCTGCAGATTTCTTTGTGGCCAGAAAATGGTGCCATCAGAAGCAGGAGCCCAGTACAAAAGGGCAGCCTGCTGTGCCAGGAGAAACAGAATGAGTGTGTGAGACAGGGAGAGTGAGCAACCTCAATGGAGCTCTGTCGGGACAGCTGCAGATTTCTTTGTGGGCAGAAAATGCCCCGATGCAGGCAGGAGCCAGAGTACAAAAGGGCAGCCTGCAGCACCAGGAGAAACAGAATAAGCGAGTGAGACATAGGGAGTCAGCAACCTCAATGGAGCTGTATCGTGCCTCCTGCAGATTGCTTTGTGGGCAGAAAAAGGCGGCAATGCAGGCAGGAGCTCAGTACAAAATGCCAGCCAGCAGTATGAGCAGAAACAGAATGTGCGACTGAGAAAGGGGCAGTGAGCGAGCTCAATGGAGCTGTGTCATGACTGCTGCACATTTCTTTGTGGGCAGAAAAAGCCATCAATGCAGGCAGGAGCTCCATACCAAAGGGAAGGCTTCAGCACTGGCAGAAATGGAATGAGCGAGTGAGAGAGGGGGAGTGAGTAAGGTCAACAGAGGACTGTTGGGACTGCTGTTGATTTCTTTGTGGATAGAAAAAGGCACCAATGCACGCGGGGCCCAGTACAAAACGGCAGCCTGCAGCTGCAGGAGAAATGGAATGAGCGATTGATAGAGGGGGAGTGAGCGAGCTCAACGGAGCTGTATCGTGACTGCTGCTGATCCCTTTGTGGGCAGTAAAGGGAAGCAATACAGGCAGGAACCCCATACAAAAGGGCAGGCTGCAGCGCCAGCAGAAATGGAAAGAGCGAGTGAGAGAGGGGGAGTGAGTACGGTCAACAGAGCTTTGTCAGGACTGCTGCAGATTTCTTTGTGGCCAGAAAAAGGTGCCATCAGAGGCAGGAGCCCAGTACAAAAGGGCAGCCTGCTGTGCCAGGAGAAACAGAATGAGTGTGTGAGACAGGGAGAGTGAGCAACCTCAACGGAGCTCTGTCAGGACAGCTGCAGATTTCTTTGTGGGCAGAAAACGCCCCCGATGCAGGCAGGAGCCAGAGTACAAAAGTGCAGGCTGCTGCAGCAGGAGACACAGAATGAGTGAGTGAGGGAGGGGGAGTGAGTGAGCTCAACGGAGGTCTCTTGGGACTGCTACAGATTCCTTTGTTGGTAGAAAAAGGCAGCAATGCATGCAGGGGTCCAGTACAAAACAGCAGCCTGCAGCGGCAGGGGAGAAACAGAATGAGCGAGTAAGACAGGGGGAGTAAGCGAGCTCAACGGAGCTCTATCATGACTGCTGCAAATTTCTTTGTGGATAGAAGAAGGCGGCAACACAGGCAGGAGCCCAGTACAAAATGCGAACCTGTAGCGCAGGCAGAAATGGAATGAGCGAGTGAGCGGAGGAGTGAGCAAGCTCAACAGAGCAGTATCAGGACTGCTGCAGATTTCTTTGTGGGCAGAAAAGGAAGCAATGCATGCAGGGGACCACTACAAAAGGACAACCTACAGCAGCAGGAGAAACAGAATGACTGAGTGACAGAAGGGGAGTGAGCGAGCTCAACAGAGCTCTATCGTGACTGCTGCAGATTTCTTTGTGGGCAGAAGAAGACAGCAATGCAGGCATGAGCCCAGTACAAAAGGGCAACCTGCAGCGCAGTCAGAAATGGAACAAGCAAGTGAGAGAGTAGGAGTGAGTGAGCTCAACAGATCTCTGTCAGAGCAGCTGCAGATTTATTTGTGGGCAGAAAAAGGTGCCAACAGAGACAGGAGCCCAGTGCAAAAGGACAGCCTGTAGCACCAGAACAAACAGAATGAGCGAGTGACACAGGGGGAGTGAGCGTCCTCAACAGAGCTCTGTTGGGACAGCTGTGGATTTCTTTCTGGGCAGAAAAAGGTGCAAATGCAGGCAGAAGCCCAGTATAAAAGGGCAGCCTGCAGCGCTGCCAGAATTGGAACGGGCGACTGAGAGAGGGAGAATGAGCGAGCTCAATGGACCTCTGTCAGGACTGCTGTAGATTTCTTTGTGGGCAGAAAAGGAAGCAATGCATGCAGGGGCCCACTACAAAAGGACAGTCTGCTGCAGTGGGAGAAACAGAATGACCGACTGAGAGAAGGGAAGTGAGAGCTCAATGGAGCTCTATCATCACTGCTGCAGATTTCTTTGTGGGCAGAAGAAGACTGCAATGTAGGCAGGAGCCCAGTACAAAAGGGCAACCTGCAGCGCCAGCAGAAATGGAACGAGCGAGTGAGACAAGGGGAGTGAGCGATCTCAATGAAGCTGTTTCATGACTGCTGCGAATTGCTTTGTGGGTAGAAAAAGGTGGCAATGCAGGCAGGAGTGCAGTACAAAAGGCCAGCCTGCAGCACTGATAAAACACAACGAGCGAGTGAGGGAGGGGGAGTGAGTGAGCTCAATGGAGCTCTGTTGGGACAGGTGCGAATTTCTTTGTGGGCAGAAAAGGGTGTGAATGCAGGCAGGAGCCCAGTACAAAACAGCAGCCTGCAGCACTGGGAGAAACAGAACGAACGAGTGACAGAGGGCCATTGAGCGAACTCAACGGACCAAAGCAATCAACATTTGGCATTGACAAATGCTTGTTTAAAGTAAGTTTGTTTTCTTGTGTCTGCTAGCTACAGGATTAAGATAGTGCTTCATACTTGTATGAGTGGGCGCTTTCTTTTTGTAAATATATTTTTATTAACATTTGCGAAACAAAGGAACCTGCACACCTTCTACATTTCAAAACGACATCAGTGAGAATACAGATTCAACATGATTATTGGTCAGAAAGAGCCCCATCAACAAGTCATCTGCTAATCATTTCAGGTGCCCACCTCCTCCGGTTCAGCAGTGGGGAGGCGGAGACCTCAATATTGTATTTAGGCTCAGAGTCCCAGTGCTCTCCTGTATATTAAACAGATACTGGGAAGGCTATCTTAGAGTCTCATATAGCTATTTTGGATATCAAGCTGCATAACATAAAATACCCAAGCAGTCCATCTGGAGCTTAACACCTCCATCTGGTCATTTAGCCCAAATGTGATTCATTCCATCCTGTAGATTTGATTTACCATCTCCCGCCATTCAGGTATGTCAGGTATCTGTGCTGTCATTCATTTGCTCAGGGTGCACATCTGTGCTGCCACTAGCATTATACCTAGTATATACTTTAAGTGTCTTTCCTTGAGACATCTAGGATATTGATATAGCAAATATATCTCAGGCGTCAGGACAAATCTGACATGGAGAACCTCTGAAATTGCCTGCTCCAGTGCCTGGAGGAAACCAGCAAGTTTTGGACACTCCCACATTACATGGCTGTGAGTTGCCCATGCCAAACCACACCGTCTCCAGCAGGCTGCCAAACCATCTGTTCCATACCTGGCCATTATTACCAGGGTTCTGAAGTAGTGGATTAACTGCTTCCATGCATATTTCTGCCAGATATGGAAGGATGTTACCCTCCTTACTTCTCCACAGTCTCTCTCCTATTTCTTAGGCTCAATTTCCCTCCCCAGCTCATCCACCCATTTCCCTGCTATATAGAGGGTGTTGCATTTCTTGTATGGCACAGTGTATGATGGAGATAAGATATCAGTCATCCTGTGAATTTAGGTGAGCAGCTAGCATGGTTATCAGAGGTGAAAGTTTGGCTGGGTCCTAAACAGCAGGTTGTTGCATAACCCAACAGTGCCGTAGCTGAAGGTACCTATATAAATCCCTCTGCTAAAGACCATACTGGTTCCAAAGATCATTAAACGACTTAAATGGCAGGCCTATGCAAAATTGCAGTAAGCATATCAGATGTAGCCTGCATCAGTGATGAAACCCTGGATCGAGTACTGCAGGATGAAAGTTTATCTGTGAGGCAAGAGGGCACACCCATATAGGGGCAAGAGTCAACCTTAAGGATGCCTCCAACCCACTCTAGGCCATCCCCATTCACTGAATCCAAGGTTTCTAGAGCTTCTGCTCCCATTCGTGAGGATTAAGTCCATATAAGAATCTAGCTCTTTCCCAGAAGGTGACCAAGTCCCTCTCCAGCTCTAGCCATAATGAATCAGTGCCCATTATCTTCATTGGACTATAATTTGCATCTGAGCTGCAGCATGATTGGTCTTTAGACCCGGCAGAGCAGGTTCCATGTGATAAGGGTGAATTCAGAATGCCAATTGCTAATATCCCAACTCTAAATCGCCGAAACTGAATTTTGGCGATGTGGAATTTCCGGCACCTGTGAAAGCAGTGCAAAACAAATAGTTGTAATGCATTTATGAGGGGGGCTGCTCCCCCCCACACACCCCTAAATTAAGATTCTCAACTCCGGGGGATGCATGTCGGGGGAGTGCATATTGCAAAAAAAAAACAAAAAACACCGTCTCGGGCAGGGCGCAACAAAAACTACCAGCGCTCAGTCCAAAACCCTGCATCCCTGCCACCCCAGGCCAGCACCAACCCCACCACACCATGACACCAGCTCACCAGCATCCCGCGGCACCACCCCTCACAAACCCTCCCACCTCTCGTTCGGTGGGCTTGCTCCCCCCCATGTGCATATATACATGTGACATCCTGTCGCCTTTTCGTGATTCTCCCTATCCGGTCACCGACACCACACCCTCGCCATCAAGGAAGTAGCCACAAGTGGGTCACCATTTCGGCAGGTGCCCACTTGCTTCTTCCCCACATCACAGGATACAGGCAGAGCAAGGCCCCCCAGGCATTTTGATAGGAGCAAGGGTTGGAAGTGTATTCTGGTGCACTTTCCCACCCATATAAAACATAATATGGCCATATTCCATTTTTCCAATCTTTTTTCTGGGAGCACAAGGGGAATATTCTGAAACACATATAGACATTGGGGCAGAACCACCATTTAGACAGTGTCAGCTCTATGAGTGGACTCTTTCACATGCATGTACCCTGAGTGTATATATTTTAATATTTTGATATATTAATATTTTAATAATAACTTGTATATATGTACAATATATAGCTGTTTCATGTTCAGTCAGTTACCCCCCTTTCCCTTTTCTCCCCCTTCTCTGCTTCATTCCCATCCCTCTTTTTTGCCTCATAGCATATTAGTTTGAATATTTCCTGAACTGTAATTGAATGCTTCCTATTCTATTGCTCTCATCTTTATGTAGATTTGTTTTATTTTATGTATATATATATATATATATATATATATATATATATATATATATATATATGTAGGTAGCAATCACCTTAAGGCATACATTTACATCTAATTAATCAATGATATATAAGAACAGTGTAGGAATGTAGCCATTACATCTTGAACAGGTGTCAATGTGATGTGAAATATTGATGCATGGTGGAGGTGCTACTCTTTTATTGGTTTTACTTTAATAAAAGGTTTTATTGACTCCAAGGTTTGGGGGTGTTTTTTGTCTGGATGGGTAGCTGATAGTATGCATTTTAACTTGGTAGGAAGGGAGTTCCAAAGCCTTGGGGTACATGAGGAGAAGGCCTGATCACCCATTTTGTTCAAGCACTTTGGAGCGATGAGGGAGATGGAATCAGTAGATAGTAAGGAGTAGGTAGGTGATAAAATGCTTTACAAAGCGGTACTTTTATTATAGCAGAATAAAGAAAATGAAATAAGCATTGTGGTATTAAAACAATGCATCAGGGTTTGGACCAGGAATACAAACATACAAACATACATACAAACATACGAAAGGTCAGCAGAAGGCCTGAATGTCTAATAGGCCTGCTTGATGAAGGGCTCATGGAATGCATTGTACATGTTGCTTCGCCCCGCCCTGTCACCCTTGTCATCCCCTTGAATCTATCCCATCCTCTTTTAAATCGCACTAATCTGCAAAACTGTGTTCAGATTATGCTGACAATCATGGAAGGCGAGAAGCTGAAGGCTACGGAAGAGAGATTTTTTTGAGGGTGGGCTTTAAAGATGGTTTGGGAGTTTACAATTCATAGTGAGGTAGGTAAACTGTTTCAGATAGGGTACCTAGCTAAATAACCTCCTCACAATGGTTGAGAGATGAGCATGAAGTATAGAAATAATCCTACAATCAGATGAGCACATTTATTTAAACTTGCTTCTGGTGAGGTTGTTGTAATAAGTTGCAATATGTCATTTCTAAGATGTTGACTATTTAAGGACCTTAGGTTAAGACAGCGGCAATGTACATCTAAATAAAATTCAGAAAGTGGCTAAAGAGCTCTTGACTGATACTGCTGCATTCAGCCTGGTCTCTCTGTTCATCAGCATCTGATCTGATTCCCAGTTTGTAAGAGGAGGCAAGTTTCTTCAGAGATGCAATATACAGTAATCTACAATAGTTTTGCCCAGTTTCTGGTTTTGACATCGGACTGTAAACATTTTAGTTATCATCCACATCCACAACCATTCTTATCCCTTTGCTTGGGGAAGGGGGGGGGCAATTTATCATCATATGTTCCCATAGCTAAATCTGGTAAAGCAAACTTTCTCTGACCCTCCTGGCATGGGGCTATGTCATTCAGTTACAATTAACTCCAGTTCCACAGATGAAGCTACAGAAATTCAATCTCTCTCTCTCTCTCTCACACACTCTCTGGTGAAGAACGTAGTATCTTTTTAACACCAACCTAAATTTCTGAAAGGCATCCAATAGGACAATAAGGCTTGGTAAGTAGTTTCAGAGGGCACTGGTTACTCCATCAGTGGTCAATAAATTACACTTGGGTGCCCTTTTTAATGATTTATGTCATTTTATTTCATTTTGCATTTATTATGTTTCAACTGTAATTTGTACAGAAGCCTGGACTGGCTGTCCTTGACTAATAAAAGATTGCTACAGTTACTGATAATGACTTACAGATGTAATGAGAAATCCCATGCTTGTGTGACCTTTTTGTTTCCTTTAGTGCAGTGTGGATACTCTCTCCTGTCTGTTAACCTTATCACAGTCATACATTCCATTTCTACAATGTACATTTGCTTTCAATGCCGTTTGTGTATTCTGCTCCCCCTTTTGAAGGTAATGGCTAACTCCTGGAAAGCAAGCTACCAAGTTCTAGGTCCTAAAATCCATTTTAATGCATCATTTGCAGAACATTTGTAACTGTTGCATTATTCTTTTGTTTCCTGGTATACTACTTGTACAGTCACTTGTATCTTTATCACATGTTTAATGATAATGTGTGCTTGTCCTCCCCATGATCCTCACATGACTCTTACTGTATGTACACCAGCTGTGCCATTTTAGAAAAACTGTTCTGTAACTTTCTATTAAGGAGGACCTTCCCCAGTCACTTTGACTTTCATGCATCAATTACCCCTTCTTGCATTGATTCTGGAATTGTATTTCATTAATGTTTGCTGCAGTTAGTTTTTGCATTCTGAGCTGGTAAAAACTGTAGGGTGTATCAGAGCTTCTATAGCAGGCCTAGTGTTGCTGTGGGCCCAGGGTTATACTGCTGACATCATTGTAGGGCAGAGTCAATTTGACAAAAAAAAAAACATACAGACAAGGCATTTAGATTTTGGCATAATGCATTGCTAACAGGGTGTCTTGGGGAAGGGTGAACACAGTACGTTCACTGCATACTGGTAGGTTTCCATTGCAACATTGTTGCAACTGTATGGTACTGAACAGTGTGAGTCACTCCTCTATGCTACAGTGATGTGATCAGGAGCTAGCAGCCCAGCAAGCTGAACAGCAAAGGCAAGTGCAGCAGGGCTCAAAAACAAATCCAAATTATGGAAGGCAGAGTAAACCTTGGCCAGAAATAACAAATGCATACACCTTTTCAGGTCTAGTACTGCATATAATGACTACAAGCTGTAACTTTTTGGAGCATCAGGGAAGGTCCTCTTTAAGTAAATGGGCAGAATCTGCAGGTTTAAAATAAGAAATATCATTTTTTTTTTGTTCTTTTTGCTGTTTTCAGAATTAGGGACAATCTTAAAAACAGACAGATTTGATGGACTTATGGGCCAGTTATTCAAAGAGGTTGCATATGCGCAATAGGGTTCTTGCATCGCAAGTCGAAAGTGCGCGCCATTCTGCGATATTCAGCAGGAGGCAGTTGGCGCCCACCGAAACAGGCTGAGCAACAGCGCACGCTAAATGACGGCATGCGAACTGAAGGGGGTGGATCCCTGCATAAAGAGCGCAATGCGATATTCAAAGGGTTGCGCAATGCGCAACAGCGGAACAGCCGGAAGTTGCGCCACAGCGGAAATGATCCAAAATAAAAAGGCTCAAGGAAGAGGCGCAAGAACGCTACAGGGATGCCAAGCGAGACAGACAGAGAGAGACAGACAGTGACAGTCCAGAACAGGGCAGGCAAGGGAAGTTGTGTGAGCCATAGGCTGCAGAGGCCAGCGGGGGTACCCGGTGCAGTGGAGGTAGCAGTCAGGACAGCGGGGGTAACAGAGCAACATCAGCCGGGGGTCACAAGCCAGGAGATGGACAGTGCCAGCTTCCACATGGAAGCTGTAATGAGGGCGGTGAGAATGCATGCTGCAGGGGGACGTGGCCGTGGAAGGGCCCGTCGGCGGTACGCCCCCAACAGGCAGTACCGTGCCCGCATCAGCTTTGAGCTGTACACAGATGTAGAGATCGTGGGCTGGTACCACCTGAACAGGGCAATACTGAGATGGCTCTGTGAGCTGTGCAGTGATGTGATGCAGGCACCCTCACGACGGAGTCACGCTCTGTCAGTGGAGACCAAGGTGACAGCCTGCATGTGCCTGCTCGCCACAGGCACCTTCCAGAGGCCGACAGGGGACACCACAGGCATCACACAGTCGGCCACGTCCGCATCCTCACCCAATTCCTCAGCGCACTGCTGCCACATGCTGCGGAGACATCCAGTTCCCCAGCACCACGGCAGGCGTACAGCAAACATGCAGGAGTTCCACAGGGTAGCATATGCCTGGCGTGCTGGGGCATAGACTGCACCCATGTGGCCATTCGCACACCACCCTGGCCCCGATGGGGCTGCATATAGGAACAGGAAGGGCTATTCCAGTGTCAACTGCCAGGTGGTGTGTGATGCCACTGGGCGATAATCAATGTCTGTGCCACACACCCTGCGGAGCACATGATGCCTTTATATGGTATCAATCCGCACTGTGCCATCGATTCGAGAGTGGGGACATCCCCACGGCCATCTAGTGGGTGAGTATGCATGTAAGAATTGCAAGCGTGGGGCAAGGGTGGGAGTGCCACAGGTGCTATGGTAGTGGCACACAGGGATATTGGCAATATGGACCTGAACATGATACTCATCTCCACACAGGTGACAGCGGATACCCATTCCGTCCCTGGCTGCTCACACCATACTGGCGCCTCATGACCCCATCGCAGCAACACTATAATCAGGCGCATGCCGCCAGACGCAACATCATCAAGCGGGTGTTTGGGATGCTCAAGGCACGCTCCGATGCCTAGACACCTCTGGCGGTGCCCTACAGTACAGCCCTCAAAGGCCTGTGGAATATTCCTGGCCTGTTGTATCCTGCACAACATGGCCAAAGACTGGGATAGCCATTCAGGTCGAGGAGGGGACAGCGATGGGGACGCCAGCGGCCAGTGATGATGGTGATGAGCAGCCCCCCTTGGACGCGGGACCCCCGACTGATCCGGCAGGCCCAGCTGCACCGGGACACCATCATGGAGGAGCATTATGCACAACACAGGTAAGTCAAGGGGCCATGTGCAACCAACACTGTCCTGGCGCAACCCACAGGCACACAGAGTAATACACCGGGGTGCATGACGGCAAGGGGAGTGGAAGGGACCAGGCACACAAACACACCATCAGGGAGGGGTGAACAGTCATATGGACACACACACACACATACACCAGGCACATAGCGTACATCGGCAGGTGCACAGCAGAGCAGGAACAGACATGGCAAACACACATATCCACAGACCACACCCACCACCTGTACTGTCCAGGTACGTGTGTCAGATGCTGGGCACCCATGCACCTTTGTGTACAGTACAATGCAGGCATCATCATGCACACGCACCTGTGGACAGCAGTCGGGATGGTGTGCAGGTGGTCCGTGATGTCGACGCGGATGTGCAGGGCACCCACCAGTGCACTGCCCACCATGACGCTCATTGCACACAGGCAGCACCAGACAGGGCCCGCACTGGGAGACAGGTCAGTCTTGCTGCACTGTTCCACGGCCACCGCGGATGCGTGGGTGGCCCCGCCGTGACCCAACAGCACTGGCAGGCTGAGCAGGGGCCACATGGGGTGGCACCGATGGACCACCAGGGGTCCCACTGCGTGATCATGACCTTGACCGCACTGGGGTCTGTATTATGCCAAACACACCTGCACCAGGGGTGCTGGGGATGCCCACAGCAGAACTCCAGCATCGATCAGGCTGGGGTGTCACACGATACCGGAATGGGAGGAGATCGCATCGTGTGGGTGCGAGTACAGGGGCACCTGCTTGTGTGCCCAATGCAGCCACGACAGCAACCAATGTCTGGGTCTGCCTGTCAATGGCGGCAGTCACATCCATCCTCATATGGACCATCTCTGCAAGGATCAGAGCACAGTCCCTGCTGTGCCGCTCCACAGCCATGCACAGTGCCTCCACGGACGTTGCAACCTGCCTTTGCTGCTGTACTGATTCCCGCAGCAGG
This sequence comes from Neoceratodus forsteri, assembly GCA_016271365.2. Lineage (NCBI taxonomy): Eukaryota > Metazoa > Chordata > Ceratodontiformes > Ceratodontidae > Neoceratodus > Neoceratodus forsteri. The sequence continues at coordinate 694,948,017 of CM057451.1, read as the reverse complement.
CGGGTGTGCTCTTCAAATGGGTACTCTGCCACAACGGCATCCTGTCCCCCAGGGTATGGTAGGTCCTGATGATCAACACCCCTTGAGGGTGGGCGCTGTTCACCAGGACCAGGAATGGGCATATCAAAGGGCAGTGGGCATGTGCCAGCACTGGACACTGTACCCCCAGACCTGGTGGGTGACTGCTGCTGCTGGCCTTCCAACCACTTTGCCCCAAGGACCACTCGTTCCACTGCTGTGGCCGCAACAGTGCCAGACACCTGCACAGCCACCGGTGCTGCCCCACCGGTGCTGACAGGCACAGCCTGGGACTGTGCCGACATGCTGGCACACACGTTGGAGCCAGCTAGGCCCAGGGGCACGTGCTGGCCTGCTGTGTGTCCATCATGGGACACACACATGTCACTGCCCATTGCAGTCCTTGCATCATCAATGGTGCAGCTACGTGGTACAGTCACAGTTACAGCATGCTGGCATGCTTGCATGCCAGACTGCTGAGACACAGGCTGTGCACCCCCCACACCTGACTCACCGACAACAGAGTTGGCAGCCCGGAGTGCAAGCTGGTGCAGTGCATGCTGGCTGGTGACAGAGGTGGATGGACCCTCCTCCAAGTCCAGCAGGTCTTCCTTACTGCCTGGACCCACCACCACATTCCCCTGAAGACAAACAGGATCTGTAACAGAAAGTGAGGACATGTGACTGCATGTGAACAACCTCCCCCAACACCACCACCATGTCATACCGTGCAGTGATGGGCTTCCACCTGTCTGGAATCCACCTCCTGGTACACCCTCAATAGCACTCCACTGCATTGATGCAGCCAGTCGGTCCTCAGCCAGGGTCAGCTCCGCCACCGCTGGCTGGCCCCCGCCTGTGCCAGTACGTGCCGCCCTGAGGGCTGCCACCTTCTCCTTCACCCTCCTGCGGTCTGCCCCCATCTTCTTTTTGCATTCCTGCATGGAGCACTGGTGGCTTCCGTGCTGGTTCACTGCCCGAGCTACCCCCTCCCATGCAGCCACACGGGCCTGAGGGGTGCCCCGCCGTCCACTCAGTAGTGGCTCCTCCTCCAGGTAGGCCTGGAAGAGGGCCTCTGTCTCCACCGTGGTGAAGTTGGGCCTCCTCTTCCGTCCACCATCCTCACCCTCACCTTGGCTCTGCTCGGTCATGTCGATCTGTATGGGTGGAAGTGGACACCTGTCACTGTGCAGTCTACAGCGTTATCCCATGACCATTGTCCAGAACATCACACAGCATGCAACCCACCTTTCACCTGCAGTAACCGAATCTGGTCACCGCTGCCCAATGTCGCACATTTATAGCGCAATGCATGCAAATTAGGAGTGGAGCAACTGTAATGAGATGCAAATCATGCCACTGCACCTTTGAATGGCTGATTAGATGATTTGCATGTGTCGGCTGAATATTGCGCCGTTGCGCTTTGCCCAATACGGTTGAGCCGGCTAAGCCAATGGCACATATCTGTGACTGTGTGTACACTGCATTGCGATGCCCAGGTAGCTTATGGCATGCCTGCCGTGCTGATGACGTACTGTGCACGATCGGCAATTCAGGCCATGGCCACCATTGTGCCAATGGCGCTACAGCGCTGGTCACCACATGGTGCAGTGGCAGTACTGCGCAATAGTCCACTGTGGCACTGGCACGCAGGTGTCCGATCATGCAGGATGTGTGGACATCCGATGGCACTGTGCGTGGCCTTGCGCCACTGACCCATGACCTTGTGCACGACCTTTGCCCCCTGGCGCTGTACGTCTGCCATGTGCACGGCTCTATCGCGCTGTTCGGTGACAGCGCGATGTGGACCAACGGCGCTGTCCGAACAGCTCGATAGGCAGTGATGGAGTTGTATTGTGCAACATTTCCAAGTGGGGTTGCCGCACTGCTGAGCGCCATATTGCCACTGTACAGTTTGACAATGGCACGCAGGACAGCACCACAATGGGGGGCTTTGGAGTTAGCCAACCTGGTGGCTATGGTGGAGCCCCAATATGGCTCACTGTTTGAGGGTGTGCCCCTGCAGGTGCCACGCACCCATGTGTGGCAGCAGGCCACTGGGCGGAGGAGGACCTCTGAACAGTGCAGGCACTGCTACGGCGACCTGCAGAGGAGGGAGCGTGCTCTGCTTGCGCTCCTCAGGTCACGTGCCAGGAGGGGCATTGTGCCCAGGCCAGGTGGGTGTGCTGTGTATGCACCGGTATTGTCTGCATGGGTGACTGTGTAATGTAATCTGCGCATGGGGGTGGGTTGGGCTGTGGTTTGCTGTGAGGGTGTTTGCAGGTGTGTGCTGTTTAGGTCTGGATGTGTGGGCAGGCACACTCATTGGGGCAAGGGGCTGTCTGCTTTGGGATCTCACTGATGTTTTTCTCTTCCTTTGTCTCCCACAGGCATGGAGGAGTGGATGCAGGCACGGGCTGAGGCATGGGATGGCGGTGCCAGAGTGGCTGGCGGAGGAGGTGTGCAACAGCCACAGCAGCAGCAACAGCAGCAGCCGCAGCTGCAGCAGCACCTGATGCAGCGGCTTGATGAGGGTGAGTGTCATTACATCATGGATGCTATTGCATGCTGTGGGGGGGCACGGCCACCATCCATGGACAACATTGCCATTCACACGACCTGTGACAGTCAGCACTGTCCAGTGGCACTGCATGTCTGTGAGTGCATCACTGGTGGTCCATGCATGCACTGGGCACATGGCTGTGACACTGACTTCCCACCACGTAGCCACATCACTGGACAGCCTTGGTTGTGCTGTGCTGGTCATGGGCGGTGTGTGTGTGCAGTGGTACACATGGCTGTTGCTGCCTGGTTGGGCATGTCCTGTGCACGGTCACTGTGGGTGGGTGCAGTCCATCACAGGAGCGGGGCACTTGGCTGTATGCCATGCATGATGGGTGGGCTTCAGGGATATGGACAGTTACAGCCATTGACTCTGATTCCTTGTCCTAGGTGTCCGGATCCTGCACCGCATTGTTAGGTCGATGCAGCGGATGATACAGGGGGCGATGGATTCGCACACCATCCTGCTGGACCTACAGCAACATGGTCTGAGGTGCAGGAGGAGGCCCCGGGCTCAGCACCAGGTGGCAGGAGAGCAGGTTGGCAGGCAGTAGCTGCCCAGCACCTCACCCCACCTTCCCTCTCCCGGTTGTTCACCCCTGCCCCTTACCCACCCCTACCTTGTACCCATACCCCCACCCCTGTTTTGTATATTTGTACATAGTTATAGTTGTTGTTCTTCTTATTCTTGTTATATTTGTAATATATATTTTTATATGAATACTGTGGTGGTCTCTGATTTGCAGCTGGCTATAGGTGCTCAGTTGCAGTGGTGTGCATGGCATCTGGGGTGGTATAGTCATGGGTATATGTGTGTGTGTGTGCGTGGGGAGGTGTCTGGTGTGGGAGTGGCTTTAAGTCAGTATTGCCATGTGCTGCCACCCACTGCTGGGTGCTCATGGTGGCTCTGGCTTGTATGGTTCTGTGGTACACGAGGTTGCAGTGTGATGGGGGGGCCTGGGGATTCCTGCAGTGCTGGTCACTGCTCATGGGTGGTGTCTTGGGGTCACAGTGCAGGGTGTGCTGTGCACACGGGGGGGGCTGCTGGACACTGGGGTGGTCCGCCCCCTTTGTGTGGCAGTCTCAGCTTGCCAGTGGGTGTGCTGCAGTAACACGGCCGGGATGTGCTTTCTTTGCTTGTCCCCATGGGCCGGTTGATTTTCCGTCCCTCCCCCAGTTATGCTGTTCTTGGGGAGTGGGGGTGCATTGTTAGTTCTGCAGTGTGTCCCTGTGCCCATCTGTGGCATGGGTGGTGGGCCTCTGCCTACCTCCCTGGTTGTGCTGTTCCATTGCTATGCTGCTGGGGGTGTCATTGCTTGCCCTATGGGCCTCTGGACTGCTCAGCTGGGCTGGCCTTGTTGCGCTATGGCAACATCATATCTGCTCAGCTTCCCTTTCCTGGTTGCGCTATGGTGCATCATATCTGCTCAGCTTCCCCTCCCTGGTTGCGCTATGGCGCAGTTTGTGCGATATTCAGACATTGGCTGCTTGCGCAATTGGCCTTGCCCCATGTTTGAATATCGCGACGATTGCGCATGTGCGCAAGTGACTTGCGCTTGCTCTTGCTGTTGCGCACTTTTCGGGTGCAGTTTGAATATCCGGCCCATAGTCTTTTTCTATCCATTATCATCTATGTTGTTTCTTGATACAGAGAGTAGTCTGTATCAATTGTTTGTATTTCTAAGAATATTGGTAATACAGGAACTGAATAGTATATGTGTGTATGTACGTGTTTGTGTGTGTATGTGGGGGTTATAAGTCCACTATCAATTGGAAAGTTGAAATAGATCAGTACTGTTTTACTAGGACCCCTGAGCTCATTTATTTGATAAGTTGAAAAAAATGCAAAAATTTCCAAAGACTGCATTTTTACATGTATCGCAATGTCTAGTGTTCCTGCTGTGATTTATTAGATCATAGACCTGCTATTTAGGTATTTCTTGGTTCTGTACAGTACAGTATGTCCATGTTATTTTGGTTATTAAAAAATAGTCAAGGAGCATTTACAAATGTAAGAGTTGGTTCTGGCCCGCTTAACAAAATATTGATGGCATTTAATCCCCAGAAAAATAGGAAAAATGAAAGTGCAGTGCAAACATATGGGATGCCATTAGGGATGTAATTCAGAACCTGTGGCTATACACACCATATAGTAAAATACGTACAATATATAGTGAAATGTGTACATCTTATACTGAAATATATACATCATATAGTGAAACACATACACTATCTCATGAACCACATGCACTATATAGTGAAATGCATACAACATACAGTAAAATCCATGCACTATATGCTGAAATCTATATGCCATATAGTGAAAAACATACCTTAAATACTGAAATACACACATTATATACAGAATAAAGTATGGGCCAGGGTGTGTAATGAGAAGTTTACACACACCCAAGGGGTTATATGCTACATAAACCCAAGAGCAAAGCTCTAGGGGTTTCTGCATTGCATCTAACCCCGAGGGTGTATGTAAACTTTGAGCTTGTACACACAGACCCATATTTTTTTTATATAATTGCTGGGTTTCCCTTTTTTCACCTCAGCAATGATATAAAATAAAGAGATGTTGCCAGCTGCAGCGGGTCATTTCAGTGCAGTCTATGGGTGTCCCTACTACTTATTTGAATATTTTTGTTGGTGTTTGTACGGTGCCGGCAGCCTACAATTCAATTTTTTTTTCTATGGGGTAGCAGTTTATCTTGTTAAACACATATCCAGTGAGTCCGACAGTGGCAGTTCAAACTCCCGGGGAAAAGATGGCAGTGGCCACTAGTTCAGAGGACGAAATGAGGCAGGTGCATGTGCAGAGTGAGGGAAACCATGTGCTTGTTTGCCGTAATGAATACTCCTTCATTATGATAAATTATGTCATGGTTTCGCTACATGAAAAAAGGGAAACCAGTTATTATTTAGTGAAATATATACACTACTGAAATACACATACTGAGTACTGACAATCCACATACACTGTATAATGGAACAGACATACTATGTACTGAAACACATACACTACCTATTAAGATGCAAACAATATGGATTGGAAAATCCACATACGCTACATACTGAAACAAATACACTAGGTATATATTGAAAAACTGAAATACTATACATAATCTCTTGAAAGATTATACATACTGTGCACTACACAGTGAAAAATCCACATACACTATATACTGAAACAATACACTATATAGTGAAAAACACTATATATTGATAATACATAAATTGAAAAATCCACATACACTATTGTGCTAGCGAGGTAGTGCCAGTATAGTTAGGGTTGCCCAACAGGTTCTATGTTAAACTCCTCAATTTATCCCTTAATTGTGTTGGCATTATTCAACAAAATTTCCTAAAATTAGGCATGCATTGTCTAGGAGGCAAGATTAAATGTATAGAAAGTTTTGTGATTGCAGCTTGTGTGGTTTCTGAGATCCTCATATGTCATTTTCCTGTAGCGGTCTAAGTTTTCCTATACTTAACTTGGATTTTTTTTTTTGTTTTCCTCTCAACTGCATCTTAGATGGAACATAATTTTTTTCCAAAACTTTCTGGGAAGAAGTGGGCTTTGCAAAGATAGTGCTTTCTAATGGTTTCATGAAAAATTATTAAACAATTCTAGATATTTCAAGTTTGGTTTTTTTAGCTCTTCTGTGCATGCTCAATATTTTTTTTGGATAACGCTCTGATATGACATGAAAAATTCTGCATCACAAGACAGGTTTTGGTTTTTCACTAATTGCTTCTCACAACATAACAGTATTTTTGTTTCCTGACATGACAGCTACCATCTTGTTTTCATCCTACAAATTAAAAAAAAAGTGGACAATATTTGACAATGGTGTATTTAGAAAAAAAGAAAACACCTGTACCAAGCTAAACAGCACCCATTTAGTTACATTCTGGTACTTTTTTTTTTTTTTTACTCCAGAAATTACTTTTCTGGACACCCCAAAAATCCAGGGTGCCCAGCTTAGTGAAAGAAGCCATTCACCCATGTTCTCTGTATGAGAACAACTGAGTTTCCTTGACTTGTGCAACTGCATGTAAAGTTGTGCTGCTGGGTTGGAGCCAGCAGTGAGCCAGTAATCTGTTTCTCTCTCTCTTTTTCATAGCTTATATACTGCATCATAATGGGATCACTAAATAGCTGTTACCCATAGCACATAGCCTTTCAAGACATGCTATGGCAATTTGTGCATAGTATCTAAAGGGTCCATATAAGGAATCAGTTAATGAATATGTGCAAAATAGACATCCTAATGCCATGTATTCGGGACCAGATATTCAAAACTTTGCTCCAGGGCTAAATTAGCACTGCCTAGTGTGCTAAATTAGCCCAGAACCAATAGCCACCTATTTTCAAAAGGGATATCCCTGCTGCTAAACCTGCTGAATATAGCATGCTAAGGAAGCCAAGCAAACTGGGCCGGGAGTGAAGTGCAAAAATAGCCCGGGAAATAAGACAGCTTTGAATATAGCAACCAGGAAGTGCAAACCACAACAGCAGCCCAGTGCACAGCGACGTGAAGGAAGGTAAAGGTGAACTATGTGGCTAATGTGTGTGCTAACAAAGGAGTGGATTTATTAAAGCTGCAAGCACCAGCACATGTGAAATTATGCAGAAATGTACCATGTTTCCAAAACATTTAGCGCAGACACATTTGTGCAGATTTTGCACAGAGCTAAGACATTTGCCTGGTGCTATCACATTGCCCAGGGCAAAAATTTGCTATATTCAAAAGTGGTATGCAAATGAGCCCACTTAGGCAGACCATGGGCAAACATCCGGATTAGCATCTCATTATGGCCTGATTTGCATGCAGTTTGCACAGCGCTATTGTAGGGTCCCACAGCTCCACCTGTAGGGCAGTCAGGAAGTACAGGGGCTGGTTGGGTCTTCCCACTGCTCCACCAGTAGGGCAGTCTGGAAGTACAGGGACTGGCTGGGTCTGCTCACAGCCCCATCTGTATGGCAGTCTGAAAGTGCATGGTGGTAGCTGCAGGCTACATTTATACAGAACTGCAATATAATATTGTGCACCAGGGGACTACACAGCACAGGCACAGGTGGTGGTGCTGCATGCAATGGTTAAATTGTAGTTCCTGCTACAGTGCACAGCAGACACTACAGTAACAAGGGGAACAGTAGTGTGAGGGACACAGCAATGCCTATGGTGTGTAGGGCATCAATAACTGCTGCACTTTATACAGTGACAGATCCATCTTGCAGGTTTGTACTGACAGTGGACATTACTGTTATGCTGTTGTGCAGCCCACAGATGCTGCATCACTGGCATGGGATACTCACAGTGACATATACATGGCAGGCTGTGTGTGTTGTGGTGTCTGTGCAGATGTCCGATATGTGGCTGGGGGGGGCACATACCATCAGACAGGTACATTGGTGTTGAGGTATTCCCTACATTGGACCATTTGCACTGTGTGGATTGTCCCAGCCTTATGGCAACACCCAGTATCTGGTGCACCTGGCCACCTGTACACCCTCCCCTCAACATCCTTCACAACCCCAGTGCTGCATGTGTGTGCTGGATTCTGTTGGTGTTCACCAAAAGGTGGTCTGCAGATGTGTGCTGTATGGACACACTGCCATGGTGTCCACTGGATGCTGGGTCACCAATTAAGGCCTAGCATTGTTGGGACCGGTGGCAGATGATGGCAACATAGGAGGTGCCATCCATGTGCAGCATGTTTATATCCTGTCTGGTGCCTATCTATGTTTATTTATCACCTTGTTGTCTGGGTGAGTACACTGGGCTGAGGCACAGTGCCAGACACCTCCCAGAGCCACAATATGTGCGGCTGGGATGATACAGATTACACTAAACACAGACCATTAACACAACACACAAGTCACACTGTGCAACATATTGTCACATTGCAAACCATTACTGCTGCAGGTGCTGTTTCAGCGTAGTTCTATCACTGACTGACTGGTTGGCTTCTAAGCAATAAAACTCCATTGTATTCCACAATTTGGGTGCCTGTGCATATGGAGTGGCCTAGGGAGGCAGTCCGCCCACACTGCCTCCTCATTGGTTGCAGACAGCCTTGTTCTCTATTGCTGCTGTGTCCATGCCCCCAACCTTGGTTTGTCCAGAGTTAAGACTACCTTTTCCTGTGCAGTAATTTGCACTACACAAAGTGTCATGCTAAGTCGCGCCACAATACTTTACGTGGCGCTAATGCACTGAATATAGCATTTTGCCTGTATTCATGTATATGCCCCCTCTTTTTTCCCCTTGCATACATTATACTTTTGCCTGGTGCTAATGCAGTTAGCCCATGCTATTTGGCCTTTTGAATATAGCGGACCCTCGCAAACCTGGCACAGACCAAGCACAGATGGTTTGCACCCAGGCCAAAGTTTTGAATATCTTAAGATCAATGTTCTATCCTCTATGTTCAAAACAAATACATTAAAAATGCATAAACTCTCAGGACATGCAATGACACATTATTCTTAATATCTAGAGTGTCCCTATGAGATATAAATATTGATTTTTGTGCAACATGCAAAAATGCACATAACTGCAAATCTGTTTAGTGTAACATATACAGTATGCAACGCTGAAATGTAATTCCTCACACTTAGATAATATTCTGTCAGTTGCACTGGATGCATTGTGTGTCAGGCTGGTGTCATTTTTTCTGAAGGGCATTACATTCTTGTCTATGAGAGGTAGGAAAAATACTTTGAACAGAACATGCAATGCAAATTATGCTTAATATTGAGATGGTACATCTGAGATACACACATTGATGTGTGTCCCACATGCAAAAATGCACATAACTGCAAATCTATTTAGTGCAGCATACATGCAATGTCCTCTGTTCTTTTTTTTCTTAAAACAAACCTGATTGCAGAAGCTGATTTGTAATTCCTAATAGTTAGATGATATTCTCTCAGTTGCATTGGACACATAGTGTGTCAAGCTGGTGTTCCGTCTTTTCTCAAGGGGCATTACGTTCTTTATTTTTATTTTTGAGCTAAAAGCTCATTTACAAAGGTTCCATGTCAAAGTAACACAATCAGACATACAATTCAGAAAACCTAATAAAGCAAAGTAAATATGTACATTATTACAGACAATCATGAATCAGCCAGAGTTGACCTTGTCAGATTGTAGGGTGGGTGAAAGGAGGAGCAGGTAAACCAGGAGGCAGGAGGGGTAAGGGGAAAAAGAGGGGGGTACAGAGGGGAAGAAGCATAGGAGGGGAGGGCATGGTGAGGGTGAAGGGGGTAGGCTGGGGAGTAATGCTACTTAGGGAAGACAGTCACAGCTGCTAAGCACAGTGAGGTGTTGGCGGAGTTTAGTCTTGAGGTTGGTGAGTAATGCTACTTATGGAAGGCTGTCACAGCTGCTAAGTGTGATGAGGTGTTGTCAGTGTTTACTCTTGAATGAGCCAAGCTTTGGTTCATCCAAAATGTCACAGGGGAGGGCATTTAACCAACTGGGCATGTGGTATGCAAAGGACCATTGCACTTGTGAAGTGTGGCAGAAAGGGACCTGATAGGACTGTCTAGACATGCCAGGAATCTGGTGAGGGTTTATTTGTTTATTTATTTATTTAGTTTTTGTTAACCGGGAAGGAGGACCAGACAATTTTTTGCATATTTTCTGCCACGTCCCGGGGAAGGGGGATACAGATTGATGTCAACTGAAATTGAACCAAATTTTAAGCTGTTGGTGGTATTTATGGTGAATGGGTGAAATCTGGCCAGGACACCATGGAAATTCCCCTACTCGATCTGTAGGGGGAACCCTTGTCTGCAGTCGCAGAAAGTCAGTCTGAGGTGTTGGCTGGTGTACCTGCAGGGGATATGATCTCCACCCCTCCAGGTCCAGCATTGGAGTTCAGCCAAGAAAATATAGATGTTAATCCTGAACAAAGTGAAGGAATTGGTAACAATCTTATGAACTTTGATGAAGCAGAGCACTGTTTACAGGACAATTTAGCTGCTGAGAAACAATGTTTTACACAGATGCTACATAATGCAGAACAACAGTATAACAAGAAAAAAAAAACCTATTAGAAGAAGACAAGACAAAAATATAAAAGACTTTTGGCTAGTCCTGAAAGCTTAACTGGGAAGAAACTACCTCCATCAGCGTTTCAGTTTGGAGTGCCACACCTGCCTTCCAAGGCAGTTTCAGAGGTCACCAGTACTGCACCAGATGTTACATGGACTCTGGGAGAGGCTTGCCAATGTGCTGGCAGGGTTCTAGCAGAATCCAGCATCTGGATCCCTGACCCATTGCTACCTCTACCAGGAACAAGTAATTCTATTGACAATACTAACTTTGTGGAAAAACAACAATCACCAAGAAATCAAAATGGACACAACATCGAGGACCTGGATCTACCGTCCTCCATCAAGATAGATACTACCTCTACACAGCAGGAATTGCATGCAGGTATGGAAGAAGTTGTGCAATTATTGAGGTACCTGCAGAAACTACTAGCAATATTTCAGATAGCCAAATGCTAACAGTTGACATTTTAGAACATAACAATACAAATGACATACCTAATTCCGACCCAGGTCAAACATCTAGCTTTGCCAGTCTATTTCATTGTCCCCCAGAAAATGCAAAGTGAAGACATGCCATAAGAATTAAATACAAAGGAGGCCTTGAAGCACCCCTGGACAGGACTTTCATAGAAAAATATTTAATTAAACAATCTCTATAGTTTCTCCCTATCAAATTGTTTGCATTTATTCATGCTCTAGGAGAGCAAGGTTTTGATTTAAGTTTTTGCTCTGCTGCTTTGTTAGATAGGTTTTGGCAACGGTACCCAAAAGTTAAAAAGGATGTAGTTTGAGCCCCCTTTTTTGCAATCCCTTTGTCCAAACCAACTATGAAAACCATTGCAGTATTCTTCAGGAATGAGGGAGTAAATTTTAAAGATATCTTGTGCTGGGTGGACCAATACTGTGAAGTTCAAGGGTTAGCAGATCCTATTATTAATGGTGTGGGTTTTTGGACAGGAGGGTGGTATTTTTAAAGTCCAGCTACGTCTGACGGATTCAGGGATCCAACACCTTCCAAGCAGCTCTTTTCTTGGGAGGGGCCATAGCATTTTGCTTTATCCAGGGCAGTCTAGGATGTGCTATAAGTGCGGGTCACCTAAGCATGATAGTAGTGGACGTGAAAAAATCAGATCATACTAAGGATGGTTTGGGAGCAAAGAGGCAAATAGTCCATAGAAGCTCCACAGACTACATATACTAGGACAAATTTTTATGTGGTAGCAGGAATCTATCTAATCTATTTTTAAACAAGTTTTTATTTTGACTGGTAATAACTGATGCTGGCAGTCTGTTCCATGGGTTTATTATTCTCTGAGAAAAATAAAATGCCCTTTTTTCATCTGAATCTATTTATCTTCTGCTGTGTGGATGACCTCTAGTGGTAATAGCTACTTGTTTAAAATGAAGCCCACATTCTGATGCTAGGAAGGGATCATTAATAATGTCCCAAATACAAAAGAGGTTGCCCCCTAGCAGGCATTGTTCCAAGGACATTAAATTGAATTCGGAAAGTCTTTCAGCATATGACAAATTCTTTACAGGACAGATAGATTTTGTAATTCTTCTTTGAAGTCTCTCAAGTCTATATATGTCTTTCTGATCTTTCTGATAGGGGCATCATAATTGAGAAACATAATCAAAATGAGGTCTAACATATGCATGATATAGGGGAAGCAGAATATTTGGATCTTTGGATGATATGTTGTGCTTAATTCCCCACCAAATCTTATTTGCTTTACTAATAGAACCAGTTATATGACAATCAAAATGTAGTTCTGAATCAATGGTAATGCCAAGATCTCCCTCACTGACCTTACTATTTAATGTTTCATTATATAAGTAATAAGAATTTTTAGGATTATGTTTCCCAAAGTGGGGGACACTACATTTGGAAATATTGAATCACAGGCCCCACTTGATGGACCATGCCCCTAGGGCATCAATATCCTTCTGCAGTGCCTCAATTTCTTTAGGATTACTACATACATTAGTGATTTTACAATCATCCACATACTGTATTTAATGATTTTACAGTTTAGGTTACAAGATAGCTTAGAGATAAAAACTTAGAATATAACCATGGCCAATACGGACCCTCTGCATTCTGTCTTTTAACCCGTTGGTGATCCAGCATATAATCTAGATGTTCTATGTGTGTAATGTTAGGTCATCCAGGGGTTCACTGTACCTTTACCCCCAAAATGTAGTTTCTGTGACAATGAAGGCATACATTTATGAACTGTCCACGGACGTCTCACAATACCACAGACGCTGACTTTGCAGAACACAACTTTTATGTTAACACTGCCATTCATAAGAACAGCCAAGTTCCTAGACCCCCAGCCAGTTCAGAGCACTCCCCCCACCGATCTGCAGACAAGACCCGCCCATCAGCTAAAGCCACTAGGGGCGAGTCTGCATCTCCCAACACAATACAGTTGCTCCTCTTTCTGCAACTAACAACCACGAAGAAACAGCCAGTACTAGCACTGGGCCAGAACCCCCCACCCCCACTGAAGAAGGCAATATCTTGTAGATGCTTCTAACATGCCTCCCCCTGACCTGACTGCCTTTCGGCTTGTAACACAAGGTAAAGGGAAAAGCAAATCAGATAGCCATACCCCAACCTCTGTACAGCTACAAAACCAATATGACTCCCTGCAATGGAGAAACACAGAGATGGAGGATCTGTCAGATGCTTCCTCTGTCAGGGACCAGTCCTCAGAAAGTGAGGACCCAACAAACAACAAACCAAAAGTTAAGAAAATACGTTGAGTTACTAGATCAAAGGCTAAAGTAATACCACCTTCCTAGTCCCAAATACATAGCTTAAAAAAATGGACCAACTAAACTTATTAGCTGCCTCCCTTAATACTAATAGTATTAAAAATGAGAAGAAAAGAACAATTACTTTCTCTGGGTTTGAGACAGCTCTGTTCAATGTTGTCTTTTTTCAGGACACTCAGATACATGAACATTCAGAGGCATTAAGAGCAGCAGCTGATTGGAAATGGGGGCCCATTTTTTGGTCTCTGGGCATGGAACCATGTAGTGGATTAAGTATTTGTTCCACCATGACATTAAGGTACTAAAAATAGTTGAGATCCACCATGGCAGAGCATTCCTTATGGTTATTTGTTTTAAGGAAGATATTTTCCATTTTATTAACTGCTACTCACCCCAGACCAAGGCTGGCCATGTGGATTTGCTAAAAGAAATTCAGCCCTTCCTGTTTACATCAAAAATTGTTGTGCTAGGTAGAGGTTTCAATTGTGGTTTATTACGATCAGATAGAGGGATACAGACTGATAAAATTTGCTGTGATGTGAATGCACTTAAAAATTTGATTAACCAATCTAAACTTAAGGATGCCTTTGGTTCCGCCTGCCAATGGCCTGTCCAGTGCCCATACCTTTCATAAAGGCAAACTGTCTTCACACATTGACTAGGTTTTTTGTTTCAGAAGCAGTCCCAGTTAAAAGCATTCATACCAAGGGGATAGCCACCTCAGACCTGCCTTATTAGTCTTTGCTTAATGGAGATAGCTGAAGTTTCTTACAGTAAGGGCATATGGAAGCTCAATTCCACCCTTTTGAAACTCCCCAAAATCCAAGAATCTTTTCAAGACCATATTACAGCTAGGAAATCAGTGGTTTGTCTTTATGAGGATATGATAACATGGTGATTGGATTAAAAAAAAATTATTTCTTGTTTTAAGCAATTATCTAGGACCTTACACTACAGTAAATAACACCGATAGAGGGAATTAAGACAGCAATTACAGTTTCTACAGAAATGAGTGCAAACTATTAGGAATGCTACACAACAGATAGCTGATATTAAAGAAGAACTAAAACAACTGCAGTACGATAGCTTCACCTCATTAGAGGCAGAGCAGAAATTTGTGACCCAAGGCAAATTGTACATTATTAACCCATATGAAAATTTTATATACAAGGTGCAAAATAAAACCATCACACACTTACAAAATAATACAGGACACTTAACCAACCAAATCACAAGATATTCTTCAAGAAACAGATAATCTTGTTTAACAAAAAATCAGTAAATCTTATGCAATAAATGACATAACCCAAACCTGGATAAAAACAATGAATTTACCCTAGATTACTAAGGATCAGAAATATAACTTAATTGCACTGATTTCACTCAGTGAATTAGATTTTGTAATTAAATTATTATAAACCAATATTGCTCCTGGCATTGACAGTTTAACCTCTGAATTTTATATCTGGTTATGGGGCTACTGTCAAGAAGAATTATTACAGGTAATTAATACTCTTTTGCAAAATAATGAAATACCACCAGACATGAACCATGGTGTGTTCTTCCTCCTTTTTAAAAAAGGGGATAAAACTTTGCTTAACAACTGGAGGCCAATTACTCTTTTAAATGTGGACCTCAAAATATTGGCAAAAATCTTAAGCAATGGACTAATTTTTGCACTGACTGATATTATATACCCCTCACAAACCTGTACAATCACACAAAGGAAAATAACTGATAATTTAATTATGTTATGCGAAATTATAGATAACAGCCAAGAAAATAACTGTAAAACCTATACTATATGTCTGGATCAGGCCAGGCTTTTGATAAAATTTCCCATGAATATTTATGGTTGTGTTTAGAGAGTTATGGTATACCCCCCAAATGCATAGTCTGATGTAGTACAGCAATGCTACTATTTCTCCCTTGTTACATGGCTTTTTTGGTACCAAAAGAGGGATTAAAAGAGAGGTAAGGCAAGGGTTCCCTCTAAGCCCCATCTTATACATTCTAACTTTGGATCCAATAATCAGGACTATCAATAACTCTCCTGTGGTTAAAGTAGCAGTGCATCAAAAAAAGTTATTCCAAAAAGCTAATTACTTGTGTTGTTATGATTATGTAAAATACTGGCAGAACTGTTGATTCTGGTTTTCTGGATGCTTCCCAAGCTACACACTCTACATTTGTGTTTTTGTCTGGATTCTTACCCTCCTCATGTGTTCAATATTATTTCTATGCAAAAATTAGGCAGTCATCTTTTTTTCTTGAGAAATTATTACTTTAAAACATTCATAAAATTCTTAAATGATAATGGAAACTGAAAATGTTACCACCAAAATAAATTGGAAGACATCTGACATTGATAAGAAGGACAAAAGGAGGGGTCAAATTTTGACCCATTTTCGCTGCACCGTTGCTTTAAAGGCATACAAATCACTGATCTACTTCCTATAAAAATCTATGCATTTGCAGATGACCTGGTTTTACCTGTTCAAGACCAGGCCTCTGGAGAAGAAGCCTTAAGACTTTTATTAGAGTTCTCTATGGTTATCAGTGCAGAGATAAATTTTAATAAAAGCTTTTGTTTAATAACAGGAACTGGAGACCGAAACGAAACACATTTCGATGAGATTCCTGTTGTTTATGAACCTCATAAAATATTAAGAATCCTTTTCAGTCCAGGTGACATGGTTGAGCTTATCTGGAATACCAAAACAGAAATAGCTGAAATAAGAATGTTACAGTGGAACAAATGGAATATGGGCAAATTAAAACATGTACACATTATCAAAACTTATTTGATTCTTATTTTTTATACATTAGTCACATATTTCCCATACCCAAGCAAAAAGAAACAAATATTTTTGGAATCTTTTTCTCCTGTATATGGGGTAGTCGACTGAAGTCCGTTAAACAAGGAATTATGTATCTAGATGTTAAAAAAGGGGATAGGGCATGACTAACCTTATCATATTCTTTTTCAGTATTTTCTTTTTTACAAATTTTGTCCCCATTTTAAAGTCAGTAAATGCTCCTTGGGTTAGTTAGTTACAAACAAACTTCATTCCTTCTTAGACAACTGGGTTGATGATTCTGTACTTTCCAGGCACCTTAAAACACACAGCTTCCCTAAATACCTGAAGTATGGTATCGATAAATTAAAACAATGGCAGATAGACAAACAAACCTTATATTCCTGTGCCAGACAATTTATTTATACCCAAACCGTAAATCGTTTTTTATATCTGAACCATTTGAAGGAAGAAGTGACTCTGAAAAACAAAGTATATGCTGCATGCTTATGGAAAAATGAATTCCGGTTAAAATATGGGATGTGATATGGTTAGGAGCTCAGGAAAAACTGACTGTAAAAAAACAACCTGACTCATAAAGAAATAACTGAAAGGTACTGTCCTAGACCGTGTTACATGACAGTGCTAGAAACAATACCACATTTATTTTTCGAGTGTCCTTATATTATTGAATTCTGGAAATTAGTGCAGCTACATTGGGAAATTTTACCCTTTAAATATTTAAACTATGATTTCTTTGTTTTAGAGATTGTCTCGGAGCACTGGAAAAAATTAAATAAAGGAAGCCTGTTTGTCCTGTTTGCAATGACGAAATATAGGATTTGGCAGAGTAGATGATGATTTTCTATACAACAGCAGTATGTTTCACAAGAGCAGCTGTTTAATAGTATAAAAGAGGAGTTTAAAAAACATACTGAGTTTGAGTGTAGGAATGCTCCTCCAGTTTAAAGATTAAAGTTGTGGAAACGTTTTCTTGCAGTGTGATTATTTTAGCTGGAATTATCAGGTGTTAGTAATAAATGTTTTGTATTAGATTAATGGGTAACATGAATTTCACTTTGTGTAAACAAAATAAGAAATGAACAAGTCTTATATTTAAGTTATAATGCTTCTCTAATGTGTGATTGAATGTGACTGTCAGCAACTTCCTCACTGATATAATGTACAGTACTCCAATACAATATCCTAACTGTGATTTTTCTTTTTCATTTCTGTACCTGAAATAAGGTGTGTTGGATGATGCTAAATTCTGTTCAATGATTAATATATGTAAAGTATCATGATATAGTGTATCCTGATTTTTTCTGTTTTCTCTTTTAAGACAACAATATGAAGTTAATATTGTTAGTTTGTGTTTACTTTTGTTATTGGTGTTGAGTCCTTTTTGATGTTTTCTTTTTGTATTTCTAATTTATCTTGTGTTTATGTTGAAGTTAAACAATAAAATTCCCCTACTCTTTTCGAGAAGTGCTAAAAAGGGTTGGCCATTAGATTAAGGAGGATCTGAATGGGTGTGTGTGTGTGTGTGGGAGGGGGGTGTTAATCCTAGGCAGGTTTTCTTAGCTAGGAGACAGGCTTGGTATTTCATCCTGCCCTTTAGGTGCAGCCAGTTGGTCTGAGTGTATAAGTCACATGTGTGGGTGAGTTGGTGGGCACCCATTATTAGACTACAGGTTTTGTTTAGTGCTGTGCTGATCCTTTAAGAGTAGTGTCAGATGCGATGCTATACATGATCAAGCTATAGTCTAAAATAGAGATTCATTAGCTGTTTACTGCAAGCCAAAGTGCCTCTGGGGTCATACAATGTCTGTACCTGCAGAGGAGGCCAGTCCTAGAATTAACTGTCCTTGCAACATGGTCCACATGCCTGGCGAAGGATAAGGAGCTGTCGAGGGTAACCCTAGATATTTGAAGGTGTGCACCAATTCTAGTGGCATATTGTGACTGTTCAGAATCGTTTACTAATGTGATTTGTGTTTGTTGTGGGGATTAGCGAACATCATAACTTTTGTCTTTTTATAGTTCATAAGAAGTTTGTGCTTCGAGAATCAGGCTTCAACAGTTGAGAAATTATGCTGGAGTTGTGTTTCCAGAAGGAGCGGGTCAGATTTACTGGTGAAGATGATGGCATCATCTGCATAGAGGAATATTTTATCTGTGCTGACAAAGGGGAGGTGGTTGAGGAAAAGACTGATAAGTAGGGGGCCTAAGATTGAGCCTTGTGGGACACTTGTGTGCACTTGTCGGCTATGCGAGAGGATCCTATTTATTTCAACCTGCTGGGATCTATTCCCAAGGTAGATTTTGAACCACCCAATGGCTTCAGTTGAGAGCCCAGTGGCAGAGAGTTTGCCAAGCAGTATGGTGTGGCTGACCATGTCAAAGGCTTTAGTGATTTCGATGTATATCACCCCCACTAGCTGACCTCAGTCAAGAGCACTATGATTGAAGCCAATATACTCTAGCAGCACTGTGGTGGTACTGTGAGCCATATGAAAACTGTGAGCCACATGGAAAACCATTCCCAAAGAGTGAAAATTGCTGATGTACTCTCAGATGCTAGACCAGTATGCTCAGGAGTCCCCAAGGGATCCATTCTCGGGCCACTCCTCTTCAGCCTGTTTTTGAACAATCTTCCACAATCCTGTCCAGAACAAATCCTACTCTATGCTGATGATGCTGTCATTCACACCACTCAACAGGATGCCCACCTACTCCAAAACAAGCTTCAGAAGGATTTCACCTCCATTGAAACTTGGTTTAGTAGTCAAAAGCTGGTTCTCAACTATAAGAAAACCAAGTCAATGCTTTTCTGTGGCTCCCACAACAAACATACTGTAGGCTTCACCCCCTTAATACTACAAACTGCCTTGGTGCTGTTGCTGGTGCTGGAGAGCCCAAGTACAAGCGTTCCTGGCTGTTTTGTATTGCTGGATGTCTTCCTGTTTACTAGTGGCTTGATCTGGATGCCACAGATTATCCCTAGTGGCCATGAGGCTGAGTAGGGGTGGGGTGATCCAGAAATTATTTGTGCCCTTATGCTTATGTTTTATTATAGGGGTGTGGATGTCACAGGCTGCACTGAACGTGGAGATAAAGTATTCTAGTGCTTGGTCCAAATCTTGAACAGAGTCTATGGAGGACCAGTCGAGTAGTTTAAGATAGGACTTAAGGGGTTCAAGGGGCTTCCCTTTCTTCAGAACTTGACCTATGATAGTTTTAGCAGTGGATTTAGGGGCTTTATTAGACCAGTGGCATAGGATAGAGGAGTGGTTGCTTATTGAGTCAGGGAGGACGGTGATGTCAGTGATTCTCTTGGGGTGATTAGTAAGTAACCAGTCCAGAAGTGTACTGGAAGCAGTGCAACAGTTGACCCTATTGGGGGAGCCAACAATTTGTCATACATTGACAGTGGAGATGGTGTCTTTGTAGGGGGCTACCTCAGGAGACAGCCAATACTTTAAAATTACCTAGCATTACAACTTCAGAATTTTGGTGAAGGTTATTTAAGCAGCCAAAGACCATACTAAAGCCACTGACCTGTTCTCCAGAGGGATGTAAACTGAGACAGCAGTAAGCGATTTACTGTGGGCTCCTGGCAGTTCTCTGATAGCTAGTGCCTGTACGTTTTCCCCAGTATCTAACTGGGGAAGGGCATGGCCTGGGAGTTTACTCCTAAAATAAACTGCACAACCTCCACCCCTTTTTCCTAGCCTGTCCTGTCTGAAAATGGTGCATCTGTTAAGGGTAATGGTTGTGTCTGGGATCTTTGGTGTGAGTCAGGACTCCACCATGAAGAGCACATCAGGCCTGTGTTGATTATCAATCAATCAATCACTTTATTTAACCAGGCATAAATACCATTGAGCAAGCTCATTTTCAAGGTGGTCCTGGGCATAAATACAATACAGTACACTTCATAAGATTACAATTACAGTGGACAATGGTGCAAAAAAAAAAAAAAAAAAAACATTGTGAAGGTGCCGGTCAATATGGGCCTATACATACCGGTCAACATAATTAACATGAAAAGGTACATAATGATAAGCTTTACTGAAATGAGAAGAGATAACAATCCCATATAGTCTCCGCTGAGTAAGAGCTCATACCTAAACGATAAAAAATAAGGAGGTATTAAGGAATAGGGTAGAAATTGGGGTGAAAGAGTAGGCAGCCAAAAGGAGGCCAGAATAGGTAAAAGGTAGAGAATAGGCAGGGTCATCTTGGATTAAGGAACTAGGCTTGTAGGTCCTAGGTTTCTGTTGTTAGGAATGGGTGGATGAGATACTTAGGGCGTAGGATTTGAGAATGACACCCAGGCTTAGAGGTCATCGCATCTGAAACAGTTGCATGATTCCTTCAGATAATCCATTAATAGAGCTTTGAATGTGAAAATGCTTGGAAGTGAGGATAATTTTAATGAGTCTTGCATAGTGTTCCAAAGTGATGGAGGTGAGAAGTTGATTGCTGCTGAGCCAAGGGTAGTTTTCACTCTAGGAATCTGGAAGCAGATTAAGGAGAAGCGTCTCAGGCCATAGGAACCTTTAGCCTGTTTGAAGATGTTCGAGATGTATGCAGGGAGGTTATCAGATAATGCTCTAAAAAACAGAGGAGGGCATTCCTTTTTCTTCTAGTTGAGAGTGAGGTCCATCCCGAAACCTGGTATAGATGACAGTGATGTGTACTACGGAGTAGATTTAAAATAAATCTTAAAGCCCGGTGGTAAAGGGTGTCCAGTTTGTTTAGCATCGTTGATGGGCAATGACTGTAAAGGAAGTCAGCATAGTCCAGTATAGGTAGGAATGTAGTTTGTACTAGTCTCATTCTGGCTTCTAACGTGAGTAGGTGTTTAATGTGATAGAATAAACCTAATCGCTGTCTTAGTTTCTTCAAGGTTTCATTTAAGTGGCACAGAAAGTTGAGCTTGTTATCCAGCCAGAACCCTAGGTATTTAAATGTATCAACTACTTCAAGGGGATCATCTAAGAGTGTTCGGATCTGTGTGATATGTGGACATCCAGAAGTAGACTTTGGTGAGAGAATCATTGCTTTAGTCTTTTTGGCGTTGAAGAGGAGCTTATGAGTGAGAAGGTTGTATTGGAGGGTGACGAAGTCTTTCTGTAAGTACTCATGGGCCAGATCCAAGGATGAATTTGTGGTACAGAGTACAGTATCATCTGCGAATAAGTGCACATTTGCTGTGCCCAGCTGCGAGTCCAGATTATTGATGTATATTGCAAAGAGGATAGGGCCCAGGATGGAGCCTTGTGGGACTCCTCGTAACAAGGATTTTTTGTGGGGACAGATCTCCTATGGCTTTGACTTGTTGTAACCTATTGGTTAGGTAGCTGGTGAACCATTTAATGGCAGAACTATCAAGTCCAATGTTACTCAGTGCAGTAAGCATGATGGTATGATCCACAGTATCGAAGGCCTTACTTAGATCAAGGAAGAGGGCAAATACATGCTTCTTAGAGTCCAAGGCCATTTGCCAATCTGTAGTTACTTTGGCAAGAGCTGATATTGTACTGTGTTTGGCTCTGAAGCTGGACTGAGCCGGGTTTAGCAACTTTTGTGAATCCAAATGTTCTCTAAGTTGGATGTTGACAATTCTTTCAAGTAATTTAGAGTGGATGGATAGTATAGAAATAGGCCCGGTAATTGTTCATATCACTCAGGTCCCCAGTCTTGAATAATGGTAGGATGTGGGCAGTTTTCCACAAGACAGGTAGCTCACCTTGAATCAGAGAGGTGTTGAATAAGTGTGTAATGGGGTGGTCAGATAGGTATGGTCAAGTTTTAGGAAGTAAGGTTCAATATTATCTGCACCCGCACTCTTTTTTGTATCCAGAGAAAGGAGGAGGTCCTCCACTTGCTTGAACGTAATTGTGAGGAAGCTGAAGGGGGTGGGATGCAATTGGTTATGGTTGTGATTATCAGTGAAGCCAACAGTGTAGTCTCTTGCTGGGCTAAGTTTGCTGATAGGTGAGGTGTCAAAGGCAAGCCCTGCAGTGGCAAAGTGATCATTAAGCTTTTCTAGTATATCAGCTTTGTCCGTATATGTGGTACCATCAGACACAATTTTGTTTGGAAGGGGTGTTGCAGTGGACTGACCTTCGACTTCTTTGAGGATGTTCCAAAATTTGGCAGAGTTGTTTTTATTGTCTTCTAGTTCTTTTTGGAAGTACCTAGCTTTTCTGACCTAATTAGCTTGGTACAAGCATTCCTAGTGGTACGGAATGCTAACCAATCAGCCTCCAGGTGGGATTCCCTTGTTTTTTCCACCAGTAGTCCCTATCCCTAAGTGCTTTCTTCAGGATGGGAGAGAACCAGCCAGGAGTTTTATTTTTTGATTTGATCAGTCTTAGTGGGGCGTGTTTGTCTATTAGCTCCAGTAAGAGGCTGTGAAAGATGTTAAATGCCTCGTTAAAGGTGGGGGCTAGGTAGAAATCCTGCCAACGAATGTTGCTTAGATCTTTCAGGAAAGTGTACTGGCAGAACTTTTTCAGGCATCTTTTGAGTTTGAATTTGGAGCCCGTTTTTATTTGGGAAGGATGTCTGATGCAAGCAGTAGCGCAATTAACCCATATATGAATCAAAAGCAGTCTAGCACTCACCACCACAATAAAAGCTGTCCAAGCGTGAGATAGGCATGCAAATCCTTTATTAAAGTGCTCAAAAAAACATGTCCTGGTGCATTTTGGAAAATTCCTTTATCAAAGGACATGTAAAATACAGACATTCACTTCCTTATATACCAGCCAGTGACATCATCAAGGGTGACCACAGGTTGATGACACCACACAAGTGCAAAAAATAGCAAAACAAATAAATAAGTACATTACATCAATCACTGCTTCTTATAAAATACATATGTACAAATGTGCATACTGGTGCATAATAAGTGGTGAAAGGTAATTAAAAAGATTAGAAGTGGATTCAAGTCCTGCATCCAAGGCAGAAAAGACTCATTCCCATGCTGAGTTTAAAAAAAAACACATTCCTACAAAAGAACATACAGATAAAAAGGTTTAGAATACAAGTGTAAAGGGAACTGTTTCTAAAGAAGTGCACATAGTGCAATTCAAGCTATATCTCCTTTTTTTCCTTTGCCAATATCATGTCAGCTTAATTTTTCTGTTGTCCCACATCTGTCATTTACACATACATTCTGGTTATTGCTACATCTACTGTACAAATGCTTCATTTATTACCATAGTTTGCTTACTTCATTAATGCATTCCTTCAGTATGTCACTCCTTTATTTCTTGATGTAAGGGGTGATATCACACCTGTCATTAAGTCTCGGATAATAGCAAGCCTTGAGAGTATAAATCCAGAAACCCTCTCTTCATAAAATAAAGTTGTTGAAGTCTCCCCATATAGGTTTATGGTATACCTTCCCAATAGCGCTGAAGATAAAGCTGTGGGCTTCTGGTTTCCTGGCCTGCATCATGTGTAGCGCTGTTGCATAGGTGGGGTCTTTATTTCTGATGGCCCTACAGTGTTCCCCTGCTCATGACATGAATTGCCTTTTGGTTTTTCCTATATAAAAGGCTTCGCAGCTGCATTTTGCTATGTAAATAACACCTGTGGTGCTGCATGTGATCAGCTGTCTGATTGCAAATATTTTACTGGAAAGTGGGCTGGAAAGATCTTTTCCTGCAGAGACTGCACTACAGTATGTGCACCTCTGACATTTGTAGCAACCCACATATTTATTAGTGAGCTATGTCTGTGGGGTGTTTTTGGTCTACCTACTGTGTACCAACTGGTACTGTAGAGTAACAGCTTTTCTATAGAACATCCTGGGGGATTATTATGGTATGTATGTAAGTCTCTGTCTCCTTTCAAAATATTCCAGTTTCTATACAAAATCTTTGACACTTTATTACCATGTATAGAATATGTTGTGACAAAGTTAAATCTCTGTGAACTATTTCCTCTCTGATGTCTGTTACCAAATGTCTGGTCTCTATTCATGTTTCTCACCTCCTGCCAGGTGTTGTGTAACTGTCCAACACTATACCCTCTTTCCGTGAATCTACTAATTAGATTAAGAGCAGCTGTGTCATAATCTTCCACTGTACTACAATTTCTACGTAATCTAAGAAATTGTCCCTTTGGAATGTTGTGTACTACGTGGCGTGGGTGACAGCTGGATGACAAAAGTAGCGTGTTCCTATCACATCATTTTCTAAATATGTCAGTCACAATATTTCCTGTCTCATTCTTACTGATGCTTAGGTCAAAAAAGTGTACTTCCTTTCTACTTGCAGTATATGAAAACTGCAAGTTGGTGTTTGTCTCATGCAGATACTCTACAAAGTTGTCAAACTCTTACAGCATATGCTGCCTGTCCAAATGATCAAAATACCATCAATAAAGTATTTATACAGGTTAATATGTTAGAAAAAGGGGTTATTGTCATGGTCCCTGATGATTTCATTGTCCCATTTGCCAACGTACAGATTGACAAGACTCAGGGCAAATGTTGCCCCTATCGCAGTCCCTTTTTGTTGCAGAAGAAAATTCCCCCAAGAAGGTGATCATATTAGATATAAGTACAAATTCAGATAGTTTTATGAGAAATTCTGTGGGTGGTTCTACTTGTTTACTACATGAAATGAGGAAAAATTCTAGCCTTTCTAGTGCCTCTTCCTAGTATGTTAGTATAGAGGGACTCCACAGCCATAGTGATGAGATAGGAGTTCCTCTGCACCTCCACATCTTGTAATGTTTTTAGAATATCCCCAGTGTCTCTAATGTGTGACCCAAGTGTCTCTACAAAGGGTTTCATGTAGTAGCCTACATACTGTGACAGGGATTCCATGAGGGACCCCATGCCGCTCACTATTGGCCTGCCTGGGGGGAGAGTAAACTCTTTATGTACTTTCAGAAAGGTATATACAGTGGCTCTGACAGGATGTTCTAATGTCAAGAACTCCTTCATATCACAATCAATCCATCCCTTCTGGAAAGCTTCTGTGACATAGTTATCGATCTTAGATTTATGCAGCAGTGTAGGGTCATGATCTAATTACCTATAAAGAACATTATTAGATAATTGACTACTGACCTCATTAACATAATCTAAGGTATCCTGTACAACAACCACCTGTGCTTATCAGTGGGTTTTATAACAATGTATGGGTCATTTTTCAGACTATATAAAGCATGCTTTTTATCTCTAGTCATGTTACTGTAAATAATCCTAGGTAAGTTGTTAAACAGTTGTTCCAGTTCTTTCTCACATACTTCTTTAAAAGTCATAATAGCTGCTGCGGGTGGAGGGTAATACATAGATTTCCTTCTAAAAGTCCATGGCAGGGGTTCATTTGTATTATAGATGTCATTGTTAGTGCTGTCACTGATATTAGAATCAGGGTCCACAGTTTGGCAGTCCTGTGGCTTTTTACTTAAGTTACAACAAAATTTTTGGAGATCTAAGTAGGTTTCAAATTCATTAATCTGAGTTGTGGGAGCAAAGGACCATCCCTTGTTAAGTAATAAAACCTCTGTTTCTGTTTAAGCTCTAAGAGAGAGGTTGATTACGTTATTTAAAGTATCTGGTGTTGTCTGGGGTATGGCTGTTGTTCCTGCTGATGTTATTGTTGCTTAGGATTGCATCGGTGTGGTTGTTGTAGGTTCTGCTGGTTCTGTGGTGCATATTGATGGAAGCCCTTGTTGGGGGTTGCATGCTGTTGAAATCCCTGCTGTTCTCACCATTCTCTGCCTGTCCCCTTCCCCTGCTTGTCTTCCTCCTCTTGTGTTGCTGCCTCTGCCCCTCATACTCCTGTTGTTGTTGGGTTGGTGGGCCTGAAAGCCCTGATAAATGTTGACTCATCTACTCCTCCTCAATGGGGGAGTTTCTGGAGAGGACTGAGTGTGCTCTAAAAAACATCACCATATCTTCCAGATTCAGAGCCACTAAAATCAGTGCTCAAATTAAATAACACCCTTCTCTCACCTCTGAGGACACCCTTGGACTGAGTTTTCTTTTTCCAATTATATATTTTCCCTGTCTGGTAATACCCCAGGTACCCCTGAAATTTAGTGAGTTTTTCTTTTTTAAGGTCAAAGTCTAATTTTGCTATAGTCTCTTTCAATCTATTATTGCAGGCATCAAAATCAATATGGTTCTTGAATTGTAGTATTATTTTCTCTTGTTCTTGGATATCTTTTTTATGTTTTTCACTGGTTTCTTTCCCATAATCAGTAATTAACTGCATCAATTTACTAGATGCCTCATCTAGAATCTCCCTCCATTTATTAATGACAGCTTCAATATCCTGCCCCAAAGAGGTTTCTTTTAGAATTCTCAGGCCACAGGGAATTCTTTCAGCTTGCAAATAAGCATCTAAGCCTGTAATGTTCCAATATATTTGTCTTTCTTTAGTTACTATTTTTTCTAGATTATTAAAAGCTTCATAAAGGGAAAATACTGTAGTACTGTTAGCATCCGTTTCGATGGAAGGGTTTGCTAGAAACGGGTTGGCTATCACTGCTTCTGTTAAGAGGCCATTAACATACTGAAATGGATCAGTTTCTGTCCCACTGGTTGCTTGTGTGGAGAAGATCAGGGCTGGTGTGCATTCTAGAGACATCGAGATTCCTGGTGCAGGGTGCTGTTGTTTGTAGTAATCCCAAAATGTAGTTCCCCCTCACTCTGTTCCCTTCCATTCTCTAACCATCAACAAGGCTTCTGTGCATCCTCTCACCCATCCTCTCACCTGCTGGAGGAAATCAGAGTGTGGATAAGCAGTACTCCATTCACTTCCTAAAAGATCCATAGGTCTGTTGCAGTTCATTGCAGTTTGAAAAATATAAATCCTAAGAGCTACTAAAGTAAGAAGCAAATCGCTGTGGATCTAGGACTGTGCAGTGAGTGGTTTTACACCAGAACACTGTAGCTGGCAACCCATGCAGGCATTTTAAAAAAGGCAACACATTCAACCAGAGAATGCACAGGTGGTGCTAAGGCAACACGGAGTACATATGAATTAAAAGCAGTCCAGCACTCAACACCACAGTAAAAGCTGTCCAAGCATGGAATAGGCATGCAAATCCTTTATTAAAGTGTTCAAATACACATGTCCTGATGTGTTTCAGAAAATTCCTTTATCAAAGGACATGTAAAATACGGACATTCACTTTCTTATATATTTACCCACAGTTGGAGAGCATCAATTTTGGACAGCAGGCTACAGATATTGATAGAGGCCAATTGTAGGGTACCATGGTCATTACTGCTGCATGGTATCTGTTGCAATGGGCCTGGGTTGGGGTGAATGTTACCCGATAGGAGTAGAAGCAGCAGGGTCAACTGTAACAGAAGGCGATTATGTAATTTGAGATCTGCCAAGAGTTTTCATCTACTAACCATACCAAATTGTTTTTGGCTCTGTAACATGGTAAAGCGGGGGAGAAGAAGTAGGGTTGATATGTTAGAGAGATGGAGCATGCATCTTTAGGGGTTGGTAAGTTTGAGATAAGCGTTAACTATGTAGCTCATTGTGCCAGGCCTTTGGGATAAATCTGTTTTGAATGTGGAAGGGTTATTATTGATATCCTGGTGGCTTTTATCAGGGCCCATAGGAGATATGGCAAATAGTAGGAGGGCTAGGAGAGCCATATATTTATGAGTATCCATTGTTAAAGTATGAGTATCCATTGTAGTTCGACAGACAAAAGTATGTAGGGGATGTAGCAGTACAGTGGGTAGATAATAATGGAAGGTGGGTGGGAGTGGCTTTGAGTACAGTAGGTAGCACCACCTGCTGGGGGAGCTGGGATTGAATTACTGGGGGAGGCAAGCCAGTTGCAGGGGAAGGAGAACAGGACAGAGGTAGCAGGAAGTACCAAAGCAGCTGAGGAGAGCGGAAGAAGATCAAGGCAGAGGTAACAAGATGAATCAAAAGCAGCTGGGGATGGGACCTAGGCACTAAGAGGTACTAGCAGCTGATGCAAATTACAACTGGAAATGTGGCCTAATGGTGAGGGCTGCCAGCTACAGATGAGCCAAGAATCAAGAGCCAGGGGTTCAAGTCACAGAGAGTGGGGAAGTGGATGGGAATGAGGAAAGGATGGAAGAATGTTAGCTTCAGGAGTGAGGTGAAAGATAGGTAATTAGGGACAGTTAAATGAAGGCACAGTAGTTTTTATACATTGTTGTCCACAAGAGATATGGAAAATATTTTGATCACACAGGGTGATATTAATTACACTGCATTACAAACAGAAGAAAAAGATAAAATTAGTACATGCTGAGTTTTTTCTTATTACTACTGTACTTGTTTCAAATGTTTACATTTATAGGTTAGTTCTTATTGCGGGTAATGAGAGTCCATATCTCAGAAAGTTTTCCATTTGTGGGGTGAAAAAATGTTTCCTTTTAGTAACACGCTTATCAAATTAGCACCTACCACATGGTGTACTACCCATTGGGGCAACCTCTTTCTCATCTTATTACTTGCAGTACCTTGAGAGTTTGATATTTAGTGAACTGCTGCTGCAGAGCATTTTATATCAGAAAGCCTAAGCACCCTTTCTAATTCAGAAAAGGGGAACATCTTAGGGATATAGAGAGGAGAGTATTAAGAAATGTGGGATCATCTGAGGGATATAAAGGGGGAGCCCCTAAAAAATGCTATGACAAAACACATTAAATTTATTAGAGGTACAGGTACTCATGTCTGGAGATTCTTGTGCATTGAATTGGTGGCCACAGGGTGGGGAGAACTTAAACACTCTTTTACTGAAGTGTGAGGCATTTTGGACATATACCTGTACCTTGGGAGCCTTACAAGCAGTTTGCTTAAATTACCATTTTGAGATTCACACGTTCCTCACATTCCTGTTGTTTTAGGAGTAAGAGAGAGATGAGGGATTTTCAAGTTTAAAAGAGTTGCAGACATTTCTCTCTCTTCTGTTCCATAAGACACAGATAATCTATGAATATAAAGGTTGTAAGGTTATAGCAGTAATAAAAAAGTCATACTGTATTGCCTGTACTAATTTTATCATTTTTCTGTTTACATTATAGTGTAACTAATACCACCTTGTGTGATCAAATTATTTTTCCTGCCTCTCATGGACAAGACTGTGATACCCTTGCAAAAAAACTGAGGTGCCAGCCTGACACATCATGTATTCCTTGTAACTGACAGAATATCATCTGATTGCAAAACCATCATATTTCAGCTTCAAACATAAGACTTTATGTATAAAGCATGCTGCATTAAATAGATTTGCAGTACAGTGTAAGCACCTTATCTTGGACTGATTGGGGTTCAGGCAGTTTGTCCAATTTTTGTAGGTGGCATCCGTAATACCCAGTGTGGTGTAGCTAGAGTGAGGCATGTCAGTGAGTGCTCTGTGTAGCACAAGTGTTGTCTTGAAAGTGATATTGCACTTATATTGGATGTATCAAGAATAAAATGAAGGTAAATAACTAAGAAAATATGAAATAAACAAACAATATACTGTAAGTTCAGTTCAGTTTTCCTTTTTGTTGTTTTCAGTGCATTCGTATTGTGGAGGTAGTGTGAGAGT
Organism: Neoceratodus forsteri; assembly: GCA_016271365.2. NCBI lineage: Eukaryota > Metazoa > Chordata > Ceratodontiformes > Ceratodontidae > Neoceratodus > Neoceratodus forsteri. The sequence continues at coordinate 694,918,200 of CM057451.1, read as the reverse complement.
TATAGTTGCTGTTACAGAGTGCAGTTAGCTATTCAGTACAGAGTGCATGTTGGTGCTGACTTTTACTTGTGCTCAGTTCACTTCTGTATTGCCTATCTGTCATTTCATTCAGTAGTGGGGGGGGGGGTGCTTGAGTGCATGTGCAAATTATTTGGAGGTTAAACTTTTAGTGAAGTAACTTTATTCTTTTTTAAAATAAGCTGTAATTTTAGCTTGAGAGGAGGCTATTTTGATGCAAGCACTCCAGCCTTGTTCTGTAAAAGAGCCCACTGTGGTTCAATCTGTCTCCGTTGCTCCATGACCATGCAGTGAGTAAAGAGTGCAGCTCAGACAGCTGCGCTCATGATGGTTAGAGGTTCAGGTTCATGCTCACTCACTTCTTTCTCTGGATCATCTGTGCTGGATATCTGTTGCAGGATGTCCATGACATGCTTAAGGTCATCTGCCTGTTGGTTAGGCTCTGAGTCATTGTCTCCTTAGTGGCAGAGTGTGTCAAACTCTGTTTCACTCTGACCTTCAGGAACTGGTGTTAGGTCACCTCACTTGGGGATAATTCGGTAACCTTGGGAACTGTGTCACCTGTACAGAATCTTGCTTTGTGATAGCAGTGTACAGTTGTATCAGTGAATACGATGTTCCAAACAGTTTTAAGGCAGTGTACAGAATCCAAAATTGAAATCTGCTTGATATACATTGTAGCTGTGAGTTCAACTCCTGTGTCCATCTCAGCAAGGATTACACTTCACATTTTTTGGATGTAATGCAACTTTAAGGAATATGGTATCCCTTGGTCGAGTGGCTGGATTACAGAAGTCTTGTTGGGAGGAGGAAAATCAATTTGATGTTCCACAGTCCAGGGACATAAGGGTGGCCAATGAAACTGTCCAGCAGGTGCACTACCTTGCATCTTCATAACTTGTCATCCCACCTATGAAGCCACTTGGAAAATTTCACCTGTCATCCAGGATGAACAGTTGCTGCGATTTAGAACAGGGAGATAAGCCACCCCATGAAAACAGTGAAGCTTGGCTGACTTTCCTATGATTAGAAGCTCCTTGTCATTGCTGTTCATATTATGGCACACTGGGAGAGAGATCCATGCTCTATATGTTGCCTGTTTTGGCCTTGGAGAAAGTCTAATTTGACTGTCACAGCTCTATATACCATACATCACAACCAGATAGCAGTCTTGCTAGCATTGTAGATGTCCACAAGGTCATAGCCAGTGAGAACATCAGGGAGCAAGTCTTGAAACTACAAACTGGCACCTGACCCATCTGCATTATATTGTTCTCCGTGGGCTTGCCAACAGCAAATGTTGTGTCTCACCTTCTATCTTTGGAGTCACCCATCTGTGGGGCTTAAATTGGGCTTCCCCACAACAAGGGTCCACTAACGTGTGCCTCCTGCTCCTGTAGCCCTGAAAACCACCAGGAGAGCCTCCTGTACCTCATCATCCTTCCCATCATGTGTCTTCTTTCTCTGAGGATTCTCATTGGTATGCCCTTCCCACAGCAACTGCTCCTTGCCATGCAACAGATATAAGACAGTAGATTTGGGGAGCAAGAGATTCACTACCAGATCACAGCCACTCCTCTTTGGCAGTGCATCAATCTACCACAACAACTCAATTTATTTTGCCAGTGGCAGTGAAGAGCGCTTAAAGAAGACATGCTTTCTAAAGCAGGGATAAGGTAATGACCTCCTTGGCACATTTTTATAGAGCAGTAACTGATGTTCGATTGAGTGTCAATCACAGATTTCACTGAGTTTCACTAAGTTTATAGGAGCAAAAAAAGGGCGTAGCCCAAGAATTGGCTCCTGTTTAAGATAAAATATAATAATTTAAGTTAGCACCTGTAGCAATATGCTTGTCCAAGTTATTTTTGAATTCTTCTTTATCTGAATTACATACAACATTGATGGGAAGTCTGTTCCATAGGTTGGCCACATGTGCTGTGTAATAATATTTTCTTCTAGTTGTTTTGAATCTACTGTTTTTTATTCGTAAAGGATGCCCTCTAACTCCCAGGTTGTCTTCTTTATAATCAATGTTTAATTCAGTCATCAATGACGGATCATTTAAAATATCATAGTAAAGTAACATGTCCCCCCTTTGTCTTCTTAATTCTAGACTGTGCAAGCCTAAGTTGTTGAGTCTATTGATACAGGTCTAATTTTTTAGTGAGTTTATTGTTTTGGCATACCGACATTGAACCTTTTCTAATTTGTTGATTTCTGCTTTGGTGTAAGGTGACCATAACTGGCTTCCATAGTCCATTATAGGTCTAATATAAGATAGGTACAGAGGTAGTAGTACTTCTTTGTTTCTACATTTGATATTTCTCTTCATGGCCATAATTGTTTGGTTTGCTTTTGCTATTGTCAATGCACATTGTTATTTAAACATAAATTTGCTATCTAAAATCATTTCTAAGTCTTTCTCAGAAGTTTTTTGTGGTAATGCTGTTCTGTTTAAGCTATAGGAGTGATGTTTGTTGTTTTTACTCATATGTATTATTCAAATTTGTCTGTGTTGAGCTTCATGCCCCATTTGTTAGTCCATAATACAATTGAATCTATGTCTTGTTGTAATGATTCTATGTGGGTATCAATTTCACATCATCCGCACAATTTAGTATCATCTGCATATTGAATGATGTAATCTGTAATGTTATTCTCTAGATCAGCAATAAATATTTGAAAGATTACACCATCCACATCACCTACAGTGAACCAACTAACCAACTAAAGATCAGGCTGTATGCTGAGTGTCTGAGGCATCCATTTAAAGTGGTGTCTATCGTCCACACAAAATGAAACAAACTGCATTGCACCCTATTAAAATGGATTGGGCAGGCTGATTTTTGTCTGATTAGAGCAGCTTAGTACAAAAGGTTTGGCAAGCTCAATACGTCACATTTACAATACATCTTTATAAGATTTATAGGGGTGCACTTGGTGTGTGACCAAATAGAAGCATATAGTTAAGGTACCAGTGAGCCCCCTCCCGCACTCTGCTGCTTAAAAGCCTGTAATTTATTTAAATAACACCAGTATTTTTACTTATTTTAGACTGTTAGAGGGATTCTTGGTCTCATCTTTCTGCTGAAAAATGTTCAAGCCTGACTACTGTGACAAAGTGACCACCTCATCAGTCAGGAAAGGAACACATGGTGTATCTAGCTGGTGTCTCTATTCTCACAGGGCATTACATTCTTGTCCATGAGAGATAGGAAAAACACTTTGCTCACACTGGGTAATATTAATTACCTTGTAATAAAAACAGAAAAAAAAGATAAAATGAATACTGGCAGTACAGGCAGGGAATTTTTTAATTATACTATAATCTTACACCCCCCTCCCATGTATAGGTGGTGACACCTGGGTACACACCCAGTGTCACCATAGCGTTAAGCCAGGATCCAATAAAATATAAACCTACAAAAAAGAAAACAGTCCCTTGATGAGAGACATCTCAGGACTGTTTTCTTTTCTGCAGGTATATATTTTATGGATCCTGGCTTAATGCTATGGTGGTACCAGGGTGTTTACACTGATGTCACTACCTATTCATGGGGGGGGGGTATAAGATTATAGTAGCAATTGAAAAAAGCCCTGCCTGTACTGCCAGTACTGATTTTATCTTTTTGTTTCTGTTTGTATTGCAATGGAATTCCAATCAACCCTGTAAAATATAAAATAGTCCTTCCCTGATTTAACCCCCCCCACAAACACCACCTCCCACCCCACCCTGAGCCCCCAATCAACACCCATTACCCCATACATCCACATATCCTCACTCAAGTAAACATGTCCCTTGATGTAGATCCACTCTCCATTCAAAGACTCATGTTGCTGCTGGAACCAGCGACTGCAATATGAGTAAATAAGGTACACTAATTCCGGTTTAATGTACTTCAATGGAGTTTGAACTTTTACCCATAACTTTGTCATTTTTTTTTTTATATTTTTTTCCAAGATTTCAATATGGCATTTTTGGGACCACACCTCATGAACAAGGGTGGTGGACTTTTTCAAATCCATCCCAAAAGGTGATTTTGGGGTCACAGCACAAAATCCCCTTTAGGGTAGGATTTGAAACTTTTCACCTACAATACCAGGTTCATGAGGTGGGGTCATAAGAAGCTGATAATGAACATTTGGTGTAAAAATACTGTATGCTAAAATGACCAAATTTAAGAGCAAATGTTGAAACATTTCAACATTCACTCATAACTTCACTGATTTTTAGTATTTTTCATCAGACTTTCACATGGCCTTTTTGTGACCCCACCTCATGAACAAGGAAGATTCAATTTTTCAAATCCATCCTGAAAAGTGATTTCACAGTTGCTGTATGAAATCACATTTTGGGCAGGATTTGAAAATGTTCACCTACCAGGTTCATAAGGTGGGGTCATAAGAAGACTATGTTAAACATTTGGTTTAAAAATATGGTACAAGGACCACGTTGTAAGTGAACATTGAAATATTTCAACATTCATTCCCAACTTTCTAATTTTTAATATTTTGACTCCAAACTTTCAACATAACCATTTCACATCACATCATAAATGTGACAGGTGTCATTTTATAACTCCTGGATGAGATGTGTTTTCACACATGTGGTGCAAATGAGGTTTTGACCAGTATTCTATAAATGTCACATGTCATGTTTATGAGGGGGGAGTAATAAAATGATTACTTTGAACATTTGGGGTCAAACTTGAACAAAAAAAAATTAAAAATATTAAGAAACATTGTGTGTAGTACCAACATTTACCCCAGTTGATAGTGCTTTGTGATCCAGTGCCAGTGAACTGAGTTCAGGGGTCAGCTCAGTGACCCAGCTGGATGAGATGAGGCTGGGATGAAAGTGCTGTCATGCAACACTGCCACCCTTCCTGAGAAAGGTAGATGCAGGGTTGCCTGCATGGGCATATGTACCATTTAGTGAAGAGAACTCTTCTCTTCTCTTCTCTTCATTGTACAGAGCCTTGCAGCTATGCACCTTTGGGTGCAAGAGGGCCCTGTGCTTAGGCTGAGATGGATTCTTTGTCTTGTACAGCTACACCTGCTGTCACATGGCTCACTGGTCCAAGAGAGTCCTGTGCTTCCAAAGTCCATCAGACTGCCCTATGAATTCTTGACATCCATTACTGCTCTTCCATAGGTGAATGGAGTCTTCACATGGCACAGGGCCCAAAGGGACCTGCATGTCTGCATCTGTTTAATCAGGTCCCCTTGGGACCTGTGTGAATGAGGATATGATTCCACTATCTAGAAAAGAAAGGAAATTCTTTGTAAAAAATGTGTTAATGCTCCAGTTGGGGTTCAACTTAACACCTCAAAAGTAGGGAAATGTGGCATTAGGAATTCCAACCCTAACTACCCACCCCAACCCTAAGCAGCAAAAGGAAAAAAAATAGCGGTTAGGTTCTCCAGAGCCTTGGAAAACAAGTGATGGGTTTTTCCTTGGGGTTATCAACCTTTACGCTTACCACCTCACCTGAGCAAACAAGGTCAGATGTGATAGAAACATAGAATTTGATGGCAGATAAGGACTGCTTGGCCCACTTAGTGTGTCCATTTCCCTACCTACTCTTTCAACTCCAGATCCTATTTGATCTGCAGCCTACCTCCTCCTCCCTACCACTAATGTTGCCTTTTGTCTATCCCATGCATTCTTGAATTTGACTACCATTTTTGCCCCACAACTTCCTTAGGTAGACTGTTCCATGTTTCCTCCTCCCTTTCTGTTAAAAAAATACTTCCTCATTTTGCAGCTGAGTCTTCCTCCCTCTAGTCTCATATTGTGACCCCTGGTTCTTGAATAGAAACATAGAAAGTGATGGCAGAAGGGGACCTCCAGATCCACCTAGTCTGCCCATAGGCCAACCCTTCCCCTAACTGCTATTCAATGTTATGATTCTTTTCTACCATTCCCAAGCCTTTTTGAATGCTCCAACTGTTTTTGCTTCCATCACCTCAGGTGACAGGCAGTTCCATGCCTCCACCACCCTCTCTGTAAAGAAGAACTTTCTTGCATTACCCTTAAATTTTCCCCTTCTAGCTTCATGCTGTGACCGCTGGGTCTTATGTGAGTCTTGAACTGAAAAAGGTCCTGAACCTGTAACTTGTTTATTTCCTTCATGCATCTGAATGTTTCTATCATGTCTCTCCTATCTCTGCATTGTTTGAGGGAATACTTGTTCAGTTCTTGCAGTCACTTCTTGTAGTTTATATTGTAGAGTCCCTGTATCATTTTTGTAGCTTTTCTCTGCACTGTCTTAAGTCTGTCTATATCCTTTTTTGAGGTGTGGTCTCCAGAACTGTATACTGTACTCTAGATGTGGTCTCAACAAAGATCTGTAAAGTGGCATGATAACCTCTCTTTTTCTGCTAGTAATTCTCCTCCCTATGTGGCCCAGCATGTCATTTGCCTTAAATGCTGCTTTCTCACATTGTTCAGATGTTTTCAGATCATGTGATATGATTACTCCCAGATCTCTTTCCTGCTTTGTTGATTCTAATTTGACTCCTCCTAGAAGGTATTCTGCGACTGGATTACGCTTCCCTATGTGCATGAATTTGCACTTTTTAGCATTGACATTTAGTTGCTATGAGTGTGACCAACTTTCTAGCTTTCTAAGGTCAGTCGTCATCCTTTCCACTCCACCAGGAGTGTCCACCCTATTGCATATCTTTGTGTCATCTGCAAAATGACTCACTTTGCCTTCCAGACCCTCAAATATTTTGGTGATAAAAATATTAAATAGGATGAGGCCCAGTACTGATCCCTGTAGTACACTGCTGGTCACCTCCCTTTCTTCTGATAGGGAGCCCTTTACTACTACCCTCTGTGTTCTTCCTTTTAGCCAACTCCCTATCCAGTCTACAACCTTTTGACTCACCCCATGCTGCCCAGTTTATTTAATAACCTTATGTGTGGGACTGAATCAAAGGCTTTGCTGAAGTCTAGGTAAACCATGTCCACAGCATCATCCTGGGTCCACTACTTGGGTTACCCAGTTGAAGAAGTTGATAAGATTTGTCTGGCATGACCTTCCAGCGATGAACCCATGCTGTCTTTGGGCTAATCTTCCATTATCTTTGAGAAAGGATGCAATTCTCTCCTTGAGTAGGGCTTCCATTGTTTTGCCAACAATTGGCGTGAGGCTAACTGGACGGTAGTTGCCAACACTCTCCTTGCTACCATTTTTGTGAAGTGGAACAACTGTGGCCTTCCTCCAGTCCTCCGGTACCTCTCCATGTTCCAAAGATAGATTGAATAGCCTGATCAGTGGAGTTGCCAGTTCCTCCCTTAGCTCTCTCAGTAATCTTGGATGAACATCATCTGGTCCATTAGCCTTGTTCAACTTGAACTTTTCTAGTTCCTTCAGGACTCTTTTGTTCTGTAAAAGGTTCCAAATCAATTCCGTTGCTACTTGTATTTTTATCTGGCATGGGTGGTGCACTCACTTCCCCTTCTTTAGTGAAAATTGAGCAACAATATCTGTTGAGTTGGGCTTTTTCATTATCATCCACCACATGCCCTCCATCTTCCCTTGCCAGTCTGAGTATGCCTCCACTCTTCTTCCTTTAGTCACTGACGTATCTGAAGAAGGTTTTGCCTCCCTTTATGACTTCTCTGGCTAGCTTCTCCTCAGTTGCTGCTTAGACAAGTAGCACACACTGTAACTTTCTCGGAAGTGCTACCAGTCTATGGCATGGATGAGGCTAGGGCACTCTGCACCATGGGATTCAATGACTGGTTGTAAAGCTGGTGCAGAGCTCAGGAATTTGGCTTCATTGGGGACTGGGGCTCCACCTGGAGGGATGCAGGTCTATACAAGTGCGATGGTCTGCATCTATCCTGGAGGGGAATCAGGATCCTAGGTGATAGGTTTAAATGCATCAGTGGCAATCATTTAAACTAGCCAAGTGGGGATGCACTGAAGAGGAGAAGGGAAATCCTATCCCCCCAAAAAATCAGGGTAATTAGTGAGGTAAACACCAAGATAGAGCAGTCAATAGGGAGAAGGGCTGGGGTAAATGGAGAAAAAGACAAACGCAGTAGGGACAGGGATATGGCAAAAAGAAATAAAGCCATAACAAATGGAAGGTAATGAGTACCAATGCCCATAGTCTAGGTAAAAAGCTCCCTGAAATGGTGGCTTTGATGGAAGAGGGATGGTTGGATATTGTGGCAGTCACAGAAACATAGTACACAGAGAACCATGAGTGGGATGTCAACATACCAGGGTACACAATCTACAGGAGGGACAGGGAGGGAAGAAGAGGAGGAGGAGGAGTAGCTCTCTATGTAAGGGAAGGGATCAAAGCAACAGAGCTAAAGGGTAAACAGGGAGGAGAGGAGGCACTGTGGATCACCCTGGAGACTGGAAATGGCTCCACAGTCCGCGCAGGGGTTGTATACAGACCCCCATCTCAGGGGGAGGAAATGGACAAGGAAATGATAGAAGATATCCTTGGGATGGCAGAGAAAGGGGAGATATTGCTTATGGGGGACCTGAATATGCCAGATGTTGACTGGAGCACCTTTGCTGCAGCCACATCCAAGAGCAGGGCCATTCTCAAAGCCCTACGGGGGCATGCCTCAGACAGCTAGTTTTGGAACCCACTCGGGAGAGAGCAATCTTAGACCTGGTACTCTCAAATGGGGACGGAGAGAAGATCTCTGATCTTGAAGTGGATAGCCATCAGGGAACAAGCGACCACCAAACAGTGTGGTTCACGATAAACTTAGCTGTAGAGTCGAGCCACATAAAAGCGAAGGTACTGGACTTCAGAAGGGCTGATTTTGTCAAAATGGGAGAGTGCCTCAGAAAAGCACTAGCAAACAAGCAAGAAGATGGGGTGGAGCAACAATGGGGAAACATCAAAACTGCCATCACAGAGGCAACAAGCCTTTGTGTGAAGCAAATAAACAAATCAAAATGAAAGAGAAAATCATTATGGTTCTCAAAAGAAGTGGTGGGGAGGGTAAGGGAGAAAAAGATAGCATTCAGGAAATATAAGAAAACACAGAAGGAGCAGGACAGAGAACTATACCAGTTAAAACAGAAGGAAGTGGGTAAGGCAGTCAGAATAGCAAAGGCCCAAACCAAGGAAAAGATAGCCAACTCAGTTAAGAAGGGGATAAAACCTTTTATAGGTACATTAGGAGCAAAGAAAGACTAAGGCAGGGATACGAGGCTGAACAAAGAGGAAGGTGGTTGGCAGAGGAGTGAAAAAGCAGGGATACTGAGCAGAATACTTCTGCTCAGTATTCACAATGGAAAGCAGGAAATACCTAATCTGGTCAATAGAAGCACTCTGGATGGGAGGGGGTTGATATTAGTCCTTTCACAGAAGAAAGGGTTCTGAAAGAACTCTTAAAACTGAAGGTGGATAAAGCAATGGGTCCTGATGGGATTCCACCCCAGAATTCTGAAAGAACTAAGGGAAGAACTAGTAACACCATTGACTACCCTTTTTAATAAATCATGGGAGGATGGTGTGGTACCTGAGGACTGAAGGAGGGCAGATGTGATTCCCCTTCACAAAAGTGGGAGCAAGACAGAGGCAGGAAACTACAGACCTGTCAGTTTGACCTCAGTGGTAGGGAAAATGATGGAATGACTTCTGAAGGAAAGAATTGTTGAGTACCTATAGGCCAGTGGGGCACAGGACCCAAGGCAGCATGGATTCACAGGGGACGGTCATGTCAGACAAATCTAATTGATTTCTTTGACTGGTGACCAAAGCAGTAGACCAGGGAGGGGCTGTGGACATGGCCTAGCTAGACTTTAGCAAGGCATTTGACACAGTCCCACAAAGATTAATAAACAAATTAGCCAGCCTGGGAGTGGGTCCCAGGGTGGTAGCCTGGGTAAACACTGGTTGGACAACAGGACACAGTGAGTAATAGTAAATGGAGTCCACAGTGAAGAAAGGAGGCTTACTAGTGGGGCACCGCAGGGTTCAGTACTGAGGCCGGTCCTTTTTAATGTCTTTATAAGTGACATTGCAGAGGGACTGGAAGGAAAAGTATGTCTCTTTGCAGATGACACAAAGATCTGCAACAGAGTTGATGCACAAGGTGGGGTGGAAAGGATGAAAAGGGACTTGGCAAGGTTGGAGGAATGGTCAAATGTATGGCCAAGGACACTGGTTTACCGTGATTGAGAAAGGGCAAATTCCGTTTTGCTCATTGTAAAAACCGGTATTGTCACCGGTGTCTGCCAAGCCAAAATCCATTTTAACCGGTGTTTGGTTTTGTGCACTTTATTTAACAATTTTTAACTGCATTAACATGCATTTTAGCAATTTTGACATCCACTATTGTACATCCATCCATCCTAGTACCAATTAAAAGTTATTTTAGGTTCAGGATGTGATGGCAGCAGCAGCACTACAGCCCCCATCCCTCAGGTGCAATAGTAGCAATGGCAATGCGGCCCCTGTCCCTTAGGTGTGAGAAGGCAGCAGCAACAGCACTATGACCCCCTTCCCTCCGGTGTGATAGAAGCAGCAGCACTGCATCCCCCATCCCTCAGACACACATTCTTGAAAGTACTGTGCTGTGACTTCAACTTCCAACTCCAGGCAAGATAGCAACAGCGGTATTCCCTCAATCCTGAAAGTTTGACAGCAGCAACACAGCAGCTCCAATCCCTCAGGTGCAATGGTGATGGCAGTAGGTGCAGCACTCACCCCCTCAAGTGTGATGGCAGCAGGTGCATCACTACAGCCCCCACCCTTCAGGTGTGATGGCAGCAGGTGCATCACTGCAGCTTGAAGACCTCACCCCCTCAGGCATGACTGTAGCAGGTGCAACACCAAAGCCCCCAACTGAAGCCCCCACCCCTAAGGTGTGATGGCAGGTGGTGCAGCACTGAAGCCCCCATCCCTCAGGTATGATGACAGCAGCTGCATCACTGCAGCCCCCACCCCTCAGGTGTTACAGCAGCAGGTGCAACACTGAAGCCCCCACCCCTCAGGTGTGACAGCAGCAGGTGCAACACTCAAGTCCCCACTCCTCAGGTGTGATGGAAGGCAGTGAAGCACTGAAGCCTCCACCCCTCAGGTGTGACAGCAGGTGGTGCGGCACTGAACCCCCACCCCCACCCCTCAGGTGTGATGGCCACAGAGGCATCAGGACAGTATTCATCCAACAATGCCATTTACCAAAGCTTGTCTGTCAGAGCTCAGACATGAATTAAGCCGAACCACCAGATGCCAAGGTGAACTCCATCGGTTCAGTCCCTAGCTAACATCACAGCTGGCCTGGTGGCGCTGAGGGCTGAGGCACTGGATGACACACCTAGCACCATGCCCAGTTCAGAAATGACTTGGGACATCGGAGGGTCAGCAAGGGAGGGAAGGAATTGAGCATTTGGCGGAGTGCTCTCCCCTCCTGGGGTGGTTTCTGGGGTATGCCTGCTCCATAGTGGCTCCGGGTGGAGACCATGGGCCCTAAAGACAGCAGAGCTTGATGCTACATCGGGGTGGAGTGGCGGCAGCCAGGCTGCACATAAATGCAGTGCTGGCATTGCACATCTCTGCTCCAGGGGGAAACTGTGCGGAAAAAACCCTGGTGGCCTAGCGGAGGTGAAGGAGGCCTGGAGAATTGCCCACATCCCAACGCCGGACCTGCTTCCCTGGGCCCCAGCTCTACTGGCTTCAACAGCTGTCCCTCTAATCACAGATAGCCCAATGGGTGGTGATCAGGGGACTGGTCAAGCCATGAAGCTGAGTGGAGTCAGCCCTGTAGGAGCCCAGTAGAGGAGGTTTCAGGCAGGAATTAGAGACAGAAAAGTCGAGTGGTACCCTGGAGAGATGCCCAAGGTCCCAGTGAATAAAGAAAGTAAAAAAAAAAAAAAAAAAACTTGTCATCTCTGTAGTTCCCCAACCCAAGCAAACACGGACTGCACTGGCAACAAGGCGGTCCCACCACACCACCTAAGAGAACACACACCACAGGAAGTCTGAGGGAATGACACCTCCAGATACCCATGCACAGCCACACAGGACCCAGCCTGAAAGGTAAGTACTTGGTCGGTGATTTTTATTAGCATCACCTGTGACAGTGAGTGGTGGGCCTGGTTGCGGTAGTCCAGGTTGCTGCGAATGCTCCCCTCACCACCAGCTACTTCAAAATTGTCTCTTCCAACAGTTTTGAAGGGCACAGATGAAACATGGTTGAGTGATGTGGTTTAATAAAGTTTTTTTTGTTCTAGTGTGTCTCTATTCTTCTACACACAGGCACAAACACAGACCACCCAAAAGTAACCTTTTTTTTTTAAATCATATTTACATTCAGGATAGAGACAGGGTGAAGCAGGTCCCAGAAGTACAACACAGTAAATGAAATACATTTTACAATTAAGAAGACACATGCCCAGCAAACTGCCCCATGACCACCAAACAATGTACCTTTCCTCTGCCCCAGGGGGGACTGGCTGGGTCACAGGCCAGGCCACAAAACATCTTGTTGTACCACACAATAATATGAAATTGCTGCATAAACACACATGTTAAAAAATGGTTCTGTGCCAGTATGCCCGTCCACCCACCTCCTCCCCCTCCATCACAGAGGCCAGAACCATTCTTTGCACGCATGTACCAGTCAGCCAAGCTCGTCCCTCCACCGACCATTAACATACATGTGGAAAAAAAAAATAGTTCTGTGCCACTCTGCCCATCCCTCCTTCCCTCCACCATCAGAGGCCAGAACCATTTTTTCCAGCACATGTACCAGTCCACCCATCCCATCCCACCACAGACCATCAGCAACAAACCACAGGAGCATGGCATGGACCCAGTGGACTGGCATACATGTGGGAAAAAATGGTTCTGTGCCCATCAGCACCTCCCCTCATCACCAGAGGTAAGAACCATTTCTTCAGCATGTGAACCAGTCTGCCTAGCCTGTCCCACCACCGACCATCAGCGATCAACCACAGTAACATGGCATGGACCCAGCAGACTGGCATACATGCAGGAAAAAATGGTTCTGTGCCCCGCAGCACCTCCCCCCCACCATCACCAGAGGTCAGAACCATTTTTTTCAGTATGTGTACCAGTTTGCCCAGCCCATCCATCCACCAACCATCTTCCCCATTTAAACAGCAGCAGGGGTATCAAAATAAAAAAAAAAATAAAAAACACTTACCAAGATATGAAAGGCACTTAAAAGGCAGTTGTCCTATAGAAGCAGATGGCAACGCATCAGGTCAACAGCAGCACAAAGAAGCAGAACGGTCAGGTCAGCAGCACAAGAAAGATAGTATGGCAGGTTAGCAGCACAATCCTGGCAAGGCAAGTTAGCACAGCTGCACACCAGAATCAGGCCACTCTCCCCACCCTGAACCTGAGCACAGGACAACAAGTGGGTGCATTCCAAGAAGGAAGACAAATATGGCAATAGGATAACACTCAGCAATGCAAAATGATAAATAATAGACTCAAAAAGTCAGTTATCGAACCGACAGCACTAACCCCAATGCTTCAAGTCTACATGTGACTTCATCAGGAGGTCACTCTCCACCCTGATGGAACTGCATGACCACTCTCCTCACCCCGATGGACCAGCACAGCCACTTCCCCAACCCCGGACAAGCATGACCACTCTCCCCACCCTGACAGATAATCACAGCCACTCTCCCTACCCCGACGGTCAGGCACGGCCACTCTCCCCACCCCGACAGACAGGCACGGCCACTCTTCCCACCCAGACAGAGCTGCCCAAACACTTTTCCCCATCAAACCTGACCCCCTACCCCACAAAACAGACTGTCCCCTGCATAGCGGCAAACATGGACCAGCCCAACCAACATGGACAGCCACCTTCAGCAGCAAACATGGACCAGCCGCACCAATATGGACAGCTTCCCCAGGAACACTGCCAGCAAACCACCACATCACTGTCCTCCCCCACCCCAAACACAGATTGTACCCACCAGCCAAAACAACAAACCACACCATCAAGCCACCCAGCCAGCAAATACCCACAGCCACCCAGCCAGTAAATACACCCAGCCACCCAGACAGTAAATACACCCAGCCACCCAGACAGTAAATACACCCAGCCAGCAAATACCCACAGCCACCTAGCAAGCAAATACCCACAGCCACACAATCAGTAAATACCCACAACCACCCAGCCACATCCAGCAACTCCCCCGACACATAGAAAGCAATAACAACCCTCCCAAATACACATGGCCAGTACACCCACCCAGGACACATGGGCAGCACCCCCCCTCAACACACACAAATGGCCAGTAGGGTACTGTATTTGGGTGCAAGATTAGGTGGAAGTAAAACATAATAAAAACGTTCACCTCATCAGATGTAGTTAAAACAGATGTGACTGTTTTGATTAACGTAATCCGTGCAAGCAGCAAATGCCATAAAATGGCGTCGGTCATTTTCTTGGTCCAGTTGCGACTCCCCCCCCCCCAAAGTGATGACTTGCTTGTGATGGCCAGGAATTGTAAAATATTAGCATGGGTCACAGTAGAGATCAATCGTCGGCTGCCTCAACTGCTGTGGGTGAATCACCGGCAGGATCTGCATCGCAGAAATGAAAATAAAAATAATATGCAACTTCTGGGCATGCTTACAGTCCACGGACAAGGTTTGGTAGGAGTAGGTGTGTTGCAGTTGCCCCCCCACCCTCTCAAAAATGAAGAGCATAACCAGAATAGTACTGAATGCACTGGGAGACCCTTTTTGGAAAGAAAAAAACAAACTTTTAAACACATTTTCCTGATTTCATTGCATTAGCTGTATGGAGAATAGGCCAGAGAGAGAAATAATAGAGATCCACAGCTGCGATTGGGTAAAAAGCTCCACACTTATATGGCAATCGGAATCACATAATTAGATATAAAATAAATGCACCTTCTGGTAAACTTACTAGTCTGCTAGGATGAGACTGAGGAGTCCGATGTTGAATTTGGAATCTTTATGTCAGCAAACAGTGCCAGGGAAAGCAAGTGAGTAACAACAAGAAGAGCAAAGTACACTGTGTTCTGCTTTTAAAGGCTGCAGTTCACGGCCACTCTGTGAACAAACTCTAATTCCGTTTTGGTGCCGAAATACCGCCAGCCAATCAGGAATCCGTTTTAATCTCTGTTTTTCCGCGCATGCGGAAAACCAGTGTCCCTGTGTATGGCAGCTTAGATTCAATGCAAAGAAGTGCAAAGTAATGCACCTGGGAAACAAAAACCCAGAGGAAGAGTACACAATCGGGGGTGAGATACTGACAACAACAAAATGGAAAGGGACCCGGGGTAGTCTTATCAGATGACCTAAAGATGGGCCAGCAATGTGAGAAGGCAGTAAGAAGGGCTGGGGGATACTGGGATGCATAGGGAGAGGCATCGCCAGTAGAAATCAGGAAGTTGTTGGCCCTCTATACAGACAGTTGGTAAGACCACATCTAGAATACTGTGTACAGTTCTGGAGACCCCATTTCCACAAAGGGTGGAGGCTGTCCAGAGGAGGGCAACCAAAATGATGCAGGGTCTGCTTCAGAAGACATATGAAGAAAAACTAAAGGAACTAAAGATGTATAGCCTCGAGGAAAGGAGGGAAAGGGGGGACATGATAGAAACTTTCAAATACCTCAAAGGAATCAACAAAGTCCAAGAGGGTAGCATCGTTCAGAAAAAGAGATGTGCAAAAACAAGGGGGCACAATTTGAAGATAGATGGGGGACGGCTCAGAGGTAATGTGAGGAAGTATTTCTTCACAGAGAGGGTTGTTGATACATGGAACAGCCTTCCTGAGGAGGTCGTAGAGTCAAAAACAGTGGGGGAATTCAAGAATACATGGGACAGATATAAGGCAATTCTGGGGGGGGGGTAGGAGGAAGTAGGTTGTTGGTTAACTAGGATCTGGACCTTATCCGTTAGGTAGGAAAAATGGGCAGACTAGGTGGGCCAAGCAGTCCTTATCTGCCGTCAAATTCTATGTTTCTATGTTTCTATGCTTCAGCCACTCTTATTAGCTTGCCTGTTTCCTTTTGTTTCTCCTTGTATGCTTCCATGTCCTTTTCACAGCCTGTCTCCTTATAGTTTTTGAAGGCAGTTCACTTCTCCCTGAACTTGGAGGCCAAGATCTTTGAAAAACAGAGGGGTTTCCTTCTTTTCTTTGCTTTGCTCACTTTTCGTATACTATAGTAGTGCCAAATTTGTAAAGCAATTTTGTGAGATTCCCTGTTTCTCCTTCACAAATTTTAGGGGAAAAAATCCTCTAAAATTCTTTTTAATATACCTGCAGAAAGGGGTCAGGTCCTATTATAGTATTCAAGCATCATCTAGTGGATTTTCAACTAGACTGTCAGATGGAAGCACCCTCTTCTGGTAGCAGTGAACACACTACCAAACAAACAAAAATAAAACCTAACAAAAGGTTTCACAGTTCTCAATAGGGATTTTCAAAAATCCTTAAAAATCCCTTGATGAATTTGGTACTACTACTGTACATTGACTAGAGACATCAAGTAGAGCTGTTTTGAGAATGGTCCAGTACGCATCTACTCCCCCCACCTGAGTTATGTTGGCTAGGCTCTACATGAGCTTATTTTTTTCATTTTGGCAAAATCTGCTCACCAAACATCCAGGATTTTAGCTTTGGAGTACTTTGTTTCTTTTTCTGTGTTTATTTGGAACCATAGCATGTGTTGGTCTCTGGACCCCAGGTGACTCCCAACTTCTACCCCAGAGATGTTATCACCATTGGTGAGTAACAGGTCAAGGACAACATCCCCCTAGTGAGTTCCTTCAGGAGTTGATTCAGACCCGAGAGATGTAGAGTCTCCAGGAAGTCTTTGCTCCTGGAAGAGGCTGCTGTATGGGTCTCCAGTTAATATCGGGTAAGTTAAAATCACCGACCACTGTCACTTCCCCTTTAGCACTCATTGTGTGTATGTTTTCTAGGATCTCCTTGTCCTCCTTTTTCTCGATTGCTAGGGGTCTGTACACCACCCCCACCTGAGTGGCTGCCCCCCATTTGGGTTCCAGTGTAACCCAAAGTGTTTCAGCTTCAGATTGTGTGTCAGGGGTCCCTGCAGCTTTTATCCCTTCCTTTACATATATTGCTACACCACCCCCTTTTCTGCCAGGTCTGTCTTTTCAAAAAAGGCAGTATCCTGGAATAATTCCTTCCATGTCATGTTGTTCATGGAACCAGGTCTCTGTGATGGCAACCCAGTAGGGATCTGCTTCTGCGATAATAGTTGTGAGGTCAGCTATTTTATTTGCTAGGCTTTGTGCGTTCTTGTACATTGTTTTCCAAGTTTGACTTGCCCCTTTTTTCAAGTTCAGCCCAACATTAAATCCTGTTTTTCAGTGTCCCCTGAGCTCCTTCTTACTGGATGACACCTTCATTCTTTCATTGTTGCCCCAAGCTGGGAGGGTTTTGGGGGAGAGACAGCAGTTTCTTGTATTGCTTATTACGCATCTCCTTTTTTGAAACTGTCTGCCCTCTTAAACTCTGTTAATTCCCTTAAGGTATTTGAATGTCTCTATGATATCCACCCTCTCCCTCCTTTCCTCAAGAGTATACATATTGAGTTCCCTCAATTTCCTCATATGGTTTTTGGTCCCTGCACCATTTTTGTTGCCTTCTCTGTACTGCCTCTACCCTATCCATGTCTTTTCAGAGATGTGGTCTCCAGAACTGCATGTGGTACTCTAGGTGAAGTCTCACCAACTGCCTGTACAGTGGCATCACCACTTCCTGTTTTCTACTGGTGATACCTCTCCCTATGCACCCCAGCATCCCACTGGCTTTCCATGCTGCCTTCTCACATTGTTTAGTTACCTTTAGATAATCAGTTATGACTACCTTAGGTGCCTTTCCAGTGGTTGTTGTTAGTACCTCCCTTCCCCATTGTGTATTTTTCCCCAGGGTTTTTGTTCCCCAAGTGCATGATTTTATACTTTTTGGCATTGAATTTGAGCTGCCACACTCTTGATCACTCATCCAACTTGCCTAAGTCTCTTCTCATCTTATCCACTCCCCGTCCCATGGAGTGTCAACCCTATTGCAGATCTTGGTGTCATCTGCAAAGAGTCATACCTTTTCTTCAAGTCTCTCTGGAATGTTGCTTACAAAGACATTAATAATGACTGGCCCCAGTACTGAACTCTGTGGCACCCTGCTGGTCACCCCCCCCTTCTCCAGATTGAACTCCATTTAGCATGACCCTCTGTGTCCTATTGCTAAGTCAATTTCTGACCCAGTTTACCACCTTGGGACCCACTCCCAGATTGCCCAACTTGTTTACTAACCTCTTTTGCCGGACAGTGTCAAATGCCTTGCTAAAATCTAGGTGATCTCTTTGTGGGTCCTGCATGAAGAAAGCTACCACAAATTTTGTTGGCAGCATGTGGTGAGACATGCTTCTCTACGTTTGCAGAATGTATCAGCATGACGTACTGGCTAGGAGCTGTACCTTGTGCTTTGGATGGGAGGCTATGGGCTAAGGGGAAAGATGAGCATTAGGACTGACAACCACAAGGAAGACCCCACCACTGATTCATCAAGACTCTGAAGACCCATACCCACTCTTCCAACTTTCCTCCAGGACTTACCTTCGTACCAATGGTGCATGGCCAGGGTGCTTGATGGTGTGCAGGGTTACTGGGTGATCAAGGTCAATGGCAGCTTAGGAAATGATTTTCACATTTCTTTCCCTAAGGAGCAGCATGCAATGCCACCCAGATGTCTCCATGTATGCTTCCATGCATGGAGCATTAGCAGCTGCCACTCCCTCCTCCCTAAGCTGACAGTCATGACTGCCTTGCCCCCAGTCAATGTTAAGGGGCAGGTGACTGCCAAGCACTGTAACCCTCCCTCCCTGGGAGAGAAGAATAGTCCTCTGAATGCTCTATCCTATCCTTCACCAGCTGATCACCAACAGATCAAGCATCTCCACAAATCTGCCTGGCGCGGTGTGATGTGTGGCGTCCAGCTCCTCAACCCTCTGCGCCACTGGACCAGCTCCACTGAATGCATATTTCTGTTAAAAGTTGATGTTTTGATCAGATTTTACTATTATGTAGAAGAGCATTTATGTGCAATCAATTTTTCTGTCAGTCCAGCAACTTATCTGAGTTGAGTGGTTGGATGGCAGGAACTGTGATAGTGTATGCATTAGCAAATCACTTTCCTATTTAGTAGTCAGCAGTTTTTTTTTTATTTAGTTTTCTTTCTATTTTAACATTTTGTTTATAAAAGGTTCTCGGCAAAGAAACAAAAATATTTATTTTTTGCAGCAAGCACTTAGGGCCCAGTTCTCATCAGAAGCTCAGCTGGCTTTTACATTATTTGCCTGTTTCTGCCTTGAGTAACTCTGTGCTGTTGTTCCTCATTGGTAGCATTCAGTCCCCAGACATCATTAAAATATCTGTGGAGCACTGCACGGTGGACAGAGCATTGCCAGGCACTACATTTTGATTTTTAAGCCTGCCTTAGTCTAGCTGCATAGGCCCTGGTTACACTAGGGCTTTTAAACCATTTCAATACTGTTAAAATGGTTTGAATGCTTTACCTCCAGATTGGTTATATTAGGGCTTTTAGACCATTTCAACTTTGTTAAAATGGTTTAAAACATTTGCATCCAGATTGTAGCACTTTAAAAACCATGCTACATTCCATTTTCTAAAAGCATGCACACACCCTGATTAGAGGTAGGCATGAGCATGGCTTTAGACCAGCATGGTTGCTTTAATCCATGTTGACAGAAGTGTGGACACCATCTGTGCAGTAACACAGGTTAAAGCAACCACAGTGACCCAAACTATCCTGGCATATATTGCAGTACCTAAAGTGCTTTGCGCTGGGACTGCACTCATGCCTAGGAACTTGGTCAGGCTAGCACAGTGTCAGAGCACAATCTGATTCTCCAACAACCATGCTTCAATATGGATAAGAAAAATTTTTTTGACATTTTGGAACACACAACATAGTGTGTACATGGCCTTAGTGCAGACCCTGCTTAAATGGTATGATTGTATTATATTATTATTTGCAAAAAACTTCATTAATGCACCAGTTAGGGCAACATGCTACATTCCATTTTCTATAAGCATGCTCAAACCCTGATTAGAGGTATGCATGAGCATTGATGCACCAGTTAGGACAATTTAATGCCACAAAACTAGAGAAAAGTGGCATTAGGATTCCAACCCTAAGTTCCGAGCCCCCCAAACCCCCAAGCAGCAAAAGGAAAAAATATTAGGGTTTTGGATCTCCAGAGTCTTGGTGAATCAGTGGTGGAGTCTTTCTTGGGGTTGTCACCCCTAATGCTCACATTGTTCCCAGAGAAAACAACATCACACATGATCTTCTTTCTTCACTCAAAGCTACAACAAATTCTGCATTCTTTACAAGGTTTGTAGTCTTCCACATATGATTCACTAAAACATATTCATTATTCCCTTGTTCCATGGCTCTCATGTGCTTGACAACTTGTAACTTGAATAGTCTTTTGGTTTTAGCCAGGTAGTGTACCCCACAGCTACATGTAATGAGGTATACCACATGAGTAGAGTTGCAATTAATGAACTGTCTGATTTGCAGGTTTGTACCATTAACAGGGTACAGTTAATAGCATGATAGTTCTCTTTGAGTTGGTCATGAGAGAATTGGATAGGGGCCACACTGTGAACTTGCTCTACTTGGACTTCAGCAAGGATTTTGACTTGCTGCCTCACAGATGCTTGTTGAAAAAGATGGAAAGTCTGGGTGCAGCTAAGGTCATAGTAAACTGGGTAGGTAACTGGCTAAAAGGAAGGCAGTAGAAGGCTGTGGTGAATGGGGTGAAATCAGAAGGGAGGGAGGGAGGGAGGAGGAGGGAGGTCATGAGCAGGGTACCACAGGGATCTGCCCTGGATCTGGTCATCTTCAAATATGTTCAGCAGAGACATTGGTGAGGGAATCCAGGCCAAATATGACATTAAGCACTTTTGTCTAAGGTATGGTAGTTGAAATTCAGTGCCAAGAAGTGCAAGGTAATGCACCTAGAGAATAAGAATCCCTGGACAGAGTACTGGATGGAGGGATGGATGGAGTGAGAGCACTGTGACTGAGGAATGAGACCTTGGAGATATCATCAGTAACTCCCTAAAACAATTGAGTCAGTACAACAAGGCATACAGCAATGTGAGTAGGATGCTGAGTTGCATCAGGAAAGTTGCTGATAGCAAAAGAGAAGAGGTAATACTTCCCCTTTATAGATCCTTAGTGAAGCCACACCTGGAGAACTGTGCCCAGTTCAGGGGTCCTCACCTCATGAAAAATAGGGATAGAAACATTGAAACACAGACAGTGACTGCAGATGAGGACTGTGTGGCCCACCTAGTCTGCCCCTTTTCCCTTCCTAATGCAATACCACAGACCTTAGTTGATCTGATGCTTACCCTCTCTTCCCTATTGCGAGAGTACTATCCCATGCATTCTTGAATTCCCCTACCATATTTGCCCCCACTACCTCTGCAGGGAGGCTGTTCCTAGCGTCCACTGCTGTTTCTGTGAAAAAGTACTTCCTGAGTCTACCCCCCTTCTAGCCTCTTATCATGCCCCCTTGTTCTTGCACACATTCTTTTCTGAAATATGCTATCCTCCTATACCTTGTTTATACCCCTGAGGTACCTGAATATTTCTATCATGTCCCCCTTCTCTATCCTCTCCTCCTGGGAATACATACTGAGGTCCTCTAGTCTTTCCTCATATGACTCTTGGTGCAGTCTTTGCACCATTTTTGTTGCCCTTCTCTGGACACAGTACTTCAGATGAGGTCTCACTAGTGATCTGTGCAGTGGCACAACCACCTCCTTTTTTCTGCTGATGTTACCTCTCCCTATGCATCCTAGCATCCCACTGGCTCTCCCCACTGCCTTGTCACATTGTTTGGTTACCTTTAGGTAATCAAATATGATTACCCAAGGTCCCTTTCTTGATTGGGGGCTGTTAGTACCTCTCTCCCCATCTTGTACTCCCCCCTTGGATTTTTGTGCCCCAAATGCATGATTTTGCACATCTTTGCATTGAATCTTAGCAGCCACACTCTCAATCACTCCTGAAGCATGTTTAGGTCCTTTCTCATCCCCCCCCCCGGAGTGTCTACCCTGTTGCGGAGCTTAGTGTCATCTGCAAAGAGGCATACCTTCCCCTCCAGCACCTCTGCAATGTTGCTTATGAAGACATTAGCTGACACTACACAACCATGTTGTGTAGCATGGGCATGCTGTGAACACTGTGCATGCCTTCCCCAGAGCAAGCATCATGGTGCCTCCTGTAAGATCCATGCACCTGAACCACATATTCATCAGCCCTATTTTCATTTTGATCATGGACCATATCTTCCTCATTGTATGCCTCCTCCACTGCACTGTGTGCCTCCAGGTACAGGGTCATCTGCTATGGCCATAGAGGATATCTGTTGTCACTTATTTAGTGGGTAAACAACAGGGTTTGCAACTTGCTGTGGTCATGCATCCACCAGTGTAGCACCTGTGCAGATTACCAATACCTACCTATCGGTTATCCATCCCTGCACCCCCATGTAACGAGGAGGGTACTCAGCCTGGAACCCTCAAAGATGCAAGAATCATGACAAGACTCCAAGTACTTGGCACAAATGTTAATGATGATACCTTCAGAATCATAGACTATCTGGCAGTTTATGCTGTGATATCCTTATAGTTCTGGTATGCCTCCTCATCAATGGGCAGTGCCAGGATTGCCACATTTGTACATTCGATGACACCCAGTATATTGGGCATGCCATGAATGGCATGGAAAGCCTCCTTTGTGAACCATATGTCAGCCTCTGTGGTGGGGAATATTCCTGGACATGGAAGACTGGCTGGCACTCAGAATGTCCTCGCTACCCTCTGGGAGGACATTGTGGAACAGTATGCCAGTACACACAGCATCTTTGTCTCCATGAATGTCGCTCATGATCATCAGGTATGTGGTGCCACCTGTGCATTGACCACATCACACAGCAGTGCGAGTGTGTTCTGGTCCAGGTAGAATCTCTCCAGGCAGTGTGTGTCCTGCATAATGCCAGTGTCCTGCCGTGGTCAGAATACACATGGAAACACACATGCCCTCATTGCCTGCTCGTGATCCCTCTCATCATCCAGCAGAAGGACATTCAGAAGTAGCCCCAGGTACATCATGTGTACACCTGTGGTGCTGCCTTGCGGTGTGCAATATATGCACATCTTGGAATTACCAGACAATGGCCCTCTCAGGGATGCTGCACAGGCATCCCATGCTGGCAGGAGCCCTGTTAATGGGTCAGTTACCCATTACGCCTGTGGGGTGACATAACGTGCACTTGTGTTACAAGGTCACTGTAGCCCCGACAGTATTGGATGATGTTGGCAGTAGGGAGTGGAAGCATCTCAGCGGCTAGTGTGGGGTGTGTGAGGGCATACCCTATGTAAAGGTAGAAGGCTTCTTCCACAGTGTGTCAGGATGCACCAGATGGTGGCAAGCTGTTGCAGGTAATGAAGGCAGCTGATATATGTATCCATCTGTCATGGTTATCTGGTAATGCATGCCCTGTGTGTAGTCTGCTGTAGCTGTGATTTTTCTCCCCTTTTGTCTCCACTGGACTTCCATGGACACCCATGGAGGATCATCCAGGAGAACATACAGCAACCAGACAGGGCAGCATCTGTCATGATGCTGAAGTGGAGGAGGTGGCTCTTCTACCTACCTTATTTCCTGTCCTGGAGGATGGGCTCCAATGATGCCTTCTATAAGGACGATGTGGGGGAGCCATCCAAGGTATGTACTGTGGTGAACTGTATGGTGGGGAGCACTGTTTGCTGGCTGTGTCCAGTTTTGGCCCTGCATGTACAGCCCACTCATGACTGTCCTCTGTGTTAATGTTTCAGGGTTATCATGGCCCACTAAGAAGGCTTATATTACAGCAGAGAGGCTACACAGACATAACACTGAAGGACTCCAGCGGTAACTCCCAGGAGGAGGAAGAGGACTGAGCACAGGGTAGGTGATGGACTGCACAGAACGGTGCAACTGTCACACTACAGTCCTCCAGTGGTTAGCCTGTCCATTGATGGGCACTGTATTATTTTGCATATTGTATGATTGCCTTGCATACTTGGTACAGGCAGTCAGTCCCTTCTGCTGTTTTTGTATTAAATTACATTTTCATCCTACACCTGTATCGACATGACTCCAATCGGTGGGTCATGATGCTGTCTGGGACTGTTGGCCCCAGAAGGGACATCCCCATTGTCCCCTGCTGTCCATGGGTAATTCTGTACTGTGCATTTATACAGCACATTTCACTATGTTACACTGCCAGATTCAGACCTCCATGTTAATATGAGCAATCCATAGTGGTGGTCCATTCAGTCATGTGCCCATGGAACCATGCACTACAGGCATTATGTCTTGCCCTGTATGCCTGCCCTGCATGCCTGCAGTTTATGGTAGCCTTCCACAAGTTGTAGTGCTGTGTATGTGGCAACATGCACTGTGATGGCATACTGCGCATTATGCATGCACATATGTGTGGGGTGCACATACTGTTAAGTAGATATGTTCCTACACATAGGCATATTGCTGCCACTGCAGTGTTATGCAGGTAATCTGTTCACATGCCCCAGTGCAACCTACGCGACTTGCATGTTTTAGGTCATATGCCCTTACTCATACATATTGCACACCACACAGATGCTGCATTTCCTTTGTGCATAGTCCCCATTGTGTTTAAGGGAAAGTCCTGGTACCTGGTTGGAAGAGGGTAGCTGCCTCACTTAAAGGAGGGCCATTACAGTATATGCGGTAGTGCTGAAGTTTGGGTGGGATAAGTGTGGCTATGCCTAGTCAGACATTGTTATCAGCAGCTAAGGTACATAGATACATAGACAGTGTCGGCAGATAAGGGACTATGGCCCACCCAGTCTGCCCATTTGAGCTTGTAAGTTCAGTTTATGTTTTCCTAGAAGTCTGTTGCCCCTTACCCCTGACCTCCAGAATTCCTTTATGTCTATCCCATGCATTCTTAAATCCTGTGATTGTTTCAGCCCCCACTACTTCCTCTGGCAGGGTGTTCCACTTGTCCACCACCGGTTCTGTTAAGAAATTCTTCCTCACATTTCCTCTGAATCATCCTCCCTCCAACTTCATCCCATGCCCTCTAGTCCTGGAACATCTTTTTCACTTAAAAATAGTGTATTCCTGCACCCTGTTCCTCTCTGTAAGATACTTGTATGTCTCTATCATATCCCCTCTCTCCCTCCTCTCCTCCAGGGAGTACATGTTCAGTTCCTTCAACCTGTCCTCATAGGACTTGTGATGCAATCTATGCACCATCTTTGTTGCCCTCCTCTGAACCTTCTCTACCCTGTCTATGTCCTTACGTAGGTAAGGTCTCCAGAACTGTACACTGTACTCCAGGTGGGGCCTCACTAGTGTCTTGTATAGTGGAATTATTACCTCTCTTTTCCTGCTGGTGATGCCCCTGCCTATGCATCCCAGCATCCTATTTGCTTTACCTGCTGCCTTGTCACACTGTTTCCCTACCTTGAGGTCATCAGAGATGATAACCCCAAGATCCCTTTCCTGCTTGGTGCATGCTATATCATATCCTCACCCCCCAACTGATATATTGTGCCTGGGTTTTCGTGCCTCATATGCATTATCTTGCACTTCTTTGCATTGAATTTCAACTGCCAAACCCCTGACCATTCTTCAAGTTTCTGCAGGTCCCTTCTTATTCTGTCTACACCCTCTGGTGTGTCTACTCTGTTACAGAGCTTTGTGTCATCAGCAAACAGTGAAATTCTGCCTTCTAGGTCCTGCTCAATGTCACTGATGAAGATGTTGAATAGGACCGGTCCCAGCATTGATCCCTGTGGTACCCCACTGGTCTCTCTTCCCTCTGTGGAGTGACAGCCATTTACCGCCACCCTCTGTGTCCTGCCACCCAGGTACCAACAATTGTACAATGCCCTCTTAGTGCATAATTATCTGCGGTCTGAGTGGGGGTGGTATTTGGAACTCTGCTTAGAAGGGTAATTAACCAAGGTTCAGTACCATGGGGGCCTGCTCTAATCCTCCTTCCCTTGCAGGGGCAGTGGTGTTAAATAAAGCTGTGTTTTCTGTGTAACTTTGTTATTGTTAGTTAGTGTAATAATACCATGCATGCCAATCAAGGGAAATTGTTGCATTTGTGTAGGATCTGCAAGAGGTGTGACCAGAGTGGGGAGATGGGAAGGTACGAAATCTCTGGGGGTTGTACTATTATAATATCTATTTCACTTTACTCTTTCTCTGCATGGAGGCACTGCATATATATTTTTTTAATAAGGATAACATTTTCCCCCAACTGCTGGCGAGGCTCAGTGGTGGCGTACTGAACATCTCTTCCATTCCTTCTTATGGGGATCACGGTGCATGGCAGGGGGAGTGGGTTTTTCATAGGTACTGAAATATCTGTGGTAAGCCCTAACCCCCCCTCTGAGAGTGCCAGCATGAAGGACTGGGGTCCAGATGGGAAGGCAAATGGAGGCACTGCTTCTGCCAAGTGCCTAACAGCACCCTCCTCTCTTGACACTGTCCACTATTCAGATCGATGCCCAACCCTCGCCCGGAGAGGAAAGCTGCATGATGGTGACTCAGTCCAGCTCCTCCCCACCGGCCCCAACAACCTGGAGCTCGTTCTCGAACCCAGGTCGCCAGTGCAGCGCAAGGTGTGGCATCCAGTGCCTAATCCCTCAGCATCACTGGGCTGGGCGGCACAGCATATTTCTTTTCTGTTGGACATGAATCCCCTCATTGTTAACATAGAAACAGAATTTGTCAGCAGATAAAGACTGCTTGGCCCACCCAGTCTGCTCATTTTTCCCTGCCTATACTGTCACCGCAGACCCTACCTGATCTCCAGCTACCCCCCCACCTCCCAACTAGGGTTCCCTAGTGCCAATCTCATGGCTGCTTGAAGCCATGTACGGACATTTTGCCCCTGGACAATTAGTTGCAGTAAAATTGTAGCAGTCATCTGGTCACACGAACAACTAATAGCTACTGTAAATGTCACCTGGTATACAATGTTGCAGACTACTAGTCGCGATCATTGTGGTTGCTGGGCAAATGCCACATAGGTAATCTCAGTCACAATGTGTATAACGATTTCCAGACCTGTGTGACTTCTTCTCCCACCTACACGTGCTAAGCAGCACAGTCCTAATTTATTGAAACTGCACTGGCTGGCCTTCATTCTATTCTAAAACGGGCCAACAATGCAACTTTTCCTGTTTGCAGCGTGCTGTGTCAGCCTAAAGCACCTCCTGTTGTCTCATATTGTGCACTTAGCTCTGTCCTGGGGCTGAGTGAACCACCATGGTGTGCGGCTCTTGAAACCAACTGAAACTTTGGCAGGTCTGTGTTCAAATACCTGGCAATGCCCCGAGACTGCCCTCTTGGCCTAGCACAGTGGTTCCTGTCCATCACCCTCTGGCTAGCATCCCCTCAGTATTCCAGTAGTGTATCTGGATGGGTGATGATTTAAGCTCTCTACACTCTGCACCCACAACAAATGTCCTGGACTAAGGTACCCGAACTGTCCGTGTGGCAGGAGATGACAGGTGAGCGAGGAACCAGACATGCTGCATGCCAG
The DNA here is from genome assembly GCA_016271365.2 of Neoceratodus forsteri. NCBI lineage: Eukaryota > Metazoa > Chordata > Ceratodontiformes > Ceratodontidae > Neoceratodus > Neoceratodus forsteri. Next base: position 694,890,509 of record CM057451.1, on the reverse strand, counting down.
GGGTTTTCTGAACCTGTAAGCAGCTCCATATATAGCGGTGTGTTGTCATTCCTCTCCCCAGCCACTTTTATCATCTCTTATTTGTGACAGCTCTGAAATAAATAGCAACTTCATGCTGCATGTCCAGCGACCTGGCCATAAACATGCAAAAGAACTGCTGAGATGGAGAGAGGAATGGCAATTGACAACATGTTGCTGTTAAAACTATGTCAAAGTTTTACACAGTTTACATGCTGCAAGCATGCATGCCAGACAAAATGTCGCAATGTGGGCAGTCGGGCAGTCGCCGGTCTTTGGTCGCAGCATCAACCTTTAACCCACAACTGTTTGACTGGCGACCACATTTCCAAGCCACATTTTGACCATTGCATTTTAGCCACAGAGTTTTGGATGGTGACATTCTGTCAGTATGCCCTTGAAGCCCACCACTGTTTTTGCCCCCACCACTTCCACTGGAAGACAGCTCAAGGCACCCACAACTCTTTCAGTGAGGGAGTACTTCCTCACATCCCTCCTAAATTCCCCCTTCTGGTTTTACTGTATGTCTCCTTGTTCATGTGCACCTTTTCCTCTGAAAAATACTCCCCTCCTATATCTTGTTCAACCCTGTGAGGTATTTACAGGTCTCCATTATGTCCCCCCGTTCTCTCTCTCCCAGGTTGTACATATTGAGGGCCCGCAGTCTCTCCTCGCAGGACCTTTGATGCAGCTCCTGCACCATTTTAGTTGCCTCCTCTGGACTGACTCTACCCTGTTTATGTCCTTCCTCAGATGTGATTTCCAGAACTGGACACAAAGAATGCCTCCCTATGTCCACTCACCGAGATTTAGTCACCAAAACCATTCTCCCTATAATACACTATGCAGACATTGTCTACGGTTCTGCTCCTGCTGCCTCCCTAGCAAGACTTAATACCCTACTCAGTTCATTCTGCCACTTTGCCACCTCAATACCTCCTCTCACTCACCACTGTACCCTCTACTCCTCCTTCAGCCTAATGCCTCTACCCACCAGACATCAGTTTCATAGCCTCACCTTCATGGACAAATTCTAGTTTGGGACACCCCCCCCCACTTCAACTGATACCCATCTCCAGCTACTGTAGCTCCTCCATGTACTCCCTTCATTCTAGGGATGCCAAAATGTTCTCCATTCCCCACCCTCACAAATGAGCAGGCCAAGTGGCATTTACTTACTGTCTCCCTCACCTCTGGAATCAATTTCCTTGGGACACTCACCACTCCCCTACTTACCCTGCTCTGAAATCCCTTCTCCAAGCTGTTTCTGCCAACAAATGCTCTTGCGAACCCTCCTCCTTCCCCCTCCCACCTTCTTTTCTTTCATAGGAACTGCATCCTTGCCAATCCAAGGTGTTCCCAGTCTCATGGGTCCAACCCTAATTGATTTAGTTAAGCTTCTCCTGATCTGACCTCAACTGCAATTGCTTAGTTCTCTGTACTAAGAATTACCCTACTGTCATTGGTCTGATTAAACACTGTTTACAGTACTTCCATTCCTGCAATTATTTTGTACACAGTGCACTTTTATAATAATTATGTATTATTGTATTACTTTGATGCCTCTGTAAATAGCATGCTCTGTATCTTGTTTTAACTTGTATGAAGCTCTATACTGTACCAACTGTCTTTTTACCCTGTACATTTCTAACCCGGGTTGCACCTGTAAACGAGCCTCGGCTTAATGTGCCTTTCTCAATTACCAACTTTTAAATAAATAAATACTCCAGGTGGGGTCTCACCAATGATCTATACAGTGGCAACACCATCTCCCTTCTTCTGCTGGTGATACTCATCCCTATTAACCCCAGCATTCCACTGGCCCTACCTACTGCTTAGTCACACTACCCTGACACATTGAGGTCCTCAGATATTACTCCTAGGTTTCATTTCTGTTTGGTGACCATTAATACAGTATCTCTTCACCATATTATACTATGCCTCTAGGTTTCTGTGCTCTAGGTGCTTGATTTAGCACTTTTTGCATTGAAACTCAGCTGCCATACCCTTGAACACTCCTTGAGTTTTCTCAGGTTTCTGCACATTCTCAACCTCCTTTGGATTGCCCACCCTTTTGCAGATTTTGGTGTCATCTGCCAAGAGGCATATCTTCCCTTCCAGCTCTTCTGCAATGTCACTTATAAAGACATTAAAGAGGGCTGGACCCATTACTGACCCCTGAGGTACCCCAGCTCGGTACTCTCTTTTCCCCCAAGTGATTTCTGTTTACCACCATATTCTGTCACTTATCCATCAACCGATATTATACCCGATTTTTCGCCTCAGGTGCCACACTCAAACTGCCCAGTTTACTTATGAGCCTCCTATGTCATACGGAGTTAAAGTCCTTTATGAAGTCTAAGCAGGCCATATCCACTGCCCCACCCTGATCTATTGTCCTGGTCACCCAGTTGAAGAAATCTACCAGGTTCATCTTACATGCCCCCCCTTATGATTTCCTGCTGCCTTGGGTCTTGTAGCCTATTGGATTCAAGATACTCCACAATATTTTTCTTCAAAAGTGATTCCATTAACTTCCCCACCACTGATGTCAGACTGACTGGCCTATAGTTGCCAGCCTCCTCTAAGCTGCTACTTTTATGAAGCAGAACTACATCTGCCCTCCTCCATTCCTCTGCAACCACCACCATATCCAGAGAGTTGTTGAATAAGGCTGTTAGAGGTGCAGCCAGTACCTTCTTGAGCTTCCTCAATACCCTTTGATGTACTCCATCCAGCCCCATAGCTTTGTCCACTTTCAGATCTGCAAGTCCTGTCAGGACTCTGTCCTCTGTAAATGGAGTCATGTCTGCCTCCTGCTGATTTTGTATAGCCTATCCCTTCCCTTCCACCATGAAGCAGAACAGAAGTATCTTTTCAGGATATCTACTTTTTCCTGAACCTACTCTGCAGTCCCCCGCCCTTCTTAATCACACAGTCCCTCTCCTTGTCTTCCTCATCTCACTTATGTACCCAAAAAGGACTCTTACACTTTTGTTATCCTTTTCTCTGTTTAAGCCTTTGCACTCCAAACCACTTACCCTGTTTCCCTCTGTTTCTCCTGGTACACTTCCCTATCTTCTTCCCTCTGTTTCTCTTTGTACCTCCTAAATGCAACCCTTAGCCTTAACCTTTTCAGATACTTCCCTTGAGAAAAACAGCAACCTCTTCACTGCTGGTTTTGTCATTTCTTTTGCTCAGAGATTTGTTGCCTTCTGTATGCCATCCCATGACTTGGACCACTATTCATACAGCCTTCCACCGGGCATCCACCCTGCTAAGTCATCTCTAAGTCATTCACCCATTTATTTAAAATCTGCCCTCCTGAAATGCAGGACCCTCAACCTTTTGTGGTTTGCTACCACTGCCATCCTTATTTTGAACCACACTGTAGGATGCTTACAGATCCCCAGGTGGCCTCCGACCTTAAAGTATGCAATACTTTCCTTCTTTGTGAGTACCAGGTCCAGTATTCCCCCATCATGAGTGGGCTGACTGATTATTTGCCAGAGAAACAACTCTTGCAGGGAGTGCAGGATGTCCCTTCTTCTATCTGAGGCTGCAGCTAGAGGCTCCATTCTACATTTGGCAGACTGAAGTCCCTCAATAGTAGCACCTTCTCTTTTTCTACCATTGTGTTGATGGCTTCCCCAGTTCCTTATTCAGTTCCTCTCCCTGTGTTGGAGGTCTGTAGATCATTCCAGTACAAATATTGGTTCTAGCTCCTGTCTCCAGGGTGACTCACAGTACCTCCAACCCCTCCTTCCCCTCCCAGTTTCCTTGAGTTGCCATTGCTTTGATGCCTGCCCTTACATACAAGATCAACCCTCCTCCCTTACTTTCCAACCTATCAGTCCTGAACTGAGTATAGCCTGGTATGACCGTGTCCCAGTCATGGTTGCCTGTGCACCATGACTCAGTAATAGCCACAATATCCAGATCTGCCTCCTCCATTATGGCCTCTTTGTCTAGAATTTTGTTTCTAAGACTTCTTGCATTTGCACACATGGCCTTCCACACCTTGTTCGCACTCTGCCTGCAACCCCCATCCTTCACTTTTGCCCCTCCTCCTTTTCCTCTCTCCTTTTGCAATTCTTGTTCCCATCCTCCTTGTCTTCTACTACACTACTACACTGTTGTTTTCTTTATCCTGCTCCTTGGGTCATTCTCCTCCCCTTGGAATCTCCATTCTTTACTGCAGTTTACACCTCCCTAGAGATGTTTCGAAGCAAAAATTCACCGGTGAAGTTCACGTGAATTACCAAACATTCACGATTTGCCAAGTTTGCAAAGCTTCCCCATCTGGGAAACTTCTGCTTCTCGCAAATTGCATGAATTTCACCATGAATTTCACTGTGGAGTGTGAATTGCACACGCAAAGTGCAAGATTCGCAGATGAAATTTCATACTCCATGGCAAATTTTGCCTGATTTATGGTCCTGGAATTTTATGAATTCCATGAAATGCACTCTGCGAATTCTGTGAAATTTGTGGATTAATCCACAGAGCAAATTTTGTGGACTTCGCACATCTCTCCACTTTCCATCTGCCAGCCCCTCAGCTAGTTTAAATGTACATCCAAGGAACATTTAAACCATCCACTGAGGACTGCAGTTCTCCTCCCAGATGGATGCAGGACAACACCTCTGTATAGGCCCATATACTTCCAGGTTGGTCCCCAGTGTAGTTGAACCCCCCTTCTCTGCACTATTCCGTCAACCACAAGTTGAAGCTCCTGATAAGGAGTACTCTATCCTTCCCCCCAGTCATTGACAGACAGTGCCACAGCTAAAGCCATCATGCATGCTACTTGCCTATGATCCCTCCCCTGTTCCTTGAACTCTTCCTGCACAATGCCAACCCCATCCCTAGCCATGTCAGTAGTCCTCAGATGGACTATGGCATCCAGCTACAATCTTGCCCTGCCACCCTAATGAGCTTTAGGATCTGCTTCACACCCCCTACAACCCATGGTGCCATGTAGGCTCCTTACCTCCCTTTTTGTGCCCTCCCTGCTCCCACATCTACTCTCCTTACAACTGAGTCACCACCAGTAGATGCTTCCACCTCTGCTGAGGTCCTCTTCCTCCTACCTTGGGGCCTCCTATTTGGAGGACCCCTGCATCTTCCCTTGCCACAACTATAGGTGCCTCCTCCAACCAATCCCATCCTGATACAGCAGTGAAGGAATTTTGTAGTGGCACAGCCTGAGAAATGTGCCTCTGACCCACCTCCCCACCCACCCAGGGCCTACCATAGTCCAGCTGGCCCTCCTTCTCCTTGGCAACCTCTAGGGCAATGAAGGTAGACTCAGTGGAACCTGGTGGAGGAAAAGGTCCTCCAGATCCTAGCCAACCTGGCCCAGAGATGAGATACCTCCACCCTCAGATCAGAGAGGTGTGTGAAGATGAAGCAGCACTTCAGTCTCCAGAAAGTCATCCAGAAAACTGCAGCTCTGCACCCTCTACACTGCACCATTCACATAACTTTCTTTATATTTCACTGTCTACTATTTCTGGCCATGCCTTTCCAATATTGTCCCCTTCCTATTGCTTTAGTTCTTTTCTGCCTACACCTTCTACTGGCAATTCTCTGATTTCGAGCACATTCAATCCTGGCTCAAGGCAAATAAGCTTGTCATTAACCTCCAGAAGGTGCAGGCCATGTTATTCGGCTGTCTTGCCAAGGTTAGAGCATGCCCAGCCTATCTCAAAGTCATTGGTGCCAATGTCATCTCTATGTCGGTGGTCGACTCTTTCAAGTACCTGGGGGTAACCCTTGACCCTCAGCTGGACCTCTCCTTGCACATACGTAACTCCTGCAAGGCCACAAACTGTAAACTGGGTCTGGTGTACAGGGCCAAAAGCTGCCTCACCCCAGCTGCCCGACTTGCCCTTGCAAAAGAGGTTCTTCTCCCCACACTCTTCCAAGGGCTCACCTCCTTTGTGAACACCCCAAAAACCTGGCTCATGAAATGGGACACAGCGTACAACAACGTATGTCGCTTCACCCTATTAGCCCTCATCTCACCCATCACTGTCAACTCTACTCCAGGCTGGGGTGGCTCTCCCCTAGTAACCATCGATCCTTTGTTATGGGCAACTTTACAGACAACATGAATCCCACACCAACCACTCAGTTAACCCCCCAAGGCATCCAATTCTGACAGTAGCGCAAGCTGTAAGTCCCGTAACATCTCTATATTTCCTGCTGTTTTCAAATGTACTAATCCTCACCCCTCCATAAGTAAAACAAACCCATCCCAACAGTATGTGGAGATGTTGCCCCCACAGCACCTGGCAAATCCGGGCTGCAAACACAGAACTAAAATGCCTAGGCTCCCCGAAAAGGCAACTCCCCACACCGCTCCCCTTTGATACTCAGTAAAGCCCCCCCTTGCCCCTGAAGATCCCCCCAATCCCCTCCTTCTTGAGAAACCAGGCACAGTCCCAAAAAGAGGGACAGAAACACAAAACAAAAACAAAAAACCCTCTCCCCCCAGAAGGACCAGCTAGGGTCCAACTTGAGTTCCCTTGCAAACCAATAGCAAACATTTGTAACTGAGGTTCATTTCATATTATATGGCAGTCTCTGTAACAGGCTAAGAACTAATAGGAGTACCCCAAACCACCAAAACATAGTAACATTTAAACAGTTTGACATTAGCATACTGTAAGAAAATATCAAATAGAAAGTCCAAAGTAAGGAAAAGAAGAGTAACCGAGTCAATGTGAGGACCCTTAGGAAAGGGTTAAATAGGGTTAAAGAGGGCCCAGGAAAGTCACCACTCAGTCTGTCACCAATCACCCTGCAGGGTATCTGCTAGTGGACCGAGAACAACAGGGTGCTCATGAGGCTGGGTAGCCCCATTGATCTCCCAGAGTACCCTCCACAGATTTCGGCACCCACAGTCATTCTGGGTACATGAGGCGACACATCTCAAAATTACTATCCGACTGGCACCAACATGCCTAAAGTGAAAGGACACCTTGTCTGAAGAGATCCCTAGTGGCCACCCCCATCATTACCCTGGTCCCCAGATTAGGTCTGGGTAGACCTCCACGAAGACATCAAAACAACGCAGAAAGTGGGTGACGCCCCGGAGCCCTGCATCATCAATGAGGGATAAACCAATTGACATGCCTCCCACCACATGGCCATGTGAAAAAAGAAACAATCAAAATCCAGAGGCCAGCTAGTTTTCGGAGGCTCCAAATGATCCTTTCCCTGGTGAGGGCATCTCCGTCCTGCATTTACTGGAGCCCCCAGCATCACTGCTAATTGCATCCACAGCAGCTTACATATCAGCCCCCCAGCTGGTACCCTGATCCCCAGACCAGGTCGAGGGCAAGCTGCTGTGCAGGTCTCCAGACTAACATGAATCTGCATAAGGCCATTCCCTGAGTTCAGCACTGCATCTCTAGGCTCCCGAGCTGTCTGCTGAGCACTGCAATGCAAAGAAGCACAGTTGTATAATTATATTCGGGTAGCCCTCAGATATAGCCACATCAACACAAATTGCAGTGTATGAAAATCTTTCATAGCCCCCATAATGTGCTGCAGAGCTTCTAAAGCTTAGTAATGTTGGGGAGAAAATAAAAGGAACCCAAACTTCACCACCTTAAGTTCCTCACACAGGAACCGTCTGAGTGTACGTGTCTATTGAGAACTGGGAGCAGACCCACCTCAAGGTTCTTCTGGTTTCAGTCCCTTGGTGAGCCATTTTCTCTCCTGGATTCCTTTTCCACCTATCTGGCAGCTGCACGGGGGGCAAGAAAAATAATGTGATGGGTGAACAGGTCTGTCTAATTTTAACTTAGCCGGGTAAAGGAAAGCAAAGACCCATCCCATACAATGTAATTTGGCCTTAAATTTCTCCAAATTTCTGTCATTTCAGTTGTAACTCCTGGCTATAGTCTTGAAACATGAAGACCATCTTGTTGCCTACCATAATAGGGCCTTTGTCCTTAGTCCACTTCAGGATCACCTCCTTGTTGGTAAACCTTAAATATCTGATGAGGCAGTGCCCAGGCCTAGAGTCAGCTGGTGCCTTCGGGCCCACCCAGTGCATGCATTCCGCCTCACAGTGAGCAAGGTTCAGGGGCAAGTCCAAGTGCACCAGCCAGGCATGCAGCTTTTTCTCTGGTTCCCTCCCCTCAGTGCCCTCCAGGAGATCAATGATCCATAGATTGGATCGACACAACCTATTTTCCTGGTCGTCCACCCTCTTGGCCAGCTCTTCCACCAGTTTCCTCAGAGCCTGCTTGTCCCTTATGGCTTCCGATAGGGAGTCTTCAAGCTGCCCTACCAAGGTCTCTAGCTCAGTTATCTGTGGGGTATGAGTCGCCGAGGTTTCAGACAGCCCAGCCCAGCATATGCGATATTTGGGAGGTGATATTTGCAAATCCCGTCTTCATGTCATGCTGTATCAAAGTAAGTGTAGCTGGGACTGATGCCAGGGAGAGCTCAAATTCAGTAAGGCCAGTCTCCATCGTGACCACCTTGCGCTGCTTCGTGCCTTCCTCTGGGCCTCAACGCTGTTTCTTGGGCTGTTCTTCCAAGTTAAATTGCAGTTTTGATTGCCTATTTTTACTTTTTCCAGACACCATCCATTTTTCCATCATTCATTCACAGTTTGAGGTGCAATCTTTAGGGGAAGCTCCTATTTAACAGTAAAAAGGCAGAGTACTTTTAGGAGCTGGGCTAAGCTGCATCAGCCATGAACAGTCTCAGACCACGCCCCTCTTAGTAGATGCAACAACAGGTTTTTAATATCTAAATCAGTGATATAGAAGAGAGACTGAGGGGAAGGGTGTGACTGTTTGCAGATGATACAAAAATCTGCAATATGGTGGACACCACGGGGTAGGGGTGGAAGACATGAGGCAGGACCTGAAGGACTTGGCAGCTAAAATTCAATGCTAAAAAGTGTGCTGTGATGCACTTGGGGCACAGGAACCTGAAAGCAAGATACACCCTTGGTATCAAGGATACAGAGCAGGAAAGGGATCTGAGGATTATGGTATCATCTAACCTTAAGGTAGGAAACCAATGTAGCAGGGTGGTGGGGAAGCCAATGGAATGTTGGCATGCATTGGCAGGGGCATCAGTATCAGAAGGGGGGAGGTACTGACTCCCCTTTACAAAGCCATGGTAAGACTGCACCTGGAGTATGGTGTCCAGTTCTGGAGGCCACATCTATGTAAAGACATACACAGGATGGAGAGAGTTCAGAGAAGGGCACCCAGGATGGTGCAGGGTAGGCAAGGGAAGACATAGGAGCAGAGATGTAAGGAACTAGATCTGTACACATTGGAGACTAGAAGAGAAAGAGAGGACATGATTGAAACTTTTAAATATGTCAAGGGGATCAACAAAGTAAAGAAAGGGTGTTTACTCAAAAGGAAGGGGCTGTAACTAGGGGGCACAGCATAAGACTTCAGGGAGGAAGATACAGAGGCAATATGAGGGGACGATTCTTCATGGAGAGGGTGGTGGAGGCATGGAATAGGCTTCCCGAGGAGGTAGTGGGGCTGAAACCATGGAGGGACTCAAGAGAGCATGGGACAGGCATATGGGGCTGTATAGCAGGGGGAGGGTGTGTTCCAGAGGGGAAGGGATGAGTAATGTGGGGCAAGGGGCAGACTAGATGGGCCGGTGTGTACTTTTCTGCCACCAACTTTCTATGACTCTATGATTCTATGATTTAGGTACTTCCTGCTTGTAAGGTCTGTTTCTTCCCTGTAGTTATCTCCTTACCTCTTTCCCAGTACTTTCTACACAGGCAACATCAAGTTAATAGGTACTGTGTCGGCCCGCCGGCATAGTACCATGGTGTCCGCTTGCAGCGCTGACATCCCAGGTTCAGAGATGGACTCGGGAGTTAGAGGGCTGACCGTGGGGAGAAGGATTGAGCATCCCAGGGACTTCTTTCCTTCTCCGGGGGAGAAGGAAGAGTGTCTGGCACTCTGCGGACCTTTGGCAGAGGCTGGGGCTACCGTTGCTGCTGGTGCCTCATGCATGGGGGGCAGGGTGGACGCTGGCCATCATTGCACATCCCCACCCTCAGGGATCTACACAGCAACTACTAAAAAAAAAAATTCATCCCACATCCTTGACACTCTGCGACCATTGTCCATTGGGAGGGACTGCTTGCCTGGCACCCTGCCTGGGGGGGGGGGGTAAATCTGGTCATGTGGGAGTGCCATGTGGGGAAGGGGGGCAATTACCTAAGGGAAAGGGGGCCAGGATAAAAAAAAAGTTAACAGGTACTGTACCTTAACTTACTGGATTGGCAGTGTCCTCTGTATGCCTGCAGTCATCTGCCAACACCTAAGATGCCCCTCACTTCACGTGTTCCACTCCTGCTCTGTTCCACTCATGCTCTGGGACACAAGCATGATGGGACATGCTATAGTGCCTGCCTTGTATGTTCCAATTGGGACTTCCTCCAGGTGGCACTTTCTGCTCAGCTCTGATTGGTTTGTAACCTTCACATGATACTGCTCTCTAGTCCCTTTTGCTCCAACCCCCATTCAGGAGATCCTAACCTGTTTGAAGACAAAACTGAAAACAGCAGGTTACTTAGTTTGTTTTAACCTATCACCAACATCTAATTTGATTTCTTCAATTTTTAATTTTTTTTGCATTGTTTCTCCTGCCTTAGCTCCTCAGCAGGGGTGGTCCTATGGTTCCCCTTGTCCAGTTGACCTCAGCGGCACCGCACTAGGTGCCATACTCGAGCTCACCACCTCGCCTTCTCACCTTTCCTGGCCACATCACTCACCTCATCCTGGAAGACCCTCAGGGAGTCAGGCTTCAGAGAGAGCATCTGGTGCAGCACCAGGGGGACAACCATCATGAGCGCCGGAGGATTAAGCTTTTCCCCTTGTTCTGGATCCCCCTTGGTGCTGGCGTGCAATGACGTCAATGAAACTGCAGTGCGTGTGTCATACACACCGTAAGTCCGGCATTGGCCCACGCCAACCCCACAGCTTTTACCCACAGCATGTACTGACCACCAGCTACCTCCCTCCAGGAGTCAGCTTAACCATGGTCATCCTCCCCACCCTCCCCAGAGGAGGAGAGCAGTCTCTGGGATGCCCAATCCTTCTCCCCCTCAGCCGATCCTCTGACTCCCAAGGTTGTTCCTGACTCCGGGTTGTCATCATGGCATGAGGCGTAGCATCCTGTGGCTTAACCCTCAGCACCACCTGGCTGGCGATTTCTTCAAATTTAATGAAATAAACTGCTCCCACTTTTCCCTTCAGAACAGATTTCCTCCCAATTGATGAACTAACCTACTGGTGCTTCCCATTTGCTTAAATGTGCAACAGAAATCAAACTTAGGCCAGGATTTAAGACACCTCCAGCAGTTGTGTTGTTTGCTCTGTTTTGCAAAGACCCACCCCTTCTCAATTTAGTTATTTTAGAAAAAAATCAACAGGACCCCACCTGTATTAGTTAGTCTAAAGAAGAATCCCTCAGCAGCTGTGTGTTTGCGAGAACTCCCCTCCTAATTTGTTTATGACTCAAAAAAACCCTGCAGCTGTGTGTTTACAACAAATTTCCTGATTCCATTGCCTTTTTTGTTTCTGAGTTCCCTCATGACTGCTGTTCTTTACCACTGGCATGTGTGAATTAAAAATGTGCACCAGTATTCCTTCCCTGACCATAAAATCTAGAAAAGCCCAATACAGCTCAGCCTTGAATTATTGCATGGAAATACCCCTCACAATTTCAATCCTGTCCTTGTGCTGTTAGTGCTTTTAGGACTGATGAACTGCAGTCCAATTAAATCTCTTTCTCTTCATTTTAAGGAGCCAGCTATCTCCCTAGGAATTCCTGCTAGGCCCCTAATTGGTTCACACCCATTATGTGACCCTCCTGTCTGGTTCCTTCTGCTCCGACCACCACTCAGGAGATCCTGACCTATTTGAAGACAAAACTCAAAACAACAGGTTAGCTAACATGTTTTAACCCATTGATGCTTACATTTTTATAATTAAGTTTTCCTTGGTGTACTATTACATATTAATAGTATATTGCTATTACATCCAGCTTGTCTGGAACATGTTAGAGTTTTTTCAGCTCAAAAGAGTGAGGAGTTTGCTCGGTTCTTCTCAGATAAAGTGTCCTCTGTTAGGGCTTGGATTTCTCCAGGCAGAATTCCATCATCCAAAAGTGATTAACCTCAAGAGGGTGGGTGCGTTCAGTCACCCTGGGGAGGGTTCCAGCTGGTGACGATTGCAGAGATCTGTGTGGTGATCGCAGGGCTTAAACCAACATTCTATGACCTGAACCTGGGTCGATGTGATTACTTGTTAGTTGTGTCAGGGTCCTGGGCACAGTTTTTACTGAGATTGTCAGGTGTTCTCTAGCAACAGGGGTCCTTCCTGAGTCCCTTAAACAGGCTCTGGTGAAGCCCCTGTTGAAATCAACATCTTTGGATCCCAACGTGTTGGCAAATTACCAGCCTATCTTGAACCTTCCCTTTTTAGGGAAGGTTCTTGAGAAGTTGGTCACAAAACAGCTCAAGAGTCACCTCATGGACTTTCAGATCTACGAACCATTCCAGTCCAGGTTCAGGGGCTATGCATAAAATGCATACCGTGTTAGTTAAGGTTTTGAATGACCTGCTCAGGGCAAGGGACAAAGGAGAGTGATTGATTCTAGTTCTCCTCAGTCTCTCATCAGCATTTGACACTGTGGACCATGGGGTGATGTTGGACAGGCTGAGAGAATACATTGGACTTACCAGCAAGGTCATCAGCTGGTTCGAGTCCTTCCTTCGGGGCAGGTCCCAGAGGGTGGTATTGGAGAATTATTCCTCAGGCCTGATGTCCCTGATCTGTGGAGTACTCTAAGGCTCTGTCCTCTCCTCCATGTTGTTTGCAGTGTACTTGCTGCCCCTGGGCAAGATCATAAGGCAGTATGAGCTGGGTTTTCATTGCTATGCTGATGATACTCAGCTCTACCAGTCCTTCACAACTGGAACATCTGATACAGTTGATGTGCTGAGTAAGTGCTTGTCTGAGATCCAAGCTTGGACATCATCAAACTGACTGGGGCTCACTCTGGGGAAGACTGAAGTATTGGTGATTGAGTTGGCTCAAAGGGAGCTATTGGGGGCCTCTGAGGAAGAGTTACAGCTTTTTTATTAATCTGAATGAACTAGAGGTCTCCTCTAAGGTGAGGAGTTTGGGCATTGTCCTGGACAAAGAGCTGACATATGAAGCTCAGGTGTTAGCTGCAGTCTGAACCAGTTTTTACCATCTCCAAAACATCACCTGCATTAAATCCCTTATTCCCCCTGATGACCTGGTCACACTGGTCCATGCATTCGTCACCTCGAGGCTCGACTACTGTAATGCACTCTACCTCAGGGTCAGAGTAGGTGCAATGTGGTGCCTGCAGCTTCTGCAGAACACAACAGCCCAGCTATTGATGGGCCAGTCAAGGTTCAGTCATATTATATTGGTGCTACGTGAACTGCACTGGCTGCCGTTGTGCTGGAGCATCACCTTTAACCCTTGCTTTGCCACAGACTGATATATCAATCCAGAATTCCTATATGTTCTAATTCTGTTGGCAGCACAAGGGCTAAGAAAGGTCTTTTGACCTATGAGGCCCTACACTAGTTGGGTCTGGGTTACCTGAAGGAGCGTCTGCATCCCTACACCCTGAGTCTCTCTCTCAGATCAGCAGGGGAAGCACTCCTGGAAGTCCCCAGAGCAAGGCTGAAATCTTCTGGGGACCGGGCATTTAAGGTGGCCATCCCGGTCCTTTGGAACTCATTGTCATGGGTACCTCTGGGAGGTGCCGTCCCTTGAGGTATTTAAAAAGCACTTAAAAACATTCCTCTTCCAACAGGCCTTCAGGGCTTGAGGAACATATCTAATCTTCTATATAGCTTAGGAATTAATTATTATGAATTTTAAGGGTTGGAATTTAATGATTTTTATATTCATTGTATTGTTAGCTTTGTGTATGTTCCTATGATGTTTGTCTTTTGTACTTTGTAAGGGCACCCTGAGCCTACAGGGAAGGGCGCCCAAAATAAACTCTACTACTACTACTACTTGTGAGCCAATGCGAGTTATGAACATTTCTAGCTTGCTGTTTAAATTAGCCTTTCCTATTTTCAAAAATTTAAATTTTATTTGCATCCCTTATATGGGACGCTAGTCATAGCTGGGAGCATAATTTAGTATCCAATGTATCTTACCAATCATAATAATAATAATAATATCATGCAATGGGTATAACCTGCATGTTATAATGGTGAACGCGCAATGGGTTTCCCTCAGTCCAAACATGTGCCAGCCACCACTCTTCTCTTCTTTAGTGCCGTACCTTAGCTTCACTACTTGCACTCGGCGGTAAGTTAATTTGAAAAACATTAATTGGGCTTATTGTGCTATCATGATTGAACTTTAAAAAAAAAGAAAAAATGGAAATGGCTCATTATATGTGCAGCTGCTTCTGAGCATGAACTGTGCTGAAACCTGACTGGACAGCGGCAGCAAAGGGATGTGTTTTTATTTTATACAACTGCCTCGCTTTAGGGGTTTATGTAGCATCCAACACCTCGGGTATGTGTAAAATCTTGTGACACACACCACCCCATTTATTATGCTATGATTAATGAATATCTTCACAATAATAATAAACCACAATATTATATATCAATAACAGCTTTTAATGTATAGCAGTTAACTCAAAGCAAACTACTTCGTTGTATAAAGAAGGGTTCTATGTGATAATGATGATCACGGAATAGCAATCACCATTTGGGTGAATGTACATCACCGACAATGAATTACAGTGATGTACACTCATGGCAAACTGCAAGTCGGTGATGGAAATTACATGTTTGCAGGCCCCCCCGCAGCCCCCTACTTAAGGATTCTCAACTCCGGGAAGGGGTGCATGTCAGGCGGGGAGTGAATTTCTTAAAAAAATAACAAGCCGCCTGCTGGCACAACAAAAAATGCAACACTCTGGACCCAAACCCTGCACCCTGCACATGCCAACCAACCACCCTCCCCACCATGCTAGCTGACCAGCTCGGCAGCTGCCTGGCACACTCCCTCCCACATACATCCCCTCTCCTTCCTCCCCCCTGCTTATGTGTGCACGCATACATGCACGTACATTTCCTGTTGCCCTACCTCACCCACCCAGATGTACAGTTGCTACCCTGCCAGGTAACCCTTAACATAGGCACCATGATTGAGTCACCCTTTTTGAAAGCACTCAGTTGCAGTCACTGTGTTCACTGAATACCATAAACAAGCATCCTGTACTAAACATAACTCACCACATAGCCTACTTTACAGTTACTATTTGGACATTTCTTGAAATTTTCACCTCCATAAGCATGTTGACACATACAGTAATGAGAATAAATTGGGGAAACGACACCACTCTGACAGTCAGTGTTGGTGGAATGGCTGGAAGCAGTCAATGTGCACTCCAACATCGCATTTACAACACACAAATTTTGCTTTTTTGCTACAGTGAGCACACTTCCTCTGTGTCTCATTTGTTCTTGGGTAGTGATCTCACTCATCCCTTTGTACAGCTTTGGGCTCCTGCTCTACTCTTTATCGACCTGCCTTGAGTGGCCGACTGATGCCAGGAGCATTGTGCACCTGAGCCGAATACTTAAGCCTGTATATGTTTACCACCTCCCTTTGGAAAGCCAAGAGGTCCGGCGGCCTTCTCTTGTTCCCTGCAGAGTTCCTATACAGAAACCATATATTCTTTTTGTCCACATTGGGCATGAACACAAAGAAGGGCACCCACCGCTTCTGTGATGGAAATTCTGTAGTTGGTAATGTTTTGATCCATCCTGTCTACTCCACCAATATACTTGCATTGAATAAGGTGTCCATGGTGAGTATTCAGGTACCACAGCTTATAACAAAACCTGATTAGCTTGCCCTTTGTGAACTGTTTAGCTGAGAGCTTCCCATAATAGGGAATCATGACCTCACCTATGCACAACCTTTGCTCAATCTGCAAGGCTTTGAGATAACTCTTGCTCATCATTTCATAGAATGGCCTTTTCTTGCCAAACTTGTCTCCAGCAGGCAGCCTGCTGTTATCAGCAAGGTGCAAATATCGGAGGATTTCTTCAAACCTGTCATGATTCATCAGTTGGGGGACTGCAGCATTATATACACCCTCACTCTGCCCCCACCTTATTCATAGCAAGGGAGTAGGGCTACTTGGTGTACCACCTACAAAAGACCTGATATGTTAGGTCAAGTTAAAAAAGCATTTATTCAAAAGTTAATATGGCACATTGACAAACTGCACCAGCAACTGCCAACGTTTCACGTCATTCTAACTCTTTATCAAGGCATGGCTACCTGTTGTAGTATTTTTACCTACCTACTGTATTACAGGGAATGGGAAATTGTTTAAACAGGAAAGGCACACTAAGCCAGAACTTATTTCAAGGTGTGATCTGGGAGCACTAGGAAGTTAAGTGACTTGCCCAGGGTCACACAGTATGCAAATGGGACTGATGGGATTTAAACCCAGGTCTCCAGGTTTGCAACTCAGTGCAGTGCCCTTAACCACTACACTATACTGCCTCCTGCAGACCCCACAAGGTCTCTGACTTATCCCCCCCTTGCCTAAACACTAAGGTACTCATACCTGTGATGCTTGGCCAGCTGGTTATGATTATTGTATAATATTGGTATTATAAATACGTGGTCTGTGTATGACCATTTCAGTGGGAGAGATTTGGCCTTTAAAGTACAAGGTCAGCAGCTGAAACCACAGGATGTATTAAAACAGACCAGAAGGAAACAGTTAATTGGAACATCCTCCAGAAAACAGTTTATTGCTTGCTGCTGCTTTGATGCTGGAAACTAAATAAGAGTTTTATGACATGAGGGAAAGGACGTCATTAGGCTGATTCTTGTTGGCTTTTTAACACCTTAGTGCCAGTGTGGAATTGCTAAGTTCAAAGGAAAAATGTTTAATTAAGGAGTCATATTTAGGAAATGTCTTTTTTCTTCTGATGTCACATTAACATACCTTCTGGTAGGAAATCATGTTTGTAATTTTATATTCTAAAAGGAGGAACTAGATGACTCATCAAGTGGGTGTGTAAATAGAGTTGAAAATGTATCAGTGTGTCTGAAATGGGGGATATCATCTTGGACTCTTAAGAAACACAGCTCTCTGACATCTAACTTTAAACACACTTACAGAGGTAATACATTAGATAGAAAAGATCTGAATGTATTGTGGTAGGAGTTTTATTCTGTAACTTTCCCATTTTCTTTTGAGAGTGTAAGCTCTTGATATTTGTTCTGTATTTTATCTTACTTATTTTCATATTTTTAGTAAAATCGCATTTTCTTGAAATACTGCCTATGTCTTCCCAGTTCTTTTGGCATGTGAAATGCCTGTATTTTAAGTCTGACAACTGTTTAAAAGGCTTGATAGTGTTACTAAGTTTGAAAAGGTAAGACTATACTTAAGGTCTCTTATAGAATTTTAAGGGTTCACTTTGGATACCTGGTTAGGTGCCCTTAGGCAAAAAATATATTGCATCATTCTGAAGAGAATATAATCTGAGCCTGTACTTTTGGGTACGCTAGGATAAGGTTCGCAGTTCGAATCCCCTCAGAATTTGAGGCTAAAGGTGATTTGGACCCAAAAGCATACATTAGGGTTACCCTGTCTGTTACCTGTTCACACTATTGTGCTCTGAGGTTGGCACTGTGGGAGCAGAGGGCCTGAACTGCGGAGTGCATTTGTGACAATACCTATCCCATGCATGCTTGAATCGCAGTGCAGTTTTTGAACTTGCCACCTCTGCTGGGAGACTGTTCCAGGCATCCACTGCGCTGTCCATGAAGAAATACTTCCTCACGTCTCTCCTGAGTCTTCCCCCTCCAGCTTCATATCGTGACCCCTTGTCCTTGACCATACCATACTAACAACTTCATTGACAGTGTAGTTTCTCACAGTATGCACCATTTCAATTGTAAATAAAATGCAATAGTAACAGAAATCTTCAGAGTAACAAACATTTTGACATCCTACTTCATCAAGTGCTTGCCGTGGGCTGAGGAAATTTCAGATCTATATATACAGAGAATGTGAAAAGAGATTACACTGGTAGGTACTGTAGAATGAAATACAAGGTGTTTTTTTCTTCAATTTAAAAAGTTTTATTATTAAAAAACAAAGTTACAAAAAGTATTTCAGCCATCAAACAGTTAAAACATTGGGTCATCCTGTAGTCAAGATAAAAGTACAAACATGTCACTATTACGTCACGAAAGAGAAGGTATAAATTACTTAACACACGTAAGACTGTAGTAAGAAGTATTTATAATACAAGCTATACTCTAAACAGAAGATAGGTGGGGCCCGTTTTCATTTAAAACAGCATTCAGAGGTTTAAACTAAGAAACGGATTCCATGTTTCATAGTATACTTCTACTTAATCAGACAACAAATAACAGATTCTTTCATTATTTGTTAATATTGCCATATTATCAAACCATTCAGTAAGGGTAGGAGGCCTCGGATCTTTCCATCTGTCAAGAAGCAAGCATTTTAAAATTAAAGCTGCTGCAAGAACCCAATGTGCTTTTAGTTTTAGAAGGTTTGAAAGGTGAGAGGAGACACCTAGCATGAAGGTCTGGGGTGAAAACACAATTGTTGTCTTGACTACATCCATGCACAGCTTGTGGATTTCTACCCATATATTTACAATACAAGGGCAATCCCAGAGCATGTGTAAGAGATTTGCATGTGGCATTCCACATCTCCCACAATTGCCCCCTGTATGGTAGCCCATTTCTTGTAGCCTAAGTGCTGAATAACAATAATAGTAATGTAGGAATTTGAACTGAATAGTTCTGCCTTGCACCTCTGTGCAAGATTGGTGTGCATTAGACCATTAGGTCATCCAGTCGTCTGCAGATATATTCAAACCAATGTCTTTTTCCCTCTTAAACCTCAAGGATTGAGCCATGACCTGGTGCCCATCATTAGTAGCCAAGTGTTTGTAAATCCATGAGACTCCCCTCCTAAGATTTGCTAATTTTGCAAGTGTAGTCCACTCTCGATCCGTGGGGGTAACTTCAGAGTAGGGCCTAGTAGTGTATCTGATAAAAACTTCCTAACCTGCAACTAAGCTACATAATTGTGGTTTCTAAGCTTGAATTTAGTCTTGAGATCCTCAAAGGACATAATGATACCCATCTCATTCCATTACTGGTTTTGTATTACCTCTCCATGCTTAAGTACATTTGGATTCCCCCAAAGTGCTTCTAATTAAGTCTGTGGTTGAACAATATTGAACTTATATTGTAGCATCTTAATTGCCTTCAGGGAGCCATTAATACATGGGTTAGATCTTTGGGGTTTTGGCAAGGGTTTGAATAAAAAATCTGATAATTTATTTGAGCTTACTAGATTTTGTTCAGCCTCTAGCCAGAGGGAAATTTCTTCATTATTAGTGGCGGACAGATAGCACACAGCTTGTTTAAACAAGAAGGCATTCTGATCATTCTCCCACCATGGGAGTCCAAAACCCCCTAGAGACCATGGTGCTCTGAGTTTTGAGAATGCAATTCTGTGAGGTTTTTCATCTCACAAGAAAGCCTTAACAATGCCTGACAACAAAGCAAACTTAGCCTTCCCAGAAGTGATAGGGATATTTTAAAAAAGATAGAAATGTTTAGGTGCTACCATCATTTTGATAGAGTTCACCTTGCCCCAAAGAGACTTGTTTAATCCTTTCCACCTAGCTAAATCCATCTTTATTTCTTTAATTAAGAGGTCAAGATTAAATTCTACCAAAGTGTTAATGTTTAGGAGTATTTTTAAACCCAAGTAAACCCATTGTTTTTTTCTAGCAGGAGTCATGTATAAGATCACATCCTAGATGAGAACTCCCTTCAGCCCTTATATACATTGCCTGAGTTTTAGACCAGTTGACAACTAACCCCGATATCTTAGAGAACTGTTGAAGAACCTATTTGAGTGTCCCTTGGCAAAGGTTTTGTTAGTCGTCTTTCCTGTCTTGAGGTATTTTATTCATAAGTCCACTTGCATTACTCTGATGAGAGGTTCTAGGGGCAAACCCTGCATTGTTCCTCTAGATAAATTGAATAACAGGGATATACAGCCGTTCATAATTACTGCAGAAGTAGGCTTACTATATAGAATCTTAACCCAATCAGCAAAGTAATCCCCTGGACTATACTGTGTAAGCATGTTGAAAAGATAAGACCATTCTAAGGAGTCAAAGGCCTTGAAAAAATCAATGGAAAAAACAGTTAAGGTTTTTTTATTTGCCTGAGCTGTATAGATCAAGTCAATAAGGCGCCTAATGCTGCCCATCCCTGATCTGCCTAGGATAAACCCTACCTGCTCTCTCCCCACTAGTCTGTGTACCAAGCCTCTAAAATGTTATGAGAGAGCCTTGGCCAGGATTTTATAGTCTGCATTTAGCAGAGATATAGGTCTATAGCTTTTGCAGGACTGGGGATCTTTATATTTTTTAAGTATCAAAGTGATAAAGGCACTATTTAAGGAATTAGGCAACCATTTTTCCATAAAGGCCTCAACAGACATTTTATGTATGTACAGTGAGATGATGTGGCTTATTATTTTATATAGCTCACCAGGTAGCCCATCTGGCCCGGGGTTTTGTTATTTTGCAAGTCCTGAATCACTCTGGTAATTTCTTCTGTGGTGACAGATATATTCAAGATAATTCTTTTTCAGAATCATTTAGGGAGGGGAGTTGTAAAGATTTTAAAAATTCCTGCATGTGGCTGTCCATGTCTTGTGTCTCACTGGAGTATAGACCTCTATAAAATTGTTCAAAAACCTTGCTAATATCATCATTAAAGACTTTAACCTGACTCATATTGCCCTTAACATCTGCAATAATATTTTGACTGAGCCTTTTTTTTTAATCAATAGGCCAGTTTTCCTGATTTTTCTCCCACATCCAAAAACATTTGTTTAGTCATCGATACAGCAAATTCAGCCTTGGCTGTATATGCTTTATTAATTTCTGTCTTGAGTAACAGTATCTTGTGCAGCTTCCAAGAACCCCTGTCTATCTCCTGTTTGTAATCCCCTTCTATTTGTATAAATCTCTGTTCCTTAATCTCTAGTTCCTTCAGGGATTCCCTCTTTTTCTATGTTGCAAAGGAGATGATCTTCCCTCTAAGGAACGCCTTGAATGCATCCCACAATGTAGCAAGGGAAGTTTGCCCATTGTCATTGAAATCAAAATATTCAAGTACAGCTTTCACAATGAAATCCTTAAATCTTTTGTCCTGTATTAAGAAGGTATTGAACCTCCATCGCCTAGTTTTGTTTCCAGTTTTTTCCACCACTAGATGTATACCAACATATCTGCAGATGACAGGGTTGAGCTAAGGCCTTTTGACAGGAAAATATAGTCAATTCTACTATAAGAGTTATGGTAATTTGAATAGAAGGAGTAATTTCTCACGTCAGGATGAATCAGTTGCCATGCATCTATGAGGCCTACGTCTGCAATGAAATTTGTGAAAGCTCTCCTTGGATAGTTGAGCCATTTAAATCCAAGGGTATTACCCCTGTCTAGAAAGGGATCTAGTGCTTCATTAAAGTCCACTCCCAAATAATTTCAAAATCCTTATACGGGTTCAGACGAATAGCTAAACTATCAAACAATTCCAACTGGTTTATATTAGGAGCATACACATTACAGATGACTACCTTCCTTCCATTGAGGATACCCTCTAAAACCTGAAATTGGCCCTCTGGATCCACTACATGCTTTAACAAAGGGTACCCCTTTTTGGATGAAAATTGAAGTACTTACCTGTTTAGTATCCCTGAAGTTTCCCTTTAGCATATACCCACAGAGCACACTCTTCTGCCTTCCTCTTCTGACTACTGATCTGGATCTGGAGGGGTGTAGGGAGAGGTAGAAGGGTTTAAGAAATGGTGCAGCTAGATATATGAATATTACAGTGGAGAAATAAGAACAAAGATGAAGATGGTAAGAGAGGGCATTCAGCTGGGGCCAGCACCTTAGAAAAGTCTGTAGACCCACTGGAGGCCATGCTCAGAGCTAGATAGAGATACATCAACTCATAATGATGTTGCCCTATGATAGATTAGCAGAAACCCAGGCTATAATCTAAAAAAAAAACATGAGGGATAAATACGATTTCCTTGTGGATTTTTAACCAAAAAAAGGCAGAAATAGTGGACCTACTGTGAATTCATACTTCAGTCAATCAATCAATCAAAATCTTTATTTAACCAGGCGAACATCATTGAGCAAAGCTCATTTGCAAGATGAACCTGGACAGGATACAAGAAAAATACACAGCACATTGAACACAATAAAATCACACAATATTTAAATAACTAGCTAACATAGTCAGGGCTAAATATAATACACAGGGTAATGACAGTGGTAGTGCATGAGTACTATAGTCACACATGAGCGGCTAAATACAGGTTATAGTCAAGACTGGACACTGGTGTGGTGAAGGCAGAAGAACAAACATGAGTGAGAGGGGCAACAAGGGAAGTTAAGAAGCGGATAAGAAAAGGAAGGGTGTTTTGAAAGTTAAAGAGGGTGGGGGGGTAGGCAGGGAACCCGTAGGTGTCATAGCAGCAAATAGTGATACCAGGGCCATGGATAAGGACAGACTCCAGATAAGGGAAGTAAGGAGAGGCAGAAGGTAAGGTGAGTGCCCCAGGGTCAGGGAGATAGGGGGCATGTGAACAAGAGGTATGCTACTTTAAGACAACTGAAACCTACACAAGGGAGCAGGTTACACAAGGAAAAGCAGAAAAGGAATGCTATGAAAAGGTTAAAGAGGGAGAGGAAGGAGTTAATGAGATGGGGTAGTAAATGTACTGTAATATTTCATCAGACAGGTGACTAGCAAGTCACTGAGGCAGGGAGAGGAGAGCAGGAGAAACAATTTTAGATTTCTTTAAACGAACGAGCATAGAGAGTTTTACTTGATGTTCATGACTCAACAGAGCACCACTATGTGGGGTTAAGCCTGTGTCAGCTGCCCAAATGTGCTGCACCCATAGATGGGACAATCTTGAAACAAGGATAGTATCTTGAAGCTCACCAGCAGCTTGCTATTGTCAGTGGCATATTGAGCAATAACTGTAACTGTGGGAAAGTAACTTACATCCTAAAAACAGATAAGACATGCGATCTGTGTGATTAATTTTGTTTAGGTGAATTACATAGTAGGAGTCTGACCCTCATGTAAACCAGGATCCTCCAGTAAAGATTTTGAGGAGCTTACCACCAGAGAGTGTCGAACCAGTGAGGAAAACAGAAATCTCTTGAGAAAGGACCTTAAGTACTGTGCTGTTCTTTTAAGACAGACCCCTGAAAAACCACCTGATCCGATTCCCTGGTCTGGGCTTAGCAGCAGCACAAAAGAAAAGCTTTACTGTATCATAAACCTGGAACAGTTCCTAGGGTTAAATCATTCGATCCTTGGTCTGAAAAACATCCAGCATTGGGAAGCCGCCTATTTTCTATGCTCCTGCTTCTAGTTTTCTTCTTGGGATTTGCAATGTGTCCTGGCAGGTAGCTTGGGCATTGTGAGAAGGGTTTAACTTCCCTGAGGGCATTGTCTTGGGCCTGACTTTTGCTCTTTGCTGCTTCAGCATAGGAACATGGATTGTTATTTTGCAGGGGCCTAGCAGTTATTTGAGTGGCTGATTGTGTTTGTGGCAATGATTGAGGTTCAGTGTTGTTCTGAGATTCACTTGCTATAGCAGTGAAAAGCATGGTTACTCCTGGGGAGCATGCGGTATATGCATTCTCTGTTGTGTAAGCGCGATCTGGCCATTCTGAGTGTTCTGAACTATCTTCCCTACATGGCAGCCATTGATTTTCAAAACCGGTAGTGTTCTTAGCATTTTTTAACAGCTACCAAACCTTTCTACTGAGTCACACATAATGCATAGGCCCCCATCACAAGATACAGCCAAAGTAGCTGGGTACTTCATGAAATAAGACCACCTTTGGCTCTGAAGTGCTTTCCTGACTTCAGTAAATTATTTTCTTTTACTGACAGTTTCAGCAGCAAAGTCCTGAAATAAGTAAATGTGATCCCCTCTCAACTACACCTGTCCCCTGTCCCTTGCTAACCTTAGGATTTCTTCCTTGACAGAGAAACCCAAAAGGTTTACAATTATAGGTCTGGGTCTACTTCCATTCGGGGGCAGGGGCTAGAAAGCAATGAGCTTGCCCTATCTTCAGGGGCCACTGCCATTGCTTCTTAAGTACCTCTGCAGAAAACTGTTGTAAGAAGGGAATCATTCCTTTACCCTCCACCCCCTCTGTTAGCCCAACAATCCTCAGATTGCTCCTTCAGCCCCTGTTCTCCAGATCTTCTATTTTGTTAAGCAGAAATTCAATTTTCTTTGAATGTGTCCCCTAAAGATCCTCTGCATAATAAAAATAGTCTTCTACAGACCTTTTTCTCCCTTCTGCCTCCTCTATTCGACCTCTTATGTGAGCTGTTTCCTTTCCAAGTCTGTCTATTGAACTTTTCATATCCCTAATGTCAATTTGTATGTTAGCTAACATGTCTTTTATTTCTTTACTGTCATTCCCCTCAGCCATTTCAGTGTTCACATTACCTCTGTCTGGGTAATTAAAACTTGCACGTTGAACTGTCAGTGGCCGTTGCATATTCTCGTCCTTTTGTCCTCCTTGTGGCACCATGAAAAGTACAGGAGAGTCTCACAGCATTTCAGAAAAAAATATCACCAAGGACATAACTAAACACTCTACTACCCATTTTTGGCACCGGTTGAAAGGTAAAACTTTAAGGAACTAAAATGATTGAAGTAAAACCCAGGGCGAGTACTTTTGAATACAGATTTGAAGGATTTTTAACTACGATGCTGGCAGAGCTGAAGTTCACACTTTTTCCATCGTTAGCACCTGTTCATGCTATCAGAAATACAAGATGTGAAAATAATAATCTGAATATGAATAGCAACATGAGAACAGAGTAATATATGTACAAATAAAAATATTTTTTGTTTGTATTGTTTATTTAAAATCTGGTAAATCCATGGGTCAAAGACTCATTTTCATGGGCAACCAGAGCAGTGATCAAGCGTAAATAACATGACAAAACAATAATATTTAAAATACATAATAATCCTAGTCAACTAACAATCACTCTAGTTAGTGTAATATTTACATTGACTCCTCGTAAATAAATATTTTCTCAACATGCCTAAAACCAAAAAATGAAACACTGAAACAATCAAATACAGCAGAAATGATATTAAAAATGTAGGTAAGCTATACAACATAGTTCTTCACCCAACATATGTTTTCATTCTAGGGGCACTAAAATGTTGATGGGTAGATAACTGTGTAGTATAGCTTGGCAGAAGACAACAGGAGAAAGGACTGCTGTGTGACTGAACTTCTCTGCTGGGACTAAAGTAGAAGACCTTTTGTATTTGGACCTTTAATTTAGGGTAAAAAAAACTAACATACAAAAACAAAAAAAAAGTGTGTGTTTGGGTTAACTGAACTGAATGGGTAACTGAAAAGTCATCAAGGTGAAAATCTCAGGTGACTGAAAGGACTTAACTGCTGTGAGGTTTAAATTACTTGTACAAAGATCTGGTAAGTAGGGGGAGTGGCTTAGCTAGAAGGAAGCTACATTTAAAGATTGCCTTAGAAAGATTCTGCTAATAGCTTGGCAGAAGACAACAGGAGAAAGGACTGCTGTGTGACTGAACTTCTCTACTGGGACTATATTGCCCTCCTTCCCCCCTCCACCCCCCCAACCAAAGCTAGTTCTATGTTTATAGACACAGGATTTGACTGACAACAGGAACTTCCTGTTTAGGGGCAGGAAGTGAGTGAGCACAGAACCACCAAGGACCCACCATCCTAGAAGGGCAAGAGTAGCTCTCCGGCCCCCTCTAGCTGCTGGAGGTCTGCCTCTGAACAAGTAAGTGGTCTACTGAGAAATATAGGATATTCTTGTCTCAGAACAGGACAATCAGGAGCTTAAAGGGTGCACAGGCAGAAAGTAAGGAGAGAGAGAAAAAAAAACAGAGGATAGAGTAAGGATGTGGCAAACAGTTAAGGGGCCAGAAATAGACATGATTGAGTGGTGCAGTGCAGTGGCTGTGGAGCAGCAGTCTTCTGGGAGATGTTCTGAGGATGCGGTGTTGTCCCATCTGCAGACACCTCTCTGGGCTGAGGGGAGGTTGCTCATCTCCAGGCTGAGTTGGCCAGGATTTGTGGGACCTCCTCTTCCATCCAGGGACCACCAGTGCCACTGCCGTTGCCTCAGAGGTTGCCAAGAAAGAGGAGCGGTTGGACCACAGTGGGCTCAGGGAGGGTGAGGGTGGTGGAACAGAGGCACATCCCTCCAGTTGTACCTCTCCACAATTCCTATGCCATTCTGGAAAAGTGTGGTTCCTCTATGGAGGCACCTACAGTGGAGACCAAGGAGGATGCTGGGAACCTCCACAAAGGAGACCCACAGGAGGGTGGCAGGGGACCCCGAGGGAAGGAAACAACTCCTGGTGGGGGACTCAATCATTAGGGGGGTAGAAATGGGGGAGGATGAGGAGAGGGAGGTAAGGTGCCTTCCTGGCGCCACGGCTTGGAGGGACAGGAAGCGAATCCTCAGGATCGTGGGAGAAGCTGCACGAGGGAGGGAGCTGGATGTCATTGTCCACCTGGGGACAAATGACCTGGCTAGGAATGGGATCAGAGCAGTGCAAGAGGAGTTTGTAGAGTTGGGAAGGGGCCTTAGACAAGTAGCGCATATGGTAACCTTCTCGGAGGTGCTGCCTGTCTATGGCAAGGGAGATGCTAGGGCACTTCTCACCAGGGAATTCAATGAGTGGTTGAAAAACTGGTGTGGAGCTCAGGGTTTTGGCTTCATTGGGGACTGGGGAGCCACCTGGAGGAAGGCAGACCTATACTGGTGCGATGGTCTGCATCTGTCCAGGGGGGGAACCAGGATCCTAGGTGAGAGGTTTAAATGCTTCATTGGCAAGCATTTAAATTAGCCAAGGGGGGAGGCACTGAAAAGGAGCTGGGAAATCCGAGCCTCCCCCCACAAAACATGGTGATTAGTGAAGTAAACACCAGGGTACAGAAGTTATTAGGGAGCAGAACAGATTTAAATGTAAAAAAAGGCAAAGGTAGTAAGGACAGAAATGGGGCTAAAAGGGGTAAGGCTATCAAAAAGTGGAGGGTGATGAGTACCAATGCCCATAGTCTGTGTAACAAGCTCCCTGAACTAGTGGCCTTGATGGAAGAGGGTTGCCTGGATATTGTGGCAGTCACAGAAACATGGTACACAGAGAACCATAAATGGGATGTCAACATACCAAGATATGCAATCTACAGAAGGGACAGGGAGGGTAAAAGAGGAGGAGGAGTAGCTCTCTATGTAAAGGAAAGGATCAAAGCAACAGAACTAAAGAGTAAATGGGGGAGCAGATGAAGCACTTTGGGTCACCCTGGAGACAGGAAATGGCACCACAATCTGCATGGGGGTTGTATACAGACCCCCATCTCAGGGGGAGGGAATGGACAAGGAAATGATAGAAGGCTTTATTAGAATGGCAGAAAAAGGGGAGATATTGTTGATGGGGGACCTGAATATGCCAGATGTTAACTGGAGCACCTTTGCTGCAGGCACATCCAAGAGCAGGGTCATTCTTGATGCCCTACAGGGGGGCATGTCTCAGACAGCTAGTACTGGAACCGACTCAGGAGGGAGCAATCTTAGACCTGGTACTTTCAAATGGGGATGGAGAAAGAATCTCAGATTTAGAAGTGGGTAGCCATCTGGGAACAAGTGACCACCAAACAGTGTGGTTCACGATAAACACAGCCATACAATCAAGCCATACAAAAGCAAGAGTACTAGACTTTAGGAGAGCTGACTTTGGGAAAATGAGAGAGTGCCTCAGAAAAACACTAGCAAACAGGCAAGAAGGAGGGGTGGAGGAACAATGGGAAGTGATCAAAACAGCCATCACAGAGGCAACAAGCCTTTGCATAAAAAAAGTCAATAAAACACAACGAAGGAAAAAACCGCTATAGTTCACAAAAGAGGTGGCAGGGAAGGTTAAGGAGAAAAGGGCAGCATTCAGGAAATATAAGGAAACACAGAAGGAGCAGGACAGAGAACTTTATCAGTTGAAGCAGAAAGAGGCTGGGAAGGTAGTCAGAATAGCAAAGGCCCAAACTGAAGAAAGGATAGCCAATTCTGTTAAGAAGGGGGATAAGACCTTTTATAGGTACATTAGGGAGTGAAGAAAGACCAAAGGAGGGATACTGAAGCTTAATAAAGGAGAGGGAATGTGGGTAGAGGGTGACAGTGAAAAAGCAGGGTTACTGAATGAATATTTCTGCTCAGTATTCACAAAGGAAGAGGAGGGGGAGTTACCTAAACCAAACAAGAGAAACACTCTGCAGACGGGGGTTGATACCAGTCCATTTACAGAAGAAAGGGTTCTGAATGAACTAATAAAATTGAAGGTGGACAAAGCAATGGGGCCTGATGGGATTCACCCAAGAATTCTAAAAGAACTAAGGGTAGAACTAGTGACATCACTGACTACTATCTTTAACAAATCATGGGAGGATGGGGTGGTACCCAAGGACTGGAGGAGGGCAGATGTAATTCCTCTTCACAAAAGTGGGAGCAGGACAGAGGCAGGAAACTACAGACCAGTTAGTTTGACCTCAGTGGTAGGGAAAATGATGGAATCACTTCTGAAGGAAAGAATTGTTGAGTACCTTGAGGCCAGTGGGGCACAGGACCTGAGGCAGCATGGATTCACAATGGGAAGGTTGTGTCAGATGAATCTAATAGATTTCTTTGACTGGGTGACCGAAGTAGTAGATCAGGAGGGCTGTGTACATGGCCTACCTAGATTTTAGCAAGGCATTTGATACAGTCCCCCACAAAAGATTAATACACAAGATAGCCAGCCTTGAATGGGTCCCAAGGTGGTAGCCTGGATAAAAATTGGCTAGACAACAGGACGCAAAGGGTAGTAGTAAATGGAGTACACAGTGAAGAAAGGGGGGTTACTAGTGGGGTACCACGGGGTTCAGTACTGGGACCAGTCCTTTTTAATGTCTTTATAAGTGACATTGCAGAGGAACTGGAAGAAAAAGTATGTCTCTTTGCAGATGACACAAAGATCTGCAACAGGGTTGATACACAGGATGGAGTGGAAAGGATGAGAAGGGACTTGGCAAGGTTGGAGGAATGGTCAAATGTATGGCAGCTCAGATTCAATGCAAAGAAGTGCAAGATAATGCACCTGGGAAACAACAAAAACCCAGGGGAGGCATACACAATGGGGGGTGAGATACTGGCAACAGTAAAAATGGAAAGGGACCTGGGGGTAATTATATCAGATGACCCAAAGGTGGGCAAGCAATGTGAGAAGGCAGTAAGGAAGGCTGGAGGGATACTGGGATGCATAGGAAGAGGCATCAATAGTAGAAAACAGGAAGTTGTTATCTCTCTGTACAGACAGTTGGTGAGACCCTATCTGGAGTACTGTGTACAGTTCTGGAGACCCCATCTCCGCAAAGACATAGACAGAGTGGAGGCTGTCCAGAGGAGGGCAACCAAAATGGTGCAGGGTCTGCACCAGAAGACATATCGAAGAAAGACTAAAGGAGCTTAATATGTATACTCTTGAGGAAAGAAGGGAGAGAGGGGACATGATAGAAACTTTCAAGTACCTCAAGGGAATTAACAAAGTCCAAGAGGGTAGCATCTTCCAGAAAAAGAGATGTGCAAGAACAAGGGGGCACAATTTGAAGATAGAGGGGGGACGGTTCAGGGGTAATGTGAGGAAGTATTTTTTCACTGAGAGGGTTGTGGATGCATGGAACAGCCTCCCTGAGGAGGTCGTGGAGTCAAGAACAGTGGTGGACTTCAAGAATGCATGGGACAGGCATAAGGCAGCCCTAGAGGTGGGTAAGAGGAAGTAAGCTGTTGGTTAACTAGGATCTGCAGCTTATCTGTTGGGTAGGAAAATGGGCAGACTAGGTGGGCCAAGCGGTCCTTATCTGCCATCAAATTCTATGTTTCTATGTTTCTATGTAACAATACTATTATACATCTTAAAGACAGAATGAAAGTACACTGGAACCTTGTTAGAAATCACACTTTTTTGTAAGAATCCCTAGTTAAAATTAATACCTAGAGTCCAGGGAAAGCCATCCCACATGCTTTAATAATACACAGTAGTGAGTCTTGTATGGCAACTGGGATGCAGAACAAGCAATTTGATGCAATAGCACTCTTACTCTATTCAATAATCCCTCCCCTGCAGTATGATAAAACAAAAGTCCATAATCTATTACCAGAAAAAGAAAACTCTGTGAAAGATGCAGCCTGGTGGATAGTGCTAATAAACAATTTAGCCTATAGAGAGCTCCTAGCCTTTGATGCACTATTCTAATAATTTGGGCTATGTGGTGTTCGTAAGTCATACGATTGTCTACTTTCAATCTTATATATTTAATGGTCTTGACCTGTTCAGTCACTACACCAGTAACTGTATGTAGTGAGAGAACAGGTTAAACTGTTTTCTTTCTACTGTTACAAAACACCTTTGTCTTTTTTTCATTCAGTACTAATTTATTTGAAAGAAACCAATTCTGAATTGTTATAAAATTAGCAGCCATATCTCCTTGTACCATATTTAAGCAGGCTCCACCCATGAGCACCACTGTATCATCAGCATACAAGCATATTCGTGAATTATAACATATACAGGGTAAGGTATTAAGGAAAAGACTAAACAGTAAAGGACCCAGGATCGATCCCGGTGGGACACTGAGTGAAACAGGGGATAAGGGAAAACAAACACCATTAATTTTTGTAACTTGTGATCGATGCAAAAGATAATTCTGACACCAGCCAACAACATCTTGGGACAAACCAAGTTTAAGAAGAGATTTTAGGAGCAATTTGTGATTAACAAGGTCCAAGGCCTTAGTGAGGTCCACAAACACAGCAGCTGCAAAACAACCCTTATCTAGGTCCTCGTGAACTGTGTTCATGAACTGCACCAAGGCAGTTGGCGTACTGTGTCCTCGTCTAAATTCCTGTTGTGCAGGTGTCAGAACATCATACCCAAGCAAGTATGTGATCATCTGGTTGAAAACTATCTGTTCTAGAACTTTTGACAAATTTGCTAGCAAAGAAATAGGGGGGATAGTTTTGAACACTTGCTAGGTCACTTGTCTTAGAAACTGGGACAACAATAGCATCCTTCCAAATATCAGGAAACAAAGAAAAACAATGTGATAAATTAAAAATAATAGTCAAGGAAAAACACAATAGTCCGGATATTAAAAAGGGTTGCGCATGGCGCAACAGTGTTGCGCCATGCACAACCCACTGATGCACCCTGGCACAATATCCAAATGGGGATTGTGCCTGGCACAACTCCCGATGCGCTGGAGCACATCAGTAATGCACACAGGTGGGGGGGCGTGCCCATGCATACTCCGCACATCCCAATATTCAGCCCGGGATGTGCCGAGTCCATGCATGTGCAATCCCTAGTTGCACTGCACACAGATGAGCCAAAAAAAAATGGAACAACGACTGGTCACCCACAGGTAAGCTGCCATATTGCAGGGTGCAACACAGCAGCTGCCACCTGTGGGTGGTCACCTGAGCTCTGGCTGCACCTCCATGGCAGTGCCCACCTATGCCCGATCATGGGC
The DNA here is from genome assembly GCA_016271365.2 of Neoceratodus forsteri. Lineage (NCBI taxonomy): Eukaryota > Metazoa > Chordata > Ceratodontiformes > Ceratodontidae > Neoceratodus > Neoceratodus forsteri. The sequence continues at coordinate 694,858,684 of CM057451.1, read as the reverse complement.
ATCTGTGTAAATAAATTCATGTCCTATATCCCTGGTGGTCCAGTGGACCACTGTCAGCCTGATCGTGGGCTGAAGTATAATAGAATGCACGTCCTATATCCCTGGTGGTCCAGTGGACTGCTCCCAGTCCGATCGCGAACATTTGTATTAAAAAAAATAAAGTCCAATATCCCTGATGGTCCAGCGGTACCCCTCCCACCCACCCACTGAGCCCCACCGCCCGCTCCCCCCCGGTCAGCGGTGGGTGGCAGCACCCCACCCACCTGTCACTCTGCCACCCACCGACTGACACCGTAGGTAGGGCTATACGCCCATTGGTCCACAGCATGATTCCTATATTTCTATGTAATGGGGAGTAACCGGAGTCGGAGGTGCTGCACGCTGCATGCTGCTCAGTTGGGAATGCTATAGCTGGGAACGCTACAGGAGCTAGCAGGATTTGTTCAAGGCTATTTTCTGCCTATTACAGGCATAACATCATTGGCCTAGTAGGCTGTACCTGTGGTGGTTACATTTCTTTTGGAAATCTTGTGCACCCAACATAGAATTATAGCCTATGTTGTCTACAATCCCAAAGAGAGCCAGGAGTGCTGTGGTGATGGGGCAGCCCGCTCCATTGGAGTGTGTGGTTGGCGTTGGTGTTCGAACTGCCATAAAACTCAGACTGTTCTTTTTGTTTGGTTTTGTGTGTTTTGTTTTGTGCATTTAGTGCGTTCTGTGCACAAAAGAACCTGAAGTTTGTTGTGTTTTTAATTTTGTTATCTTTCTTAGTTTTATGCTTTACGCTTTTAGTTTTTCATTTGTTATTTTCTGTTTTGCGTTTTATTGTGTTGGATTCCATGTTAGCAGAAAACTCATGAAAGGGATACTTTTAAAAACAGAATATTAGAAACGCCTTATGTCGACAGATAACTAGTTTAATTAGTTTTGTTAAAATTTTTTCAGGCCACTTAGTTTATGGAGCTTAGTTGGTCAGTTGATTAATAGTTAATCAGTATACTTTAGCCCCAATTTTTGTGTCAGTCCTCATGGCTCCTTGATTTTTACTACGATTGTTTATAGATTGTGTGATTTAATTGGTCAGTTGGTATTCAGTTGGTATTCAACTTAAGCTTTTAAAATAAGTTTATTGCTTTTTAATCCTCATTTTTATAAATGGGTTACTGGGCTTAATAGTGGCTAATTAATGAACCAATTAAATGACTAAATTGAAGCACGAGTAAAAAGAAGTATGAGAGAAGCTGAGACAATTTAGAACCAGATCAGCAAGGAAAATGTGCTATTTGATAAAGTGATAATTATGGGTTGGTTTAAAGTCCAAGGATTTGGCCCATTCATTTCAGATGCTTGGGAAGCCCCGCAGTATGCAGACCGTGAAATCAAATAAACAAGTATACGGACCCTCTGGAAAACAGGGGACGCGTGGATATATTTGGAAAAGACTCAAAGCTTATAACAGTGTCTTTAGTGATAAGATTCTGATTCTGATTCGGATTATTGCAATTCCTGTAACGTAGAGTGTTTACTGCTTACTGCTTGCCACCAAAATTTCATTTAGTATTGGCAGATATTTTCTGAAAACTGGCGGAGCTGCCCTCGATAAACACACTGAAACTGATTTTACAGCATAGTGGAATAGAGAACACCACTTGATAATATAGTGGTGTTGTAATAATTTTGCTGCAAGTAAGTTTAAACAGTTTAAACAGTTTGACTGTTGACTGTGCTGATTATGCTCGATTTTCTCTTGTCTTGTTTTGCTGTGCTTCCTGAAATCCATTTAAGTGTTTAAACATAGTTGTAATAAGATAGGATATGATATAGTTATTTAGTACAATATAATAAGCAGCAATGATATTCTAGGCTTCAGGGTTTTAAATTTATATAGCATGAAGTTTATCTTAGATTTGATTATTTTAAAAGCTCTTTAATAATTTTAGATAAAGTAGAGTAATAAGTTGGTTCTATTTGTGTCCACTATTAAGGCTTGGCCTTTCTCTTTACCACAAACAGTGATTTATTGGAAGCCTGTGGGTAAAGCCCCGTGGAGAATACTGGCCTCGGAACTCACGGAGGAATTTGGTGAAATAGACTATTGGTCTACCAGTCTATTTGACTATTTGGCTTTGGAACTGAATTTTTTGACTACTTTTTCAGAACTGGTTTGGGCACAAAAGTTTTTCTTTTGTTGGACTGTGTTGGACTGTGCCAGTTCTTAAAGTGGACCTTGAAGAGGAAGGACTTAAAGAACTTAAATGAAGATGGGAAGACCTGAAGAATGAAGTTATGAACTTCTATATTTTTTGTTGGTATCAGGTATTTAAAACTATAACAAAAGAGCAAATCGAACTTCTACCAGGACAATTTATTATACATTTGTATATATACTTGTATATCACAATTTTTTTTTTATTTTTTTCTCTTCTTTTAGAGCCTGTGATTTTTGGATTGACCAAAAGACATTTCTAGTAACTTGTGGCTTGTCTTGGGACAATACAAGGTCTATTTAAGAAACTATCTTGGATTTTTAAAACTGAGTAGCTTATTATTGTACAGCTCATTAGGGTGAACATTTTGTCTGTGTTTGACCTTGGATATTTAATTCTTTTCCTGATCAAGTCAGATCTAATACTTTGTACTTTAGGTTATTTATAAGTATATTCCCCTTATAGCAAGATAACAGGTTGTTATCTTAAACTATTCAGGAGGATATTTAATATTCATTACTCCTGCTAGAGTATTGTATTAATTGGTGATAATTATAGACCTAGTGTTTTATTTGACTTTTCGGGGGGGGGGGGGGGGGTTAAGAACACAATTCTTTGGTAATTGATAATATTGTGCAACAACATTTTTATTTATATTGCGTTTAATTAAGTATGGTTCTAACAAGAAGTGGTAAAATTAGTATCATAATGGACAAAGTAATAAAAGGGAAATGAGGGAAGCAATGTGGTGCAAAGAGGAATAAACAAATTGGTTCAATAATGGCAAAGCCAAGGGAAGAGAAGGCAATTAATGGATACAGGGAAGCTCCTACTGAAGATCCCTTGCAAACTAAATTAACAGAAATGTGGCCTACCGTTAAGGGTGCTTCTAATAAAGAGGGAGACCCTAATAACGGCAGATTAAAACAGACTGAGAATATTCTTAAAAGGAATGTGAAACAGGCCACCAGGGAAAGAGCTAACATGACGAATTTTAACTCTTTATTAGGGGTAAATACTTCAACTCCCTTAGGACCAACTGAGGGTATCACGATAGATACATATGAATGGAATACCTTTGCACCTCTTGCTTCTTCCTCATCAGTTACAAGTTTAGATCAAATGACCCCATATGTTTACAGTGGAAAGTCCTATGATTCTTATGAATCTTATAATAGTGATAGCAGAGATGACTATGAAGGGGCAAGTTTTTCTCCTGTAAGTATCCATAGAAGAAGAAATGGTCAAACCTCAGAAAGATTGTTGGATAATATGTTAGAAAACGAGGTTACTTTAAACAAAGGGGGATCCCATAGTAAGGGGAATAATGACAGAAATGAAACTGAAATTCAAGAGAGCCTTAGTGTCATAATTGCTGGTTTAAAACATTTAGATAAAACTAAATGCAAATCACTGAATTTTGAAAACTTACAGTCTCCCCAAGAACATTTTAAGAGTAAAGGGCCATTAGATAAAGACACAAAGCAGTTGAGCATTAGGAGGGACTCCCTGGCTACTAGCAGCGAACCAACACAGGTGCAATTACATTATTTATTACTCTTAGCTATAACTAAGCAGCTAACTGTAGTTCAGAATGATATTATAGAACTTAAGTTAGAACTTCAAAGTAATAGGACACCCAAGCATGGTGACTGTTTTAAAGAAAGGTTGAGACCAGGGAATCCTGGGCAAAGGGAAAACAAAGCTCTGCAGGTACATTTGCCACCATCTTTTGATAAGAATCAGCCCTGCACCTGTCATTTTGAATCAATTATTCAAGAAGTATTAAAGGAAAGTAAGGATAAAAAAAAGAACTACTCAGTTAAAATCTAAAGGAGGAAAAAGTAACTCCAAACAAAGGAATAAGGTGATTTTGGAAGAATGTATGCAAGGCTTACTAAATAAAGATCAAAAGGGGAAAAGTAAATTATCTCCAAATAAAGATATAGATGAGAAAATACAGGACTTGTACAGTGAAATCTTTGGGGAGAAAAAAGATAGGCCTGATTGGACTATAGTACAGAAAGAGAGAAAGCTAACACATATAAAAAAGGGGAAATCACTTATAACTAAAGATACAATTGGAACAACACAGGATTTGATCTCTGAGATTAATAAAGGAAAAATGGTTATGAATGATACGTGTAAAGAACAGATTGAAGGGAAAAGGATGAATAATGAGCGTGAGGTCAAGATAGCCATGATGTCACCTAAGAAAGGGATTTTAGCAACGAAGAACAGATTTGTTGATTTAGAGGGAACAAATATGGAATATTTACTTGAGATCCATGGAGTATCTAGATTAGTATCGGAAAAAGGGGGGAAATTGAAGGATTGGATTGTTGAGACTCTCCACCTTGATCCCATTATTAAAGACGAAATCTATATGATGAGACCTCCTAACAAGTCCTTTCAAGATTGTGTATTGATTTATACTAAAAAAGGATATATATTGGAGAACATTTGGAATCAAGTGAAAAAATCCATATCAGAGGGTCTCCAGATTATGTCAATACAAATTGTTTCATTTATGGAGCCCCAAAATACTCCAGAAGCTAAGAAAGGGCTAGAAGCAATCAAGCTAGCTACAGTAGAAATAATTGAGAAGACCAGGGAAATGAGAGAGGAAAATCTTGCCAGAATACTAGATATTATCAAAAAATTTGAATGAAAATAGGAAGAGAAATGGGAAAATATGACTCTGTTTTTGGAAGGGGAATATCGGAAAAAGACACTATAGGACAAATGAAACAGGAAATGGCAATACTTTTTTCAAGAGTTGACAGGGAGAATATAACCAAAAATTCAATAGAATACATTACATTACACAATAATAAAGAATTAACATCATAAATAGATGTTACATTTAAAAAAGCAGAGGTAGCTCAACAGTTACTAAAACAAGGACATTTGTTTAGGAAAATGGGACTCTGTCTGATTTCAGAAGAAGAGTGGCCAAAGGCAGTTAGAACTAAAAATGATAGGAAACACTAAGACAGAAATAGAAAAAGGATCAAAAGAAAAGAATGATAGTTGGAACCAACAAAGAAGTTCCAATAGATATCAGGTCTTAGGTAACATGAAAGAAAAAGAAGACTGACAAAAAATTCAAAGGAATCATCAAGAAAAAAAGCAAGATACTGACAAAGTTAAAATCAAAATTTTATCTTGGAATATCGAAGGTACTTACTTAAAAATTGCAGACACAGAAATTGATCAGTTCCTTGCAGACTGTGATCTTATTTGTTTCCAGGAAACTTGGTGTAGTTCTGAGAATGCCCCCAAAATTTCGAGATATGTTAATATATCTAAATCTGCAACCAAAAGTAGTAAATGTGGGAGGCATAAAGGATGAGTAGCTACATATCTGACAACTAAAAATAACTATAAGATCACCAGACAATAGCCCACTTCAGAAGATATGTTAATGGTAAGAGTTGAAGAAGGAAATGATAAAGGAGAAGGGAAAATTAAAATCATAGTTGTAAATATATATCTGTCTCCTATGAGTAAAGATAAAGTTGAAATAATGAATAGAATTAAAACAATATTTGATCAAGTATCCAAGCATGCACCCATGCTACCTTTAAGAAACTACACCTCGAACACTTGCACAACATAAACCCCTGCACTTGCTTTAACCCACCTTGAACCTTCACCCCTCTCTGCTCTCTTCTATATCTCCAGATAATCCACCTCCTTGATACTTCTTCCCCCTCCTCACTTAGCCCTAGCCTGCCCACTCTCTTACCCCCTCCCTCTCTCCCTACTTTTCTCTCCCTCCCTCTCCACAGTCTTGGCACTTATTGTACTGTACCTCGCTACCTTTTCTCCTTTTGAACTATTCTCCTGTGTTACCCATTCCAATCTGTAACTTGATTTCACAGTACTTTTACTTTTACTTTCATCATTCATTTTGTCAATGCACTTGTATCTACTATCAAAACATTGTTTTTACTCTGATTTGTACTACCTTCATGTGCTGTGTCACATGTATATTGTATGTCTGTAAACTGTCTTCTCCCGGGTCGTGCCTGAAAATAGGCATTGTTTGCTTAGTGCACTTACCCGGTTACCAAGAGCAAAATAAAATAAAATAAAGTAACGGGCGAAGAGCTGAATATTCCTGTTTATATAATTGGAGACTTTAATGCTAGGATTGGGAAAATTTAGAGGGGCCAGGATATCTGGAAATTATAACAGAATTAAACCCCAAAATAACTTGGACAAGAGCTTCAAAAGATAAAAGGGATAACATGAGAGGGAGAATCATTCATCCCTATCTTACTGAGAAAAATATGCTCCTAATTAATGGAAGAAAAAAGGGAGACAGGGATGGAGAGCTAACTTATAATGGTCCCAAAGGCTCCTCTATTATTGATCTTGTCTGGAGCAACTTAGAGGGAATAAAAATGATTAAGAAAATGTTTGTTGTTGATACATCGGAGTCATCACATAACCCAATTGAACTTATAATTGAAACCAATCAATTTATAAAAGGAAATAATTGCAAGAACAATTTAAGTATTACTAAAGACGTGGAAATAGTTAATTTAAAAAGGATACGATGGGACTGTAAGGCAATCAAACAATTTGATACTCTATTTAAAGGACCAATAAATGATACAAGAATGTTGACAGTAGAAAATACAAATTATTACACAGTATTACAACACTGGGATGACTTAATGAGTCTGGTATGCCCTTATTGCACTTTTAGCAGGAAAAGGCTCCAAAAAGAGACCAGACATGGTAAGGCCTGGTTTAATAAAAATTGTAAAGAAGCAAAAAAAGAATTGCGTAAAATTATTAAGAATTATAGGAAAATTAAGAAAACTAAAATAATTAAGAGTAAAAAAGTCAATATAAATATTAATAAAGAGAGGAAGAAGTATAAACAAATCTTAGAAGTAGAAAAATATCGATATTCCAGAATATTATGGGAAAAACTGAGGAAAACGGTAAAAGGCAAAGATAATAAAAAGTTTTGGACATTGGTTAGTCAAGGATTCGATAAATATGCAAGGACAGTACATGCGTATATTCATGTAGAAACTTGGTTCCTTTACTTTACTGAACTTTATTACTCTCAACAAGATGAAGTTCTATTAATAGAACTAGGAAGGACAGAAAATTTAAAATACTTACAAGCAATTTATCCAATTCCAATTTCAATAAACTTAGAAGAAATACAAATTGCAATTAACCAATTATAATTTAAAAAAGCACCTGGTCTGGATAACATAATAGGAGATGTGTATAGATCTTATGCTGATTGGTGGGCTCCAATTTTGGAAAAATTATTCAATATCATTTTGCAAGGACGTGATTACCCCATGAGCTGGAAAGGGAGCATAATATTTCCAATTTTTAAAAAAGGTGATCCAGGTGATCCTAAAATGTACCATCCAATAAGTCTAATAGACATCTCACAAAACATTTTCACCAAAATCATTTTAAAAAGATTAGAGGTATGGGCAGAAGGTAATAATATTTTACACAAAACTCAAAACGGATTCCAGAGAAACAGATCTACAATACAACACTGTTATACACTCAGACATTTAATTTGGAAATATATAAAAATTAGAAATGCCCCCCTCTATTGCTGCTTTGTGGACTTTATGTCCGCATTTGACAATATAAGCAGAGTTATTTTATCGAATAAGCTTAAAAAATTAGAGTTAAACCCAGAACTCATTAACATCCTTATAAAATTGCACTTAGATACTTGGGGTGCAATAAGATATGATCACCAAGGGAATATTTCCAGGCCTTTCAAGATGACACGAGGAGTTAGGCAAGGATGCCTACTGGCACCTTTCTTATTTAATATATATATACATGACATCTTGAAGGAACTGGAAAATCCACAATTTCATGCCCCCAAAATAGGAAATATCCGGGTTGAATGTTTGGCATATGCCGATGATGTGGTCTTAATGTCAACCTCAATTTTGGGACTACAAAGGAAACTTAATTATTTTTCTGATCTATGTGATAATCATAAATTAAAAATAAATATGTCTAAAACAAATATCTTGACATTTGGAAATAATAAAAAATATATTAAACCGTTGTGGTTCAAATTAGAAAAAATTGAGAGAGTTAGTTATTACGACTACTTAGGAGTTAGATTCACTCACTCACTAAGATGGAGAGATCATATAGCACAGATTTTAGTGGAGACAAAGAGAACATTCAACACCTTCAGGATATTTAATTCAAAGATGGGACAAACATCAGTTAAGGGTGTTCTAAGGGTATTTGAAGCTATAATAAACTCTAGTATTCTCTATGCGGCTGAAATATGGGGAACAGATGATCTGAAACATTTGGAAATATTGTGTAACAAAATGAAAAGGTATATCTTAAAAGTACCTCAGTCAGTACCTGCTGAGTTATTGAACCTGGAATTGGGTCAATTTTCCATTGCTACATTAGTAATTGAAAGATTGATTATTTCCTCCCTAAAGTTATTTTTATTAAATGAAACCAGACTACCAAGGATATGTCTAGAGAAAGAAATTAAATTCACTAGGATGGGAAACATTTTCCCAATTTTGGATGTTTTAAAACATTTCATTTTTCCAAATGGACTTGGAGATATTTTGTGGAGAATGTTCATTTACCCTTGGCAGCTGATTGTTGAAGAAGTGAAGAATAGGTTAAGAGACAAGGAAATAATTAAAGATCTGACAAAAATGAAGCAATTGAAGTTATACAGGTGGTTTAAACAGATTAAGTTAACACATGGCTTTGAACCCTATTTAGAGAAACTGACTAATCCAAATGAGAGAAGAATTATGCTTAAATTTAGGTTTGAAATATACAATGCCAACTATGTATTTTATAGACAAAAAAGGGGAAATACAACTAACCCTTAATGTAAATGTGACAAGTCTTCTGAGGACGATTTAAAACATATATTGTTGTTATGCCCTTTATATAAGGGAATACGTATGAAATGGCTAGGTGACATTATGGCGAATCTCAACCTCCCCCCCCAATGATATGGTGAAATATTTTATGAATAATGAAAATTTATGTATACTGGAGAAAGTGGTTGGCTTTCTTCAGGCCACTCATCTATGAAAATATTTGTAAATTTAAGATAAATGCACTCAGATTTATTTAGTGATGTAATATAATTGTATCACTTATTGATTACTGAATGAATGTTATATTCATATGCTGACTATAAATGTTTCTGAATGGAGAGATCTAGAATGGATCTATTAACGAACTGTAAATAATATCTTAAAATTTATATGAAAGTATTTTATTCAAAGAAATCTTGGAATTTGATGTTAATCTGTTTTGTGTACTATTGTAATTTTTAGAAATGTTATGTTGTAATGGTTTTTAACTGATCAACAATAAACAAACTTGAAATTGGTCCACAGCGTGAGCCAATGTGCGTGCATCCTGTACCGTACTACGGTCAGATATGTGAATGGATCCATTCACATATCTGGACTGAGTAGTATGGTACAGGCTGCATGCCTATTGGCTCACGCTGTGGACCAATGGGCGTACAGCCCTACCTACAGTGTCAGTCGGTGGGTGGCGGGTGGCAGGGCAGCAGGCCGGTGGGGTGCTGCTGCCCGCCGCTGACTGGGGGAGCGGGGCGGTGGGGCTCTGTGGGCAGGTGTGTAGAGGGGGTACCGCTGGACCACCAGGGATATTGGACTTTATTTTTTTAATACAAATGCCTGAGATCGGGCTGTGAGCGGTCCACTGGACCACCAGGGATATAGGATGTGCATTCTATTATACTTAAGCCCGCAATCGGGCTGACAATGGTCCACTGGACCACCAGAGATGTAGGACATGAATATTTGTATACTTAAGTCTGCGATCGGGCTGTGAGTGGTCCACTGGACCACCAAGGATATAGGATGTGCATTTTATTATACTTAAGCCCGCTATCGGGCTGACAGCAGTCCCCTGGACCACCAGGGATACAGGACGTGCTTTATTATATACTTAAGCCCATGATCGGGCGTGTAGCAGTCCACTGGATCACCATGGATATGGGATGTTATTTAAATCTACATATGCCCACAATCGGGCAGAGGGGCGCATTGCCGCACTGTGCAGGTGGCGTCAGTCCCTGACGGCTGCTGCCCGGCAGTGTGCCAGGTGCAAGTCACCAGGGATCAGTGCACCTGCATGAAAATGGGGCCATGATGACATGCAAATGGCCCCATTTGCACCTTGCATACATTATGGCCCCATTTGCATGTGCACTTTTGAATATCGCGGTTGTTGCGCATAGATCAAGGGAACTTGTGCTAGCGCATCCCCCTGCTCCACTCTGGCCACTTTCGCTGGCGCAATACCACTGCACCATACACACTGCAGGTGGTCAGGGTGATGCCTATAATGTTCTCCATAAAATCATAGACAGTACCCTAAACAACCATGCTTCTCTAGTTAAAGCATGAATAAAAAACAGAACCTGCCATTGGTTTTCACCAGATCTGAAGAATACTTTACTCAAAAGAGACCAGCTATGGAAAAAGGCCCGGAAATCGCAGGCCAATGCAGACTGGTGTCTCTTTAGGACAGCTAGAAATGCCTGCACAAAAATGGTCAGAGAGGCCAAGGCCAATTATTATCAAACCAAATTACTATCTGCATCCCACAGCCCAACCAAATTCTGGTCCACCATAAAGGAACTGTCTGGACTCTCCCCAGGTAGTGCACTACCCTCCAAAATCAACATCAACAATGTCACTATCAGTGATAAATCTGAAATTCTTCAAGCCTTCAACAACCACTTCGCCACTGCAGGCATGGCATTCGATAATACACCAGTAAGTAGTCTCCATCCACAGCTCACTGCCCAGCCTCCAGACCAAAGTAACAAAGATACAATCTTCTCCTTTTCCCCAACCACCATAAAAAAAGTTGAAGACCTTATGCTATGGCTAGATACCAGAAAAAGTGCAGGAGTCGACTCCTTCGACCCATACTTTCTGAAAATAGCATACCACATACCTGCCCCACCTATATCACACTTATTCAACCTGTCCCTAACCCAGGGCTCTATCCCCGCAGAATGGAAAACCGCTCATGTTATCCCCCTATTTAAAGCAGGGGACCCATGTGACCTGAACAATTATAGGCCAATCTCTCTTCTACCTATACTCTCAAAAATGCTGGAAAAAGTTGTGGATTTACAGCTGAGATCGTTTCTAGACAACTCTACATTGCTTAACCCCATGCAGTCTGGCTTTAGAGCAAAGTATAGCAGTGTTACGGTGCTGGCCAAAGTCACTAATGACTGACAACAGGACCTTGACAACAAAAAATTTGTTTGTGCTGTGTTTTTAGACTTCAGCAAGGCCTTCGATACCGTTGACCACTGCCTACTTCTCTCCACCTTAAAAACCATAAGTATGGACTCAACCTCACTGGACTGGTTCCAGAATTATCTTTCTCTGATAGGCAGCAACAAATTAAGGCCAAAGGTTAGCTCTCTCCTCTCAAACCAATAAAAAGAGGAGTCCCACAGGGTTCCATACTGGGCCCTCTACTGTTCGCCATCTACATTAACAACTTGGACCTAGGCTTTACAAAAGCCAGTATCCACTTGTTTGCCAATGATACGATGCTCTATCTAAGCCGTGACTCCCCAGGAGCCGCATGCACAGATCTACAAACTGAATTCAATAGGTTGCAGCATAAGCTTCTCAGCAAAAAGCTACTGCTAAATGCAAAACAAACTAAGGTCATGCTCTTTACCTCATCTAGCATTAGGGCCTACTCTGCTGCTGCTGGTACCCTTCCTCCCATAACTACCCTTCTAGGCGAAGATCTTGAGTTCATGCCTAAATTCAAATATCTGGATATATGGCTGGACAACAAATTCTCCTTTGCGGAGCACACAGAAGAATTGATGAAAAAGCTTAGGCAGAGGCGTGGCCTCTTCTTCAGAATTAAACACCTTCTGACCACAGAAGGAAGAAGACAGCTTGTTCAATCAACTTTCCTCTCGTTAATCGACTATGCCGACATTATCTATGGCCAGTGCTCCATTTCACACCTTGCAAGACTGGATGTCCTGTACCACAGAGCACTAAGATTTGTAACTGGTCTCCCATCCTCCACACATCACTGCTCTTTATATGCAGACGTAGGGTGGCCTTCCCTTCAATATAGGCAGTGTAGAAATGCAGCACTCTGGACATTCTGAGCCCTTACCAACAAACTCCCAGATTACATTGTTGCCTGCCTCCCCCTGAGCCCAATCAGTAGCTATGCACTAAGAAGCCACTCGCTAATTTCTCTGAAAATCCACAGGATCAGTACCCACTTTGGCAGGGCTGCCATAAGCCATGCTTTGCCTATGCTCTGGAACAGGGTACAAAGATCCTTGAGACTCAGCTCTCCTGTCACTTTGCCCTGTTTAGGATCATTTATGACAAAACATTCACCGAAATCTGTAAGTGTTTCCATAGTTCCTAGCTGTCCTCCTGACGGTTCACTCCGTATCCTTACCACATTCAGCCACAAACCTAGTTCCTCCCCTCCCTATTTTAATCAAGTCCACTGGTCAGCTGCCATAGCGGCCCTCGGCACCCAAGGCACCACTTCTCCCATATTACCATTTAAGCGGAACATACAGACCTCATTAGGAGCCCCTATGCAGCCCAGGACCCTCACCCAAGTATGGTTAAATGGTCACTGAGGGCTGAAATGCAAAGAATTGTACTCTCTGATGGAGGCTTGACTAAGAATGCCTGAACATATCACCTCAACTTCTGCATACATGGAGTCTGTATATACCACAGCAAAGTTGAGTGATGCATGTATGTTCCTACAAGAACACTTGGAATGTATATTGTGCACCTACCACTTTTCTGTAAATTTGTTTGTAACTCTTTGCACATGTTGTACTTTGTATTCTCAATCTATGTATGTATAACTGTCTTGGACAACAGCAGGTCCATCTTGTAAATGAGCTTGCTCAATGATGATCACCTGGATAAATAATGATTTGATTTGATTTGATATTCAACGATGCTGTGCAATGGCGCAGCTCCATTGAATATCACCCAATCAATGCCCCTGCACAGCCAAGTTGCGCTGCACCCAGGCTTGCACCACAGCCTGGTGCAGTCTGAATAACCGGGCCCTTATGTCTGCAGTGATCCTCCTGAATCTGAAGTCTACATCATCCATGCCTGCTGTTGGTTTTTCATTTGCTTCTTTAAAAAAAAACACTATCATATAAATAACATGCCACCCACGCTAAATTGCCCAATGGCAGAGCTTTATCAAGATTAATGGATTAACCTATCACCAAAACCTAATTTGATTTCTTCAGATTTAGTAAGTTAAACAGCATTTTCCTTTCAGAACAGATCATCTCATGATTGCTGAACTAACCTGCAGGCATTTCCCAGTTGCTTAAATGCATGCCAAAAATCAAACCTGGCCCAGGATCTAATAGAAACGTTTAAGAGGTTGTATTGTTTGTTCTGGTTTACAAAGAACCCTTCCTGCTTCAGTTGGTTTACAAAAATACCCAAAGAAACTCTTGATTTAGTTTAAAAATAGAATCCCCTAGTAGCTATGTATTTGCGAGAACTCCCTTCCCGATTTATTTATTTCTGAAAAATGCTCCAGCAGTTGTGTGTATACAAGAAAACCTGTCCTGATCCCATTACTTCTTTTGTTTTCATGTTCCCTCCTGAATGCCACTCTTTACCACTGGTTCGTGTGATTTTAAAAAGATTGCCAATACTCTTTCCCCAAGCATGCAGCCTAGAAGCCCTCAAAACAGCTCAGCCTCTGATTATGGCCAGGAAATACTTCTCTAGATTTCAGTCCTGCCCTTGTGCTATTGATGCTTTTAGGACTGATGATCTGCTGAGTGAGAAAAGAACCCAAGCACCACTGCAAACATCTATGGCAGCCTGGTGGTGGTGTAAGGTAGTGGTATCTGATGAACAAACATCAGACATGGGATCTGCACATGGGTGCAGGACAGTAGTGCTCTGCAGTGGGAGATCTGTCTCTCAATTTGATTCACAAGCAGCACACTGTCCCCAAACATGCTTTAGAAGAAATAATTTGATTGTCCACTCTGGTAGTTCTATTTCTTTTTAGTTTCTTTGTTTCTCCCCATGTCCCGGCTGGCCCCTCCTTCCCACCAAACCCCCTAGCCCCACCACCCCAGGATCCCAGGGAGACAGTATAGCACAGTGGTTTAAGACTCCGAGCTGAAAATCAGGTGACATCCAGCAGACCAGACCTGGGTTTGAATCCCACAGCTTCCACTTGTATGCTGTGTGACCCTGAGCAAGTCACTTAACTTCCCTGTGCTCCCAGGTCACTCCTGTAAAAAAGCTTTCAGCTTAGTGTGCTACTCCTGGTTAAACAAATAAAAATTAAAAATAAAAAATCCCTCAGGCCTTACATTTTCCTGGTATCCCCCATGGCTTGCCCTCCATGGAAGGGGGCAGGGATTGTCCTTGACCTGCCAGACTGGATCCAGATATGGGAGGTGCCTGAGTCACCAAGGTGTAGAGCCTGCAGATGCCAGTGGTTGTCATGCATGACTGGGATGTTTTTCCCCATTTTCTCCCCATCATGGAGGAAGGACATGCATTGACAGCAATGGCAGTGTCATGCATGGTCCCATATGCAGCACGCCAAGCCTCTGTCCTGCCTCCACCCCCTTTCTGCAGCATGGGTGTGCCAACCTTCAGCCTCTACTAGGGACCAGGCTGATGACAGCCAATGATCTCCTTCCAACCACAGAGGAGGAGAACAGTCATTAGGATGCTCAGTCCTTCTCTCCCTGGCCAACACCCAATGCCTCAAGGTTGCTTCAGACTCTGGGTTGCTGGCATGGCAGCAGGTGTGGCTTGGTGCCTCTGTCCTCTGTGCCATTGGGCTGGCCTTTTGTAGTACCATTTCAAAAGCTGCCATGGTTTTATTATCTACCACCTCTTTCTTTTACATAATTTCTACAGCCATGGAAATTAAATAAGACATTCAAGGCACAATGCCAGTGCTGTCTGGCTATTGCTCACTGCAAGCCTCAACCCTTCAACTCTTTTGAATCTTTAGCATGGTGCAGGCTTGCAGTAGATTGATAGACCTTATTTATGTGGCTATTTTTAATGGCACAATATCCAAATTCATATTGACATAAAGAGCATTCAGATCACAACAAAACAAATTATACCCTGTGACTTCTTTCATGTACCAAACCTATCACATCACAGTCCATAAATAAAAAAAAGTATGTAATGTACAAATACAAAAAAGTTTTCCATTTTCATTGCACAGGACTATAATTACAGTTTTATAGTCCTTTGGTGTGTGTCCATGGAGAATCCATTTTAATTATAACTAAGACCTTGTTTAGACTACAGGGCTTCAAATGGTTTAAGGAGATTAACTATTTTAAGCCCCTGTAGCTTGCTTCATGTCCACACTTAACATGGTATTTAGTCTCTGTTTTAAAAACTATGCTAAAATCCATATAAGACCTAGGCTTTAACACAGTTTTTGAAATGTTACAGGACTTATTTCATTTTTACCTGTAGTGTGGATGGTCAGGCTGGGTTCTCCATGCAGCACGATGTCCGCACATGGAACCAGTTGTTAGTTTAACTCGGTCTGGAGGCAGTAGTGCAGATACTGTAAACCATTTTTAAAACTAGTTTACAACACGCTTGTGGTAAAGCGAATGCTCCTGTATGGTAAGTCTGAATCCATTTTTAATAATGTTTTATGTCACCGTACTGTAGTCTGAATGAGGCCTAAGTAAATTATGTACTCTGACAGAGACAAGATAGAAAAGGTTGGTCCCATCTCTTGGTTGCATGTTTTTGATCACCATTTTCCTGATTACTTAACCATCACTCTGCTGGGGGATCAGCAAATACCATGCTATGTCCAGTCCATAGTGTAATCCCGGTAGTTAGAGATGGATAGAGAAAAAGCTTGACCATATGAACTTAAATATCTTATATAGGAAATTTAAACTTTCAAACCTTCTACAGGAATATAAAGCACTCTGTCATGTGCAAATCTACAGTTCATGCAGGCAAAATAAACTTCCTTAGAGACAAACAACTGAGAGAGTGGGGTAACTCCAAACTCACATGGAGTACTTTAAATAACTTGATCTGCAGGGGTGAAAAAGATAAACAAATCACCCTTACCAAGGAGGAAAAATTCGTCCATGAGCCTCACAAGATAGGCAGTCATTTCAACTCCTATTTCCATGACCTTGACGGTACAAACTCAAGGACTTTCAGGTCAGTGAGACTAGCTTGGAGTCAACCCACATATCCCCCCCAATCCCAATGACACTCCCACCACCCTCCCCAAATTCTACTTTTGCTACCTTTCGTGGGCTGAGGTTATTGACTATTTGAAAAAGACCAATCCCAGGCCAGCCTGGGCCTTGATGGCAGTGACTACCGTATCCGGAAACTGGTCTGTGAACCCATCACTCTCCCTCTAAGAAACATCTTTAACCACCAGTGTATACTGAGATCTTTCCCAGTAAACAAAAAAAGTGCAACCATAAAACCACTTCACTGATCTGGCCCCAGAATGTACGTGTGCAGTTTCAGGCCAATTTTTCTTCTCACTTCCCTTTCCAAAATTCTCAAAAATATAGTCTTGGATCAGGCCATGGAATTCCTCAAAATGTATAACCTGTTAAAGGAATTGCAGTATGAGTTGTGGGCTGGCCAGAAAACAGAGACTGCCCTTGTGAGGCAGACTAACTTTATTGATAAGGCTAATGATGAAGGGCTCTATACTAGCACAGTGTTTGTAGATCTCACAATGGCCTTAGATCTAGTTGACCTTAACTTTCTCCTCTTTACTCTGTCCTGCTTAAATTTCTCAGATGCAGTCGTCAGATGGTGTAGGAATTATCTGTGTGATTGGTCACATAAAACAGCCATAGGAGGACTTTAATGTGCTGTTCATTCCATTAAATATGGAGTACCGCAGGGTTCTATCCTAGACCCTTACTCTTCTCACTGATGGTCAACCCCGTCCCTGAGATATGCAGATATACCAAGTTTATTCTCTACACAGATGATGCAACTCTCTTCTGCAAAGACAAGAATCCCTTCGTCCTCCTTGGCAAACTTCAACAGGACTTCGACAAGTTACACACCTGGTTCTCTACCTGTGGTTTAGGCCTTAGTGCCAAAAAACCCCAAACAAGTCAGTTCTCAGGCAGCAAAAAATCCACAAACTTTGATTTCACCCTCAGAGATAATGATGGTGATATAATCAATACAGTCACTGAGTTCAAATACCTGGGTATCTACCCTGACCATCATTTAACCTATGAACACCATACTAGTCAGCTGATTAAAAAAGTTCACCAAAGATTGGGCATGTTATACCAGCTAAAACATTTCATGATTCCTGAAACCAGAACCCTGCTAGCCAACAACTTCTTGCTCCCCATAATTGACTACAGTTATTTGATATACACTTCTTCCCTCTCCCAGAAAAATCATGGTAGGTTAAGGGCTACCTAGCACAGCATACTTCTGTTTGTAACTGGTGTCCCCAGAAATACCCTCCACTGAGATCTCTATAAGGTGGCTAACTGGCTATCTTTGAAGGATAGGTTCAACAGCAAAATCCTAACTTTCATCTACAAAATTCTCTGGAGTCGCCTGCCTAATAGTATTGCATCCAACTTTCAGAGGTCCGTAAGCACTAGGACCACTAGACTTTCCAGAGGTTACTCCTTCTCAATCCTCTTTTGCCACACTTCCCAAGGACAACATATACTACCCTCTCCTGCACGGGTGCCAAACATTTCAATAGCCTACCATTGCCCTGTTTCAGTGCCCGTCTTTGTCCATATTTAAAAAAAAAACCTAAAATGCTACCTCCATGACAAATTTGCATGCAAATGCTCTTGACTCTTTGTTCTGATCTCTGTGTTGTCTTACCTATGATGGTGTTTAGTACTATTATGCCCCTGTCTGTAATTATGCTCTGTACAATGCCCGTACCCATATGTGTTGTTACTCCTGACTGTGCTTTGTAGTTATATGTTGTACTACCACTGGATGCTTGTGAAAACAGACAATTTTGCTCACATGCCTTCCCAGTATAAAAAATAAATGAATGAAAATGAAAGTATCTGAAAATGACACAGAGAAATAAAAATGATTAATGTGTACACAACATTGTACAGTACTCCATCTATTTACACATCATTTTAGCCAAATTCTGCAAGGTAACAGCTACACACAACAATCAGCATTAGAGAATCATACTTAAGACAAAAGGTAATGTGTATGGGGGGATACCTTGCTATGGGTTAAATTATGGTGATCTTATCTGAGCGAGGAGGTAACCATTTTCTTGTCATGGCATCACATTGTATCAAACTGTTTAGATCCCAGCAGAATTTAATGAGCTCCCCTTATTTCACCAGTTTTTTATCAGGCAGATTTTTAGGTCCAGTTCATCATTTAGAACCTTTGCTTTCAGTGTTTGTAGATAGCATATCTACCCGATCTAGGGACATGGATATGTTGATCTATCCACACTGTCTGGCAGTTGCCATTCCCTTTAAGATTCACTGGAAAGTCTCAAAGCTGGCTCCTCCCACCCACCCGAGTGGTATATCCCTTGGCTGTGCCCCCTGATGTCAGATCTTCCTTTCCGCTGGAAGAAGCAGGTTCCTTCCTTACTGCTCCCACGCTGGGAAGGCCCTGGCATTCAAATCTTCAGATTTACTTTCAAATCTCAAACTTAAACTCATCAGAGTTTCTTCCACGTGATCTTTGATCGTGACTGTGATGGAGGACAAGTCCTTGCCAGGGTTACGCTGGTGCTCCTGCGGGCAGAAGATGTCATGCACTGACCTGCACGCCATATACGTTTATTGCCTGGAGCACGATCATGATCTCCAGGCCCACGACATGTGTCGCTCTTTTCACCTGAATGTGCTCAACTACCATCTCACTCATTTGCAGCTAGGCTGCCTGGAAAAATGGAACCTGCTGGTCAAATCAAAAGAAACTTGTTGGGTTGTCTCCATGGCCGCGGGGTCTGCTGAGCAGTTAGAACAAATGAAGGCTTTCGAGGAGGAGGTGGCTTGGGCCACCGAGCAGTCCTCTTCAGCATCTGCTCTTGTTTCTCTTAAAATGGGATCTATCTTTTCAGGCTCCTTCAAGGAGTTGTGCCAGTCTCTCCCAACTAAGGGAGAGGGCTCTTTGGGTTCACACAGCTCACACTCCAAGAAGGAGTCAAGAGACAAAGAGAAGACTTACCATCAACATTCTTGGGACTGAGAGTGGTCTTGGTCCTAGGAAACTTCGATTTCGACCATGGTCAAAACTGCTGCCTTAGCCACTGGCTTCACGGTGCCCCCCCATAAGACCAGCCTGCCGAGACACGAGTCAATGATCAGGCTGAGATTTTTCTTGACCCAGTCAACCAGCTTTCTCTCATTAAGGCCAACAATTCTCTCTTTAGGACTCCAGTCCTACTGATTGATGAGCCAATCCCACCAGCAGAGCCTGATCCCAAGGCTCCAGTAGACCAGGAGGAGCCACTGCACTCCCCAGCTCCCTGCATGCAACCTTGTCAGTCCCCCCAACAGTCTCAGTCTCAGCCTTGGTCATCTTCCTCCAGTGGGTCACACAAGTCCCACAGGCACCATTCTCAGCATCATAAGAAGCAGCAGCACTACTATTCTTCTTCCTCGTCCTCTTCAACTGAGGGGAGGCTTTAACACAAATTGAGTCGGTGCTACAAGGACCTAATGTGCAACAGTTGGTTCTGGCTGGTCAGAAGCCGATACCGGCTCACACCCCAGCTATTACCTGCAGTCACCATCCCAGCCATTGCCTATGCCTCTGGAGCTTCTGGAGCCAGTCAACATCACCACTCCACCTGCAGAGCCAGTGAAGACCATTTGGCTCAGTCTAAACCAGCCTTTCCACCAGTCGTGGTGGAGCTGCCACCTCATCAGCCACCATCCGGGTCTCTGTTTAAGGAGTCTCAGTCAGCTAAGGGACTCCCCCATCAGCTGTCAGTCACTGTCACGCCTGACTGTCCATGGCGGGTCAAAGGTGACACGGGTGGTCGACTGCTGTACGGGGACTCTTCAGAGTCCAATGACAGCTCCTCGCTCCACTCTTGTCCAGTCAACATGGAGTCTGTTGGGGATTTCTCCATGGAGGAGGGCCCTTTGTCCTTCTTGGGAATCCTCCATCTTGTTTCTGAATCTATGGGGATGCAGTTGGAGCCCGTTCAGTAGTGGGCCTGTTACACACTTACCGATATCCTGGATAAGGGAGATTCACTTATGGAGGCCTTCCCGGTAGTCAAGGCTACTGTGGGTCCAGCCCTGCAGTGTTGGCAGCACCTTGCTTGCTGCCCTGCACCATGTGCCCACATGGTCAGCAAATATGCAATGCCCATCGGTTCTCTTTGGGGGTTCATGGAACACCCCCCGGCTGAGGGGATAGTGACAGATTGGGTCATAAGGACATGGATAAACCTCTGGACAAGGAGTCCAGGAAGTTGGACTACTCTGCAAAAAAAGGTTTACATTGCCTCCTCACTCAGTCTCTGCCAGGCAAGCTCGGCCATCATTATGGCACATTTTTCCCATGCTGTCTTGGGATACCTGGATGAGGTGCTTCCTCATCTCTCCACAGACCTTCAGACCACATTCAAGCAGGCCTAGGATCAGGGTTGTGCTGTAGCCAAACAGCAGCTCCAAATGGCCCTAGACATCGGGGACTCTTGTGCCTGCTCGGTGGCAGCTGCCATCACCATGCACTGTAGGGCCTGGCTGAGGATCTCAACCTTTATGGCAGATACCCAGAATAAGTTGACAGATGTTTCCTTTCTGTGTACTGACTTGTTTGGGCCTGGAGTTGATGGTCACCTTCAGTGCATTGAGAAGTCCAATGCTACCTTGAACTCTGTCCAGAAGGACTCTAAGGGAACCAAGTGACAGAAGTGCAAGCCCTTTCAGCTTTCCATCCCTGCAGCCATATCAGCCCAATACCTGCCTGGGCAGCAGGCTCAGTCTTGGTGCCCCAGCCCAAGTCAGTGGCATCGGGGCCTTGAAAGCCCAGAGGCAAAGGTCCTGGTGGCTTCGCAGCTGGGTCCTCCTGCTCTGCCAACCCTGCATAGTGACCAGATGGGGGTTGCCAACCCAACATCTGTCACACCTCCCCTGGGTCCTCCCATAGGGAGCTGGCTCCACCACTTCCTTTTCACCTGGTCCACTGTTACCATGGATAGGTGGGTTCTGGAGGTGGTCAGTCAGGGTCTGCTTCTAGAATTCGAGCAGTACCCTCCAAGCTGAGCCAGCACCCCATGGGAGGGCTTGGTATATGCAGACACTCAGTCAGCTCTCCAAGCAAGCATAGCCCAACTCCTCCACAAGGAGGTGGTGGTCAGAGTAGCAGATCCTCCTTCGCACCCAGGATTTGTCTCCAGTTACTTCCTGGTGCCAAAATGGATGGGGGGCTGGTGCCCCATTCTAGAGCTGCACAACCTGAACAAATGTCTCAGGTTCTGCACCTTCAGGACAGTGACTCTGTCCCAGATCATCCGATCTCTTGAGCAGGACATGTGGTTCTGCTCTCTGGATCTTCAGAATGCATTTTTCCACTTCCCGATCCATCCATCCCACCAACAGTTCCTCCACTTCTGGGCAGAAGGACACCTGTATGAGTTCCAGACCATGCCATTTGGGTTCTCCTCTGCCCCCAGTCCTCTTCCCCCAGGGTCTTTACCAAATGTATAGCAGTGTTGGCAGCACACCTGAGGCACCAAGGGATCTGGGTGTACCCCTACCTAGATGATTGGTTGATCGCAGGTGCTTCCAGGCAGGAGGTGGAGCAGTCCAGGGATCTGGCCCTTCAGACCTGAATTGACCTGGGCCTCCTTATCAATGAGGCCAAGTCAGAACTCATGCCCATGCAGGTGATCAATTTCATCAGGGCAGAGCATAACTCTTGCTGAGCCAGACCCAGGCTTCCATCGGACAAGGTGGAGGTTCTCTTCTCCTATGCCCAATCATTTCTGGTTGGGCACTTGCACCCTACTGGGACTTCCTGTCCCTCTTGGGTTACATGGTGGCCTGCACCACCATGGTCCTTTGGATCCAGTGGCATATTCACTCCTTGCAATGGGAGCTGGCCAGTCAGTGGTCCCAGCACAGAGGTGATTTTGACTAGTTGGTCACGGTGACACAGAAGATGTAGGACACTCTCCAGTGGTGGAGCATCTGCAGGAAGGGATCCCATTCATCCACCCTGACTGAACGGTCACCCCCATGACAGTTGCCTCTCTGATAGGCTGGGGTGCCCATCTAGGGGAACACAGAGTCCATGGGCTCTGGAACCCTGAGGAGTCCTGATGCCACATACATCAACCTACTGGAGCTTCAAGCAGTTCAGCTGGTGCTGACTGTGTTCACTCCATTTGTTTGGGGTCAAGTGGTTCAAGTACAGATGGACAACACCACAACCATGTACTACCTCAACAAGCAGGGAGGGATGCATTCCCTGCCAATGTGCAAGGACGCTGTCCACACTTGGACTCCATTGCACAGCCTGGTGGTGGATCTCCTAGCCATCTATGTGGCAGGAGTTTCCAGTCAGTTGACAGATGCCCTCAGTCAAGTGGGCGAGTTGTCTCATGAGTGGTCCCTCCACCCAGAGAGAGTTTACACTCTGTTCTCCCAGTGGGGCACCCCTCAAGTGGACCTGTTTGCCTCCAGAGAGAATGCAAATCTGAGACTGTATTGTGCCCATCCCCCTCAGCAAGGCTTTCTGCAGGGGGATGCCTTCTCAAGGCTGTGGACCCCAGGCCTCTTCTATGCCTTCCCTCCACTTCCCTTGATCCACAATGTGCTGCTCAAGGTCAGGAGGGACATGGCACAGGTGATCCTGGTGACTCCAGACAGGCCCCACCAGTTTTGGTACCCAGATCTCCTCAGCCTCAGCAACAGGCTCCCAAGGCATCTTCCAGCAGCTGCTTTCCATCAACCAGGGGAAGGTACTCTATCCAGACCTTCAATTCCTGCACCTGATCATCTGGTTCCTGAGTGGCTAGAGTGCCAGGCTTTGGCTCTCTCTGAAGATATCTTCACAGTTTTTGAGGCTTATTGGAAGGAGTTGACCAAAAAATTCTAAGCTTTCAAATGGAAGAGATTCTCCATTTGGTGTCAGGGTAAGGGGTTGGACCCTTTGACCTGTCCAGTGGCCAGCATTTTGGACTACCTGTGGTCTCTCTCTCCAAAGGGAACTTCAGTTGACAGCCCTTTAGATGCATCTAGCAGCCATCTCCGCTTACTGGGCATGGACCAGTTAGCAGTCAGTGGTGCAAGAGACAGTGGTCTGGTTCTTTTTCAAGGGCTTAGATCACATATCCCCTCCAGTGTGTGAACCTCCACCTCCACGGGATCTGTTGCTGGCAATGGCAAAGGTCATGGTCAAGCCATTCAAACCAATGCACAAGTGTGAGATGTCACATTTGGCATGGAAGACCACCTTTTTGATGGCCATTATGTCAGCCAGAAGGATGGGGGAGATCCAATTGCTTTTGTTGGAGTCTCCTTACCTGGTCTTCCACAGGGACAAAGTTGTCCTATGCCCCAACTCAAAGTTCTTCCTGAAGGTTGTGTCAGAAGTTCACCTGAATCAGGTGATGACTCTTCCAGCATTCTTCCCAAATCACACCTCGGAGGCTGAACACAGGGTCCATACTTTGGACCTGAGGCAAGTGCTCGCCTATTACAAAGAGCACACAGCTGGAGTTTGTGGAGAGGTTCACCAGCTGTTTGTCACCTATGCTGAAGCCACACCTGGCAGACCTGCAACCAAGTGGATGATTGGCAGATGGATTATATCATGCATTGATCTCTGCTATAGGTTGGCAGGTAGGGAGCCTCCCGTAGGGCTAAGGGCTCATTCCACCCGCTGTACCACTGCATGGGTGGCTGCTTGTAGGGACATCCCTATCCAGGAAATCTGCAGGGCTGCTACCTGGAAGTCAGCACCCACCTTCATTTCCCATTACCACATTGACCTTCAGTCATGCTGGGTTGCTGGTTTTGGAGCCTCAGTTATCCAATCTCTGTTCCCTAAGTAGGGGGTGTGCACCTTGCCTCCATCCTCCTAGAGAACTGCTAGGAGCCTGCCAGACAGTGCTGATAGAACAACATATCCATGTCCCTAGAAAAACAGGTTACTCACCTGTAACAGTAGTTCTAGGAGTGGTATATGTTGTTCATCCAGACAGACCCACCCAACCTCCCCGACTTTGGCACTCACACTCTGTTTTCCAGCATGGAAGATCTGGCATCAGAGGGTGGAACTGAGGGATGTACCACCCAGGCAGGTGAGAAGAGCCAGTTTTGAGACTTTCCAGCAAATCCTAAAGGGAAAGGCAACTGCCAGACAGTGTGGATGAAGAACATATACCAGTCCAAGAACTACTGTTACAGGTGAATAACCTGTTTTTCTCATCCTGTAACAGTCTTTTAGTCCTGTGTCCCTTTTAGACATTTTTTTACTATGCACCACACCCATACACATTTTTCCTGAATGCGCATTTTAATTTGTGTCCTGGAAGGACAGTGAGAGAAATAAAAAAGTGCATTGAAGAACACATAAGGGACCGCATTAATGAAAGGGAAGTTTCTCCAACTGGCATGCATTACAAACAAGAACACAGCCTATGTCCCATGAGAGCAATTTGTATGGGTTTGGTTCTTATAAAACAAATGACTAGAGGGAGAGACAAGATGAAAATTTGTTGATTTTGCCAAACCTAGTTGTAAACTGCTTCACAGCTACTTTATGAAGCAGCAAATGCAAAAATGTACCATTTAATTGGTCATGAAAAAGAGGGATGTATCTAGCAACTGAGAACCTCTACATGAAGTCAAAGAACCCTTGTATACCATTCAACTTTGTATTCATAAATCAGACCTTTATGACATTTCTGTACTTCAGTTTTGCAGCATTTTTGAATTGTGAAAGAAGTCTTGGAAATACTGAAACAATCTGCAAACTTAGTAAAGATGCCAGAAAAAATGAAATGGGGAAATAAATCTTTGGTTTCACAAGAAATGTAGTTTGTTGTATTTTTCTGGCAGTAATTAGAGTTGTGAACACTTACTTAAAATGTTCTGGAAATAAATGTAAAAAGTCAAGCATAATACTGTATATAGTATATAACAACTCATTCAAACTGTTTCTTCTGGGAAAATTCTGCATAAAATGGAGTTTTGATGTACTGTAGTAGTGACTGGCTTTATTGATGTATAACTAACAAAATATTGTGAGCATACTGTAAGCGTTTAAGTTTGACAGGCAAGTCAACCTATTGTAGGTCTTAAAGACAAGCAGAGCTTCAAAATTATGTCACTAACATCATATACATTATTAAAATAGGCAACATCCTACCCTCAGAGAATGTGTTACTGATTGAACACCCCAGGGTAAATGTTTTGGCCTCTATTATTATCTAGTGATTTGCTAGATTTCTGATGTGCTGTACTGTGAAGTTTCAACTACAGTACTGCTTGAGATTTTGAAAAATTACAGCACAGTTTAATATACTTCAGTATTGTGTTATTTATTGAGTGGTCTCTTGTTGAACAGGAACAATGACACACTTAATGTTTGATTACAACCATCTAATGAAACAAATAACTTACCCAAGAATACAATGTTTACATGGTCTTATTTTGGAACATTTAAATATTTCACATATTTGGGCATGATGTGACACTCAATGCAGGTTTACTTTTAAGGAAAAAAGTAGATAATGTAACCAAAATTATCAACTATAATTATGCAATTTGTCTGAAGACTATGCAAGCCTGACTTGCTGAAAATAGTTTTTACCAATGGCATTATCAGCCCATAACTTACTGGTAAAAATTATTCCTTCCACCCACCTTTTTCCATTCATCTGCATGCTGAAAATCACTACACCCAAGAACTCCAACCATCAGTAGCAGCACCCTACATGCATGCGCACACACACACACACACACACACACACACACACACACACACACACTTTAAATACAACTTGAAAAACACTACTATGTGAATGCTCAACTCTCACTCCAAGTCCCATTCACACACTCTAAAAAACAAAAGCTGAGTGGTTTCTTGCTTAATAGCATCCGTGCACTATTACACCAAACCCCACCATAGAAGACTTCAAATAAATGTTGCAATGTGTGCTACAACTGCTTCATATATGTCTACAAACTTAAAGCAAAATGCATGGCTTTTTTCTGAATAACCATCATGCTACTGTACATCAACCCCAATTCTAGTTACACAGCTAAATAAACGGCATGACAAGTGCAACCTCTGCTTCTCAACCACCCACACATTTAAAGCAAAAAACACATGGCAATACACTGAACGCCCACGGTATGACTTGATCGATGAAATCCCATCAAGTATCTCCAGTGCTGGGCTCAATTAAACTCACTTAAATTCCACAAAGTCTCTCCAGAGCTGATATCCTCTTCATTTCAACCCCACAATTAAATAATTGGGGGGGGGGGTAGATGAAAACTAATTGACAAATCACAAAAAACAACAATAACAAAAATAAAAGATATTATTACCCCTTGTTGTGATTTCAGTGCTAACTAAAAAGCTGTTGTACCACAATTCAAAAGTTTTAGAGTGACGTTTTACACTTCTGTAGTACAACAGATTTTTTCATTCAAATGTAAACTCATGCCCTCTGCTGTTTCACTTGCATTTTTCTCATAAACACAGAATTCAGACCCTCATCTAACACATTATCTTCTATTGTTTCATCCTTAGAAACAAAAAAAGAGATAACCGCTCATCTAGGTTAGATTTCAGTAGCTGGGTGATGTTGGATTTCTGCTTTTTTTTAAATAATAAAAAAAAAATTAAACCAAAGATTTCCTAGGAAGCAAAATGCAAAATTGTTTGATTTTATGTTTCAAACCATATACTATACCAAAAAAAATAAGACATTGGCAACCATGTACAGTTCAGTTGTGTTTCCATCTCAGGATTCTGATTATATCAAGGACCTATCAAGATCCCTATAATGTCATCAGAACCCTTCGATGGAAGCACAGCCTTGTAGTGCATGGTTGATAATGCATTATTCTCTACTGCCTATGAAGAGATATTGTGAAGTTTTACTTTGTTGGTGAAGCTGCAAAATTTGTATTCCCAGAAACTTTGTGAATGGACAAATTTGCTACTAGCCACTTCACAATGAGTTTTCCTGGAGAAGTGGCACTTTTATAAGAGAAGTCAGGTAAAATCATGGCAAAGTCACAACAGTGCTAGCAAATTTACATGACTTCACTTGAAAAAGTGTCACTTCACCTGCCAAAAACATTTCAAATGTGGCACTTCTTACTTTGTGAGTTCAGCAAACTTTGAAATTAATTTGTGAAGCAAAGTTTGCCAACTTTGCATATCTCTACTCTTGTACTTCCTCCTATACTCTGTAGTTTGCATACATTACCACAGTACCTCCTACTGGCCACAGCAAAAATAAAAATGCCCTATTTACATTGTGTGTCGCTCACTTGTGAAGCCCCAATTAGAGTACTGTGTCCAGTTCTGAAAGCTGCACCTCTGCATGGGCACTGAAAGGGTGGAGTCAGTACTGAGGAGGATAATCAAAGCAGAGATTCAAGCATGTGTGGGATAGGCACAGGAGTATATTAGGTAGAGGAATACAGGGAAGGAGTGGCACCTGTGACCAACTACCATAGGTCAGTAGTGACCAAATAGGCAGGGACAAAGGGCAGACTGAATGGGTCTAAAGGTCCTTTTCTACCAACAAAATCTATGTTTCTAAGTTTCTATTTTGTAAATGTGAACCTACAGTATGTGTAGAAAAACATTAAAGAAATATTTAAATCCTGTTTTTTATGTTTAATTAATAAGGAAATAACCCACTGGATAATTGGAAGAATAAGCTACACAGTGCACTGACAAGGCAAAACATCCAATGTTAGGTAGCATTGAAAAACATTTAGTAAATAATTAATAAGATACAGCAGTAACCCCCCCACGTGAACCAACATTTCACATCATACTCAACGTTTTATCAAGGCCTTGATAAAGCATCGAGTACAACGTGAAACGGTGCACATGGGGAGTTACTACTGAATCTTAATTATTTATTAAATGTTTTTCAATGCTACCTTACATTTTGTGTTTTGCCTTGTCAGTACACTGTGCAGCCTGACTATTTACCTCTTTTTGCTGACAATACATGTTGTGGATCCAGTACTTGTTTCTAAGTAGCCGCCTTTTTTCTACCATAATAAGAACAATACACTTCAGGGCGTGAGATAACATGGGATATCACCATTTCTTTGGTACATTACGCACTTGGCCTGTAGCCTTGTGACTCATTATGCTCATGAGGTGTATTTTTATCCCATGCTACCCTGCACCCTGTTGTATATTATTCTTCAGTTATGAAAATGGTGGGAAATGTTCTACTTCCTGATTGGTTAAATAAGTTCTGAGTCCAATACATGTGTGGGATGTCAGGAAACTTCACGTTCTGAAAAGGGTTATGAAGTTTCAATACATTGAAGTGTCACTTCACATAGTTCTTCACCCATCGAAATGTTTGCTTCACCCACTGAAGTCCATGCTTAGTGACACTTCATTAGCAAAAGTGCTGCTTGTGAAGTACCACTATGTAAAATTTTTGCTGGGCATACTAACACCTCACCACTGCAGAACTATGAGAAATGTACACTAAAAGAAAAAAAAAAAAGTTTGTTAAAATCCCAAACTCCTCCCACCCACTGTGCAAATATCACTTATTTCCCACCCCTGTCAAATACATTACTGTACAGCCCATGCCCCCAGCCCCCGACTGGCCTCTACCTCTCTCCTCCACAGTCTCAGTGAAGTAATAAGTTATTTTATTGGCACTTCCTAAAGAATCCCATTCTAAAACCAACTCCAAACTAATAGCCACCACCTTCCCCAGCACTCCAGACACCTGACCCCCATAGTTCATGAAACCATACTAAATCTACCCTCAGTAGCACCCAACCTCCCTGCTTCCCCCCTACATCCCTCATCTAGTTAAAGGCTATCCAGCTAAAAGCTCAGAAATACACTTCTTGTACAGTAGGAGTCATCATCTCTCTCTGCTATTGCTTCATTAAATTAATATGATGACATCCTGAGTAGTAACATCTGGTTGGCTGAATTGAGGGCCATTGGTTGTTGAGGTGTGGAGGTAGGCAGAGTTGGCTGCAGGCTAGCTGGTTCTTATTAATGGCAGGTTATACAAAGAAATCCAGTTGCATCTTTGAGAGCTTAATTATCTGTGACCTGGGAGAGATGGGTAGATCTGACCATGCCTAAGAGGGGGCTTGAAAGTGGACATCTTGATTGGTGTCTGCCCTAATTATTTTTCCCTGGCAGGGCTTGCTGTCAGATAAAGTAGTGCTTACCTGCTCCAATCATTGATTGCCTTATCATTGTGAATGCTATTTGGGGCAACTGTTGTATTTACTTGGAGTCTCTGGGAGGTGTGACCACAGTGCAGAGATGGGCCGGTACAGCATCTCAGTGGATTGTACTGTCACATCATCAGGTCCACATAAACCTTTCTCTGTTTAAGGGTACTGCTACTTCTTTCTCTATCAGTTCCAAACCCCCTTACATCTGAGTGAGACCAGAACCACTGAGCCATCAAATTCATCTACAAATGACAGGTGGTGGTGTAAAGTAATGATGAGTTGCTCCTGTTGCCAGCTGGGGAGCATACCTTTCATCGCTGTGACACCTCAGGGAGCCATCTTTGTTGCCATCCATAAAAACAGATGGCTGGGGGAAGGTGGAGAGTGGCTGATTGGGTACCAAAGGATGTCCAGTGGCTGGGTTCAGGGGGCAGGAAAGTGCTACGGCAGTCCCTTAAGTCACATAGACTCCATACCATCTGCAACATGATGCAACTCCAGTGAATAGGGCACATGCATGCCCCCACCCCCTTGCCTACTCCAACCAGACTGGGCATGTAGTACTGCACATGGCATGGTATCAGATGCAGTGGGGAGGGTGCAGGTAGAGCTAAGAATGCACCGAGATCTCCTCATGTGTTAAGTGGGACTTTTACACACATATGGCCTGCAAAGACAACCTTCTGCTTATGCAGATCTCTATGTGGATCAGGCATTTTTTCTAATTGGGAACTTTATATTATTGTCTTAAATTTGAAGCAGATAAAAACAATTGCATTGCAGATATTACTCCAATTTTCCTGAATATGTAATTCTAACAAAAGGAATGTGAGGGTGTCCTAGTGCTATGGAATAGAAACAGCAGACCCATCTGCACAGTGGAAGAGCTACCACTCACAATGTTGGTGGCCCAGGTTTAGGAATGAGGCTAGGTCACTGGGGGCTGGCCGAGGAACAGGAAGATTGAGTATTCCAGTAGATGCTCACTTTCTCCCAGGGCAGAAGGAGGGAGAAGCATCCCACAGCACTATTGCCACCTGTAAACATATGGGTGGCAGAGTGCTCAGACAGAATGAGAAAGGGGCAGCATGCTGTGTATCATGCCAGTGTGTTGACACACACTCATGTCAGGGACTTCATCCTAAATGCTGCCATCTCTGCGCTGTCTGAGGTCACAAAGTACAAAAAAAATTGGGGGAAACTAATGCATTATAAAATAATCCTCCCCACTTCCCATAGCTTCATGAAGCCTGATATATCCAGACCAAAAAGGCAGATGTAGTGTAACATTTTGTAGTAAAACATTTGTTTCAGTATAACCTTTCATAATAGTTAAACTGACTGCTTAAGTATAGCCTTTTTCCAGAATGCTTACTTAAGTAGTGGAATAATTTAACATGTACTGTACACGAGGTAGGTACATGGCCAATTAACTGTGTCCATCAGAAAGGGATGGAGTGTAGATGTTAATGTACTAAATAATAGTGACAAATGACAGCAGTATCTGGAAATATTAGGACATCTGATGATAGGTGCCACTGCTAATCAGAAGTAAATATAGCCTAACATGAAGACATAAAGTTGTTACAAGCTAGCCACACAGTCTATAAATAGCCTGTTTTCAAAGAAAAAGGTATATCACAGCTTAAAATAGACATACTATTTGTCTTATGATTGGTTTATACTGGGGTGTTGGCCTTATCAAGATAACAATTTCATATATAAGCATTGCCTGTGAACTGAATGAATTGCACCAAATCTGAAGCAAAACTACATGTATTGAAAAGTTAACCAAAATACTTGTACTGAAGACTCACAACAAGAATAAACCAGAGAGAGAAACATTCATTTGGTATGGCTTGAGATTATTTGATGATAGAAAACACAACGCAGATATATTTCATCCTTACAGTTGGTGCCGTGACTCAGATGTCTGAAGACAGTCTATATGGTTGCTGATGACATCAAAAGAACTGAGAAGAGAAGGAAGCCACTGTGAGGAATGCCTAACATACCTGAACTAATGACTCATGTATGGAAGGAGGTCAGAAGACATATAAGAAAGCTGAGGCAAAGTCAGACGTGGCTTGCCAGTGAACCTGTTGACGTAAGGATGGATTCCATATTACATAAATGTTTAGAGACAAACCTTCAAGAAGGTCCATATAGCTCTCCTGTAAAGCAGGGAGATAAATACTTATGTTTAATTAAACAATGTACAGACTGTAATGAGAAAAGTTAGCTAACATATGTCAAAGGTACGTACAGTATCAGTTAAAAATAACTGCTAGGACGTGTCAGTTGAAGAAAGAATTGTTAAAGAATAATGATGCTCATTACTTAAATATCACCAAATATGTCACAGAGGCTAAAGATAGTGAATATAAAAGATATTATTCACAAAGGGAAGTTTGTGGGTTAAAAATTAAGAATCTATAATGAACATAGCTGTTTCCTGCTGCCCAAGGTCATGCTGTTCTCTGTATTAGGAGAGCTGCAAAAACATTACTGTATTCAGTAATGAATGTTAACTATAATGAGGCCAGAGTGAAGTTTCAGCTACTCTGGTTTATTTTTATGGTTCATCCCATGACATGTCCCGATTTTGAAATGTTGGCTCATTGTCTGCAATCTGCAGTTGCCAATATGAAGCAGCATTGGAAGGGGCATGTGGATAGGGTGGCTCCCTTGTGCAATTATATAGGCATATAAAGAACAGTCCTTGTATACATTACAAGCAGAGGCACCGTTGTAGTGCCAAAGCTCCTTAGAGTTAAGGCAGAATAACTACCTTATCTAATTAAGTGTTCAACTGAGCAAAAAACAGTCAAATCAGTAACGAAAAAATATGGTAATTTTCACCTTGTTGAAATTGGTGACCTTTTGCGACACAATTTGACCTTCCATGTTTAAATCTAAGTTAAGCACATTATTTTGTCAGGATTTTCAGGTCCTGCTGTATTTGAAGCTATACAAGTGAACTTTTTCACTCGGACATGGAAAAATGTGATTTACTGTCCAAAAATAGAAAAGAAGTAATCAAGATTTTTTTAAATCTCACATGTCAACTAGCTTAAAAGAGATGTTTATGTAGATGGCTCTCATTTTTGGGAGGATGGACATTTCCATAGAGAATATGCCATCTGGACACCGAGTACTAATCAAGAAATATTAGTACGGTGCCCATCATAATTTTCTGCCCCTACAGCAGAATTAGAGGCAGTCCGCAGAGCTATTATGACTTACTCTCGGGAGGTTAGTAATATGTTCTCAGACTGTGCTTTTGCAATGAATTCCTTACTGGACTTTTTTGTCAATTTGGACTAAAAGAGGAATGCGGACAGCATCTGGGAAACCTGTCGCATATGCTCCCATATTACAACATATATGGAATATAGGAGCTCAGACACATTTAAAAATAGCAATCTGTAAAGTAAGAGCTCAACAAAAAATCCAAAGGATATCCATGAATTGAATAATAATCTGGTGGATAACCTGGGTACAATTAGCAGCAAAACAATCAAACTTATGGGTAGACCCTCTAGGAAGTGATTCTACACAGTTGTGGGAGATGGATGAATTTATAGTTGCCATCTCACAAGTCCCAAGTTTGGGGCATATCCAAGACACAGATGCTTGGATAGTGGGTTGTCGGAACCAATGGAAAGACACTAGACAGTGTGCAACCACACATGTTACCATATGGGAAGAAATGGTAGTATGGGAATGACAATCAGGGTTTAGGAAGTGGATACCACCCAGTTCATTTAGAAAAGATATTATCATAGATAATCATAGAATTGGAGGTCATTGCAGACTCCACAAAACTTGTAAAATGTTGGCACAAAAAATATAGGTGGCCAAAAATGGAAAAAGATGTCAAGCAATGCCTGGAGGCTTGTCTCATATGTTCACGGATGAATCCTCCAGTACCTGGTAAAAGGGTTCTGGTAGGGCGTATACCCTTAGCAGACAGTCCTTGGTCCAGCTTACAAATTAATTATGTGGGGCCCTTGCCTACTGTAAAAAAGGGGAGGTCCAATATTAATTAGTCATTGCTGACATATTTTCCTAATGGGTAAAAGCATTGCCCATACGAAATGATAGTGATACAGCTACTGCAAAACCATTATGAGAAAAGGTGTTCTCATGTTGAGGGTTTCCCAGAATACTTGAAAGTGATAGAGGAACTCACTTTACAGTGAAAGTAATGACAGCTTTGTGTGATATTTTGGGTATCATTCAACGCTTGCATTTGCCGTATCATCCATAATCATCAGGGATGGTGGAAATGCTAAATTGCACTTTGAAAAATGCACTGAAAAGGCAGTGTTGGATACTGGTAAAGGGTGGGTGATGCACTTACCAGGAATCCTAATGGGTATTAGAGGTACAGAAAACAAAAGTACTGGCTATAGCCCATACCAGTTGATGACTGGATGAGATATGTGGCTGTATTATCCTTCAGATTCAGATCTATCAACACCAGTGTTAGACCGCATCAAAACTGATGTATTTTTGCAACAGTTGCAAAAACAGTTAGCTGTTTATTTACCCCATGCTGCCAGAAATATGGCACAGACTCATTGGAAAAACGAACAGAGACATGATGAAAAAAGTAATACTGTCCATTGAAAGGGGTCATCACATCATAATGTGAAAAAATGTTGATCAAAAGGGGTCATAGGTCATTCAGGTCCAATGAATTTGACAAGGGTCTACAAAGACCAAATGGGTCCATGTGGACCAATGTAAATTGTATCAGCCTTTAAATGACGACAATTGATGCTGTTCTGTTTCTCTCAATAGGTAAAGTACATTGATGTATCCTGTACTTATGCTGATGCTAATCGTTCTGCATGAGGTATCCCTATATTGTTGGGAGAACGACATGAACGCACTGGATATTTCCTTATCCAATGGTACTTTATTTATTATGGGCAATGTCAAAATGTGACATGGGGATGTTTGCCAGATGCCTGGCCTGGCACGGTGATGTGTGTGATAAACACAACAGCCCAGAAGGGGATTTATATCCATTCAACTTTGGGTGATACAACGAAACAGACAAGAGAAGAACAAGATTGGTTACAAATAAAATTAAGGGACATATTACAATATCCATCAGATACAATTGCGTTAAATAATTATTATGGTTCAAGATGCAATACGAGACATTTTTTATATAATACAATTATTGTGGCAACAGTATTATAATCATACTTTAAATCAATACCAGAATAGAGACAGAATGTGGTCATTACAAATTCCTGCAGAAGCAACACCAGGCTTATTTGTATGGGGCTGGTTAGGCTCAGGATTGGAAACTGCTAATGGTATTGATTCCATGGTTTTAAAGGGCCATAGTCATTCTTTAAAAATTACTTTAAAAAGATATGGCTATCAGACCATTATCAGATACTGTGAGATTAGCAGCTGATAATGAAGAAATTGATTGGTTTGCATTTAGAAAAACCTTACAACGTTTTCGAATTATTGCTAAAACGGTAAGCTGTGCTGGAGCACATGCTTCTCTAGTCAATGAATTCAATAGAATTGATACCAATAGGTTACCTTTAGGAATAGGTGAGACCAATGTAACTAGATTATTGGATCATCCCACTGTATTCTTATCACCCTTAGCTGTGATAAAAGTATGGAATTCACCAAATCAATATGCACACATGCTGCGACATGTGATTCCCATACTAGTGATAATACCTGTATGTTTTGAACCACCAAAAAAATCGTGGCAAATCAGTAATTTGGGAGTATTAATACATGACCAAATCATGAGACTCCAAATACCAGGTGACACTATTATCCCAGTACACAATATATTTTGCTGTCTTACCTAAGCAATAGTGTGTACATGAACATGAAACCTTGTTATGTGGGGAAGAGACATCAACCGCCCCATGGTTTCCTAAACAATGTAAATTTACTCTAATGTCTGCAAATGAATAACACCAAGCAATGAGATGAAACCAATCATGCTGTAATCGCAGGTCAACTTTGGAATGTATGGGGGTGTAGTGACAAGACCTGCTGGGTTGCAAATTGGACCCTTCGGGAACGTCCTGCCTATAGCCGATCAAATGTTACCCATATCAATGGTTCCAGTATGGCCTTGGATTTACTCACTGATTTGGCAACTCCACCTCATTTCATATTACCCAAAATTAATAAATTGACACTACAAATTGAAGGACTTATTTTCTTACAGAAGGCCTCTGTTAAAGGGGTAAAGGAGCAGTCACAATATACACCCTCTATATCCTGGTGGGATTGGGGCTCAGCTGTCTTGGGTACTAGTCCAACTCTGACAGTGGTAGTATGCGGTATTGCAGTGATTTGTGTTCTTATTGTTGTGCAAATATTATTGTACCATAAAATAAAACACATGATTCGACAGATACAAATGTTAAAATGGCAATTGTGTGATCTCCAATTATAGAGAGTCACAAAAGGGGGGATTGTAGTGTAACATTTTGTAGTTAAACATTTGTTTCAGTATAACCTTTCATAATAGTTAAACTGACTGTTTAAGTATAGCCTTTTTCCAGAATGCTTACTTAAGTAGTGGAACAATTTAACATGTACTGTACACGAGGTAGGTACATGACCAACTAACTGTGTCCATCAGAAAGGGATGGAGTGCAGATGTTGATGTACTAAATAATAGGGACAAATGACAGCAGTATCTGGAAATGTTAGGACATCCGATGATGGGTGCCACTGCTAATCAGAAGTAACTATAGCCTAACATGAAGACATAAAGTTGTTACAAGCTAGCCACACAGTCTATAAATAGCCTGTTTTCAAAGAAAAAGGTACATCACAGCTTAAAATAGACATGTTATTTGTCTTATGATTGGTTTATACTGGGGTGTTGGCCTTATCAAGATAACAATTTCATATATAAGCATTTCCTGTGAACTGAATGAATTGCACCAAATCTGAAGCAAAACTACAGGTATTGAGAAGTTAACCAAAATACTTATACCGAAAACTCACAACAAGAATAAACCAGAGAGAGAAACATTCATTTGGTGTGGCTTGAGATTATTTGAAGATAGAAAACACAACACAGATATATTTCATCCTTACAGCTGGTATATCCAGCACATCAGTGTGGAAGGGCACTAAAACAGAATAATAACAATAAAAAATGAACAGCTGAAACAGAAATGACAGGAATAGCATCTTTTTTTAAAATACTTCTAAATTTGTGTTTTTCCCAAAGGACATAAAACATCTTTGTAACCTACCCACACCTAGTCTACTGTCACTGCATGATGGCCTCTCTGGACCTTGGGACCTGGGCCCTATGGATGGGGGACTGGAAGGAGATGTCAGAACATGGAAGAGCCATGGTTTGTTGGCACCTCCCACACCATGGAGTTTCATTATTTATTTCTGTTGCAGCCATGCATCAAAGGCGGATGGGTGCTGACCAAGTGACCCCCCAAAGGCCACCCTGCCACCATTAGAGACCATTGCCCACCCCTACAACCAGAAGCAGGGGGATTTGATGAGGAAATGAATGCAGGAGTGCTCTGAAAACACATAATTTTGGTCAGTGTCCCAGGGATCTATAGATTCCACCCTCTTGATGACCGATGACCACTATGATGACCAATTTCAGGGCTAGAAGCATGATCCTGGAGGCTTCTGGTTTTCCTGGGTATATAGGGCATCGCAGATGGTAAGTGCCAGTCTTCTGCACCAGTGGAAGCTGCCCGTGGATTGGTGCTGTTTGAGGAGGACTTGCAGGAGTCTGACAGAGCAGAGATCTCAATGAGAGCTTGGCCTGTTTGCCCAGGGAATGTTCAAGCAGCACCATTCTCAGAGTGAGAATGTGAGTGGTGAATAATGAAGTGCTGCCTGTCATGTGCAGGAGAGATATGCAAATGTATGCTTACATAGAAGTTGACGGCAGATAAGGACTGCAAGGCCCATCCAGTCTGCCAATTTCTTTTTCTACCTTATGAATAAGCCATTGGCCTTTGCTTTGTCAATGGCCTATCTATTCATACTCATCTGTATTGCTCCCTTATGCCTATCCCATGCCTGTTTGAAGCTCTGCACTGTATTCATATCCACCACTTTCTGAGGTAGGCTGTTCCATGCATCCACCACCCTTTCTGTGAAAAAAGAACTTCCTCACATTACATCTTAATCAGCCTCCCTTGAATCGCATGCTGTCTCCTCTTGTCCTGATATTTTTCTTGTATTGAAAACACTAGACTCTTTCACCTTGTTAATGCCTTTAAGATGTTTGAATGTTTCAATCATATCACCTCTCTCCCTCCTTTGCTCTAGGGTATACATATTGAGGTCAATTAATCTGTCCTCATATGTTTTCTGATACAGTCCCTGAACCATTTTGGTTGCCCTTCTCTGGACTGCCTCGATTTGGTTAATGTCCTTGTGAAGGTGTGGCCTCCAGTACTGCACGCAGTACTCCAGATGGAGCCTAAACAGTGTCTTGTAAAGAGGGATTATTACCTCCCTCTTCCCGACTTGTGATACCCCTACTAATACACCCCAACATCCGTCTAGCCTTACCTACTGCTTTAGTGGTCTGCTTGGATGATTTCAGATCATTGTTGATGATGACGCCCAAGTCTGTTTCTTCCCTTGTGACTGCCAGCAACTCCTCTCCTAGCCTATAGGTGGCTTCAGGGTTTCTCTTCCTTATGTGCATGATCTTGCATTTCTTTGCATTAAACCCCAGTTGCAGCCCTTCCAACCATTTTGCTAGTTTATCCAGATCTCTTCTCATTCTGCTCACCCCATCTGGATCATCTACTCTGTTGCAGATCTTGGTGTCATCTGCAAACAGACAAATCTCACCCTCCAGTCCATCTGCAATGTCACTAATGAAGATATTGAAGAGTGCTGGCCCCAGAACTGATCCCTGAGGTACCCCACTTGTAACTTGCATCTCTTCAGACTGTATACCATTTACCACCACTCTCTGTTTTCTGCTCGTCAACCAGTTTGCCACCCAGTTGACCAACGTCTGACCCACCCTGAGCCTACCCAGCTTATTAATCAATCTTCTATGTGGAACAGTATTGACAGCTTTGCTGAAGTCAAGGTAGGCAACATCAACTGCTCCCCCTTGGTCCACCACTCTGGTTACCCAGTCAAAGAAATCTATGAGATTTGTTTGACAGGACCTTCTTTTTGTAAACCCATGCTGTATTGGATCCTGTGCTCCTATGGATTCCTGGTATTGCACTATCCTTTTCTTAAGGATTGTCTCAACAATCTTGCCCACTACTGAGGTAAGACTGACTGGTCTGTAGTTCCCTGCCTCCTCCTTGCTACCACTCTTGAGGAAGATGATCACATGAGCCCTTCT
Organism: Neoceratodus forsteri; assembly: GCA_016271365.2. Taxonomy (NCBI): domain Eukaryota; kingdom Metazoa; phylum Chordata; order Ceratodontiformes; family Ceratodontidae; genus Neoceratodus; species Neoceratodus forsteri. The sequence goes on along the minus strand of CM057451.1, from coordinate 694,819,590 downwards.
CCAGTCTTGTGGGACCTCTTCTGTGCTCAGTGACTCACTATACAGTTCTGATAATGGCTCTGCTCTGCTCACCCTTATCTTCTTTAGTACCCTGGGATGTATGCCATCAGGTCCCATTGCCTTGTCCACCATGAGCTTATCGAACTCTCATAGGACACTTTCATTTGGGAAGGGGACTAGTACACATCTCCATCCCCACTACCTTCTCTTCAGTAAATACTGAACAGAAGTATCTATTTAGGATAGATGCTTTTACATGGTCCTCCTCTTCACACGCCCCCTTATCCCCTTTGATCTTAGCAATACCCCCTCTGGACTTTCTCCTTTCACTAAAGTATCTATAGAAAGTCTTGTCACCTTCTTTTTCTGTTCATGCTAGTGTTTCCTCAGTTTGGGTCTTTGCCTGCCTTACTGCCTTCTCTGCTTCCCTTAGGGAAGTTTGATATGCTTCCCTATCTTCATCCTGCTGCGTTCCCTAATATTTCCTGAAGGCCAACTTTTTGGCTCTGACCTTTTCTGCTACTGTGTTTGAGAACCAAAGTGATTTCCTTCTTCTTTTGCATTTCCTTTTCTCACTAACACAATGGGATGTTTCTTCAATTATTGCATCTTTAATGCTTGCCCACTTTGCCTATATCCACTCACCTGTATTTCTTTTTTGCCTGGGCTAGCTTAACTCTGTTGGCCAACTTATCAAAATCAGCTCCTCTGAAGTCCCATATTTTTGCCTTGGAATGGGATGATTTTGTTCTAGTGGCCAAATTGAACCATACCATGTGATAGTCACTGGCATCCAGGTGACCTTCTACCTGGAGGTCTGTGATCCTTTCCCTGTTAGTCAGTACTTGAGCTAGGATAGCTCTGTCTCTTGTGGGTTGTTGTACCAGTTGTTTGAGGCCCTCCCCCTGCAGGGAATCCACCATGTGTCTAGTTCTGGCAGATGTCCCTGCTGGTATTGACCAATCTGTATCTGGCATGTTGAAGTCTCTCATTATCAGAACATCACCTTTAGCTGCTATGTTTTGTAAATATTCTAACAGTAATGTGTCTATGTCCTCCCCCTGTTCTGGAGGCCTGTATACAACCCCAGTTCATATGGCTGTTCCATTTTCTGTTTTCAGGGTGACCCACAATTCTTCTGGCTCCTTATGTGTATTCTGAATTTCTGTAGCTTTGATATTTTCATTGACATAAAGGGCCACTCCACTGCCTTCCCCCCTTTTTGCACCTCGGTCTCTTCTGAACAGTACATAGCCAGGTACTGAAGTCTCCCAAGTGTGGTTACTGGTAAACCATGTCTCACTGATGGCTACTATGTCCAGTTTAGCCTCTATCATTATTGACTGCAGGTCTGTGATCTTGTTTCCCAAACTGTGAGCATTTGTGTACATGATTTTCTATTGGCCAGATTTCAGTGTGTTAGCTTCTGGGTGAGGTCCGGCGTTTCCCCTGTGCGTCGTATGGGGAGCCGGACCTTTATCTTTACCTGGTGATGCAAATGAACTACAAACATGCTGAACTCCTGTTTGACCACTAGGTGGGGGGGTGTTCTTCCCATTTGATGTATGGGGTGCTGCACCCTCTCCCCAATTGCTAGTTTAAATATTCTGCAAAGACATCAAACTTCTGCCCAAATGCACTGACTCCCTCCTTAGTCTGGTGCAGTCCATCAAATTTAAAGAACTTTCACTCTCAAAACTGTTGCCAGTTCCCTACAAATGTGTGTCCTTTTTCCTGGCATCAGCTCTTGAGCCATATGTTTAGCTCCCCTATCTCCCCTTCTCTGACCATCTGTCCATCTGTCCCCCTATCCCAGACTGGCAGGATCTCAGAGATGGAGATGCCAGCTGAAATGGATAATTGTTTGTCACCCAGCATGGTCAGGTGTTCCTTGGTCTCCACAACTGACCAGCTGGCGAGATCGTTAGTCCCTATGTGTACAGGGATGTCAATGCTTTCTCCTACTTCCTGAACAATTTTAGCAATGTGGTCAGTGTCTCTCCATGCTGATGTACCTGGGAGACATCTGACCATTACCCTTGGCTGAAGATACATATCAACTCCCCGAATCATGGAGTCTCCTATGATCAGAAGTTGTTTGGATTTCCTTTTTGCTTTTTTTGTTTTGGTTCTTGTTTTGGGTGAGTTTTGTTGTGCTAGCTCCTGTGCTGCAGTGTCCTGCTTTGCAGTGTCCTCTGCCCCTTTGTTTGATTTTGGAGATAGAGTCAGATACCTGTTTGTAGTTTTTATATAGTTTGTGGAGGTGATGTGTTGGACAGCACTGAGTGATGGGGCACCCAATTAACCCCTCCTAACCACCTGCCAACCTCCTGGACTAACTACCCTCTGCAGTTGAGGTGCTTCTCTTCGATGTTGAGGAAATGGTGGGTGGTTCTTATAATATATTTCTTCTTGAATATGCAATTTTAGGTGTGCAGTCTCTGTCTGTGCTGCCAGGAGATGAGCCCTTAGATCTCCAATGGTCCAGCATGTAGGACAGTGTCCTAAATCCTGTAAAACTGTCCTTCTAAAAAAGTATTCCGCAGTACCTGCAGTTAATGATATCCATTCCAGATAAGTTGCTGGGCTTATAACCTGGTCAGAGTAATTAAGAGGAAGAAAATGAAAGCAAAAGTTTGATTTTGTGTTTTGTTTGTTTTTGTATCACTTGTTATAACAAGTTAAAGTACTAGTGCCCCGGTAAATGAGGTCACAGTGTGGATACCCCTCTGATCTGCCCCTTACTGCTTTGCTACAGGAAATGTCACGACTGTGCTATCCTATAAAAGGAGTGTAGCGTGGGGTGGTTGGGGGATGGGGGTGGGTGGCTAAGCCCTTCCCCTGCCAAAAAAGAAGAACCATGGAGAAAGAAACAAGGAGGTAAGAGCAGAAACAATCAGCCAGCAACAAATGCAGTAGCCCTGAAAGCTTATCCTAATGAAAGATAAAACTGTAAAATCTGTGAAGCACCACCTGTAATAATTTCACCGAAGATATACCCTGTAAGAAACACTTTGCTACAGAGAAAAATAAAGCAGTAACAGAAGATATACCTTGCAAAAGACAATTTGAATCGGAAGATTACAGCAGTAATCTGTAAGCACACACCTGTAGGCACACACCCTGTACAAGCATGAAGATGACACTAAACCATGCAGAGTGAGAAGAGGAACTCAGTTCTGCTTGTCTGAGTCCTCTAGCAGGCACTCTAGACAAGTGTGGGCTGCTGCTGCCCTGTGGGTCTGGAAACCAAAACATATGGGTCAGCACAAAATCTCTGCAGCTGAAGAAGCTAGAGAGTGACAGTTTACCAAAACTCCAGAAATAAGCCAGGAGCCAGCTGCCAGCATGACAGTTAGAGAAAAAAGATCCAAAAAAGGAGCTGGCATCCAAGGAGACCTCCATCTGAGAGCAGAGATCCATACGCCAGCTAAGCCAGGAGAATCTAGCAGGTTAGAGGAACTTTGAGTACATTGCCCGGTGGCCCTGCTTCATGGGAAACCACTTTATGTTTGTGTGAGTTTTCAGTTTCAAGCTGACCATCAGTCTAGAGTTTAAATGCCCCATATAAATCACCAATGCCAGCTTTCTCGGTGTAGCATATTTGGGCCTACACCACTGTAACACCTCAGGTACCAAGGTACTGTGTTTTCTGTGGAGTTCTCTGTTATTATCTAAGCCTTGGTACCAAGTGGAAGAGAATAGTGGCCTCCATTAAAAAATGACCAGTGGGTGACTAGTTATTGTGGTATGGAGGCAGACAGAGTTGGCACCAGCTAGATTACATTGCTATTAGAAGCCTTATACTAAGAACTGCAGCTGCACCTGTAAGGGCCTATCTACCTGTGGCCTGTGGGTGAAAGGTAAACTTGACCCCACCTAAGAAATATCTTAAATGTGGCCACACTGTTTGGTGCTTGCATTAACTTTGTTCCCTCTTGCAGAACTTGTTGTGTAATGAAGTGCTTTTTTACTGTTTAAACGTGCTCTCAATGTTGACTGACTTACCATTGTGCATGCTATGCTTGGGGAACTGTTGTATTTGGGGAGGCAGTGTAGCGCAGTGGTTTAAGGCTCTGAACTGCAAATCTAGAGACCTGGGTTTGAATCCCACAGCCCCCACTTGCATATTGTGTGACCCTGAGCAAATCACTTAACTTCTCTGCGCTCCCAGGTCACACCTGTAAACAAGCTTTCAGCTTAGTGTGTCACTCCTGGTTAAACAATTGAAAAAAAAATTGCTTGTGATCTCTGGGAGGTGTTCCCACAGTGGAGAGGTTGGCCACAGCATCACAGGGGGTTGTACAGTAATTAGGCTCACTTCAATCTTTGTCTGGGCGGAAGCACCACTACTCTTTTTCTGTCTGATATAAATCTCTCTTACTGTTGAATAAGACCAGAACCTGGGAGCTACTGAAACCATCTAAGGCAACCTGGTGGCCAGGATAGAGGTGACTTATTAATGTTGCCAGCTAGAGACACTGGCATAGTCAGTTCAATTTATTATTTAATGTAATTAAACAAAGTACACTGAAGGTTTGTGCAGAACTTTTAAACCCAGTAAAAATCCCATACTCTCTGCAGTCACAAAGCATGAAACAATTGGGAATAGAGGCTCAAGGGACTTGGACTTCATAGTCCGGATGTGAACCTCTTACAGGTGACGCAACACTGGAATTTATATTATTATTTATTTATTCATTACATTTTGTTAACTGGGTAGGCATTCACTTACCCTGTAAAAGAAAGGGGAGCTCTGTTGAAGGATAAGGACTCCATAGTTCCTAACATTCGTAAAGTATAATGCCAAAAATGCAGGTTTGTATTCTATAAGAAAACCTGTCCTTATTGCTCCCTTTTTTGTTCTAAACTCTGCAGGTCAGTTCCTTCTCCTGAAGAGAACAGTGTCACCTTATAGGCAACTGTTCTCCTCCCTGTAGGTTTTCAATGTAACTTCTCTGAATTTTTCTGATTTTAAAATGAATGATGAGGTTAGAGGTACAGCCAATGTTTTCCACAAGACAGCAAAAGCATGTTAGAAGAGGTAGTCAATTTACTCAAGAAAAGATCAAAAATATGATCATGATTTTACCCATAATTTCTTAAGACCTCATTTAAATTAGTGTTTGTAATATCTTTGTAGAAGGTGGTAGGGGAGAGTCTTTAAGGGGTGAGGGTGAAAGGGCGTTAGCTTCCAATTGTCTTGGGGCCTAGGCTGCCTTATTCCCACCCTGCAAAAGGGTAAAGTAAGGTTCATGTTCCCTCTAAGAACATAGAAACATGTTATTTTAGGAATGAAAGATGACCATTGGCCCACCAAATTCTTTCCTCCAGTAGTTCTGTGGGAATACTTAGGACCTCACTGAAAATGAGCTTGTCTCAGCTGAGCTACTGATTCATTTACTGAATAAAAGATTTTACTACTACTACTACTGTTACTACTACTTCAAACTGGCACCACATTTTCTTCAAAGTACCTACAGGTATCAAAAGTCTGAGTTTAATAGTAGTATTGACAGGGGTCTCACTCTTTGAAGTTGCTTTGGTGGGTGTGAGCCTTCACAACAGGCTCAGCCCTGAATTAATGGAGCTAGAAGCTGATGCTGTGTTCAGAACAGAAATTTCTGGGATGAATCCTTTTTTAACTGTACAGTTCTGCAAAAGGTCTGTAGCTCAGTATACTTTCTCTGTCCATCTCCCGAAATTCTGGAATAGCCTCCCTTTCCATGTACAGTATGTTTTTTGCCTATTTGCCTCCATTCCATCCCTGAAACCTCTTTTCTGTGTGCACTTGCCTCCCTTTGAGTCCTACTGCTACTGTAGGTTCCTGTTTTTTTCCTGTTTTCTTCACTTTTTTCTTCTCTTTATGTGTTCCCACCTCTCCTCTTTATACAGTACCTGTACCCCTCCATATGTCCCTCTCCACCTCAATCCCAAGCCTTTGACCTCATTATACTGATCTTTTCACTCTCACCACCAGCTGTAATCTGGCCTGCATTGCATCTTATTGGTAATATTGATATATTCTTTGTAATTATTTTCTAATTTTGTATGTATATTCTTATATTTCATCACCATTTACAAAAGTCTGCATTACCACTGTACTGTACATAGCTGCATTACATTTTCAGTTACTCAGTATTTTTGCTATATTTAATTTATGTATTTGTTCTCCATCCTCATTCCCCCAACCTGGATTGAACCTGAAAGTGAGCTTTTGCTCTGCAGGCCTATCCTCGTCACCAAATATTAAGTTGGTAAATAAAGTAATTAATGAGCAGTGAAATAAGACTTGAAGATAGGGGTGCACAGGAAAAGGTACAGTATCACCAGCAGGAGGAGGTAGGTGGTGTTACCACTGTTATCAGTCACTGTTGAGGCCCGACCTGGAGTACTGAGTACAGTTCTGGAGGCTGCATCTCAGAAAGAACATAGACAGGGTGGAGTTAGTCCAGAGGAGGCCAACTAAAATAGTGCAGTGGTTACATCAAAAGTCCTATGAGGAGAGACTGAGGGATCTCAACATGTACACCCTGGAAGAGAAGAGGAAGAGGAAGAGAGCAGAAATGATAGAAACCTACAAGTACCACATGGGGTGAACAAGGTACAGGATGGGAGTCTATTTCAAATGAGAAAACTCACCAGGACAAGAGGGCATGCAACGAAGCTGGAAGTGGGAAGTTTAAGAGAGATGTGAGGAAGTACTACTTCATTGAAAGAGTGGCGGATGTCTGGAACAGGTGGTGGGAGCAAAAACAGTAGGGGCTTCAAACATGTACGGGATAGACATAACAGAATAGTGGTAAATTGGTAGGGAGGGGGGAGGGCCACCGGATACCAGGTAGGGTCTGTGGAGACAGAGTAGGTAGAGAAAATCTGGGCAGGCTGGGTGGGCCAAGCAATACTTTTCTGCCAACAATTTTTATGTTTCTAAGTAAGACTGATTCCAGTTTGATGTTAATTGTTTGAACTGGTGGTAGAGATGAGGAGTCTATCAAAATCTTTCCTGCACCCCCTGAATACAAACATGAAGGCACACTTTGTATCATGGGATATCTGGGTTCAGGAACTACCCCATGTCTCTGCCTACAGATGGGAGGGATGCATTCTCCATAAAGGTATGGGATAAAGCCTGGTACCCATTGTTTAAGCAATACAAATCAAACTGGCGGTAGTTTCCTGGGGATTAATGACCAAGTGGGGGGTTAGGTTGCCTGAGCTTCAGCCAAAGGCAACCACCCACCACAAGGTCGTTAATCCTCAGGAAATGACCACCGCTGAGGTCACTATTGCAACTCAGAGGCTAATTCTCTCCTTGACTAGCAATACTTATTAATTTTACATAGTATTTTTATTGCTTTTTGACCCTGAGCTGGTGAAGTGGGTGCGCGACCTTCGTGATGCGAATTACCCTGCGCATCATTACATCACGATGACATGTGTGCACATCTGCTGACCTTGCATGAAGTAATGCGGCCACATGGCTGTTGGCAGATTGGCAGTTAGACTCTAGAAAAGCAGTGCATTTTCATTTTTAATTGTGTATAGTATGTGAATAACTGGGCTGGATTTTACTGGATGCTTTTGTGTGCAGTATGTGAATAACTGGGCTGGATTTTATTGAATGCTTTTGTGTAAGTGAATAACTGGGCAGGATTTTACTGGATGCTTTTGTTTTTGTCTGCTTCTGGTTGTTTTTTTTTTTTTGGTCTGGGAACATTTAAAGGCTTCAGAACTGATTGATGTTCCACACCTGCCATTAACAGGTTAGTTTATGTACTATCTGAAATGCATTTTTGCCTTTTTCTTTATTAAGATGGGATATGGTATCAGTACGTGGTCTCTGTTACCTGACACTATGCTTTAAGAATCTGCTGCATTTGTCAATCGCCACAGTTTCTGTTTCTTTCCTACAGCATAAAGCTGTCACTGCAAACTCCAGCTGACAGGGAAATTTATGGCTTTGTGTTCCCAGCTCCAAAGTTTAATACAGTGCACTTGTGTGAGGTGGCAGCTGGTGAAACTCACACATCTGGATGGGCCATTAACTGGCTATTAATGATCAGTCCAGTAGCCAATCAGTGGGCAGACACAGCTCATGAATATTTAATTAACCGTATAATAAATAGTACCCCATGCAATTTGTTGAACAGGAGGAAGTTGTTCACCTGTGGTATGGTGACACAAGCACATTTAGGAAATCCGAGGAAAACAGCAACACTGGGTTATGAGCAAACAAAAAAAAACAAAAAAAAAAATGGTAAATGTTCAGTCAGATAAGCTACTCTGAAAGGCTTTGACGCGGAGTAAACTTGTACTGTATGCACCAGGAGAAAGGACTGCTGTGAGACTGAACTTCTCTGCTGGTACTATATTGCTCTCCTTCCCTTGCCTCCACCCAAAGCTAGTTCTATTTTTATAGGCACAGGATTTGACTGACAACAGAAACTTCCTGTTTAGGTGCAGGAAGTGAGTGATCACTGAACCAGCAAGGACCCACCATCCTAGAAGGGCAGGAGTGGCTCTCCGGCTCCCTCTAGCTGCTGGAGGTCTGCCTCTGAGCAAGTAAGTGGTCTACTGAGAAATATAGGATATTCTTGTCTCAGAACAGGACAATCAGGGCTTAAAGGGCACACAGGCAGAAAGTAAGAGAGAGAAAAAAAAACAGAGGAAAGAGTAAGGATTGCAAACAGTTAAGGGGCCAGAAATAAGACATGTTTGGAGTGGTGCAGTGCAGTGGCTGTGAAGCAGCATTCTTCGGGAGATGTTCTGGAGGATGCGGTGTTGTCCCATTTCAGGCACCTCTCTGGGCTAAGGGAGGAGGTTGCTCATCTCCAGGCTGAGTTGGCCAGGGTTGGGACCTCCTCTTCCATCCAGGACCACCAGTGCCACTGCCGCTGCCTCAGAGGTTGCCAAGAAAGAGGAGTGGTTGGACCACAGTGGGCTCAGGGAGGGTGAGGGTGGTGGAACAGAGGCGCATCCCTCCAGCTGTACTCTCTCACAATTCCTATGCCATTCTGGCAAAGTGTGGTTCCGCCATGGAGGCACCACAGTGGAGACCAAGGAGGATGCTGGGAACTCCACAAAGGAGACCCACAGGAGGGTGCAGGGGACCCTGCAGGGAAGGAAACAACTCCTGGTGGGGGACTCCATTGTTGGAAGGTAGAACTTGGGGAGGAAGGGAGAGGAGGTAAGGTGCCTGCCAGGCGCCATGGCTTGGAGGGACAGGGAGCGAATCCTCAGGATTGCCGGAGCAGCTGCACAGGGGAGAGCTGGATGTCATTGTCAACCTAAGAATAAATAACCGACCTGGCTAAGAAAGGGATTAGAGAAGTGCAGGAAGAGTTTGTGGAATTGGGAGGGCCTTAGTCAAGTAGCACACACGGTAACCTCTCGGAGGTGCTACCCATCTATGGCATAGGAGAGGCTAGGGTGTTCCACACCATGGGATTCAATCAGTGGTTGAAAAACTGGTGTGGAGCTCAGGGATTTGGCTTCATTGGGGACTGGGGGTCCACCTGGAGTGATGCAAGCCTATATTGGCATGTTGGGCTGCATCTGTCCGGGAGGGGAACCAGGATCCTAGGTGATAGGTTTAAATGCTTCATTGGCAAGCTTTTAAACTAGCCAAGGGGGGAGGCACTGGAAAGGAGCAGGAGAATCCTAGCCCCCCCAAATAATCACGGTAGTAAGTGCAGCAAACACCAACATAGAGGTGTCGATAGGGAGAAGGGCAGGGGTAAATGGAGAAAGTGACAAAGGCAAGAAGGACAGGGATGGGGCAAAAGGAGTAAGGCCATCAGGAAATGGAGGGTAATGAGTACCAATGCTCGTAGTCTGGGCAACAAGCTCCCTGAGCTGATGGCCTTAATGAAGAGGGATACCTGGATATCGAAGCAGTCACAGAAACATGGTACACAGAGAACCATGACTGGGATGTTAACATACCAGGGTAAATAACCTACAGGAGAGACAGGCAGAGGAGAAGAGGGGAAGAGTAGCCTCTATGTAAAGGAAGGATAAAAGCAACTGAACAAAAGAGTAAACAGGGAGGAAAGGAGGCACTGTGGGTCACCTTGGAGACTGGAAAGGGCACCACAATCCGCACAGGGTTGTGTACAGACCCCATGTCAGGGGAAGAAATGGACAAGGATATGATAGAAGGCATTCTTAGAATGGCAGAGAAAGGGAGATACTGTTGATGGGAGACCTGAATATGCCAGATGTTAACTGAGCACATTTGCTGCAGCCACATCCAAGAGCAGGGCCATTCTTGATGCCCTACAGGTGGCAGGCATTAGACAGCTAGTTTCAGAACCCACTCGTGAGGGAGCAATCTTAGACCTCGTGACTCTCAAATGGGGGCAGTGAGAGGATCTCAGATCTAGAAGTGGGTTGCCATCTGGGGACAAGTGACCATCAAACAGTGTGGTTCACGTTAAACTCTTCCACAGAGTCAAGCTTCATACAAAAGTGAGGGTACTGGACTTTAGGAGGGCTGACTTTGGCAAGATGGAGAGTGCCTCAGAAAGCACTAGCAAACAGGCTAGAAGGAGGTGTGTGAGCAACAATGGGGAATTATCAGACTGCCACCACAGAGGCAACAAGCCTCTGTGTGAAGCAACAAACAAATCAAACAAAAGAAAAAGCCACTATGGTTCTCAAAAGAGGTGGCTGTGAAAGTCAGGAAGAAAAAGATAGCATTCCGGAAGTATAAGGAAACACAGAAGGAGCAGGACAGAAAGCTGTACCAGTTAAGGCAGAAGGAAGCAGGGAGGGAAGTCAGAATAGCAAAGGCCCAAACTGAGGAAAAGATAGCCAACTCAGTTAAGAAGGGGGATAAAACCTTTTATAGGTACATCAGCGAGCGTAGAAAGACAAAGGGAGGGATAGTGAAGCTGAATAGAATGAACAGTGGGTGGGCAGAGGGGGACAGTGAAAAAGCAGGAATACTGAACGAATATTTCTGCTCAGTATTCACAAAAGAGGAGGGGGAAGTGCCTAATCCAATTAACAGAAGCACTCTTGATGGGGGTCGATCCCAGTTCTTTCACAGAAGAAAGGGTTCTGCAAGAACTCCTAAAACTGAAGGTGGACAAAGCAATGGGTCCTGATGGAATTCACCCCAGAATTCTAAAAGAATTAAGGGAGGAACTAGTGAAACCACTGGCTACTCTTTTAATAAATCATGGAGGATGGGGTGGTACCCGAGGACTGGAGGAAGGCAGATGTGATTCCCCTTCACAAAAGTGGGAGCAAGACAGAGGCAGGAAACTACAGACCTGTCAGTCTGACCTCTGTGATAAGGAAAGTGATGGAGTCACTTCTGAAGGAAAGAATAGTTGAGTACCTAGAGGCCAGTGGAGCACAGGACCCAAGGCAGCATGGGTTCACAGCGGGAAGGTCATGTCAGACAAATCTAATAGATTTCTTTGACTGGGTGACCAAAGTAGTAGACCAGGGAGGGCTGTGGACATGGCCTACCTAGACTTTTAGCAAGGCATTTGACACAGTCCCACACAAAGATTAATAGTTAAATTAACCAGCCTGGGAGTGGGAACCAGGGTGGTAGCCTGTAAAACATTGGCTGGACAACAGGACACAGAAGGTAATTGTAATTGGAGTCCACTCTGAAGAAAGGGGGGTTACTAGTGGAGTACCGCAGGGTTCAGTATTGGGTCCAGTCCTTTTTAATGTCTTCATCAGTGACATTGCAGAGGGACTGGAAGGAAAAGTATGCCTTTTTGCAGATGACACAAAGATCTGCAACAGGGTTGATACACAAGGAGGCGTGGAGAGGATGAAAAGGGACTTGGCAAGGTTGGAGGAATGGTCAGAAGTATGGCAGCTAGGATTCAATGCAAAGAAGTGCAAAATAATGCACCTGGGAAACAAGAACCCAGGGGAAGAATACACAATGGGTGGGAGGTAGTAACAACAACAAAAAAGGAAAGGGACCTGGGGGTAATCATATCAGATGACCTTAAGGTTAGCAAGCAATGTGAGAAGGCAGTAGGAGGGCTGAGGTATACTGGGATGTATAGGGAGAGGCATCATCAGCAGAAAACAGGAAGTTGTTATCCTCTGTACAGACAGTTGGTGAGACCCCATCTGGAGTACTGTGTCCAGTTCTGAGACCCCATCTCCGCAAGGACATAGACAGGATAGAGGCAGTCCAGAGGAGGGTAACTAAATGGTGCAGGGTCTTCAAGAAGAAGCCGTATGAGGAGAGACTAAAGGAGCTTAATATGTATACCCTTGAGGAAAGAAGGGAGGGGGACATGATAGAAACTTTTAAGTACCTCAGTGGACTCAACAAAGTCCAAGAGATAGCATCTTTCAGAAAAGAGACTTGCAAGAACAAGGGACACAATTTAAAGATAGAAGGAGGGCGTTCTAGGGGCAATGTGAGGAAGTATTATTTCACAGAGAGGGTAGTGGATGCATGGAACAGCCTTCCTGAGGAGGTTGTGGGGTCTAAAACTGTGGGAGAATTCAAGAATGCATGGGACAGACATCAGGCAATTCTTGTGGGGGTAGGAAGAAATAGGCTATTGGTTAACTAGGATCTGCGGCCTATCCTGTAGGTAGGGACATGGGCAGACTAGATGGGCCTAGCGGTCCTTATCTGCCGTCAAAGTCTATGTTTCTATGTTTCTATGTTTCTATGCACTAATCTCTCAAAGAAAAGACAAGTTCCCAGCATACTAGCAGAAAGCTGGAGGCCTGCCCAAATGACTGGACTGTGCCAACACTGACCTATTGTTTCATCTCTCAGAGACTCCAATGTTTCAGCAAATTTATGACTCACAAGCAATGGCCAAGTGTTTAAGCAGGTGCTGGCCCTCAGAGGTATTCCAGATTGACAGCTGTTTTTTTCATTGACTGCAACCAAGGGGGACTTCCTTTTACATCGATCCATCTCTCTCTCTCTCTCTCTCTCTCTCTCTCTTTCTCCCCTCAAACAGGCACAGATGCATGCACTCGCTTTCCATCACAGCAGCACTGCTGCCCTCATTCATCTTGCAATGTGACCTTGTGATATACAGTACATCTATTCCTTTCCTTGCACCCAACAAGCAGCCCTCTGTCTCTGTGGTCTGACATGACCTTGCAGCATCTAGCAGGTGCTCACAAGTGTTAGTGTGTAGAGTTATCTTGGCCAAGCACACCCTTTGTTTGTAAACAATGAGACTGCTGTGAAAAATTTCCACAGTGTTCCTTTCTTACTAGAACACTTGAAAGTTTGCAATAGTTTAGATTCCTGCAGTGCACTGTTTTATTTTTTTGTGGAGGGGGGATTTTTTCCACTGCTTACATCAAGACAGAAGTACAATAATACCAGGTTTCTGTTGAGTGGTCAGATGGTCAAACAGGGTGCTGCTAACTTGGGAGTGGTAGAAAAATAGAAAGCAATGGCAGAAGGGGACCAGAAGATTCATCTAGTCTGCCCAAACATTTTTGTAAGCATAACTGTCCATGGAGTTTTTCCTGCCTCTATAATCTGTTGCATGCCACTGACCTTTCATTTTATTATTTAAACGTGTGTGACCAATTTTAAATGGAAACTCTGCAATATTCACAATACATACAGTATCTGCTTACCCTCTATCCTCATTGAATATGTCTTTCTTTTTAATTTTCTGTTCCTCTGATCCTTGTACCAGCTGTGAAGGTTGTCTTCTAGTGTACCATTATAAGTGCTCCGATCAGTGATATAATTGATGGTAGTCACAGCTCCTGATTCTGATACCGCTGCTTGCAGCAGTAGCTACACTAGTGGCCAGCAGTATGCGGGGTTATGCCAGGTGCCATGAGGTGGAAAATTGTGACAGAAATCATCAAAGTGCAATAAACTGAGCAAAATAATCTTTGTTTTTCCTTTTTTCAGCTAATTGTTTTGCTAGTTGCCTGTGACACAATCTGATGAACCATCCCACAACAGAAAACAACACTCCAGTGGCCATATCTGTACTTCAATGAAAACAGAGCACAGTGAGAAACTGCCCTGATCTAATTTATGTAGTAGCTCATGCAAGTACAGTGCAAGTTGCATTAAACTGTTCCACCAATGAGCTGGTTTAGCATTGTATTATACAGTTGTCTATGCTTTGGCAACTCATATTGCATTGTTTTTCAGTGCTTAACCAGCTCAAAAGCAATGTTCATAAAATGTTTTTGCAACTGAATTGGAATGCACCTGCAGCCCAGTCACAATGTAATGCAAAACTGAGTTTTACCAAAACAGTTTATTTATTTATTTATTGGATTTTGATGACTGGGTAGGCCCACTGGGCCCCGGAGGTCCCTTTTTCAGGGGTGACCCGGGAGTTGCAGGACTAGTAGGATACACAATTAGTACAGATATAGCATATGGCATGTGACATGTTAGCATATATATATATATATATATATATAGCAATGATATATTACATAGCAGGTTACATTGATTAATGAAGTGAAACAGTACTGGAGAGCCAGAGCCATACCTTGACCACATACAGGGCTTTGTGCTGGATCCAGCAGCACTTATACAACTCAGTTGGAAATGCAAGAACAACTAATTCGAGGAACAGTATAAATTGACTTGTACTGTAGTAGTAGTATTAAAAGTCACAGACTGATTGCAAATGATCATGTCTTTAGTTGGAACTTCTGAAATTATAGAAAAGCTAGTTTTAAAGGTCAGGGAAACAGAAAACTGAAAAAAACAGACCCATGAAGAAACAGAACAAAGGGGCAAGCAAATATAAGCAAGTCATAGCTTCTCAGTGCTTTAGTCTACCTAAGCTGCAAAAATGAGTATAACCGGGGTCCCACTATAAACAAGATATTGCATCTCTGCTGGGCTATCCTGGGTATGGACTTGCAAAATTCAATGAATTACAGATTCTGTAATACTTTCCATCCCATTTAATACTTGTGAAAGATAAAGGGTTTGTTGGGTGCATGGTTCCCTGTAGCAAATTTCCTACTTAATGTAAGTAACTTAATGTAAGGGGAGAGGGCTGCAGCACCCCATACGTCGAATGGGAAGAACACCCCTCCCCCCTCAGCTAGTGGTCAAACAGGGAGTTAGCATGTTTGCAGTTCATTTGCATCACCAGGTAAGAAAAAAAGTCCATCTTCCCATAAAATGCCAAACCTCACCCATCAACTAACACACTGAAATCTGGCCAATAGAAAATCATGTACACAAATGCTCACAGTTTGGGAAACAAGATCCCAGACCTGCAGGCAATAATGTCAGAGGCTAAACTGGGCATAGTAGCAATTAGTGAGACATGGTTCACCAGTAACCACACTTGGGAGACTTCAGTACCTGGCTATGTACTGTTCAGAAGAGACCAAGGTGCAAAAAGGTGGGGGGTGGTGGAGTGGCCCTGTATTTCAATGAAAATATCAAAGCTACAGAAATTCAGAATACACATAAGGAGCCAGAAGAACTGTGGGTCACCCTGGAAACAGAAAATGGGACAGCCATAAGAACTGGGTTGGTCTACAGGCCCCCAGACCAGGGGGAAGACATAGACACATTACTGTTAGAAGATATACAAAACATGACAGCTAAAGGGGAGGTTCCGATAATGGGAGACTTCAACATGCTGGATACAGATTGGTCAATACCAGCAGGAACATCTGCCAGAACTAGACACATGGTAGATTCCCTGCATGGGGAGGGCCTCAAACAACTGGTACAACAACCCACAAGAGACAGGGCTATCCTAGATCTAGTACTCACTAACAGGGAAGGGATCACAGATCTCCAGGTAGAAGGTCATCTGGGGGCCAATGACCATCACATGGTATGGTTCAATTTGGCCACTACATCTAAATCATCCCATTCCAAGGCAAAAATATGGGACATCAGAGGAGCTGACTTTGATAAGATGGCCAACAGAGTTAAGCTAGCCCTGGCAAAAAGAAACACAGGTGAGGGGGTACAGGCAAAGTGGGCAAGCATTAAGGATGCAATTCTTGAAGCAACATCCCATTGAGTAAGACAGAAAAGGAAGTGCAAAAGAAGGAAACCACGTTGGTTCTCAAATACAGTAGCAGAAAAGGTCAGAGCCCAAAAGGCTGGCCTTCAGGAAATATAAGGGAACACAGCGGGATGAAGATAGGGAGGCATACCAAACTGCCCTAAGGGAAGCAGGGAAGTCAGTAAGGCAGGCAAAGTCCTAAACTGAGGAAACACTATCACGAACAGTAAAAGAAGGTGACAAGACTTCCTATAGATACATTACTGAAATGAGAAAGCCCAGAGGGGGGTATTGCTAAGCTCAAAGGAGAAAAGGGGGCATGTGAGGAGGAGGAGGACCCTGTAAAAGCATCTATCCTAAATAGATACTTTTGCTCAGTATTTACTGAAGAGAAGGTAGGGCAGGTGCCACAGCTCAGCACCATGGACACAGTGGGGAGGGAGGTGAGCACTACTCCCTTCACAAAAGAATGGGTCCTACAAGAGCTCACTAAGCTAAGGGTGGACAAGGCAATGGGACCTGATGGCATACATCCCAGGGTATTTAAGGAGCTAAGGGTGGAACTAACAGAGCCACTAACAGAACTGTTTAGTGAGTCTCTGAGCACAGGAGAGGTCCCAGAAGACTGTAGAAGGGCTCATATGATCCCGCTCCACAAGAGTGGTAGCAGGGAGGAGGCAGGGAACTACAGACCAGTCAGTCTTACCTCAGTAGTGGGCAAGATTATGGAGGTACTCCTTAAGGAAAGGATAGTGCAACACCTGGAATCCATAGGGGCACAGGATCCAAGACAGCCTGGGTTTACAAAAGGAAGGTCCTGTCAAACTAATCTTATAGATTTCTTTGAGAGGGTAACCAGAGTGGTGGACCAAGGGGGAGCAGTTGATGTCGCCTATCTTGACTTCAGCAAAGCTTTCGACACTGTTCCACATAGAAGATTGATAAATAAGCTGGGTAGGCTCGGGGTGGGTCAGAAGTTGGTCAACTGGGTGGCAAACTGGTTGACGGAGAGAAAACAGAGAGTGGTGATAAATGGTATACAGTCAGAAGAGATGCAAGTCACAATTGGGGTACCTCAGGGATCAGTCCTGGGGCCAGTCCCCTTCATTATCTTCATTAGTGGCATTGCAGAGGGACTAGAGGGTAAGGCTTGTCTGTTTGCAGATGACACCAGATCTGCAACACACTAGATGATCCAGATGGGGTGGGCAGAATGAGAAGAGATCTGGATAAACTAGCAAAATGGTCAGAAGAGTGACAACTGGGATTTAATGCAAAGAAGTGCAAGATCATGCACATAGGGAAGAGAAACCCTGAAGCCACCTATAGGCTGGGAGGGGAGTTGCTGGTAGTCACAAAGGAAGAAAGAGACTTGGGCATCATCATCACCGATGACCTGAAATCATCCAAGCAGACCTCTAAAGCAGTAGGTAAGGCTAGGGGGATGTTAGGGTGTATTAGTAGGGGTATCACAAGTCGGAAGAGGGAGGTAATAATCCCTCTTTACAAGACACTGGTTAGGCCCCATCTGGAGTACTGCATGCAGTACTGGAGGCCACACCTTCACAAGGACATTAACCAAATTGAGGCAGTCCAGAGAAGGGCAACCAAAATGGTGCAGGGACTGCATCAGAAGACATATGAGGACAGATTAAAGGAGCTCAATATGTATACCCTTGAGCAAAGGAGGGGAGAGAGGTGATATGATCGAAACATTCAAACACCTTAAGGGCATTAACAATGTGAAAGAGTCTAACATGTTTAAATATAAGAAAAATAGCAGGACAAGAGGACATAGCATGAGAATAGAGGGAGGCTGATAAAGGGGAATGTGAGGAAATTCTTTTTCACTGAAAGAGTGGTGGATGCATGGAACAGCCTACCTCAGGAAGTGGTGGCTATGAATACAGTGCAGGGCTTCAAACAGGCATGGGATAGGCATAAGGGAGCAATACAGATGAATATGGATGGACAGGTCATTGACAGTGTAAAGGTGTGTGGCACATTCATAAGGTAGAAAAAATGGGCAGACCGGATGGGCCTTGCGGTCCTTATCTGCCATCAACCTTTATGTTTCTATGTCTCCTAGGGAGGTCATAAGTGGAGTCCCACAGGGATCAGTCCTGGGGCCACTCCTGTTTAAAGCCTATATCTCCCCCATATCAGGGAAGGTATTAGGTGTGAAATGAGTCTCTTGGCAGACAACTCTAAGCTGGGGGCGGTGGTGGAGGGGGAGGAGGGTAGATTGGCCTGCAAGAGGACATTGATACACTGGATAGGTGGTCCTGCACCTGGAAATTGAAATTTAACTAATCCTAATGCATGGTGCTACACCTAGGGTGGGAAAACCCCAACTATGTGTACACCCTGGTGGGGGATGAGTTGCAGGCCATAGCAGGGGAAGAGAGCTCAACCTGTTCTCGCTGGAGGAGAGGAGGGACCAGGGGGGCATGACTGAGGTCTTCAAGTACCTCAGGGGAGTAAATTAGGTAAGGCGAGATAGGATCTTTCAGCTGAAGGAGGGTGGATTCACCACAGGACACAGTTGGAAAATTGAGTGGGGTAGGATTAGGGGGGAAAGGAGGAGGAGGTACTTCACAGAGAGAGTGGTGGAACCATAGAATGCGCTGCCCAGGGAGCTGGTACAGGCAGCTACGGTGGAGGGATTTAAGAGAGGGTGGGATAGGTATAGGCAAGGGGTGAAACAGAGGCTGCTTTGTCCAGGGGGGCAGGACTGGGGGATGGACTAACAGTGGAAGGATACAGATAGAGGGCTACGGTACCCAATCAGGGTGCTGAAATATGAGCAGACTTGATAGACCAATAGGCCTACTCTACTGGTGTCTAGTATGTTAATCTGTTAGAGCAGTCAGGGATGCAGCTGAACATTTCATAGCATTCAACCACGTCCTTTCAGACTGTCAGGACTGTGACTGTGCCAGACCCAGAATGTAACAGTGACTCCAGCTCAATGCAGTCCTATGACAGACTATGCTATAAGTGAATGGTAGAGACTCCTGTAGTTTTAACAACCTGCTAGATTTTAAAATAAATACATCCCTGTTAGATTACAGTAACAATTCATACTGTTGGAGGAGTTTAATATTACTGTGTTTCTTCCATCATCACTCATATCTACAAGCAAAGTTGTTTGGATTGGTGTAGGTGTCCATTGGAGACTTCAAGTAGTAGCCATTGATCTACTTATTTTATTATATTGGTTTTTCTCCACTTTCCATCCCCAGTTTTGACAACATCCTTAAAAATACCACAAGAGGGTTTATGTGATGTGGGTGACTGCGAAAGGGCAACCCACAGAACAGCGACGTCTGGGCGGTGAAAACAATTTCACCACCCTGACAACCCTGGCACATGAAAATACTTGCTTTCACCCCGCACCCCTGTATGTAAGGATTCTCAACCCAGGTGGGTGCATGTCGGGGGGTGAAAGTAAAAATAAGATTTGGGCCGGGCACAAGAAAAGCACAGTAGCTTGGACCCAGACCCAAACCGAACCCCAACCCCGCAAGCAGAGGCCAACCCCCAACGCCATGGTGCACCTTGGCAGCTGACCACAACACCACCCCCTACATCCCCTCCACCCCCTCCCAGGCCACGCTCACCGTGCTCGTCCCCCTCCACTTGTGTACATGTAGCAACATCCTGTCGCTAGGGTTGCCCACCCTACCGCATCTGGTCACCCTCCCTGCCCACTCACCTTTCAGACTTTCGCCCATATCATGTCGCCATTTTGGACGGTGCCATGATTCAGGCACCCACCTCATGTGGTACCCCACAACTGTTTAATCTGGTTCAAGGTCAGTTGACATTCATCTGTATCCCCCCTCACCCGGGTCATGCCTGAAAATAGGCAGAATTTATCTAGTGCACTTACCCGGTCAACAAAAACTAAATAAAGAAAAGATCCCTCCAGCCCTGTCATTGACCCATCTCATGGATTTATGGGTTAACTACCTCTTACACAGGGCCATATTGACAAGTGGTCTCCATGTAAGATCATGTAGTGCCTGCAGAGAATAGCCAGTGAGCTGGAGCTTTTTCCTGCATTTCCTCCTTGGGCACCCACCCATGTGTGTGTTGACACACATGTATGCCATCTCAGAACATGCCCCCACACCTGCTGGCCCCATTGGCACTGCCACCCACCCTCCACTGAGTATCAGGCAACTTGAGGATTCAGAGATGCCCCTCTCCAAGGGAGGAGAGCCATCCTTGGGATGATCAATCCCCCCTAACCTGGGTGGCTCCCACCCTGAGTGACTAATCCTGGGCCTTACCCTCCACACCACTAGGCCTGCTTTAAATTTTTTTTCTAATCTGATTAACAGCTATCAGGGTCATTATCTCGTCAAATTATCTTGATTATCGGCATCTCCCCATTAGCTATGGAGCAACACATTGCCCAGCCACACAAACAAGTAGGTTCAGAAGTGAACTTTAAATCCTGCATGTGGCAGCAGTGTTCAGGAGGGGTGCAGGCAGCTGCATGTCCTGGCCTGGTATAAAGCACTGTACATCTGCAGCTACAGTGATCTCTGAAGTGGATCATGAAGAGTCACCTTTCTGTTACAGGGGAGCTGTGTGCTTGCAAGAATGACAACAGGCTGGTACAGAGCTGCTGAGGAAGGTGGGCTATGGGAAGTATGGGAGATAAAGGGAGTGGGTAAAACAACCAGATATGTCTACATGACAACCGGTGCCTTCTGGTCCTGCTCCACTAGGAGAGATCCAGAAACAAATGATTTGATACCTTTTAATGGACCAACATAGATGTAACAACAAGAACAAAGTGCTCTAACTTTTGGACCAACCAGTCCTTCTTCAGACGCTCATGGCAGTTGTTTAGCTAAACAGTTGTTTAGTTGCTAAACAACTGCCATGAGCTTCGAAGAAGGACTGCTGGTCCAAAGTTGTATAATTTGTCTCTGTTGTTACATCTACGTTGGTCCATTAAATGGTATCAAATCATTTGCTTCTGGATCTATTCTTTCAAGGACCAATACGGCAACTACTAAATCTAGATTTCCACTAGGAGAGGTCACACTAGTAGTAGCCATAGACATTGCCAGCTATTTCCTGAAATTTCTGTGACATTTCTAGAGAAATCTCCTGCTTTCTGCATTTCCACAGTAGGAGCAGCTAAGAGAAACTCTTTAGAAATTTCACGAAATATCTAGACATAGCTGGCAATGTCTGTGGCTACTACAGTAGAACTAGTGAATATATATTTATTTGTTTTTTGGTAACTGGGTAGGTAGTCTACAAAGTTAAGTGCCTATTTTCAGATGTGACCTGAGTTGTGAGAAATCACAAACCCAAGCAACGTGTACAGTAACTGCAACAGCATATAGCCATAAAATCCAACTAAATTCCAAGAATTACAAAAAAATGCTTGTAAAGTAAATGTATTTAAACATGTAAATAGCAAGTGATAGTATTACAGGGATGGAAGTGAGTACCTCAGCACTACCAACCAAAAGCAATCCTTCATTAGTGAGACCCTGCAATAGATCACCTTTTTCACCATTCTGTTTAGGCCCCCTTATCTTTCTGGCAAAAGAGCCCCATTACCATGTAAATGTAGATATCCCTGGCCATGACGTAGCCAATGTTATTCCCCTCAGATGGGACTGGAGGTGGCATTGGACCCCCACTGACAATATATGTGTGTTAGGCCCTCTATGGGACATCCTGGCAGAGTTTGCAGAATGGATGTACCAGGACTGCTAGCCTCCAGTGCGAGGGCCTTACATTTTCCATTCTCTGCTGCCCTGAGGTGGCAAGGGTCATCATATCATGTCACGCACACACACACAAAGCATACCACCATTTTGATGTCTGTGTTCTCCTACAGTTATACTGTAACCTGTAGTCACCCAGGTGGCAGTGCTGCTGCTGCAAGGGGAACATCCCTCCTTCCTGGAGGAGAACTTTCACTGGGACACTTGATCCCCCTTCCCTTGGCCAGTCCTCAACAATCAAAGATTACTTCCAGTCCTGGGTTGCTAGCAGAGGATCACTTTTTTTTATTTATATTTTCTGCAGTTTTTGCCCCCTTTTTTCTCCTCTGTTCCCTGGGGTCCCAGCTCACAGGCATTGTGCTTGTGTGGAATTGCACAAACACCCCATGATGCTGGCCCAGCCCCTTTTGCCCCTTTCTGTGGCCATTGCTGGAGTACACCCAGGTTGGGGACACCATCCATTCTCCACTGGGTGGCGTCAAGTGGCTGAGGAGCCTCCAGTCCTTCCCAGGAGGAGAGAGATGCCCTGCGATGGCTTATTCCCACTCCTCACCCCCCCAGTAAAACCACTGACAAGCCAGGCTTATTCCAGAACCCAGATCACTGGCACAGCGTGAGGTGTGGAGTCCAGCTCCTCAACCCTCAGTGCTACTGGGCTGGCCCAGAGGATCATTTTTGATAAAAAGCACTGGGGTACATGGTGTGTGGGCTTTATGCCCCTATTACAATCGTTTGGCACTTCAACCCAGGGACCATTTGTGCTTTGACATCTTTATTTAATGGTGATGGGCCCATTTGTGTGTGCAGGTATTTATGCTTTTTTTTCCATAGAGCTGTTCCGTCTTGCTGGAACATAAAAGAGGTGGCTCAAGAACAGCAGATGGAGCTACAACATGTACAACTGTGGAAACAGTGGAGAAAATTAAGCTGCAAATGCTTGCTGCTAATTTACATTGTTTCATACTATATCAGTGGGTTATTACCTCACCTATGATGCCTTTGAAAAAGCACAAGGTAGTGACATGAAGTGTTAGGTGCCAATACTCCTTATCATTATTTTTGCATTATAAGGCCATATAAATACTCCAAAACTGTGGTGACCTGCTTAGTTCTTAACACAGCTACAGTGTGCTAAATGGTCATACCTTAGGATCAGCTGCAATCATGGCAACAGCATAAAGGAACAAAAAAAAAGCACAGCAAAACCCACATGGTCTAACTTCTGAAGATGAGCATTTATTGGGACATCCAACAAGGTTTCCCTGGCGCTTTGAAGGAACAATCCCTCTTCATCAGGTGGGCCCCCTTGATGAAGAGGGATTGGTCCCTTGAAGTGTCAGGAAAACTTGTTTGGATGTCCCAATAAATATTAATCTATGGAAGTCAGGCTGTGTGTTTTGCTACCTGCTTAGTTCTCCCAGAATGTTTGCAGTTCAATATTTTTACTGTTTCTTCTTGCATCTGGGGTGCTGGCTTGCTTTTTAGGCCCTGCCTGCCTCCTCAACCTGCTACCTTCTCCTCCCAGGACTCTTCTGCCCGAATGACACCATGGCTTGCACCCCTATGGTGAGGCAGAGAGGGGGAGGGCTCAGGGTTGCCTTCCTCAACCCCAGGTGTTCAGATTAGCTTCTCAGGAGGTCCCAGGTTGATGGCGCAGGCTGAAGCAGGCTGGCAGGACTTCCTGTTGCACAGTCTCCAGACCTTTCCCAGTTTTCTGTTTTTTACAGAGGTTGGCATGCATGCAGTGGTGTGGGGAATGTGGCATGAAGACAACTCATGTATTCAAATGCTTAGACAAAGCCCTCTGAGATGTGGCCACATGCTGTGCCACCCAGCCTCCACTGGGCAGCAGTCAAGCAGTGGCATATTCTGTCCCCCCTCTCCTGAAGGAGAGCTGTCTGGCGATGCTCAATCCTCCTTCCCCTGATAAGACCCAGAGTGACCCTGGTCCATTCCTGAATTTAGGTCACCAGTGAGGCTAGAGATGAGGTACTAAGTGTCTTAGTCTTCCACACCACCAGGCTGGCCAAGGTATTTATGTTTTTTGAGGTCACAAACCCAAAGAGGGTACAAGACAGCATGTGGCTGGAGATACAAATCTATATTGTAAGTCATTGAACAAAGTCATAGAAAATCTACGATGACAGAATGGAGCAATCATACAGTACCACTTCACAATACCTTGTACAGACTAAATAAAACATAAAACCATCTCAGCCAGCTATTTCATACAGGAAAACAAAATCAAAAGGAAGATATGTATAATTATGTCCTGATTCTAAAAGAACAACTTTTTTTTTCCTGACATGACTCTCTTGCAAAACCCAAACCATCCTTCATTCAAACCCCATCTACCTGAGGTCACCTAGGTCATAACAATTTTCAGTTTTATCACATTCCTTGTACAGTTGCTCACATAGCCAGAAGAAGAGACTAATCTTAAAATTATATCTGTAACTCAATTTCCTGTATCCTAAAGAGGTAATAAAGGGTTGACCTATGAACGCATCTAAGATCCAAAAATGTTATGCATGGTTCATGATATTGCTAAAAATTGAAACTAAAAAGACACTATAAAGAGCAGTAGGGGGCTGGATTTATTCAAGCCTACTTCTTTTGCACATTTATAGATCAGATTCCACTTTATCTGATTTAGCCTACTTCCCCATACCATTTGAAGCAAATGACTATACTTTAGCTTCAGTCCATGTGGAGGGATTATGTATAACTCAAACGTAAAAATATTGCTAACAGGAATGATTTTACTACCTGAATTCTCCATGAATTTGCTAATGTCTAACTTTTCCACTTTCCTACTTTGAAGTCTCACAGACCCTAATTTTTTTTGTTCCAGTTATCCAAATCCAGTTGTCAACCCCTCAAAAATGTTAGACCCAGGAGTTTTAAATGGTCCAGGGGTCAATAAATCTTGCAATCACCTAGGGACCATCTACTGTAAAATACACTTGTGAACCCAGTAGAACCCTGAACTCCTGATCAGCCTATACGCATTCATTGTCTGATTGCACACCCCCAAGAAAAAGACAAATATCATCAGTATAACTTCTTGTCACCCATGAAAATGGGCTCTATGTCCATGGATTTACCAGAATGTAAATAAACAAACTAAACCAAGTTAATACTCTCAGATGTTGTTTTCTTCTCTGCTGATTAAGCATCTCTTCAAATCATGGTCGGTGCTAACTCTTATTAGGGTTGGTGCTCATCCCAGTGCTGGCTTAGCCTCAACAGTGGTGACATTTTCCAACAATGAGAGATCACTTGGGTGTTTACTGGATAACCTGCACATTACTTAGCATGCACTCACTGCTGGTGAACTGCTCATCTTAGAGAATTAGACTTAAGTTAGTGTAACTTTTATCTTATTTTTAATTTATTCCATGGCTGTTCATCCACAAATGTTTTAAATAAGCATTTGTGCTCTGATAGGCTACTTACATTTAACTAAACATGCTATCAGCGCTACAGTGCAGCTACAAAAGCATGCAAATGAAATGTAAAAAGCTTAAGTGCAAAAATTATCCAAAGTTATGGTACTCCTTGTCCTGAACCTCCCACAGCTACCAACTGCTACTCCCTCACCTAGTCACGTCACCTTACACAAAGGCTTCATCACAGGGTATGGTTTCAGTATCAGTGTGGCTCCTTTTAAACTCTGGTGCTCCTCCTGCACATGACTGTTTAACTTCTATGACCAGTTGGTAGACAAATACATCTTTACATATTGAGGTGCTGCAGAATCGGGCTCCTCTTTAACTAAAGAGGTCATGACCCAGAGTTATGGAGCCATTAAAGTGACTAGTGAAATTGTATTACAATGCAAAAAAATCAATCTATATATTAAAAACTATTACAGCTGCCACTATGAGAATTACAGTCCAGTTTATGTTGAGGGTAGTGTCCATAAAGTAGATGCTCTCAGTAATGTGTCCCATATTATAAGTGTATGGTATCCCCCCAGTATGGTTAGGGTTGAGTAGGGTATTCAATGTTACACCCCTAACTTTGCACCTTAATAGCTTTGGCAGCATTTGATGAAATTAGCTGAAATTTTACATGTGTTGTTTACGAGGCAAGATCTAAATCTGTAGAAAGTTATGTGACAGCAACTTGTGCAGTGTCTGAGATATGCATGTGTGATTTTCCTGTAAATGTCTATTTCTTCCTATACTTAACATTGGATTTGCTCTCATGTACAGCCTGAATGGAAAGGATTTTTTTTCTGAAATGTTCAGGGTACAAGAATGCTGTGCCAAGTTAGTGCCTTTGGAACTTTGGTGAAAAAATATTAAACGGTTCCAGAGTTGTAAAGATTTGACTTTTTTTCCTGCTCTGAGCATGCTCAGTTGGGTTTTTACATAACATTCTGACACATCAAACATTCTGTGTCATAAGACAATTTTTGGTTTTTTACCACTTGCTTCTCACAGCACAAAGTTTTGTTTTTGTGGTCTGAGAGCCACCATCTGGTCTTTCCCCCCTCAAAATAAAAGAAATATGGAAAATAAATAAAATTGTGTAATCTAATAAAACAAACATCTGGACCTAGCTAAACAGCACCCGTTTAGCTAGATTCTGATTTTTTATTTAAATAATGGCCAGATATACCTTTTTGGAAATTCCAAAATCCAGGGTGCCCAGCTTCATGAGAGGAGCCATTCACCTGCATTCTCTGTATGAGAACAGTGGGACTTTCTTGGCTTCAGCAGCCAGAGCTGGAATCCTGCTGCAGGCTGCAGTGACAGCAGTGAGATGCTGATCCCCTGTTCTGTCTGCCTGTCTTTCTCTATCTAAGTCAACTGGGTGCCCACTTCATGTACAGCTTCTCACCATCCCTCCTCCCATCTAGGTCATCCCACCCTTCCCATTAAATATGGAGTAGCACTGGGGTGCCCACACCTGGTACTGCTGAACAGTAGCCCAACACTGGGGTGCCTAGTCCCTAGGGTCAGAATGCCAGAATCCGCTTGAAAAAAGGAAAACTGTCTCTCTTTTTACCTACAAAAAAAGAAAATGGCCCCTTGGTGATCTGACCCCCCCACCTCGACCTCACACTCAGCACCCACCACTCCACACACCGCACATCCTCCATACCCTCATTCACCTGAACGTCCCTTGGAATAGATCCACTCTTCGATGAAAAACACGTCTTGCTGCTGGAATCACCAAGTGCATTATGAGAAACTAAGGTAAGTATTGTTCAATGAATTTCAATTTGGTTTTGAACATTGATGCATAACTTGGTAATTTTTGTACATTTTGGCCCCATAATTTCCACATGAGCTTTTTGG
Organism: Neoceratodus forsteri; assembly: GCA_016271365.2. Taxonomy (NCBI): domain Eukaryota; kingdom Metazoa; phylum Chordata; order Ceratodontiformes; family Ceratodontidae; genus Neoceratodus; species Neoceratodus forsteri. The sequence goes on along the minus strand of CM057451.1, from coordinate 694,792,533 downwards.
GACCCAGCCTCATGACCAGTAAAATCAGGTCTGAAAGGCAATTTTGTGGTCACTTGGCAAAATCATCTTTTGGGCAGAATTTGAACATTTTCAATCCCTTTGTTCGTGATGTGAGGTCATAAGTGGGCTATGTTGAAATTTTGTGGTCAAAATATATAAAAGTGGCAAAGTTATGCATTTACATGTTTCTATGCTCACTTGTAACATTGGTAATTTTAAATATATTCACCTCAAATTTTAAACATAGCCATTTTTCATACCACCTCCTCGTGAATGTGACAGCTGTCATTTTTCAAATCCTGGCCAAAATATGTTTTTTGCTCAGAATGACGCTTTGGTGGGGATTTGAAAATTTTTACCTTCTGGATTCATGAGGTGGGGTAATACAGTAAGAAGGCTATACTTGAATTTTGGTGTACAAATATGGTTAAATGCCCAGGTTATGACTGAACATTACAGTATATTAACATTCACTCATAACTTCACTTATCTTCAATATTTTGACTCAAGCTTTCAAAATAGCCATTTCTCCATGCCACTTCATAAATATGACGTGTAATTTTTTTAAATCCTGAATGAGAAGTGTTTTCACATTTCTGGTATGAAATAATATTTTGTCTAATATACTATAAATGGTACATATCATGTTTGTAATGCAAACCATAAAATTAGTATCTTAAAAATGTGGGCTTAAAATAAAATATATATATTTATACAACACATGTTTTGGGATAAATGACAGGATAAAAAGTAATATCTCAGCCAGGTCATGGAGATATCAGTGATATCTTCACATGTGAAGATATCACTGATATCTCCACACTCCTGTACGTCATACCGAAACTACTGTGCTATGTGGAACTTTCACTTTCTTGTAACTCATCGCTGTCTACGTACATTTACACAACACATGCTCTGCATAAAAAGAAACAAAACAGCCATTTCAATCTTAACTCTCCACATTTTCATGAAACAAAATGTATCTCCTTAATCCTGCCATTATGCTAGAAAAAAATAATATTTTAAAAGCTTATCTGGTTGATCCTGCCACTCTGAGCACTTTCACAGTCCCTTTAAACGTAACGTAGCTGAGCGCTATTCACACTGATGCCTGTTATATTGATAGTCATTTTCTGCAAGTTATCCTGAGTTCAAAACGACAGAAAACGCTGTGCTTCATACACAGCTTAGTGTAATTTGTTGAAAAAAAAGACGCTGACTGCACACAGACTGCAGCGACTGATTCGGCAGCTTTTGAACAGTAAAAGAAAGCGCGAGCCTCTGTTGCTAAGCAACAGAGGCTTGCGCTTCCCTCTACTGTTCTAAAGCCACGAATTCAGTTACTGCACTCTGTATGCAGTAGGCAGCTTTTTTAAACAAATCACACTAAGCTCTGCATAAAGCACCTTTACTGACTTTCTGAACCCAGGATAACTCCTACAAAATTACTTTCAATATAACAAGCATCACTGTGAATAGCGCTCGGCCACGCTACATTTACAGGGATGGTGAAAATGCTCAGAGTGGCAGGATCAACCAGATAAGCATTTAAAATATTATTTTTTCACAAAATAATAGCAGGATCAACCAGGTATTTTCAATAATTTTAAAATGACAGGATCAACCAGATATTTCAAAATAGTATATAATCTGTTGTATAAAATCTATTATGTTTGGGGGCCTGGAGAACTCTGTTGGGGGCATGGCAAAAAAAACAGATAACTCTTTTAAAAAATAACCATGAAAACTAGGATACACAGATATTTTTCAACAACAAATTACATCTGTTCTTTTCACAGCTTTTCTGTAAGGGGTTGTGTGCTAGGGCCATCACCTTTATGTCACCCATTGCACTGAGAGGAGCATGTCATCGGTTGTGTTGGGGGACAAAACATGTGTTGTATAAACAGAATATGACATGGTCTGACTGAAGATGTCATATTTATCTTCACGAGAGGCCAGTGACATCAAGATATCTCACTCGTGGCTTCGCCACTCGTGAGATATCATCATGTCACTGGCCTCTTGTGAAAATAAATATGATATCTTCAGTCAGGCCATGTCATATCCTATATATATATATATATATATATATATATATATATATATATATATATACACACACACACACACACATATATCAAATTGTTAACAAAGTTTGTGTGTAGTGTCAGCCTTGGTCCCAGATAGGTATACTTTGTGATCCTATGCCAGTGAGTTGAGTTTGGTGTTCAATCAAACAATCAAACTGTATTTAATCAGCCAATAACATCATTGAGCAAGCTCATTTTCAAGGTGGTCCTGGACATAAAGGACAGATTCTGTTTACAATGCACAACAGTACATAATACAATATATAATAATACAAGGAGTAACAGGATACACAATCAGCACAAACTATGATAGTATGTCTGTGGCAAGTACAAAACATAACATTTAGAGTGTGGCCTATACTAGTAGAAATTTGTAGAGTACAAAGGAAGAGAGAAAGAAGAGACAGGGAAGTGGGCAAGTGAGGAGGGGTGACAAACATATAGGGGAGAGGGAAGGGGAAAAGCTACTTGATGAAGCCCCCAAGGAAGTTACCATGGGGAAGGAGGAAGAAAAAAGGGGGGTTACCATAGAAGGTTGATGGCCTACAGGAGGAATAAGAAGGCCAAGGATCCGGAATATTAGGGGACTACCCAGATAGGGGGAAGTGCTTACCTGAAGTAGTCAAATGCTGTTTTCGGACATCTGTTAAGTAGGTGTCTGAATATGTAGGGGCTAGGCAGACAGGAAAGTTTAAGTACTTTTTGCAAGTTACTCCAAAGCGCTGGTAGGAAGCAGCTGATGGCAGAAGAGCCAAGACATGTCCTTGTCCATGGAACCTTGAAAAGGAGAAGGGAGGAGTTCTTTAATCCATAGGCACATTTTGAAGGTTCAAAAAGGTCACCGATATAGAGAGGTAGTTTGTTAGTCATAGCTCGGTAGAGCCATATAAGGGCATTTTTTTGCCTCCTTCAGGAGAGGGATGGCCAGTCTAATGCTTGATACAACAAGCAATAGTGAGTCTGCAATGGTAAGCCCAGAACAAATCTCAAAGCATGATGATAGAGTGTATCAAGCTTTTGGAGTGCATACTGGGGGCAATGACTGTATAGGAAGTCGGCGTAGTGGATCAAGGGAAGGATGGTTGTTTGAACCAACCATTTTCTGGCTTCTAGAGTGAGTAGGTGCCTTATCCAGTAAAATACAATGAGACATTGCCTTAGCTTTATTGTTAACTCATTAAGATGAGCACCAAAGTTGAGTTTATTATCCAGCCAGACTCCCAGGTATTTAAATTTATCCACTAATTCTAATTGTTCACCAAGAAGGGTGATAATATGTGGAGTACCAAGTGGTCCCCTAATTAAGGAAAGGGGTGGAGAGATAATCATGGCTTTTGTTTTTTTGGAATTTAATAAGAGCTTCAGATTCAGCAGGTTATGTTGGAGGATGATAAAGTCCTGCTGCAGCTCCTTGTGTGCAAGGTCTAAAGAGAGGTTGGTTGTATAGATGACTGTGTCATCTGCAAATAGGTGAAAATTTCCTGCAAGCAGTCCAGCATCAATTCAGTTGATATAAAGCACGAAGAGAATAGGCCCCAGGACAGAACCTTGCGGGACTCCTCGGGGCAGAATTTTTAGTGGAGAGAGTTAATTTTGTATTTTAACTTGTTTATGGTTTGTGAGGTAGGAATGGAACCACTTTACTGCAGTGGGGGGAGAGACCAAGATCACCCAGGGTATCAAGTAATATGGCATGATCGACCATGTCAAATGCTTTGCTGAGATCAAGGAAGAGTGCATAGATATGTTGTTTGCTGTCCAGGGCTTTTAGCCAGTCATTCGATATTTTGCCTAGAGCCAACATGGTGTTGTGCTTGGGTCTGAAACCTGATTGGACTGGGTTAAGGATGTTTTCATAATCCAGATAGTCTCTTAATTGAGCGTTGACAATTTTCTCAAGTAACTTGGATAATATAGGAAGCAGCGATATTGGCCTGTAATTATTCAAGTCTGTGGGGTCTCCTGATTTGAACAGAGGGATAATGTGTGCAATTTTCCAGATAGGCGGCAGCTCCCCTTGGATTAGTGAACTATTAAACAGATGGGCAATCAGCGCTGTCAGGTAAAGATAGCCTACTTTTAGGAAGAATAGTTCTAAAGAGTCAGCACCAGCACTCTTTTTGGTATCCAATGAGAGGAGTATGTCCTCCACTTGTTTGTAGGATACAGGTTGGAATTTAAAGAGGGGGTAGATGATACTGGGGGCAGAAGCAGGGTTAGTAGGTATGCTGGCGGTACTTGTGTTACTAAGTTTACTAACAGGTGATGCATCAAATGCAAGACCAGCAGTGGTGAAATGGTTATTGAGCAGGTAAAGGATCTTGGACCTGTCTATGTAGGAGGTGTTATTTGCCACAATTTTGGCTGGGCTTGGGGTGGCAGGAGAATGTCCCTTGACCTCTCTTAGGATCTGTCAAAATTTGGCAGAGCAGTTTTTTGTTTACCTCCAGGGCGGTGTGGAAGAACTGTGATTTTTCTGACCTGACCAGTTTGGTACAGGCATTCCTGGCCACCCGGAAAGAGAGCCAGTCTGAAACTGACTGCGACTTCCAAGCCCTTTTCCATAGGGTGTCTCTATATCTCAAGGTCCTTTTTAGTTCTGGGCTGAACCAAGGAGGAGTATGTTTCCTAGATTTGACTTTTCTTAATGGTGCGTGTTTGTTGATAACCTCTAATAACATATCCTGGAAGATACTGAATGCTTCAGACACAGAGGGTGAGAGGTAAAAATCATGCCAGGCAGTATTCCCAAGATAAGTCATGAAGGCTGGAAGGCAGAAATATTTTAAGCTGCACTTGAACTTGAAGGTAGAGGTGGAAGAGAGGTGTGGAGAGTGCCTGACACAGGCGACTGCACAGTGATCACTCAGGTCATTATGGAAGACCACTGCATGTGGGATATTATGTGGTTTGCTGATAAGCATAAGGTCCAAAAGGGAGCTTCGGTCAGGGTTCTTCAAGTTTGGGCTGGTAACCTCAGGGGTAATCTGAGTTAGCCCATGTTTGTCACAGAAGTCCTTAATTCTGTTGGCACTAGTATAGTTCCAATTAAGGTTGAAGTCCCCCATTATGATGCTTTCTGTATTTGCTTTTTCTAAGAGGGAGTGAAGATGGGGAAGTATGTACAGGCCAGCTGCTGACAGCCTGTAACATACAGCTACCGCTAGGGCTATTCCAGGTGATAGGGTAACTTTGAGGGCAAGACATTCAAATTCTTTTGGCAACTAAGTACGGACAATATCGTTGGTTAGGAATTTATCATTAATGTATATGGCAACACCACCACCTATTGACAACCTGTCACACCTGAACAGGTTGTATCCAGAAATTTTTACCATTTTGTCAGATGTAGAATTCTTCAGCCAGGTTTCCAAGAACAAAGCTACATCCAGCGTGGTATGTAACACCCATGCTTGGACCTGGTCATATTTGTTGGCCAGGCTGCAAACATTCATATGCAGAAAGCTCAGACCCTTTAACTGTGGGAGTTCCCCAGGAGCAGCTAGCAGATGGGGAGGGCCCAGGTTCAGTTCCACACTACCTGCACAAAGTAGCAGCAGTACTAGTAGTTTCCTAAGCCACCTTACCAGAAATCTTAGGAAGGCTTTGTAAGGTCACTTAGTCTGTTCACTGACTCTGACAGCACAGCTAGAGTTATATGGATAGCGAAAGTTGGTTAGAGTAGATAATACTGTCCTAAATGAGAGGGTAAGAGGAATCTGCTTTGTGAGAGTTGGGTAGTAGAGGATGTGAAATGTTGTAGATGTGCATGGATTACTTCCTTTGGTGGGATTTAACTTGGTGGCAGACACCGTCGGGCTTTTTTCCTGGCCTAAGCAAGAGTTCAAGCAGGTTGAGTCTTTCATTGAGTCCCTGCATGGCTCCACTGTTAGAAGGAGAATGCAACCAAGGAGGAAAAAGTGGTCTGAGGAAGCCATCACTGGGTTACTGTGTGGCAGGGTGGGCTGCACCTTATGGACATTGTTGCGTAGTTGACAGCAGTGCTGGGAAGACCCAGACTTTAAGGGGCCGAAGGTTAAGAAAGTTTAAACAAAAAGGAGTGAATATAGTCAGCTACAGCAGGCGAGGTAATGTCAGCCAGATCAGCAGCCAACAATCAAGGGTGAAGGAAGAAATTAAGTAGCCAAGGACATATCAAAGCACCTGTGAAAGGTGAATAAGGAAAGGAGAAAGAGGAGAAATGAAGTGGAATCTGAGAAAAAGTATTCAAGGACTGAATTTGGTATAGCAGGGATAGGCTCAAGTAATGGTATTAGAGTTTCTCATAGGGGAAGTTATAGAAGGAGTTGAGTATTGCTTTAAGGGAGTATGGCTTTAAGGGAAGGATGTTGAGCTCAATGATCCAGCTGGATGGGGTGAGGGTGGGGGGATGGTACTGTTATGTGACACACCCCCAGCCAGGGAATGAAATATGCAGACTTGTCCACATGGGTCCAGGTACCAAACAGTGAAGACAACTGTTCTCTGCACCCATGGGTGGCAGAGGGCCCTGTTCACCAGATGACACTTGCACTCTTTGCCCTGTGCATCCATATATGAGTCCACATAGAAGTGCTGGGACGACAGGGTCCTGTGCTTCCACATCCCACCAGACAGCCCCATGAATTCTTCACATCCATCACTGCATGGCAGGCCCTGCACTTCTGTAGTTAGACAGAGTCTTCCCTTTGTGCAGAGCATCTGCATCTGTTCATGCAGGTCCCAAAGGCCCCTATGTGAATGAGTATACAGTTCCACTATCTAAAAAGAAAGGAAATTCTTTGCAAAAAAAGCCTTTTTAATCCACCAGTTAGGGTAACTTAACACCACAAAAGTAGGGAAATGTGACCTTAGGGTTTCCAACTCTAACTTCCCACCCTCACCCCCAAGAAGCAAAATGAAAAAACATTAGGGTTTTGGGTCTCCAGAGTCTTGCTGAGTCAGTGGTTGAGTCTTCCTTTTGGTTGTCAACCCTAATGCTCCCACTCCCCCCAGTCCATAGCTTATAGTCTGCAGCACAAGGTACAGCTCCAAGCCAGTGCCTCATAGTGATACACTCTTCAAGGGTAGTGACGTATATCTTACCACATGTTGCCAACAAAGTTTGTTGTAGCTTTCTTCAGGCAGGTCACTATATGCCCTGTGTGAAGAAAGGAGATCATGTGTAATGTTGTTTGCTCAGGGAACAGGGTGGGCATTAGGGTTGTCAGCCCAGGGTTGTAGGACCCCACCACTGATTCACCAAGGCTCTGGAGACCCAAACCTTAAATGTTTTTTTCCATTTGTTGCTTGAGGAGTGAGGTAGGGAGTTAGGGTTGGAAACCCTAACGCCACATTTCCCTACTTTAGTGGCATTAAATTACCCTAACTAGTGACTGGTGCATTAACAAAGTTTTTGCAAAGAATACATACTATATATATATATATATATATATATATATATATATATATATATGTATATATATATATATATATATATATATATTAAAAGATCTTTCATCTTTGTTCTTGTACATGAAATTTCTTTGTGTGCTTCTTAGCTTTTCTTTTGGACCTTGAATGTAGCTTACAGGGGTAAAATGGACTTCAGCAAACTTCAGCTTCATTGTCCAGATGTTCATAAAACAGCACCGCACCAGCACTCTAGCTACTAAAACATACAGCTCTCCAAAGTGGTTGCTTGACTGAGGGTGGGAGGGTTCTAGAAGCCGAACTGTCAAGATAAGTTATCTTTACAAAAACATTGGGGCTGATTCCAAGACAAATGACATAACTTGCACGTGGTTGCGAGTTATGCTATTCGCCACTCCGCCAGGGACCCTACACCACATTCCAGGAGCTGCAGGGTCCTGGCACATGTGACATGCAGGATACACCAGGCATAGGCTACTGCCACATGCCGGGCATATAAAATCCACATGTCGCAAAATGAGGCCTGCGACAGGCAGTCCCCTGACCACCTTGGCACACACCAGGGGGCATGGGGGCAGGACAGAAAGCATGGGCATCCACGGACACACCAGAAGACCCACAGGGGTCCATAACATTTGGGGGGGCAGGGGGATGATGTATGCCTGTGGTGGCATAGGGAACACAGCTGCACAGGTGTTTCGGTGCCATGGGGTGGGCAGCTGACAGATAGCACTGTCGGCTGCCACTTAGAGCAGCTCTGGGCTGTCAGAGTTTAGCTCCACCGGTGCCCCTTCTAGAATGGCAATTGCGGGTTATGACAGCTGCCCTCCTAGAATTGGCAAAGTTGCTGTCGTAACCTGCACTTGCACCAGGCATTGTGGGCTGCAGTGTAGCGGGTGGCATAACCCTCGGATGTTGCAGCCCGCATCCACCATGGCGCAAGTCACATATCTTGTCTTATACTGGCATAGCCTGTCTTGGAATCGGGCCCATTGGCACATATTGTACAAGCTATATTTTTAATTTCTCCTTTTACTAATCAGAGTGGAACAGGTTTCAGGGGGAGACCAAATTAAACCTTTGATAAACCACTACAAAATGTCTTCAAAATGGCATTGAAAAGGGGCCAGTAGTTTACCACAGCTCCAGAATGCTGGTGACCTTTCCCTGCTGTTGTGACCCTTCACTGGCACTGGTCCTGCTGTCATCCTCACTGGATCTGGACACTGCACTGGCCACTGGCCCCTCCACACAAGGTCTGGTCCCTTACAGTCACAGTCAGTGACTCGATGCTCTGGGCATCTGCTGCCATCAGGGCATCCATGATGTTCTGCTTGGTGGCTCTCCCCTCATACAGGACTCCTCTGTCCTGGCACAATGCCTCAAGTAGTCTACAGTGTGCCTGCTGTAGTTGGAAGCCATCTTCTTCCCTAACTACAGCTACTCTAACTTGCCCTTTAGAAAAAAAAAATAAAACAGGTAGGATCTTTATTGTAAGCAAAATGATATAGTTCTGTTTCCTTTTTAAAAATAAATCACTGCCTTTTTTTTTGCAAGTGAGCTGTACAATATTAAACTGACACACTGAACAGTTAAAGCTTGTGTTACCAAATTTATCCACACCGCTGCTAACCAATCTTTGTCACAAACGCACTCAGTAGGTCAGGCCCCCTACTCCCACAGTGCCAACATCCGAGCACAGTATTGTGAACAGGTAACAGACAGGGTAACCCTCTTGTCTGCTTGTGGGTCTGAATTACCTTTAGTCTCAAGTTCTGGGGGATTCAAATTGTGAACCTCATGTTAGTGTACTGAAATGTACAGGCTCAGATAATCTGCTATTCAGAGGGATGCCAGATAGCTTTCTCCTAAGGGCACTGAACCAGGTATCCAAAATGAACCCTTAAAACTCTATGAAAGACCTTAGGTATATTCTTACCTTTTCCCAGTTTAGTAACACCATCAAGCTCTGAACAGTTTTTTTTCAGTCTTAACCCTCTATACGTCACAAGCAAAAAGAACTTCGAAGACACACCTAGGCAGTCTTTCAAAATAATATGTTTACTAAAATGGATAAAAATATGTAAAATGTAAACACAGAACACTATATCAAAAAGCATACAATCACTTAAAAGAAAACAGAAAACTACAGTCAGACTCCTATCAACATACAGTTAGACTTTTTCTATCTAATACATTACCTCTATAGTGCTTATAGTTAGACCTTGTTTCTTAAGAATCCAAAAAGTTATGTCACAAAGATCAGACACAAGTCCTAGTTAAACTGTGACTCTCTCCCACCCCTTTTGTGTGTCATCAAGCTCCTTCTTGTTGAATATAAAAAATATGCAGACAGGATGTCCTATCAGGAGGTATATTAAATAATGTGACTTCAGCAAAAACTAATTTCCCAAATTATGACAGTCTTTAATCAAGCCTTTCCTTTGATCTTGTGTGCTTTTTTTAACAACTTCAGCACCATGGTGAGATAACATGGTTTTCCTCTAAGACATCATAAAAGTTTATAAGCCCTATATCCTGGCAGCTGGGTCGGTTCTAATTAAGATAGAAGAACAGGAGATGCTTAATTAAGTTGCTCTGGTCTTTTAATTACCTCTTGGTTTCAGGTTAATATAGCCTGTTATTTCTACTAAAACCTGGGGGGGGCATCTATAGCACAGGATGTCTCATGTGAGACACTCGCATACCACATTCTATATTACAATTATCATAGAACAATCATAACCAGCTGGCCAAGCATCACAGTAGGTGTCTAAAGGCCTTTGTCCTTCACCATCCTCACCCCCTCCCCGATTTTCATTGATATTGCAGCAGCTTTCTTATAGACATTCATAGACATGTGCCAGCAGAAAAGGACCTTCTTGGCCCATCAAATCTGTCCTATCCCTTTCTTTACATGCCCCTTCCCCCTTAGAGTCCCCCCTCCGTACCCTACACAGTCCCTTGTGGTTGTCCCAAGCCCTTTTGAATCCCTCCAGCATTCCAGCCTCTACCACCTCCACCAGCAGACTGCTCCAGGACACCACCGCCATCTCAGTAAAGTAATGTCCCCTCACATTCCCCTTAAACCTTCCCCGCCACCCTCAGTCCATGCTCTCTAGTTTTTGTGCCTACCTTTCCTATGAATAAGTTCCCCACAACTTTATTGACCCCTTTCACATACTTGAATGTTTTTATCATATTCCCTCTTCCTTCTGGTTTCCAGTAGGTACAGATCCAACACCCTCAGCCTCTCTTCATATGACTTCTCCCTTAGCCCATGCACCATCTTAGTAACCCTTCTATGTACTCTTTCTAAGGCAATTATGTCTTTGCAAAGATGAGGTCTCAAAAACTGAGCCCCACACTCCAGGTGGGGCCTCACTGTGGAACTGTAGAGTGGCATCACCTCCCATCTTCCACTGGTTATCCCTGTCCCTATGAATGGGGCATTCTGTTCGCTTTGCCTACCATCTTACTGCATTGGTTTCCTACCTTAAGATTATCTGTGATTATGATACCTAGGTCCTTTTCCTGCTCCGATGTCTTTATTACCTCCCCTCCCAGTGTGTATTTTGCCTGCAGATTATTTCTTTCTATGTACATCACTGTGTATTTCCTGGTGTTCAATTTTAGCTGCCATGTTTCTGACTATCCCTCCAGCAACCTGAGATCCTCCCTTATACCCTCCACTCCCTCTGGGGTATCCATCCTGTTGCAGATCTTCATATCATCTGCAAAAAGGCAGACCTTTCCATGTAATTTCTTCACAATATCATTGATGTAGATATTGAACAGCATGGTCCCCAGCACTGACCCCTGGGGCACCCTGCTCATCACCCTCACCTCTCCTGAGTGCACCCCATTTACCACCACCCTCTGGCTTCTACCCTTCAGTTTGTTTACCAGCCCTTTGTGGTGTACAGTGTTGAATGCCTTCCCAAAGTCCAGATAGGCCATGTCCACTGCTCCCCCAATAAACTACCCATGTCACCTCATTAAAAAACTTGATCAGGTTCATCTCACATGACCTCCCCCATGTGAAGCCATGCTGATGGCTGTCCTGCAGCCTGCTGTCCTCCAAGTTTCTAACCACTCTTTCCATCAAGATCACCTCCATCATCTAACCCACCGTCAAAGTGAGGCTGATGGGGTGATCTAGTTGCTATAGTTATTTTTACCTAGTTATTATGGTTAATTTTATTGTTTATGTATGCTAGTGCTGAATTTTATAAATGGATTAAGTGTCCTTTTTTGTTGAGTCATATTAACTTTATTGATTCTACTCCTTGTTGTCTTTTATGGCTATTTGCTTGTTATAAGGGTGCTGGGTATCTGTTTATTCATAGTTTTCTATTTTAGATATTGTTATTTGTGCTTCATGTTGGAATTGTTTATATCATTCATGTTATTATATGTCGACTGAGATTTTGGTCCTTTGTTGTTGTTTGTTCAAAAAGTTAATAAAGTATTAATTAAAAAAACATATTCAACATGTTCAGCACTGGATGTTTAAAATATTTGCATGGCTTTCCAAATTGACTCACATTGGAATTACCACATGTTTGAAACACCTTTGTTTCACTAGCATCAAGGTACTTGAGGTGCCCACCCACTCCTCATCATGGAAACTGCTATGTACCAATTTATCTGTGAGACTTGGTGGTTTCCTAAAACTAATCCTTGATTTTCCCCCCACACAACTCATTACTACAGGGTACCCCTGCAGGATGGACCAATATGTGTACACTATGGCTCCTATTTTACTGGCCACTGTATTGAATTCAGTCACTAGAGTAACAGGGTAATCCACTACTGCCCTTATTTTCTTGCTGTTTTTTAGGCCTTCCCTGCTGTTGGCATTAGCTCTTACTCTACTTCTTTTAAGTAGCTCAACAATGTATCCCATCTGCAAGAAACAATGCTCCAGTTCATCTGCCTGCTTATCAAAAGTCTCTTGTTGGCTATATTTTTTTTTCAAATGTAACATTTGCCCGTAAGGTATGGATTTTTTAAAGACTCAGGGTGGGCACTGTCTGCTCCCAAAAGAGAATTGGTGGCAGTTGGTTTTCTAAAAACTTGTGTCTGCACAACCTCGCCAGGTTTAGCTTTAAGGGTTAAGTCAAGGGAAGTTGCCATATTTTCATCCATTGAGCAACTACAGTAAATTTCAAATTGAGGTAATTCTGATTCAATAATTTATAAAGTCAGCAGCCTGTTCCCTTGTCCCCTTTCAGACACATATCACATCATCAATAAAATTATATCATGATATGATATGGTTTGAGAAAGGGCAGTCCTGTGCATGCACTGTATTCTCTTCTCATTGACCCAAAAAGAGGTTTGCATACGATGGGGCCATACTGGTCTCCATCACTGTACCACATGTTTGAAAGTAATGAATGTCGTTGAATTCAAAATATTTGTTGAATAATGTAAAGCACATAGCCTCTAACCAAAATCAACTAGGTACTCATCACTCTTCCACATGAGATCATGTTGATTGCCACTCAGTCCATCCTCATGCCTGATGGAGGTGCATGGTGCTTCAACATCAACAGTGAGCCACAACCAATCCTTTTCCCAAACCAGATTTCAGAATTTCTGGAGAACATCTCCTGTTTCTCCAATGTGGGATCAGAGTTTAACTACCTATTTTTTGAGGAAAGTATTTACAAATGTGGACAAATTGTCTGACACATATCCCACCCTAGAGACAGTGGGTCTGGCAATATAGCCTAGAGGTTAGAGGAATGTGGTATGAACGAGCTTGATACATCCAGCAGACCAGACCAGAGTTTAATTCTCACAACTTCCGTTTGTATACTGTGTGACTCTGAGCAAATCACTTAATCACCCAGTGCTCTCAGGTCACCCATGAAAACAGGCACTTATGCCTAGTGGGCCTTACCCAGTTACCAAAGACTAAAATAAAAAAATAAAAATGTCAGGTGGTTCCACAAGGTTTTTATGTACCTTGGGTAATATGTAAAAAAATGGGGATTACTGGATGGGGGCCCATAAAAATTCAAATTCTGCTTCTGTGAATTAGCTAGTACCTCCCCCTTTCTAATATCTCACAAAGCATTCATCTAAATCTCTCATTTGGGTTCCCTTCCAGTCTTCTACAATTGCCCTCAACACGTGACAATTTATTCACCATTTTAACATATTGTCTTCTCCCCATTATTACAACATTTTCACTTTCAGTGGTTGGTTTAATTACAATATTGGGGATTACCACGAGTTTTTTCAAGATTTTATTTTCAGTTTTTGTTAAATTCTGATATCTGGGTCCTGGACTGTTGTCCAGCACCTTCTATATCTCTTCCCATACTAAATTCTCATAAGTCAAAATTTGTGCATTTAATGTTTGAGGACAAACCCTAGATTTGAGTCTAAAATCCCTTTTCCTGGTTCCCCAAAGTCTCTTCTCAGAGATCTCCCTGTTTATACCCCCCACTTTTACCATTTCATTTTCCCCTAAGTCTTATCCATACAAATCAATTAGTGCCTCCAAATTCAGTTCATCTTGTTCTATTCAAAAATCATCCTCATTGTCGACATTGTGCACAGCAACACTTATCATCTTCTTTGGAGCCTTGTCTGCAAAGTAATAGCTCAGGCAGATCTTGCGCAGGAATTTAAAAACATCAATGTTAATTTCAAATCTATTAATACCAGGAGTGGGAACAAACAAAAGTCCCTTCTGCAACACTGTTAACTGCTCCTTAGATAAAGCAACATCTGAAATATTTATTACTTGTATGATTTGTTCTTCTTACTGCCTGATCTCCATGGCTGTTTTTCTGCATCCTTGGCCCCTACAGCCTTTGTTGACTTTCCTTTTTTGTTTAGTTCTTTTGAATTGCATGGCTTGGTGTTGTTGCTCTGTGTCTTGTCAAAAATAGCCTTTCCTGTTGCCATTGTACTTCTCTCTCTTCCTCTGAGGTTTGTGAGTCTTAAGTTTGTTTGTGTCTGACCCTTCTACTGCCTTTCTATACTTTGGCACTTGTTAACAGAATTAAACGTTACTTGCTTCCTTTGCCTTGAACTTCCTCTGCTGTTTGACCTCCACGTCTGTTTTGGTCAGGAGAAAAAAATGCCTTTTTCATAGTCCTCACTGTCCCATTTTAACTTTCTCTGCTTCCTCTCTATACGACTGCCTTCATATTTTTAAGTGTTTGAGTGTAGCTTCTTATCTAGATCATTGAACCACTCTTGATCCTTAAACTTGTTAAGCTCCTTTGTTACTAAATATATTTCTTTAATCAGTTCAGTATACTTCAAAGTGTCTTCTTCAATCATTAATTGTGTAAAGGCCTTCAAACATTCCTTTGCTAATTTTTATCACTTTTCTCTTTATTTAAAATTCTCCAGACCACTTGAGGGTGTGTTTAAAACCATCAGACCCCTTGGTACTTGCTGTTTTTCAATATAGTGTTCTAGTGTGGAAATTGTATACCATCGGTCACATTTAATTTTGATATCAATAGTCTCTCAACTAATTATTTTTTACCATTAATGAGATCATTTGCCCATCTGCTGCATGCTTTCTCTCTTCCAAACTCAGAAGTTACAATTCACCATGTGTCTCCATGTCCACTGTTTCTTCACTGCCAGACATCTCTAAAAACCTACTTAAAACATTAAAATATTAGCAGTGAATCAGGTCCTTAGGGTAAACTGATCAATTGCTTGGGCCCTTGATTCAATCAGTTATTGATCATCACTTGATACAATTGATCTCACCAATGCATGTTTTTTTCCCTCTCAGCTTTCGATTTAAACAGGGTAACAGCAGCTGAAGCTGGTAGCTTAATGTGAACCCAACTGAATGCTAATGCAGCTGACATCCAACATCTGGTGCTACTTGACCAAATTTTAGTTCTGTATAACATCTCTCCAAATCATGGTCGGCATTAATTCTTAATAGGGTTGGAGCTCATCCCAATGCTGGCTAGGCCTCAATAATGACAACATTTTCCAAAAATGGGCAAGCACGCAGACATTTACTGGTTTATCCACACATTACTTGGCATGCACCTACTGCTTGTGAACTATTTGCCTCTGAGAATCAGACTTAATTCAATATAAATTTTACTTGATTATTAACTTATTGTACTGCAGTACAGCCAAAAATGCTCTAAATACACATTCATGCCCAGCTAGACAACTTTCATTTCAGCAAAAGTGCTGTCAGTGCTACAGTGCAGCTACAAAAGTGTGCAAATGAAATGTAAAAAGCTTAAGTGCAAAAAGTATCCAGTTACAGTATGGCAGTGCTTGTCCTAAACCTCCCACAGCTACCAGTTACTGCTCCCTTATCCCATCACTTCACCTTACAATGGCTTCATCAAGGGTGTGGTTTCACTATCAGTGTGACTAATTTTAAACTCTGGTGTTCCTCCTACAAATGATGCTTTAATTTCTGTGACACCTTTGTGGATAAATATATCTTTTCACGTAGAGGTGCTGCAGAATCGTGCTTCTCTTTAACTAAGGAGGTCACAGCCCGGAGTTATGTAGCTATTAAAGTGATTAGTGAAACTATATTATAAATGCAAAAAATCAATATATATTAAAAACAATCACAGCTGCCACTATGAGAATTACAGTCCAATTTATGTTGAGGGAAGTGCCCATAAAGTAGAATATTCTTATTGAAAATGCACAAAAAAAGTCCACATTTGGGTGCTACCTCCTCACTAATACTCCCAGGCCCGGTTATTCAGAAGGGTTGCACCATGCACAACATGGATGAACCAGCGCAAGTACGGAAATGCACCATTGTGCAATATTCAGCAGGAGGTGGCTGCGCAGTACAATAGGCAATGCCCCACAGTGCAATAGTAATGAATGCATATGCAACCTTAGGGAGCAGAACCATGAACAACATGCATAGTGTGATATTCAACAGACATGCGCCGTGTGCAATAGGGGGAGCAAGCAGAAGTTGTGCAACAGTGGAAATGATCCAAAATAAAAGGGAGCAAGAGAGGG
Source organism: Neoceratodus forsteri (assembly GCA_016271365.2). Taxonomy (NCBI): domain Eukaryota; kingdom Metazoa; phylum Chordata; order Ceratodontiformes; family Ceratodontidae; genus Neoceratodus; species Neoceratodus forsteri. The sequence goes on along the minus strand of CM057451.1, from coordinate 694,776,025 downwards.
GTGCAAGAACGCAAAAGGGAAGCCACAGGTGGAAGCGTGGTGACAGAGAGCCAGGGTGGTACAGAAGGTAGCAGTGTGTAGGACTGGGCAGGAGCAGGACAGGGCCCATCAGAACTGAGCCATAGACATGGTAGGAGTGGGTGAGCCTGTGCCACTGTGCAGCAAAGGCTGAGGAGTGCCACAGTGGACTAAGGGCAGTGGCAGGAGGCAGGACAGCCACAGGCAAAGGCCGGAGGTGTACCCAGTGCAGGGGGAGCATCAGGAATGGACCCTGGGGGGAATGGGACAACAGCCACTGGGGAGGAACATCAGACAGGGACATGGCCAGTGCCACCTTCCAGATGGAGGCAGTAATGAGGGGTGTGAGAAGGCAGGCAGCAGGGGGCATGGCCGTGGAAGGGCCCGTCTGCAGTACGCCCAGAACAGGCAGTTCCGAGCCTGCACCAGCTTCGAACATTACTCTGACACAGAGATTGTGGTCCAGTACCGTCTGAACTGGGTGATCCTGAGGTAGCTCTGTGAGCTATGCAGTGATGAGATGCAGGCACCCACAAGACAGAGCCATGCTCTGTCAGTGGAGACAAAGGTGACAGCCGTCATGTGCCTGCTTGCCACGGGCACCTTCCAGAGACCAACAGGGGACATGACAGGCATAATCCAGTTGGCCGTGTCATGCCTACTCACACAATTCCTCAGTGCACTGCTGCTACATGCTGCAGAGTACATCTGTTTCCCCAGCACACAGGCAGAGCACACAGCACACATACAGGAGTTCCACAGGGTAGCATGCTTGCCTGGTGTGCTCAGGGCCATTGACTGCACCCGTGTGGCCATCCACACAACACCTGGCCTGGAGGAAGTGGCATACATCAATTGCAAGGGGTACGCAAGCATAAACTATTAGGTGGTGTGCGATGCCAAGGGGTGCATTACCAATGTCTGTGCCATGCACCTTGGGGGAGCACATGATGCCTTCATCTGGCACCAGTCTGCACTGTGCCACAAGTTTGAGAGTGGGGACATCCCCACTGGCCATCTAGTGGGTAAGTATGCATATCATGCAGGACAACATGAGCAGACATGGGGGGGTGCATAGTCAGAGGTGCCATGGGTACCAACCTTGTTGGCCAATGGCATAGTGATGCAGACCACTATTCTAATGTTCACTCTCTACACACAGGTGACAGTGATTACCCACTACATTCCTGGCTGCTCATACCATACCGGTGCCCCACAGACCCATCGCAGCTACGGTACAATGAGGCACGCACCACAACATGGAATGTCATCAAGTGGGCATCCGGGATGCTGAAGGCACAGTTCCAGTGCCTGGACACATCTGATGGTGCCCTACAGTACAGCTCCTCGAAGGCCTGTGGGCTATTCCTGGCCTGCTGTATCCTGCACAACATGGCCACCAACTGTGGGATAGCCGTAGAGGTCAAAGAGGGGGACAGCAGTGGGGACAATAAGGATGCTGGTCCAGCTGGTGATGGGCAGCCACCCCCTGGGCGAAGAGACCCCCGCCTGATCAGGATGTCACAGCTGCACCGGGACACCATTACAGAATAGCACTTCGGTCAACACAGGTAGAAGAAGAAGAAGAAGAATCTGTATTTATATAGCGCTTTTCATACATCCAAAGTGCTTTACAAGCAATGCTAGACTGGTAGTGAAGTGACTGAATGTGTGGTGGTGGCCATATCGCACATCATCACCCACACACAGCCTGGATAATTGCATGAACCGGTTTATGGGAAGGGGAATGTTGGCCAGGACACTGGGAATGTTCCCTACTCTTTTTACGAAGAGTGCCCTGGGTTCTTTTACTTCCACCTGGACACCCACCAGGACAACACCAGGATGGGCAGAAGGGACCTCGGTTTAACATCTCATCCGAAGGACGGCACACCCCTGCAGTACAGCACCCCCAATACTGCACTCAGATGCCAGCGATTTTTAGGTGCAAGTCCAATCCCGGTGTGGGACGAGAACCCACGACCTTCTGGTCCAGAGGCAGATGTGCTACCAACTGAGCCACGCTGACACCTGGTAGGTCATGGGGCCATGCGCAACCACCAAGGGCAAGGGTACAGTCCACAGACAGGCAGGGCAGGACACCAGAGGTGGACGGCGGTAAGGGAATGGGTCTGAGTGTGGCACCGCACATGGTGTCAGGGATGGGCAGGGCTGAACATGACACATGCACACACACGCACACACACCACAAGACATGCACAAGGGTTAGACAGCATGCCAACCCCAATTGCCACCCCCACCCCCACCCCCACACAGGTTCATACATGATCATGCCCAGTGGATGTTACAGTGCTTGCCTCAGATGCTGGATACCATTGCACACTGGCAGACAGTGCAACGCAGGCATCATCATGCACACGCCACAATGGCCAGCAGCCGGGAGGGTGTGCACAGGGACCGTGTGTGTGCAGGACCAGGTACTCCACCTGTGCATCACACACTGCACACCACACTGCACATAGGGCAGTGGCAGACAGTGGCCATGGTGGGAGACAGGTCTGTCACGTGGCACAGTACCACGGCTGCCACGGATGCGTGGATGGCCCTGCTGAGACCTGCCAGCCATGCCAGGCTGACCATTGGCCTCATGGGGTGGCACCAACAGTTCCCCAGGGGTGACACGGTGTGAACATGACCGTGTTCCCACAGGGGTCTGCAGCCCACTGAACATGCCCATGCCAGGCATGCTTGGTATGCCCACAACCAAACCCATTGTCAACATAGCAGGTGGCGCTGCCCCTCCGGCTGCCAATTGCCAGGGCTCACTGGCACCACCGGAGCAGCTGCAACAGCCCCACTGCCCTGGATGCACACAAGTGCTGCCCCACTGGGGCATACAGGCACAGGCTGGGACTTTGTTGTTACACAGGCCTCCACGGTGGCACCACCCACGGCAACTCCTGTGCCGTTGCCTGCTGTGGGACCATCCTGTGTCCCACATGTATCACTGTACAGGACATGTGGTCCATCATCATCAGTGCTGGATCCGGTACCAATCCGTGTCCCAGCACACTGGAGACCATGGGCGCAGTCACGCTGGGACACAGGCAGGGCCTCGTTCGCACCCGCACCACCCTCATCAGTCCAGACAGATGTGCAGGTATGCACTAGTCCAGTCCCTCAGACACCGGTGGAGGTGGATGGGTGATCCTCTGTGTCCTGGGCATCCCCCTTGGTGGACACACCCACCACCGCTAACCCATGTAGAAGCTCAGGAGCTGTAAGGGAACACATTAGCGTTAGTGGCTCCGCCCTGCCCTGTGGCATTCCCTCCACCACCCACACTGTGACAGCACAGGACCTACCATGCAGTGATGGGCTGCCACCCATCTGGAAGTCACCACCAGGAATGCCCTCAATGGCACAACGCTGCATGCTGCTGGCCACCCGCTCCTTCTGTGGCATCAGGCATGATACATCTAGCTGGCCCCCACCGGTGGCAGCACATGCAGCCCTGATGGTAGCCACCTTGTCTTTGATCCACCTCCTGTCTGTGCCGACCCACTTCTTACACTCCTGCATGGACCGCTGGTGGCTGCTATGCTGGTTCACGGCATGCGTCACCTCACCCCTCGCTGCAGCACGGGCCTGTGGCATTCCCCGCTGTCAGCTGAGCAGCGGTTCCCTGTCAAGATATGCCTCGAACAGGGCATCTGATTCAGCCCGGGTGAAGTTGGGCCTCCTCCTTCTCCCCCATCCCTGTTCCTCCTCTTCCTCACATTCGGTCAGATCAAGCCTGGGGAATTACAGGTGTTACCTTGGACTGTGCAGTCCCATACAGCCTCACAAACCACAGTCCCACATCCCAACAGCATGCAACCCACCACAATAGACTGCAATGCCTAACTTCTGACCTCTGCAGCCCATTTGCATTCATAGAGTGCAACGCATGCAAATGAGGTGAGGCGCAACTGTAAGTGGATGCTAATACAGTGGTTGTGCCATGGAATGGCTGATGGCTGATTTGCATATGCTGGCCGAATATCACGCAGTTGCGCCTTGCACAATGTTGGTGAGCGTGCTCAGGCTATGGTGCAGCACTGTGACGTGTGCAATCGGCACAGCATGGAGCATGCCCGGGGTGCTGACACCGATGTGTGCGGCGCTGCTGACATGCTGTGCATGGGAGGCAGTGCAGAGCACAGCCACCACTGTGCCTGTGTCGCTAGTGCACTGTTCACCCATGTGGCGCTTGTGCCCTGGTGCACCATAGGTGCCATGGAGCCACAGCATGGTAGGCCACTGCAGGGCATCACACACAAGCACCCTACTGCGCTACACGCAGGGTGTCCCAATAGCGCTCTGGCGCTCCATGCACAGACAGACCCTTGCCCCTGCAGTCGACCTTTGCCCCCTAGGCACCATGCGTCTGCATGGGTGCACCCCATCACACAGTTCAGTGACAGCATGCTAGAGACTGGCAGCACAGTACTGTACTGCCTCTGCACGTGGGGCACGTGGGCTACAGAGCGCCATTTTGATTGCAATACAAACCGATGGATGCCTCATCAGAGAGCGTAGGTTTGGAGTGCTATTGAGCTTTCCAACTTGGTGGCCATAGTTGAGCCACGTGCCGGTGCCCTATTTGGGCAGGATCCCCTGGACAGTCCATGTAGTGCTGTGTGGCAGGAGGTGGCTGACAGCCTGGAGGAGGCGATCGGGATTGCCTGGACAGTGGAGCAGTGTCACCACAGGTATGGTGACCTACAGCGGAGGGACCCTGAATGACTGGGGCTTCTGCAGGCACATCCCTGGTGAGGCACCATGCCATGGCCAGGTAGGTGCTCCATCCATACACTGGTAATGTCCATCTGTCCAGATATCGCGGTGTGCATAGGTCCACCCCGCAGGGGGGTGGGGGCCGTCTAATGGGGGTGGCAGTGGTGGGGATGCATCATGGCTGGGCTGTGCAGGCACGCACACACTGGAGGGGCTTTGCTACTGGCTAGTACTGATGTTTCCTCTCCATGTTTGCACCCTAGGCCTGGAGGAGCATCGTAGGGCAAGGCAGGCCCGAGTACAGGCAGAGCAGAACTAAGTGGGTGCACTGCCGATGCAGCGGGGACATGGTGGAGGGCCATGGGCCAGCAGCACCCTGCAGGCCTGCATGCAGGTGAGTGCTGTATTTCCCTTTACATCTGTGCATGCTGGGTTGCAGGTGTGGTGGCAGGGCATGGCCACCAGCACTTGGCCCCACTGCCGTGAACACCACACAGTGTAGTCAACACTGTCCTGTGGCACTGCATGTGTGGGTGGGTGTTGCAGGTGGTCCGTGCATGCACTGGGTACATGGCTGTGCTACTGCCTTCCGCACCGCATAACCATGTCACTGTATGGCCACAATGGTGCTGTGCGGGACATGGGCGGTGGGTGTGTGCAGAATTCCACATGGCTGTGGGTGCCTGGGTAGGCGGGTCATGTGGGTGTGGACACTGTGGGTGGTCACATGCCATCACAGGGGTGTGGTCCATGGCTGTATGTCATGCATATTGGGTGGTCTGCAGGGGTCTGGCCAGTCACATGTAATGACTCTGCTCCCTTGTCCTAGGTGGACAACGCTGGACTGCACTGGACGGAGTGTCCAGGAGCTGCTGCAGCTGGTGAGGGCCACCTTTGAGCTGCTCCAGAGTATGGAACAGGGCAGAGGACGGCATCTCCGGCGGAGACACTGAGGTCGTAGTGGGGACAGGGGTCAACGTTAGGCCCACTATGCCCCTGATGTGCGTTTCCCCTCTAGAATAACCCTCACACCCTTTCATCCCACTCCCAGTTGTTCACCCTTGCCCCATGCCCACCCCCACCTGGTATGTGGCCCTTCCCCCCACATTGTAAATAGCTTTTTTTCTGTTTTGTATATTGTTCACTACTATAATACACACTTATTTGTTAGGACAACTGTGGTGGTCTCTGATTTGCAGCAGGCTTATGGTGCTTGGCTGCAGTGGTGTGCATGGTGTCAGGGGTGGTGCAGGCCTGGGCTTGTGTGTGTCTGGCAGGGACCCACCTATGGTGTGGGTGGGGGACTCGTTCCCTGTCTGTGGTATGTGTGTTGTTCCCTGTGCACTGGATGCCTGTGTGCAGTGGTCCCTGGTGCATGGGCTGTGTCCCTGGTGCCCCTGTCAGTATGTCCATGGTCCGTGCAGCTGGCCCCCTTGCATGTCTGTGGTATGCACGGTCTGCTGGCATGTCATTGGTGGCTGTCCATGCTGGTCACCCTCTAGCCATGGTGCAATGGCGGCTTGCCTCCTGTCACCGGTATGGTGCACGTCTGTCTTGGGTGGCACTGTGGTCTATGCTATTGTTGTCCCCCGTCCATGCTGTCACTGGTGTCTATTGCAGGGTCTGTGTTCTTATGTCTGTCACTTGTGCTCTGGTCACATGCTGGTGGCGGACGGCTTCATGGTGCATGCGCAGGATGGCTGGTACACCTGTACCACGGTGGGGTGCAGGCCATGGGTACACAACATCAGTGGTCGCATGCCAGAGGCATTTGTTGCCCTGCTATTGTGTACCTGTGTTGGGGTGCCCTTGGGTCTGGGTGGGTGTTTGTCCATGCCCTGTGTCATATCCTGTGTGGCACATGCCTTCATGCACCACTCTGGGTGTCTGTGCTGGCTGTTGGGACCAGTGCTGGGACAGGGTGTGTGCTTGGGTGGGTGTGCGGGGTGCTGTCCTGCTGGTGGTGGGGTCCAGGGCAGGTCTTGTCACATGCGGGGTCCCTCAGGTACTGACACAGGGTTGACCTCTCTGCTGTGCCATGGGGGGCCATGCAGGGTGGCACTGTGTCTGCAGTTGTTTCATCGGTGGCTGGTGCCACCTGCTGCAGGGTGCTCACAGTGGGGTTACCATGCATGGCTCCATGGTGCACAGGGTTGCATTGTCACAGTGGGGGTGGCGGCATGCATTCGGTGCCATGAACTGTTGGGTGATGCTCCTGGGCAGAGTGTCTGGGGATCACTGTGCAGGGTGTGCTCTGCATTGGTCAGATGGGGTGGCACTGGGTGGCTGGCCCTCCTTGTGTTGTGGTCACTGCTTGCCAGGGGTTGTGCTGGGGCACCATGCCCCAGCTGTAGATTCGGTGCTGGTGTCCATGGACTGGTGGTTCATCCAACTCACCACAGGTTGTGCAGTTCATGGGGTGTGGGGGCGCTGTCTGGTCTGCTGCATGCTCCTCCACCCATGGCTTCCATGGGTGGTGCACCCCTGCATCCTGTCCATGTCCCTGCACATCCCTGGTTGTGCTACTGCACTACTACCCTGCACCACTGCGCATCCCTGGTTGTGCTACTGCACATCAGCCCTGTGCCACTACGTATCCCTGGTTAGGCCATGGCGCAGTTGGCATGATATTGAGTTGTGTTGTGCAAGCGCACCTTGGCCTGCGCTATGTCTGAATATTGCACGTGTTGCTCATGGGCACACTGCACTTTCACCTGCTCCTGCAATTGCACTACTTTGTGGTGCAGTCTGAATATCCAGGCCCCAGCAAGATGTTCCAAAGATCTGTCTATCTACCTATCTATCAATCTATCTGTCTGTCTAGCTATCATGTCTCTCTCTCTCTCTCTCTCTCTATACATATATATATATATTTATATACAATATATACATATATATATATATATATATATATATATATATATACACACACACACACACATACAGTGGTGTCCCCCAGGATGAAACACAATTCTGCAGCATTTTGCAGCACTCTGCAGAAAGCTGCAGAAGATCTACTGAATAAAGCAATGTAATTTCTATGGTAATTAGTCCCCTTTGTCATTCAGGAAAATGTGACACTGCCAGGTTGAAGTGAATGCCACAGTTGCCTGCATGACAAAAGAGACTATTTGCCATTGAAATTACATTGCTTTATTCAATAGGTCTGCTGCAGCATACTGCAGAGTGTGTTAAAAGTGTGTTTAATCTTGGGGGATGCCACTGTATATATACATATGTATTCTTTGCAATAGACTGCATTAATGCAACATTTAGGGTTCAGTCTACAAGACAAAAGTGAGGAAATGTGATTTTAGGATTTCCAACCCTAAAACCCCACCCCCGCCCCTTAAGCAAATCAGGGGTGTAGTCATTCTTGGGGTTATCAACCCTAAAGCTCACCGCACTGCAGTATCAAGAAAGCTCAGATATGAAGGACACAAGTATGTATGTTTCAGAGCTGTATAGAATGGGGTGAACTTTATGGTTGACCACTCCAAGGAAGACTGGTTTGCTTCAGGTGTGGAGGTGGGGTTTTAGCCTTGGAAACCCTAAAACCACATTTTCCCTGCTTTTGTTACTGTGGGCTGAACCCTAAATGTTGCATTAATCCAGTTTTTTTGAAAGAATTTCCTTACTTTTTGAGATAGTATAATTGTATCTTTTTTAAAAAACAATTTGAGTTTATTTTATTATTTTCATTAAACAAGACAAACAACAAAAACCATAGAAGAGAAACAACCCCCGTCTTATCCAACAGAGTGAAGTGGTTAAAATTTAAAGCTGGCAGCATGAACCAATATTATTACCACTCTATACTCTGCCCCCCACCCACCCCAGAGAACTCCAAAACATGCTCAAGAGAACAAGCATAAACAGGATAACTAAACTTCCCAACAAGCAAACAGTTCTATTAACCCCCACCCCCACAATGAACTAAGAAGAAATCTCAAACAAACCCCTCAATCCCGGGGACCACACCTCAAAGATGTCCAGGTCCATGATGATCCCCAATCCAGCCAACTCCTTCCCACCCCAGCCCTGGAACTATCACATTTGAAGCTGTGACCTTACCCATGGTCATCCAAACCAAATCTGCCCTCCATCATCTGCCACTATAAAGAATCAACTGCTATAGTGGAGTTCCTTCATTAAAATAGAAAGAGTTGTTGGATGTAGCATCCCTAACATCTATTACATAGACCACCAGTTTTACCATAAAGAGAGTGACTAAAGTGAGGTTTAATAAGTATCAAAGGGCAAGGTCAGGAATATGTCAAGTACTGTGGCAATGAGATGCAACATCCCCCTTCCTTGTCTGTATCAATTAAACTCGGGCTAAGGGTTAAGATAAAAAATTAAAAAAGACAGTGTCAAGTTATAGCCCTTCTATACCCATCCTCAATTTACAAACTAAGAGTGTGCAACATATAGATAGAGTCCAGTACAGTAAGTTGGAAAGCAGAAGAACCAAGATTGTACCATTTGTCATCTTCACAAAATAAACAATTTACAAAGACAAAGAGCTGACAATGAAAAAAAGGAACCTTCAGTTGAAAGAATGGTCCCAACATACAGCAACCAAAACAGATAGCATTATAACCCAATGTGAATGGAAAGCTCCAATTTCAATCTAAAAATAGCCCTAGAAATATACGGTATAGGCAAACCCCAGTAATTAAAGCACTGACAGAAATATTTAGTTGTGTGTTACCTTGCACTATTGCATTCCTTAGGAACACTAAAAAAGCTGCTGCTAAGACCACATAAAGTGAAAAGCAAAGAACAGGCTGAACAAATAAGCTATATTGTCAATACCGTCCTTGCAGTATAAACCAGATGGAGTTCATAGCTTCTAAAAGTCATGTCATATTTCAACGTACATCAACCAAATGAATAGCAATATAGCCTACTGTAAGAAATATGAAGAAAATAAAAAATAGAGCTGAAGTGAAACCCTGAATTAACATCATTAGCATGTCAAATAATGAAAGCTGTAACATAAATACATATACACTAGTCCCACAGCTCTCATGTATGTAGTGTAAGCACTAACAGACTGCTATTCAAACTGAATAAACTGAGTAACTTAAAACAAGGTAAGCGAGCAAGTTATAGTTATTTTTGTTGTCAATGTCAGTGGCTCAGTAGGTAGCACACTCACCTCTGAGGCCGGGAGATCGGAAGGCTGTGGGTTCAGTTCCCACATCTGGCACTTGGGTTAATATCCCAATACTGACACTGTAATGCATCATGAGAGGGGTGCTGCACTTCTGAGGTGTCGTCTTTCAGATGAGACGTTAAACCGAGGTCCCATCTGCCTGTATTGATGGTAGTTCAGGTGGATGTTAAAGATCCCATGGCACTTATCGAAAAGAGTAGGGGTAATTCTTTATTATAATAAGGCATGTCACAAAATACACAAAACAGAAAGTACAATGAAAAGTACAAATAATGCACAAAACACAAAAAAATATTCAAAAAAAGAAGTAAGCAACCAATACACCAAATCCAAGTACAAAGATAGAAAAGGAATTGTCTAATGGACAATACTCTATTCCTATTTAAACTTAATAATATGGGAAAACCCTTTCCACCATGACTTCACCTTTGCAGTGTTATACAATTGCACATCTTTCAAATAAACCTTTTGTAATTCATTAACGATATATACTGACAGAATCCTTCCTCAGTGGATTTCTTTTGGTACAATACCCATTGACACCGAACTTGCCACAAACAATACCTGAGACATGCAATAAATACCCATAAAGTTCCTTTCTTATAAATTTTTAACTTTGAAGGAAAAATCCCAATAACCAATAAATCATATGCAGGTTTTGCTAACCAGTCCATTGACCATTTCTTTTGCCAAATAGTGCCATAGTTTCGTGGAAAATAGAGCAGTGCAGAAAGAAATGTTCCATAGTCTCCTCCGTATTTATGCATTCCAAATATGGACAATTTCTTTCTACTTTGCCTTATATTTTGCCGTTCCTCTAACATTTAACGGCCATACATAATAAGCCACTGCACCTCCCACATATGGGGGGGTAAGCGAGGGTTGTTCAACTGATCCAGTATATTATGGTTTAAGACAGAAGGACAATTTTTGAAACCAGGAATCACAGGATATACTAAAGACATGACCGCTTTGTACAGTTTTGGGGAGGAATTGTCATGGATTTGAGATTTAGTCAGCTGCCATTTAAAAAGCTTTTGAGCTGCAGGCCTGAAAAATACAGGTAGTGAAAGCTTATAATGTAATTTAGGAGCACAATGCAGCCATGCCACAAAATAGCGTTCCAACAGTTCCTGAAACCATGAATTTTCATACTTGATGGGAGCTTTTAAACAATTTTGTAAAGAATGGGAAAAAAATAAAGTGTGACAAAATATCACCGGATCAACCATACCTGTTCCACCCTTATTTTTATCCATATAGGTATAACATCTTTTGACAGGGTTAAGTCTATTACCCCAAAATAACTGGAAACTAAGGCTATACAGTCTTGTCTCAAAATGAGAAGGCAATGGGTAAAGCACCTCAATGTACTGCAAACAGGGTAAAATAAATTGCTTCAAAATCTGCACCCTCTTCAATTTTGTAAACCGAAATGTTTTCCATCTTACTACTTTCCATTCTATTGAATCCAAGACCTTCATCGAATTATTGTCCAGCAAATTTTGTGTGCCGTAAACAACCCCCAGAACCGTGATGGGTTTTATTGATATCTGAATATTTTGATATACAACAGGCGTTTGATGTAAACATCCCAGCAACAATCCCCGCGATTTGGAAAAATTAATTTTAGCATTGGAGAGAACAGCGTATTTCTGAAATTCCTAGAAAAAAACAACCAATTGATCAATATTTTTGAAAAAAAGGCACGTCATCTCGTATGCTTGAATTGTTAAAAAGGTTCGAGCGGGGATCTGAAAACCTTCCACTTAGGTATGACACTAATAGCTCTAACAAGGGGTTCCAAGGAACAAACATATAGTAGTGAACTTAAGGGGCAGCCTTGCCGAACCCCAGATTCCATGACCCACCCTTTCTCGATTTTTCCCTTTATAACGGGATGGATCTTAGCAACTGCATACAACTTTTTGATTACTGAAAGTAAGGCAAGAGGCATCCCTAGAGATTCCAATGTTGCAAACAAAAAAGGGTGACTAACCCTAACCCAGAACGCCCCGTCATAGTCAGATATTCAATCAAATCCCTTATCAAAAAGAGAACGGACTGTATTTTCCTGTTGGGTAAACTACAATGCTGTAGAGGAGAAATGACAACAGTTGCCCACATCTTCAGTCTATTTGTTAATAGCTTGGCAAAAATTTTATAATCCGAATTTAACATGGTAATAGGTCTCCAATTGCTTATATCACCTTTATTCCCAGATTTATAAATATAAATCTGTAAACCCACTGAGAAAGAATTTGGAATTGGGTCTCCTGCCAAAAATTTGTCAAAACTAAAGTTAAACAAGTAACCAGTACAGTACGAAAAGTTTTATAAAATAAATTGGATAAACCGTCCAAACCCGGGGAAATATCATTCTTTAGGTCAGAAATAATTACCTTAATTTCTTGTATAGAAAAGGGTTTTGTCATATTTCCTACCATAATTTGATCTACACTAGGACAGTGAACCGACTTTAAGTAATCTCGTATTTGATTATGAGAAGGAGAAACTGTAGGCCGAAGCTCCTGAAAATGCCATGCAATACAAATACCCATTGTGCAGGAATCTTCTATTTTGCCTATGTTGGAATCTAAAAATTCCAAAGTTGAGGAGTCTTTAAGCGATTTACACAAAATATAAGGATCCCCTATTACGGATTTTGTCATATGATTATTGAGTAATGCTTGCAACGTTCTAGCCCGGTCATATTGATACTGCCCCATTTGCAACTTGATCGCCTCAATTTGTAATGAATAATCCTGCCGTGAGGTATTGGCTACCGAAAGTAAATATTGTAAGTGGGCTCACAATTTCAAATAGGACAAAAAGTTTGAGTTCCGTTGACGGGTACCATAAATCTTAAACCAGTTGATACAATCCTGCTTGGTCTCTCCCCACCATACTCCTAGGTCAGGGTATAAAAAACTCACTGACAATCTAGCTTGTAAAATAAGTCCAAAGGAGTTTTTTACAAATCGTTCCTGTAAAATGGAAGTGTTCAGCTTCCATCTACGTCCCCTGTAACATCGTTTAGAATTAACTTCCACCATCACTTGAAGCAACATGTGATCTGAGAACTCCATTGGTATCCTTCTGAAATCAGTAACCAAAAGGTTTTTGGAGGTAAACAAATAGTCAATACACGACCCCTTGTTACCTTTAAAAAAGGTACATCCAGTGATCCTTGACTCTAAGAAATTACAGGTAGTAAGATCCAATAACTTACCAATTGACTTTAGACAGTTTGAATCACAATACACCTTTTTAGAAATGGTTGATGAACTCATAATACTACAATTAAAATCACCACCCCATAATATAGGTAAAATAGTGACCAAAAAGGGTTGAATCTCTTTCATGGAGGAGATCCTGGATGTTTTCATCTGGGGATTATAAATGTTAATTAACCAAAAGGATTTAGAATCCCACCGACCATCAATAATCAAAACCCTTCCGGGAATCAAATCTATAAGCTTCTGTAACACAAACCGATAAGAATTAAACAAAATCCCAACACCATCTGCCTTCTCCTCCCCAAAAGACCAATAAGAAGGTCCCCATGGCCAATCAGACTGAAAAGAGTAAACCTGATCGATGTTGAACATCCAGGTCTCTTGTAAAAAACAAACAGAAATATTTTCCTATGTATCAAATGAAAAATGGCCTTCCGTTGATACTATTTAGAATACTATCGTATTCAATGAGGCCCAAAGAAAGCCCATGATAATAACTAAATTAGAAACCTACACCTCATTTTTCCTCCTTTTTTTTCTTTCTTTATAATCTTCCGTGGGACCCCAAAGCATCTTGCACTGATTTTTGGGAATCAGAGTCCCCCATATCCATTTCCGAGTCACCCCATGGGGTAGCAAGAGCAGAATAAGGGTTCTGAGATTCGAATGGTTCAGTCGCTGGAAATGGAACTGCTTTCAAGTTCCTATTGGACCTCCATGGGGTAATGGTGACTGGTAAGCTGGAGGATCTAGTGGTTTAACCACTACATCCATATAGCACACAGGTCGTAATAAGGTAGTATCCTGAATAATGTTCTCCACTTTAAGTGGTGTAACTAGTACCGGGGGTGGGGGAGGACAAAAGAAGATTCACTTCTGCTTATCAGGGTGGTGTTACTGTTCCTGAGGGTATTGTGGGGGGGCCCATATTAGCAATTGCACTCCAACTTACCATCCAAAGCCTCTTGTGCTTGTTGGAGAATCAGATCAAAGTTTCCACAAAGAGGCCTTGTCCCTTGCAGCCCAAGGCACTCCTTAAAAGAGTGCTCAAACCTTCACACAGATTGCATCTAGTGGGATTATCACATTGTACAGTAACATGACCCACCTCCCCACAATTATCACATCGTGGACAATCACAAACACTAGACAGGTGAGTTTTGGAGCCACATTTGTAACAGGCTCTGGGTTGGCCACTATAAAAACGTACACCCCGATCTCTACCTAACAAGAAGGAATTTGGGGTGTGTTCAAATCCCCTTTCTGACTGTCGTAATTTTACTTTGTATTTCCATCCCCCAGTCCAAAAACATTCTGAATCCAAGATAGGCTCTGGAGTACCTTGAATGTCACATTTCTGGGATAACCAGTAGGTACTATCCTCAACATGGACCCCTTCATTCTGGAACATTACTGTAACATATTTAACGGAAGGTTGTGAAAGAGGAACCACCATAAAAGGAGTCCATATTGGGGAAAACTTTACTTGGGTATATCTTTCCCAGAATAAATCCAATAAACTAGCAGAGCGAAAACTGATGTCATAATTATCTTCCCCCGAGACGTTAATAAAAGTGAACACATCCCTGGGAGAAAACCGTAAGGATTCTTTAATTAAGGTTTTCCCCACAAAATATCGGTCAGGCCTCTCTGCCATACCCCCTTTATATAGTATACACACAGCATTGCGCCTTGGTGTGGCCTCCCTCTTAGCCTGAGTAAACAATTCAGACAACAGGGGTTTTTGAGCAGGTAGAGGCTTACTAATATCAGACGACTGAACAACAGTAGTGTTAACCACACTAATTTCCTGAGAGTCAAGTGTCTTATTAGTATGATAATTGTGCAGGGGACCAACATCCACTGCACCGGCTGGCATAGTCTCCTTATATGGTCTACTTGGTTTCCACGCTGGAGAGTGACAACTTAAATCAAATGAAGAGTCCCATGTTAAATCAGGAGTCCAAACCAGTTTGCCTGCTTTTCCCATCCAGCTGCTAGCAATGCACCCTGTGGAGACCACATCTGATCATGACTTTTAGAGTCAACTGCAGCAGGTAAACGAGTAACAGGTTTAGCTGAACAAAAGTCCTTAGTCTCTGAATGTGAAACAGGACATCCTGAGTGTTTCACTAAATCCACAGTAGGAGAAGCTTTGTCACTAAAGCTAAACTCCGTTGCCCCTTTCTGATTATTTGTCTCTGTTTGATAAACAGTAGCAGCAGTAAAATGGAAAGGCAAGTCCCCAACCTTAGGGGGGGTGAAAAACAAATCCTGCTTCTTTTACTAAGTTCTCTTTCATAGGCAGTGGGTGAATTTGCCATGTACTCACCGGTACCTGCACAGATGAAGTGGGAGAATCCGAGTCCGTAGCATCCAACCGAAGAACAGACTGAGAGACCGCAAGAGAGTTAATAGCCAGCCGACCTCCCAACTGAACAGCTCCAGGCAAGGAAAGAGTTTTCTGGGCCACGTCATTCACCAAAACGGACTGCACACTTGCACTGAGGCTGTTACGCAGCAGAGTCGTTTACTTCGCGATAAGTGGAATCAGACCGACCACTCGAGAAGCAAAAACAACAGGCGTTGACAGTTTTACTTCACTGACGTGCAGATTCGAGCCCACAGGATCCTCCGCTATGCTAGACATCAAGGAACTCCCGTTGACTGGATTTCGTATGATATTGTCCAACTCCAGTGGAAAATCAGCACTCATTGTGACTGTTTCATGGAAAATCTCATCTTTATCAACCTCCGAAACGGATACATCATGTAAAGCCAGCTGAGTGTGTTGCACAGCCATCTCACTCCACACGTCCACCTCCTTCTGCTCCAAGCACTCACCAGAAGTGGCCATTCTGAACGCAGAGTCCAGCACCCCTACTGGCTACAGAGCGCCAGCAGAGTAGGGGAATTTCTCTGGTGTGCTGGCCAAATTTTCCTCATTCACTAAAAAAATACCACCAACAGCTTAATCTGGTTCAAGGTCAGTTGGCATTCATCTGTATCCCCCTCCCCCGGGTCATGCCTAAAAATAGGCAGGATTTGTCTAGTGCATTTACCCGGTCAACAAAAACTAAATAAATAAAAATAATATATACCATCACTACAACTCTTTCAGTATAAACCAAGTGAAGTCTGAAGCTTCACAGAGTCAGTTCATAGCTTACTTTGCACCTCACTACAGTTCACAAAATAAAACGAGAGTATCAAGATGGGGTCCTGAACAACAGATTGAAGAGCAGAGGGGCAGAAAGCATAATGCATGTCAGCCTCCCAAAATAAAAAATATACGAAGAGCTGACCACAATAAAGGAAAGTCTTCAACTATAAGAAGGGCCCCAACATGCAGCATTCAAAACAGTTAACAATATAGCCCAATATGAAAATTGAGCGCTGATCCCAGTCTAAAAAATGTTCTCAAAAATATAATGTAAGAGCAAATCCTGGTAATTAAGGTGCTAACAAGATTACATGGTTGTGGATCACAAAGCTCTCATGTTAGAAAAGTTATACGTAAAGGGGTTCACCATAACTTGCTCAAGATCATCCATTCAGGAAGTGGCAGTTGTGGGATTCAGAAGTTGGAGTCCAGGTTCATAGTTCTGTGCCCTAAACCACATGGCCTCTAAACTGACCTAAGGCATCATTTTAAGTGTCACAAAAGTTGGTGATTAAATTCCCTTACTGGACCCAGTTGCTTCTTCTGACCAAAGGCATCAATCTTGTAGCTAGGACACTGTTTTTAAACTCAGCATTTCTTTATGAAAATAAAGAAAACAGCTTTAAACAAGATATATAACTTCAATACAAAAGACAGTGTATATACGATCAAATTCAATAAATGAAAGACATTTGTAAAATGTAAATATTTGTAACATTGAAAAATAGTTCTCCCGATGTGTTGAATAATGTATAAACAGTTTGTCTTTTACCTGGGCATTAACACTTGGCAAGAAAAGTGATACAACACAATGCATAAATAAAAGTAAACACAAAAGCTGTCCACACAAATCACATCATTTTGGTCAACTAGGTGAAATGCCCATTTTAAATGTATGTTAGAAATATATAACGCAATAAATAAAGTTATCATCATAGACAAAACTTCTAGCGTTAAATAAATAATTTATCTAAAAGAAATCTTAAATTTCTGAAATGTGATTACCTAATTCAGAAAGACAGTGAATGTTAATACATGTGCAGTATGAGTGCATTTGTCTCTGGATAAGCAATTGTTGCAGCTGACCTTGTTGGACCTGACAGATTTCTTTCAAAGTGTCTATGTACATTCTGCATGCAGAGAGATTAGCAGTTTAATTTTTGGCAAGATCTTGCTTGTATCTATGACCCTCCAAAACTCCCCTCAACTTTTTGATTTACTTGGTTTCACATTTGAATCATATGTTTTTTTGAGATGTGACTGCATCTGTAAGAACTGATATGAAAATGCTAGATTTCTGAATTGTACTGAATATTTTTTAGACACCCCCCAAAGAAAGATTGTTGCATTTCAAGAGCGCTATCCTGATGTGCAATATTTAATTAAAATACAAATAACTACTTGTGTTGGTTTCCTCTTGTATCTAAAAAAGGAGGAGCCCAACCACAGGAAATTGACATTCTTTGAGTTTTATACAGTCTTCACGCGAACATCAATAGTGTCTACAGTACCTTAACATGCAGACCTTATGAATTCCCATAGAAATTACAGTTACAACATTTCTCTAGAATTTAAACATATTTTAAAAATCATATAGAACAAGTACTTAGGCAGTTGAACATGCAAGTACATACACAATACATTGCGAAATCTATAACAAGTATTTTGAGTTTCAGAGCAAAGTATTATGTTACACTTTTGCTTCATTTACAGTCATTCTGTATGCTGACACTGAAAATGCTGTATATTCTTAGCAAAGCTTGTGTTTTGTTTTGATGGGGCTGTTTTAGGAATAGGTTATATCATTTCTAAAAGTGCCTTGTGAATTAGCACCCAGGTCTAAGTGGCATATTAAGCTGGATAACCTGTCTGGTCTCAGTCAGATGACATTTATTAATGTGCCTGGTGAGCCCAGGTGAACTGAAGAAGGTACATAGACAGTGCTTACAGTTGAAGATCTGTTCTGCCCCCTCAATACTTTTTTTGTATGGCCATAGGAAAAAAAACAGAAGTGAGTCATGAAAAAGGATACAAATACACACATTTGGGGGTAATTTTCTTCTCTGAACAGAGATCTCTCTAAACACCTCCCAGCTCACTCATGTCTCACAGCCTGCCCTTTCCCAGTCTCATTCCCTCTGGCACTGGGCCTTCCTTGTGACTCCTTTTCTGCTTCACATCTCCACTGATACAAGACATTTTCCACCACCATCGGACAGTGGCCCATTAGCCTGCCAACTTCCTCTCCCGATCGCACGCCTGCAATACTAACTGCCTATGGTGCCCTCTATCTCTTATTGTTACCGCAGCCAGCTGCCTACTCAAGCTGCTCGTTATATGAATATTATCTCAAAGTATGTTATAACTGAGTATCTTTATTTTTTCTTTTAGTTGTTTTGGTTGTTTATTGTGCATTCTTTTACTACCTCTGTATGTATGTTGACCCTCATCCTTTGACATGGAACCTTTGTAAACGAGCAGTTTCTGCTCAAAAGTATTTGTAATCCAAGAATTTAATAAATAAAAATTAAAAAAAACATTTTTAACAATAGTAAAGTGCAGAATACACTTAACCGGGTCCCAAGGAGCAAGATACATGTGCTGGTCTCTGTGCAGGCTGTCATACTTTGGGATTTTGAATTTAAAAAAATGGAAAACAAAATGGTGGCAAATGTAGCAAATGAAAAAGGATTTTTCCTCACAAAAAAGGATTAGCCCCAAAAGAAAAAGGATTTTTTTTTCATTTCATACAGCTATTTTGAAGTGCTAATTGAGCATACTTGAAACTCAAGACTTTAAAATGTAATAACTTTGGAACAGATAAATATTTTTTTTTTCAAACCAGTGAAAGGCACATTTGTGGGCTAGGCCATTTCTACCCTGAAAATTTCAAACCAAAATTCCAAACCATCTGGGTGCTACAGCCCTTCAAATAAACCATGGAAAATTCACTCTTTTCACTATTGGGATCTCAGAGTCCGCACATCTGATTGGAACAAAACTTGAAATATCAAGAGATCTACCCCCCCAAGAGGGCACATGCAAACTTTCATGCAAATCTGTTGAATGGTTCTGAAGTCATGAAAGGGCAAAAATTAGGGTTCAACATTAAACTGCCTACATACCCTAAATATCATGGTACTACTGCACCACCACTATATATATATATATATATATATATATATATATATATATATATACATATATAGTAGAGGCAAAAAACTCAGTTTAATGCATCAGTTAGGGTTGTTCCATAGCAACAAAAGTGAGGAAATTTGGTGTTAGTGTTGAAACCCCCTTGGACCCTTCCAGCCCACCCCAGCCGGCACTGGGTGCATGTTGGGTTGTCAGCCCAACTCTCACCCCATCACATGTGTAAAGAAGCTGAGGAATAGGAGAATGGGGTGAGAGTTAGGACCGATGACCCCAAATGCGCACCCCGATGCCAGTTGGGGGCTGGGCTGGAGGGGTCCAAGGGGGGTTTCAACCCTAACAAAGAATTTCCTTACTTTTGTCACCGTGGAACAATCCTAACTGATGCATTAAATGAATTTTTTGCCTCTAATTTCCCTTCGTTTTGAGAATGATGAGAAATAGTGAGTGTAATGCAGCGGTGGTTGGGGCCCGCGCTCCTAACACGTGATGTCTTGTGACATAGTAACAGGAACAACAGTGGCGTACATGGTAACAGAAACGTAAAAGTTAAAGGAAACATTAATAGAAACGCAAGCGCAAAGTGACACCGAAGCAAACAGTGATACAAATGGACATTGAAGCACATATGGAAACACAACTGGTAACATGAAGAGTGATGGCAGTGGTATTTTAAATGGAAATGTTAAGTTTCACAGCAAAAAGAACGCGAAAAGGAACAGAAATGGAAATGTGAACGCAAGCGCACACGTAAATGCAAACTGTAACATGCACAGGCACGGTACCACAATTGTAAATGCAAATGGTAAAGTTAACATGAAGAATAATACCAAATGAAAGAGAAACAGAAACGGGAACCGAAGAAGCAAATGCAAGCAGAAACGCATGGGCACAGTACCGCAGTGTAAATGCAAATGGTAATGGTAACAGCAACAATAACAGCAAAGGAAACAGAAACACAAAAGGAAATGCAAGTGCATATGGAAACACAAACCGTAACGCGCACGGGCACAGTAACTCAATTGCAAACGCAAATGGTAACAGTATCAGCAAGAAAGACGCAAAACGAAAGAGAAAGGGAAATGCAAATGAAAGAGCTGCTGGAAACACAAATGGCAATGCACACGGTGACTCAAAGAGAACCAGTAGTGGAAACATAAATGGTAACAGTAATGAAAACACAAGTGCAAATGACAACGCAAAGGGTAACGCACATGGTGGCATACACGGGAACGGTAACACAAACGGAGATATAAACGCAAGTGGAAACAGTAACAGTAACAGTAATGGAAGCACATACCCTGTTGTTGCCGAACAGCTGCATAGAGAAACACAAAGAATGTATGCATTGTAATGGGCATCGAAGCTTAAAACGAGCATTGGAAGTACATAGTTGCTAATATCTCAGCAACCGCACAATGTAGAAAAAAAAATTAAATTTCCCAAAAATCATGATTTTCCTGGCTAGGTTTTTACTATTGCAAAGCCCATTGGGCTATGCAACTCACAGCAAAAAATCTGTATCTTGCATCATTTTCGAGATATGAGCCCCGAAAGGCGCAACATACGCCACCATGTTAGTCTACGGGAAACAAACGCCAGCTTCGGAGTATCATAACTTGGCAGCCATGCAATATTTTGTCACCAAATCAAAAAAAGGTGCATCTGTGAGATGTTGGCTGCCTACCCTCCAAATTTCAAGCCAAAAGACCAAACAGTTCTTCAGCAGCACAGTGGCAAAGAAGCAATGTCATTTTGGCCATAGTCTGAAAAAGTACTGTCGAAGTTTACGAAAGCTTTGAAAATTCATTGAGCAGAGTGGCAACTTGACACTACTTGTAAAGTACTTTTCCAGAAATTTAGAAAACGTTTTCTGGGGTGTTTTACCCCAAACTAAAAGACATGCCTAGCATCCTCAGGGTCTGACTAGGTGAATACAGAAAGAATTAGCTTGCTAGAGGGTCCCAGATTTAAATGGCAAGCATTTTTCTGATCACTAACTGAAAACAAAATGGCGGATTTGCAAAAGTAAAAGGGCCATTTGCGAAAGTAAAAACTGCATTTGCGACACTTCCGAACTTTTTAACTTTTCCCATTGACTTATAATAGGAACTTCTTTTTTGAATAACTTTTGAACCGTTTAATATTTTTTTCACAAAATCTTCAAAAGGCAAACCAGGGACCATGGCCACGTGTTCTCTCACATTTTCAGACCAGTCATGCAAACTGTGCGACCTGTAGGCTTGAGCAAAGAATTCACCAGAAACCATAAAAGCGCGGGCAGATCTGACTTAATAGCTCCGCAGCCGTATAGCCAACCAGTGCAAAAGTGGGCAGATCCCAAGATGTATAGTTTCTTGATTCTATTCCAAATTTCATGCAAATCGATGAATAGTGGCAAAGTGATTAAAGTGCAAAGTTTGACCCTTTAAACCATAAAAGTGCTACTCAACCCTAACTATGGAGGCACAGTATGTATATATATATATATATATATATATATATATATATATAATATGAAAGATATAGATATATATATCTATATCTATATATATATACACACACACACATATATTATGGTAGCACGGTAGTGCTACCATAGTTAGGGTTGAGGAGCCATTTCTATATTAAACCCCAAAATTTTGCACCTTAATAACTTTGCAAGTATTTGACTGATTTGCCTGAAATTTGGAATACACGATCAAAAACCATAGGCCTTGGCATTTGCCAAGTTTGTACCACTCGGATACATGGCTTCGGAGTTATTAAGCGTGATTTGCACGCGTGTTTACTCTTTTTCTGGAATTCTACGGTCACGCGTACAGGTCGCATGGTTTGCGCGACTGGCCCAAAATCTTCAGGAAAAGCGCTGTGGTTCCCATGTGCCTTTTGGAAGATTTGGTGAAAAATATTAAACGGTTCAAAAGTTATTCAAAACAATTTCCCATTATAAGTCAATGGGAAAAGTTAAAAAGTTCAACACTTTTGCAAATGCATTTTTACTTTCGCAAATGGGCCTGTTACTTTCGCAAATCCACCATTTCTTTTCAGTTGGTAATCAGAAAAATGCTTGGTATTTAAATTTGGGACCCTCTAGCATCCTAATTCTTTTTGTATTCACCTAGTCGGACCCTGAAGATGCTAGCCATGTCTTTATTTTGGGGTAAAACACCCCAGAAATATGTTCTTCAAATTTCAGGAAAAAGTACTTTCGCAAAGTACTTTCATGCTCATGAAAGTGTTGCAAATTTCTGCAAAAGCTTTCGCAAATTGCGACAGTAGTTTTCTAGTCTGTGGGAAAATGACAGCAATTCTTTGGCACTGCACTGAAAAAGAACGGTTGGGAGTTTTGGGCTCAAATTCGGAAGAAACACAGCTGACATCTCACAAATGTGCCTTTCAGTGTTGTATTGAAAAAATATTACATGGCGGCAAAGTTACGGCACTCCAAATTTGATGGTTTTTCCCATAGGATAACATTATGGCGCCTGACGCATTACAGGAATCTTTTGGCACCCTGCTACAAAATAACGGTTTGGTCTTTTTTCCTGAAATTTGGAGGGAGGACAGCCAACAGCCCACAGATGTGCCTTTCAGTGGTTTGGTGAAAAAATATTACAAGGAGGCAAAGTTATGGTGCTCCGAACTTCTCTTTTTTTCCCATAGGATAACATTACGACGTTCGCCGCGCCTTTCAGGGCCCGTATCTCGGAAACGGTGCGAGATACGGACTTTTCATCAGAAAAACACTTAGCCTCCTAATGGGGGCTAAATACAAAACTAGCCAGGACAGTCATAAATCATATGACTTTTAAATTTTTTCCTACGTTGTACGGTTCCTGAGATATAACCTATTTAGTATTCCAAGTCCTCATTTTCTGCTCCGATACCCATTATTATGCATACATTCTTTGTACTTACTGTCTTTCTCTATACAGCTTTTGGGGAAAACCAGCCTGTGCACTTACATTACTGTTACCATTGCCCTTTCTGCTTGCGGTTCTGTGCCCGTTTCACTTACCGTTGACATCTAAGCCACCATGTGCGTTATCCTTTGCATTTTCATTTGCGCTTGTGTTTCTGTTATTTTTTGCCATTTGTGTCTACAGTACTGTTTCTCTTTCTGTTTCACTTTGCGTCACCATGCCCATTGATATTTCCATTTGCAGGCACCATGTTACTATGTGACAACACATCACGTGTCAGACTGTTCCCATCTACGCCACCGTGTGCGCATCTTTCTGTTCTCATTCATGCTTTCATGCTACTATGCATGCCACTGTTAGCACTTCTGTTTGCATTGCTGTTCCTGTTACTATGCCACAAGACATCATGTGGTGGGAGGCCGGAGGGCCCTCGTGTCTGCCGCTGCATTACATTCACTATTTTCATTATCATTCTCAAAAGAAGGGAAATTAGGGCAAAACTCCATTTAATGCATTAGTTAGGGTTGTTCCAACGACAAAATGAGGAAATTGGCTGTTAGGTTGAAAACCCTAACTCCGACCACCCCCCCCAGCACCACACACACAGACACACACACACATGCAAGTATGGGGAGGACCAAGTCAACACAACCAATGACAGACATCCAGCAGCAGGTGACAGAAATAACAAACAATTGTCTAAATGTACTACGAGACATCCCCACCCACCTGACCAGGTACTGCATGCTCAGTGGAGATCAACAGCAAAACTGAGGCCATGTACACCAAACGTACACATCCCTGATTGCAGCTTCACACAACGTACCACACTTAGTAGTTGCATGGCCTTACCTACTGATGCCCCACACCACATGTGGTGGGCCACCTGAGCAATAGAGTTGAGCAAAACCAAGGCGTTGTACAGGTATAATATCTCTGATTATAACAAGGGTTTGAGAAATGCAGCTTTAATTGACTGTAAACATTGTAACAGCCTTATGTTTAGTTTTATTAAGATACATGTGGAGCCTAACCATATGATGAACATGGTTTAATGTTGTTTAAAAAACAGTTTTATTATGATACAATAAGCTACTCCCAGGTATTATGTTAATGGTCAGTTTATCACTGTCTAGTGACATGTGGCACTCGGCACACCTCATTCAACATTAAACCCTCACGGGTGATTAACAGACCATTTAACATAACTGTTGGTCATGCCTTATTGCTTAATTGTCTTTATGAGTAGATACTCTCCTCTGCTGAGCACTGCAGCAGCTTTGCAACACAGTGTCCCACCCAGTTACACACATACACTGTCTAGTTACTGGAGAATGGCTGTGAATATGAACTCATGAAGATGAACAGTGTAACTTGATCATTACAGTCATCGAAACCTTAGTGTGATTATAACTGACAGAGTCAGTGGTAGAGAATAACCCCTGCTGTCCTAGTACACTTATCCCATTGTGAGTTAAATCAATACTAAAAGACATTCTGTTTATATCTACACTATACCTACTTGATTCCTGTTGTACCACAATTAACATAGTTATCACTTTGATAGCATCAGTGACAGAAGTGTGGCAAACCCAAACACCAGGCATACAGCCTAAGTATGAAACAACTGTTAAAAAATTACACTGTGTCCATGGGGGGGGGGGAATGCTACAAGTCTCGATGGCTGAGAGGGACCTGGGGGTGGTGGTGGATGTCAAAATGAACAATTCAGAGACTTGTAGGAGGGCAGCAGCCAAGGCCAACAGGATGCTACGATGCATCGCTAGGGGGATCACCTCCAGAAGGAGGGAAGTGATGCTCCCTCTGTATAACTGCTTGGTGAGGCCACACCTTGAGTACTGCATGCAGTTTTGGAGGACACACTTAAAGAGGGACATTAAACTCCTGGAGAGGGTCCAGAGGAGGGCAACCAAAATGATTTGGGGCTTGGGGGACAAGACCTATGAGGAGAGGCTCGAAGAGCTAAATATGTACACATTGGAAGAGAGAAGGGACCGGGGGGACATGATAGAGGTCTTCAAGTACATGAAGAGGGTAAATAGGGGAGGAACAGTCAGGGTGCTTCGAAGGAAGGAGGAGGGGGCCACTAGAGGGCATGGGTGGAAGCTGGAGGAGGAAAGATTCAGGGGAGAAAGGAGGAGGTGCTACTTCACTGAGAGGGTGGTGGAGCCATGGAATGCACTGCGAGGGGCTGGTGGAGGCAGAGACGGTGGAGGGGTTCAAGAGGGGCTGGGACAGGTACAGGGGAAGGGTTCTGGAAGCAAAATCCAATGCAGCAAGAATATCCGGAACTGGGAAGGGAGAAGCCAGAGAAGGCAAGGGGGGCAGCAAGGTCAGCACCCAGGGTGGGGGCTGACTAATCGAGCAGACTTGAAAGACCATTAGGCCTATTCTGCTGGCATTTTAGTATGTTAGTATAAGTGGCATAGATCACTCATTGCAACAATAGTAAATGTATCACTATTTGAATAACTTAGTCATCACTGATGCAATGAGATTGTCTTTCTCAGGTACAACATACTCAGTAAGTGCCTACAGGAAAATTTATCCTATAGACATCTCCGATACAGGTACGTCATTGTTGGCTCAGTAGTGCTATGATATTTAGAAGTTGCTTGGCCTGATCCATGCAATTACACTGCTTCTTACAAAGAATACTTACTGCATCTTTAGTATTGAAACACACTGAAGGTCTATGTATGTACATCAGCAGTACACCTTCATCAGTAAGAATGCATCTGATACTGGCAGTACGAATTTCACAGCGTTGAACAGTCAATGCTTTTCCATACGCTTACATCAGCCTCTATCTTGAGTAAACAGTTGCAGTAATGTACTACAATGTAAATCTCTATACTAAATGTAACACTACTTTTATCTTGAGCATGCTAGTGTCTTGTAGTTAATTGATGTACTTCTCTTAATTAATGTATACTCACTAGTGTTAAAACCTTTCTACAACTGTCATCATGCACCTTCAGCATTTATATTGACTAACGGCACAGTACCAGTTGTGGTGTGGTGGGGCATCGTAGGTAAGGCCATGCAACTACTAAGTGTGGTACGCTGTGTGCAGCTGCAATCAGGATGTGTACGCTTGTGTACATGGCCTCAGTTTTGCTGTTGATCTCCACTGTGCATGCAGTACCTGGTCAGGTGGGTGGGATGTCTGTAGTACATTTAGACAATTGTTTGTTATTTCTGTCACCTGCTGCTGGATGTCTGTCATTGGTTGTGTTGACTTGGTCCTCCCCATACTTGCATATGTGTGTGTGTGTCTGTGTGTGTGTGGTGTGGGGTGTGTGACTGAGTTAGGGTTTTCAACCCTAACAGCTGAATTTCCCTCACTTTTGTCACTGTGGAACAACCCTAACTAATGCATTAAACGGAGTTTTTGCCTCTAATATATATATATATATATGTATATACTTTTAGACACCCCCATCTAAGAACATTAACATACCAGTTAGGGTTCAAGTTAACACCAGAAATGTGGCATTAGGGTTTCAAACCCTACCTTCCCACCCCAACAACCCTGATGTTCACTCCCCCCCCACATCACTGTAGCCTCCTGTCAGAAGCCTCCTGTCCATCTTGTATGTTGAAAAATGGGAGAGTGAGCACCTGTATAGAAGAACAATTTGATGCCTTTGGAAATGGTTAGAAAGCACAAACCCCCATTTGCATTTAAAATATTAATAAAATGAGACTGTATTTCTTGATTTAAAATTTTTCAAAATGGGGAATGGAGAAGCAGGAGCAACACATTTTTTTCCAAAATTGACAGACAGAAACAGTCTCATTAGAGCTAACAGCTATCCTCCCAGTCATGTTCCAAATAATATTCCCAAAGGACAACATATCCACACATTACAGAACTATCTGAGAAAGGATGACTTTGCACCACAAAGGACTTTACAAATAGGGCATTTTAAAAAGAGAGGTTACGGTGTGGAGGTAATAAGTGAGGCACTAGGTGTAATTAACAATATGAACCAAGCTGAGACTTCAGTCCCTAAGCAAAGAGCATGCACTGATACTGTAAGTGAGGCTCTAGGTGTAGTTAGCAATATGAAACAAGCTGAGACTTTAGTGCCTAAGCAAAGAGCATGCACTGATAGGTCACATGAATGTGGTTTTGTTAAAAGTTACAGTGTGAGAGAAAACCAGGTTAAGGAGATACTAACAAAGAATTGGAGTATTCCTTTAACAGACAAGAAAATGAGAGGTTGTGTAGCAATGGGCCTAAAATGATAAACAGAAAGATCCCTACAATAGAAAATAAAGTTATGCAACCCTCAAAAAGTGGTGGTACTCTGTGATCTTTACCTCCCCCTACTGGCACACACAGATATGGAAAATGTAAGTGTTGCTCATATATTAAAATACCAAGAACTTTAAGAATCCAGTCACTAATAAAGTCTAGGACTTTTTAAGCTGCTATTCCATGGGTGTGATTTACAGATCACCCAACCAGGAGGAAGAAAGACACAGGGAATTGAACTCACAAATATCAATCAATCAATCAATCAATCAAAATCTTTATTTAATCAGGCGAACATCATTGAGCATAGCTCATTTACAAGATGGACCTGAGTGGTCAAGAAGTGCAAGTGTTATTACATTGACAAGGGTATCATAAACAGTAATACAATGACAGGGGTAACTAAAAACAGTAATACAATGACATAAATGCTAGTATATAACAATATACATATGTACAAGGCATTAACACTTTTAATCTGGGAGACAGTAGGCAGTTGGCACATCAGAGTTAATATGTAGATTATAGGACCTAGCAGGCATTTTGAGGGTGAATCTTGTGACTGGGAACGGGAGTTTTTTCAGCATATAGAAACACGAGCAGAAAAGAAGGGGGTGGGTAGGGCCGTGAATTAGGCCTTGTGGAAGCAGTTGCAGAGTTCTGGGAATAGGGTGGTGAATAATCTTTTGAAGGATATTAAGGGTGGAGGTTATTTAGCTTCATGGCTTTTGGAGTGAGTTCCAAACAATTGCTAGTGAGTAGCTGATAGCAGCCCTCCCAAGCTGGGTGCAGGCATTGGGGACCTTAAGAATGATAATTTTGCTGATCCTTAGGTTGTATGGCCTAAAGTGATTTGAGTAAAACAGTCCGAGATGTAGGTAGGTAGCTTGCCTGATAAGGCTTTGAATATCCAAATTGCAGCATTCCTATTTCTTCTGTGTTGTAATGATGACCAGTTAACTGCCTTATAAAGGAACAATGGTGGGTGCTGAAGGAAGGTCAGTAATGAATCTGATGGACCTGTGGTATAGGGTGTCCAGTTTATTTAATAGGGGAGTGAACAGTGTCCATACAGAAAGTCAGCATAGTCAATGAGGATAGGAATGAAGCCTAGATTAATCTTTTTGAGTCTCTGTTGAGGTAGTGTTTATTCTAAAAATAAACCAAGCCTTTGTCTCAGTTTCTTTAGTAGCTCCTCAATATGGACAGAAAAGTCAAGTTTGTTATCAATCCAGACACCAAGATATTTGAAGTTATCAACATATTCCAGCTTCTCTCCAAGTAAGGTGGTTAGTTGTAGGGTGGTAGATGATGGGGTAGTGGCAGAGCAACTTTGTGAGGAAAAGAGCATAGCTTTTGTTTTTTTAGCATTTAGAAGTAGTTTTTTATCCAGTAAGTTGTGTTGTAGGATGGAGAATTCAGATTGTAGCAGTTCACAGTTTAGACAATGAAGGATTGCTAACATATAGCACAGTATCATCAGCAAACAGATGGATGTTTGATTGAGTGAGGTTAGCATCAATATTATTAATATAGATGGCAAAGAGGATGGGGCCAAGAATAGAGCCTTGCGGTACACCTCTTAGCAGTGGTTTTAAAGTGGATAGGTAGTTTCCATTTTTACCAGTTGTGATCTGTCTGATGATAGCACTGAACAAATTGAGTGAAGGGGAATCCAACCCTATTGAGCCAAGGGAGGTGATCAGTGATTCATGATCCACTGTGTCAAATGCTTTGTTTCAAATCCAGGAACACAGCACAGGTACTATTCTTCTTATCCATAGCAGTCTGCCAGTCGTTGGTTACTTTGGCTAGGGCTGAAATGGTGCTGTGCCTTGATCTAAATCCTGATTGTGCTGTGTTTAGGAGGTTATTGTTATCCAGGTAGACCCTTAATTGTGAGTTTACTAACTTTTCGAGCATCTTGGACAGAACTGATAGGATGGAAATGGGCCTGTAATTATTGAGATCCATGGGATCACCAGATTTGAGTAAAGGAACTACTTGAGCTGTTTTCCAAATGGAGGGAATGGATCCAGTGGTGAGGGAAAGATTGAAGAGATGAGTGAGGGGCAGATAAGACTTGAGATGCAATCTTGAGGAAGTAGGGGTCCAGGAGTCTGTACCTGCACTTTTGAAGTATCCAAATTGGAGGAGATCTTCCACTTCTTTCAATGATATTGGGTTGAAGGAGAAGGTTGATGTAGCCTTTGGCCCACGGTGGATTGAAGATTCAAGGAAGATCTCAGGAGATTTGCAGGTGAAGAGTCAAATGCTAGTCCAGCTGTGGTGAAGTGGTCATTGAAGGTATTTAGAATTTCTTGTTTATCCGTAATTTCTGTGTTATTTAGTAGCAGTTTGCAGGTTAAGGCAGGAGTAGAGTTTTGGCCCAAGATACCCTTTATAGTTCCCCAGAGCCTGGTTGGGTTATTATAGGAGGCATCCAATTCAGCTCTATAATAGCGCTTTGGCAGATCTTATTTGTGTTGTACATGAATTTCTTGCTTTTCTGAAATTTAGCCAGTCTATGGAGTCCTTAGTTTTTCTTGCCTTTTCCACAGTTTGTCTCTGGCTAGCAAGGCTGTTTTAAGATCAGTGGTGAACCAGGGGCAGGACCTTGCTTTAGTTCTGATATTGGTGAATGGTGCATGAATATTTAGAGCATTAGTGATAATGTCCTTTAAGATCTGGAGAGCTATTTCACTGAGGTTGTAAGGTAGAAATCTTGCCAATATATTGTGTTACTCAGGTCATGGAGGTAACCTGGTATGTTGAACTTCTTTTGACCTTTGGGGACAAATTCAGCAGGGTTGGATGGTTTGGGTGAAGATCTTATGCCAGCTATGGGACAATGGTCACTTACATCATTCGGTAGTACTCCTGCATGAGTATATAAGTGAGGCTTATTTACCAACATAATATCCAGGAGTGAGCTGTTGCTAGAATTTTTAGGTTAACCCTGGTTGGGTCTTTATTAGCTGTGTAAAGCCATAGGTGTCACAGAAGGTTACCAATGGAGCAGATGAATTAGATAGCCAGTTTAAATTCAAATCACCAAGGATGATGGTATCTTCAGGGCCTAGATTGGTTATTGACCCCAGGTGAGATAGTAATTTGAGGCCTGCTGAGGGGGGCCTATAGCAGCCAATCAATTTAAATGGAGACAAGTTTGGAAGGGATATTTTGATTGATAAACATTCAAATTCCTTTGGTTCGGATGTGATGATGAGGCAGGTAGCAGAGATGGTGTCCTTAATGTATATGGCCACCCCACCACCCCTGGAAGGGCGATCTGCTCTGAAGAGCTGATAGTTGGTAAGGTTTACAACACTGTCTTTGGTCGATGGTCTGAGCCAAGATTCAGAGATGACCAGAAAGTCAGGCAGGGTATGTGCCACCCAGGCCTGTATTATGGAGAATTTTTTTAAAAGGCTGCAGGCATTGATATGTAGGAAGCTTAGGCCATTTATAGAGGATAAATCAGCAGGGGAAAAATACTTTCAATGGGGCCAGGATTTATTTCAATGGTACCAAAACAGATCAGAAGGTAGAAGATTAATTTGAGGAGGGCACCAAGGGACAAGGATAGTGAGTGGTCAGAGCGTTTCCTCCTAATCCTGGGTGCCTGCTGTGAGCTGAGTGATGGTCCTGATATATGGATGCAAAATTTTTCATAGCATAATATTTTAATGGACAGGCATAGTGGGTTAATAAAAAGCCATGATACAAGTAGGGTGCCAGGGCTGTGCTGAATTGTTACGGTGACCTTATGTGGGATATCCCAGAGGTTGCATTGCAAACGTGGTTCAGGGTGAATAAGGAATCCGTGGTTGGCCCTTGTGGATGGTAGAAATGGGCAGGTCGTATTAACTGAGTTATTTATCTTGACACTGGGTATAGCATTGATATCATAAGGGATTCAGTGAGATACAAGGCTCAGGAGCAAAAGGGAGCAAAGTAGCATTGTGGAGGTTAGGTATGGGTTAAGGGAGGAAGGGAAGGGATGTGGGTGTGGATTAAGAAATGGCAGGAGAAAGTGTATAAAAGGAATCAACCAAGAGGGGGGAGGGGCGGGCAAAAATTTTGCGGCTTTGCCCGTACCTTCTGCCTGCTTCTCCCGGCCTCCTGGAACCCTTGGTCGGCTGCACAGGTGCCGCCGACCAGCTGGCGTCTCGAGCCCCTCCGCTCTTTGGATCTCGAGGGCTGCGCCTTCTACAAGGTGGGGGACAGAGGAGAAGGCAGTCAGTAAAGTATCTTTATTGCAGTAATCTGCAACAAGGTGCTAAAACTTGAGATCTGCACAACAATAGACTGGGAGGGTATGGGGGTTAGGCGCCTAAGCGTCTAGCCCACACAACAATTCAAAAGACTGTAACACTTAATTTTAACATAGGGAAAACAGCCCATAAACCAGGCACAAAGTAAGAGAAAACAGCACTTTTTATGAGAAATTCAAAATAAATTACAGAAAAGCAGAAATCCCAGCCAGAATAGTGCAGCAAACCCCAGTTTAAGTCTATGGGGAAGGCGCACCAATCGGAAGCAAGGCACAGTCTGCGGTCGCTTTCCGATTGGTTTGCGGCTTTGCCCGTACCTTCTGCCTGCTTCTCCCGGCCTCCTGGAACCCTTGGTCGGCTGCACAGGTGCCGCCGACCGGCTACGCCCTCGGAGCCCCTCCGCTCTTTGGATCTCGAGGGCTGCGCCTTCTTCTGCCTGCTCTCGGCCTCCTGGAACCCTTGGTCAGCTGCACAGGTGCCGCCGACCCGCTGGCATCTCGGAGCCCCTCTGCTCTTTGGATCTCGAGGGCTGCGCCTTCTTCTGCCTGCTTTTCCCGGCCTCCTGGAACCCTTGGTCGGCTGCACAGGTGCCGCCGACCCACTGGTGTCTCGGAGCCCCTCCGCTCTTTGGATCTCGAGGCCTGCGCCTTCTACAAATATTAAATGCTGCAGAGAAGGGCAAGGTGATAATAGTAGGAAACCTCAACTTGCTGAGTGTAAACTGAAATGTACCAGCTATGACCTGCACCAGGCTCGGTGCTAAGGTTGTTGTTGTTCAGTGTCTTCATCAGTGATAATGGGGATGTGCCTATTCAAAGTCAATACCAATCTCTGTCAGAGGGTGGACACAGCAGAAGAGATACAAGACCTAAAGGAGGATCTGGAAAAACTAGAGAAGTGGTGTGGGATTTAACAGCTTGGCTTTAGTGCAAATGAATGCAAAATTATGCACATTGGAGCTGGGAACCCCAGGACTGAGTCCAGGATCAGAGGAGGAGAAGGATCTGGGAGTGATGAGAAGTAGCAAGCTGAAGCACTCCATGCAGTGTAGAAAAGCAGCAGCAAGGACAAATAAAATCAGAACTGCATTTCCAGGGGGATCAGCAGCAGATGAGTAAAGGTTCTACTGCCCTTGTACAGGTAATTAGTGAGTCTGCAACTGGAGTATGGTGTACAGTATTGGTGCCTATATCTTAAAAAGGATATTAACTGCTGGAAACAGTCCAAAGGAGGGCAACAAAAATGATCATGAGCCAGCAGGGTAAAACATTTGATGAAAGGTTGGGGACCCTGAACATGTACTCCCTGGAGGACAGGAGAGAGAGAGAGAGAGAGAGAGAGAGAGAGAGAGAGAGAGAGACAGAGAGAGGGGACATGATTGAGGCCTTCAAGTATTTGAAAGGGATAAGTACGTTGGAAACAGAGGGTCTCCATAAGCTAAGTGGAAACCAAAATATGAAGGAACAGTCTTAAGTTGGACAGTGGGAGGTTTAGGAGGGAGGCTAGGAAGCATTTTTGCATGGACAGGGTGGTGGCATGTTGGAATGCACTGCCAGAAGAGTCAAGAGAGCTGGGACAAAGTTAACAAGAAAATAAGGGTCAAGGAAGGAGAGGACGGAAGGGACAGAAGATTTGGGAAGGGGTTGCAGGGTCAGTAGCTTTAGCTGAGGACCCTGCAATACAAGCAGACAAGATAAACCAAATGGCCTTATTCTGCTTGCTGTTTCATATATTGCTATGTGCTGGAATGATCCTGTGGTTCTTACTATATAGGGCATACAATTAAAGAATTCCATCTAGGTATGGGTGAAAACTTGAGAGCACTAGAACATAGAGATGAGACTTATGTTATAGTCCACCATGTTAATCAAAATCCCAAATACTTACTTGAGAGAGTGACCATGGGACGGGGATTAATTGGGAGAAAAGGATATGACAAAGAGAATGTTTCTGGAAATGTGAACTGAATTTGAGGGAGAGGCTTAAATGACGGCATCAATTTAGCTTCATTTTTTTGAATAGTATAGATTTGCTAACTAGAAATCAAAATACCCCACTAGGTGTGTGCAGGGAGTCATTTCCACATACAGAAAATAACAATTACACCATATAGTACTACATGCAAACTGAAGTAACTTTTGCAATTAACCATAGAAACATAGAATGTGATGGCAGATGGAGACCGAGAGATCCATCTAATCCACCCAGTTATGACAATCCCCCCAGCTGGTTGTTTTGAGGTTTCCACATTGCCTGTCCCAAGCTAGCTTAAAAGCTCTGACTAACTTTGTTTCCACCCTACCCCCCCCACCGAGGGGAGGCCATTCCATGGATCTACCACCCTTTTGATGAAGAAGAACTTCCTAACGTTGTTCTTGAACTGCCCCCCCCCCCAGCGTCATGTCATGTCCTCTAGTCCGGTTACATGTGGTGACTTTGAATAGGTTGTTTGCCTGTACCGCTGGTGCCCCTGAGGTATTTGAAAGTCTCTGTCATGTCTCCACTATCCCTTCTCAATTCCAGGGAGTACAAGTAGAGCTTCCATAGTCTTTCCTCATAAGGCTGCACCATCTTTGTTGCTCTTTTCTGCACAGTCTCCAGTCTATCAAAATCTTTTCTGAGGAGTGGCCTCCAGAACTGGATGCAGTACTTCAGTTGGGGCCTCACCGAGGACCCGTACAGTGGCATAATCATCTCCCTCTTTCTGCTAGTGATGCCCCTCACTATACATCTCAGGATGCCACAAGTCTTCAGTGTTGCCTTTTCCCATTGTTTGCTAACTTTCAGGTCATCTGAAATGATTACTGCTTTGTCATGGTCAGTTGCTCACCTCCCAGGTAGTAATTCCATGCTGGGTTGTGACTTCCCAGGTGCATAACCTTGCATTTTTGGGGTGAAATTTCAACTGCCAGCTTGCCAACCATTCTTCCAATTTCTTTAGATCATCTTCCAACTTTTGAACCCCTACAGGCATGTCCGCCCTGCTGCAGAGCTTTGTGTTATCCACATGTAAGGCCCTGGATCCCTGCCTTTTTTGCAAAATGACAGGTGGCATGCTGTTGAAGCTGACAGCAGTACCTGGTGGAGACTGGGTTCGGGGAGGATTAGGTTATTTGGCACAGGGGGCCTAGGTTTGGCTACTCTGCACAGGGGCACCCAAGTAAATCTGAACACAGGAAGCAATAACTGTAATGTCCAAAACCAGGAATGGGATTCTAAAGTGTGGCTTTTATTCACATCCAAACTGAACAAACAAAGTATAGATGGACCCCCACTGGGCTACATTCCTGGTAATGCAGATTAGAGACACAGAACACTTCTTCACTATTGCAGCCCTCAGGCTCTGAACCCACCAGGCACACAGCCCGGACTTGCACGCAGCTTTGGGTACACAGCCCGACTTGTACACTACTTGGGTTTTGTCCCTGACCCGGCTACCCCGCCAGCCACTTGATTGTGGTCCATATGAGAATGAACCAGTTTTCCTGTTGGTGGCTCCCCAAACCACCTTAGAGCCTTCAACTCCTAAAGGGAAATTTTCCTTCCAATCCCATGTCTGGTTACTTCCCTCATCACTGGCCAAGTGCATGAGGCAAAGTAGAAATCCACAGAACAAATCCGTAGAGGAGGACCTGGTTACTAAAGATGGGGGGTCTCCCACCTCCAGCTCCCACAATCCATACCCGGCCATTTCTCTGGACACTAAACAACTCTTTTTGAAAACTTGGCAATGTAGATTACAGGGTAGACATATGTCACATCTCCTCTACATGTCTTGACTTTCACTTTGTGCTGGACTTGAACATACTTTTACTTTTGGCTAAGCCTATTACTCTAGGCCTCCCACTACTTCAGCAGTCCAATCCCCACTTTAACACAGTTCAGGATGAAACATGGGCCCTTTAGAAAGAGCAGAACTCACCCTTCGGTTGCAGGTACCCCACAGGCGAATCTTGATATCTTCTTGTACCCCACACACTTGGGAAAAAATAGGCAGATTCTTCTAGCAGTAGCCAGGGGTTGCCCTTGGAATAGCAGGCAAGTCTTCCACCCCATCCCTGAGGGATGGGGGCACAGAGACCAGATCAGCAGTCTCCACCACTTTACAAAACAGCTTACTGTGTCCCTCTTTAGGCGGAAACACACACCTTTCCCTAAATGTAGCTCTATTTCAGAGCTGAGGCTCCAAGAGTCTGTGCACAGAACTGCTGTGCTCCTCTCACAACAATCTCCAACTCCAGACTGAACACTGACTGTTCAAAACTCCCAACATTCTAATCTAACTCCCTTCTGCAGATTCCAATGTGGTTCATGCAGCTATGACAGTTCTATGGTGATGTCATCCCTAAGTCTCAGCTGAGACTGAGAACAGAATGAGGCAGTGTGAAATCCATTTAACTGGAATTTCACAAGCTGCCTTCCCTGCCTACCACTAGGTCTTACTGGCACCTTTTTATTCTAGTAACCCCGGGTAAAAGGGGGGTTACACACAGACAGGAGCACCTTCCACTCCAGTCTATCAGCAATGTCACCAATGAATATATTGAAGAGAATCAGCCGCACAACTAAACCCTCCAGTGCTTCAGAAAAGCACTAGCAAACAGGCAAGAAGGAGGGGCAGAGGAACAATGGGGAATAATCAAAACAGCCATCGCAGAGGCAACAAGCCTTTGTGTGAAATGAATCAACATAACAAAATGAAGGAATAAACATTATGGTTCTCAAAAGAGGTGGCAAGGAAGGTTAAGGAGAAAAGGATAGCATTCAGGAAATATACAGAAATACAGAAGTAACAGGACAGAGAACTTTATAAGTTAAGCAGAAGGAGGCAGGGAAGGCAGTCAGAATAGCAAAGGCCCAAAACTGGGGAAAAGATAGCCAACTCTGTTAAGAAGAGGGATACAACTTTTATAGGTACATAAGGGGGTGAAGAAAGACCAAGGAAGGGATACTGAGACTTAATAAAAGGGAGAGAATGTGGGCAGAGGGTGCCAGTAAAAAAGCAGGGATACTGAATGAATATTTCTGCTCAGTCTTCACAACGGAAGAGGAGGGGAAGGTACCTAAACCAAACAAAAGAAACACTCTGGATAGAGGGGTTGATACCAGTCCATTCACAGAAGAAAGGGTTTTGAAAGAACTCTTGAAACAGAGGGTGGGCAAAGCAATTGGGCCTGATGGGAATTACCCCAGAATTCTAAAAGAATTAAGGGTAGAACTAGTGACACCACTGACTACCCTCTTTAACAAATCATGGGAGGATGGAGTGGTACCTGAGGACTGGAGGAGGGCAGATGTGATTCCACTTCACAAAAGTGGGAGCAGGGCAGAGGTAGGAAACTACAGACCAGTTAGTTTGACCTCAGTGGTAGAGGAAAATGATGGAATCACTTCTGATGGAAAGAATTGTTGAGTGCCTAGAGGCCAGTGGGGGCACAGGACCCATGGCAGCATGGATTCACAGTGGGAAGGTTGTGTCAGATGAATCTAATAGATTTCTTTGACTTGGTGACCAAAGTAGTAGACCATGGAGGGGCTGTGGATATGGCCTACCTAGATTTTAGCAAGGCATTTGACACAGTCCCACACAAAAGATTAATATACAGGTTAGCCAGCCTTGGAGTGGGTCGCAAGGTGGTAGCCTGGATAAAAAATTGGCTGGACAACAGGATGCAAAGGGTAATAGTAAATGGAGTCCACAGTGAAGAAAGGAGGGTAACTAGTGGGTACCACTGGGTTCAGTACTGGGACCAGTTCTCTTTAATGTCTTTATAAGTGACATTGGAGAATACCTGGAAGGAAAAGTATGTCTCTCTGCAGGCGACACAAAGATCTGCTACAATGTTGATACACAAGGTGGGGTAGAAAGGATAAAAAGGGACTTGGCAAGGTTGGAAGAATGGTCAAATGTATGGCAGCTAAGATTCAATGTAAAGAAGTGCAAGGTAATGCACCTGGGAAACAAAAACCCAGGGGAAGAGTACACAATGGGAGTGAGATACTAACAACAACAAAAATTGAAAGGGACCTGGGAGTAATTATGTCCGATGACCTAAAGGTGAGCAAGAAATGTGAGAAGGCAGTAAGGAGGGCTGGGGGGATACTGGGATGCGCAGGGAGAGGCATTAACAGTAGAAAACAGGAAGTTGTTATCCCTCTGTACAGACTGTTGGTGAGACCCCATCTGGAGTACTGTATGCAGTTCTGGAAACCACATCTCCACAAAGACATAGACAAAGTGGAGACTGTTCAGAGAAGGGCAACCAAAATGTTGCAGAGTCCACACCAGAAGACATACAAAGAGAGACTAAAGCAGCTTAATATGTGTACCCTCGAGGAAAGGATGGAGGGGGGACATGATAGAAACTTTCAAGTACCTCAAGGGAATTAACACAAGTCCAAGAGGGTAGCATCTTTCAGAAAAAGAGGTGTGCAAGAACAAGGGAGCACAATTTGAAGATAGAGGGAGGGATGGCTCAGAGGTAATGTTAGAAAGTATTTTTTTGCAGAGAGGGTTGTGGATGCATGGAAGGGCCTTCTTGAGGAGTTTGTGGAGTCAAAAACAGGAGAATTCAAGAATGCATGGGACAGACATAAGACAATTCTAGTGGGGGGTAGGAGGAAGTAAGCTGCTGGTTACTTAGAATCTGCAGCTTATCCACCAGATAGGGAAATGGGCAGACTAGGTGGGCCAAGTGGTTCTTATCTGCCATCAGAGTCTATGTTTCTATGTTACCCCACTGGTTATGTTTCCCTCTTTTGACAGAGTGCCATTTATCATAACCCTCTGGGTCTTCCCATTCAACCAGTTTGTTATCCAGTTAGCTATTTTATGACAAATTCATGTGTACCCCAGCTTATTGATTAGTCTCCTATGAGGGACTGAGTCAAAGGCTTTGATAAAGTCCAGGTACACCATGTTGCCTGCTCCTCCCTGGTCTACTGTTTTTTTGTTATCCATTCAAAACATTTGATCAGGTTTGTCTGGCAAGACCTCTCAGATGTGAAGCCTTGTTGTTTAGGGTCTAGTTGACCCCTCTCCTCTAAGAATGCTACTGATCTCACCTTCAGAAGGGACTCCATCAGTTTCTCTGTTACTGAGGTGAGGCTGACTGGTAGATAGTTTTCTGCTTCATTTTGTCTTCCACACTTGTGTAGGGGCACAACTGTAGCCCTTTTCCACTCTTCAGGGAACTCCCTGCTTTCCAAGGATTTGTTGAATATTTCTACCATGAGGCAGCCAGTTCTTCCCCAAGCTCCTTAAGTATTCTTGGATGAATTCCATCTGGCCCCATTGCTTTATCCACCTCTAATTTTTTTATTTCCTTCAGGACCCTTTGTTCCATGAATGCACTTGTGTCTTTTATCCCTACATGATGCTCTTACTTCTCAAGGTTGATCAATTGCCGTTTTCTTCCCACGTGAAAACTGAGCAAAAATAATCATTCAGAACCTCTGCTTTTTCCAAATCATCCTCTGTGTGCTGACCCTCCTGTTTTGCTAACCTGACAATTCCACCTTTGCTCTTCCTCTTTTCCCTGATATAGCTATAGAAGGTTTTGTCACCCTTTTTCACTCCCTTCACTATCTTTTCCTCAGTTTGGACATTTGCAATCCTAACTGCTTTCCCGGCCTCTTTTAATTTTTCTTCATATGTTTCTATGTCCTTTTCGATTTTGGACTTCTTATTCTTTCTGAAGGCTCTTTCTTCTCTCTTACTTTGGCTGCTACTTCTTTGGTGAACCAGAGTGGAATTTTGTTCTTGTTTGTTTTATCAACCTGCTTGGTACAGTGAGATGTTACTGAGATTACTGTTTCCTTCAGTTCCCTCCAGCTTTGTTCTACTCCTCCTTTCCCCTTAACATTGAGAATATCTTTGATACCCTTTTTCATTCTGGGGAAATCTACTTTTCCAAAAATCGAGGACTTTCAGCTTTGAGTGACTTGTGTCCTCAGTTCTGTTCACAGTGAACCAAACCATTCTGTGGTCGCTTGAGTAGATGGCTACCCACTTTTATGCCCGATACCCTATTACTATTTGAGAGTACCAGGTCAAGTATCACCCCTTTCCTTGTTGGTGTTTTCACAAGTTTAGTTGACCTGCTGCCTACAGTGCTACCAAGAATTCCTTGCTCCTATCTGAGGATGCTGTGAAGGGTCCCCAGTCCACATCTGGTAAGTTGAAATCACCCATCAGCAGCAGTTCCCCCTTGACTGCCATCATTCACAGGGTCTCCAACAATTCCTTGTCCTTTTCCATCTCCTGGGACAGGGGTCTATATATCACTTCCACCCTGATAGGGGCCTTGCTTCTGGCTCCTATAGTAATCCATAGGGCCTCAGCCTCATTTTGAGTCCCCTGAATCTCTGTAGCCTTGATCTCTTCTTTAATATACATGGCAACCCCCCCCCCTTTTTACCACTTTCTGTCTCTTCTGAACAGGTTGCACCCTGTGATGGCTACATCCCTGTCATGCTTCTCCTTGAACCACATTTCTGTTACTGCAACCCAGTCTAGGTCAGCTTCTGCCATTGTGGTGGTAATGTCTGAGATCTTATTTGCCAGACTACAAGCATTGACACGCATGGCCCTCCATCCCTGGGACCCAACATTGTTACAAGGTTACTGTCATCCCTCTTTGCTCCTTTCTTATCTTGTTTGCCTCTTTTAATAGCCCTGCTTTAGGTTGAGAGATCCTTGCTCCCTGTGTCGATCACAGTTTTTAATCTTGTTTGAAAACTTATAGCTGATGGAGGAGAGGAGACTGGTCCCTTAAGATGCTTATCGGGTAGTAGTGCCCTCTCCCCATCCACTAGTTTAAATGAACCTCATGCACATTGAACTTCTGGCCTAGTGCTCTGATCCCCTTCTTTGTCAGATGAAGGCCATCAAACTTAAAGAACCCCCCTCCCAGAAGTTGTTCCAATCTTCCACAAAATTGTCTCCTTTTTCATGACACCGTACCTTCAGCCAGGCATTTAGTGCTCTGATCTCCTTATCTCTGATCTTCTGTCTGCTTCCTCCCTTTTCCCACACAGGCAGAATCTCTGAGAAAGATATGCTGGACAAAAAAGAAGCCAGTTGGTCACCAAGCCTGGTTAGGTGTTTTTTTGTCTCCTCCACTAACCCATTGGCGAGGTCATTTGTCCTTATATGGATGAGGACATTTGTGTCTTTTCCTGCCCTCTGCACAATTTTATCAATGCAATCAATGTTCCTGCATGCTGATGTCCCAAGGAGAAATCTAACCAATGCCCTGGACTGACCCTCCCTGCTCAGGTGATAAGCGACTCTTCAAATCATGGAGTCTTCTATGATCATTATTTTTTTCTGCGATGATTTCCTTTTTTGTTATAGGTTGGATGATTTGCACTGGGACTTATTGCAGTGGTTGCTGACCTGTTTCATCCTCTGCCTTGGAGTATGGCTCGTATGCTAGAGGTGAGAACCTGTTTGCAGTTTGTATAGGTTGTACTAGTTCCTTACGCATGCCCATTTTATTTATTGGGGCTTTTGTCTTACAACTGCCAACCATCTGCTAACCCCCTGGCCAAGTTCTCCTCTGAGGGAGTGGTGCAACAGGCCTGTAGTGGATGTGCAGTGGGGGTACATTGGGCCACAGGTGGTTGTACAGTGGGTAGCTGTTGTCTTGTTTGCCTCTCTGCAGCTTGGTGCGGAGGCTAGTGATTTCAGCCCATGCTGCTCGGAGCTGCATCTTTAGGTGGCTGAGCATCCTGCATGTAGGGCAGTGACCTATGTTTAGTATGAAAGATGTAAAGAAGAGTGTCCCACAGTGCTGACAGTTGATGACACCCATCCTCAACACTGCTGGTATGATATGTGGACAAAAAAGAAAGTATATATATTTTTTTTTCTTTCTTGCACCTATTCACCTAGGTCTGGATAGAAAGGATAAAGTTCTGCAGGAGCTGCAACTCTAGGGACAGCCTGGGTGACAATTAAGCAGGTAATTAATTACAAATTTCTATGCAGTGCCTGGATGGATAAATTCTTTATCTGCTGCAGCTTACTGGCATACAGAACAACCCCACAGCAACAAGCCCCCTTGAGTAATGGTTGGATAATAACTGAATCTCTAAAAATCCAAAGTTCCTTTGGTGAAGCAAAATTACTTTTACATAATATATCTGATGTATTTGTTGGTCTTGAATAAGAAATGAATTGGCATCACCAATGATATGTTTGAAGGATTTTCCATTTGGTTTGTATTTTGGATAATGGCAGCAATCTCTTTTGAAAACCTACTGTATTTTGAAACAAAAACTATTTTTTTCACTTCTGTTTTGTCTGGCTTTGGGTATGAGAAATGTGTATCTGTTAACTGATTCTGATTTTGAAAAGGCTTTTAACAAAAGAGTCATAGAATAACCTCTAATTTGTAAATGCTCAATCAGATCATTGGACTGTGATCTAAAGGTTTCAATATTTGAACAACTTTTCTGCAGATGAAGAAACTGTCCAAATGGAATCCCTTCCTTCTAAGTGTGTGGATGTGCACTTGCTGCATGAAACAGTGTGTTTACTATGGTACCCTTTCTATACACTTATGTTTTTTTTAGTCATCAACAGTCAATAAATTTAAGTCCCAAAAGACTTACATTATTTTTACTGTAGTGTGCTGCAAAATTCAATCCCCAGTTATACTTATTTAGCCACGCTACAAAATGTTTTGCCTCATTGATCTCACCTCACCTCACCAGATAATAAGTAAATCATCAGTTACCCTATAATATCAATGAAAATGGTGTACAAAATAATTATTGTCTGAGATGATGAAAGCTTCCCCCACCCAAGCTAGAACCAGGTTCACATAAGAAGGTGTGACCGCAGTTCCCATGGCCATGCCACAACACTGTTAGTAATATTTACTATCAAAGAAAAAGTAATTACTTTTTAATACCAGTTCAAGAGCCTTTATAAGGAATTCTGGGTGGATGAATTTTTGAGATGTCATATTTGTGCAATGTATGTTTAACTGCCATCAAAACAAAATAATTCTTAATGTATACAGAGATTCAACGTCACAAATACACCAAACAAAATCAGATTACCAGAAAATGCCTTTCAGTTTCACCAGGATGTTTGTCATGTCTTGGATATAAGTCTGAGTATGCTGTACAATGGTGTTTAAGAAAAAATCTAAAAAAAATTAATAAATTATCAATTACTGAGCCTATTCCAGACATGATTGGACATCCTGTGGGTTTATTCAGACATTTATGAACTTGTAGTAATAACTTAATTGAAAAAGCTTCATTAATGCATCAGTTAGGGTTCAGGTTAATGCAATAAATGTAGAAAAATGTGACATTAGGGTTTCCAACCCTAACTCCTCATTCCCGCCCAACAAGCAGCAGAAGGGGCAAGGCAACACAAGCAACCAGAGGCAGCCATCATCAGGTAAGACAAACAACATACAACCCTCTGCAGAAAACACAAGAGATATCCATCATCATGATCTACCACTTCTGCAGCCCTGGATACATGTGAACACTGCAACACATACACATCCACTTCAGGCAGCAGAATTGTTTCTTTTTTTTCTGTAGTGTATGAAAGATGCACTGTTGTCTGCCCATGAAGAAATATAATCATTGCATTATAGTTTGAATATATACATTTGTATAGCATTATAGAATAAATCAATCTGATTGCTGAGTGACTCTGAAATTTTGCTTAACAGTTGTCTGTGTTTTTATCTCAGTAAGACATTTATTTGTGGATAAGATTTTTAGAAATGGATTGATGATATGTCTGTATTATGAGAAAACACCCCTACACAGCCATTGTACTGTAATGGTGTTCTTTCAGCTTAATACTGAAATCTAGTGCTATACAATTATTTTGTTTCTTGTTTACAGATAGGTCCTATGCACAAAACAGTGATAATTATAATTATAAAAATTGTCTCAGAAATGCAGCAATCTGATTGGCTGTTAGGATTCCAACAGCCTTACATTAATCCATGTTACACTGTCATGTACAGCCTGATCACCATGGCACATGAATTTTCCTGTCAGCATTCTGTTCCTTAGCACTGCTGAATGACTGAAATGATGCATTCTGATTTTGAACCAGCATTCTTGAGCTGTTGGTGGAAGCACTATTTTATTAAAAATCTCCCTCTAAATGAGGAAAACATTCAAAAATTATACTTTTAACACTTTTCTTTAGGAATATTTTTTATAATAGCAATAAGGCACTCCCAGGAGTTAAGATTAACAGTCAGTTAATCACCCCTGAGGGGCAATATGGAACTCTGCTGCACCTCATGCTACATTACACCCCTAGGGGGTGATTAACAGACTGTTAATCTCATCCCTGTTCATGCCTTATTGCTTAAGAATACAATGCACAGTCAAAAATATGTAGAATTTTACACTCAGACACTATTAGTGGCAATGTTCTGAAATCATAGTACCAATGTTTGTAGTGATGGCTTCATTAACATATGATATTTTTTGACTGTGTGGCACAGAGTCTGGTGTCTCATGACATCACTAGCACACTACAGTATTTCTATAATTCTTACTGTGTTGTCATTATTTTGGTCTTTATACACACATTTTTTTCCATGTTGTTACTATAGTATGCCATAAAAAAGAAAGTCAATCAATGATTCATGAAGATGGAGTTTCCCATAACAAGTAGAGTTATGAAACAAGACAATCTTATGTGTTATTAGGACAGCAGCAGAGATATTCCAGCTATAAGCAACTGTCTTCAATTATTAGTGAATTTCTAAGCATAATAGCATATAACAGATAATGTTTCAAGTCATATCAACAACAGAAGAGTAATCTCAGAAGAAGCAATTTTTGTCATGCATAGGCTGACAAAGTAGTAGGCTAATGATTTTGTTATCCTGTTATGTTCTTCATGTGTCCTTAATGTTTCC
Organism: Neoceratodus forsteri; assembly: GCA_016271365.2. NCBI lineage: Eukaryota > Metazoa > Chordata > Ceratodontiformes > Ceratodontidae > Neoceratodus > Neoceratodus forsteri. Next base: position 694,731,122 of record CM057451.1, on the reverse strand, counting down.
ATTCACCTTTTTGAAGGCATGCGCTGTAGTTCTGCAGCCTGAAGTGGGTGTGTATGTGCTGAATTGTTCAAATATATCCGTGGCTACAGAAATGCTGGACCATGATGATGGATGTCTCTTGTGTTATCTATAGAGTGCTTTATGCTGTTTATCGTACCTGATGATGGCTATCTCTGGTTGTTTGTGTTGCTTTGCCCCTTCTGCTGCTTTTTGGGGGGGGGGAGGGTGGAGTTAGGTTTGGAAACCCAAATGTCACATTTCCCTACTTTTGTTGCTTTAACCTGAGCCCTAAAGGATACATTAACAAAGTTTTTTCCAATTAATTTCCTTACTTTTTAAGAATGCATTCAGAACACAGACATTTTTTGTTTGTTTATGTACCATTTCACACCACTCTACTAGTACATACTGGCCCCGATATTCAGAATTTCACATGGCAATGGCGCATGTGATGGTGCAGTGCAATTGCATTGCACTGCTGCAACTCAGGGATATATTCCAAAGATATGAGCAATCGTGCATCTCCTCTGAATATAACAGGTAATGCACACTTTGCAAATACCATGCAGTGGTGCATCCCCCCAGACAGAGCTGAATACCAGGAATGGGAACTACACCAGTGCAACAGAGTTATGCTGTGTGCAAATTCCTGCTATTCAGTCAGCAGTATGAAAATGTGGTCATAATGTATGCAAGGCACAAATGGGGCAATTTGCATGTCATTATAGCCCCATTAGCATGAGTTGTCCAGGGCTGGCCAGTGAAATGGCATGGTGCCCTGCATGGCATGTGGTGCTGCCAGAGAGTGTCTAGAGGCACCCCTTCCCTCCCTGTAGCTGTGATCACTATAAAAGAAGTATAGCATCTCCTTGGTAGTCTAGTGGTATCCCCCCACCCCTCCCATAACCTTGATTGCCGGTAAACCCTATGGACAAACATCCCTGGTGGTCCAGTGGCACCCCCACCCACACAGGACCCCCTACCCACAGAGCCCCCCCTTCATCAGTGGGCAGCAACAAACCCACCCACATACCACCCAGGTACCCACCGAATGACAGCTTACAGTATCAGCTGTAAGCCCATTGGTCCTCTCTGTGGAGCAATGGGCTTACAGTGCATAGTGTAATAGTCATTCACAAATATGTGAATGAAGTCATTCACAGGATATCATTGTTATGGGAGGGGTGGAGGGTACCACTAGACTATTAGAGAGATGTTGTACATTTATTTATAACGATCATAGCTACAGAGAGGGAGTGGGTACCACTAGACTACCACGGAGATGTTATACATTAATTTATAGTGATTGTGGCTATGGACAGGGAGGGGAGTGCCACTAGACTACCAGGGAGATGTTATACATTTATTTATAGTGAGAGCAGCTACAGGGAGGGAGGGGGTGCCACTATACTACCAGGGAGATGTTAGAGATTAATTTGTAGTGATTGCAGCTACAGGGAGGGAGGGGGTGCCACAAGACTACCAGGGAGATGTTATACATTAATTTATAGTGATCACAGCTATGGTGAAGGAGGGAGGGGGTACCACTAGACCACCAGGAGGTTATGTGGGTGCTTGTGGCTGGTGTTCTGGGTGGGCAGGTGGCCACCCATGGCTAGCAGCTGCTGTGTTGTGCCATGCAGTACAGCAGCTCACCTGTGGGTGGCCACCATTTGAGTCATTTTTTTCAGGCTCAACCTCAGGCATTGGTATGCGGTGCATCCCAGGGTTGTGCAGGCATATGCACCGCACATCCCGGGCTGAATACTGGGATGTGCTGCATATGCATGGGCACACCCCCTGGGGATGCACCGCATACATTATCTTTGCACCCCGGGGCATCAGGAAATGCACTGCACAAGTCCCCTTTTTTGAATATTGCCCCGGGGCGCATTTCTGGGGTTGCACTGGTACAACAGCTTTACGTTTCTAGCCCACCATGTCCAAAACTTATCACAGTACCTCACAAAATCTCCATATTAAGTAAAGTGTTATCCTTACTATGTATTGTGCCACGTTTGAGAGTTCCCTACAAGAAACCATAAAAAAGTCGATTTTTTTAAGTTACTGATAGTAAGTGAATTTTTGTTTGTAAACCATTTAACATATGATATTTATAGTTGAAAAGCTTTTGTTAACTGTATTTGAGCTGATTGTAATACAATCCTAGAACATTTTGTCAATATCTATGAAGAAAGAAACCTGTCACAGAGTATATGTTAATAAAATTTATTTGAAAAATGCCAATTGCATTAGTACCAAATTATAGCTGTGTTCCTGGAAGAGGCGGAAAAAAAAACAAGTACATTGAAAAAGAAAAATGAATCTTCCATGCCACAAACAAGTGTATCATCTGACAGTACTAACTCATAGATGACTGTTAACATTATATACACATAATGGCATTTAGGAACTATTTACAACTTTTTACAACAGAGTACTTGGAAAATTCCACACTTGGCCCCTTAATGAAGGTGATCCTATAAAAAGGCAGGTGATCTTACAACAAAAGCAGGAACACACCATGAGTAGCATCCTAGGTGCATCAATGAAAAGCAATTCAACATTTAATTTTCAGCTTGTCACTTGCAAAAAGTACACATTTTGAACCAATTCACAAATTTAAGTGACATTACTTAAGTGCTGAAACATTTATTACTTTAACAATCTACACTATGTGCTGACAAACAAAAGATTTAGTATATACAGCAGAGCACACAGATGTCAACTGCATTACTTTTTGAAATATATAATTACGTCAATGACAATGCAGTATATTTACAGAAAAGGACATTTTCAGTCGCATATACATACTTACAAATCTGAGTTGTAATTCAGTACGTGGTATAAAGCCAGTCAGGTATGGTGCAGTTTGAACAACATGGTTTCTCATGCAGCATCAACTTATAATATTAAGCATGTATCTGAATTTAAAGTACTATCCACTTTTTCAGAGGAGTATGCCATGACAAATGTATACAAAATGTCTACAAAAGTGAGGGTACTGGACTTCAGAAGGGCTGACTTTGTCAAAATGGGAGAGTGCCTCAGAAAAGCACTAGCAAACAGGAATGAAGGAGGGGTGGAGCAACAATTTGGAAACATCAAAACTGCCATCACAGAGGCAACAAGCCTCTGTGTGAAGCAAATAAACAAATCAAAATGAAAGAAAAAAACACTGTATTTCTCAAAAGAGGTGGTGGGGAAGGCTAGGGAGAAAAAGATGCCGTTTAGGAAGTATATGGAAACACAGAAGGAGCAGGACAGAGAACAGTACCAGTTAAAGAAGAAGGAATTGGGGAAGGCAGTCAGAATAGTAAAGACCCAAACCAAGGAAAAGATAGTCAGCTCGGTTAAGAAGGGGATAAAACATTTTATAGGTACTTTAGTGAGGGTAGAAATAGAAAGGGAGGGATAGTGAGGCTGAATAAAGGGGACAGTGGGTGGGCAGAGAGGGATAGTGAAAAAGCAGGGACACTGAATGAATACTTCTGCTCAGTATTCACAAAAGAAGAGGAGGGGGAGGTACCTAATCCAATCAATAGAAGCACTCTGAATAGAGGGGTTGATCCCAGTCCTTTCACAGAAGAATGGGTTCTGAAAGAACTCCTAAAACTGAAGGTCAACAAAACAATGGTGCCTGATGGGATTCACCCCAGAGTTCTAAAAGAATTAAGGGGAGAACTAGTGACACCACTGACTAGCTTTTTTAACAAATCATGGGAGGATGGTGTGATGCCTGAGGACTGGAGGAGGGCAGATGTGATTCCCCTTCACAAAAATAGGAGCAAGACAGAGGCAGGAAACTACAGACCTGACATTTTGACCTCAGTGGTAGGGAAAATGTTGGAATCATTTCTGAAGGAAAGAATTGTTGAGTACCTAGAGGGCAGTGGGGCACAGGACCCAAGGCAGCATGGATTCACAGTGGGAAGGTCATGTCAGATGAATCTAATCAATTTCTTTGACTGGGTGGGTGACCAAAGTAGTAGACCAGGGAGGGGCTGTGGACATGGCCTACCTAGACTTTAGCAAGGCATTTGACACAGTCCCACACAAAACATTAATAAACAAATTAGCCAGCCTGGGATTGGGTCACAGGTAGAGATGCAGTGAAATTTTAATCCGCTGGTGAAGTGAACTCGAAGTGGGTACTTCGCGGTGGTGGAGCACAACGCGGAGTAAGCACTGTAAAGTGCTCACTTTGCGTTATCATTATTACTTCGCATTGCCATTATGCCTTAATGCAAAATAAGGTGAAGTGACAAGTAAATAGGAAGCCCCCCACACATCACATGGCTTACAGTACTGTAAGTCACATGCTTTAGCCAGGCAGGAAGGAAGTGAGTCAAAAAGCAGTTTCACTTTCTCCTTTGCATTCGTAGAGGGAGAAGGCTTTGTGAGAGAGCAGTGTAGGAGTCTGTGACAAAGTGCTTTATTGCCTTTCTAAAACAACAGCTTTTTTAAAAGCTATCTTTATTTAGTTTTGTATTGTGTTCGTGATTGTTTTTTTGGTAGTCATTTTTTTTTATAAGTTTTGTTTTGTTTTGTGAGTGTGTGACTGTGTGTAAGTGTGTTTGTGTGTGCCGGAGACTTGTGTGGGAGGGATGGACGTGGACCCTGGAGAAGGCAAGTCACTGGCTCGCGGTCGCAGTCAGAGGAGGGGAGTTTGGACACGTGGGGGTAGTCGTGTGATGCTGGACCGCTCCTGACTTCTAGGTGTTGCTTCCCCACCAGAGGAAGCAACAGCAGTAGCACCAGTGCCACCGGTGGCTGTTGCGCATCCACCTTCTCCACCACTACCACCACCATCGGTAGCTGCAGCTGTAGGAGCTCCAGCAGCACCCCCCTTCACCACCTCCACAGCCACAGGAGGTGTCCTTGGAAACCACAGGTGGTGCGAGGACTGTGTCTGGTCCCAACCGCAGCTCCCCAATGTGGGAGTTTTTTAACTCTGTGTGGGAGACAGCACAGTTGTGGTGTGTCATCTGTGTGGTGTGCTGGTACACTGCGGCCCCCTGGGGACACATTTGGGGACTGATGGCCAGTGCACCCACATGTTCAACCACCACAAGGTGGAGTGGCAGGCTGCCACAGAAGGGGCCAGGTGTCCACCTGCTGGCCCTTCTGTGGCAGTTGCTGAGGGTGCTGCTGGGGTCAAAGTGTTGCCTTGCTGCAGCAGGATGAGGGCCAGTACAGCAGCTGCACCACCACCACCACCACAGCCACCAGCACCACCCTCTGCACCACCACCACTACCTGGATATCCACCTGCAGTGGACCCCGCCACAGTCTCTGCAACAGAGGCTGACCTCGCCCTGGTGTGGGTGGCCCTGGAGGAGAGTAATCAGAGGGTCAGTGCTTTGCAGCAGCAGGTCGACACAATACAAGAACAGCAGCAGCAAATACTGACAATGCTGCACTTGCTGCTGGACCATCATGGCATCCCACGGCCACAGTAAGGGATTGTTTCCCCCCCCCACTACTGTGTTGTACTGTTTTTGTGTTTTTCCTTTGTTGTTGTTTAATAATACACATTTCCCTTTCCAGGGGAATCTTTCTTGCTCCACATAGTGCATTACATTTCTGTGATAACCGCCCATAATTTCATTACAGTGTATCACGTGAAGGAGGAATTCTCATTCTGAAAAGCTGCCCACATTCTGCCCGCCTTCTCAACAATGTTAGGACATGATGCCAGGGAGAGCAAGGGTGCGTGCTCCATTACAGTGAAGGTCCAATTGTCAGGCAGCTTTCAGAATGTTTCTTTATGTTATAATGGTCAGTTTGTGGTGAAACGTGTGGGCATGTTTCCAGTAAGAAGAGCCTTGTTAGTGGACACGTTCCCACATTTCACCACAAAGTGAACCTTATAACATAATGAAACATTGGGATAGCTGCCAGACATTCACTATAGTGGAGCATGCACCTGCGCTCCCCCTGGCATCATGTCCTAACGTTGCTGAGAAAGGGGGGCAGAATGTGGGCGGCTTTTCTGAATGGGAATTCCTCCATCACGTGACACACTGTAATGAAATTACCGGTGGTTTTCTCAGAAATATATTGCACTCTGTGGAGCAAGAAATATTCCACTGGAAGTAAGGCCCCCACATATTAGGTTATGTGCACCACCATAACTATGTAACATGGTGAGTCTCTGTAAAGCAGCAGCAGAACAGTCTGTTGAGAACTCTGACTTATATTTTTTAATGCTATGCTACAACTTCCTTTACTTACATCCTGACTGGAATGATACGAGAATTTCCAGAAGTTGAGTCTGCTGTACTACCCTTTTTCATGTGTGAAATAATGAAAGGAGCATTCCTTTTAAATTGGTGCTGACCAGGTCTTTGTCATTGTTTTCTTCTGCTTTTCTCCATCACATCAGTTAGTTGTTATATATCACTTCTGTTGTAAATTAACAGTTATGCAGCAAGCAGTGTTTTATGATACCACAGAACAATATTTATTGAAAAGCAGCTGCAAATAAATACAAACCTGGTCAGAACAATATTGAAAGGCTGGCTGATTTTTTTTTCATATGTGAAAAAAATTAGTCAACTAAATAAAGCAGACAGAAATTGTGAAAAGAAGTGTATCATTCAAATCACAACTCAGAGTAACTAGTAGCTGTGGCAATGTAAAGCAGCATAAAAAGGTACAGTTCAAAACTGTCATGACATTCTTGCAATGCTGCTTTAATTGATACTGTCAGTATGACATCATGAGCTCACAACAATGACACAACACACAAAATGCATCCCCAGAATTAATGGCACACTCAGTCATGCACGCAGTGGTGGCACAGAGTCCCCAGATTTTTTCTGCAGGTCCTAAATGCATCCTCCTTGTGTGCATAAAATTGACAAGTGGTAACAGTGAAATGAGACTGTTTCAGCACATACAAAGTCCCCCAGAATAAATGGTGCACTCAGTCATGTGCGCAGTGGTGGCACAGAGTCTCCAGATTTTTCTGCAGGCCCAAAATGCATCCTCCTTGTGTGCAGAAAATTGACAAGCGGTAACACAGTGAAATGAAACTGTTTCAACACATACAAAGTCCCCCAGAATTAATGGCACACTCAGTCATGTGCGCAGTGGTGGCACAGAGTCCCCAGATTTTTTCTGCAGGCCCAAAATGCATCCTCCTTGTGTGCCGAAAATTGACAAGTGGTAACACAGTGAAATGAGACTGTTTCGGCATATACAAAGTCCCTCAGAATTAAGGGTGCACTCAATCATGCGTGCAGTGGTGGCACAAAGTCCCCAGATTTTATTTCTACAGGCCCAAAATGCATCCTCCTTGTGTGCAGAAAATTGACAAGTGGTAACACAGTGAAATGAGACTATCTCAGCACATACAAAGTCCCCCAGAATAAAATGATGACCGTGAGCATCCTGTTGCTGGTCCAATGTGTTCTGCGAGGAGATTCGAGCAAATGCAATGTGATGATCTCAAGTGGATGGAAGGGTGCCCTTTGGCTGTACACTAATAGTAGTCTAGTAGTCTTGGTGAGTATATACAGTATACATAGATATATGTTAGTGTATTTTGTAGGTGAGGAGGGGGGGGTTGACATGGACATGTACTCATGGTATTTTTCTGTATCACACACAGGTCACAGAAACTATTGGTGTGCACATTCCGGTGCTCAATGAGAATTTTTTGCATTGAAATTGGAAATGGATAACTCTCAAACACATGAAGGTAAGTATTTTTTTCGGGGGGTGGGGAATCATATTTGCAGGTTTGTCTGTAATGGTTTCTTATTTTGTTATTCTTCATAGATTTCATCTGCATCCTTCTCGAGTCTGGTTGTTAATGATGGTCATGGTCATCTAATGAAATTACTTCTACATGTTGCATGTGTGCCCAATCCCGGGGGGGGGGAGGGGAGCCTGATGATGTTGAAGAGCTTTTTTGGATAAGGCCACTTTGACAGAACAACAAAGCATCTGGAAGTTTCCTAAAAGACAAATGAATGATTTCTTACAACTTAATTGTTATTTGTCCCTTCCTGGTTCTCAATCTCAAGTCAAGTTACATTTCAGACCCACATCTTGTCAACTAACACAACCTGTGTGCAATATTTGCTGCAGTCTTTCCAAAACAATGAAATGGATGAAATAAAATCTTCATACTTACCAGAATGGATTTCACATGGATATTCCATAGGTTTCTCTCTGTGCGGTACAACTGCAGTACCATTCCCACCGAGCCCAGTTTTAGCAATTGAGACTTTTTTTGTTAACCTGTAAAAAAAAACAAAATAAGTGTAACATATGTGTTTTACCACTGTGGCTCTGAAAAGCTACAGAAAACAAAACATACAACTAAAGAAAGTGAAACAGCATAACAAACATGAGTACACATACTCACTTCATGGTTTAAATATTAAGAAGCTTTGTGTCTGTGGCTGATGGATGTGGTAGTCCGGATAGACTCATGTTCAGTGGTGGCAGTGGCTAACATCAGTCCTAGTGGTGGTCCGGGGTCAGACAGACTCATGGTGGCAGTGGTAGCAGTGGTGAACATCAGTCCCAGTGGTGGTGGTCCAGGGGTCAGACAGACTCATGGTGGCAGTGGCGAACATCAGTCCCGGTGGTGGTGGTCTGGCAGTCAGATAGACTCATGGTGGCAGTGGCGAACATCAGTCCCGGTGGTGGTGGTCTGGCAGTCAGATAGACTCATGGTGGCAGTGGTGAACATCAGTCCCAGTGGTGGTAGTCCAGGGGTCAGACAGACTCATGGTGGCAGTGGTGGCAGTGGCAAACATCAGTCCCGGTGGTGGTCCATGGGTCAGACGGATTCATGGTGGCAGTAGTGACAGTGGCTAACATCAGTCCCGGTGGTAGTATTGGTGGTCCAGGGTGGCACACTGCCTTTTAACAACTTCAGTTAAAACCTGCCAACATTAACCACATCATCATCCTCATAAAGAAAGCTTCCCTCACAATCATCTATGTCTGAAGTCTGACCACTGGGAAATTCTTTCTCCATTGTGTCATCATCTACATCAGTGGTGGGCCATTTCAGGCAGCCACTGCCAGTGCCACCAGGATGGTCCATTTCCAGATCACCAAAACCACCATGACTAGGCCGGGGTACGAATACCGAGGTCGCAGTCTGTGTTGGTATGTGCCTGTCAGTCATTTTAATGAATGTTAGCAAACTAACATTTGCAGGAGATAGGTTTGTCTGATGATCCCTGACTATTGCACCTGCTGAGCTTAATACTCTCTCAACACTTTTACTGGAGGGTGGGCATGTGATGTACTCCAGTACCACTGCAGTCAGCTCTGGCCATTCACTGATCTTTCCACTCCAGTACAAAAGAGGATCTTTAGTTATTGTCAGATGCCTGTTTTCAGACAAATATGACACAACCATTCTCTGTGCCACACTAATTCCAGTTGTTCTCCCGAATCATTTATTTCACGAATACCCACTTGGGACAAAGCCTCCCAAAGCGGGTTGATGCCTGCCACCCACTTTGGATGACAGACCACCTGGAACTGCTGTCCCCTTCCCCTTGCAGGATATGCTTGATAGTCCTACAGGTCACCTTCAGCTCGATTATGCTGCTGAGGTTTGTTGACCTTGGCACATGACTTCTGTGCCCCATGAACCAAGCGCAACAGTTGACCATTTATATTTTTCACCTGTTCAGTCCCTTCCTCCAGTACTGATGCAATTCCACGTTTGTACTGTGGGTCCAGCATTGTTACTATGGCAAAGTTGTCACTACGCTGAATTCTTACAATGTGATGATTCTGGTCAAATACTGTCAGCATGTGTTGCAGCAACATACTGCAACCACCGTCTCCGGCAACATCAAGGCCATGCTGTACATTCACCAATGTCTGCCTCAGCACCCGCAGCAGTGGAATTGATTGGCTAATGGAGGCAGACTCGCCACTCACTGCCTGTGTGGCATGTTCAAAAGGCCGCAAAATTGTTATTACAGAGTCCATGAGGCACCACTGTTCAATCGTCATAGACATGGAGGCCCCGGAACTGTCATGGCTAGTGTGCATCACAAGATATTCTGAGATGGCTTTGTATTGTTCATACAACCTCTCTGCCATGTATAAAGTGGAGTTCCATTGGGTGGCAACTTCCAGCTTCAAGTGGTGCTGAGGCAGGCTGTTTTGTATCTGCAACTGTCGCAGTTGGTCACGGGCCTTTCCAGATCTTGAAAAGTGAGAGCAGATATGTCGTGCAACGGTCAGCATTTCCTTTACATCAGGGTGATTTAAACAGTGGGACATGCATGGAACACAAAAAAAAAACACCATTTGTAATGCATTTCACCACATTTGACCCATTGTCACTTGCTATGAACCCAGCTCTCAGGGTCAGAGGGTTTATCCATTTGTCAATTTCAGTCAGTACCACATCCAACATGTTCTCTCCAGTGTGTGAACAGGTCACATTGCGCATAGCAATCGTTACATGCTGTTGAATTCCTGGAAGTTTGCTACTGTGACAATCCACCTTACTGCACTGATTATTCACACTACCAATATCACAAACAACCCCCAGTACCTGCACCCAGTGTGCAGTTATACACAAATATGAACTCCCCGCTATTTTGCCACTTGTCCACATATCCATACTTAAATGGACGAATAGAGAGGAGGAATGTTGAAGGGCATGTCTTACTAAGTCGGACACAGTGCGGAACAACTCAGGGACAGCATGGGGCAGAAAAGTATGTCCTGGATGGGACTTTCCATTTTGGACAGGCATGTGCAGCAAACTGCCGGAACCCAGAATTCTCCACAAAGAAGAAGGGCAAAAGATCAATTGCCAGCATTTCCACTACAGCAGCATTAAGATCACGTGACACTGTATGATTCGGGGGTACTTCAGCTTATGCCCTGAACCTGCCCTGAACAGCATGGCTTCCGCGCAGGACACAGTACTAGCACTGCTCTTCTTGAATTCGCCTCCTTCCTTCACTCCTCATTGGATACTGGCTCCCTGGTGGGGGCTGTGTTCCTTGACCTATCAAAGGCCTTTGACATGGTCTCCCACCCCCTACTACTGGAAGCCCTCTGTCACACTGGTTTTGCCTCTGGACCACTGGCTTGGTGCTCCAGCTACCTTTCCGCCCACTCCCAACGAGTCAAAATTGGTGGGACTCTTTCCCACTCCACATTCCGATCCTCTCAGGGGTTCCACAGGGCTCCATCCTGGGGCCCCTTCTCTTCTCGCTATACCTTAACACCCTGCCCAGTGCATGCCCTGGGAAAATACTGCTGTAAGCATGACGGTCCGTCTTTGCCACTGACCGTAACCCCACTTCCCTCCAGGTTTCACAAAGGGCCTATGACGTCGGCTGAAGCTTGCTTAAAAGAGCATAGATTGGTCATAAATCTTAAAAATCTAAAACCATGCTCTTCGCACCCTCAAAATAAATCATCCAACTCCCCTCCGTATCCTTTCCGCTCTAGACTACAACTGGAACAAGTCCAATCCTATAAGTACTTAGGATCTTATTTGACTCAGCCCTCTCCTACCATACCCACATCGGCCTTTCCTTCTGTAACCAATATCCGACTCGGTATCCTGCACCGCTAAAAAACTGTCTCCCCGCCCTCCGACTGCGGTTGCTTCCTCAATACTCTCCCTGGTGGATTATGGGCTACCTGTCTATGGGGCTGCCAACATGACGGCCCTCAACAAAATTCGCCTCCTCCTAAATAAGGCTTGCAGGCTAATCACAGGGGCCCCTAAGCTCACTCATACCTGCCAACTCTATGACCTTGCAACATTGCTTGACCTCGATGAATGCCTACTATACCAAACGTGCATCATTTCAAAAAAAACCTTACTAGGACTTTCTCCCCCCGGGCTGACTTCCTCCCTCCCTCCTCCCAGCACAGCCCCTTGTCAGCACCTGGACCTCCTGCAAAGCCACCTTCCTGGTTCCTCGTGCTAGGACTTCACTTGGTCAGAGATCTTTCTGCCATAGAGCCCCTGCTTGGTACAACACTGTTCCTCAGGCCATCACTGATTCCCCCACCATCTCCACTTTCAAAAATGCCCTCAAAAGCGAGCTATTCAGCAAGCGCTGCTGCTCCTGTGCCTAAAGGATGCTCTAACCCCTCCCCTCCTCTCTGACAATGCCCTCTGGGCTGCTCCATCCCTCGCCTCCTTATTCCTAACAACCCTACTACTTCCATTTTTTCCCCTACCAACTGTATCGCTACTGATTGGTAGAACCACGCAGTATCTCTATGCTACCTATGCATAACTTATTTGCTACCCAGCTCTATACGGATCATACCCGTTGTCTGTACTACTCCTGTCCCAGGCCTACACTTTGTGTAATCTGATATCTAGTGACCGTGTGACTGCCCTATCGAGTTACCTATGCGGCTCCTGTCTCATGCCGTGACGTTTCTTAGAATCTGACACTGTAGACCTGTTTGGCTGTTATCACACTTCCATGACATACCATTATGCTAAACCCTGTTATCCTACTGTTGTCAATTATACCATATTTGCTCTGTATTACACCACCAATGTTTGCTGTAACCATGTGCCATTAATGCGGTCTGTTTATACTGATGCTCTTCTTTGTATATACCCTGTTTTCTGTATTAACTGTATTATCTACCATTGTTGACGAGGTACCTTTGGAAATGAGCCTTTGGCTCAAAGGTTGTAAACTGATTGCAATAAATAAAATAAAGCTTATGCGCAAAAACACTCTGTAACGTGGGCTGACTTAAACGTTTTACACAGGGTATGATCATAAATGGTTGTGCTCTGTGATGAATGGCATTGGTAGGAGGTGGAGTGTGGACGATTGATGAAGACAGTTGCACAGGTAATGATGACAAACCCAGAAATGCAGTTATTTTGCTAGATTTGCCAACCGGGGTTAATGTACCACTTGCACTAGACATACTGCATTCACCACGACCACCACCACAAAAACTGCTACTCTCACCAGCACTGGACAACATTTCAAAGTCATTATGGTCCTCCACCTCATCATGTCTGTAGTAATCCTCTGCTCTTATTACCTCAGTACTGCACATGTTTAATTTAGTACTGGACTTAACAGTCATGGAAGAGGATAACATGCTCACTCTGATTGCTGGTGATGAGGGTGAATGCCCCACTGTGGTATTAGCTGCCAACTTGTGCTGGGTCCACAGTGCCAAGTGCCTATTCTTAAGATGCGTATGCTGTCCTCCTGTGCCCAGATGGCTCCCCTTTTTACCTCGACTCACATGCACATGGCAAATCTGGCAGATTGCAACTGACTCATCATTTGCATCTTGAATAAAAAAATCCCAAACAAGGGATTGTGATGCTCTGGTTTTAACATGTCCATGAGGTGGCTTATTTAAGTCCATTATTTTAAGCACTGAAGTGGGGAAGGGGGGCACGTGATGATTCAGGTACTGCACACCTGGACTGTAACTGACCACCACGACTACCTATCATATTTATTACTGGGTCATCATCATCAACTAAAACTGGTAAATCAAAAGTTTTTATGGGGGGGATTCCTGCAAACAGATTCAGACACAGCCACTTTGAATTTCTTTTTCTCTGGTCTCCAACTGGGGTCAATTACATTACTATCATATTCATCAATGTTACACACATCCACATCTTCTGCTTGGATGCTAGCATGTGGACTGCATGTTGCAACAACAGCAACATCATTGTCATCATCACATTCATCATCAGCATCTACACCACCATCACCTGATATTTTTTCACCACACTGTGAATCACTGCATGGAAAATGTGGGACATTAACTGCCAGTGCCACGGTGGATGGAATATTACATTGCATGCTATCATTGACATAATTATCAGAATCCTCAGGTTCAGTTACTGGGAAGTATGACATCATCTACACTACCACTCACTTGCATTGCTACACACTCAATATTTTTGGATACGGTACACTGGTCGGAATTCAAACTTGAACCACCAGTACTAATACTACCACAGCCACTAACACCAGTAACACTAACACCACCAGCTGGGAAAACATCATTTCCTCCAGCTATGAGTGAAGCTACTGATTGGGCTGTAAAAAACATTGCAGGAGAAATACCTTTCCTCACATCAGCAGCAATGCACTTCTGTGTCTGTGTACTACCATGCCCACAGACTATCATACTGCCCGAATTGCCATGGAGAGAAACAGCTTTGCTTGCACATCTCTTTGCAGGCATTTTGGGGGATCAACCACAATATTATAACCAAATTTAGATTTTGATACATTCACTCTCTGATTGGGGGGACGCTGGACGTGAAGCCAAAAAAAACAACTGTAGCTTCAGCAACAGATAAGAAACTAGTCTGTCATGCAATGCAAACAACTTCAGGAACCAGTGGTGCTGACGAGGTCACAAAAGCAATCCAATATGGTAAAAATTTCTTTTTGCCGGTAGGGGTTGGGGGGGAGCACTGACTGCAGATTATTACGGAAGTACAAGCAGCAAAACAAAGAACAGATACCACGATCGCAGTACAAAATCAAGCAGCTGCAGTGGATAGCAGGTTCACACTGCTGTGCCTGCAATTACACTAGTCTGTAGCACAATAAAAGGTGTATTATTTGATGTCACACAACACCACGCACACATTCACACGCACACACACACACAACAGTTTGTCTACAATGCTGAATGAGTAATGCATAGCAAATTCAAAAGTTCAGCAATATGCCACGTATTGTAATGTAAACAACCTGAAATAAGGAACTGGTGCACCAGATCCACACAACACACAAACAGCAAGAAAATGTCAACAATTACTAACAATATTACTGTGTGTTCATTAACACAGTCAGTTATATAACAAAAAAATAATCAAAAAACAAAGAAATCCCCTTACAAGTCCCTTTACACGAGAAAGGGTCCTGAAGGAACTGGAAGTAATAAGAGCTGATAAAGCAATGGGTCCAGATGGGGTGCACCCCAGGATCCTTAAAGAACTAAGAGAGGTGGTGGCTGAACCTCTTGCTATCCTGTTTAGCCAATCACTAGAAACAGGGGAGGTACCCAAAGACTGGAGGATAGCAGATGTAGTCCCCTTATACAAAAGTGGGAACAAAGAGGAAGCGGGAACTACAGACCAGTCAGCCTCACCTCGGTAGTGGGAAGATCATGGAAGCACTACTGAAGGAGAGATTGGTGGAACATCTGGTTGTCAATGGACTACAGGACCCAAGGCAGCATGGTTTCACCAGGGAAGGTCATGTCAGACCAATCTCATTGAATTTTTGACTGGGTGACTAGGGAGGTGGATCAGGGAGGGCAGTGGACATGGCCTATCTGGACTTCAGCAAGGCCTTTGACACTGTGCCACATAGAAGACTATTGCACAAACTGGGGAATATGGGTGTGGGCAGGACAGTAGGTGGGTAGGTAACTGGCTGGGCAGCAGGACACAGAGGGTGGTGGTAAATGGCTGTCACTCCACAGAGGGAAGAGTGACCAGTGGGGTACCACAGGGATCAGTGCTGGGACCGGTACTATTCAATATCTTCATCAGTGACATTGGCGAGGACCTAGAAGGCAGAATTTCACTGTTCGCTGATGACACAAAGCTCTGTAACAGAGTAGACACACCAGAGGGTGTAGACAGAATGAGAAGGGACCTGCAGAAACTTGAAGAATGGTCAGGGGTTTGGCAGTTGAAATTCAATGCAAGGAAGTGCAAGATAATGCATATGGGGCACAAAAACCCTGGCACAATATATCAGTTGGGGGTGAGGATATAGCATGCACCAAGCAGGAAAGGATCTTGGACTTATCATCTCTGATGACCTCAAGGCAGGAAACAGTGTGACAAGGCAGCAGGTAAAGCAAATAGGATGCTGGGATGCATAGGCAGGGCATCACCAGCAGGAAAAGGGAGGTCATAATTCCACTATACAAGACACTAGTGAGGCCGCACCTGGAGTACACTGTGCAGTTCTGGAGACCTTACCTACGTGAGGACATAGACAGGGTAGAGAAGGTTCAGAGGAGGGCAACAAAGATGGTGCATGGATTGCATCACAAGTCCTATGAGGACAGGTTGAAGGCACTGAACATGTACTCCCTGGAGGAGAGGAGGGAGAGAGGGGATATGATAGAGACATACAAGTATCTTACAGGGAGGAACAGGGTGCAGGAATGCACTATTTTTAAGCAAAAAAGATGTTCCAGGATTAGAGGGCATGGGATGAAGTTGGAGGGAGGACGATTCAGAGGAAACGTGAGGAAGAATTTCTTCACAGAACGGGTGGTGGACAAGTGGAACACCCTGCCAGGGGAAGTGGTGGGGGCTGAAACAATCACGGGATTTAAGAATGCATGGAATAGACATAAAGGAATTCTGGAGGTCAGGGGTAAGGGGCAACAGACTTCCTGGAAAACTTAAACTGAACTTACAAACTTAAATGGGCAGACTGGGTGGGCCATAGGCCCTTATCTGCCGACACTGTCTATGTATCTATGTATAAATCACTATTTCTCCAACTTAAATCTACCTACACCACAGATAAGCCCCTCCCCCAAAGCACACTTTCACTGTCTTTCACTACACACACTCAATGTTGTACATTAACATTCAAAATCCACACAAAACCAAAAATGCTTGATGATATGAGCACAGGAGGGTTTCCTACAATTGATGAACTAAAGTTTGAGCCCACCCAAAAATGCAAAAATCCTTTTTTTAACAGCTTTTAGACAGTTTCAATCACAGACAGCTCTCAGAGCACACTGTCTTCCACTCCTTCCTACACATACTACCCCGAACTGAGGCTGTGCAGATCAATATAGAGCCCATGTGACCTGAAATCCCATGAATCACTGCAAAATTCACCTTCAGAGCTCAAAAACAAGGTGAAATGAGGTGAAGTGCATTGCCCTCAATGCACTTCACCTTGAATTTGGTGGAGTAGCGGTCTAGGGAGGCGGAAGTAGCACTTAAAGTCATTGTTTTCAATGGACTTGGCGTTACTCATCATAATCTGATGCCTCTGCTTCACGTTGTGGCACTCCAGCGAATCCGCCTTTGCTCCACGAATCACTTTGCAGAGCGGATTGAGCCCACTTCGCCGCCCATTAGTACCAGGGTGCTAGCCTGCAAAACATTGGCTGGACAACAGGACACAGAAGATAATAGTAAACAGAGTCCACTCTGAAGAAAGGGGTTACTATGGGGCACCGCAGGGTTCAGTACTGGGTCCAGTCCTTTTAATGTCTTTATACTTGACATTGCAGAGGACTAGAAGGAAAAGTGTACTCTTTGCAGACGACACAAAGATCTGTAACAGGGTTGATACACAAGGTGGGGTGGAAAGGATGAGAAGGGACTTGGCAAGGTTGGAAGAATGGTCAGAAGTATGGCAGCTTGCATTCAATGCAAAGAAGTGCAAAGTAATGTACCTGGGAAACTAAAACCCAGGGGAAGTGTACACAATGGGGCAGGGGGAAGTAACAACAGCAAAAATGGAAAGGGACCTGGGGGTAATCATATCAGATGAGCCAAAGGTTAGCAAGCAATGTGAGAAGGCAGTAGGGATGGCTGGGG
This sequence comes from Neoceratodus forsteri, assembly GCA_016271365.2. Classification (NCBI taxonomy): domain Eukaryota; kingdom Metazoa; phylum Chordata; order Ceratodontiformes; family Ceratodontidae; genus Neoceratodus; species Neoceratodus forsteri. The sequence goes on along the minus strand of CM057451.1, from coordinate 694,713,553 downwards.
GGATACTGGGATGTATAGGGAGAGGCATCACCAGTAGAAAACAGGAAGTTGTTATCCCTCTGTACAGACAGTTGGTGAGACCCCATCTGGAGTACTGTGGCCAGTTCTGGACACCCCATCTCCGCAAGGACATAGACAGGATGGAAACAGTCCAGTGGAGGGCAACTAAAATGGTGCAGGGTCTGCAAAGGAAGCCATATGAGGAGAGACTAAATGAGCTTAATATGTATACCTTTGAGGAAAGGAGGAAGGGGGAACATGATAGAAATGTTTAAGTACCTCAAGGAAATCAACAAAGTCCAAGAGGGTAGCATCTTTCAGAAAAAGAGATGTGCAAGAACAAGGGGACACAATCTGAAGATAAAGGTGGGACGGCTCAGGGGTAATGTGAGGAAATACTTTTTCACAGAGAGGGTGGTGGACACATGGAACAGCCTTCCTGAGGAGGTTGTGAGGTCAACAACAGTGGAGGGATTCAAGAATGCATGGACAGACATAAGGCAATTCTTGTGGGGGGTAGGAAGAAATAGGCTGTTGGTTAATTAGGATCTGCAGCTTATCCAGTAGGTAGGGAAATGGGCAGACTAAGTGGGCCAAGCGGTCCTTATCTGCCATCAAAATCTATGTTTCTATGTTTCTATGTTACATGGGCCAAGATATGTTATGCTCATTGATTATACATACAGCCTGGCACTCTAGTAAGAGCCCACTCAAACTGCAAACAGTTAATTTTAAACAGTAGAGCAATCAAGGCATTAGATGCATAAAGAAACAGTAAAATAAATAATACTTTTCACTATACTTATGGAGAGATGCTATTTCATTTTTTTGTAAGCTATGCCATGACAAAGATCTACATGGGTCAAGATATGTTACACTCACTGACTGTACATACAGCCTGGCACCCTAGTAAGAGCCCACTCAGACTGTAACCAGTTCATTTTAATCAGTAGAGCAATTGAAGCATTACATATAGAAAGAAAAAGCAACAGAAATACAACTTTTCAGTGTACTTATGACTGGATACTATGCAGGAGTTATTGATGTTACCAATGGAACAGCTGTTATCCACAGCTTTGAAGTATATGTAACTCAGAGGCATAGTGTGAGGAGCTAGGGTTATGCAGCTTGCACAAACTCCATATTTTTGAGCACCAGGACATATGCATCCTTGAGATTCTTTGATAGTCTTTTTTTGAAGGTGCAAATAGCATCAGTACACTTTGTCTACCTACAGTGTATATGCACCACGTCACATAATGGCCAGATTGCACAGAAGGTTCATGGTGGAAAATGTTTCTATGAGTGTCAAAATCTGTGTGTCCAAATATGACTTTACCTGCAGTAAAGTCTGTTATTGGCGTCACTACTTTGACTCCCTGCGAGTCAAATAATTGTAGTACATGCATTAGATAGCTTGCAGAATGTGTCACTCTCAGAGACTGTGTGGTGTTTCTGCCACACCTTCAGTTCTCCCACTCAGATTTTGCAGTGCTAAACAACTTTTTGAATTTCACAGATGGATTATCTGGGATATTCACAGAAATCCACAGCATGTCATCAGTCATTTCTCTCTCTATCCTACCACAGGACAGGCCTATATACTTGGACACATAGCTAACTGTGAAGTAGTGCCTTACTGGAATGTGTTCATCCTCCAAAGTAATAATAGCAATCATAAACTCTGTAACATCTTGCTGAGTGTTATCAGCAAATGCTCTACATTCATGATAAGCTGCCAGAGCTACATGCAGTGATGTTTGTTTCTGCAAGATGGTAACTTGCTGTTGACTGGCACTTCCCAACTTGCTTCAGTGAATCAGACAAAATTGTCAATTGGGAAGCACTAATCATGTCAACAAACTCACATATGGAGGAATACCTCTATTGCAGAATTAGCATAGCAGTTTACTCCAGTATTGTCAAACGTTACCATTGCAGAGACACTTCTTTGCTAGTGGTGATATGGGTTGATCAGCTACACTAGATCACCTGTGACCTGTGCAGCTGAAAGAGTAATGTACACTAGGCTTCTTCCTCTTCGATGTGTGTGACAGATCTAGAGAGACATCTCGCACCACTACGTTGGTAGGTACCGGGATCAAGGATCGGTTGGGGTTGGTACAGAGTCCGCAGATGTTTGTACTCAACAATGCACTTTATATTAGCATGAAGTTTATTTGGTGCAATGTTTATGATGTACAGTCCTGCCAGATGTCTGACATGAGACAAGATGACATAGCTCATGCCATCTTTGAAGATACCTTTGCCTATGTCAGCCATTGCTGTATCCAACTCAAACCTTGAGACTTAATTGTAACAGCATATGCAACACTGAGTGGAAATTACTTTCTTGTTACATAAATGTCTTTCACAAGCTGGAATTTTACCGAACATCATTTGATATTCCATGGGTAATCAAGGTTGTCAAATTTCACCACAACCATTTCAACAAAATGTTCTCTGAACATTATATTGGAAGTCAACTAGGTGCCCCAATGCACCATTGACAAGTCCACAATTCATATCAACATTATGATGTAGCATGCCACATGCATTCTTACACATTGTCAGAGCTGCCTACAAGCCATCTGTTTGAGACACGTCTGAAATCAGTTCTTTCGGACATTCAACCATCTTTGATACAATCTTGGGACTTAAACAGACACAATCGATTGAATCAAGTGATGATAGAATCAGCATTGGTTGCTGCTGTCTCTCCAGCATAATTTGGTTGAATTCTGCACACTGCTTAAGTCTTCACATCGAACAGACAATGTGTGTTCCATCAGTACATTGCTTTGAAAATAGATCACATGCATGAAGCATGGAAGTATCCCTTTTGGCTCTGACATGTGTCATTGACAAGTTTCCAATGTGAGCCTCAACAAGTACAGCTTTATCTTGAAAATCAGCACTCAGTCTCATATTCTGAAACTGTTCAACATAGGTGAAAAACTCCCACAGATTTATTCCACCAATGCACCCAATTATCTTTTTAGCTTCCTCAACAGAAAGTGTAGAAATGACATGTTGACCATTCACAGGTGCTAGTTGAAGAAGGTTCACAAAAATAATATTTTTCCCCCCGAGGGGGAGCATCATCATCTCTACCAACAATGTCTTGCAGACGTAGATGAATGAAGGCAAGAAAAACATTGGAAACCATGCTGATCTCATCAATAATCAACAGCTTCATCTTGTTAAACCCTGTCTTGCTGTATTCAACAGACAGCATAAAAAGATGGTGCAGTGTTACTCTGCCTGTGTTGTATACTACTAGCCCAGTTGGAGCTGTCACAATGACAGATGTTGCTAGACTAGCATGTTTCTGTATTTCTGCCCTAATAGCTTCAATAAGGAAACTCTTGCTGTCCCAGCAGAACCACTCACCAACATACACAGTGGTCTGTGCTTGTCACAAGTACATTCCTTGTTATGATGCTGTATACCATACTTCACTGCTTAGGTCATTGCAGAGTAGAGAATTTCCTGATGTGATTTCAACTCTTGCTGGATCATGCAGCTCTCTGTGGTGAAGTGGCATGCCTGTTGTATAGCACTTTCAATCTCTGACATCAGTATTGATGGATCATTGACAGGGAGGGGTCATCCCAGAGCTCCTTCTGCTGGGTCACGAAGTTCTTGTGAATTTATTGGAGTATATTCCTCTAGTTGTTGTCTAGCCTTTTCCAGTTGCTCTTTTTGTAACTGTAATCTGTAACTGTAAGCAACTGTTGCTTCAGTCTTGAAGGTTTCATAGCTCAAATTGAACTGCTCCTCAAATGTGTCATTGTCTCCTATCAGTGAGCTTTCTTCCCTCCATTGGTTGAACAGGAAAAGGAGAGCAAAGCAGTGATGCTCCCTCTTCTCTGCAGTTTTGAGACTCTGCTTGCAATGGTCAATCAACGAAGGCTTTCACCTTTTGATGAGACTGCCCTGCAAGCCTCTCACTTGGCATATCTCTCTTGCATTATCTGACTGAACTTCATACTTGCAGTTGTACCATTGTGTGACTTCAAAGAGACACATGTTCTCCATGGCAATGTGCTGCTGTCGATAGTATGTATCAATTAAACTGTTCTTCAATATGTTTGTTGAAGATGGCCTGTTTGCTGCAAGCTCTTCAATCTCATTATGGTAACTGAGGACACATCTATTTTACATACATACATAGTTGCCAGCAGATTAGGCCAAACAGTCTATCATGTCTGCCCAAATGCAGCTCACTGATAATGTACAGTAGCTGCTCTACCTCCCTTCTTTAACCCATCACCCCCACTCACCTCCCCATGCTTGCCCCTGCCCTTCTCCTTAACTGCAACCTTCAACAAGCCCTTGTGTCTGTCCCATCCTCTCTTGAACCTGTCTATGGTATCCAACTTCATCAGCTCCTCTGGAGGTGCATTCCAGAGTTCCATCACCCTCTCCATGAAGTAATACCCCAACACCTCCCCTCTATACTGTACTAATACCAGTTTTAGATTATGTCCTTTCGTAGTCCCCTCCCCTTCAGTTTTATCAATCCCTCCATTTTCACTCTGTTGACTGCCTTCAGATATTTGAAGGTCTCTATCATGTCCCCCCTCATCCCTCCTGTCCTCCAGGGAGTACATGTTCAGCTCACTCAGTCTATCATGATATGCCATATCTCCCAAACCATTGATCATCTTTGTCACCCTTTTCTGTACTCTCTCCAGTAGCATGATGTCCCTCTTTATTAGTGGATGCCAGAACTGCACACTGTACTCCATGTGTGGCCTCACCAATGAGTTGTATAGGGGAAGAATAACCTCCCTGCTCCTGGACATTATACCCCTAGATAAACACCCCAGAATTTTGTTTGCCTAAGCTGCTGCCCTCCTGTGCTGCTCAGAATTGTTCCATTTGGCATCAGTCATCACCCCCAGATCCTTCTCTACTGTGGAGACTGCCAACTGAACTCCCCCCAGCTGGTAGCTGTACCCAGGATTTCTAATACCCAGATGCAGCATTGCATTTATGTACATTAAATCCCAATTGCCATGTGTGTGTTCATTCCTCCAGCCTTGATAAATCACCCTGTAATGCCCTCTTCCCATCATCACTGCGTCCCTCTGCCCCCATTTTGGAATCATCAGCTAACAGACTCATTCTACTCCCAATTCCCACCCCTATGTCTGCAATGTTCAAGATGAAGAGGATAGGTCCCAACACTGAGCCCTGTGGGACCCCACTGATGACCCTTCTGTGAGTCAAGGCCACCCCACCACCAGCACCATCCTTTGCTGTCTGTCTTCAAGCCAGTTTGCCACCCATACCACTATTTTTTCACCCATTCCTAGGTTTCTCAATTTCCAGATCAGTCTCCCATGCAGGACTGAGTTGAAAGCCTTGCTGAAGTCCAAATATAGAACATCAACAGGCTTTCCACTATGCAGGAATCTTGTCACCCAGTTAAAGAATTAAACCAGGTTTGTTCAACATGACCTCTCCTACACAAACTCATGTTGGTTGTCATACTGAACACCAAGAAGCCTCTAGAAACACCACCGTCCTTTCTTTTAGGATGGTCTTCATCACCTTCCTCATTATGGGGATTATGCTGACTGGTCTGTAGTGTCCCAGTTCATCCCTAGGCCCGCTCTTGTGGAGGGACACTATGTGTGCCATCCTCCCATCCTGTGGAACTCAACCTGATTGGAGGTAGAAATTGAATAAATCTTCCAATGAGGCTGCCAGTATATCGGCCAATTCCTGTAGAATCCTGAGGTATATGCTGTCTAGACCTGGGGCTTTATCTACCCTCAAGGATTTGAGATCCTTCATCACCCTCCCTACCTCTATTTCCCCATCAGTGAGTGCTTCCCTTTCTATGTCCCCAACCCTACCCCTTTCGTTAGGCAGTGGGCCCATTCCTTTCCATCATAAAGACCGAGCTGAAGTAATCATTCAACACTTCAGCTTGCTCTACCACCTGATCTACCCATTCCCCTCCTTCCTTAGCCTGCTGATCTACCCCCACCCTTTTTTTGCTCACTGACATATCTGAACAATTATTTCTCCCCTCCCCTAATCCCCTCCTTCTGGGTCTTTGCAGCTCTAACTATTCTGATGACTTTTCTGGAGATCCTGTGATACTCATCCCAGTCTTCCTCATTGCAGGAGCATTTGTACCTTCTGTAGACCAGTCTTTTGTTCCTCACCCTCTCCTGCACTATCTTTGTCCACCAGCAAGGTTTTCTGGCTTGGGCCATCTTGTTTTGGGATCTGGTACAGATTTTTGTGGCCTCCAGGATCCCCAGCTTCAAAACACATACTACCATACTAAAATGCCAGCAGGATAGGCCTAACGGTCTTTCGTGTCTGCTCGTTTGGTCAGCCCCCATCCTGGGAGCTGACCTTGCTACCCCCCTCACCCTCTCTGGCTTCTCCCTTCCCAGTTCCAGATATTCTCTCTGCACTGGATTTTGCTTCCAGAACCCTTCCCCTGTACCTGTTCCACCCCCTCTTGAACCCCTCCATCGTCTCTGCCTCCACCAGCCCCCTGAGCAGTGCATTCCATGGCTCCACCACCCTCTCAGTGAAGTAGCACCTCCTCCTTTCTCACCTGAATCTTCCCCCCTCCAGCATCAACCCATGCCCTCTAGTTGCCCCTCCTCCTTCCTTTGAAGCACCCTGACTGCTCCTCCTCTATTTACCCCCTTCATGTACCTGAAGACCTCTATCTTGTCCTCCATTCCCTTCTCTCTTCCAATGTGTACATATTTAGCTCTTTGAGCCTCTCCCCATAGGTGCTGTCCCCCAAGCCCCAAATAATTTTGGTTGCCCTCCTCTGGACTCTGTTCATGAGTTTAATGTCCATCTTTAAGTGTGGCCTCCAAAACTGCATGCAGTACTCAAGGTGCGGCCTCACCAAGCAGTTATGCAGAGGGAGTATCACTTCCCTCCTTCTGGAGGTGATCCCCCTAGCCATGCATCCCAGCATCCTGTTGGTCTTGGCTGCTGCCCTCTTATAAGTCTCCGAGTTGTTCATCTTGACATCCACCACCACCCCCAGGTCCCTCTCAGCCATTGAGACTTGTAGCATCCCCCCCCAACGTGTACACTTGGCCCAGGTTTCCGGGCCCCAGGTGCAGTACCTTGCATTTCCCTGCATTGAACCTCAGCTTCCACTTTCTAGACCATCTTTCCAGAGCCTCCAGGTCCCCCTGTAGGGCCACCCTCCCCTCCTCCCCATCCACCACCGCCCCCAGTTTTGAGCCATCCGCAAAGAGACTCCTCTCACTCCTGATACCTGTCCTTATGTCAGAGACAGGCGTTGAACAGGAGGGGCCCAAGGACTGATCCCTGCAGGACCCCACTAATGACTCTCCTTGTGGATGAGACTATCCCACCAACTACGACCCTCTGGGTCTGGTCCTGGAGCCAATTGCCTATCCATCTGATCATCTGGTTCCCCACCCCCATTTCTCCCAGCTTATCAAACAGGCCCCTGTGAGGAACAGAGTCAAATGCCTTGCTGAAGTCTAGAAAGAGGATGTCCAGTGGTCTACCCAGGTCCAAGGCACTCATCACCCAGTCATAGAACTCCACAAGGTTAGTCTGACACAATTTCCCAGGGACGAATCCATGCTGTCTATCGTCCAGGCATGACTTTTCCAGGTACCCCCTAGCCTCTCCTTGACAATGCCCTCCTTCACCTTGCCCACCACCAATGTCAGGCTGACAGGCCTGTAGTTCTCTGCCACCTCCCTTGATCCCCCCCTTGTGGATAGGCACTATATGCACCACCTTCCAGTCCTGGGGTACCCACCCTTTCCTCAGAGAGATGGCGAAAAGCTCTGCCAGGGGTTTCGTCAGGACATCCACCAGTTCCTTCAGTACTCTGAGATGTAATTTATCCGGCCCCAGTGCTTTCTCCATCTTAAGGGACCTGAGGGCTTCCATCACTCTCTCTGCTGTGATTTCCACCTCCGCTACCTCGTCCCCCTGCTTAGCCTTCCCCCCCTCCTGCCAGTGATGCTTTCCCCTGTCCCCAGACCTGCTGATCTGTAAGGACCCCTCTCCTCAGTGTCACTGTCTCCTCCCATGTATGATGCAGCCCCCATTTTCCTTGGTGAAAACTGAAGTGAAGTACTCATTTAGTACCTCAGCCTGCTTCCCCGGGTCTTGTGCCCATCTCTCCCCTGTTTTAATCCAGCTAATCTGCCCCTTCACCCTTCATTTTTCCCCAATGTTATCTAAAGAACCCCTTGTTCCCTCTCCTAATTTCCCTGGCCGGTTTCTGCTCCTTCCTTACCTTAGCTGCCCTCACCACCCTAGTGGCCCTTGTAGCCATCAGCTCATACTCCCCTCAATCCCTTTCACTCCTTGAGCACCTGAATTGCCTGTAGGCTGCCTTCTTTCCCCTCACCACCTCCTGGACCTCCCTGGTCCACCAGCAGGGTTTTTGGGCCCTACCGCATTTTTGTCTTACTCTTGCACAGGTGCTGGTAGCATCCTGCACCCCTCTCCTGATTATTTCCCACCTACTGTCAGCGTCCATGTCTGGCCCAATCACATCCAAATGCTCCTTAAGGATCCTTCCCATTTCCTTAAAATCCACCCCCCCGAAGTCAGTTACCTCCATCTTTGTGCAGCTTTCAACCCATCCTAGGTCCAGGCAGAACCAGACTGTGGCATGGTCGCTCCCCGCCAATGGGTCCCTTACCTCCAGGCCCCCAATATGGTCACTGTCTGTCAGGACCACATCCAGTACCCGCACCTCCCTGGTCAGCTCCCCACCTGCTGAGTTAGGAATGCATCTTGAAAGACATCCAACAACCTCTGTTCCCTGGCCACTGAGGATGTCATAGTCTACCAGTCTGTTCCTGGCATGTTTAAGTCCCCCAACACCACCACCCTTCCCCTACCCAATCTGCAGTGTCTCCCAACATCTGCCACCAGACTCTTCTCCAGCTCCTCCGCCAGTGCAGGGGGTCTATACACCACTTCTGTTTATACTCTCCTGCCCCCCCTTGTTATCAAGGTGACTCAAATCACCTCCACGATTCCCTCCACCTCTTCTACTTCCCCTATGCCAATGCAGTTTTTGACTATTATTGATACCCCTCCTCCCCTTCCCTCCCACCTGTCCTTCCTGAACACAGTGTAACCCTCCAGGTTCAGGTCACAGTCATGTCCTGCGGTGGCCCAGGTCTCAGTGACCACTGCCACATCCACCCCTCCCTCAGTTAGCATCACCTGGAGCTCAGGCATTTTATTGCCCAAGCTCCTGGCATTTAGCTGGACTACCTTCCACCCTTTCCTATACTTCCATTTCTCCTGCTCGTGTTCCATTGAGATTCCATTTTCCCTGGTCTGCACCTTACCAGTCAGCCTTTTCCCACATTCCTCCAGCTCCCCAGGGGGTGGAGACAGGAGTCCCTCCTTTATCGGACCCCTTGACAGGCTTTTCTTCCATCCCTCCCTTCACAAGTTTAAACCCCACTTTTCACCAATGAACCCTCTATTTTCAACTTAAGGATTCCCTCCTCCAAATTGAGATGGAGCCTATCTCTAGCATACAGCCCTTATTCTCCCAGGTCTCCCCAATCCCCCATCAACCCATACCCTCTGGCCTCACACTCCTGAGCCACTGGTTTATCTCTAATCTTCCTTTTGTGTTCCCCACTAGTCCTTGGCACTGGCAGGATTTCTGAGAAGGAAACTATGCATCCTATGTCATGACAGACCCTGGCAAGCTCCCTGAACCTTGCCTGTATCTCTAGCTCACTATTTCCCTCAATGTCATTTGTACCCAGGTGGACCAGTATGCCTGGGGAACCCCCACTATCCTTTGCCAGCTGATATACCTTGTGCTTGGCCCTGTACACCATTAGTCCAGGGAAGCATTTTGTTCTAACTGGCCAGGCTTCTCCCTCCCTATCCCATTTGATACCCCTGATCATAGAATCCCCCAACAGGAGCACTCTGACTGCTCCTTTTCCTCCATTTCCCCCCTTCCATGTCTCTCATCCTTTCTACCAGCCTCTCCACCCAGCCGTCTCCTTGCTTCTCCCCCTATCTGGGTGCCACCTGCCACCCCCTCTCCTCCAATCCTACGCCTCTGCTCCTCCTGAGTATCAATCTGTACCTCACTACCTCCCCCCTCACTGCTTGTGACTGGTCCTTCTCCCCATCTGCTAAACTAGCCTTGCTCATCATCCCTTCCTTCCCATCTCCGTTCAGCCCCTCCTTGCTTGTCGTGCTCCCCTGGCCTAAACCCCCAGCTCCCTTTACTGTATCCTCCTTGTACTTCTGGACTTCTCCTTGCCCTTTCCTCCTTACTGGCCCTTCTCCTTGCTCTTTCCTCCCTCTGCCCCCTGCCCCTCCTGCTCTGATCCACTGCTCCCCCCATTTTCCCACATTCCAGGTTCCCCCCTGTTCCTCATGCTATCTGGCCCCGCCTCCTGCCCCCCTCCCTTTCCATCTCTAACCACCCCTGTCATGGCTACATTACCCCCCTCATCCTCAAGCAGAAGAAGAGAATTGAAGCGGTTACTGAGCGTAAGTTCCAATCCACCTCCCCACCTTGCTTCCTTCTGTCCAGCCTCAGCCATCTGCCTACTTCCCCGAGAATGTTGTTCCTCTGGCCCCCCTCTGTGAGGGTCCCCAGTTACCTGCCTGCTTCCTTGGTAGTGTCCTCCTTTCAGGCCCCCTCTGCCAGGGTCCCTATGTGATCCCAGAGTACTCTCCTGCACTCCTTTCCCTATGACCCCATCCCTAGTGCTTGGTGCAACCCCATGGGAGAGCTCCTGCCCTGTTCCCCAACCATACCTCCCCCCTTCCCCCAGCTGTCTCCTAATCCCTGCAACCTCCTCCCTAAGCTGTGCCAGCTGGTAGCACACTAGGCAACTCCCGAACTTCCAAGCCCAGTCCAGTATCATGGCTGCTCCAAACTCTGTGCACCCCACCAGCCTCCCAAAGATGCCGGCCCTAATGATGTGTGGTCCCATCCCCCTCCAAGTTGGTTTCATTGGGTGAACCACCAGGTTCACCACTAGTCCAAGATACACCCCTACTGGCTAATCAGGTCACCCACTAATCTTAGATACAGTCCCACAGTAAACCAGTAACCCAGTTACTAGGTGCAGTACAACACAGTAAACTTATAAGGGAAGTGAACAACTGCCTAAGCTCCTCTCTTCCAGCCTTTAAATCCAACCCCCAGTAGCTAGAATTGCATGAGCTGCACCTGAAACCTTTTCCTCCAATTGCAGGGCAGGTGTTCCCTATAAATAAGCAGAGCTCTGTGGAGGGAGGGGTGGGGAGTGGGATTAGGGCCACACCCAACTCTTGAGAGAGTGTATCAGCCCTGTGTCTGCCCCTCCAAGTCCTGCAACCAAAGAAACAGCCCCAATTAAATCCCATCAAATAGGTTTTAAATCAGAAGAAATAGGCCTCCACCAGTGCAGCCTGCTACACAGTGAAACATCCAACAAATGAGCCCACTTACAGCCACCAAACCAGTATTCAAACTTCCAAAAGCCCAAAAACAATACCCTGCTAGCCCCTTAGAAGTAGTAAGAAAGAAAAGAAATAACCTTCTACCAAGTAAAATCCACAAGAAACCCTGTAAAAACAACAAGAAGCAGCTACTGTACTGGAACAGATCTGATCCTGTCCCCTTCTAGTTCCTTCTGAGAAGCCAAAGCAACTGACACCACAAACCTGATTCAGCTCTGCCTCCAGTTAATTAGCTGAGTGAGACCTGGCCAGACCATTAACACCCTTCCCCCGCTATGCACTAACCTTTGCAGCTACAGAAGCCAGCAAAAAGGAATCAAAATTCCACTCAAAGCTCCAAACTATGTTTGCTACTAAAGGAAACAGGTCTCCAGTTCAATCAGCTTCACTAACAACACATCAGAATAGGCTTGAATTTAACAGATATAGGTCCCCAATTCAAATAAGCAGCCCCAAGCAAATCCCACCAAATAGGTTTTAAATCAGAAGAAATAGGCCTCCACCAGCTCAGCCTGCTACACAGTGAAACATCCAACAAATGAGCCCACTTACAGCCACCAAACCAGTTTTCAAACTTCCAACAGCCCCAAAAACAATACCCTGCTAGCCCCTTAAAAGTAGTAAGAAAGAAAAGAAATAGCCTTCTACCAAGTAAAATCCACAAGAAACCCTGTAAAAACAACAAGAAGCAGCCACTGTACTGGATCAGATCTGATTCTATCCCCTTCTACCACTTCTCCCACTTCTTTTCCATGATCATCCCAGATTTGATTTCCCTTGCATCTTTGCTGAGGATGTCCGCCATTTCTTCAAAGTTAGCCCCCCTGAAGTCCACTACCATGGTCTTTGTCTGATTTCACTACTTACCAAATTTAAACGTGAAACAAATCATGGAATGGTCACTACCAGCTAATGGATCATTTACCACCAGGCTCTGTACCTGATCTCCATCCACTAGTACTAAGTCCAAGAAGTTCCTTCCGTAGTTGGCTCCCCAATTAGTTGGGTCATGAATTCATCCTGGAGGGTGTTGAGAAACTTTTGCTCTTTAGCAGATGAGGATGCTGTGGTGTTCCAGTCAGCCCCTGGCATGTTAAAGTCACCAGCCAACTCATTCCCACTCCTTCCCCTACTGCAGTTCTTTCTTAGATTTTCAATCAGCTCTTTGTCCATGCTCTCTGACTGTGTGGGTGGCCTGTAGATCACCCCTAGATCTACCTTCCTCCCCCCTTCCATCCTGTAGTGAGGCCTAAACTGCCTCCACATTTCCTTCCCTTTCCTCTTCCTCCTCCCTACTACACACATCCCTTCACTAACATATAAAGCCACCACTCCTCCCCATTCCTCTGCCCTATCCCTCCTAATTGTAGTGTACCCTGGTATCCTCATGTCCCAGTCATGGTGCTGGGTGGCCCATATCTCCATGTCTCCATGACTGAAGCCACATCCGTGTCACCTTCTACCAAGGTGGCCTGCAGCTCTGGCATTTTATTGCCAAGGCTCTGTGCATTCATCAAAACCACTTTCCACCCATTCTCATAGCTTACCCCTAACGGTTCCCCCTCCCTTGCCCCTGTCACTATTTGAATCTGACTTACCTTCCACTACACCTCCCAATTGAGGGAAGAGTCTACACCCTCCTATATTACCCAGGAGCTGTGTACCCTCCAGCCCCCCCTTAGTTTAAATTTTAATCCACCACCCAGATACCATATGTACCCCCTTAGCTTGTTAAGGACCTCCTTCCCTTCATTACTGAAATGAAGCCTGTCCCTAGCAAAAAGATCATTGTTCTCCCCATGTTCCCTCAGTCACCCACCAAACCATACCCCATAGCCAGACACCATTCCCTTAGCCAGCTGCTTATTTCCCTAACACTCTGCTTCCTTTCCAGAGTACTCTTTGGTACAGGCAGCATTTCAGAAAATGTAACACAGCAATTTTCTTCTAGGCATAACCTTGCCAGTTCCCTGAACCTGGCCTGTACTTCCGTTACCCTATTCTCCACCATATCATTTGTGCCGAAATATGAAACAATGCAGGGGAACCCCTCCGTGCTTCCTTACTAAGGAATGTACTAAGTACCCTACCTTGAAAACTGTCATCCCCTGCATATATTACACCATTTTAGAACTCCCTTCACCCACATTTGTTCCCCCCATCTGATTCCCAGAAGGATGGAGTCTCCCAACATGAAGACCCTATTGTCCCCTTGATCATTGTTTAGTCTTCCTTTAGCTCCTGCAGACTCCCCACCTGAAATCTGTTTTACTCCCCCACCTGAAGTATGAGCATCAGTCCCTTCCTGCTTCTTCATGCCTCCTATTGATTTCTTTGGACCTCTGTCCCTCCTTGCACCCATCTCCTCTTTATTCCTAAGCTCACCCCTTCCATCCTTAACTATCTTCCCAGAGTCTCTACTAACTGCCTGACCTTACTGCACCTCTCTCCTCTGGTCCCTCCTTTTCCTTTGTTCAAGTACTGGATCGACTCGGATTTTCCATAAAGGTTTGTTCCAATCAACCGGCCACTGGCTTCATAGGCTCCACATTCACAGTGTGACAAATTTTTTAACCCTGGAGATGACAGTCATAAAGAGATAGATCTGCTTCTGTTGCATGAATCTTCCCAAAGCTCCTCCAAGCTGGTTTGCTCATTTTTGGTAATGTACAAAGTGACATACCATACCAAGGCCATGGAATTGTCTGCAACAAATTGCACATCAATGTTAGCCTGCCACATCAACAACAAAGATGGAATATAATCGTTTATAAATGACTCATTTTCCTTTTTGGGAGATTCATACACTCTCTTTGTGAATTTCACTTTCAGATGATGGTGCATGGGGGAGAACAAATCATCCACATGGCCATTTTCACATACATGCCTCAGAAATCCTAAACTACCTCTTGTGTACCAGTGACCACAATGTTTCACCTTTTTATGATAGTATTTACAACACAAATGATGCTGGAATATTCCCATCAGTTTCCACAGTGTTGGACTGTTGTACTTGTCAGGGATCTGGCATGTAATGTACTTCATGATAAACTTAAGGATCTCAGAGCCCTCATTGTCAACAATGTAGGAAGAATCCTTTACCCACAGCAGCATCTGAATATGGGGAGCCCCATGTGCCTCATATTCCACTCTTCAAAAGTAGTGTTCCACAATACCAAGAAGTGGATTAGTCTTTTGACAGAATTAATTGCAGTAGTGCATAAAAATGTTGGTAAAAATGTTGTGACACAGACAGAGCATCTAGACAGCACATCTCATTAAGAGTCATAGTTGATATGCCATCTACTGAATATCTGCAGTTGCCCACTTGAAAATGTCTACCTACTCTTCCCAGCTGTATTCTGTACAGCTTAGGGTAAGAAACCAAGTGGCTGCACCATAGTCTCGTAGCATACACATAACTTCAGAGTGCCTTCGGTACCAATATTCTTTGGTGCCATGCATACTGGAAATGATGGAGTTGAGGTTCCTCTGCAGTATCTTGTCCTTTTGTAGTCACTTTTAGAGCAACTTTGCAGCTGCCATACCATCCAGTTCTGTAGTCAGCTGCAGAGTATGGGCAATGGATGCAGTCAGTATGCTTATCACATTCTCCCACAGTAGGTGAAATAAATACTAAATAGTTCATCTGAACTTACATCAGAATGCAACTCTCTGAATGCTTGGTACTTGGCTCCAGGAATGCATACCTCATGTCCATCTGCGGAACCACCAGTAGGAGTGTGCAAAAATAAAATTCCACTAGTGAAATTTTCACAGAAGGTGGATTTGCCCACGGAAGTTCGGAAAACATTTTCCAAACTTCCACTAAATTTTCACCGACACATTTTTTTGACTTGATGCAGCTTTTTTATTTATTTTCTGGAAAATAGTTCTTAAGTCCAGTGTATTCGATTTTTTTTGAGATGCGGAACAATCAGTGTTTATGTGCAATTTTTCACCAGTAGTCCACAGGTGTGAACACTTCTTCCGCATGTTACATAATCCGTTTTATGTGGTCCCACGGAAAAATAATTCCACATCTGTAAATAGCAGTCAATGTAAGTTGCTGAATTTCTTAAGTGTATTTTTAAAACAAATCCGTGTTTTGGCTTGTGGAAATAGGAAAGTTCATGGTTATAGGCTTAGAAAAGACTAGAGAGATAGATATTGCAGGGGACAAGTGAGAGAAAGTGATTTTACTTTGTGTATGTATAATAAGGTGGCAGCAAGTGGCACTAGTGTGGAGTATTTAATTTTGGGCAGCACCAGCCAGGCCCAGGAGGAATCATCACAGAGCAGCAGGAACAGTAAGAAGTACAGAGAGGGCAGCCAGTCCAGCCACAGCAGGGCCAGGGCAATACAGAGTAGGTCACCAAAAGAAATATCGTACCTCCATTTAGTTACAAGGAGGTTACAGTTCTGATAAAGGAGGTCACTAGTAATACTGACAAACTGTTTGGCCCAGAGTTCCTATTAAAGAGAGGAACAAAGTTTGGTCATCTATTAAATCCACCCTGGACACAGATGGAGAGGGACCTGTGCCATGCTCCATCCATCAAATTAAGCACACATGGGATGACCTACAATGTTGGGACAGTGAGTTGCTGGAGACACTTGGTGTTGTGGTGACCTTCCCTGCAAAGTAGAGTAGCAGCAGCAAAATGAAAGCTGAGAAGACCAGAACCAATAGCAGTGGATCCCCTGCAGGGAAGAAGAACAGGATGCTCTCTTTTAGCCCCCTTTTCTCTGCTGCAGCAACTACTCGTCAGTGACCCCCCCAGGCTCTTTGGCCACTGGCTACTTTTGCCCCACCATAACCCCTGGTGGAGGTGCTGGACCTTCCCCCATCCTGCCTCTACCTACCACTCCTGCCCAGGAGCCCAGGTTGTACCACTCCCAGCACATTAGAGTGTTTGACTTTGATATTGTCAGGTCCAGTGTTTCCCCCTTTCCATGGTCTTGATTGTGACATCTGTCATAGCTGTTTCCCATCTTCCAGCCACCACAATGCAAATGTGATTTTCCAACATCCCTAAGAACACCAGCATTCTAGGGTACTGGGAGCCAAGGAGTCAGGGCACATCTAGACATGCTTCTGCTCCTGCCCCCAACACATGTCCTCCATTCCCCATCGCTCTGTTGCTCTGCTGCACTACTACTTGTGGTCACCTGGCTGAGGTGGCAGAAAAGTGATGTGGCCTGCAGCCAACCCTCCCTGATGGATGAGAGCACCCACTTAAAGGTGTTCAATCCTCCTCCCCTGGCTGCACCTCCAGCAAACAGAGTTTGTTCATGACCCTGTTGTTGTATTCCCATGGTTAAAAACTTCTTGTTCTTTCATACTGTTTACTGTCTTTATTGGCTTGCTGAAAGTTTTGTTTTCCATTTTTTTGTGACAATAGAAATGTTTAACTGTTTTGACATAACACTTCCTTGTCATGAGTCAACCATATGGGTTGCAAGGTTCAGTTACTTCTTTTTGGGCATGTGGTTGTGGGCTGTGGTGGCACAGGCCCATGATAACCTGCCAAATCTGTGAAACTGGTAAACACGTAACAACTGAGGACAAGATCAAGGTCCACCTAAATTTTTTTGTTTTTTCTTATTTTATGTTGTTGGGGGGGGGGGCCAGAACAGTGTCAGATGGGGAAACCAGTAAACAGTTAACATTTTAGGATGAGAACAAAGTCCACCTTAATGTTGTTGGTTTCTCTTATTTTATGTAGTGTGGGGCAAAACAGTGGAACCTTGGACATTTGAAAGTAGTGCTTTTTTATAAGTATAGTACTGCTGGCTGCTGATTTCACTATGAATTATCAGCTTCAATCTGGATGCAGTAATCCTCCGCTTCATCATCAGCAAATCTTTGGGTAACACATCAGGGTCTGACTCAGGCATTGGTGACTGACTCCGGCTGCATAGCTCTTTGCTTTTCTGTTAATGTATGTAATTGAAAACACAAGGTGTTATTATACCTCTCAACACTGTCCATGATACTACTAAAAGGGAGTTATAAAGCAATACAAAGCAATTTGGAGGGGAGTCAGTAAAAAGATTAAAAAAAGTTATTGTTATGCCTTGCCAAAAGCAATAAATATTTCTTTCCTAAGGCTGACTGAGAAAAACAATGTGGTTCATATGACTGGATATACCACGGGTGTTGCCATTTGATTCCTGCTCTATTCCCTCGTACAATCGCAGGGTTGGCAGGGTAGATTCCAGGCAGCAGGGGTGTCATCATCATCAGCTTTCATGCAGCAAGCCTTATAGAGGCACACCTAGCACAAAGAGAAAAAAATGTGGCGATAGAAACACTGAAGAAACAAGGTATTCACTGAAACAGTAGAGAACATAGTCTTTGTGCTGTATGGCTACACCAAAGATTCTGGACATCATATCAATTCACTACCCAGCAGCACCTATTCGCCCACTTGTCACTACCTAATGTGCAACAAAGTATTTATTTCTACCACTTTCTTGATGCACTGCCCCCCTTTGCCCTCCCCACCCCATACCTGGCCTTATTTCTGTAACTGTAAACAAATGTATCCAATTCCAATATATTTGGACCTGTCTGGGGAAAAAGAAGGTCAAAGTAAAGCAAGGACAAAAGATACTTACCTGTGCACTTGTGATTGACAACAAACCATTCAGGTTCAGGTCATCTGGAGCTGCATCTGCATCCATAAAGCATTATAGTGTCAAACCTGAAAAAGCAATCACACCCTGAGTTACAGAGACACAAGGGAATGGATCACAAATGAGTTTATGCTAAAAATATCTTTTTTACCTGAAAACCCACTCAGAACATAGTCTCAGTTTGTATGACCCATATGCATCAGAACGTAAGCCGGTAATCCTCCACCGTTACTACTACTACTGTCCACACACCCCCAACCATCCTCCCCACCAGCAGCCTATCTCAAAGACCATCGGCGCCTATACCTATCTCAATATCATACGTATATTTGTTTTAAAAAAACAACAATAAGGACTTACTTAGGCAGTTGGGTGATAAACACATCAGGAAGCCACAGGCCTGGCGAAGTAAGGGAGGATCACAGCAGCAGTAGAAGCAGTGGCAGCAGCAGTCAGAAAATTATAGTGAAGCAAACCTGAAAGGGAAGCACATGGACAGTCACAGAAACACAAGACAAGAATGGATTGACAATGCTTAGCTTATGAACAACACCTGCTCTGTTAGTCAGGAAAAACAACCAAGAAACTACTTTATCTTTACCTAATAAACCTTCAGCTTCAGCACAAATGGTCTGCTGCACCTGGTGCAGTTGATGCAGTACCACCACTACCACTGTACCATCTGCCCCCCCAACACTGGAAACTGAACTCAAAATGCCTGTCTCAAAGATGGTCAGAATCAACCCTAAATAGAACAAATAAGTCAATTGCATGCTGTCAGTAAACATGTAAATAAATATTACATACTTACCTGGAAAGTTGGCATGACCACACCATGAAGCCACAGAGCGGGGTCAGCAGTAGCAGTCAGAAAGCTTTAGGGAATTCCAAGGCAGACCTGAAAGGGAGACCACAGTTGCAGAGAATCATGAGTTTGAGTTTTTTGTTGAGACACAACAGCAGAACTTATGCCAGACCACCTACTCAGAAGATACTGTCAATTTTCTTGATGTAAATTAAGGACAAGTCATCGGAGCCTGCAGAAGGTAGTCCACGACTATGCTCCCTCACCACAGATGCCCACCCACCTGCTTTAGTTTAGTTTGAACTCAATCGTAATCTATCTTCAACTGTTACACTACCATGGAATAAACATTCTGTAAATGCCAAGAATAATGCATGTTTCTCCGGGATCAATGTTTGTGTGAAGACTTGAAGCACTTACCTGTGCATTTTTCATTGCCAACCAATACAGCCACTAGCATGGCTGTACCCTGGCAGGATACATTTGGGACAGCAGGAGCAGAAGTATCACCAGCAACCATTCCAGACGGAGACCTGAAAAGTGAAAAAATCATATAGTTGATGAATCACAATGGAAACAACACATTAGTAACAAGTAACAACAGTGTGGGTGTGGCGCACTTGTGCTACTGGACCAACAGTTGTGTGCATCCTCTCACTATGTAGTGTCCCAGCACTCACTACTTAATGTTCAATCAATCTGTTCAGAACTTTGGTAACAACCAGCCTGTTCACCCACATGTCCCCCCCCCACCATCTAATGTTCAAAATGATAAAAAACATCTCTCCCCCTTCCACATGAACATTAGCAGTAACATACCAGGATTCACTTCTGGACAAGTTGTGTGTTATAAAAAAATTATGTTACTCAAAAATTTAAAATAACAACACTAGCATCGGCCCGGAGGTGCTGAGGGTTGAGGCGCTGGACGCCATACCTCGCGCTGCGCCATCGACCCAGGTTCGGGAATGGACTTGGGTCGACAGGTGTCAGCGGGAAGAGGGAGGATTGAGCATCCCAGCGGATGCTCTCCTTCCTTGGGAAGGGACACTGGGGGTACCAGGGGGTACCCGATGTCCCGAAGAGAGCCGTTGGAAGCACGGGCTCTCAAAGGGCTCTGGTGGCTCCATACAGTGGAGTCGGGAAGGGGAGATGCTGTTGGGCACTTGGGAGGTAGATGTGCATCAGCACTTCACTCTCTGGACATCAGTCCTCGCACAGGCGCCTCTGGGGGTTGGGTGGGGAAAATAGGAAAATCTGGAAAAAAGCCCTCTCGGTCCTAGATGAAGACTGATCAGTGCCTCCCAGGATCCACTGAACTACAGGCAGACCTCGCTGTGCCAGTTCTCCTCCAGTAATGTTGAGGAAGGTCCATCCTCACCCCACCCAGGGGGGATTGCTGGGAATCAAGGTAGTACAGGAGAGGACAAGAGAGCACTCTAGGGGCAGACTCCGAGTCAGTGTTACAGGGGGGTGATCAGTGGTCCGAAGGAGTGGACCAAGGGGGTAGTGTAGGTGGATAAAGTGGTGTGCAAGCACCACAAATAAAAAAAAATAAAAAATAACAACACTAGCAACTTCACTTAAGCAATAAGGCATGACCAGAGGTTATGTTAATGGTCGGTTAATCACTCTCTAGGAGTGTAATGTGGCACTAGGCATAGCCGAGTGCTGCATGCCCCTAGAGGGTGATTAACTGACCATTAACATAACCACTTGGAGTGTCTTATTGCTATTATAATAAAAATGTTTTTAAAATAGTGTTAAACCTTGTTCATCAAGTGATTAGGCTGTAAATGTATGTTGATCAAAAAGTAACATAGGGCTGATAGAATGTTTACAACCAATCAGAAAGCTCTATTTCTCAGGCCCTTTTTATAATAAATCAAAATGTCCTGACCGCCACACGTTATTTGTGGAAAATAAATTTCACAGAATTTCTTGTAGTCCCAGATATTTCTCAATATGGCGATATATTTAAGTGAAAATGATTTCCTCATATCAAAACTGAAATACCACAGTTAAGGTGACCTTTTTTGCATGTACATATTATCGCAGAGACAAAGTTCCACAGGCTTTACACTGTTCCAACTACAAGTGCAAGATTACCCTTAAACTCCTTAAAAAAAATCACAATTATAAAGGCAGAACTGGAAATCGAACATTTTGCCATTTCCTGTTTGGTGAATTGCGAGGAACTGAGGAAACATCACAGTGAGAGAGTCCAAGAGTTAGGACAGCTAGCTACTAGTTGTAAAACATGTCTGCAACTGCAGAGTCTGGATTGGGGGGGAGCAGCAGGCATCTGGAGGAGGAGGAGGAAGGTGACCAGCAGCAGCTGCAACAGAAGAATGTGGGGGAAGGGGAAGTGGAAGTTGCTGAACACAGTAACAGTGGTCAGCAGCAGGAGCAAGGCCAGCAAGATCAACTTCAGCCCTCAGCCAGTTCTGATGATGGCCCTGCTAAAAAACTTGTGCCATCCTTCACCCTTAAGTAGATATGCAGCAAATTTAAAATCCGCTGGTGAAGTGAACGCGAAGTGGACACTTCGCGTTGGCACTTCACAACGCGGAGTGCCCCATAGGAAAGGCTCACTTTGCCTTGTTATTATTAATTCGCATTGTCATTCTGCCTTAAACACAAAGTAAGGCAGAGTGACAACAATATTGGCAGCATCCCACCCACACAGTGACCAGAATGACTGTGCATCCCCAAAGTGCTACTGTCTTGTGTCCAGAAAACTCCCCAGTGTTGATGAAGTGAAATGAGAGTGTAACAAGAAATGCAAAGTCTCCCAGAATTAATGGCGCACTCAGTCATGCGCGCAGTAGTCAGGTCACATACAGAGTTACCAGAATTAATGTGCATCGCTAAAATGCTACTGTCTTGTGTCCAGAAAATTCCCCAGTGCTGATGAAGTGAAATGAGAGCGTAACAAGAGAAATGCAGTCTCCCAGAATTAATGGTGCCATGCAAAAGCACAGACAGATTAAGATTGCGTTGCGCACTCAAGGGATACATATGAAAAGGCACAACAACACCTAACCAATCCTCACAAATCACAAATCCAAATCTGGAAAGGAATACATTTTGCCAGTTTGGGGATTAGTGCACGGCAGTAACAATCCACTACCAATAAAGATACTACAAAGCAGTATAAAAATTCTTGCAGGTGGGGTGGATAGCAGGTTCACAGTGCTGCAATTACTCTGTAACACAATAAAAGGTGTCTGATTTAATCGCACACATCGCACACACTCACACACACTACAAGTAATGTGTAGTGAATTAAAAAACCTTTAGTAATATAACCAAATGTTTTAAACAAACTGAAATTATACACTGCTGCACCACAACAATCAGCAAAAAAGTCAAGAATTACTGAAAATATTACTGTGTGTGCATTAACACAGTTACACAAGAAAAATATAACCAAAACAGAAAGACTGCCTTTTTCTCCCAGTTAATCTACCTACACCACATATACACCCCTCCCCCAAAGCACACTTCACAGTACACAGACTGTTCTAAATTAACATTCAAAATCCACACACAACAATAAACACTCGATCATATGAGCACAGAAGGGTTTCCTACAATCGATGTACTAAATTTTGAGCAAAAAAATATTACTCAAAAAGGCATTTTAAGCAGCTTTTAGAGGTTTTGAATCACAGAGCTCTGAGAGCAAACTGTCTCCAGCTACCACTGCACACACACTACCCACGCCAGAACTGAGGCTGTGCCGAACAATCAAGGGGCCCATGTGACCTGCAATCCATTGAATAACTACAAAGTTTCATTTGGAGCTCAATTACAGGGCGAAGTGAGGCGAATTACATTGATTTCAATGTACTTTGCCTTAAAATGGTGGAGAAGTGGTTTGGGGAAGGCGGAATAATGCAAAGTCATTGGTTTCCATGAACTTTGAGTTCCTCATTGTGAAGCGAAGTCCTCCGCTTCACATTATGGAGTTCTTCGCAGATTCTGCATTACTCAGTGAATCACTTCACAGAGCAAATTGGGGCCACTTAGCCCACCACTACTTACAGTACTGTAACTCACATGCTGTACGGGAAGGAACATGAATGCCTATGGCTGTACTTCCTTGATGAGCTGTAGCACAAAACTCCCCCACTTAAAAACTCTTACTAATGAGCACAATGGTGGAGGGGTGAAGCCTGGAGAGATACTATAAAACATGCTTAAAATACATCCAAGTAACTAGTCAAAAAATTATTATTGTGATTCGTGACGTGATCGTGAATCGTGATTTATGACTGCATTTGTGACTGTGATGATGAAGAATGTGATTTGTATCATGAGTGACTCATGATGATTGTCCTGACTTAAAAACACATATTAATGAGTACAATGTTCATGCAGAATTAAGCACCACACCTGTCCAGTACTCTGAAGGGAAGCCAAAGAAACAACTGTAACTTAAGTTACAGATGGAGATTGGGCCCTAAAGAGATGCAAATGCACAGACAGATTAAGATTGCGCTGTGCACTGAAGAGATGCAGATGCAAATGACAACACCTAACCAGTGCTCACAATCAGAAATTCAAATCTGTAAAGAATACCCTTTGCCGGTGGTGGCGGGCCGGGGGGCAGTGTGCTGCACTGCTGCAGTAACAGTCACTAGTACTAGTACCAGTAAAGATACCACAAAGAAGTACAAAAATCACACAGCTGCAGTGGATAGCAGGTTCACATTACTGAAATTATTATGTGGTACAATAAAAGGTGTCTGATTTGATGACACGTGTCACACACATACTCACACACACACTAAGTGATGCGTAGCAAATTGAAAACTTCAGTAATATAACAACATATTTTAAACAAACTAAAATTAAGTACTGCTGCACCACAACCATCAGCAAAAAAATGGCAAGAATTATTGAAAATATTACTGTCTACATTAACACAGTTATACAAGAAAAATATCACCGAAACAGAAAGCACTGTCTTTTTCTCCAAGTTAATCTACCTACACCACAGATACTCACCTCCCCCAAAGCACACTTCCACTGTCTCTCAGTAAACAAACTGAATGTTGTACAGTAACATTCAAAATCCACACACAAACAATAAACGCTCGATGATATGAACACAGGAGGATTTCCTATAATCGATGAACTAAAGTTTCAGCAAAAAAAAATGACTCAAAAAGGCTTTTTAGCAGCTTTTAGAAGGTTTGAATTGCAGAGAGCTCTCAGAACAGATTGTCTCCTATAGCTTCCTACATGCACTACCCCAAACTGAGGCTGTGCAGAACAATCTAGAGCCCATGTGATCTGAAATCCCATGGATCACTGCAAAATTCACCTTTGGAGCTTAAAAACAAGGCGAAGTGAGGGGAAGTGCATTTTTTTCAATGTACTTCACCTTAAGAATTGGTGGAGTAGTGGTTTGGGAAGGCGGAATAACCCGAAGTCGTTTTCAATGGACTTTGCGTTACCCATTATAATGTGAAGTACTCCACTTCACATTGCGGAGCTCTCCACGAATTCGCTTTCACTCCACGAATCACTTCGCGGAGTGAATTGGGGCTACTGCGCCCATCTCTAACCATAAGGAGCTGGCAGTGCTAGTGAAGGAGTTGACAGCACATGCGAAAGAACTGTATGGGCCTGAGAGGCTCCCCATAAAACAGAGGGGGGGAATTGTGGGAGGCCATATAGGCAACCATTGCTAAAGAGGGAGATGGTGTCATACCCCATTCTGTGAAGCAAATAAAACAAAAGTGGGATGACATCCAGAGGCATGACAGGCAGTTTCTGGAGGCACTAGGGGGAGCTGTGACCATGAAAGGGAATGGTAGTAGGAAGAGGAAGAGGTCACAGAAGAAGAAGAAGCCAGAGACCAACACCATACCCCCAGTGGAGGATGTCAGCACTAGTGAGTATACTACTTTTATTATTCTAACTTTTACTGCCATCAGTTGCCAGTTACCATGACATAATATTGGAGGGTGGAAGATCCAGGCGGGAGATGAGGAGGCATTTCTTTACGAGAGGGTGGTGGAAAAGTGGAACACACTACTAGCTGAGGTGGTGACATGTAACACAGTGGAATGCTTCAAGAAGAGGTGGGACAGGGCAAAGGGGAGGGCAAAGGGAGGTACAGGGGGGTGGTTGGGTAGAGCAGTTGCTGAATAGGGAGCTAGCTGCAAGCTCCAGCAGCCTAGACAGACCATGATGGCCTTTCTCTGCTTGCAATTTTCATATGACAATGTGACAATAATAGTGACAATCAGTCCATGATGCCTACAAATATTGCTACAACTGCTTTTCATTACAGTATTCTTCTCTTTATTGTTAACAGGTGCTGCCAGGAGCAGCTCTACTGTTGCTTCCAGCTTCGTGGAGTCCAGCACCACCACAGTTCCAGCAGATGGAGTGGAGGAAGGAGCAAGCAGCAGCATTAGGAGACCCCCAGCCCTTCTGGTAGTAAGATCTTAATTTTTTTTATTCAGATAAGGGTTAAATAGGGTCAGAAAGTAGATTGTGCACAAATTGTTATTTATATATTATTACTGTTGGGCACTTTTCCCTAAGGGAAACTTCAAACAAGGTTGATATGTGTCATAATAACTGGTTGGTTATTACATCAAACATGTGCTGGGTTCCATGACTCCATGCATGTGCTAGCTGCCCTCTCCCTTTACTCGTGATGGACACCTGCCGCAACAATCGCTCTTTGTTTTATGTCATATAACTGCTGTGGCAAAAAAGCACCCGCCAGCAATTATATAAAAGAAAAGATGGTGTGGTATGTAAAACTTGGTTTTACGTGCACCCTCTGTGTGGGATACTTCTCATAACCCCCTTGGGCTCGTATTCGGGGCTTATGAAGCATACCACACCTCCAGTGTGTATAAAAGCTCATAATACACACTGCCCCATCCTTTATTACGAACATATGAAAATGGCAGCAGAAGCAAGCCTCATGGTCTATCACGTCTGCTTGAATGTGCAGCTAGCGCCCTATATAGCCGCTGCCCCTCCCTCACCTTCCATCCCATTGTCCCTTCCCCTCATCCTGTCACCCCCTCTTGAAACTGTCTATCGTCTTGGACGCCACCACCTTTCCCAGTTTGGTGTTTCACTTGTCCACCACTCTGTGAAGAAATGTCTCCTCATCTCTCCTAAATCTACCCCCCTCCAATCTAAGTTGATTACCTCTAGTATCTCTCCCCTTTCTTAGCTTGAAAATCCCATGAGTTTTAGTCTTATTTATTCCTTTCAGGTACTTAAATGTCTCAGTCATGTCACCCCTGTCCCTTCTCCCCTCCAGAGAGTATGTATTCAGCTCCCCTAACTTCTCCTCATAGGTCTTACCCACCAGTTCCTGAATCATCTTTGTAGCTGTCCGCTGTATCCCCTCCAAAAATCTGATGTCCTTCTTCAGGAATGGGTGGCAGCCCAGTACCACACGCAGTATTCAAGATGGAGTCTGTCCAACAACCTATACAGAGGCAGGATGACCTCCCAACTTCTGTAGGAGATCCCTCTAGCTATACACTCCAGCATTTTGTTGGCTTTTGCTGTTTCCCTACTGCATTGAACAGAGTTGTTCATGCTCCCTGTTATGATCACCCCTAGGTCCTTCTCTTCCATGGAACATCCCAACTGCATCAAACTGATAGTCCCTCCCCTGGTTCCAGGCTCTGAACTTCATGCAAAACCTCGCATTTCTTGGCATTGAACCCCAGCTGCCATTTGGCTGTACACTCTTGCAGTTTATTCAGGTCCTCCTGCAACCCCAACATCACCGACTCTGCGTCATCTACCACAGCTCCCATCTTGGTATCATCAACGAACAGACTGATTTTATTCCAGATCACATTCGAGATATCTGCAATGAAAATCTCGAACAGTAGTGGTCCCAGCAGTGATCCCTGTGGTATTCTGCTTGTCACTGTTCTTGATGATGACAGCCTCCCTCCTTATCAACACCCTCTGTTGTTTTACCCTCAGCCAGTTTTTAATCCAGGTCACCATTTTTGGTGCCACCCCTACATTTTTCAGCTTCCCTCAAATCTCCCATGTGGCACTGAATCAAAGGTCTTACTGAAGTTCAAGTCCGGGACATCCACAGCATGGCCCTTGTCCAGTCCCTGCATCACCCAGACAGTCATAGAACTCTACCAGGTTTGTCTGGCATGATCTTCCCATGACAAACCCATGTTGCCATTTGTACTGAATACCATTTGCCTCCAATAAGCTCATAAGCCTCTCATTTAGGATGGTCTCCATGAGTTTGTCCATGATTTAGGTAAGGCTCACTGGCACGTAGGTCCCTGGATCATCCCTCGGCCCACTTTTATGGATGGGCACCACATGGAACATTCCAAAGTCATGAAGTACACATCCTGTGTACAGGGAGGTATTGAACTGGTCAAGCAGTGGCCTTGCCAGTACCTATGCCAGCTCCCTCAGTCCCCTAGGGTAGATGCCATCCTGTTTAGGCAGTTCATCCAGTCTTATAGCCTTCAGCCCTTCCAGCATCCTGCCCTCTGTAATCCCTACATTTGTTGTCATCTCCTCCCCTTACTCCCCAACTTGCCTGAGGTATTTCCCCCCTTTCTCCTGCATAAACACAGAGCAGAAGCACTCATTCAGCGCACCAACTTACTCCAGCCCCTTTTCCTCCCATCACCCCCCTCCTTCTTACTCCCCACTAGCTGTTCCCTGCTTTTCCTTTCCTCTCTTATGTACTGGAAGAAGTATTTTTCTCCTTTTTTGGTCCGCTGAGCTAGCCTCAGCTCCCTTGACCCTTTAGCCCCCCTAACCAGTCTGATACCTCCCTATACTTTCCCCGTACATATATCTTTATCTTCTTCCATCCCTTCCTATCATCCTGTACTTCTAAAAAGCCATGCTCTGTGCCCACACCTCTTCCATGGCCTCCACTGTAATCCATCTTATTCTCTATATAATGTATGTGTTGAGCCTTTATTCATTACTGAGACGCTGAGCTTGCCCCCTTAGCGAATCTTCAAAACATATGGCTAAAATTTGCAATTGTCTCACCTACGCTGGGATGATGGTGATTGTATGACTCAGTAGTATATGATAGTATAAAAGTCATTTCACTGTTGTGGTAATGAAGGTCACTGATATCGCTTCTGTGGGTTGTCAAAATAAGTCAAAATTTTTCCTGCTTCATTGTTAAGGTAACCACTGGAACTGATCACAACATGGGTATGAGCAATTACTGTCATAAATTATGTAAGCAATAACACATGATGACTGTGTGTTGGTAATACTGAGATACCTGCAGACCCCGAGGTGTGGTTATGCATGAGACAGCAGGTTGAGTGCCTTCCTTTCACTTTTTGGGTGTGCAGGCATCTCAGCACTAACACCCAGCCTTGTCTTACTGCTTAATGCTTATATAAAATGATCCCACAGGCAATTTAGCCAAACAAAATATCATTCTAAAAGTTTTATAAGTCCACCCAAAATACTGAAGTCTTGCTAAATAATGTATAATCCCTGACTCTTCCTCAAACGTTTTTCACCTGTCAGTCTGTCATATGTCTTCTTCAAGTGCACACTCAATACATTGTGTGATTTTTTAACATGAAATAGAAAAATTCAAAGCTCTACATTATTCTACTAGTAGAATGCCCCCCCCCCACACACACAGAATGATAACATGGAATACATGGATTTAACCTGCTTCAGAGCTCAACTGGTTTGCAAACAAAAAGACACACACACACACACACACACACACACACATATATGCCTGAAGTGTAGCCAGAAACACAAAGAGTGTCTGTACTGACCCTCACCAGCCTATCTTTCTGTACTGCAGCACTGGTGACCACCTCAGCGACTAAAGCCCAGAAGGCACCCATGGAAGAAAGAAAGTACCAGGATGAAAAACCGGATCCTGAAGATCCAACGTGAACTGGCCAGGCTGGCATCAAGAGAAAGTGAACAGCAGCCCTCAAACACAGGTGTAGCAGGTGCAGCTGGTGAAGACCAGCAAGTTCCCCAGAAAGCAGCACAGGCGGAAAGAATCACCAACAAGAGGAGGGATGGGGAGCACAACATTTAAAAAAAAAAGGATCAAGGTACTTGAGGTTAACCAGATAAAAATCCTGAAGAACCAGGAGAAAATGCTGTCTCTGCTGAGGAAGCTGACTGGAAGACATACTCGTAAGATTAAGTGCCACTGGTCAGCACTCCCTCGCAAATGCTGACTTTTCTGTTTAGCCGTGCCGGCCACAAAAGAACTACCACAGTTACTTATACATAGTTTTAAACATGTTGTGTTGATAGTTATTCCTTTTTTTAAGTAACCCTGTTTGATTGTAAATAGTTCAAGTTTTATTCTGTTTTTGTTCATCACTTCTAACTTTTTCCTGTAGTGTTTTGAAATCTACAAATAATCTGTTCACAGTAGTGTACTCATCCTTGTCTCGGGATAGGATGGGTTGGGATGAGATTATTGAATTACTGTAGCTCAAGGTTCAGTGAAGCTTGCGTCCATTGGTGGACAAGTTGGGTGAGACACCCCACAGGCAGTTTACTGTTACAATCAATTGTTAAACATCACAGCAGTGGTTGTTCATAAGTGCAGTACATGCACAGAACATGACAAACCATGGAAATTGGGATGCTTTTTTGTCATCAGTGGTCATATGCTGCTGACCACAGTGACACTGTACTGACTGTTACTTAGGCACAAACATCCCCATGGGGAGGAGGAGAAGGAAAATAAGGGTCCACTTTGGTGGTGCACAACAGGGAAAACTGCAACAATACTAGCAAGTGCACATGCCAAGGGCAGGTCGCAAGCACAGCATATTGAGACAGTCATTTGATGAACATGGGTTCCACATGCCCCCCCCTAGTTGAAGTAACTTTGTACCTATGTACAATTCTACAACATATATGCCACTACCTAAGAAGAACCATAATTAACAGAAATAAAAAAGAGCATCTTGTACTGCATGAAACAGTATGAAGTACTTACCTGGTCAATTGTGAGGGACACTTAAGTAGGCCACAAACATGTTTGGCCATGGTTGGTTCCCAGCAGCAGTGGGAACAGCAGCAGCACAGAAAAAGCATTTTATATGGAGACCTGAAAAATAAAACATTATGGTATTTGTAAACATAAAGGAATCATAACTTGGTTATTATATTACAAGGTGATGATCTTGTATGCCATGATCAGCAAACGCAAAAGTTCTTGCCTGGCAGTATGTAACCTTACATTATATATTAAGCATATCAGTGCTGTGCAGACTGTGGACATCTCAGCAATTCCTTCCACCAAGCAAGCAAGCAAGCAAATCTTTATTTATGTAGTGCCTTTCAATATCAAGGAGCTGTACAGAATATAAACCATAAATATACAAACAAACAACAATATAGGTTTAAAATCAGTCTGGGAAAGCCAATGAAAGTAAATAGATTTGCAACAAAGATTTAAAACTACTGAAGGTCAGGCATTCTCCTAACCGATGAGGTAAAGAATTCCACAGGGTAGGCACTACAAATGAAAAAAGCACAAACTCCAGATGTTTTAAGACGGACCCTGAGAATCTCTATCAATCCCTCATCGGTGGATCGGAAAGGGCAATTGGGGGAGTAGGGAGCCAGGAGATCTTTCAGGTAGTCGGGTCCCTGTTTGTGTAGGGCTTTAAAGGGAAGCAAGCCTACCTTATAGGTGATCTGCCACTGAACTGGCAGCCAGTGAAGTCTGCGAGCACAGGCATTATGTGACTGCACCTAGAGGTACCAGTCAACAGCCTGGCCACAGCATTCTGCACCAGCTGCAAGTGGCGGATATCATCCCCAGACAGCCCTAGGTAAAGGGCATTGCAGTAGTCAAGACGGGTAGTAATGAAGGCATGGACCAATGTTGGAAGGTCTGCCGGCAGAATTGGGTGTTTCACCTGGGCGATATTCCTCAGATGGTAAAATGAGGATTAAACCACAGCTGACACCTGAGATTTCATAGTCAAGCCATCGTCAAAGATAACGCCCAGGTTCCGCACCCAATCTGAGGTAGTGAGCTGGACACCATCAAGCCACAGGCCTGACAAGTGACCAGCACTCAAACCTGCCCCCAGGTGACCCGGGTCCACAACCAACACCTCAGTCTTATCCGGATTCAGTCTCAGTCAACTGTAGCTCATCCAGTCTTTGATATCGGAGAGGCAATTGTTTAGCATAGAGATCGCATCAACCTGTCCAGGCACAAAGGACATAAAGAGCTGAGTATCATCTGTATAGCAGTGAAAACTCAAGCTGTATCACCTAATGATATCTCCCAATGGCGGCATATACACTGCGAACAACATAGGTGCCAATATAGAGCCCTGCGGCACCCCGCAGGACAGGGGGAGGGCACCAGAGGAATAAATTCCAGTGACCACCCTCTGAGCCCTGCCTCCGAGAAATGATCAAAACCATTCGAGGATTGTACCCAACAGTCCACAGAGAAACTGCAGAGTCTCCAAGAGCACCCCATGGTCCACAGTGTCCAAGGCTGCTGAGAGATCGAAAAGGACCAGAATGGTACAAGCCTTTCAATCTCTCGCCATTAGGAGATCATTTAGTACCCAAGCAAGGGCAGTCTCCATGCTATGCCTCTTTCTGAAACCAGACTGAAAAGCTTTATAGACATTGTGAGTTACCAGATGATCATCCAGTTGCAATGCAACCACCTTCTCAATAACCTTCCCCACAAAGGGAAGGTTAGAGACAGGTCAGTAGTTAGCTGGATCGTCGGGATCCAAGGAGGGTTTTTAAGGAGTAGTCGAATGACCGCCTCCTTTGGGGGGTCTGGAAAGACACTCCTCTCCAAGGATCTCCATACAATTTCAGCTAGGATTGGGCAGATAACATCTACACACTCCACTAAAAGGGAGGTAGGGCTCAGATCCAAACTACAACAGGTTGGGCCCAGAGTCTGAACAATCTTCACAATGTCCATGAATTCCAGTCAGCTGAAATCTGTCCAGACAGACTGGGTGCTCACCACCTCCCATTGACCTCCGCAACCCCTCATGGAGATAGCATGGCCGATTCCAGATCCAATGCTGGCAGCCTTATCTGTGAAGAACTGAGCTAGCTCATCACACTTAATTTGTGAAAAAGCTTTCCTGGACTGGAGACAGATTGGATTGCACAATCTGTCAACAGTTCGGAAAAGCTGAGCTGGTCTATTCTGCACAGCAGAAATATCCCTGGACAGGAACTCTACCTTCTTAAGGTTGATTTCTGATTGATAGCCCTTATAATGTTCTATCAATCTAAGCCTGTCAGCATCCAGGTCAGACTTCCGCCATGCTCTTTCCAGCCTTCAACCAACACGACTCAACTTCTTTCAAGGACCCATCATACCAAGGGGACCTTGCACTTTCCCTTCCACTTTCCATGGACACCCTCACCCAAGATTCTCTAGAGGTTTGGTGTACAATGTACACCAATTTGACTTGATTATGATGCTGTACTTATGAGGATTAAATAATGACAAAACATAACAAGCAATACTAGTTACCTGGTCCTTAAAAAATACCTTGGAATCTATAGGTCATTAATGAGCATTAAGTCGCCATACAATTTATTTTCTAAGAACAATAGAAAGGTTTTATTTGACTAAAGTTACCTTGCAAAAAATTACCTACATGTGCAGCTGGGATGGACACATAATGAAGAAACTGTGATAGTGGAATCAGGTGTGATCCTGGCAGCAACAGCAACAGCAGCAGCAGAGTGTGACAGGCCTAGAAAGGAAACAGGTCAGGTAACATAGTTATAGCAAGAAATGACAACTCTAATCAACTGCCTTGTTTGTGTATGGTTGCTCATACGCAATCTTTTATACTGTATGGGCAACCATGGGTGGCACTCCTTTATCCCCCAAACACATCTCCAATAAAAAAAATGCCTTACTTAGGCAGCAGTTCCATCATGCGGCTTACTTCCTCACCACTGCAGCTGCTCAATTGTGCATGCGTGCCCACGTTCACTGTTGTTGTGCTGCACTAGTGACTTACTCGGTGCAGCACAACATTCTGATGCACCGAGTGCAGCACAACAATGCTGTTCCAGGCTGGATTTCCATGCAGAACAGCATTCCACCATTCACTATATCCATCTTGTGTGTGTCCCCCCAAAACGACCACTTGCTATACATAAAACTCACTCTGCATTTTGAGGAATAACATTAGGAAAGCCAGTGCAATGCTTACCTGATTACCTGGCTGACAGAGAGAGAAAAAGGTCATTGCTATAAAATATAAAGGTTTTCCAAAAAATTTCTTACCTGCTAAGTTGTGATGGACATATCATGAAGATGCAGGGTGGCATACCAGTGTCAGGTATGATCCAGGCAGCAACAGCAGCAGCATGTGACAGGCCTAGAAAGGCAATAAGTCAGGATGAGATAGTTACAGAAACAAAACCAATTTTGGTATCCAAGACTATGCCATCTTGTAAAGCTTCATGAAACATTCGTTAGTTACGTGACTATCATAACCAATGGCAGCCATTCCTGTCAACTATGACTGTCTACCACACTATCATAGTACGACCTCAATCTTCTGTATTCCCACCCTCCTTCACTATCTGTAATAACACATTCCTGTAGTATGACAAAATTATACGAAAATAATGCAATACCTACCTGATTACCTCTTTTTCATTTTTGAAATAAACATTATTCAGAAACCACGGTGAGACTTACCTGGAAATGGAGGACAGTTCCACAGAACACATTCAAGGGTCGCAAAAAGTCTGAAACTGAATGTTGGTCTAATCATCGCATGAAATGGGAACAGTGTGTGGCAGAAGCAGCATCAATGATCATATCTTGACCTACAATATAAATAAGGAAAAATCATTTAATGGAAGCAGTGGCATTATTGAATACTGCACTTGTTAACAGCAGTTTAAACAGTATGTATAACTGCTACACACATCTCTCTACAAAGACACTTTTATGACATACTATGCATACAGAAATAAACGTATTGATGCCTTCCCTGGCCCTGGTATAAGTGTCTGCAGTCTGCACACCCACCCCCACTGTACACCAACAATGCAGTTTTCTATAGGATAAGCTCTTAAATGACTTGACATACTAAGAATGCAGTATGTACTTTTTAATGACTAATACTTAGAATGCAGTATTTACCTTTTTTAACATTACTTAACTTCTACATATTATAAAATGATGTGAGAAGAATTAACAGTCAAAGTGACAATACAAACCTGTGGTATTATTGTGGATTCAGAATCAGCAGTAGCATCTGGATTCAGCAGCTTTACTGGAATACTGGGCCATGGTAGTTCCTCTGTCTCTTTTTCTTTCTTATCACAATAACAAGATCAACACTGGTGGGTAGATTTGATGATTATGATGGAATGTGTCAGAGTAAGATGAATTATTTCTCATGCATAGTGTTTATTCTTTCTGTAGTTCTGTGGGAAACATAATACACATCAAGGTGGTGGTGATGGGTTCCGGAAATTGTTCATCATCAGCCAGCTTGCTGAAGCATATTACTTCCTTTGGATGTTGTTATTTGGTATGAGAAACATGATCCTAGGGTACAGTGTCTGTAGAAAATGGGTCATCAGCAGAATTTAGGTAGCGCACAGTAATTCCTGAGGATGTAGTTATTTATTATAGCAGAACTCGCAGTGGTTGCAGATTTGGTTAATTTATCAGTATCAGCTGCAGCGACATTTATTGAGGAGGACCAGTACTTAATCAGTTTGTTTTCCCAGCTGTCAGTCACATAAAATTGGCAGTATTCATGTTTTTCTATTAGTCCAACTGAAGTACTGGGAGAAGACAGTGGCAGAAAACTGTAATTAGCTTGCAATATACTGCTAACACTATTTTCAGCATACAGGAATAATAGATATGCAGTTCCATAGCATCATGGTATGCAGCTAAGCATGTCAAACACTGTCAAAAACATTGTTTGGGGAAAATTATATTTCTTTTGGTTTTGGAGGGAGCAATGACATGAAAGTTGTTGGAAAACTTGAAAAAGTGCTTGAGGTGCACCAGTTTACTAAACACTATGAGTAGTTGTAAATAATCAATAAGGGACAAGGAAAGATGTGTCTGGTAAATATTTTTGGCATTTCTATTTATTTATTTTAGGGAGGGAGGGCCATCAACATCGGACAACTTGTGAACATTAACAGGTAGCTGAGTGTTTCCCTCAGCAAGTGGCGTACACTACAACAGGATCCCTATCATGAACTGTAACAACAAACAAGTGAAGCCAACATGACTCCAGTCAATTATTTGGGTATTTGTTTTGGTGGGGGGGCCCGTAAACATCAGCCAACTTAAAGACTAAATGAAAACTGACTATTGCACATAGCAACAAGTGGTGCACCACAGAACACAGCAATCATCATTATCAGTAGGGACAAAGAAACGTGTCCTAGGAATTATTTTGGTATTTATGTTTTTTTCAAGGGTAGAGGGAGAGAGCCATGAACAATGGCCAACTTGGAGGAAAGTAGTAACTGGAAGCACCTGTCTGCTGAGTGTTGACCCCAGCAAGTGGTGCACCACAGAACACAGAAATCATCATTAAACAGGAGGGACAAGCAATCACGTGTCCTCAGAATTTTATTGTTATTTATGTTTTTTTAAGGGGTGGAGGGGAAGGGCCAGGAACATCAGCCAGCATGGACAGTAACCAGTTGCAACAGGCAGAAACTGGACTGAATAAACTTCAGTGACATGGGCATTCACTCATAATACAGCTGCAGTAAGCACATCCCTGCAGGTCGCAGACACATGAACTATGTCTCTCTCCTACTCAAGAGAATTCAAACCCTTCAGCTGTATCTTCATCAGAAAGCACCACAAATCTATTTTCATCCTCTGCTGACTCCTGCTGCTCACCATCTTCTTTGCCAGGATCATGGAATATTAGGGTTGTTGACAACATTTACTGCTTTGGGAAGAAATGGGAGTTCATTTTAACAAATATTAGGTACTCCACATTACGCTCTGACAGGCAGCTTCGACAGTCAGTCACAATTGAACCAGCAGAACTAAAAGCTCTTTCTGAGCTTATGTGGGCATAAGGGCAGCTAAGGTACTCAATGGTAACAACAGCAAGTGCAGGCCAGATTTTGAGCTTGCTGAGCCAATACTCAAGGGGTTCAGCCTCAATACTTAGCACCTGTGGGTCAGCAAGATAAAACTGCACCATATGGTGTGCAGACAGCGGAAGCTCTGTACTTCCCTCAGGTGGTTGCTGTGTGGAGACACCAATGTCCTTCAGCATGTACCAGAGAGGACTTGTGCCACCACTACTAACTTGTTATAATAAGGTTGAAATAACAGACACTGCACTGGTGGAGGAAAAGGATACTGGGTGATAGATGATTGAAGCTTGATGTTTGTCCCCTGCTAATGTTTATTCCACCCTTACCTCTGATTTACTCATCCAGTTTTGCCACACAGGATGACCACATAATGATCCAGATCATCCTTCCCACCAGGAAGAAGTGCAGTCATGCCCTGTTTGTACCTGGGATCCAGCAAGGATGCCAGGATGTATGCCTCAGCGTTGTTAATATGAATGACACGGGGATCATTATCACAAAGATGCATGATGAGGTGAGCAAGCTCAATTCCAACTGTGTCTGCAGCCACTTTAAATTGTCCCTTTGCATTGCACAGTACATGGCATACAACGTGCAGCAATGGTATCACCTGGCTCAAGCATGCGTTGTCTGCGCTCACCACCTGTGTCACCTGTTCCAGTGGTCATAGTACCTGGATAACACTATCCATCAAATACCACTGTGATGGAGTCAGCGACATGGCTGGCTGTGCTTCCCAATCCTGCATGTGCATGATCTACTCCACTCCCCACCAACACTGGTATACCTCAGGGCTCAGTGCTTGGTCCCCTACTCTTCTCCATTTTCCTTAATGATCTTCCCACAGCCTGCTCATCCTCTTCTATCCACATGTATGCTGATGAAACTGTTTTGTACAGTTCCAGCAAAAACCCTGCTGCTGTGCAAACCAGCTTACCGCAAGACTGCAACCAAGTTCAGCTCTGGTTTGCTTCTCATCAGCTTTTCCTAAATGCCAAGAAGACAGTCTCAATGACCTTTGGCACCAGGCAGAGACTCTTTAGGCTCCCGGCCCTACCCACTTTCCACACCCTTGATGGGACCATCTTGGAGGACACCTCCTCATTTAGATATCTGGGGGTTTGACTGGACCAGCACCTCAACTTCCCTGTGCATATAGATGCTATCCTGAAGAAACTGTGCCCCAATATTGGTGCTCTGTATAGGAATTGTAGTTGCATCCCGCTGACTACAAGGCACCCACTCTCTCAGATCAAATGATGCCCGCACCTTGATGGTCCCTCGCCACTCCACCCTCATCGGTCAGACTGGTTTCATCCATCATTTCCCTAAAATCTGGAATTCCCTCCCCCCTGAAATATGACACTCCTCCTCCAACTAATCCCTTACCTCTGCCTTACACATTTATGTTTCCCTCAGCTGTTCCTGTTTTAACCCACCTTAATACCTCTCCCCAGTTTCTGCCTTCCTACCATGACCCCCCCTGGCAGGGTTCTCAACATCCTGAAGTGGGAAATCAGGAAATAGCTACCCCTTCTCCTCATATTCAGTTCTTGCCTCTCACCCTCTCTTCTCCACCTGCCCTGCTGGGTCACCAGTGTGTACAACCTAACCCCATCCTTTTTACTCTAACAGCAGTTGTGTACTACCTCGAGCCTGCTCCTGGTACACTCATGCACTATAAATGGTTTTATCACATTATTACTGTTTTGTACATTTCTATGTTCTTTTGTATGATTTTTGACATATATTGTAATTTACCCAATGCTCCACTACTGTTTATTGTACAATTCCTTGTGTCCCAACTGTTGCACAATCTTACAATGTTGTATTGTTTGTACTACCCACACTATTGTAACTGATCTTCCTTCACAACCCTATGTAACCCCTCCCTCCAGGATGCACCGTGAAATGAGCAACTTGTTGTTCAGTGTGCCCTCCTGGTGAAACATTTCAATAAATAAATAAATAAATACTATAATATACTCGTGGAGTGGCTTGTACTGTTCATACAGCTGCTCAAGCAAATAGAGAGTACAATTCAAGGGAGTTACCATATTGAGCTTCAAGTGGTGCTGTGGTACATTGTTTGCCTTCTGTAGAGCATGAAGGTCTGCTCTAGCCAGTGCTGAATGACTGAAATGACTGCAGATTTATGGCTGACAGCCACCATGGCACTAACTGCTTCATGCTCCAGAAAGGACCTCATAATTATATTCAGCACATGTGCAAAACAGGGGATATAATAAAAGCAGCCATCATTGATGGCTTTGATGGCATTATGAGCATTGTCACTGGCAATATATGCTGCATTGAATCCATGGGGCTTTAGCAAGTGTGTAATGGCCTCATTGATGAGGGTGAGAATTCTGTCTAATGTATGGGACCTATGCATACTCTCCATGCTTAATGTGGCATGCTGTCAACAACCAGTAGTACTGCTGCCAGTACTTGGAGGACAAGTAGATGAGGAACAGGGGTGAAGAGCATATACATGAGGGAAAAAAGCCTAGTGTGCAGTAATGCACAAATAACTAACACCTGATGATGGGCCACTGGTCCAGATGTCCATGGTGAGGTGAATGCTCGCTACTGCTGAGTGTGACAGAGCATGTGACACCACGCATGCATGATCATTTACATAACTGGAATAGCATTAGTGCTAAAATACATTCAACTAGGAACTTTATATTTAGGTACAGCATTCTCCATCAGTTCTCTAAATCCCTCATTCTCAACAAATGAAAATGGCAAAAGGTCTTTTGCCAGCATCTTGGCCACAGTCATATTGAGCTCTTTTGTGGGTGTTTACGATGCTATTTTGTGTGCTTGCTTAATGCTGATTTGATATCTGGCTGCTTAAGCCTCTGAGTATGCAGGATCGCAGGCTGTGGTTTGGCTTTGCCAAGTATGGTCATGTGGCTTTGGCTGACTTTGGTGGTATCATGGACATGCTGGCACTGCAGAAACCTCTTTATGGGTACAGTGGGATCACCTTGACTAATACCTCCACTTGTATTTGCATGTTTAGGGGTAGAACACAATAAGGGGTCAAATGTTACATCATCTACTGGTTGTGGACCCTCACTTTCAGTAGTAGAAGTATAAGAAGTGGGCATGGATGCCAACCTCTTATGTTAGGTCCACTTAATGGGGTGCTTACTTTGCATATGACTATGCATGCTAGTCGTCCCATAGTGTGAACCCAGTATGCCATGGCTAATCTTGGAAAGACAGATGTTGCACACCACAACACTGTCATCAGAATCATCAAATACAAGGAAATCCCACACCAATGAATGTCCTCCCACATGTTGGAGTTTTGTGGGTGGTGGGACAGATTGGAACGATGACACAGACATAGGGGTGGGTGAAACTGTTTTCTTTGCATGCTGCTGCTTTCCCACAGATCTCAATTTTCTACTTGCCGACCCTTGTCCATGACAGGTTGCTGCTTCAGGACTGATGGAAGAGGGATTATTTTCTCTTTGCCAATAACAGTTTTGGCTACTGCTTGTGGACACGGTGGCTGCCAACTTGGGTCTACTACTGGATCATCACCCTCACAACCGTTATCACTACTACCCTCCATGCTTTCTGTCATTTCCATTGGAGAAAGTAAAGGCTGACTATATGCAAGGTCTGCTTCCTCAGTGACATTCTCTGCAACATGAACACTGCCACTAACAGTGTGTTCACCATGAGAATGTTTGTGCTCCTCACACACATTTGAAAGCTGTATCTGCTGCTGCTCATTATCTCCTCCCCCACAGTAACGGGTCCTGCAACACCCTTACTGTCATTATCTGGCATACTGCCTGCCACTGGACCAAAACCCTCCTTGCTCTTACTCACTACCAGCTCCTGAGCTAAATCATGGGTCTCCTGGGACTGAGACAGTTGATTATTTTCAGGCTCATCCTGAGACCCCGGGGATTCACACAATAGCGTGGCAACATCAAATGCAGTCTTTTTAAGCTGCTGTTTAGAGCGAAGAAATACACCTGCACTAGGAGTAGCAGTACTGTGCTGAGTGCCAAAGAAGCTTGAGGGTTTGATTCCCTGCAAAGTCAACAGTGGCATAGCATGTGGTATGGATGGCATTGCAGTACCAGTAGAACTTGCAGTGCAGCTACTAGTAGCACCTTCCGCAACACCCACTCCATGCCCTTATGACATCCTTCTGACTGATTCAGTACCTATGACACTTTTTCCACATCCTACATGCTTCCCACTTCCTTTGCCTAACATGTTCTACTGCCAGTACTTTGCTGGACCCTAAAATACAAGAAAGTATTAAAGAAATAAAAGCAACACTAATACACAGACTATAGAAGACAGATTAACACAAGATACTGTGTTTTCAAAAAAATTATGAACTATCTGTGACATAGCAGTCAAAGTACAGATAATAGCAACTTCAATTTCTTCTACTGAAGAAAACAGGTGGATTTAATCACTCCAAATGCCTGTTCTGTGCTTCAGAACAAACACAGCTCTTCCCTCTTCAGAAATCAACTGCAGAGTGAGTAGCTATGCAGTAAGAAATGTGTGCTACCTCCTCCCTCCCGAACCTCATGTGGTTGCAGAGCTGAAAAACATGTGATCAGAGCTAGTTGTGGTGTAACTTAACCTTTCTGTGTGATTTCAGTGCTTAACCACAGAATTTGCACTGAAATGTGGAATTTTAACTAACCAGACTGCACACCATGTGACTGCAGAACAGAAAAAAATGTGATCAGGGGTAGTAGAGGAAAACAATGGCCATATCTGTGAGATTTTTGACCTTAACTGCAGAATTCCAGGCTGCACACCAGGTGAATGCAGAACTGAAAATCATGTGATCAGAGGTACATGCATAGATAATTGACATTTCTACGAGATTTCGGTGCTAATTGCGGATGTTTTACAATACCACGGAATTCTAAGAAGTGCAATATACAACATTTCGGTGAAAAAACATAAATAAAAAAACAAACTATTACTTTAAGACAACACAGTTAGGTGCTCAACAGAAAAGGTGTTTACATTCAGTTTGTGACCCTTGCAATTAAGATACCACCTTCAGAAAATGAAATATAGACACACATTGATGGCAGGGGAAAAAATACCACATAATCACATTTAAATCATGGAAAAATACAAGCTATGGTGACATTATTAACAAGAAACATTATTTCCACAGTTTTCATCAAAAAGTCCACATTTTACAAATTACTTTTATGCAGAACTAGGCAGAGATCTGCAGTAAATAGATGAAAGTTCAGAATTCTGCCACAGGCCAAAGAGCGGAAAATTCCGCAAAGTTTTTGAAATTCCATGGAACTTCCATGATGGCAGAAATCCGCACTTTTGCCTACCCCTAACCACCAGTGCCATGCAGAAACAGATCAGGAAACATTGTGCTTCCAATGTGCTCTTTCAGATACCAACAGGACTCGCTCCAATCTACTTCATCTGGCACAAGTCAATAATATCAAGTATTGGATCCTTGCCGTGCAGTGAATGGAGTGGTACTGTTCATACACATTCTCATTTGCATTCATTGAAACCTTCTCAATCATTGTTTTCTTAGTGTCTAGTATTCCAAACTGAGTGTCAGTGTCACCAAGGTGATCTACATGTATACCCTTATACAAGAGGGTTGCATGCTTTAAATAGTGTAGAGCATTTTTACCTTTCTCTACATAGACAACTTTTTGCCAAATGGTTTTGGACTTTGTTGGAATGCCATTCACCAAAATTACAATACTGTTATCTCTAGTTATTGTTGCTACAGATTCTTAGAGTGAGGATGGCAGATACATAATAAAACCCTTCAGTGATTTATTGAGCTCTTTATGTAGCATGTTTCTCATTTTTGTATTTAGTCTTAATATTGTTTGAAATGACTCCATTGTTTAGATTAGAATCCATTCAAACAAATTGAGGCAGGCTATCTCAGAAGGTATAACATCTGCCTCCATGTTGTTTAGCACAGACCTAGGAGGCAAAGTGTTTGATTTTATCTTTCAGAAACAGTATGAACACAAGTCCATTGTTTCTTGTGAATCAAAGTCACTCTTTAGAAAGAGATAAGCAACCAAGTGATCCCACATTTCATTTGATCGTGGAATTTTAGACAGGTCAGCCTTTAACATTTTCTCACAGTAGGATATACAGTTGCATGAGACACAGTCATACTCAAATTTTTGTCTCTTAGTTCAAATGTGGCAATTTCATTACCAAATTTCTCAATCAACTGTGATTCTTTTACTGTCACATATTGATACATATGGTCTGGACTGAGTCCCAAAATTTAGTCAGGAGGTAATCTATACGCTTTGAGCTGCTTCCATGTTACCTTCAGAAAATAAAGAATTCAATCATGTGAAGTTGTTAACAACACTTCTGACAAGATGCAGTGTTGCTACAGATTTTCACATTCCGGAATTGTGTACAGCAATCATATAGAAGTGATGGAATGCACTGTCACATGCTCCAGGTCGTAAACATGCTAGAGAATTGCCCATCAGTCCACGGTAGGATCTAATCTTACATTTGCCCATGTTTTGAATTAGTTTGTATTTCTCACTCCTCTGTGGTGAAAAATACTTTCCAAACTTTTCCACCTTATCAAAAGTTGTTTCTCTGATATTGTATGTGTCATCACATGCCCATGAGAGATACAATGCCTTTCTCTGGTCTGAATCCAAAAGATTTTCTTCATCCATCTTATACAAATTATAGTCTTGGAGCACTGAAAAAAACACTCTGTGCTTTTCCTGTTTCATCTACAGAGAGAGAGCCACTTGCTTACTGTGCAGATGATAACTTTCTTCCTAGAAACATGCCTTCGTATACTGTGTGTAGCCAACATACATCAAATACTAAACAGAAGTTGTCTGCTCAGATGTTCAAAGTCATCTAATTTGACTTTGATATTCTCAACTTTTTTGCTGAATTTGTCAGTTAGAGCCATCATGTTTTCCCCATTGTCATGACAGCACATTTATGGCCATCTGGACAAACTGTTTTATTTTCAGACATAGTTTCATATGGTAAATGTTTCTTTTAATTTTTTTACCATTATGTCTTACAATGGCAGATATCACTCCCTGAACTTTGGCTCTGCAGACCACATTCTGAAATATTTTACTGTTTTGTGAGGCCTGCTGGCTACAATGACTTTTGGATTGTTTTGGTTTTGTTTTAACTTGATAGTCCTAGTCACCATTTTGCAGTTGACTTTAGATTTCTTTACGTTTTGTGTTACCTGCACTTTTTTGACTAAGAAACTCTTATTCTTGTTGGCACATGTTACACTCTTTGGCAGCTTTGCCTTTTCTTTCAAATGAGAGGCATGACAAGAGGTGTGCATACAAAGTCATCAAAATTCGCTCTGTGAAATAAGTTGTGAAGCGCAATTTGCAAAATTCACCAATTCACGGAGCATAGAACAAACATAGAAACATAGAAGCTGATGGCAGACAAGGGCTGCAAGGCCCATCCAGTCTGCCCATTTCTTTTTCTACCTTATGAATGTGCCCTCGGCCTTTGCTCTGTCAATGGCCTATCTATTCATACTCATCTGTATTGCTCACATATGCCTGTTCCATGCCTGTTTTGAAGTCCTGCACTGTATTCATATCCACCACTTCCTGAGGTAGGCCGTTTCATGCATCCACCACCCTTTCTAAGAAAAATAACTTCCTCACGTTACCCCTTAATTGGCCTACCTCTAGGTATTATCCCTAAGGAACTTAAAGGTAAAGAAGTGAAGTATTTATGGCAGATTATGATGGCTGTAGCCCTGAAATCTATTACTAGGAGGTGGTTGCAGGGCTCCCCACCAGATTTTTCTGAATTGTCCATATTCATAGAAACCATACATCGTATGGAAAAAATAACTTTCAGTCTGAAACAGCAATCCCAGGTCTACCAGAATAGATGGACAAGGTGGCTTTTGTATGGGTCTCATCAACACACTGCCTAGATTGTAAAAAGACTTGGGAAGTCTGGTCTTTTCCAAGGAATCTTCTTTTTGAATAGCCATAGAGGAGGATAGTCTTTGTTTTTAGAATGGGCAATTTAACCTTAAAGTTTTTTTCCTTTTTCGATTGTCTCCTAAACTAGTCAGCATAGCCTAGAAAAGCATTAATTTGACCTCTAAATCTTAATGGGTTTTTAAATCCTGGTATAGTTATTAGTTACTAGCTAGTAATAACTAATATTTTGTAAATGTTTTAATTCAGGGGCACATTCATGAGTCCAGACTGCTGGAATGAAAGCTGAATGCTGAGTAATTCACTTTATAGTGGTCATGGTGAAGTG
Organism: Neoceratodus forsteri; assembly: GCA_016271365.2. Classification (NCBI taxonomy): domain Eukaryota; kingdom Metazoa; phylum Chordata; order Ceratodontiformes; family Ceratodontidae; genus Neoceratodus; species Neoceratodus forsteri. Next base: position 694,669,176 of record CM057451.1, on the reverse strand, counting down.
GATATGGAAATGTAACTTTGTATGTGTGTACATTTATGCTGTACAACATGAAAACTTTTAATAAAGAAAGTATAAAAAAAAAGAAAAAGGGACCTGTGAGGCCCCAAAAGCATAAGTACCATACCATCTTTGTACAAGACACTTGTTGGTCCAATAAAAGGTATCAAACCTTCCAGCATCTCCTGTTTTCCAAGGACCAATACAGCTAGAATCTCTTTCTATGTAACATAACTCTTCATCATGTAGCAAAGAATAAAGCTGTATTCTGACTTGCTACTACCTTATGCTTGATGGCACTACTACCAACAATCATTAACAACTACCAGTCTATGATCCCAATCATTAAAATACTAGATCTGTGTGCCCATATTCCAAAGCAGTTACAGAAATGTTGTTTCTTCATGGAAGAAGGCTCCCCTGCCATTTGTAACAAATGAAAAAGTGTCACACAATAGTACTCTTTTTTGTTGCCCCCCCCCCCAAGTTTTGGAACTAGTTTCTTCAGTGTAACACTATACACAAAATAAACTTATTTGACTTTTAAAATGTACACTTTCTGTCTGAAAAGTTATCTTTATCACAAAATGGCATATAATAAATGCAGTAATATATTTCAGCCTCTGGGTAGTAGTGCATTCAATGTACTTCCGGGGACAATAAGGCACTTGGCATGCAGCCAAATACCTTGTTACATGCTTGGGCATGTGGTCACCACACCACTACCCACACCATATTATGTGTCACTGCTGACAAAATATATATGTGTCACAAGACTTATTTATTTATTTATTGAATACAATCGGAATTAATACCTTTAAGTCAAAGACTCCTTTACAAAGGCTCCACGTCATAGAAAACAATACGGAGCATACAGTGTACAGACATCACAGTATAAATAGCAGTGTGGGAAATATCACACCTTATGAAAGATACATTGCAAATTACAACAGGTGGATGTGTTACAGGGTAATTTCAACAATCAAAGACAATGCAGTATGGTGGCAAATAATAAATACAGTAACAGCAGTGGCACTCTAGAAGCAGAACCAAATGGGTTGATTATCATGGCAGTAATAGGTCATGGGTAGGTCAGGTACAGTCACAGGTGGAATCACACAAGATATTGCTATGGAGAAGGGATTTGAACAGTCCTAGGGTAGGAGCCAGGAGAACTGGTATGGGCAGTGAGTTCAGTCAATTGCGGGTGCGATATCTGAAAGTTCCTTGCCCCAAGGAGGTTTTACAGCAGGGAACCTGGTAGGTCGATTTCTCAGCGTGACATGTGCGTCTGGTGCTGTTGGGGGGCAGCATCACAAGAGCTGGGGGCGTGAGGCCAGTCATGATTTTCTTGGCAAGGAGACAGGTCTGATATATACTGGAATAAACTATAAACTTATACAGTATACAGTCTTAATTTCATTTCTTGTGCATAAGTTTTTTCTTTGTATTTCACTATTTCTTATGATGAACAGGTATTTAATTCAAAAACTAAAGATTTTTTCAATGTTGAAGTTCCAACAACATGGTATTTGTCTTCTTCTGTGTGTCACAGACATCACTATACCAGTGCTGCTGATGCTATACTACATCTTTCATTCTCTTCCCTGCCCCCTTGCAATGCAGCTTGCATGCTAATGTTTATGTTTGCTTGCACGCATGCGCAAGAAACATTATGCAGCAGCTTAAGAGAGAAGCGGGTTGTGGAGGTGCAGCAGTGTGGCAGCCAATGGCAGCACTGCATTTGTGGGTTTGGCAGTGTGCACTGAATGCAGGCCCAGTGTCCTGATGACACTGGTTCTGCAGAAGTGCCACCAACTTGAAACTATTTGGCCTCTGCAATGAGGGGCCACCTCATCATAGCAGCATCAGCAATTCTGCTGCAATGAGGGAGCGACCCGTCGTAGCAGGGTGGTACCTCACCTGGTGTAACAGTACGAGGAAGATGACGGCTGTATGCAGCCACCTCAGAGCTGATGGGAGAGCCCAATATGCCTATTGGCATGCCCCTGACCCCCTTCATTTGCTGACGGGGAGCCCAGTCCCCGTTGGCATAATGTCTCCACCCCAAGTTTCTGTTGTGTGCCTAGGGGGTGCCCAATCCCCCTCGGCATCATGCACCCCTCAACAGTCTTTCTTTGCCGATGGGGGGCCCAATCCCTGTTGGCTTCAGTCCCCCCCTTTCCAGTTCAATTTGTCAATGGGGGAGCCCATTCTCCATCGGCATAATGTCCCTCACCTCCAATTTGTTGTGTGCTGAGGGAGTTGCTTAATCCCGCTCAGCTCTTGCCCCCCCCACTCGGCATGTGCCAACGGGGGTGCCCAATCCCCCATCAGCTACAGCCCCCCAAAAACACTCAGGTGGCATGCTGGGAGCCCACCCCAGCATGCCAAATGTTCCTGTAAAAAAAAAAAACTTTCCGTGATGTTTTCATTTTGTGTTTTATAGGCTTAAAAAAATAAATAAAACTGTTTCTTGTTGAGCCCAGGGCCCTCCCCAACATGCTCCCACTCTCTGCACCCTGCCCCCCACACACCCCTCACTCCTTACTTACATCAAGAGCCCACCATAATGATTTTTGGTGGACCGGGAACACGCCTGCACTCTTCAAAGCCAACCACGAATTGACGAAATGCCAGTAAGCTGTATAATGGCATAAATTGTTTTTTTTCAACTTTGGTGCATATCTCTGGCATTTTTAAAAATTTTGGCCCCAGATTTTCAACATCTGGTTATTGAGACCCCCTCCTCATGAATTCAGTCACTGTTATGGCACTATTCGGTCCCAAAAGGTGATTTTGCAGTCACTGCGCAGAGTCACCTTTTGGGACCAATTAATGAAATGACAGTACCATTGTTCATGAGGTGGACTCTCAAAAAGCCTACGTTGCAAATTTGGTGAAAAAAGTCCAACAAAATTACTGTTTTATGAGCCTGTGTTCTGCAGTTTCCACACATGCTCGTAACTTCATGAATTTGTAATATTTTCACTCCAGATTTTCAATATTGGCATTTTTCCACACCTCCTTATGAACAGTACAGCTGTCATTTTATACATCCTGGCCAAAATCTGTTTTCACACTTCTGACACAGAATAGCACAGCCGCTGTGGGAAATCAGTTTTAGGGACAGATTGAGAAAATGATAGTGACACTGTTCATGAGCAGAGGTCCCAAAATGCCTATGCTGCAAATTTGGTGATGAAAGTCCATAAAATGACTGTGTTACAAGCGTGCATTGCACAGTTTCCATGCACCGTTGTCACTTCACAAATTTGCGATATTGTCACACCAGATTTTCTACACTGCCATTTTTTCACACCTCCTTATGAATAGTACAGCTATCATTGTTCACATCCTGGCCAAAATGTGTTTTCGCACTTCTGATGCAGAATGGCGCAGTTACAGTGGGAAATCAGTGTTTGGGACAGATTAACAACAAGCGAATGAGAGAGGGGGAGTGAGTGAGCTCAACGGAGCTCTGTCAGGACTGCTGCAGATTTTTCTGTGGGCAGAAAAAGGCACCAATGCAGGCAGAAGCCCAATAAGAAAGGGCAGCCTGCAGCGCCAGGAAAAACAGAATGAGCAAGTGAGAGAGGGGGAGAGAGCGAGCTCAATGGAGCTCTGTCAGGACTGCTACGGATTTCTCTGTGGGCATAAAAAGGAGCCAATGCGGGCAGGAGCCCAGTACAAAAGGGCAGCCTGCAGCACTGGGAGAAACAGAACAAGCGAGTGAGAGAAGAAGAGTGTGCGAGCTCAGTGGAGCTCTGTTGGTACTGCTGTGGATTTCTTTGTGGGCAGATAAAAGTGCCAATGCAGGCAGGAGCCCAGTACAAAAGGGCAGCCTGCAGCACTGGGAGAAACAGAATGAGTGAGTGAGAGAGTGGGGGAGAGCGAGCTCAACTGAGCTCTGTCGGGACTGCTGTGGATTTCTTTGTAAGCAGAAAAAGGCACCAACATAGGCAGGAGCCCAGTACAAAAGGGGCAGCCTGTAGCATCAGGAGAAACAGAACGAGCGAGTGAGAAAGGGGGAGTGAGCAAGCTCAATGGAGCTCTGTGAGGACTGCTGCGGATTTCTTTGTGGGCAGAAAAAGGCACCAACACAGGCAGGAGCCCAGTACAAAAGGGCAGCCTGCAGCGCCGGGAAAAACAGAACGAGCGAGTGAGAGAGGGGGAGTCAGCGAGCTCAGTGGGGCTCTGTTGGGACTTTAGAGTTGCCCACCAACCTGCTCAGGGTTCTGTGTAGTCCTATATTCCAGCAGGGTCTCTGGGGTGGAGACAAAGCAATGACTGGATACTTTTATGATTGCTATAATAATACAGATTTAGTTGTTCCATTTATTTCTCTAACTGAGAAAAGTACTGCACTATACTGTTAGTATTGCTGTAATAATACATATTTATTTGTTCTGTTTATTCCTCTAACTGAGCTGAGTAATACTTGGAGTGCAATACGATTTCTAACTGGGCTAAGTGAAACTATGAAGGCTGAGAACAAATGTATGGTAGCTGAGGGTTAAAAAACAGATAAGGAGGCTTTAGGATTGCTACAGTAATATAGTATCTAACGGATGAGATTTGAGACTGAATTAACCCAGTTGGCAAGGGCGCAGTAGGGGGACTAATGTGGGGGGAATTTAAGTTAATAGGGCCCTAATAGTTGTAGTAGGGTACAGAAAACTGGAATAAAAGCCTGTAACATAAGATGGTGGCCAAAATGGGGCAGGTGCCGCATGTCAATAGGGCGGGCATCTTTGGAAGGGTGGTGGGGTGTACAGGGTGTGGGTCTGCCATGATCCTGGACTGGGCTTGGAGGATGGGTAGTGTATGCTCTGTAAACAACTGACTAGTTTGAGGGAGGAACTGTGGAGGTTAGGGAGGAGTCTAAGTGGCAGGGCAGATAAGTATGGTGGGCATCTTGGCTCCGGGGGATAGGGGTGGCAATGGGGGACAGGGGAAGAACAGCTAGGGACCGACACTGACTCCAGTGTCAGAGACACTAGCAGAAAAGAGAAGAGAAGGAGGGGTGTCCGAGGTGAGGGAGCGGGCTCCTAATGGGAGTGAAGAGACCACGAGGAGGCCCATGGAGAGAGAGCAGATGGCTGTGGGTAGGGAGAGACCAGGGGTGGGAACGGGGGCAGTGGAGGGGAACAAGTAGGAGGGGGAACCAAAAGGGGAGGAAATGTAGGCGGGTATTGACTAGGAATAGATTCAACTCTGCTAGGTGAGAGAGAAGAGGGGAGCAGGAACATACTATGGGGGGGGACAAGCGGGGCATGAGAGCGATGGCAACAGGTAGGGAAAGAGATAGTGAGGATGAAAGGGTAGAAGGGGGGCTAGTAAGGAAGGAGGGGTGACTGGAGGAGAGAAGGCTATGGGAAGGGGAAGGATGGGAGGGGCATCACTACCGAGGTCGAAGGGAATGGGGGCTCTAAATCGACAACAACGATGATAGGAGAGGGGTTGGAAATTAGAAGGGGAGGAGGTGAGGTCAACATAGGAAGCCCAGTTTCAAGGCAGAGAAAAGAGGTGAGGCTGAAGTTGGGGGTGCAGTTACAGAAATCACAGAGGATGCAGCTGGTGGGGGTAAGGAGCAGGGAAGAATGAATACTGGGGTGGTGGAAGGGCATTAGAATGGAAAGGGGTAATGGACGGGGGGGTGCTTGTCCTGGGGGATTCTACACTGAAAGGGCTGAGATGGGGCAGAAGGGGGGAAGGCACAGATGTATTTGGGTTGAAGCTATCCCCGGGTTGACTGCAGGAGGGGCAGGCATTGCTCAAATGTGCAGCGAAGGGGAGAAAGATACCTCATTTATTGTTGCATGTGGGTACAAACAACTTGGCAGGGGAGACTGTGGAAGTCATGAGGGGGAGGTTCTAGGAGTTGGGCAGGCAATGTGAGAGTGTGGGGGAGTCAGTGGCATTCTTGGAGGTACTCTCAGTACCATGTGCAAGCATGGGGAGGAAGGGTAGGATCGAGGAGTTCAACAAGTGGCTGAGGGGTTGGTGCCATACCAAAAATGATGGGTTAGTGATTAACTGGGGTAGGGTCTGGGGGAATAGTAACTTGTTCATGGTGGACAGGATACACTTGAGCAGGGAGGGGATGGGAGTATTAAAGGCAGGATTAGATGGGTATATCTCTACTAAGGTGGATTTAAACTAGTGGGGGGGGTGGCCAAAAGACTGAGGTTGGTAAAAAGATCTGGGCAGGGGAGCCTAATGAGCTCACCCCCTCATATATATTAAAAGACAGAGGTGTACTAACCCTGGGAGGGGGCTAGCAGAGTGGTCTGAGTGTAATACAGAAGGCACCACCACCCAGTAAGAATAATGAGGAGAAAGGGTGCAGACTACTGGGAGGAGGGACACAGGCCAAGGAGAAGAGTGAGGAGAAGGAGTGGTATGGATGGAAGGTGGTCTCTCTCAATGCAAGAAGCCCGGGGAACAAAATTGCAGAGCTTTACGCACTCCTTTCAAAGGGGAAGGTGGACACTGCTGCAGTGACAGAGACTTGGGCCACAGAGTACCATGATGGGGACTCAGCAATTCATGGATACAGGATCTACAGCAGGGACGGGAGGGGTTGGAAGGGAGGGTTGCACTCTATGTGAGGGAAGGGATGAAATGCATGGGCAGACTGGATGGGCCTTGCGGTCCTTATCTGCTGTTAACCTCTATGTTTTCATTGTTTCATAACGGAAGAGGGAGAAGAGGAGAGGACAGAGGTGCTTTGGGTGTAACACCTGGACTCCATGGGCAGAAAGCTGAGGCTGGGAGTGGTGTACAGACCACCAGCCCAATCCGGGGAACTGGATGGGGTGTTGGTAGAGCAGATAAGGAGGGTCTGTAGAAGGTGGGGATTGTGGTGATAGTGGGGGATTTTAACCTACCAGGGGTTGACTGGAGCACCCCGGCTACTAGAAGTACCAGGGAGAAGATGCTTGTTGATGCATTCCAGGATGACCTTCTGATGCAATTTTTACAAGACTTGGTAGCACTCTGGACCAAGTACTGGCAAATGGGGAGGTCGGTGAGGGAGATAAGAGTGGAGGATCCACTAGTGGGTAGTGACCACCAAACAGTGTGGCTCGTTCTCATAATGGGCAGAGAGACAGAAGGCACAGGCACTAAGGTGGTGGACTTTAGTAGGCTGGACTTTGGGAGGATGGGAGCAATACTATGAGGGAGACTCCAGGATATAAGGTTGGGGATGGATGCAGAATAAAGTGGGGAGTCATAAAGACTGGGCTAACAGATGCCACAGTAGTCTGCAGCAGGGCCAGGAGTAAGAAGAGCAGAGCCAAGAAACCATGCTGGCTGAACAAGGAAGTGCTGCAAGGTGTGAGGGCACAGAGGGCAGCATACTGGAAGTACAGGAGAACAGGAAAGGGAGAGGATAAGGAGGCTTATGGGAGTTGGTCAAGGGAGGTGGCCAGGAGGGTGAAAAAAGCTGAGGCCTCCAGGTTATTAAGGTCAGCACAGGACATAAAGGCAGGGAGGAAAAGGACTTTTTAAGGTATGTCAGCGAAAAGAGGAAGTGCAAGGAACATATTGTGAGGATAAAGCAGAGAGCAGATTGGGTGGAAAAGGGGGAGGAGCAAGCAGAAATTCTAAATGAGTACTTCTGTTTCATTTTCAGTAAGGAGAGGGATGGCCCACTACCAGCATGGATTGAGGGGTGAGGAAAGGGGGGAGGAGGTGACGGACAAAGTGGTCACAGGACAAGGGTGCTAGAGGGCAGTAAGAGTGGACAAGGCACCAGGTCCCGATGGCATCCACTCCAGCGTGCTGAGGGAGATGGCAGAACTGTTGGCTGAGCCACTGGCAGATTTGATCAACACCTCCCTGGAAATGGGGTGTGTTCCCCAGGACTGGAGGGTGGCCCATGTGGTGCCCATACACAAGAGTGGGCCTAGGGAGGAGCCAGAAAATTACTGGATGGTCAGTCTCACGTCCATAGTGGGTAAGCTTATGAAGGCGATACTGAAGCAGAGGCTGGTGGCATTCCTAGACAGTCATGACCTCCAAGATGGGCAGCAACACAGGTTCATCTCAGGAAAGTCGTGTCAAACCAGCCTAATTGAGTATTATGACTGGGTGATAAGGGAGTTGGACAGGGGCCATGTAGTACATGTCCTGTACTTGGACTTCAGTAAGGCCTTTGATAAAGTGCCTCATGCGAGACTGGGGGGAAGGTGACACAGTAGGGGTGGGAAAAAAACTGACTAAATGGATAGAGACCTAGTTATAGGGAAGGGTGCAGAGGGTGGTGGTGGTGGGGGAGCTCTCGGCACCTAGAGCAGTGACAAGCAGGGTGCTGCAGGTGTCAGTGCTGGGCCTGGTGCTATTTGGGCTCTTTATCTCTGATATAGCACACAGAGTGGGGAGCACGGTTAGTCTGTTTGCAGATAATACCAAATTAGGGGCACTGGTGGACAAAGAGGATGGATGGGAAAAACTGCAGGGGGACCTAACCAAACCAGAGATGTGGTCGGTAGAGTGGCAGCTAGGATTCAATGCAAACAAGTGTTAGGTGATGCATTTCAGGCCTAAGAACCAGAAGAGGGACTATTGGTTGGGGGGGTGATGTTGGGGATCACAGAGGAGGAGAAGGACCTAGGGGTGTTGGTAACTGGGAGCATGAACATTTCAGCCCAGTGTAGGAGAGTAGCAGCGAAGGCAAACAGGATGATGGGGTGCATTGCAAGGGGGTTCTCATCCAGACACAGGGATGTGATCCTATCTCTCTACAGATCATTGGTCAGACCACACCTGGAGTACTGTGTGCAATACTGAAGGCCATACCTGAGGAGAGATATAATGTTACTGGAGAGGATGGAAAGGAGGGCAACAAAAATGTTAAAGGGGATGGAAGGAAAGGAATATGAAGTAAGGCTGAACGAACTGAACATGTACACACTGGAGGAGAGGAGGGATGGGGGGATATGACTGAAGCATTTAAATACCTGAGGGGGTAAATAAACCTAGCACTGATGGGGTGTTTAAACTGAGGAGTGGAAGAGAGACAAGGGGGCATGGACTAAGGTTGGAAGGGGGAACGTTTCAAGAGGGAAATGAGGAGGCACTACTTCACTGACAGGGTGGTGTCTAGCTGGAATGCAGTGCCAGAGATGGTGGTAACATGTAGGATAGTCAACAGCTTGAAGAAGGACTGGGATAATGCAAGAGAAAGAGTCAGGGGGCAGGGGCTGGGACAAGTGGGGGTGGAACTAAGGGGGAGGAGGCTGGGGCAGCTGCAATCTAGGGTGCTAGCTACACACTCGGGCAGATTTAGATAGACCGATTGGTCTGTTCTGCTGGCAGATTCGTATGTTCATATATAAAATCACAGTGACTCTGTTCATGAGCAGAGGTCCTAAAATGTCTATGTTGAAAATCTGGTGACAAACGTCCATAAAATAACTGTTACAAGCGTGCATTGTCCAGTTTCCACACACCCTCGTAACTTCGCAAATTTGTAGTACTTTCACTCTAGATTTCCAACACTGGCATTTTTTCAGACCTCCTTTTGAACAGTACAGCTGTCATTTTTTACATCCTGTTTGAAATATGCGTTTACACATCTGGCGCAGAATAGCGTGGTTGCTGTGGGAAATCAATGTTCGGGACAGATTAAGAAAATCACACTGACACTGTTTATGAGTAGAGGTCACAAAATGCCTATGTTGAAAATCTGGTGAAATATTTCTACTCAATGACTGTGTTACGCACATGCATTGCGCAGTTTCCACATACGCTCAGAAGTTATAGCATTTTTAATAGTTTCACTACCAATTTTCAACATTGCCATCTCCTACACTTCTCTATGAATGGTTCAGCTGTCATTCTTCACATTACACCCAATCTGTGTTTTCTTACATCTGGCGCACAATGGCATGGTCGCTGTGGGAACTCAAAGTTCAGGACACATTGACAAACTCACAGTGCCACTGTTAAAGAGAAGAGGTCCCAAATGCTTTCATGAGATGGGGGTCACAAAAAGGCCATGTTGAAAATTTGTAGTGCAAATATCAACAAACACCCGGGGCGTTAGGGTTTCTAACCATAATGTCCAACCCTGTACAGACTGACAGGCATCAGGGGCATGCCTTTGGATTGTCGACTGTAACGCACATGCAGTTCCACCCCCCACCCCGCAGCCAGTGACAGGCATTGAGGTGTGTCTTGGACTCTCCGGCCCCAGAGTTCACCCAATTCTCCTATATTGCACCCATTTCAGTGTATGTCTTTATGGAGTGGGGTGATTATAAAGCTGAACACCCCAAGGCACAGCTCAACACTTGTCAGTGTCTGCAGGATAGGGTGAGGTGAAATGGCATGAATGTTATGGGAGACAACCGAAATGCATACCCCCAATGCCTGTCCGTCTCTGCAGGTTGGAGGTGGGGTTGGCGTGAAGTTCAATACTTCACTGCTATTCTTACTTTGCATCTGTCTAACTCCTGCATTTGCAATACTAATACCAGCAAGCAAACATTCAGCACTGACAAATGCTTATTGTAGTATAGCTCCAGCTCCACAGCCTGTACCTGTTACCACTATCTTGCACTGCTACAAGCTTCATTCTGCATAGCCTGTACTTAAGCAACATTATACACTGGATGAAAAATCAGTGGTGATGGTGTCATTTACATAAAGTAGAAATATTTAGAAACTTCAACATTCAATAGTTGTTAGCACACCCTACAGTAGTTGTGGTCCTTTCTAGCATTATGTCAATATGGTAGCTGCCCACAGAAAAATGTATAACAGTATTGAACTGTACATACCTGGACAAACTGGAGTGAAATGTATGATACAGGTAAACTAATTCTTATTTGAAAAACACATTCCAGTTGTCTTCAAAGACTGCTTACCAATGCTCACTGTACAATAGTATACAATGCCTACACAACACTACTTCTCTTCACAGGACAGTATAATTACCATAGTCATAAATGACATCATACTGATGTAGCACTGATGTAGCACCAGAAAACAACAAGCATTTGACAATGCCGAATGTTGATTGCTTTGCTCTGTTGAGCTCGCTCACTCCCCCTCTCTCACATGCTCATTCTGTTTCTCCTAGTGCTCCAGGCTGCCCTTTTGTACTGGGCTCCTGCCTCTGTTGGCTCCTTTTTCTGCCCACACAGATATCTGTAGCAGTCCCAACAGAGCTCCATTGAGCTCACTCACTCCCCCCTCCCTCACCCACTAATTCTGTTTCTCTTGGAGCTGCAGGCTGCCCTTTTGTACAGGGTTTCTGCCTGCATTGGTGCCTTTTTCTGCCCACAAAGAAATCTGCAGCTGTCTCGACAGAGCTCAGTTGAGCTCGGTCACTCCCCCTCTCTCACTCGCTCAATCCTAATCTGTCCCAAACATTGATTTCTGAAACAGACTGCAGTGTTATGTGCTGGAAATGCGAAAACACATTTCAGCCAGGATGTGAAAATGACAGCTGTACTGTTCATAAGGAGGTGTGAAAAAATGCCAGTGTTGAAAATCTGGCATGAAAATATTACTAATTTGCAAAGTTACAAGGGTGCATGGAAACTGCTCAATGCACGCTTGGAACACAGTCATTTTATGGAGTTTCATCACAAAACTTTCAACATAGGCATTTTAGGACCTCTGCTCCTAAACAGTGTCACTGTGATTTTCATAATGCATCCCGAACACTGATTTCCCACAGTGCCCACGCTATTCTGCACCAGAAGTGCGAAAACGCATTTTGGCCAGGATGTGAAAAATGACAGCTGTACTGTTCATAAGGAGGTGCGGAAAAATGGCAATGTTGAAAATCTGGAATGAAAATATTGCAAAGTTGCAAAGTAACAAGCGTGCATGGAACCTGCGCAACACACACTCATAACACACTCATTTCATGGACTTTCATCACAAAATTTTCAACATAGGCATTCTAGGACCCCTGCTCATGAACAGTGTCACTGTGATTTTCTTAATGTGTCCTTAACGCTGATTGCACACAGCGACCGTACTATTCTTTGCCGGAACTGCGAAAACACATTTCGGCCAGGATGTGAAAAATGACAGCTGTACTGTTCATACAGAGGGCCAGAAAGATAGCAACACTGAAAATCTGGAGTGAAAATATTACAGATTGGTGAAGTTACAAGCCAGCATGAAAACTGCACAACGCACGCCCTTAACAGTCATTTTATGGACGTTCGTCACCAAATTTTCAACATAAGCATTTTAGGACCTCTGCTAATGAACAGTGTCACTGTGCTTTTCATAATGTGTCCCAAACACTGATTTCCCACAGCGACCTCGCTATTCTGCGCCAGAAGTACGAAAACACATTTCAGCCAGGATGTGGAAAATGACAGCTGTACTGTTCATAAGGAGGTGCGGGAAAATGGCAATGTTGAAAATCTGGAGTGAAAATATTGCAAATTTGCGATGTTACAACCGTGCATAGCAACTGTGCAATGCACGCTCATAAAACAGTCATTTCTTGGATTCTTTCCACCAAATATGCAACATAGACTTTTTGAGAGCCCACCTCATGAACACTGGCACTGTCATTTCGTTACTTGATCCCGAAAGGTGATTCTGTGCAGTGACCACAAAATCACCTTTCAGGGCTGAATAACACCATGACAGTGGCTGAATTCATGAGGAGTGGTCCCAAAAACCCCATGTTGAAAATTTGGTGCCAAAATTCCAAAAAATGCCTGAGATATGCATCAAAGTTGAAAAACCCCTATTTATGCCATTTTACAGCTTACTGGCATTTCCTCAGTTCACAGTTGGCTTTGAAGAATGCAGACATGTTCCTGGTCCACCAAAGATTGTCGCTCTGGGCTCCAGAGGTAAGTATGGGGGGGGGGAGGTGTGGGGAGGTGGAGTGTGCAGAGGGTGGGCGCAGGTTGGGGAGGGGCTGCCGGACTAGATGAGGGACCGTTTTTTGCTTTACAAGTGAAAAAAACAAAAAAACATTGCGGGACTTTTTTTTCTTAACAGGGACATTTATGGACATTTGACACACTGGGGTGGGCTCCCAGCATGCCAACCTACTGTTGTGTGGGGGGGTGACTGTAACCGACTGGAAATTGGGCCCCCCATCGGCACATACAGGGGGGACGCAATAGTCGAGGGGGATTGGGAACCCCTCCTCAGCACACACCTATGTTTCATCTTGAGGAGGACATGATGATAACGGGGAGTGGGCTCCCCCATTGGCAAATAAAATTGGGAGGGGGGATTATGCCAGCGGGGAGTGGGCTCCCCCATCGGCAACCTGAATGTGCACAGGGGACTGAAGCTTATGGGGACTGAGGCCCCCGTCGCAAACAACCACTGTTGTGGGGGGGCACATGTTGCCAAGGGGGATTGGGCACCCCCTTGGCACTGGGAGCTCACTAATAATCTTTGTGAACATGCTGGCAAGCCACCACCATGTTCACAAACAATATCACAGTAGCAAGGTTCTGCCCAGCAATGACGGGTTGCTCCTCGCTGCAGCGGAATGGTTTACGCTGCAATGATGAGGTGGCCTCCTGATTGCAGCAGCTGAATCTCATAAGGTTAGCACACTGGCTGAACTAGTGTCAGCAGCAGTGTGGCACCCATTGGAAAATGCGGCTGTTTCAAAGGCTGTGGGGGCATTGGCCACAACAGTGCCACGCCATCTCACCTGCTTCTGCAGCAAGGTGCTGCAATATGTTTCTTGCACATGCACACAATCAACATAAAAAGGAAGGTTTTAGCTCATAACTAGTACATTCTCTTTACAGAAATCGTTATCCTTCCAGGTAAAGAAACATCACGCCAAAAAAAAGATTTTGTCCTCATAATTAATACATTGTCCTCACAGAAATCATTAAACTCACAGATAAACAAATTCACCACCTGACACAAATTTCTATCCTCACAGGTGAACAAAATAAGCATACTTTTTCTTCACTTGACCTCATGCTAATACATCACCAGAAAAGAAAAGATCCTTTTTGTTCTTTGCTAATACATTCTTCTAAATTACAGGTGTATGACATACTACATTCCCTTCACAGAAATCTTTATCATCATAAGTAAACAAAATCACCAGATAGAAGGGCTGGATGCATAAAGAGAGCCTAAATTTCCATAGCTGCGGAAAATGGCTTGTAGCACAGCAGAAATCTAATTGCACCATATTCACAAAGAAAGTTTCTGCAGTTGTGGAAAGCCATAAAACAGGCAACTTATGGAAGTCCACAGGTGCTGAAATCCCCCTAATATTCTTTCCTTAGCTGAGGAAAAAGCTTAGCAGGTACAACAACAGGACATCCATATTAACTGGAGAAGGAGACTCTGACAGTCTTGCCATAGATGCAGCAGTTAGTACTCACAGAGAGACTAGCAGCCAGTCCCTCAACTGAGACCACTCTAGCACCACTGGTACCAGCAGGGCCATCCACCACAGTGGCTGACTGTAACTGTTGGTGAAATTGATGGTTGTGTCTCTCCCTGGAGTGTTTATGTTGTCTGCTTCAGTAGCACTCACTGTAGGCTGTTACCAGCTCTGCCTCTACTGCCTGTGGGGCTCCTTTATAGGCTGCACTGGGTCTAGTGGTTGTAGCTTGTTGTATTTCAATGAAAATGTGTGCTATTTTTTGTTTAAACAACTGACACTACTGTAGGTTTGCTATTACTTGTGCCTGCACCTTCGCTATAATTGTATCTCAATTGTTGGTACACTGCACTTTGCTCAGGGGGAGTTACGCCTCACTCTTTGTGGTGCAGCATGTGTGCAACATTTTTTCCTTAACTGAAGAAAAACACTGGCTGTGAATAGCCTCTAAGGGGATATACCATACTTTTAAATGGCTTTTTTTCCTCAGGAACGTCCATAGCTGCCATTTTTTCCACAGTCCTCGGTGTATTTTTTTCTGCACCTGCGGTTGTTTTGTTTATAGCACTGAGAGCAAGTGCCCCTTTTGTTCCTCAGCTTAAGAACTTTTGGGGACTTAGGGAAGGTTTTGTACCTTCAAATTGTTTTTTGAATCCCCCCCTGTCATAGAAACATAGACTTTGACGGCAGATAAGGACCGCTTGGCCCACCTAGTCTGCCCATTTCCCTACCTAGAGGATAAGCTTCAGATCCTATTTAACCAACAGTCTATTTCTTCCTACCCCCCACTAGAATTGCCTTATGTCTGTCCCATGCATTCTTGAATTCTCCCACAGTTTTAGACCCCACCTGATCTGAGTCTCCAACTGCCAGTGAGCACCTGCTTCCACCTGCAACCTCACTCAGGAAGTAACTTACAGCCCTGCAACATTTTTTATTTACATTTAATTTACAAGAACAACTACTAAAAAAATATATTTACTTTTATTAAAATCTGATTTGCAATATAAATTTAATATTGCCATTTTATTTTTATATAAATCAATGACTATTTAAAAATGTATTTACTTCATTCTCTTTTAGGTCTTTCATTGTGTCAATTATTATTTATTTAAAAACAATTATAAAAAAAAATATTTTTATAATGAAACTCGATGTGTCGCTTGTTTATTTCTACCTGTATTAACTCCAGGAAGTTATGGATTGCTAAAGTTCAAATCTGGAAAAAAACTAAGTCCAAAACCTTTTTCATATGCAGGGATCCTCATTTATATGAATGAAAATCATACAAAAAAGGATTCCTTGATAAAAAAGAAACAACTGAGGAAAAAACTCAGCCCCAAATTCTTTTTTCATATGAATGCATCCTTTTTTATATGAGCGAAAAAACCCATACAAAAAAAAGGTCCCTTCATATGAATGCACTTTTTATTTTGTATGCTTTTGTTATATTGCCTCTTAATGTTTAGGGGGGGACATGACTTACATAGAAACATAGAATTTGAAGGAAGATAAGGACCGCTTGGCCCACCAAGTATGCTCATTTCCCTACCTAATGGATAAGCTGCAGACTCTAGTTAATCAACAGCTTACTTCCTCCTTCCCTCCACTAGAATTGCTTTATGCCTGTCCCGTGCATTCTTGAATTCTCCCACTCTTCCTGACTCCACAACCTCCTCAGGAAGGCTGTTCCATGCATCCACAACCCTCTCTGTGAAAAAAATACTTTCTAACATTACCTCTGAGCCGTACCCCCCTCTATCTTCAGATTGTGCCCACTTGTTCTTGCACATCTCTTCTTCTGGAAGATACTACCCTCTTGTACTTTGTTAATTCCCTTGAGATACTTGAAAGTTACTATCATGTCCCACCCATTCCTCCTTTCCTCAAGGGTATACATATTAAGCTGCTTTAGTCTCTCCTCATATGTCTTCTCGTGCAGACCCTGCACCATTTTGGTTGCCCTCCTCTGAACAACCTCCACTCTGTCTATGTCTTTGTGGAGATGGGGTCTCCAGAATTGCACTCTAGGGGAAAAGTACACAATGGGGGGTCTCTTGTTCCCAGATGGCTACCCACTTCTTAATCTGAGATCCTTTCTCCTTCCCCATTTGAGAGTACCAGGTCTAAGATTGCTCCCTCCCAAGTGGGTTCCAATGCTAGCTGTCTGAGGCATGCCCCTGTAGGGCATCAAGAATGACCCTGCTCTTGGATGTGCCTGCAGCAAATGTACTCCAGTTAACATCTGGCATATTCGTGTCCCCCATCAACAATATCTCCCCTTTTTCTGCCATTTTAAGGATGCCTTATATCTTTTCCTTGTCAATTTCCTCCCCCTGAGATGGGGGTCTGTACACAACCCCCATGTGGATTGTGATACCATTTCCTGTCTCCAGGGTGACCCATAGTGACTCACCAACTTCCTGTTTACTCTTTAGTTGGGTTGATTTTTTTAATCATAGAAAATTTTATTGAATTTTCTTATACAGAGTACAGACATTTAACCAGCAACATAGCATCTCCTGTGCAACAGACCAAGTTATACATATATCATCTAAAACACAAGAAATAACATAGAGTTCCTTGCCATAAGTTATCCAATAAAAGCTTAGTGTTGGCATACTAAGCTACAAACTATGACTATGTAAACTGAGTACTTAACTTTTCAACAATCCTCCTTATGGGAGGATACATATGGACATATTGGGAAGCTTCTGTAAACATAGGTTGACAGCGGCATACTAGAATAGTGGAATAAGCCAAATGTTGGAGGAAGAAAAGGTAGAACTGAGAAAAGGAGAGTATAAGAGCTCCTCGGTATTCCTAAACATGACCCATAAATCAAAACAGTCTATGGACATTCTGGAGAGTTTAGATCTCACCACTCAGGGGGAGAGGGATTACATGGTATGAAAGGGGGACTTTACATTAGACGGAGTTTAGGTATGATCCCCATTTCTGGTAATATAGAGCAAGTTGCCCTCAGTTAGTATACGTGAGTCTTTCAAACATGGCTAATCTCGCCATAGCAGAGTGCCAAAGGGGAATGGGGGGGCAATGCTTGTCTCCAAGACAGAAGCAGAAACCTTTTTGCCTCCAGGAGGGCTGCCAGAAGCCAATTTATATGTGGTTTCAGCAAGGAGACCAGGGGAGAAGAATCCCCTAACAAGAGCAGTGGGTTGGAGATGTCAATGGGAGATCCCAGAACCCCAGAACAGTCCATTGCTAAGGCGGACCAAAAGGGGATTAGGGTCTGGCATTCCCATAGTAAGTGCAGGATGTTTGCTGGGTCCTGCCTGCATCTCCGACACTGTGCGTGAGGAAGAATGCCCCATGAGTGGAGTGCTGCAGCTATGTGGTACCACCTAAGGAGAATCTTAAGTTGTATCTGCTGGCTCCTAACATCTTGGTATGCAGAATGAGCTAAGTGGAGGCATCGGGAGCATGTTACTGCGGTGATGGGTGTGTGAAGATCCTCGCTCCATGCTGCCCTACACGATTCAGTGTGGTCCGGCTGTGCCTCCCACCATGTGCTGTAAAATTGTCCTGCCAGGCCTTGGGAGGAGGTTCTACGGTGAAGCAGTGAAACCCAACTCCACTTCGGATCCACTATAAGTGCTCCATTAAGATTTTGAATCACACTGCAAATCTGCAGGTACCTCCAAAAGTCATTGGGTGGTAGGGAGTATTGGGCCTTCAGTTGTTCAAAAGACATCACCGTGCTCGAGTTTTGCATATATAGATCTTGAACAATGTGTACTCCCTTGTTTTCCCATGCCAGCCAATGGACTGGTTTATTATCCACTGTGAGAAGTGGATTGTGCCAGAGAGCCAGATAATGAAATGGCATAGATCTAGCCTCCTTTGGAGTATTAGAGGTTGCCATAATCTTGAACCATGCCTTCCTTGTATCAGCCATAGCTGGAGTGATCTTGCTGGTGTCAAGAGGGGCGGCAGTCAAGAGTAACCCCTAGGGGGTTTTCTGCATCAGCTGGGATTCTAGCAGAACCCATTGAGGAGGTATAGAGGGAGAAGGGACAAACCATTTGGTAGCCTGTGCAGAAATGAATGCCCAATGATAGCCTTGTAGCCATGGGAGTCCCAGACCACATTTGGTCCAGTGTGCCTGCATCTTACTGCAGCTTTATCTAGAAGTTTTGCCTTCTTATAGGAAGAATGAAGTCAGTTTATCCAACTGGCAAAACACCTTACACAATTTGGCAATAGGGAGGTTACAGAGCAGATATGCTACTCTGGGTAGTAGCAGCATGCAGATTGCTTCTACTTTGCCAGGAAGAGAAAGGTTGAGACGACGCCAATGGTTCACCTCAGCAGTTCACAACGTTATTAGAGGGTTGACATTCTCTTTCACAAGATGGCTCCAATTAGCCGGGATGGTGATACCCAGATAAGAAAAGCCAAGTGGGGCCCAGGTGAGTTTTAGGGCTTGCAGGCATGATTTTGTACAGGTTGCATTGGGGGTTACCTGGTTTTATTTTGGCTAATTTGCAGTCCAGACATTTGTGCAAACTCACTTATAGCCTCCAAGACTTTTGGGAGTGAGTCCTTCGGACGGGTCAGTGTTAAGAGCAGATCATCAGCATAAGCTGCGGACAACTATACATGTTGGCCAACCCTTATGCCCGTGATCTCCTCTGTAACTAACATTTTCCATATAAGTGGGTCTAGGGCCACTAAAAACAATAAGGGGGACAGGGGGTAGTCCTGCCTGATGCCTCTCTGCAAGGGGAAAGGGGAAGAGATGTATTTATTAGTTAAGATTCTCACTGAAGGGGCATTGTACAGCACCCATATCCATTGTCGAAAGTGAGGGGCAAACACATAATGCCATAGAATTTCATGAAGATAAGGCCATTCAACAGAATCAAAGGCTTTAGAAAAATCCACAGCCATGGCCGCCATGGGTACTTTAGAATGCATTGCAGGCCATTTCAGGTCCAGGACCAGCCTGATATTATCAGCTACGGCCCGTCCTTTAGTGAAGCCCACTTGAGATGAATGGATGATAGAAGGCAGAGCCTCTTCTAACTATGTGGTGAGCATTTTGGCTGCAATTTTGTTATCCACAGAGAAAAGGGAGATTGGCCGAAAATTAGCACAATTAAGGGGTCATCTGATTTTTGTAGGAGGAGAGTAATCATAGCCCTCGCATGCAGGGGGGAAAAGTATCAGTCTTGTGAGCCTCCTGCAACACAGAAAGGAGAGGGGTACTAATTTCCACACTTAAAGTTTGATACAGTTCTGCGGTCATCCCATCCAACCCCAGGGATTTGCCTTTGGACAACTGGGACAGGGCTTTCATCACCTCACCTTCTGTAAATGGCTTATCTAGGACAGTCCTAATGTCATCAGGTAATTGAGGGACACCAGCAGCTTTACAGAAATCTGCTAATTGGTCACCTAACTGGTTGGGCTCAAGATTAGAGTGCGTCTGGTAGAGCCGTTGATAAAATTGCTGCATACAGGCATTAATTTTTTCGAGGTGTGGTGACCACCCAGTCGTCCACTTCTTTGAGGGCAAGAATCCTAGAGGCCATCTCCTGTTTCCTCAACTGATATGCTAATAGCTTCCCCCCCTTGTCACCTCCTTCCCAATGCATATGTTTGGACCTAGGGAGTGTATACTCTGTCTTTTGATACAACATAGTATTGATACGGTATTTTAACCCAACTATGTCCTGGAGAAGAGTCGGGTCCGGGGTTTCGGCTATGGGGTTCCTGAATCTGGTTTCCAATAGAGCAAGCTCAGATTGTAGGTTTTCTAATTCAGCCCTTATTGATTTATTTAGGTGCGCTGAGTAGGCTATAATTTGCCTTCGCAGCACCACTTTGAAAACCTCCCAAACTGTAGCATCAGAGGTATCTGCAGCATTATTGAGGGAGAAGTAGTTCCTGGCAGTTTTCCTGATCATGGAGCAAAAATTGGGGTCGTGGAGAAGCAGGGGGTTGCATCTCCATCTGGTGCCCGACCCACCCTGTCCAGAGGGAACGTAGTGGCAGGAGGCCGGCGCATGGTCAGAGACTAGGATATTATGAATACTAGAGCAGGAGATATCTTTGGCAGCAGGGGAGTTGGCCAGCCAGAAGTCAATCCGACTATATGTTGCCTGAACTGGGGAGAAGAAGGAGTAGTCACTCCCTGATGGGTGGTCCCTACACCACACATCTGGCAAGCCCCAGTCCTCTATCACATCCCACAGGGCTGGCAATGTTTTAGGGTGCATTTGGGGGGTTGGTTTAGATTTGTCAAGAAAGGTGTCTAAGGTGAGATTGAAATCCCTGCCTAACATTATGGGGATCTGCGGGTAATCAACAGTTAATGATTCCACTGCTTTGGAAAGATCCAGCAAAATGTCTGAATGATCTGCATTTGATCCATATACATTGGCTATAACCGCGAGTCCACCTGGATACAAGAAGCAGGCTGCTATTCAGCGACCTTGTTTGTCAGTGGCAACTTGCTCCTGTACTCGCGGACAGAACTTTTTAATCAAAATGGCCACCCCCTTGGATTTAATCAATGCTAAGCTCGCCAAAACATTACCAACTCATGCTTTTTTAAGCAACAATACAGTTCTTGCAGTGAGATGTGTCTCTTGGACAAGTACAACGTCTGCCTGCAAGGAGTGTAAGTGCCTGAGGACCATAGCTTGTTTGACCGGGTGATTTAAACCGTTTACATTCCATGATATGAGGTTAATACCTATGTTAGTGTTCTGCATCGTGCTCCCCAAGTGAGATAGTAAACAAGTACTCACCACCCTTGTCCAGAAGAAGTAGAGAAGCAATAGTAGATTTGCCAGAGTCAGAGAGAGGAAATTTGGTTGGAGAATATAGAGAGACAGTCTGTGCACTAGTGAAAATATCAACAAAAGACTGGTGTAAAAGTAAAAACAGGTAAATTACAACTTTAAACTCACCAGCAAAAGACAGGTTAACAGGATAATATAGTTTAACAGTTACCCTTAAATGGGAAATGGATTTGAACTTTACAACAATATAAACAAAAACACTGTGTTCTTAATAAAGCACTAAGCTAAAGTTGACTAGGTGTATGTACGAGGTGCTAATCTCCGCTCTGCCGTGGAGAAGCACTCAGCCGCACTGACTGATCACCTACATGGGGAGATGTGGAGAAAAAACAACCAAGAACACACGTCTCCTTCCCCAGCTATAAAGGCATAAAAGAGACATTCAGGAAAGGGGGGGAGGTGCCCACAAAAAGGGGAGAAAAAGGGATTGAGAGAGAAAAGAGGGGGTGTTGCCCACCCGAGAGGGAGCAATCTTAGACCTGGTTCTCTCAAATGGAGATGGAGAGAGGATCACAGATGTAGAAGAGGGTAGCCATCTGGGAACTAGCGGCCATCGAACAGTATGGTTCACAATAAACACAGCAATAGAGTCAAGCCATACAAAGGCAAAAGTACTGGACTTCAGGAAGGCTGACTTTGCCAAAATGGGTGAGTGCCTAAAGAATGCACTAGCAAATGGGCAGGAAGGAGGGGTGGAAGAACAATGGGGAATAATAAAAACTGTCCTCACAGAGGTAACAAGCCTTTGTGTGAAGCAAATAAACAAAACAAAACGATGTAAGAAACCACTATGGTTCTCAAAGGAGGTAGCAGTGAAGGTTCAAGAGAAAAAGAAAGCATTCAGAAAGTACAAGGAATCACAGAAGGAGCAGGACAGAGAATTGTATCAGTTAAAACAAAAGGAAGCTGGGAAGGCAATCAGAACAGCAAAGGCCTGAACCGAGGAAAAGATAGCCAACTCAGTTAAGAAGGGGATAAAACCTTTTTAGGTACATCAGGAGTGAAGGAAGACTAAGGGAGGATGAGTGAGGCTTAATAAAGGGAGGAGGGGTGGCAGAGAGTGATGGTGAAAAGGCAGAGATACTAAACAAATATTTTTGCTCAGTATTTACAAACAAAGAGGGAGGTACCTAAAACAAACAATAGAAACAATCTGGATACAAGTTGATACCAGCCCATTTACAGAAGAAAGGGTTCTGAAAGAACTCTTAAAACTGAAGGTGGACAAAGCAATGGGGCCTGACGGGATTCATCCCAGAATTTAAAGAACTAAGGGTAGAACTAGTGACACCACTGACTACCCTCTTTAACAAATCATGGGAGGATGGGGTGGTACCTGAGGACTGGAGGAGTGCAGATGTGATTCCCCTTCACAAAAGTGGGAGCAGGGCAGAAGCAGGAAACTACAAACCTGTTAGTTTAACCTCAGTGATAGGGAAAATGATGGAATCACTTCTGAAGGAAAGAATTGTCAAGTACCTAGAGGCCAGAGGGGCACAGGATCCAAGGCAGCATGGATTCATAGCAGGAAGGTCATGCCAGATGAATCTAATAGATTTCTTTGACTGGGTGACCAAAGTAGTAGATCAGGGAGGAGCTGTGGACATGGTCTACCTAGAATTTAGCAAGGCATTGGACTCAGTCCCACACAAAAGATTAATATACAAATTAGCCAGCCTGGGAGTGGGTCCCAAGATGATAGCCTGGGTAAAGAATTGGCTGGAGAATAGGACACAGAGGGTAATAGTAAATGGAGTCCACTCTGAAGAAAGGGGGGTTACTAGTGGGGTACCGCAGGGTTCAGTATTAGGACCAGTCCTCTTCAAAGTCTTTATAAGCTTACATTGCAGAGGGACTGAATGAAAGTATGTCTCTTTGCAGATGACACAAAGATCTGCAACAGAGTTGATGCACAAGGTGGGGTGGAAAGGATGAGAAGGACTTGGCAAGGTTAGAGAAATGGTCAAATGTATGGCAGCTTAGATTCAATGCTAAGAAGTGCAAGGTAATGCACCTGTGAAACAAAACCCAGGGAAGAGTACACAATGGGGTGAGATACTAACAACAAAAATGGAAAGGGACCTGGGGGTAGTCATATCAGATGACTTAAAGGTGGGCAAGCAATGTGAGAGGGCAGTAAGGAGGGCTGGGGGGATACTGGGATGCATAGGGAGAGGCATCACCAGTAGAAAACAGGAAGTTGTTATCCCTCTGTACAGACAGCTGCTGAGACCCTATCTGGAGTACTGTGTGCAGTTCTGGAGACCCAATCTCCGCAAGGACATAGACAAGATGGAAGCAGTCCAGAGGAGGGCAACTAAAATGGTGCAGGGTCTGCACCAAAAGAAATATGGAGTGAGACTAAAGGAGCTTAATATGTATAACCTCGAGGAAAGGAGGGAGAGGGGGGACATGATAGAAACTTTCAAGTACCTCAAGGGAATCAACAAAGTCCAAGAGGGTAGCATCTTTCAAAAAAAGAGGTGTGCAAGAACAAGGTGGCACAATTTGAAGATGGGGGGGCAGCTCAGAGGTAATGTAAGGAAGTATTTTTTCACAGACAGGGTTGTGGATGCATGGAATGGCCTTCCAGAGGAGGTTGTGGAGTCAAAAACAGTGGTTGAATTCAAGCATGCATGGGACAGTCATAAGGCAATTCTAGGGGGTGGGGGTAGAAAGAAGTAGGCTGCTGGTTAACTAGGATCTGCAGCTTATCCATTAGGTACGGAAATGGGCAGACTGGGTGGGCCAAGCGGTCCTTATCTGCTGTCAAATTCTATGTTTCTGTGTTTCTATAAGTAGAGTGCTAAGTCAACATGGTCCTTTATGCCAACTATCCTCCTCACAGGATACCCATCTGGGAATGTCATCCCACAGTCAGACATTATATGGTACTTGACTCTTAAGTGCCACAGGTGCCAGACTCTTTACGAGAACTGGCATAAAAAGCAAGGTCAGTGGACCATTCAATGGGGAGAGGGAGCAAAAAGCTCCAGCCCAACTGCGAGAGAGATTGGTAGTCAACAGAAACAACATTAGGGTCTTTCCAAAACTCTCTACAGGAAAATGGGGAACCAGAGGTGTGAGAGGGCACTTTTTCATGTAACAGGGCTGAAAACGACAATAAGAGCTTGGCGTTTTTCCCTAAATCCAAAGAGATACAACATAGAAGACTCAGTCACTAGGAGTTCACTCCTTGGGTTGGTCCAGTGGGAAAGCATCTTTGGACAACGCCTCAGCAAATGTCAGCAAGCCTGGTTTCACTAAGACATTTGAAAAAATCTGTGGACTCTCAAGATCTGGATGCAGGTCAGCCCATGAGGGGTTATCAGCTGCTTCTACAAGCATCTCATCCGGGATCTCTTCCACTGAGCTGGTACTGTGGTGCTCGTCTTTAGTCTGTTTGGCAGGCAGTGCTTCCGTTGCGCCTTTAGAGGGAGATCCTTGATCACTAAAAGAGTGCTGCTGAACTTTGGTTGATTGGTTTATGCTTTGCAGGGTAAAGCGGGAGAAGAAGGGGCTGCATACTCCGGTTGAACAACTTTTCAGTAGTTGACTCCCTCTGTTGAGCTGCAGTGAGGCTGAGGGGATCTGGGGGAAGCATTTGAGAGTAGCGCAGTCCGGCACAAATTGTGGTCCTCCTAGGGGCATCCCTTGAAGGTTTGTTCTGCTTGTCCCGTGACCTAGGTCCTGGAGCCTAAAGTCTCTTGGGAGCTGTAGTACTAATGGATAGTCTGGGCCAATATTTATGGGCCCAGACTTCGATCTCCTGCAGCGTCTCTGCAACGATGTCCCTCCAGAGACACATGAAGGTAGGCCAGATTCCTAAAACCATACTGAAATCCTTGTTCTGCCAGCAGCTTTTTTATGGGTAGAATGGCTTTTCTACGAGTAGCCACCTCTGCTGAGAAGTCTCTAAAGAAAGATAGCTGGGTGCCCCGCCACAGCAGATTACCTTTATCTCTGGCTGCCCTAAGAATCTTTTCTTTAGTGGAGTATTTTAGTAAATAAGTGATGATGGGCTGGGGGTCCCTGGTGAGATCTGGTACCACTAGGTATTCGGTGTGCCCTTTCTACTTCCACTGGGCCTGTCCATCTCTCTCTCTCTCTCTCTCTCTCTCTCTCCCAGTATCTTGGGGATTTTCTCGTTGAGGAATCTCTCTGTGTTCTGGCCTTCAACTCCCTCAGGAAATCAGAGGATTCTGATATTGTTGCATCTCCTCTGTTTTCTTGGTCCTCTGCTCTCCTCCAGAGGGTGGCAAGCTTCTCACCGTGATCCTTAAGCCTCTGTTAGATTTTAGTGTTATCCGTTTCAAGATCATCTGCCCGCTGCTCCACGACATTCATTTTGTCACTAAGCAGCTTCGCCTCCATTACTGTGCCAGTTGAGTTGAAGATATAGTGTCAACCCTTGTCAGGAGGGTTTCCAACATAGCGGTGTTATGCTGTAATGAGGTACTGACGTCCACAGGGTGAGCATTGGTGCCCCTGGGATTGGAGCCGAGGAGTTGTGCATTTGCTTGTAGTGAGACCATTCTGAAGCAGCAGGAGGGTCCCAATATTATAATACAGCACAGAGTACAGGTCCAAAAAATGGTCTTTAGTTTTTACTAGGTGCACTGATGGTAGTCGACCACTGCTGAGTGTTCAGTAATGAGCTACCGCACCCACCAGGCCATTACTGCAGGGCCTAATCAGAACTGGAGTGAGCCATGCAGTAACCAGTGCCACAAAGCTATTTACCGGAGAACTAGCCGCTCTCAAAACCCATGTTGAGCATAATTAAGGAGCTGAGGCAACATGCGAGTATGTTAGATGAGACAGGGATCCCTGAAAGACTGCAGATTCCAATGGATTTTGTTAGCTGGGGATCGAGCTAGCGGTTTAAGCAGCCATCTTCCTCAGCATCCAAGCCACACACCCCTAGTTCTGTTGCTTTAATCCCTTTCCTTATATAGAGAGCTACTCCTCCTCCTCTTTTACCCACCCTGTCCCTCCTGTAGACTGTGCATCCTGATATGTTCACATCCTAGTCATGGTTCTCTGTGTACCATGTTTCAGTGACTGCCACAATATCCAGGCATCCCTCTTCCACCAAGGCCACTAGTTCAGGAAGCTTGTTACACAGACTGCAGGCATTGGTACTCATCACCTTTCATTTTTTTATGGCCTTACCTTTAGCCCCATCCCTGTCCTTACTGCCTTTTTCTGCATGTACCCCTGTCCTGCTCCCTACTGACTTCTCTACCTTGGTGTTTACCTCTCTAACTACTGTGTTTTGTGGGGGGAGGCTGGGATTTCCCTGCTCCTTTTCAGTGCCTCCACCCTTGGCTAGTTTAAATGCATGCCAATGAAGCATTTAAACCTATCACCTAGGATCCTGGTCCCCCCAGGACAGATGCAGGCCATCATGCCAGAATAGGCCTGCATCCCTCCAGGTGGCTCCCCAGTCCCCAATGAAGCCAAAACTCTGAGCTCCACACCAGTTTTTCAACCATTCATTGAATCCCATGGTGCGGAATACCCTAACATCATCCTTGCCATAGACAGGTAGCACCTCCGAGAAGGTTACTGTACATGCTACTTATCTAAGGCCCCTCCCCAGCTCTACAAACTCCTCTTGCACTGCACTGATCCCATTCACAGCCAGTTCATTTGTCCCTGGTGGACAATGACATCCAGCTCCCTCTCTTGTGCATCTGCTCCAGTGATCCTGAATATTTTCTTCCTGTCCCTCCGAGCCGTGGTGCCAGGCAGGCACCTTACCTCCCTATCCCCTTCCTCCCCCACTTCTACCCCCCTAATGATTGAGTCCCCTACCAGGAGTTGTTTCCTTCCCCTGTGGGGTCTCATGCCACCCTCCTGTGGGTCTCCTTTGTGGAGGCTCCCAGCATCCTCCTTGGTCTCCACTGCAGGTGTCTCCATAGAGGAACCACTCTTTGCCAGAACAGCATATGAATTGTGGAGAGGTACAACTGGAGGGATGCACCTCTGTTCCACCACCCTCTCCCTCCCTGAGCCCACCTTAGTCCAACTGCTCCTCTTTCTTGGCAACCTCTGAGTTAGCAGTGGTGGCCCTGGTGGTCCCTGGGTGGGGGAAGAGGTTTCACGAATCCTAGCCAGGTCAGCCTGGAGATGGGAAACCTCCTCTCTCAGACCAGAGAGGCATTTGCAAACAGGGCAGCATTGCTGCCTCCAGAATGTCTCCCGGAACAGTGCTGCCCCACAGTCATTGCACTGCACCACTCCCATTTTGACTTATTTTGTGGCCCCTCTACTGTTGATTTGTATGCTTACTGTCTCCTCCCTCTATGTATTTTTACACTTACTTTCCTACTGCCTATGTGCCCTTACAACTCTCGCCCTTCCTGTTCTGGGACAGGAACTTCCAGTAGTCTTCAGTAGTCTCCTTCTTCCATACTTGGATTCAGCCCTCCAGCAGCTGGTGGGGGGAGAAAAGAATTATTTTTTTAGGTTCCTTAAAGGTTGATGAAACTAATGTGTCTCAGTGATCCTTCCCTTCCTACTGCCAAATAGGAAGTTCCTGTTGTCAGTCAAATCCAGTGGCTATAAATATAGAACTGGCTTAGGGTGGGAAGGTGGAGGGGTGGGTAGGAGGGCAATTAGTAAAAAAGCTGCAGTTATAGATTGCTATTTCTTGCTCTGGAAGCAAAGTTCTCCTCTGTCAAAAATAGCAGGAAGCTGTAATTGGAGAAACCTGCTTTTGTACTCCTAAGCTCCTAAGCCACACCCCCAATTAGATTCACCCTCTGCTCCTGACTCGGTAAACTAAGATGATACAGTCCCCTTCTTCAGAGAAACACACAGTGACTTTCTTCCTTTTTGTACATAAATGAGACCCCCTTCTTCTAATAAAGTATCTGTTTGCTTAATCCAAACAGGCACCGACTCCTGCTGAGATAGAAGTGATTTATCAGTAGTTCTAGTAGCTGTAGTTCTAGATTGCTGTTTCTTGCTCTGAAAGCAAAGTTCTTCTCTGTCAAAAACAGCAGGAAGCTGTATTTGGAGGCACCTGCTTTTGTACTCCTAAGCCACACCCCCAATTAGATTCACCCTCTGCTCCAGACTCAGTAAACTAAGATGATACAGCCCCCTTCCTCAGAGAAACACACAGTGGCTTTCTTCTTTTTTTTACTTAAATGAGAGCCCCTTCTTCTGATAAAGTATCTGTTTGCTTAATCCAAACAGGCACTGACTCCTGCTGAAATAGAAGTGATTTATCAGTAGTTCTAGTAGCTGTAGTTCTAGACTGCTGTTTCCTGCTCTGAAAGCAAAGTTCTCCTCTATCAAAAACAACAGGAAGCTGTAATTGGAGACACCTGCTTTTGTACTCCTAAACCCCTAAGCCACACCCCAATTAGATTCACCCTCTGCTCCTGACTCAGTAAATTAAGCTGATACAGCCCACTTCCTCAGAGAAACACACAGTGACTTTCTTCTGTTTTTTTGTTTAAATGAGACCCCCTTCTTCTAATAAAGTATATGTTTGTTTAATCCAAACAGGCACTGACTCCTGCTGAGATAGAAGTGTTTATCAGTAGTTCTAGTAGCTATAGTTCTAGACTGCTGTTTCTTGCTTTGAAAGCAAAGTTACCCTCTGTCAAAAACTGTAGGGACTTCTTCTTGTAGAACTACATAAGACCTTTCTTTTGATCTCAGCTGTGCAGTCAGCTCAGCTTGAGCTCACACCCTGCACCCCCACTTCCCCAGAAAGAGGGGCAGTAAAATGGGGAGTTGTTGTGGAGGGTGACCTGAACCTGCCTGACATCAACTGGGAGGTCCCGGCAGCCAAGAGTGATAGGAGTCAGATATTATTGGACCCCTTCCTATATAATTGCCTACTGTTGCAATAAAACTAGTATTTAACTGCAAACTTGGATCCACCATTTGTTCTTTTCTGCTTTGAGTGCTGGTCTTTTGGAACTGGCTTTATGCGTTGGGCTGGCTGTCCATTACTAGCACCTGTCCTACACCACTGATTCACACCAGACACTCTATGGGACAGGTTGTTAAGGAACCTACCAGGCAGAATGCATTCCTTGATGTGGTGAACACAAACTCAGAGATGGTGGGTGCTGTGGGAGTAGGGGAGACACTAGGGAACATAGACCACAACTCAATGTGGTTTGAATTGGCCCTAGGGACCAGCAACCTAGAATCAAGAACCAAAGCCCTTGAGCTTAGAAGGCCAGACTTCAATAGGTTGAGGAAACTGGTCAGGGATAAGTTAGTAGGGGTGGAGGACAGAAGGGGGGTAGAGAAGCAGTAGAGGGGGGATACATGGTAATAATGGGAGCCATCTTCAAGACATTAAAGGCAAGCATAAGAACAGTATCTAAAAATGACAGGTTTAAGACACCACTATGGTTCTCAGCTAGGGTCAAGGAAGCAATTAGGCCAAAAACAATGTGTTCTATAAATACAAGGAAAAGTAAGGGGAGGCAGAAGGGGAAAATAGGGGGGCAATGAGGGCTTTCGGGGAGGTGAAAGCAGACACAGAGCTGCATATCATAGAGGGGATCAAGAACAGAGAAAAACTGTTTTTTAGACATATCAGTGAAAATGGGAGGGGGGGGCAATTCACAGGTAGTTTAGGGGGATAGAGAGATAGACGATGATGAGCAAAGACCGCTGTCCTGAATGATTCGTTTTACTCAGTATTCACTAAGGTGGACTGTGGGTCCATGCCAGAAAGTGGCATCAAAGCAGTCACTAAGAGAGTCCTAGAAATGAGGTAGCCAATACTTACTAGCAAGAGGGTCCTGAAAGGGTTGGCAGTGCTTAAGATAGATAAGGACCCAGGACCCGATGAGTTGCATTCAAAGATACAGAAAGATTTGGCAACAGAACTGGCAGGATTGTTCAACAGCTCACATAGGTCTGGGGAGTTCCAAGGGATTAGTGACATTGGTGAGGGAATCCAGAGCAGGCTGTGTCTCTTCGCAGGTGACACAAAACGATGTGGGAGGGTGGATAGTGATGAGAGAATAAGGGATATGCAGACTACAAAAACTAGAGAGGTGGTCAAAGGTCAAGCAGTTAAAATTCAATGCCAAAAAATGCAAGGTAATGCACCTTTGGAAATGGAACCCCAACACACTACTGGATGAGTGGAGTAAGAATTACCACTACAGTAGAGGAATGGGATTTAGGTGTTGTCATCAGTATGTCCATTAAACAAATGACCCAGTGCAACAAGGCCTACAGCAAGGCTAACATGATTCTGGGATGTATCAGGAGGGGTATTCATAGCAGAAGAAAAGAAGTAATACTTCCCCTATACAGATCTCTGTTGAGGCCTCACGTAGAGCACTACATCCAGTTCTGCAGTCCTCACCTCAGACAGAACAGAGATAGATTGCAAACAGTGCAGCACAGAGTAACAAAAATGACTCAGTGCAGCACAGAGTAACAAAAGTGATTCAGTGGGATGATGCTGCTCCCTTTTATAAAACTGAACTTTTTTTTCAGAATTGGGCATGCTTGAGGTTAGAGTATTATTTTCAACTTTTCAGTTTTAAAGGTTGTTTGACATTTGGGGACATCCAGGTGCGATACGGTTTGGGGAAGTTGGATCATTATAGGTATTTACAATTGACTTCTTGTCTTTCTACTCTCCCTTATATTCCCACTCTTCATGACACTTTGGATTCATCGGGGATCCATATCATAATGAAGGCACAGAGAGGTGGAGAGTCAAGTCGTTTAGTTGGGAACTGGTGTGCTGATTTGCATGCCAGTAAGTCTGATTTCACTAAATCTATCTATGTTAGTTGGGAGCGGGAGCTTGGGGGGGGTTAGTACCTGGGAGTAAGGGCCCAAATCAGCCTCATTCCATTATCGGCTATCTATTACTGCCTATATAAAGGAATTCTGGAAGTGCAGGTCTCAGTTTTTTCTTACACCAGTGCATGTAGCTGAGTTCAAAGGTTTTCAGTGTGCGGGTTGCTGGTGGGGGTGTGGAGAATTGCAAGAGGATCAGAAGCATATTTTTGGGAGGTGCCCAAAGATACAGCAATTTTGGCAGTTGGTTCACAGTGAGTTGCAAAGGATATTTGGAGAGGAAGTACATTTGTCAGGAAAGTTGGTGCCTCTTCTGTTGCCGCTTGATTCTTTTTTGCTTTCTCTGCATCAGATTCACTTGCTGCTTCTTCTGATTTTGTACACAAAGAAAGCAATAACTAAATTCTGGATGCAGATGAAAGTTCCTACTCAGGACTGGTGGTATGAGATAGTAAATTTTGTGTATGGAGTGGAAAAATTTCATTATAGATTCCTGGATAGGGAGTCAGTCTGCATGGAAAATTGGGTGCCATGGATTAATTACCAGCTTGAGGTTAACCCCAAATTTGTACCCTAAACATTTTGCCTGGAATTTTTTTTCTCCCTTTCTTTTTTCTGCATACTAGGTTTACCTGGAATGTTCCTGGAACTGTTAGATATTGACATTTTGTTATGTTATCCCCATTATATGACTATTATATTATATTTAGCTCTTGCTAAGAAGTGGTATGTTAGTTAAATATCTGATCCTGTGTTAGGATGTTTGATTTTTAGAAATTGTAAAATGATATTTTGTTTTCGGTGTATCAATTATGTTGATTCAACTGTCATTATTAGATTGCTATTTTTTTATGTGACCATGGTTAATAAAGTTTATGATAAAAAATTGATTCAGCGCTAGCA
Source organism: Neoceratodus forsteri (assembly GCA_016271365.2). NCBI lineage: Eukaryota > Metazoa > Chordata > Ceratodontiformes > Ceratodontidae > Neoceratodus > Neoceratodus forsteri. Next base: position 694,637,277 of record CM057451.1, on the reverse strand, counting down.
GAGCAGACTCTATGAGTAGCACCTCAAGGCACTAAATAAGTACTCACTGGAAACCAGAAGGGAGAGGGGAGATATGATAGAGACCTTCAAGTTCTTGAAAGGAATTAGTAAGGTAAATTGCAAGGAACTAGTTACCCTGAATACCTACTCAAGGTCACGTGGTCATAAGTGAAAATTAACAGGAAGCAGGTTCAGGAGAGACATGGGGAAGTATTTCTTTACAGAGAGGATGGTGGAATCTTGGAACAATATGTCATCCAAAGTGGTTGGTACAAACACAATTAGGGAGTTCAAGCAGGTATGGGATAGAATGAAGGGAATAGTAGCCACGTGGGGTGACAAGACCAGAGAGGAGAATGGTAATACACAGGGAGGGTTGATACCCTGGAGGATCAATAGGCTTCACAGAAAGTTTCAGGAATTACAGGGAACATGGGCACTCTGGATGGACCTATGGTCTTTTTCTACTGTCATGGTCTATGTTTCTATATGTATAGATTGGCCCTTAAGTGCAAATGTTGAGGAATTTATGGATTGTTGAACTTCTGATGTCATCCTATGGGAGTTAACATTTTTCATTTTTATGTTTGCTTGCACGCATGTGCAAGAAACATAGTGCCTTCATCGGAGATTTCAGAGGTGTGTCACTTCCTCCTCCAATTCAGTCAGTGGGCTGGCAGGCGCGGTCCCTGTAAGCCAATGCATTTTGGAGCTGTGTATGACACGCTCCAAAATGCAGTGGCATACAGTTGAAAGGGGGAGCTACGCTTGAGTGAGCACCGATAAGATATCGGCTGCTCACGCAGCATATCCCCGCCACTGAACAGGCGTCGCCCGTGCTTGTATAGCGGCGGGGTGCCCAATCCCGCCGGCTGAGCTGCGCCCCACCTCCAGTTGTAGGTGCTATGCCGGGAGCCCACCCCAGCATGGCAAGCACCAGGCTCCTTTGGCCGGGCGGGGTGCCAATCCCCGCCGGCTGAACGCCTCTGTCCTTGTGCCACGCTGGGAGCCCACCCCAGCGTGGCAAACGGTGCCGTGATTTTTTTTTGTATTTTGCCAATGGGGGTGCCCAATCCCCCTCGGCTGAACGCCCCAAGTCCTTGTGCCACGCTGGGAGCCCACCCCAGCGTGGCAAACTTCCCACAACGCTCTTTTTTGTTTTTTCCCTGTAAAATAAAACTGTCCGCGCTGCCTCCCAACCCCTCCCACAACCCGCACCCACCCACTGCGCACCCAGCCTCCCCACACCCCATACTTACCTCCGACTCTGGCACGCCGATCTTGGGGACCGGGAACACGCCTGCACTCTTCAAAGCCCGCGAAAATGAGGAAATGCCGTAAGCTGTATAATGGGTTACATAGGGGTTTCAACTTTATGCATATCTCGGGCATTTTTGGGAATTTTTGCACCAAATTTTCAACATGGGCTTTTTGGGACCCCTTCTCATGAATTATGTCACTGTCATGGCGTTATTTGGGCCCGAAGGGTGAGTTCGCGCAGTGACTGTGAAATCACCCTTCAGGCCTGAATACCACCATAACAGTGACATCATTCATGAGAAGGGGTCCCAAAAACCCCATGTTGAAAATTTGGTGCCAAAATTCCCCAAAATGACTGTTTTACGAGGGTGATTGCGCAGTTCCTACGCAGGCTCGGAAGTTTGAGAAATTTTAATATTTTTACTCCAGATTTTCAACATTGCCATTTTACCACACCTTCTTATGAGTAGTACAGCTGTCATTTTTCACATCTCACCCAAAATGTGTTTCCACCCATGTAGCGCAGAATGGCGCAGTCGGTGTGCGAAATCAATGTACGGGACAAAGTAAGAAAATCACAGTGACACTGTTCATGAGCAGAGGTCTTAAAATGGCTATGTTGAAAATTTGGTGAAAAAATTCCTAAAAATGACTGTTTTATGAGGGTGCATTGCGCAGTTCCTACGCACAATTGTAAGGTCGCGAATTTTCAATATTTTCACTCCAGATTTCCAACATGGCCATTTTATCACACCTTCTTATGAGCAGTACAGCTGTCATTTTTCACATGTCACCCAAAATGTGTTTCTGCCCATGTAGCATACAATGGCGCAGTCGGTGTGCGAGATCAATGTACGGGACAAATTAAGAAAATCACAGTGACACAGTTCATGAGCTCAGGTGTTAAAATGGCTATGTTGAAAATTTGGTGAAAAAATTCCTAAAAATGACTGTTTTTCTGGGCGTCGTTGCACAGCTCTATATACTGCGCTAAGTTCACGAATTTTCAATATTTTCACTCCAGATTTTCATTATGCCATTTTACCACCTCACTTATGAGCAGTATAGCTGTCATTTTCACATCTTGCCCAAAATGTGTTTCCACCCGTAGTGCACAATGGCACAGTATGTGCAAAATCAATGTATGGGACACATTAAGAAAATCACAGTGACACTGTTCATGAGCAGAGGTCTTAAAATGGCTATGTTGAAAATTTGGTGAAAAAATTCCTTAAAATGACTGTTTTACGAGCGTGCATTGCGCAGTTCCTATGCATGCTCGTAAGTTTGCAAATTTATTATTTTCACTCCAGATTTTCAACATTGCCATTTTATTACACTTCCTTATGAACAGTACAGCTGCCATTTTTCATATGTCACCCAAAATGTGTTTTCGCACATGTAGCGCACAATGGTGCTGTTGGTGTACCAAAGCAATGTTGCAGCACAGATTAAGAAAATCACAGTTACACTGTTCATGAGCAGAGGTCTTAAAATGGCTATGTTGAAAATTTGGTGACAAAACTCCATAAAATGACTGTGTTACGAGTGAGCAATGCGCAGTTTCCACGCACCTTCGTAAGTTCATGACTTTGTAATATTTTCAGTCCAGATTTTCACCAGTGGCATTTTTTCACACTTCCTTATGAACAGTACAGCTGTCATTTTTCACAACATGGCTGAAGTGTGTTTTCACACTTTCAGCTCTGAGATGCATGGTCGCTGTGGGAAATCATTGTTCGGCACAGATAGAGAAAATCACAGTGACACTGTTCATGATCGGAGGCACCAAAATGCCTGAGTTGACAATGTGCTGTAAAATATCCCCAACCTAATTATATTACGGGTGTGCATTGCACAGTTTCTATGTACGCTCATGACTTCACCATTTTTAAATATTTTACTGCAGATTTGCAACATTGCCATTTTTACACCTCCCATGAACAGTACAGCTGTCATTTTTACATCCTGTTCGAATGTTTTTGCACCTGTGGTGCTAAATGCTGTACTCGCAGCATAAGCAGCTGGCTAACAAACTGATATTCCCCTGTTCATGAGGTGGGGTCACAAAAAAACATGTTGAAAATTTGGAGGAAAATACCAACGAATGCCTGAGGTATTAGGGTTTCCAACCATAACGCCTAACACTGTAGAGAATGACAGGCATCAGGGGTGTGACTTGGGATTCCTGCCTGTAATGCTCATACCATTCCACACCCTGCAGCCAGTGAGAGGCATCGAGGTATGCCTGACCTTCAGCCCCAAAGTTCACCCCATTCTCCTATATCACACCCATCTCACCGCATTTCCTAATGAAATGGGGTGCATAAAGGCCAAAGACCCTGAGAACACTGTGACACTTGTCAGTGTCTGCAGGGTGGGGTGGTGAAATGGCGAGCCAAGTATGCCTGATGACCCAAATGCACACCCTAATGCCTGTCACTCTCTGCAGGGTGGTGGTGGGGTTGTCTTCAGTTCAGTACTTCACTGCCATTCCTATTACGCAGCTCTGTAACTTCTACATTACCACTGCCAATGCCAGCAAGCAAACATTTGGCATTGACAAATGCTTGTTTATATTGTTCCTAAATGTTTGGGGGTTATCTCTTCTTGTAATACTCATTAAGACCTTTGTTTTGATATATTAAATTACTCTTAACTAAGTACAAGAATTGAGGGAGTTAATACTTGTTTAAGTTACAATGTTGTTCTATGAGAATTTACATTTTTATTTTTTTAAATGTTTAAGAATGTTTATGGGGTAAATATGTATTATTCTTATTCTGTGCCTCATTAAGACCATTGTATAGATATATAGATTGTCCATTAAGTCAAAATATTGAGGGCGTTACAGCTTTTTAAAGTTCTACGAGGTTGTTTGAATGTGTGGTGGTATGTGGGGTTCCAGGTGCAGGCCGCAGGATTCTCCTCATTTATCATCCTCCAGGACAGGGGGGAGATTTCCTGCAGGAGGTAGCAGACTTTGTAGCCGACAGGTGTTGGAATACCCCAGGTGGTTAATCCTGGGGGACTTCGATGCCTGGATCAATGATAAATCCTTGCCTATCAGTTATGAACTCCTCCAGACAATGACATCTCGGGGTCTAACACAGGTAATTACCTCTGCAACCCATCAACATGGCCACACCTTGAATCTGATATTCTCATGGGGGCTTGATATTAATGACATTAAGATTGATGGGGTCATCTGGCCCAATCACTGCATGGTGGAGTTCATGTTTGGGCCCCCCCACGAGAGTCTCCCCCCTCCCCCGTTGAGATGATCCACTACCGCCCATTAAGAGGACTGTGCCAAGAGGGACTTTTAGCAGTAGTGGATTTTGCTGGCATGAGTACTGCCTCTGCAAGTGGCATGAGTGAGGCGGTGGCAGCCTATAATAGGGCTGTTACAAAAGCACTCAATGCCATTACACTGGTCCATATATGACCCAGGTTTTCTCACTTGAGACCCCCATGATTTGGTGGGGCTCTCAAGGAGATGAAGACCAAGAGTCAGAAGTTGGAGCATTGCTGGTGGATGATCCAGTCCATAGAGGACAGACTGGACCTGGGAAGTCATTATAGTGACTATCAGGGGGCAATTAACTATAAGAAGGCAGAATTTCTGTCCAGGGAGATTGCTGCCAGGAGAAATAGACCAGCCCAGCTATTTTGGACTGTAGACAGGCTGCTACATCGAGCCTGTCTACAACCAAAAAGAGCATTTTTAATCGCTCTGTGCGAAGAGCTTGCTCTATTCTTCTCAGACAGGGTGTCTTCCATTCTGGCAGGGATCCCCCCAGTGGGTCACAATTTGTCCCACAGTGGTTGGCCTGGTTTGAACAGAGGCATTCTGATTGTCTGGGGAGAGTTTCAATGGTTGAAGTGGCTGAGGTCATTTAGGTGATTTCAAAACTGCGGCCCACATACTGTGAACTGGACCCTGGCTATACACATCTCCTAGTGGGAGGTGCCGAGGCCATTGATCCTGTGTTCACCAGGATAGTTCAGTGCTTGCTGTCAGATGGGTGCTTCCCCAGAGTCTTGAAGGTGGTGCTGGTGAGGCCCCTTCTAAAGAAAAAAATCACTTGATCCGGACATCCTGGAACATTATAGACTTATCTCCAATCTCCCATTTGTAGGGAATGTTGTTGAGAAAGTAGTGGCTCTGCAGCTCAAGGCACATCTCAAAGTTTTTGACATCTATGAACCATTCTAGTCCAGTTTCAGAGACAGGCATAGCATTGAAACAGCATTAGTTGGGGTGCAGAATGACCTCCTCAGGGCAAAGGATAGAGGATAATGGTCAGTTCTCATTCACCTCGATCTCTTCTCAGCATTTCACACTGTGGACTACACTGTGCTTTTGGATGACCTTGGAGAGTATTGTGGACTCACCAGAACTGTCATCAAATGGTTTGAGTCCTATCTCTCTGACAGGAGGCAAAGAGTGGTAATGGGAAATTCCTCCTCCTCCTCCTCAAAGCCCCTGTTGTGTGGAGTGTCTCAAGGTTCAATCCTTTTGCCAGTGCTGTTGTCAGTGTACATGCTGCCCCTGGGTGATCTCATTAGACAATACAGTCTGGGGTTTCACTGTTATGCAGATGTCACTCAGTTGTATTTGTCATTTGTCCCTGGAACTGGAAATGGCATTGATGTGCTAAATAAATGCCTGGCCAAGATACAGGACTGGATGTCCTTTAACTGGCTGAAACTAAACCCCAACAAGAAAGAAATGCTAGTGATCAAGTCTGGTCTATGGCATGATGGGGAGGCTTCCAGATTGGTCCTGGAGTCCACTCCATTGATGGCCTCCCCCAGGAAGACAATTCTGGGTGTTATCCTTCATGACTGGCTGACCCTTGAAGCCAAGGTGTCATCTGTCATCAAAAGTGAGTGGGTTTACTTTGGTTACTTTGGTACAGTAGGACAAAAGGAGGCCGATGGCCCATTGTGACTGTCCCCCACACAATGTGGGCAATTACTCTTTATAATAGACAGAAGAAAGCCATCTATCAAGTCTAGTCTTGAATGAATTAAGATTATCTGAATTAATTAGATCCTGTGGTAGTGTATTCCAAACTTTAGCCAATCTGATACTATAAAAGTGATCTCTTTTAGATGTTAGCCCACATAACTTCTAGTTGTTTATTATGCAACCTGACAACTGTTTGTCGAAAAATTTTATGTTGCAATGTTCCATCATATCTGTATGTTTCAAATTTTATAAAGAAAGAGTAAATCACCTCTGCATCTTCTCATATGAAGCGGAAAAAGGCAAGTTTCTTTTAATCTAGTGCTATAGTCATAATTTGATAATCTAGTCACCATTTTGGCTGCTCACCTCTGAACCCTTTCCAGCATAGCAATGTCACCTTTAAAATGTGGGCTTCATAAAGAGGAGCTATAATCTAGGTACAGTCTTACATAAGTCCTATAAATTGGAATTAAACACTGTTCACCTTTTGAGACAAATGTACACCTAACTCTATTTATTAGGCCATTAGCCAGTCTTGTAGTTCTAATACAATGGTCAGTTGATGTACAGTAAGTTTACTGTTCACCAGAATGCCAAGATCATTTTTGCATATTGATGTTGGTATCTGGATATCATTTAAAAAATAATTTGCACCAGGATTTTTTTTACCATAATGTATAACCTTACATTTATCAACACTGAATTTTATGTAATTTTCTTTTGCCCATTGCTCAATATGTAATAGGTCGTTAGTTAGAAGTTTTATGTTTTCCTCACATTCGACTTTACCACCCAATTTGGTATCATCGGCAAATTTGGACATGATGTTATTCTGACTAGTGTTCATATCAGTAATATAAATATTAAACAAAGAAGGACCCAAAACAGAGCCTTGCAGGCCCCTGCTATTAACCATCCCTTGTTGAGATAAGATACCGTTGGTTCTAACTTGCTGTGACCTGTTGGTCATCCATTTCTCTACCCAAACTATTAAGCACTGTGATATACCAAATTTGGTTAGTTTGTTTACTAATCTGAGAAGTGGAACCAGGTCAAAAGCTTTACTATAATCCAGCAGAATAACATCCATTGGAACCCCTTGGTCAATTTCATCACTAACGTTTTTATAAAAAGAAATGAAATTAGTAGTGCAGGAGTAACCTTGTCTGAATCCATGCTGAGACATATCAGTGATATCGAGAGATTCAATTTAATTTTATATTAATGTTTTTAAAATTCTTTCCATCAATTTACAGACTACAGAAGTCAAGCTGATAGGATGGCAGTTATGCACATCTTCCTTATTACCTTTCTTGAATACTGGAACTACATTTGTTTTGAGCTAGTCAGATGATATTTCCTTATTTATTAGTGATTTATTAAATATAATAGTTAGTGGAATAGAGCTAGCAGAAGCAATTTCGCTCAAAAATCTTGGATGAATGTCATCTGGCCCTGGGCTAGTATTCTATCTAAGGGTTCATAGTGCAGTTAGTAGATCAGCCCGGTGGATCACATAATTGGCATTATTATTGTTTAAAGTCCAACATGTGTTAGCACTGACTGATTTGGTACTGAAAATGGAACAAAATAATTTGTTAACTCTGTTTGCTGTTTCATGGTCAGATTTCACTATTTTACCATCATGAGTAATAGGCCCCACACTTTTTGCAGTTTGTTTTTTGCCACACAGGTATGAATACAAAGACTTTTTGTTATTCTTGGAATGTGCTAATCGAAATTCTAATCTTTGTTTTGCCATTTTTATCATCTTTTTCGATTGGGACACAGATTTTTTGTAAAGTTTAGACGTTTCCTCACTAGGATTTACTTTCACTTTTTTGAGCAGCCTTTCTTTTCTTTTGATAAGTTTTTGTATTGATTTGTTAAACCATATTGGTATTTTATCATTTTTGTTGTATTTTTTTATTGTAGGCATGTAGTCACTATCTAATTTTAGTATAATGGCCTTCAATTTCCCCCATGCGTTTTCCACAGTGGGGTGTGACAGAATATTGTTCTTTTTCTTTAACCCTATTTTTATACTCCTACTGACCTCTTTTCTCCACTCTCTCAGGCATCCTCGCTACTGCACTCTGATCCAGTTGCAATCTGCCCTAAAGTGCATGTTCCACTAATCCTAGGTACCTGGTAGCCCCCTGTGTGAGTGAGGAGGGACCCCTGATTCATCTTCTGATTCAATCATTCTTTGTCATGGTCCCAGCAAAGCAGAGTCTGCCACTGCCATCCGGAAATGCAGCTCGAGGTGCCGTTGCCTAGGAGAGAGTGAGGAGTGTTTCCTCCTGTTTTTACATCCTTCCCCTGAAGTCAGCATGCAATGGGGGCTGATGGGCCCATGCCTTCCTGCTCTGCCCCCTGCCGACTTCTACCCATGCTGCTACTGCCCCCATCTACTGCATCATCCACCCAAGCTCCCCTAGGTGGTGGTGGTATTGTGGCAGGAGTGTGCAGTGATCCCCCCCCAGAGAAGGAGAGCTGCCATTGGGTGCTCAATCCTTCTCCTCCCCAGCCAACCCCCAGCAACCCATGCTTGCTCCCGAACATGGGTCACCGGCGTGGAGCGAGGTAAGGTGTCCAGCGCCTGTGCCCTCAATGCCACTGGGCTGACACTACAAAATATTGTTCTGATCTATACTGTTTAATATTTTATTTATTTCAGTGAAGTTAGCTTTATCATAATTCTTTAAGATAGTCGAATTAGTGTTTTTTGTGTATTTCATTGCCCTGTTAATTAGTACCAAATTATGATTGCAGCTACTTAGGGGTTCTTTAATTTGTATTTTTGTCATTATATTTTCAGTATTAGTGATGGCAAGATCAAGTATGTTGTTACCTCAAGTTGTTTCATTTACTAGTTGATCCAGACCTTAACTAATTAAAGTGGTAAGGAAACCGTTATCCAGTTCTACCACTTAAGGAATATCGCCCAAATCAGACCCCTGATTCTGCCAGAAGACCTGCCATCATTGGTACATGCTTTTGTGACCTCCAGACTGGACTACTGTAATGCTCTATACTTTGAAGTCAATGGAGGGGTCCTCTGTTGACTGCTGCTAGTGCAGAACATGATGGCCAGGCTGCTGGTGGGTCTACCAAAGTTCTGCCATGTGACCTTGGTCCTTCTTGATCTGAACTGGCTGCCTATCAGGTGGAGGATCATCTTTAAGGTGGGCTTGCTCACCTATAAGGTCCTATATGGCCTGGGCCCTACTCACCTCTTTGACCTCCTAACTCCTGCTGTCCCAGTATGCACCCTCTGCTCCTTCACTGAGGGTGTCCTGGTGATTCTGAGGGCCAGGCTGAAAACCTTGGGGATCATTCCTTCAAGGTGGCCAGCCCAGCCCTCTGGAATTCATTGCCATGATCTTTAAGGGAGGCTGCAATGGTGGAGGCATTCAAGGGGGACCTGAAGACCTATCTTTTTAAGAAGGCATTTTATGATATCTGATTTTATTTATATATGGTTTTAATAACTTTGAATACTGTTTTTGTACTGTCCAACTTTGTCCTAATTGTAATGGCACCCACAGCGCCCAGGATTGGGCACCAAAATATAAATAAAATATTATTTACTTAGTAACTTACTTACAGTGTTATCCTATTGGAATTAAACTTTTAAAAATGTTATGCCTTTTTATATGGCCCCCAAATGTTTAGGGGCAGAATATGTAGTATTCTTGCACTGTACTCCTCCTTAAGACCCTCTGTTTGATATATAGATTGTCCCTTAAGTCCAAATATTGAAGGAGTTATGGCTCCTTCAAGTTCAATAGTGTGAAAAAAAAACTAAGTCCAAAATCTTTTTTCATATGAGTGAATCCTTTTTCACATCAAACAAAAAAAGCATAAAAAAGGATCCCTTCATGCAAAAAAAGAACAGGGGAAAAACTAAGTCCAAATTCTTTTTCGTATGAGGGCAACCTTTTTGTATGAATGAAAAAATGATTTGAAAAACGATCCCTTCTTATGAAAAAAGAATCTGGAAAAATACTAAGTCCGAAATCTGTTTTCACATGAAGGGATCCTTTTTTGTATGAATGGAAAAAGCATACGGAAAATAATCTCTTCATACAAAAAAAGAATCTGGAAAAAAACTAAATCCAACATCTTTTTTGTATGAAGGGATCCTTTTTGTATGCACAAAAAAAGCTCATGAAAAAGATCCCTTCATACAAAAAAAGAATCAGAAAAAAACTCAGTCCAAATTTTTTTTTCATATGTAGGCATCCTTTTTTGTATGAATGAAAAAAGCATACAAAAAATATCCCTTTATACAGCAAGAAAAAAGAGTTTGGACTTATGTTTTTTTCTGATTCTTTTTTTTTGTATGAAGGAATCATTTTTCTTGAGCTTTTTTGTTCATGAAAAAGGATCCCGTCATACAAAAAAGAACTGAAAAACCCAAAGTCCTAATTAATTTTTCATATTAAGGGATCATTTTTAGTATGACCAAATTCTTTTTTCATATGGCTTATGAAATAAGTGGAAGCAAGTCACAAAAAAGGATGTAAAAATATTTAAAAAACACATTTGGGGTCATTTTTCCAACAATTAAGTGCAGAATCCACATAATGGGGTCGTGATGACCAAGATACATATGTTGGTGTCTCTGCAGGATCTATATTTTGTAGGTTTTGATTTTTTTTTTAATGGCAACAAGATGGCAACCAAATGAAAAAGTATTTTTTCCTCATGGAAAGGATTGGCCACCATATGAAAAAGAATCATTTTTCATATGGACCAGTTTCTTTCTTCATTCCAAGCAGACTGTACTGAGCATGCTCAGAACCGAATAAATGTAATAATTTTGGAACAGATTAATATTTTTTCTCCAAACCAGCAAAAGGCACATCTGCTGACAAATCCTTTTCTACTCTAAACATTTCAGACCAAAATTCCAAACCATCTGGGTGCAAGGTGATGACAAAAACACTGCCAAAAACAGCTATGTTTCATATTTTTTCACTATCCAGATCTCAGAATCCACACATCTGACCAGAACAAAATTTGCCTCCTCTGGAGATCTGCCCCATGAGAATGCACACACAAAATTTCATGCAAATCAGTTGAAGCTATTACAGTGCAAAACCTGAGGTTTAACATAGAAACCCCTGCTCAACCCTAACTATAGTGGAGCTACAGTGCCACTATAATAAACAAGCATTTGTCAATGCCGAATGTTGTCTTGCTGGTTTTGGCATTGGTAGTGCAGGAGTTAGAGAGACACATAGTAGAAGTAGCAATGAAGTATAGAACCGACATCAACCCCACCCCACTCTGCAGGGAGTGACAGGCATTGGGGTGTGCATTTGGGTCGCTGGCCATAATGCTCATGGTATTTCACCTCACCCTACCTTGCAGAGTCTGACAAGTGTCACTTTGTGCCTTGGGGTCATCTGGCCTTATGCTCACCCCATTTCATAAGGAAGTTCATTGAGATGGGTGCAGCATAGGAGAATGAGTTGAACTTTGGGGCTGAAGAGTCCAAGGCACACCTTGATGCCTGTCAGTGGCTGCAGGGTGGAGGTGGAGGACAAATGACGTGAGCAGTACAGCAGACAATCCAAAGACACACCCCTGATGCCTGTTAGTCTGTACAGGGTGATATGTAATAGTTAGAAACCCTAATGCTCTGGGCGTGTGTTGGTATTTGCTCTCCAAATTGTAAAACATGGCCTTTTTGTGACCCCACCTCATGAAAGCATTCGGGACCTCTGTTCATGAACAGTGCCCCTGTGATTTTGTTAATCTGTCTTGAACATTGATTTTCCACAGAGACCACGCTATTCTGCACCACTTGAAAATGTCAGCTGCACCATTGATAAGGAGGTGTGAAGAGATGGTAATGCGGGAAATCTGTAGTGAAAATATTAAACATTCTTGAAGTTATGAGCATGTGTGTGAAAACTACACATCGTACGCTCATAACACAGTCATTTAGCAGAATTATTTCACCAAATTTTTAACATAGCCATTTTGGGATTCTGTTCATGAACAGTGTCACTATGATTATCTTAATCTACCAGAATGTTGATTTCCCACAGTGACTGCGTGATTGCGTGCCAGATGTGCAAAACTGCATTTCAGGCAGGATGTGACAAATGACAGCTGAACTGTTCATAAGAAGGTGTGCAAAAATGACAATGTTGAAAATCTGGAGTGAAAATATTACAAATTCTCGAACTTACGACTGTGTATGGACACTATGCAACACAACGCACACTTGTAACACAGTCATTTTATGGAATTTTTTTCACCAAATTTTCAACATAGGCATTTTGGGACATCTGCTCATGAACAGTGTCACTGTGATTTTCTTACTTTGTTCTGAATGTAATTTTTGTACAGCGACTGCGCCACTGCACACCGGACATGGGAAAACACAGTTCAGGTAGGATGTGGGAAATGAAAGCTGTACTGTTCATAAGGAGGTGTGAAAAAATGAAAATGGTAAAAATCTGGAGTAAAAATATTAAAAATTATTGAAGTTGCGAGCGTGCGTAGAAACTGCACAACGCACGCTTGTAAAACAGTCATTTTATGGACACTTGTCACCTGATTTTCGACATAGGCATTTTGGGACCTCTGCTGATGAACAGAGTTACTGTGATATTCCTAATCTGTCCCAAACACTGATTTTCCACAGTGACCATGCTATTCTACGCTGGAAGTGCGAAAACACATTTCAGCCAGGATGTGAAAAATTATGAGGTTGTGTGAACACTGCACAATGCACACTCATAGCATAGTCATTTAATAGACTTTCATCAGCAAATTTTCAACATAGGCATTTTAGGACCTCTGCTCATGAACAGTATCATTGTGATTTTCTTACTCTTTCCCGAACACTGATTTCCCACAGCTACCACGCTATTCTGCGCCGGAAGTGCAAAAACACATTTTGGCCAGGATGTGAAAAATGACAGCTGTACTGTTCATAAGGAGGTGTGGAAAAATACCAATGTTGAAATTCTGGAGTGAAAATACTACAGATTCACGAAGTTACGAGCATGCGTGGAAACTGCGCAATGTATGCTCATAGAACAGTCATTTAATGGACTTTCGGCACCAAATTTTCAACATAGGCATTTTATGACCTTTGCTCATGAACAGTGTTACTGTGATTTTCTTACTCTGTCTCAAACACTGATTTCTCACAGCGACCATACTATTCTGCGCCGGAAGTGCGAAAACACATTTCGGCCAGGATGTGAAAAATGACAGCTGTACAGTACATAAGAAGGTATGGAAAAATGCCAATGTTGAAAATCTGGAGTGAAAATATTACAGATTCGCGAAGTTACAAGCGTGCGTGGAAACTGCACAATGCACACTTGTAAAACTGTAATTTTTTTGATTTTTTTTTCACCAAATTTGCAACAGAGGCCACCTCATGAACAGTGGCACTGTTGATTCGTTAATCGGTCCCGAAGGGTGATTCTGTGCAGTGACCGCAAAATCATCTTTCGGGACAAAATAATACCATGACATTAACTGAATTCATGAGGAGGGGTCCCCATAACCCCATGTTGAAAATTTGGTGGCAAAATTCCCCAAAATGCCCGAGATATGCATCAAAGTTGAAAAAAACTTATTTATGCCAATATACAGCTTACCGGCATTTCTTCAGTTTGTCAGCTTTGAAGAGTGCAGATGTGTTCCCGGTCCACAGAAGATCGTCAGGCCGGGCTACGGAGGTAAGTATGGGGTGAGGTGGGGTGTGGGGAGGTGGGGCATGCAGTGGGTGGAGGCAGGTTGGGGAAGGGTGCTGCAGACTGCGAGGGACTGTTTTCTACTTTACAGGGGGGAAAAAACATTGTGGGAAGGTTTTTGTTTTTACAGGTACATTTGACATGCTGGGGTGAGCTCCCAGTGTGTCACCTGTGTGTTTTTTGGGGACTGGAGCTGACAGGGATTGGGAACCTGCTGCAAATAAAAAAGAGTGTTTGGGGAGGGGGGATGATGCTGATGGGGACTGGGCTCCTGTTGGCAAATGAACTAGGAAGGGGGTGTCACCTGTGGGTTTTTTTTCAGGGGGACAGTAGCCAATGGGGATTGGGCACCCCATTGGCAAACAAAGAGTGCTGGGGGGGATGATGCCAATGGGGATTGGTTTCCCCCATCGGCAGATGAATTGGGGAGGGCGGATTGTAGCCGATGGGGATAGGGCACCATGGCAGCAAATAAAGAATGTTGGGAGGTGATGTTGACAGGGGGATTGGGCACCCCCCATAGTCATCTTTTCTGGGGACTGCGCGAGGTAGATGGCACAGCCGCTGCCATGTTGCACTGAAACTTACACCAGGAAAGGCACACCCTGCAATGAGGTGGAGCTCTCTCATTGCAGCAGCTAAAACCTTTCAATGTGGTGCACATACTTTTGCACTGCTGTCATTGACAGCATGCAATATAATTCATGCCACGGAGCCCAGCCCCAAAAAGCAGTGGCGCCACTGGCCACAACAGAACCGCACCTCCAAAACCTGCTATTCCGAAGTAACTGCAACATGTTTCTTGCACAGGTGCAAGACAACATAAAAAGTAGCTACAGCAGGATTAGGTTGTCCTTTGCAGTCACCTTCAAATTGTTCAATCTGGTTATTGAGTAAAGCAAAGTCCACAAAATTATTTAAATCCTTTAGAAATACTTCGGCTGGATTGCTTATCAGACATCTGTAAAATCAAGTATCTGAGAGTTGATGCAGATATTCTTCTCCATATAATGAACAGTGGCTAAAGCACTATACTTCCACCTTCATCCGCTCTTTTCACAATTACATCATCCTAAATTTTATAACTTCTTTGTCTTTTTCACTTACATTCAAAGAGTGATTTGCCATATTCCTGCAAAATCTTAATCTACTTCTGCTTGAACTATTTTTTCAAATATATTGCTAGCACTGCTCTGTTTTGTCAAAGGATTAAAATGAGATCTTGTTCTAAGCAACTATGTCCATAAGTCCTGTTTTTCTTATAGACCTCCTTGTATTTTTTCATTTGTATTAGATTAATGGCTGTATTCATTAAAGAGAACATTAACATGCTCTGTATTTCTTTATTAAGAAAAACAATCCTTTATACCCCATACATGTTTTGTACAGTGCTGTGAACTTGAAAATGTACAAAACAGCATTTTTACCTAAAAAAATTACTTTTTTCCCTTGGTAGCACTGCAGTTCACAGTCAATTTACCAGCAATGAGCTGAGCCGATCACATGATGAGATAACATCAGACTACTGTAGTAACAAGAGAATGAGAGTACTCCTCATTCAACCAGTGAGTCAGTGAATACTGAGGGACTTATGTGGCAGATTAAAACAAAAAGCTTTAATACATTTTACAAGTGTTATGCTTTAGAGCAGTGAAAACATTTAATAGTTTTCCAGCTGAGGTTGTGGAAGCATGGACTTTTGGATAAATTGTAACACAAGTTAGATAAATGCATGGATGCAAATCACAATGGTAGCACCTGCTGAAAGGCAGGGAGACATTCCAAATAGACCTCATCGTCTTCTTAGATATCTCAAACCAAAGGATTAACCTAAAATTAGAGGATCATGACTTTATGGCAATGTTAAAAGATGAAATCCAAGGGAAACATTTCCTGTTTTTGTTTATATTTTATTCAGTTAAAAAAATATGCAAGACATTTGAAAACCCCCAAGCATAGGATGAATACATAAAGATATTTCACAGAACAGTGTAATCTGGTTCAATCTCTCTTGCCATGCATCTGTGTGGGGGTAATTGTGATGGGGGAGGGGCAGCTGTAGAGTGGGGTGCTAACTGCACAATCGAGCAGACTTGATAGACCATGTGGTCTGTATCTGCTGGCAAGTAGTAAGTAAGCAAGCTGACAATGTATTACTAAAAGTATTTTAAGTACAGAGAAAATAAACTTAGATATCATTAAATGATTGGTTACAAGATTATGCAGTTCTGCAACTGGGGCATACTTAATGCAAGTTTTCAGTTTTAGGCATGTATTATATTCATGTGGGGGGAAAACAAACTCACACACAGTCTACATATTACACAGGTTATTGTATTTTTAATTGTTTTGTTTTTCTTTTACTTCCAAATATTGTAATAAAGTCCCTATTTGTTGGATTTTTTTAAGTTGTCACTGATGGGCATGTCAGTACCAGGAATCGAACCACATAAACTGTATGCAAAAGAGGGCATGAGATCATCAGTCTCTAGATAAATTCCATTTTTTTTTTTGCTACTAGGAATGCATGTCATCATACCTCCCTGTTTATTGCAGCTAAGTGCACACTGACACGCAGCATAGTGGTTTTAATATAAAGTTTTCAAGGCTACTGTCATTTGATCAGGTTTACTACGGTGATGCAGAAACACCATGTTTATGTTGTCTTGCATACGCAGTGCAAGCAACATTTTGTGACAGCTTTCTGGAGTAGCAGGTTGTGGAGGTGTGGCTGTGTTGTGGCCAATGGTGCCACTGCTTTCTTGGGCTGGTCTGTGTGGCACCAATGAATGAGCATGCTGTCTATGACAGCACTTCAGAAGTATGCCACCAAGTTGAAAGAAATCTGCTGCTGCAATGAGAGGCAGGCTTGTCATTGCAGTGGCAGATCTCACACACCTCCATTATGTGCCCCTGGTGAAAAATTTCAATAAACATGGTGGCGACTCTCGCTGTCCAACTCTCACAGTCCCTACAAAGCCAACATTGAGGGTGCCCAATCCCACAGTTGGCATGCCCCTTCCCAGTTCATTTGCCAATGGGGGAAGCCCAATCACCACTGGCATGATGTCCCCCTTGTTTTGTCTGCTGAGGGGGGGGGCCATTCCTCCTCAGCATCATGCCCCCCAAACACAGACATACTTTCTTTGCCAACAGGGGGCACAATCCTCATCAGCTTTAGTCCCCCCTCCCCAAAAAACACAGGTGGCACAATGGGAGCCAACCCCAGCATGCTGAAATCAAACCTGTAAATAAAAAACCTTCCCATGATGTCCTTTCTTTTTGTTCCCTGTAAAACAGAAAATGATCCCTCATGGTCATGACATCCTCCTCCCCCAACCTACACCCACCCTCTGAACACCCCACCTCCCCACACCCGATACTTACCTCCGGAGCCCGGCGCAATGATCTTCGGTGGAGTGGGAGACGTCTGAACTCTTTAAAAGTCAACCACAAACTGAAGAAAATCACGATAAGCTGTATAATGGCATTACTGGGGGGGGGGGGTCAACTTAGGTGGATATCTAGGCCATTTTTATGACTTTTGGCTCCAAATTTTCAACATGGGGTTCTTGGGACCCCACCTCATGAACTCAGTCACTGTCATTTCATTATTCGGTCTCAAAAAGTGATTTTGCAGAATCAACTTTTGGGACTGATTAATGAAATGACAGTGTCACTGTTCATGAGGTGGGCTCCCAAAAAGCCTATGTTGCAAATCCGGTGGAAAAAATTCCAAAAATGACAGTGCCATGAGTGTGCATTGCATAGTTTCCATGCACGCTCATAACTTCGAGAATTTTTAATATTTTCACTCCAGATTGTCAACATTGCCATTTCTTCACAACTCCTTATGAACAGTATAGCTGTTATTTTTCACGTCCTGCCTGATATGTGTTTTCACACATCTGGCGCACAATGGCACGGTCGCTGTGGGAAACCAATGTTCGGGACAGATTAATAAAATCACAGTGAAACTGTTCATTAGCAGAGGTCCCAAAAAGCCTATGTTGAAAATTTGGTGAAACAACACCACAAAATGACTGTGTTATGAGCATGCTTTGCACAGTTTCCACACACGCTTGTAACTTCAAGAATATTTTATATTTTCACTCCAGATTTTCAACATTGCCATTTCTTCACACCTCCTTATGGATGGTACAGCTGTCATTTTTCACATCCTGCCCAAAATGTGTTTGCACACATCTGGCGCAGAATGGCATGGTCACTGTGGGAAATCAACATTCGGGACAGATTAACAAAATCACAGTGCCACTGTTCATGAGCAGAGGTCCAAAATGCTTTCATGAGGTGGGGTCACAAAAAGTCCATGCTCTAAATTTGGAGTGCAAATACCAACAAATGCCCTGGGCATAAGGGTTTCTAACCATAACGTCCTACCCTGTAGAGACTTTGGATTGTCAGCTGTAATGCTCATGCCATTCCACCCCAACCCCCACCCTGCAGCTAGTGACAGGTCTCAAGGTGTGCCTTGGACTCTTCAGCCCCAAAGTTCACCCCATTCTCCTGTGCTGCACCCATCTCAATGTATTTCCTTATGGAATGGGGTGAGTGTAAGGCCCGATGATCCCAAGGCACTTGTCGGTGTCTGCAGAGTAGGGTGAGGTGAAATGGCATGAGTGTCATGGCCGACGACCAAAAGTCACACCTAAATGCCTGTCAGTCTCTGCAGGGTGGGGTGGGGTTGTCTTCAGTTCCATACTTCACTGCCATTCCTATTATGTATCTCTCTCACTCTTGCCCTACCAATGCCAGTGCCAACAAGACAACATTTGGCATTGACAAATGCTTGTTTTTATAGCATTAGGTAGAATAACTGATTTAAAATGAGTCATCACAGTAGCAAGACCTATGACTTACACATGTATACAGTAGTCTAGAAGGGAAAACACCCCCCAAACAAAAACCAAAATACTTTGAATGCACAAAAAATGAGCGGAAGACAGCTTTATGTATGAACAGTTGTTTTTGACAGTAGCCATTCTGACATGATATCAATTTTAACAGTTTTGTTTACAAAAAAAAAGTCATTCAAGTGCTCCATACTGACTGTCACAATGAGGTCCAATTTGCTATCAGACAGAACAAAAAATACACAAGACTAGACACATTGCTTATTATTAAAATAATCCATTTATTACACTGCTGTAGAAAACTACTGGGAAAGTTAAGATTTACAATATTATATTTTCCATTGCTCATTAAGGCATGCCAATCTCTCACTTTACAGAAGAGGTTCCCTCATTTCTAATTCCACAAGCATAAAAAATAGGTATTATAGTAACATAGAGATCCTCTGTTATTAACTTTGAATAGACATTCATTGGAAGTTTTGCCTGTTGCAGACCAGAAAGGCAAAAATACACACCGAGTTTTCTTTTACAACACATTTTATTACCAAACTATTTACAGGAATGCAATGTAATGCAACATAATGCTCCAAGATGATACAGAGACAGCTTGCTAGAGTGACATCATCAACTTTTGTTCTCTTGTGTGAACGCAGGCATTAGGATTCAAATATGCATACAGCTCACTTTCTGGAATTGCAGCTTTTAAAACAAAAATAATTCTGTCATTTTAACACTTCTTTTTTCACCCTTGTTGTGAAACAGTAAATTGGGGACCAGGGTGGCTGCATGGTAAGTAAGTTATTACAAAAAATGCTTGCTTATATTCCCTTTAACTGATCTGCAGATACATCAACATCCAAAATACCATCACTGATGTCTTCTGGGACATCTGTATTACTATCTTCTAAATGCTACCCCTTCCAGCTTGATTGCATATCCCCTTGTTCTTGTGCACTTTCCCTTCTGAGAAATATTGCCCTCCTGTGCCTTGTGCAAACCCTTGAGGTACTTATCAGTCTCCATCATATCTTCCCCCTCCTTTCTCCCAAGGTGTACCTAATGAGATCACTTAGTCTCTCAACATAGGGCTTCTGATGCAGGCCCTGCACCATTTTAGTTGCCCTCCTCTGGACAGCCTTCACCCTGTCTATGTCCTTCTTGAGATGTGCTCTCCAGAACTGGACAAAGTACTCCAGGTGGGGTCTCACCAGTGATCTATACATTGGCAACACCACCTCCCTCCTTCTGCTGTTGACAGCCCTCTCTATGCTTCCAACATTCCACTGGCCCTACACACTATCTTGTCACACTGCTTCACCATCTTGAGGTCATTTGATATGATTAATCTCAGGTCTCTTTCCAGTTTGGTGACCATCAGTACCTTTCCTTACCATATTATACACTGTTTCCCTCCACTGCCTGCTGACCTTCTGGCAACCCAGGCTTGTTCCTGAACCTCAGTCACCAGCATGGTAAGCAGCACTGCCACTAACATGCAGATGGGCAGGCCTTGGAAAATCTCTAAACTCTTGAGATCCTTGATTATGCTGTGTAACATAGCAACACAATAATTTAAGGTCAGAATTGACTTTAGATTTATCATACCAACCCCCGCACTTGGTAAGCAGAAATGAAATAAGTATGCTATTTTATCTGGATCACTAAAGATATAGTGGTTACTACCAGTGCCTTGAGGATTCGGAGTTGTGGGACCTTGGCCATTATACTCCTAACTGGAAGTTGGTATTCAAGGTTTTAATTTTTTGCATGTGCCTCCACCCAGAGAAAGTTTAAGTGGGTCTGATATCAGTATGGTAAACCCTGTATGATGCAGTACCTTCCCACCTGTGAATCAATGCAGCACAACCACAGTTACCCCAGTGAGCATGCAACTTGTCACTTTAAACAATAATCACTCAGACAAGGAATTCAAAAAAGAATTGAGAACTTTATGTAGGGACTGAAGGACCCTATGTGTAAGAAAAGCCCATACTAGTTATGATTTTAAGAATTTGTATTTTGATGCATTGCCTAAAGACATTAGGCATCCATTGGTAGGAGAGGTTTAAAAGGAAAAGAAGAGGGCTGACAGGATTATTTCCAAGGCTGGCATGGAATGGGAGACTAACCATGATGATGGAGTTCACCTACATAAAAAAGGAAAGACTAGCTCCCAAGCAAAAATATCTGAAGCCACTGCTTTTGACACTTTAGCCATGGATGGTGAGGAATTATCTGTCCCAAGACTCGTAAGAAAATACAAAAGAAGCAGAAAACAAATCCTCTGCAAGATCAGTCAGTGGATCAGCCCAGCTTCTTTCACTGAACCAGTAATGTTCCAACAATCTTATTAGAACCAGGGAGTTGCTTATGGTGAATATAATCCTTGGAGAGGATGTTGTAGAGGAAAAAGTGGTTTTGGAGAACAGAAATATAACTCCAGGAGTCATGAATACTACAATAATGGCCAGCAATGCTACTGAGGACCTCAGAACAAATCTAGGCATAGTTCTCGAAGCCTAATAGAAATGATAACAAGCATTTGTCAATGCCGAATGTTTGCTTGCATGGTGCATGTGTCGGGGTGTATTAAAGTTATGAGCCTGTGTTAGCAAAATGCAACATAGCTTGATAATGTTATTGTTTTTTTGCCACATGTTCAACATAGCCTCCTTATGACCCGCCTCGTGAGCAACGGTGGAGAAAATGTTCAACTCCTGCCCGAAAGGTGGTTTAGTGCAGTGACTACAAAATCATGTTTCAGGATGCTGTGAGAACACATCTTAAAAATTGACAGCTGTCATATTCATGAGGTGCTGTGGAAAAATGGCCATGCAGAAAATTTGGAGTCATAACACATGCAATCTGTGTTTGTTTCCATGGACAACTACCCAAGAAGAACACTTGAATGTAAGTACGGAATGTGTATGGGCATGGTTAGATCACCCTGTTAACATTGCATGTCTCAAACAATTACAGAAGTACAGTCCAGCAAAGTGCACCACTTTGCTGGACTGTGTTTGATGTGTGGAGGTTTGCTGCCTCAAGTGTGGTGCTAGCAAAAGGCTGAGATGCTTGAGACACAGTGCAGCTTTGGGTTCAATTACAGAAGTAGAAAGGTTAGGGAACGTACTGCTCTGACAAGCCTTCCTGAAGTCCTCACAAGCCACCAGGACAGAGAAACAGCAACAGAGGTGGTTGTTATGGACACGGACGCCCGTTGCAGTCAACCCACCCAAAACAAGATTTAATAAAGGGATTTACCTGCCGCAGGGTGACTGGGTAGATGTCCAAAGCGGTGACGCCAAGATACCTGTAAAATAAAACATAAAAAGGGTCACAAAGGATCCACAGCTCTTAGGGGAACCATCAGGGCAGAAGGGATAGGATAGAAATAAAACTAATACTTATCTGATTAAGGTAGAAGCCCTTGTTTTGTCAGACCTTGAAAAATAGAAGAGAAATAGGTTAATTAGATGAAAAAGCAGTAAGAAGGCAGAAGGAGAGAAGGGAGTGAGGTTAGGGAAAAGGGGGCTCAGCTGTGACCCTTTGTCTCTAGTGTTGGCCTAGCGGCCAGTAATTTATTTAGTAGCCCAAGTGGGCTAGTGGAGGTTAGGAGCCCTTCTGTAGAAATAAAAGTAGTATTGCTGGTCAGTGGGGCTTGGAAATGCTCTGTAAAGGGGGGGTACAACATAAAGATAACCCTGGTGGCCTAGTGGGCTAGCCCCGATGTTCTGATGCCAGCATTTCTTTTTAAATAAATTTTAAACCCTTCTTGGGTCTGAGGGGCTTCCCTGAGCCCTAGTTATGCTGTGGGCAGTGATGGGGGGTTTAGTTGTGGTGGCAGCAGAGGAACAAGTTGGACTGCTGGGCAGCCTGCTGATAGCATGACCCCACTATAGCAAGAGTGCCTGCTGGTGCTGTAGAACTCACAGCCCATATGGAGCTTAGGCTGCAGCCTACTCTACATGGATGGGAGACAGAGAAAGGTGTGAACCAGCAGAAGGTGGAGGAGGCATGTAATGAAAGTGCCTCCTCCCCAACTTCCTGATTGCCACTCTGGCAGCAGTTTGTTTTTAAGTAATTTATGCCCAACAATTATGGGGCATAAGAGAAGGCAGACAGGGCACAAATGAAGCCAGCGGAAGGTGAAGGACACATATTAGCAAGCGCCTTCTCCCCTCTTTTTTGATCGCCACTCCAGTGGCAATTTTGTTTGTTTAAATGATGCCTTACAAGGCTTAAGAAGGGCAGCCAGGGGGCAGAAGAGCGGCAAGATGCTGCTGTAAAGTAAAGGCACTCTGGTGGCACTGTTGAGAGCCCTGAAGCACTGTACAAGGAGGCAATGGTGCTGGGGAGGAGTGTGCAGGGCAGCAGCAGCCACAGCATTAGTGAGGGCCGGGGGGGACCTGTAGAGTGCAAGGCAGAGGCTTGTACAGTGTAAGGTGGAGGCGCCACCAAAACTGGAAGCCACATGGCAGCAAAAACAAATGTAAAGTGGGGGTGGGGGTTAAGAGAGAGTGAGGAGATGGCACGAATGCCATGTCAATGAAAGTCATATGGCTTATTGAAATAGACAGAAAGGGGGATAAAATAAAGAGCCACACTGTGGTGGGTGGCAAGCCCCAACGGCCTGTAACAGAAATGGGGAGGGGAGCTAAGGAAAAGAGCCATAGCCACACAGGAGGTCGAGGGGAAGCCAGCACTGGTAAAATGACATCACGCTCTGGGATGCTGAGGGGGTGAGGAGGCGGCAGAACCAAAACAAAGGAAGGGCAAAAGAAATACGAATGGGACCAACAGTGGAGGCCAGAGTGACAGAGATGAAGGAGGTAGGGAATGGAAGGTGGGGAAAAAAGCACAATGTAGGAAGGGAAAGAAGTAGGTGTTAGCAGCTGGTGCTTTCTTTGAGGTGGCAGTCAGTTTTTTTCTTGGGGGTGTTGCTTATGCAAATGAGAGGAATGAAGCACACGCTCTCATTGGTGTGGTTCATTTCTGTCAAGTGAAGGACAGCTCCCGCTGTGAAATTCCCATGGCTGTCACACTGGGCTTCACCATTCATTGGTGTTTCAGGGTTACACCCACAGTGCAGTGCTCTGCACTGGACTCGTTCCTGACACACCTCTGAAATGCCATACTGTCCCAAGCTGTTTCTTGTGCAAGAGTGCAAGCAAACATAAAAATGGCACAAGAAAGGAATTAAATTCACCAAAAACATGCCTGTAGCACCGATACTGAAAGAAAGAGCACCAATCCTTTCGAGAAACAGAAATAAAGTGCTGTGTGCTTGAAAATGAATAATTAATAGAAATTGCTGCACTGTGATTATCAATCCAATGTACATGCACAATAAGCAAGTCTCAAAAAGATCCCAGGAAGTCCAAGAGAAAATAAACAAATTTTGCCTGGCAAACTATTATGGGACATATAGCCAGACCTTCAAATTGCTAAAAATGGCATAAGTGGCACAGCCAAATTCATTTAATTTAAAAGGAGATGAAACCCTCAAGTAAAGCTCCTCACTGAGCCGCTGTATATAAGTAGAGCATCAGAACATCCCCATTCGGGACATCTTGCATTGGCTGTGAAGCTGAAAAGGCAGAACTGATATGTCGGTGCTCAACAACCTGCTTTGCAACATGATAAACTGTTCACCTTTATGCAAGCAGGGATGTGTTAAAGGGTTGATATTACTACACACCGAGATTAATTTTTAACCAATGGGGTCTTTATCCTGCACCATTTACTTTGAACGAACACTACTATATATGGTGATACTGGGCAATAGTCCAGAAATAAGTGACTATTCCATTCAACAGCTCGTTCACACTGCACCTTGCCGTAGTGGCTACTTTGACTTTTGCGTGGCATATTTTGGCCTAGATGGAGATGCGAGTTCCAATATGCTGACATTTTGTGCTGCAGACCTGTGGGTCTGTCAGCTGTGTAGGGGTATAGAGTGGAGACTTTTGTCCTTTTCATGCCTAGCCCTAAAATATCAACCCTTTAAGAAATCATTGCTTGCACAAAGGTGAACAGCTTATCTTGTTGCAAAGCAGGTCGTTGAGCATGGATATATAAATTCTGCCTTATAAGCTTCACAGCCAATGCAAGAGGACCAAAATGGGGATGTTCTGATGCTCTACTTATATACAGTGGCTCATTGAGGAGCTTTACTTGAGGGTTTCATCTCCTTTGAAATTAAACAAATTTGGCTGTGCCACTTTTGTCATTTTTAGGATCTCAAAGGTCTGGCTATTTGTCCCATTATAGCTTACCAGGCAAAATGTGTTTCTTTTCTCTTTGGACTTCCTGAGATCTTTTTGAGAATTGCTTATTGTGCATGCACATTGGATTGATAATCACAGCGCAACAACTTCTATTTCATATTCATGTTTTAAGCACACAGCACTTTGTTTCATTAAAGGATTGGTGTTATTCGTTTCAGTATCAGTGCTACAGGGATGTTTTTTTTTGGTGTATGCAATTCCTGTGTTTTGTGCCATTTTTTTAAATAAATTTTCTAGATAACTGGAGAGTTGACTAGTTTGAACATTTTAGAAGGTAAAGTGTAATTGAAAGTAACATGTACTAATAAAAAGACAAGAATTTATTTCAAGTTTTCCTGACCTGTGCTGGTGTGTTCCCCAGGTGGGAGTGGGGGGCATTTGGTTCCACCTATCCTAGCAAGGCTTCACCACTGCTTGAACGTACATGCTCTAGTGCAGTGATCAGAAGGATCCAGGAACTGGGACCAGTTTTTCCTTTCCTTGCACTGTGAACCAAGTATGTCTTTTTTTTTAACAGAATCTCTATCTCTCTCTCTCTCTCTCTCTCTGTCTCTTACACACACACACACACACACACACGTGTCCTTGTTTAAAGTATACAATTAATAGGTAGTTTAAACTATGGGTGCTAAACATATTGATATAATTGCGATAATGCTCTTGTCATAAAGGCTGCAGATTGCAATGCCAGAACCACAACTTTCTAGTAAGAAAAGCATGCATTACATCTAATCAGAGATGCTTCTCTTGTTTGTGAAAGGTGTTCATTATATGAGTGGCACAGATCAGAGCAATCCGAGCAGACAGGAATAATCTCAAATCACAGCACTCCATCATATGCATATACATCAGTGACACCACTTCTACATAATAATGTTCTCCTTCAGACATAACTAGACCAAACTAGTTCTCTATTAAAGTTAAGTCAATATCTAAAGACACTTATCGAAGTGCATGTACAAATAGACATTATGCTGTTCCAATTAATTTGTAAATGTATAAACAAAGTCAGACACCTCATTCTTATATGAAGGAGTATGACATAAAGGTTTTTAGAAGTGCACCTTCATATATTCAGCATCAGTATACCGCTCCAATTTATTTCTTAGGAGTGCTATTAAGCAAACAGAAAACCTTAATCATCCTTATTGAGAAACATGGTTTAACAATCGAGTATGGAGACACATAATGATTCTCCTAGGCCATTGATGGGCAACCTGAGATAACCAAAGGGCCACAGGTGCGGCCCTCAAACACCCCTGAGGGCAGCAGGACTATGTGCGACCCCCACAAGACCCCCTTTACCTTAGAATCAATCAGAAATTACAGATTTGATTGTAATAAACTTTAATAAACTTTATGAAAAGGATTGGCAACTTCATTAAAAGTTGTAAACCGCATTAAAAGTATTAAATGCTGTACAAAATATTAAAGAAATACTGTATTTCAATGTGACTTCTGGGTGACATATTTTTCTAAAGTTCACAGTAACTCCACTGAACCCGACTGCTGACTGTCATACACAGCTGCTGTAAATGAAAAAGTTAAACAAGCGCCCATTCCCCGACTTTTCGAAACCCACAAACCTTATTGTTGGAAATTGGTTCTCTGACCTGCTTTCAGCCACAACTTCACCACCAAATCTGTTTGAAACAATAAATAAATTAAATCAAACACCCGACTTTTAAAAAACACCCACCCACAAGCTGTTGAGCTATACCCGACAATACCCAACCCCCAACTTTCATCCACTGCAGTTGTAAACAAAGAGATAGGTGTCTAACTGCAAAATTAATTCACAGGTTTCTAGCATTTAAACTTCAGTGCACATTCAGTCACAACAAAAGTCACCATGAACACACAAGCAGTAAATTTACCAGACAGCATATGTGTGTTTGCTCAGACCGTGGTGTACTATAATTAAAAGAACAAAACGTTTTATTTGGACTGTCATCCACTGCAAACTGTTCCAATCCTCTGTATTCCAGCTCCTTGCAGAACTTGGCACCATTTCATAAAAATAGAAATCCAAGACAGTTAGGTAGGGGTGTGTGTGTGCGTGCATGCGTGTGTGTGTGATAGATGGATGGAGTAGACTGCAGACTAGAGAATCTGGAGAGAGCTTACCTGAGCAGTACCCGACCCCAGACTTTTACCAGAAGCTGTTTTAAATCAGAATAAAGTAAAACAAGCCTCCAACCCCCACCATCAATAGGATTTCTTCACGCTCACTATCTCCACGGCAATCAAACACCTCATTATCTCCTTGGAGTTTAATAAAAGTGATAGTTTCTTTGGGGGGGGTGGATGCAGGGCCACAGGTTTCCCACCACTACCTAGGCCACTTACAGAGTTCCCTCTCAAGACAAAAAGGACTCATCGAATGCCAAACAGCAACTATTAGTCAGAAGGGGAATATCTATTACATCTCCCTCATATGACTGAGAATGTAAAAAAGAACAAAAAAGCCCCAAATTCTATCGAATACAAAGTTCTACATGGGGGAAGAAAATACCTCAAACCAGCATTTCTCCAGATCTGAAGTTACATCCATGTCATTAGAAAGGATGAGCAGTAGTTATCAGTGCTGGTCCAACACTCCTTTCCTAATTTGGGGTTCAAATGATTTAGAACAGTAAGTGCAAGCCATCTAGCCACCTGAGAGCTCTTTAACCTTTCCAGGGACAAATCTCTCTAATGTTTAGGCAGCAGATTTTTAAGTCTTTTCAACTCTTCATGACAGAATTAGCTCTTTCAACCTCGGCAACATAAAATCCAGTTCTCCAAACTTCTATTATACTCATTTCTCCAGGCCCGAATTTATATTGTCACATGAGAAAATAAAAAGAGAAATAAAATCTATGTAGTAAATTCGGAAAATCTGGTGAATATTGAGACCCCCCCCCAATGGTATCATACCTTCTTAAACTATAAATCGGGCATTTAAACACATATAGTGCATCTGAGAACCTCACCGGCATTCTCATCAAAGGTCTCCTGGTTCCAGATAAAAGGACAGGTCATCGTCCAAAGACTACTGAAAGTTGCCCTGCTATTGAACAACAGGCAGTAAAATCTCTTGTTTTGCTATAAAATTACCGACAGTGTGTCTCTCGAGCAAACAGCTCCTCATCAGCAAATTATTAAAAAAGTTCAAAAGTGCTAAAAAAGATTACCACTGTAAGTAAAATACTAAAATAGGAAAGCTTTCATTTAGTTAATTTAGAATTGCCAGGGAATACGAAAGATTTGACAGTAAAAATGAGCAAACCTGCAAGTAAACACACAGAGCGGGGAGCGGAGCAGCGACCCAGCCATCTTGCTGCTCCACGCCAGACAGGCAGCGTCAACCCAGCGCTTTGAAATGTGAGAATTGAAGACTACAGAAGTTCACACAAGTGTGAAAGTGCCATTTAGAATTGGCACCTTAGCAGAGGCGATCCAACATAACAAGATGAAAAGAAAAAAACAAAACAAAAAAAACATGTATCATGCCGGGACTGGGAGGGGGCTGGATGCTGTGGGTGGCAGATGAAGGGGCCGGGGAGGCAAGAAACTCAAACAGGAGGACAGGACACAAGGCAATTGAGGGAACAAAATATATAAGAAATGACCTTACGAGGAGGGGGGCGGTGGCGAGGATTTCTGCACTGGGGAATGGGAGGGTGCAGAGATGGAAGGTTGACCGCTGAAACAGTTGTCCTCCAAGCGAGGTAAAAAAAAAATACGGTTTTCCCTTTCTTCATCTTGGCAATGCTGCTCAGCTGTTTGTTGGTAATGGCGGTGGCAGTGTGGCGGGTGAGATGGAGAGGCAGGCATTAAATGAAATTAAAAAAACATAACACGTAGCACAACATGCATGTAAAGTGCAGACATGTTTCAAGCGCTGATTGCGAGAATGGTGTATACTCCACTGGATGTCAGTGTCACAGCAGGGCATGGCAAGCAAAGTAAGAGGTAGCATGCATGTACCGTGGAGACACGTTTCACGCAGTGATTGAAGCGGACCTTTTCTTTGAAGCCAAAGCCACTGCTTTCAATCTGCTGCTATACACATCTCGCACCTCCATTGGTGCATATGGGATGCACCCTGCAGGTTGAGTACTTCACTGGCAGGGACAGGTACACACCTCCAGCAATTCGTATTCTCCCAAGATGTTTCTTGCGCATGCTCGCAAGCAAACATAAAAAGTATCAAAGAGAAATGGAGAAAAGAATGCGAGAACAAATGTAAAAATGAGTGGAGAAACAAATGGGGGACTGAAAAGCGCTTTTGCAAGGGCTTTTATCTAAAACATCCCATGAATACATGTCCCCATACTGTACTAACACCACCAGAAACACTTGTGCAGGTGGGGCCAGTAGTTCAAATAACTGGCTGGTAGTTTCTGTTCTCTCTCTTACAATCCAGGGTGCTGGAACTGTAATTCTGAAAAATGATAGAATCTGGATTAGGAGTGGGTGTAGTCTTTTAACTTCAGAATGTGTAGCACTATGCATAGTGCTATGTGTGGCAAAATGACAACTTTGCCAAGAGTAGACAGTGTGAAGGGGCCCTTTTGCCCATGAAGGGCTACATTGCATAGCACTTTGCCTTATAAAGATTACATAAAGTGATATTTTGTTCATGAACTTTCATTTTGTGATGACTGGCAGCACTGAAAAAAAACATTGTTTCCTACTCCACTTTTAGTAGAACTCCAAAAAAATGCCATCCTCACCCCAGACACAGCAGGCTACATCAGACACCCCCATAACTGATTTTACTGTAAGTGTGCACTCTTGTTTATTCTGATGGTAGCCAGAAAATGTGGTGAGAGGAGGGTCAGTGCCATTCACCATCTGAGGAGCCTCTAAATGAATAGTTTGTTCTTTCCGAGTGGGTGCCAGACAGATGGTGAAGGGTGGAGGGTACTGAATGGGTAGGGAGGTTGTTTTTTTTTTGTGAGATTGGTGATAGGTAGGTTGGTGCTGCAAGGGCAGTTGGATATTAATGGGGGAGGGAGTTATATGTTTAAATATTAATCTTTATGGGGCAGGGAAAGGAGGGAAGAGATAGTAGAATTACAGAGCTTGTGGGGAAGTGGGTAGTAATATTTACTTAATGTGTCTTTCAGGGTCTGGGATTGGGAGGGGCAGAAGGAGGATTTATAGAGTTCTACAGATAGTTGAGTGATGAAATAATGTTTTTTATTTTTCACATTTTTGGTATTTTGCTTAGCAAATAGTCTGTGAAGTGTCAACTTTGCACTGCCTATGCATAGTGTAAAAATGTGTTCTTGGTCAATAACTTGCTGGTGAAGTAAAGCTTCAAAACACTCCTAGTCTTTGTCATGAATCGAACATGAATATGTATTTTCAGGTGGGGGTGGGATGGTGTTTTATGTTTAAATGTTAATCTTTCTTTTGGGTGAGAGTAGAGGGAGGGCATGGAAGCACTGCTAAGCGGATGGGGAAGTGGTAATATTATTTACCTTATGTGTACTCCTGGGTTTAGGATGGGGTAGAGGGTGGGATTTTAGAGTTCTAGAAAGGGTGGGAGGAGGGAACATTTTGTTTTTATTTTAGCAGATTTTCAGCACTTCAAGTAGTGAAATGCTGGCAGTGAACCCACTTTACCCTTCCAATGTATAATACAAAGTTTGGTACTTTGCCAATAATCCACTGGTGAGGAAGAACTTCCCAACACTCTCAGCTTTTAGATTAGTGTTTTTTTATGTTGATTGCGTGCATGCACAAGAAACATATTGTGGCAGCTTTCTCCAGAAGCAGGTTGTGGAGGCACGGCACTGTTGTGGCCAATGCCCCCACAGCCTTTAAAAGCTTGGCCCACTTCCCCCAATGCCGTGGCACACTGCTGCTGACACTAGTTCAGCCAGCGTGCCACCAACTTGTAAAAATTTAGCCGCTGCAATCGGGGCCACCTCGTCATTGCAGCGTCAGTTCGCTACAATAAGGGAGCGACCCGTCATTGCAGGGTGGGATCTTGAAACACTGATATTGTTTGTGAACATGGCAGCGGCTTGCTGCCATGTTCAAAACAATATTAACCCCCCCTTCCAAGGGGGTGTCTAGTCCCCCTCGGCAGCATGTGCCCCCCCGACCATGTTTATTTGCCGATGGGGGCCCCAATCCCCATCGGCTTCAGTGCTGCAAGATTTATGTTGCCGATGGGAGTCCTCCCGTCAGCATTATGTAACCCCCACTTTTGTTGTCTGCCGATGGGGTGCCCAATCCCCATCAGCATAATGTCACCCCCCTTTTGTTGTGTGCTGACAGGGTGCCCAATCCCCATCAGCATAATGTAATAACCCCCCCTTTTGTTGTGTGCCGACGGGGGTGCCCAATCCCCCATCGGCCACAGCTTCCACCCCCAAAAGAAAGTCTCCATTGGCATGCTGGGATCCCACCCCAGCGTGCCACATGGCCCCTGTAAAATAAAAAACTGTCTCGCAATGTCTTTTTTTTTAAACCTGTAAAACAGGAAATGGTTCCTTGGCAGTCTCCCTGCACCCCTCCCACAACCCGCACCCATCCACTGTGCACCCTGCCTCCCCACACCCCCCTCACCCCATACTTACCTCCGGACTCTGTCACGACGATCTTCGGTGGACGGGAACACGTCTGCACTCTTCAAAGCCGACCACGAACTGAGGAAATGCTGGTAAGCTGTATAATGGAATAAATAGGGTTTTCTTCAACTTTGATGCATATCTCAGGCATTTTTTGGACTTTTGGCACCAAATTTTCAACATGGGGTTTTTGGGACCCCTCCTCATGAATTCTGGCACTGTCATGTCATTATTCGGCCCTGAAAGGTGACTTTGAGGTCACTGCGTGGAATCCCCTTTCGGGACCAATTAATGAAATGACAGTGCCAGTGCTCATGAGGTGGGCTCTCAAAAAGCCTATACTGCAAATTTGGTGGGAAAAATCCAAAACATGACTGTTTTATGATCGTGCATTGCACAGTTGCTATGCACACTCATACCTTTGTGAATTTGCAATATTTTAATGCCAGATTTTCAACATTGGCATTTTTTTTTTATAATTCACATTTTATTAGTAAATTTTTTACTAATACAGGGGACAGAAAATTACCACATACAGTGCTTATACACAGAATAACACATGAGCTGTCCCCATCCCCACTTCCCCCCTCCACCCCATACAGCAACAAGGTACATACTCAAATAGAAGGATATAATATAGTATCACAAAATAAAAAGCACTGGATATACAGAGTCATTTAGCAGCTCTGACCATAATTAACTTGTGAAGGGGATCCCAAGTATTCTTGTACCACTGCAGCTTATTGTGGAGGCTCGCTATTCATTTCTCAGTAAGTAAGTTAGCCAAAATTTCATTAACCCATTCCTGATATGTTGGGCTTAATGTATCCCTCCAGTGTCGAAGCACAATTTTCTTAACTGATAGTGCAATCATGGAAATATGAAACCTTCTGATTCTAACCTTGATAGAGGATAAATCCCCCAACAAACATACATCTGGAGTGAAGTATTCCTGCAAACCCAGTATGGGGTCTAGGTTATTCTGTATAGCCATCCATAATGACTTTATCTTAGGACATTACCAAAAGACATGAAGAAGCGTACCTTCTTCTTGACATCCTCTGGTACAGGCCCCCGAACTTATAAGACCCCATTTCTTTAGCTTCACAGGGGTATAATACATGTTATGCAATATATGAAATTGCATAAGGCGGAGTCTATCCTGAGAGACATATTTATGACAGAACTTCCATAAAGCTGACCAATTGGGAGTATATTGAGGAAAAAAAGAAACCCAGAGCCTAGTAGGGCCTTCTGGTCTCCCATATCTCCATTGATATAGGACATGATATATTTTGGAAATAGCACCTGATGACCTCAATAAAGGAGAGAGATCCGATACAAACAGAAAAGCAGGAGGACGAGGAGGGACATTACCAAATATTGTAGAGAGTAAATGTTTCAATTGGGCCACCCTGAAGTAAAAAGCTAAGGGGATATCAAACTTGCGGATGATATTAGAAACTGAGAGCCATTCCCTTGCGTCATCCAGAAAAGTAGAAATTATCCCATCCCCAATCTGGGGCAACCATTTATGAGATATCATCTTTTTGTTTATTGAGAAAGACGGGGAATTCCAAATGGACTGGGACAAGTCCATTTCTGGGGAATACCGCAGAAACGAACAAAGCTGCGTGTGAACTCTGAGGGACGTTCGGATAATAGGACAACTAATAGTGTCTGGAAGGGAGGCTATTTTTAGATAGAACAATTTCCGGGGGTCAATGTTCTCGGATTGAATAAAGTCTAACTCAATTTTGAGCCAGACCGGTCTTAAATACTCAGGACCCGGATTAACCCACCGCAAATATTTTGCAATATGACTAGAACAGTAATAAATTGCTAGATGGGGAATCCGCAGCCCTCCATCTATTTTTTGAGTGGCTAGTTTGTAATATGCTAACCTGGCATGTTTATTAGACCAGATAAAATTTGTGAAAATTCCATGCATTTTATGAAACCATGATAACGGTGTAAAGGAGTTAAGAAGTGAGAGGGAATAAAATAAACAAGGAAAAACATTAATTTTAATGATATTAATGCGACCCCATAGATAGAGAGGGAGTTTGGACCATCTATTGCGATCCTGAATTATTACTTGGGAGAGAGGCTCCAGGTTTTCCTTAAACCAGGAGGAGGGGTTACGTGTCAAATTGATGCCAAGATATTTGAGAACGCGTGGAGACCAACCGAGACCAAAAGATGACAAATCATTTTTAAAAACCTTATCATTAAGAGGGGAAAATGGAGGATTTGGTTATATTCAACTTATAATTTGAGCGAGCACTGAACTTAGTGATTTCCCTCAACATGGCAGGAATTAAAGTTTTAAGATGAGATAAATGAAGAAGGAGATTGTCAGCGTAAGCCGTGATCTTCACCACCTGATTGCCAATCAGGATACCGCTTATCTCTGGATTATTGAGAATATTTTGAGTAAGGGGCTCTAAGTATAAATTAAATAAAAGGGGGGAGAGGGGGCAGCCCTGCTGAGTACCAGAAGACAAAGGAAAGGGTTTGGAGAATGCTCCGTTGCCAGAAACTCTGGCAGATGGAGTTTGATATAAGGCCCGAATCCACTCTATAAATTTAGCTGGAAAGCCATATACTTTAAGGGCCTGAAACAGGAAATTCCAATTAACACAATCAAACGCCTTCTCAACATCCAAGGAGACCAATCCCGCAGGAAAGACAGCATCCCTGGACACCAAGACTACGTGTGACAGGGTACGTAGATGATCAGCTGATGAATGTCCCCTCATACCTGAGACATATTAATCAGGTCAGGAAGAATTCGTGTTATTCTATCAGCCAATATCTTAGAGAGAATTTTAACATCTTGATTCAATAAGGATATTGGTCTGTAGCTTTGCACTAATTCTGGATCCTTATTGGGCTTAGGGAGAAGTACAATCAGGGCCTCAAACAAATGTGCATCTATTTTTGTGCCAGAAAGAATGTGACAATACAACTGGTGGAGAACTGGCAATAATTGTGGTTGAAAAGTTTTATAAAATAAGGTGGAAAACCCATCTGGACCTGGGACCTTGTCTGAGGGGCAAAGCCCCAATGACCTCTGAAATTTCCTCTAGTGATATTGGTGAGGATAGAAAATTCCCCTGTGATTCTGATAGAGAGGGTAGAGAGGAATCCCTCAGGTAGGCCTCAAGCTCTTCTAAAGAAGGAGGGTTGTCCATATCCCTGTATAGATCCTCATAATAAGAGGCAAACTCCTGCACAACCTCAGAAGGGGATACCTTCAAGGATCCATCTGCCTGGGCCCTAATTGGAGGTATAAATCTAGCTGATTCTTGCTGCTTTAACCTTAAGGCTAGCAGGCAACCCACCTTTTCCCCCTGATCGGTATAGTTTGCTTTGGTACAAATAATAGATAATTCTGCTTTTTCCTTCAGTAGGTCTAAATATTTATCTTTAGCTACCGAGAGCCTTCTCATATCTTCTTCCGAGGCATTAGAGGATAACCTGGTTTCCAAAGACCTAATTAGAGATAATGAAGCTAATAATTCCACCTCTCGAGTTTTTTTCCTTCTTGTGGCTAAGCTAATAATGATCCCTCTCATATATGATTTGAAAGCACCCCACAAAATATCAGGAGTCGTATCCTCAGAGGAATTAGTTGAGAAAAAGAAATCAATCTGCTCCTTTATTAGGTCACAATATTTAGTATCTTTGAGCAATTGACCATTTAATTTCCATCGGGTTTCTTTGTGGGGAATGTTAGGGAAGGCCAACTTGGAAGTTACCAAAGAGTGATCAGATACTGGACCTGGCTGGATCGAGGCAGTTAAAATCCCTGGCAAAAGGGCCTGAGAGAGGAAAAGATAGTCAATGAGAGACTGGGTTCTGTGCACCGGTGAATTAAAGGTATACTCTCTGTCCTTTGGGTGTAACACACGCCACACATCACACAGTCTGCACTGATCCAGAAAGTCCCTGAGGGCCCTCTGTCCAGGCGTTAAGCCCCTCAACCCAGTACCAGACCTGTCTACTTCGGGATCAAGAACCAAATTGAAATCCCCACCTATTATTATACCAATGGGAGGCATGGGAAGGAGTACAGAAATAAGTTTCATGTAAAAGCCAGGATCATCTGCATTAGGCCCATAAATGCTACCAAGTAAAATAGGCATAGACCAGAGACTCCCTTGAACTAGGACATATCTGCCATCCGGGTCCCTGAAAACTTGTTGGGAAATAAAGGGAATATCTCTATTAATTAGAATCATAACCCCGCAGCTACAGTATTAGTGGACCCTGAGGCATTAAAAACCTGCCCAATTTGTTGCCTCCTAAGTTGCAGAGATGCACTTTCCAGTAAATGAGATTCTTGCAGGACTATAATCTGAGAAGATAATAAACTTAAGTGTTTTAACACTTGGTATTGTTTGACTCTTTTCCTTATCCCCTTCACATTCCATGTAGCAATGTTTATACTACTGGCCATTTATCCAGAAAAGGAAAAAGAACATTACATGAAATCCAGGAATTATAACAATCAGAGATAAATGACCCGGTCACCTGTTTGCTGTTGTATACCCTACCCACCCGAATATCAACTTTCCTCCCCCCCACCCCCCAAAATATTCCATCCCATTCCAACTAACAAGTAATATGACAACCCTGAACACAGTATCACCCTCCCCTCCCCCCAACTGTCCTGAGCAACGTTCAGCACAATACCACTTTCCTTCCTCCCCCTCCAACCTACCACGCGTGTACCCAAAACCCCACCTTAGAATGTAAACCTTCTTATAGAATCAATAAGCAATAACATCGCTTCAAAGATAAAAGTAATGTAGATGATAACAGGTGAGCATTGGACTCTTGAAAACCAGAACAAAAATGGCAAGAACAAGAAATAGAGAAGAGAGCAACCCCTACTTGGGAGCAATCCAGAAACCCCAAAATCCTGAGAGAGAAAAAAGAGAATACACAATGTAAGGCACACTCGCTGAATATGCTCTCATAACTGCTGCCATTAATAAAATTGAAAACTTTCCCCAAAACGTATAATCACTGGTAAACCAAATGCTCCCAAGTAGTGGACCTCCATCTGTGTCCAAGCTCCCACGGCAATCTATATCCGATAGAAATAAATTTCAGAAACGAATAGGTAAAGGGGGGTTGAACCACGAAAATTAGGGCAATAGCGCCCTCTAGTGATAATATCTAGAAAACATTGAAACCAAAAGGACACTCTCTCGAACCATGCCCGAATAATCAAAAATATCAAACTTGAAGGTTTTCATGATATAAACTATATCCTGCGAGACAATCAAGTGTCCCTAGAGACGAGAAACTGAAAGATGTGATCTGTATAAGTAAAAACAGAATGCTTCCAAACCAAAACACAACCCTCCCCAGAGAAAAAGTCCTGAGATGCGATGATGCTCCAAAACACTGAACACTGAGATGGAAAACGCTAAAGGTCAAGACTCCACTGAAGGTAGTCCCCTCCATTGCAGAATTCGAGAGTCCACAAAACCAGACTAGCATTCAGTCCTCTTTTGGTATAATAACATGAAGGAATTTTTCTCCTTTCCAAAACAGGGTGGGGTAAAACCGACCAACAGATCAGGTGTCCCAAAGCAAATGAGGCAGAGCAGCCTTCAGTCCCGAGAAAGCAGCTTCAGGATTCTCATATATTAACCAGGTACCGTCCACTAGTACTTGTAGTCTAGCTGGATACCCCATTTTGAAGCGAAGGCCTGCAGCTATAATTTTTGACACAACCGGATGAAAAGCAGTGCGCTTTGCCCTGGCCGACCCCGGTAAATCTTGGGCAATTCTAAGCCTGGTATTTTCACATTTCACTTCTTGTAACTCTCTCACTTTTCCTAGAAAGTGCTGTCGCTCAAGGTAATTTAAAAAATGACAAATAATGGGACGTGGCGTTGCTCCTGGGGATGGCTTGGGTCGCAAGGACCTATGCGCCCTTTAAATGATGTAGTTAGCCCTAAAGGGAGAAGGACCAGCGATCTTCACAATCAGCTTCTGCACAAACCCCAGCATATTCAGGCCTTCTTCTCCTTCTGGAAGGCCCAAGATAACAACATTATTTCTTCGGCTGCAGCCTTCCAAATCTTCCAACTTAGCTTCCAGGCTAGAGATCTTTTGCCACATGGCTACGAGACCGGGATCTATTTTTTCCACTTGCTTCTCAAGAGATAAGATATGGGCTGTATTATCCAAAGTTTTCATCGTGACCTCCTCAAGTTTCTTAGCAAGGGAGATTTAATTTCAGCTGAGATTTCTTTAATTTCTTCCTGGAAGGGTTTGAATTCTTCCAAAAATCTGCTCAGAGTTAAGGGCTCTTGCTCGGAGATCAGGCTTTGAAGCTCTGGCTTATCCACAACACTCGATTTTTTCGGGGCCTTCTTGGGAGTGACCGGTGGTGTATGCTTCTGTGGAGTCTTTTTCATATACACCTCCATCTTCTCTGACAGCAAGCAAACAGGAGCCCAGGATGTTAAGAAGGTGATAATCTATAAACTTTCTGGTTTTTAGGGGAAAATAGCCACCAAAATAGCAATAATTTGTGATTAGGAGGTTGGAGCTATGCAGAGAAGCTTCTACTCGGTATCCTGCATCACGTGATCCCCCCAACACTGGCATTTTTTAAGACCTCCTTGTGAACAGTACAGCTGTCATTTTCCACATCCTGGCCAAACTGTGTTTTCGCACTTCCAGTGCAGAATAGCGCAGTCGCTGTGGGGAAATCAGTGTTCAGAACAGATTAAGAAATTGACAGTGGCACTGTTCATGAGCAGAGGTCCTAAAATGCCTATGTTGAAAATTTGGTGACGATACTCTATAAAATGACTGTGATATGAGCGTGCGTTGCGCAGTTTGCACGCACGCTCATAACTTCATGAATTTATAATATTTTCACTCCAGATTTTCAACATTGCCATTGTTCTGCACCTCCTTATGAACAGTACAGCTGTCATATTTCACATCCTGGCCAAAATGTGTTTTCGCAGTTCCTGCAAAGAATCGCGTGGTCGCTGTGGGAAATCAGTGTTCGGGACACATTATGAAAATGACAGTGACACTGTTAATTAGCAGAGGTCCTAAAATGCCTATGTTGAAACTTTGGTGACGAAAGCCCATAACATGAGTGTGTTACGAATGTGCATTGCGCAGTTTCCACGCACGCTCGTACATTCGCAACTTTGCAATAGTTTCACTCCAGATTTTCAGCATTGCTATTTTGCCACACCTCCTTATGAACAGTACAGCTGTCATTTTTCACATCCTGGCCGTAATGTGTTTTTGCTCTTCTGGCGCACAATAGCGTGGTCACTGTGGGAAATCAGTGTTCGGGACAAATTAAGAAGATCACACAGACACTGTTCATGAGCAGAGGTCCTAAAATGCATATGTTGAAAATTTTGTGATGAAACTCCATAAAATGACTGTGTTACGCGCGTGTGTTGTGCAGGTTCCACGCACCCTTGTAAGTTTGCAAATTAGTAATATTTTCACGCCAGATT
The DNA here is from genome assembly GCA_016271365.2 of Neoceratodus forsteri. Classification (NCBI taxonomy): domain Eukaryota; kingdom Metazoa; phylum Chordata; order Ceratodontiformes; family Ceratodontidae; genus Neoceratodus; species Neoceratodus forsteri. The sequence goes on along the minus strand of CM057451.1, from coordinate 694,598,053 downwards.
TTCAACACTGGCATTTATTCACACCTCCATATGAACAGTACAGCTGTCATTTTTCACATCCTGGTCAAAATGTGTTTCCACGCTTCCTGCGCACAATACCGCAGTCGATGTCAGAAATCAGTGTTTGGGACAGATTAGGATTGAGCAACTGGGGGGGGGAGTAACAGAGCTCAACTGAGCTCTGTCGGGACTGCTGTGGATTTCTTTGTGGGCAGGAAAAGGCGACAATGCAGGCAGGTGCCCAGTACAAAAGGGCAGCCTGCAACGCTGGGAGATACAGAACGAGCAAGTGAGGGAGGGGGAGTGAGTGAGCTCAACCGAGCTTTGTTGGGACTGCTGTGGATTTCTTTGTGGGCAGAAAAAGGCAGGAATGCATGCAGGAGCTGAGTAAAAAAGGGCAGCCTGCAGCAGTGGGGGAAACAGAATGAGCGAGTAAGAGAGGGGGAGTGAGCAAGCTCAATGGAGCTCTATCGTGACTGCTGCGGATTTCTTTGTGGGCAGAAAAGGGTGGCAACACAGGCAGGAGCACAGTACAGAAGGGCAGCCTGCAACGCCGGAAGAAACGGAATAATCAAGTTAGACAGGGGGAGTGAGTGAGGCCAATGGAGCTTTGTTGGGACTGCTGCAAATTTTTTGTGGGCAGAAAAAGATGCCGACAGAGGTAGGAGCCCAGTACAAAAGGGCAGCCTGCAGCGCCAGGAGAAACAGAATGAGTGAATGAGACAGGGGGAGTGAGTGACCTCAACGGAGCTCTGTCGGGACAGCTGCGGATTTCTTTGTAGGCAGAAAAAGGTGCCAACGCAGGCAGGAGCCCAGTACAAAAGGGCAGGCTGCAGTGGCGGGAGAAACAGAATGAACGAGTGAGAGAGCGGCAGTGAGTGAGCAAGCTCAATGGAGCTCATTCATGACTGCTACAGATTTCTTTGTGGCCAGAAGAAGGTGGCAACGCAGGCAGGAGCCCAGTACAAAAGGGCAGCCTGCAGTGCTGACAGAAACAGAATGAGTGAGTGAGAGAGGGGGAGTTAGTGGGCTCAACCGAGCTCTGTTGGGACTGCTGCAGATTTGTTTTTGGGCAGAAAAAGGCACCAACAGAGGCTGGAGACCACTATAAAATGGCAGCCTGCAGCACCAGGAGAAACCTAATGAGTGAGTGAGACAGGTGGAGTGAGTAATCTCAACAGAGGTCTGTCGGGGCAGCTGCGGATTTCTTTGTGGGCAGAAAAAGGTGCCAATGCAGGCAGGAGCCCAGTACAAAAGGGCAGCCTGCAGCGCCAGCAGAAGCGGAATGAGCGAATGAGAGAGGGGGAGTGACCCACCTCAATGGAGCTCTGTCGGGACAGCTGCAGATTTCTTTGTGGGCAGCAGAATGTGCCAATGCAAGCAGAAACCCAATACAAAAGAGCAGCCTGCAGCACCGGCAGAAATGGAATGAGTGAGTGAGAGAGGGGGAGTAAGCGAGCTCAATGGAGATTTGTCGAGACTGCTGCAGATGTCTTTGTGGGCAGAAAAAGCCACCAAAGCAGGCAGGAACCCAGTACAAAAGGGCAGTCTGCAGCAGCGGGAGACACAGAATGAGTGCGTGAGGGAGGGGGAGTGAGTGAGCAAGCTCAACGGAGCTTTGTTGGGACTGCTGAGGACTTCTTTGTGGGCAGAAAAAGGCAGCAATGCATGCAGGGACCCAGCACAAAAGGGCAGCCTGCAGCAGCTGGAGAAACAGAATGAATGAGTGAGAGAGGGGGAGTGAGTGAGCGAGCTCAACGGAGCTCTATCATGACTGCTGCAGATTTTTTTGTGGGCAGAAAAGGGCAGCAATGCAGGCAGGAGCCCAGTACAAGAGGGCAGCCTGCAGCGCTGGCAGAAACAGAACGAGCGAGTGAGACAGGGGGAATGAGTGTGGCCAATGAAGCTCTGTCAGGACTGCTGTAGATTTCTTTGTTAGCAGAAAAAATTGCCAACAGAGGCAGAAGCCCTGTACAAAAGGGCAGCCTGCAGCTCCAGGAACAACAGAATGAGCGAGTGACACAGGGGGAGTAAGCGACATCAATGGAGTTCTGGCAGGACTGCTGCGGATTTCTTTGTGAGCAGGAAAAGGTGCCAACGCAGGCAGGAGCCCAGTACAAAAGGGCAGCCTGCAGCGCTGGGAGAAACATGACGAGCGAGTTAGAGAGAGGGAGTGAGCGAGCTCAACGGAGGTCTATCATGACTGCTGTGGATTTCTTTGTGGGCAGGAAAAGGCTGCAACACAGGCAGAAGCCCAGTACAAAAGGCCAGCCTGCAGCCCTGGCAGAAACGGAATGAGCGAGTGAGAGAGAGAGGGTGAGTGAGCGACCTCAACAGAGCTGTGTCAGGACTGTTGCACATGTCTTTGTAGGCAGACAAAGCCGGCATCGCAGGCAGGAACCCAGTACAAAAGGGCAGCCTGCAGCAGTGGGAGACACAGAATGAGCGAGTGAGGAAGGGGGAGTGAGTGAGCTCAATGGAGCTCTGTTGGGCCTGCTGCAGATTTCTTTGTGGGCAGAAAAAGGCAGCAATGAACACAGGGGCCCAGTACAAAAGAGCAGCCTGCAGTGGCAGGAGAAACACAGTGAACGAGTGAGAGAGGGGGAGTGAGTGAGCAAGCTCAATGGAGCTCTATCGTGACTGATGCAGATTTCTTTGTGGCCAGAAGAAGGCAGCAACACAGGCAGGAGGCTAGTACAAAAGGGCAGCCTGCAGCGTCACCAGAAACGGAATGAGCGAGTGAGAGATGGGGAGTAAACGAGCTCAACGGAGCTCTGTCAGGGCTGCTGCAGATATCTTTGTGGGTAGAAAAAGGTGCCAACAGAGGCAGGAGACCACTACAAAATGGCAGCCTGCAGCGCCAGGAGAAACAGAATGAGTGAGTGAGACAGGTGGAGTGAGCGACCTCAACAGAGCTCTGTCGGCACACCTGTGGATTTCTTTGTGGGCAGAAAAAGGTGCCTACACAGGCAGAAGCCCTGTACAAAAGGGCAGCCTTCAGTGCTGGGAGAAACACAACGAGCGAGTTAGAGAGAGGGAGTGAGCGAGTTCAACGGAGCTGTATCGTGACTGCTGTGGATTTCTTTGTGGGCAGAAAAAGGTGGCCACACAGGCAGGAACCCAGTACAAAAGGCCAGCATGCAGCACCGGCAGAAACAGAATGAGCGAGTGAGAGAGGGGGAGTGAGCTAGCTCAATGGACCTGTGTCAGGACTGCTGCAGATTTCTTTGTGGGCAGAAAAAGTTGCCAACAGAGGCAGGAGCCCAGTACAAAAGGGCAGCCAGCCTGCAGCACCAGCAGAAACAGAATGAGCGAGTGAGAGAGGGGGAGTGACCCACCTCAACAGAGCTCTGTCAGGACACCTGCAGATTACTTTGTGGGCAGAAAAACGTGCCAACGCAGGCCGGAGCCCAGTACAAGACAGCAGCCTGCAGCACCGGGAGAAACAGAACGAATGAGTGACACAGGGGCGGTGAGAGAGCTCAACGGTCCAACGCAATCAACATTCGGCATTGACAAATGCTTGTTTTAACCTGGTAGGCACATTAGACAATTATTTGCCTATTTTCAGGTACAACCTGGGAGATCATAGCAGAAAAACACAGGAAAAAAAGTTACAGAAAGGATCACATCATACAAAAGGGGAAAACATAACCTACTATATACGAAATAGTTATACAATGACCAAGAGAGCCAAAAAAAGCATCAACCCAGTAGCAATAAACCATTCAAGTATACTGCAGATTTAAAGTAAACAAACAAAAGGCAAGGTACAGCTTCAGCCCAGATATAATAATCGATTAGATGTACTTGCACAGCAGTAACCTTATACAGTACAGTAGCAAGGAGATTTCTGGGGTTGGGGGGGGTAAAGAAGTTGTTACAGTTGACACATTGTGACCAATAAAACTTAACTACAGTGTCAAAACTTAAGCAGGTGAGGCAGGAGGGATTAACCAGGTGTAGTTACAGGCTCAATTGGTCAGAAGATGGCCCCAAAGGGACTTTCTGAAAAGGTAGTGGGATCTGGAATCACAGATCAGCAATGAAAGAGAATTCCAGAGTCTAGGGACAAAGGCAGCAAAGGCCTGGCCCCCATATTGATGTTCACTTCAGAAATTAGCAACAGAGACTTGTCATTAGACTTTAAATGATATAACTGGTTAGAGGGTTTAAGAAACTTCACATCAGGCCCATGGTTAGGGGATTAAGTCAGCTTGTCTATAATGTACCCTAGGACAAACAGGTGACTGTTTGATGGGGATAGCCACCCCAGTTTTTAGTAATGGTCACAATGGTGTGCAAGACCGGCAGACGACAGTTTCAGATCTGCAGATGTTGTTATAGGTGACATCCTATCTAGCTTTAGTTGTTTTAGCATTGTTAAGGAAAGTGAGCATACCATAATGTATACATGGTATCCAGTGAACAAAGCAACTAAAATTGGACACCTACAAAAACGGTGATTCAATTACGGTGCCTGTGTTCATGGCTACCAAGCAGGGGGCGAACAGATACTGGGGTGGGTGAAATACCATGATGGGGAGTAGCGGGTATAGATGTGCACACGAGCATGGGGGGGGAGGCAGGGGAGGGATGGCATTGTGGAGGGGGTGTGGTGGGCAGCTGTCGAGCTGGTCCTCTAGCATGGTGGGGAGGGTGGTCAGCTGGGAGGTACAGTGTTCGGTTCCAGCATGGTGTGGGTTTTTTTTTGCTGGCAGGCAGCAAGTATTTTTTAATGTTTTTCACCCCCCCCCCGACATGCATCCTCCTGGAGTTGAGAATCCATAACTAGGGGGAGGTGCAGGGGCAAAGCCCCCATGGAGTGATGCTGGGGGAACAGTCCCCCACATTAAAAATGACACCTGTAGGTCTTGGGCACCATTTTTGTCTGTGCTGCGAGTGTGCTTTCAGTGATGTACACTCACCGTAATGGCGATTGCCTTTTCGTGATAGCCGTTATGACATGAAACCTGCATACACATTATAGAAAAGTAATACAAACAGCTACGGTATGGAGTTGTCTGTCTCTGTAGGTCAAACCTAACCTGGTATTAACAGATGGGCAAATATTGACAGCATGATGAGAAAAGTCCAGGGAAGAATCTGATGTGGCACAAAGGTACTTAAATGTATGAAACACATTAACCAGACAGCCATCATTCTACTACGTATATAGGGTTAGAACAGGATCTAAATTTAACAAAAGAGCAGAACAACCAAACAACATGGCATAAGTCCTTTTAGAAGTACATACCAATTCATTATTTGAGAGTCAAAACTGTAATATCGGGAAGTCTGCATTTAGCTAAGTACTGATAAGACTTACACTTTTGGAACTCACCATAAGGGCAAGGTCATCAGCATGGAATGTGGTAGTACAGGATGTCACCATAGGAGGAGGACTATTGTTAAAAAGGCAGAAGAGAACTGGACCAAGCATGAAACTTTGCAGAACACCCTGCTTAATGGGAACCAAGCGGGTCAGAGTTCAGTTAAAGTTAACAATTGTTTGCCTATTACTAAGGTAGTCAGTAAACTGAGCAACAGCATGGGAGCAAAGCTAAAGTCAGTATTTTGGAGTCACGTGATGCCGACACTGAGGTAGGAGCAGAAGTCAGGAGCTCCAACTGGACCACTACAAAAACAATATTGTTTGCCCTCCAGAATCAGCTAACTTTTTATAACTAGCTCTTCTAGCAACCATTTTACTCACCAGAATATGATGGAAGAAGCCAGAATGGATTTCCACTCTTTGGAGGGACCCGATATCTTTCCTTCAACTGGCTGTGACAGGGTGTCCCCTGTCATGAGTAGGGGCTCTGATATTCCTAACCCCCCCCCCCCCATTTAGATCTGAACTATATTGATAGGCTTGGGGAAGAAGGCACAGGAGTGCATGCGCAGCAGGAAAATAAATGTTGCCATGTTAAAAGTAAAGGCAATAAAATAAAGGAATAGTAACCCCTCCTTATTACTGCCCCTTGCTCTGCTGTTCTCTGTCCAAGTGGCTCTGAGAGAAAAAGAAAAAAAAGCCACTGTGAAAGGCATTTAGCAGTTCTTGCTGTTTTGATTACTGGTATGCCCCTGATTTGAGAGGAAAGGCACATGTCGCACTGAGGGCAAGCACTCGGAGTGGGAGCTTGAACAGAAAGCATGGGTGGCACTCTATTTATGCTGGTGCCCATGCAGAAAATGGAATAAATAATTTAAAATGTTGGTGAGAGGGGAGAGAGAGAGAGAGAGAGAGAGAGAGAGAGAGAGGGGAATAGTTTTAAAATAGGAGCGCACTTGCTCCTGAAGCTCTCTCTGCCTCTCGGTTGTCTTGCAGCATATGGAGTGAATCAGGTGGCTGACAGGATGCCAGTGTTTAGGTCAGCCGCCCGAGGGTATTCATAATCAGGAGAGTCCAATAAATGAAGAAAGCCGTCAGGCTGCAACTGCTGTCACTGCTTCGGCTTTAGATCTTTTAGATCACTTGTGGAGTTCCCAGATACGGAGGCACGTCTGCTCCTCCCTGTTTATACACTCTCAGTTAACGACTGTGAACTAAGCATGGGATAGGAAGACATTATGCCTTTCTAAAATGCTGAAGCTGCAGGAGCGAGAAAACCTTTAAAATAAGGCATGAGCATGTTTTCTCCGCTCGCTGTCTCAGTGAACTGCAACAAATCACTTTCCCTTTCCGCTTCCCAGTACTAAAAATAGCGCCCAGTGCTTTGAAAAGCAAGCACTTCCCAAACTTCATGAAGTCATGTAATACAAAGAAAAGGCTAAATGTAAAAAGTGGTAAATGGTCTGGAGAGAGGGGAATAGTAGTGTATTAAGATGTCAAATTGAAATATAAGCCGACGGGCTGAAATGTCAGCCGTCGGGAAGATTAAAAAGGGACAAAATGCAGTTAAGTAAAAACAGAAAAGCAAGGGCTTTTCAAAAGGAAGCTAAGCAGCAGATGTATACATGAGGTTTACATTTTTTGTTTAGTTGTTGTTTAACCAGGTATAGCACACTAAACTGAAAGCTTTTTTACAGGAGTGACCTGGGAGCACAAGGAAGTTAAGTGACTTGCTCAGGGTCACACAGTATGCAAGTGGAAACTGTGGGATTCAAACCCAGGTCTGGTCTGTTGGATGTAACCAGATTTGCAGCTCAGAGACTTAGACCACTGCGCTATATTGCCTCCTGTTTTATTAAACTACTTTATGTGAATAAATGAGAATGCAAATTCATACAGGCTGACCTGTGCTGTAGAAAAGCTCCTGTGAAATGAATCTGTTGCTATAGGGAAGCAACGGCCCCAAGTGGCCTATATTTATACAGACCCTAGCTTCTTTGATTATTGATAGAGAGAGGAGTTTGAATCAATTAAAGCTAATTATGTAAGTAAGAGCATTTTTCTGATTAGGATTGTATATAAGAATGCTATGGATACATTAGAATGTTTACTTCTATCAACCCGGCTTAGAAACAACCTTTTGATGTTGTATATGTACGGATTGTGAGCCATAGAACCTCCGAAAGTATTAAGTACAACTTAAATTGATGTCACATGACAGTGATGTCATTAGTAAAAGTATATAAAAGCCTACCTCTAGTAATGGAATTTTAGGTAAGGTGTCAGTCTAGAGCTGGCTGTGCGAGGTGTAAGACCTTAAGATGATAAAGTATGTGTCTACACCTAGAAAGCACTGGATGTTGCTGAACTAATGACAATTTTCTTATTTCTGTTATGTATGCGGATCATTTTATGTCAAATATAATAACCTGCCATTTTTTATGCATGAATAAAGTTGTCTGCCTGCAATTTGTATCCTGAACTTCGACCCCACTACACTGACAATGCCAAAGAGAAGGCCCTGGAACTTAAGTTGAAGTGCCCACACTGTAGCAAATCTCCAGTCTCTCCAAAACTACCATCGCCAGTAGACCTATCCCCAGAGCAGATTTACACTGAACTGGCAGCAATCAAGGAGGCAGTATTCGCTACAATAGCGGACTTAAAAGAACTGTAATCAGATTTTAAGGAACTCACAAGGATGGTCTCTAGCACAGAGGTGCATATTTCCTCTATCGAGGATCAGCAGAATAGAATAGAGGCAGACATAACAGACATGAAACAGACTATAACTAAGCAGGAGGACAAGGTTGATAAATTAGAAGGCAGCAGCAGATGAAACAACCTTGTTCTCCTGGGTCTGTCTGAGGGGGAAGAAGGGCCAAATGTGGTACAGTTTATCCAGAAATTTTGCCAGAAAGTGGTCAGTCCAACTCCCAATGGCCCTAGCTATGTGATTGAGAGGTCTCACAGGCCATTCAGAGCCAAGCCCAATCCTGGTGATCCCCCCGGACCACTGATCTTTAAACTTCTAAACAACCTAGACCGTGGCCATATTTTATGAGAAAGCAGAAAGCTAAAGCTAGCAGCTTTGCAATGGTCTGGTAGTAAGCTTTGATTGGTACAAGATCTAACGTAGAAAGTGAGGCAAGCCAGAGCGGCATTCCGCCCCATACAATTTAAGCTGTGGGTGGCCCACATCAAGAATCGGATGCTTTACCCAGCCAGATTAGAGGTTCATACAGCTGCCAGCCCAAAACTCTATGTATCTATGTATCTATGATTCAGCTGAGCAAGCGGTGAAGGAACTCCCTAAGAGTTCTCTTGACCTGTTCGGGAAGAAGGGGTGAGAATTACTTTGGCCCCTAGCTGGCTCCCAAGTTTTATTCAATGGGAAGATGCTACTTCTTAGTTTGAGTTTTTTCCGTGCGTCTAAGATGTTGCACATTCACTACAAGCAACACTATTCTGTTCTCGACTGGCAATTTTCTTTTTGGATGGGCTTCTCACTGAAAGTGAATAACTCTGTTACGAACTGTTGTAACAACCTTGAGGCTCTTGATGTTATCGAATGAAGAAAACTGTACTTTATTTTGACTGACTTTGTGTTTGGAAGGTCATGAAGTCCTTGGCCCTTTCATATTAAAATTTTGCCGGCACCTTCTAGTTTATTCCATTGAGGGAGGCTTAATGGACTGCTAAAATTTTTGTGGACTTTGGCTCCCTCTGCTAAACTGACAGTCTCGGAACACATCTACATAGTCTCTGTTATTTGCAACTGGAGTACTACTAAGCAACAGGGAACTTGGACTATTTGTTTAGTGGTTCGGAGCCTAATTGAGGGTTATGCATCCTTGTTAATGTTGCTTGTCTTTCCAAGTATTTGTCTGACTCCTTTGTCTTTTTAGGATTGCCAATTGAGAGCAGTTAAGGCATTACGCCCTCTTATGGGGGAATTGCTTCATCCACAATTGATAGGATATTAATGTCCTTGGTTTTTGTCTTCACTTGTATCAGATTTCATGAGGGACTTGCAGGTCCCATGTTAACTTGTTTATATGGAAGCAGCCTCTGCACTTACAGTAAAAGGAGTGCTTTCTTCCTTTTATGGGGCTTTTGCTTGTTTTACACTCTGGCTGTATTTCAAGTCCCTCCCTCCCCCATCAAGATGTGGTAGCCATCTGTAGCTAATTCTTGTTTTTCAAGATGACTACACCCTATAAGAATGTTGTTATTTACTTTTTTGTTCATACCAAGCAGACTGCCTTTTGCTCCAGGCTATTATTGGCTTTACATAGACACATAGATGTTGTCGGCAGATAAGGGCCTTGTCGTCCATCCAGTCTGCCCTGTCCCTCTTTCTAATGCTTAAGGTACCCTAGATGCTACAAGTTCCCCCCCTTTTGCCCTAGTATGACAATTCCCATCTGCCTATCCCATACATTCTTGAATCCCTGAACTGTGGCTGCCCCCACCACTTCCTGGGGAAGACTGTTCCATCACTCCACCACCCTTTAAGTGAAGTAAAATTTCCTCACGTTCCCTTTACGTTTCCCCCTTTCAGTCTCATGCTGTGCCCCCTTGTTCTGCTATTTCCCTTCATGTGAAAGATGCTCCTCTCTGGTACCCTGTTGATCCCCTTTAGATACTTGAAGGGCTCTATCATGTCCCCCTCTCTCTCCTTTCCTCCAGGGAGTACATATTGAGAGCTCCGAGTCTCTCCTCATATGACTTCTGCTGCATCCAGGACACCATTTTTATCACCCTCCTCTGTACTGTCTAAATCCTGTCTATGTCTTTTTGGAGATGGGGCCTCCAGAACTGAACACAGTACTCCAGATGAGGCTTTACTAGAAAGTTGTACAATGGTACCACCACTTCCCTCCTTCTACTTTTTATACCCCTCTCTATGCACCCTAGTATTCTGTTAGCCTTTCTGATAGCTTTATCGCACTAAGTCACTTTGAAGTTGTCTTCTATGACTACCTCTAGATCCCTTTCCTCTGTGGTGGCCTCCAGTGTTACCCCATCTAGTTCATACTTAACCCTAGGATTCCCTCTCCCTAGGTGCATAATCATGCACTTTTTTGCATTGAAACCCAACTGCCATTCCTTAGAACAGTTTTGTAGCCTCTTCAGATCTCTTCTCATTTTTATGTTTGCTTGCACGCATGTGCAAGAAACATAGTGCCATCATCGGAGATTCGGAGGTGTGTCACCTCTGCCTCCAATTCAGTCAGTGGGCTGGCAGGCGCAGCCCCTGTAAGCCAATGCATTTTGGAGCTGTCTATGACACGCTCCAAAATGCAGTGGCATACAGTTGAAAGGGGGCGCTACGCTTGAGTGAGCAGCGATAAGATAATGCTGCTCACGCTGGCTCCCAACCACACACACACAGATGCCCGGCGTGCGCGCCCCCACATGCGGTATAGCTGACGGGGTGCCCAATCCCCGTCGGCTGTGCTTGCGTTCCCCAGCCCCCAAAGGCTTCAAAAATGCCACGCTGGGTGCCCACCCCAGCATGGCAACTAATCATATAGCCGACGGGGGTGCCCAATCCCCCGTCAGCTGCACTATCCTCCACCCCTCCCCCAGTAGTGAGTGCCACGCTGGGAGCCCACCCCAGCGTGGCAAGCAATTCGTAGGCCGACGGGGGTGCCCAATCCCCTTTCGGCTGAACAGCCCCCCCAATGTCCTTGTGCCATGCTGGGAGCCCACCCCAGCGTGGCAAACGTCCCACGTCGTCCGGTTCCCTTTTGTCACCTGTAAAGGAAAAACGGTCTAACGGCGAGTCTCCCCGCCTCCCTCCCACAACCCACACCCACCCACTGCACACCCAGCCTCCCCACACACCCCCCTCACCCCCTTACCTCCAGACTCAGTGAGATGATCTTGGTTGGACGGGAACACGTCTGCACTCTTCAAAAGCCGACCCTTGAACTGAGAAATGCAGGAGCTGTATAATGGGCTAAATAGGGGTTTCAACTATTGCATATCTCAGGCATTTTTGGAATTTTTGCACCAAATTTTCAACATGGGGTTTTTGGGACCCCTTCTCATGATTGATGTCACTGTCATGGCGTTATTCAAGCCCGAAGGGTGATTTCGTGCAGTGACTGCGAAATCACCCTTCAGGCCTGAATAACACCATGACAGTGACATCAATCATGAGAAGGGGTCTCAAAAACCCCATGTTGAAAATTTGGTGCCAAAATTCCCAAAATGACTGTTTGACGAAGCGATAAGCAGAAGCTCACTTACAGGCTCGTAGTTCACTTAATTTTCAATATTTTCACCCAGATTTTCAACATTGCCATTTTACCACACCTTCTTTAAGGCAGTACAGCTGTCATTTTCACATCTCACCCAAAATGTGTTTCCACCCATGTAGCGCACAATGGCGCGGTCGGTGTCTTGAAATCAATGTACGGGACAAATTAAGAGAATCACAGTGACACTGTTCATGAGGTGAGGTGTTAAAATGGCTATGTTGGAAAATTTGGTGAAAAAATTCAAATAATGACTTGTTTCTGAGCATCGTTGTACAGTTCCTCGCATGCGCTCGTAAGGTCGTAATTTTCAATATTTTCACTCCAGATTTTCAACATTGCCATTTTACCACACCTTCTTATGAGCAGTACAGCTGTCATTTTTCACATCTCACCCAAAACGTGTTTCCGCCCATTTAGCGCACAATGGCGCAGTCGGTGTGCGAAATCAATGTACAGGACAAATTAAGAAAATCACAGTGACACTGTTCATGAGCAGAGGTCTTAAAATGGCTATGTTGAAAATTTGGTGGAAAAATTCCTAAAAATGACTTTTACGAGCGTGCGTTGCACAGTTCCTATGCATGCTCGTAAGTTTGCAAATTTAATATTTTCACTCCAGATTTTCAACATGTCCATTTTATTAAACTTCCTTATGAACAGTACAGCTGCAATTTTTCATATGTAGCCTAAAATGTGTTTTGCACATGCAGCGCTAATGGATGCTGTTGGTGTCAGCGAAAGCAATGTTTAGGACAGATTAAGAAAATCACAGTTACACTGTTCATGAGCAGAGGTCTTAAAATGGCTATGTTGAAAATTTGGTGACAAAGTCCATGAAATGACTGTGTTACGAGTGAGCATTGCACAGTTTCCACGCACCCTCATTAGTTCATGACTTTGTAATATTTTCGGTCAGATTTTCACCAGTGGCATTTTACACACTTCCTTATGAACAGTACAGCTGCCATTTTCACAACATGGCAGGTGTTTTCACACTTTCATTGAGAGATGCGTGGTCGCTGTGAAATCATTGTTCGGCACAGATAAAGAAAATCACAGTGACACTGTTCATGATCGGAGGCACCAAAATGCCTGAGTTGACAATCTGCTGTAAGAAATCCCCAACCTAATTATATTACGGTTGTGCGTTGCACAGTTTCTATGTACGCTCGTGACTTCACCATTTTTTTAAATATTTTTACTACACATTTGCAACATAGCCATTTTTTACACCTCCCCATGAAAGAGTACAGCTGTCATTTTTTACATCCTGTTCGGAATATTTTTGCACCTGTGGTGCTAAATGCCGTAGTCACTGTGCATAAGCAGCTTTCGGCTAACAAACTGATATTCCCCCTGTTCATGAGATGGGGTCACAAAACAAACATGTTGAAAATTTGGAGTGAAAATTCCAATGAATGCCTGAGGTATTAGGCTTTTCAACTATAACACCCAACCCTATAGAGAATGACAGGAATCAGAGGTGTGACTTAGGATTCTTGCCTGTGATGTTCATACCATTCCACCCTGCAGTCACTGAGAGGCATCGAGGTATGCCTTGGACTCTTTGGCCCAAAGTTCACCCATTCTCCTATATCGAACCCATCTACCATATTTCCTAATGAAATGGGGTGCTATAAGGGCCAAAGACCACAAGGAACACCGTGGCACTTGTCAGTGTCTGCAGGGTGGGGTGTGGTGAAATGGCGTGGCCGTTATGCCTGATGACCCAAAGGCACACCCCAATGCCTGTCACTCTCTGCAGGGTGGTGGTGGGGTTGGCTTCAGTTCAATATTTCACTGCCATTCCTATTACGCAGCTCTGTAACTTCTACACTACCACTGCCAATGCCAGCAAGCAAATATTCGGCATTGACAAATGCTTGTTATATACATTTCTGTGTATCTACCCTGTTACATAGCTTTGTATTGTCTGCAAACAGGCTAACCCTCCTTTCTAGACTCTCTGCAATATCGCTTATAAAGACATTGAAGATCACTGGTCCCAGCACTGATCCTTGGGGTACGCCACTTGTTACCTGTCCCTCCAGTGAACTAACCCCATTTACCACTACTCTTTGTGTTCTGTTACTCAGCCAGTTTCTAACCCATGTGACCACCTCTGTCACCACCCCCAGATTTGCCAGCTTGTGGATTAGTGTCCTGTGTGGGACTGTGTTGAATGCCTTCCTGAAGTCCAGATAGGCCACATCTACCACTCTGCCCTGGTCTCTTTCCTTTGTCACTGACTTGAAGAAATCAATCAAGTTGATCTGGCAAGACCTCCCTGCCATGAATCCATGTTGCCTTGTGTCCAACAGTTCCCTTGTCTCTAGGTAGTCCACCAGTCTTTCCTTAAGCAGGGTTTCCATCATTTTACCTACTATCAAGGTCAAACTGACCAGGCAGTAATTTCCTGCCTCCTCCTTGCTACCACTTTTGTGCAGGTGTACCTCTTGTGCCCTCCTCCACTCCTCCAGAACCACACTTGTTTCCAGTGATCCACCGAACAACTTAGCCAGAGGTTTAGCCAGTTCCTCCCGGAGCTCCTTTAGGATCCTCGGGTGTATCCCTTCAGGCCCCATAGCTTTATTCACCCTAAGCCATTCTAGTGTTCTTTACTCTGTCCTCTAAAAAAGATATAATGTCCACCCCTTCTCCCTGTTTGCCCATCTCAATTAATGGGGAACCTTCCCCATTGTCTTCTGTGAATATGGAGCAGAAGTATTTGTTGAGGATGGTTGCCTTGACAATGCCTTTCTCCACTACCCTGCCTCCCTCTTCCCTAAGTCTCACAATCCCCCCATCTTCCTCCCCTTGCTAATATACCTAAAGAATTCCTTACCTCCTTCCTCCACCGATTTAGATAGTTTTTCCTCGGTTTTGGCCTTTGCTGCCCTTACTGTCTTGTTCACTTCCCTTTGTTTTTCCAAGTATTCTTGCCTGTCCTCCTTGCTTTGTGTTGCCTTGTACTTCAGAAATGTCATCTTTTTTCCTCTTACTAGCTCTGCTACTCCCCTTGAGAACCACAGTGGTTTCCTCCTTCTTTTGCTCTTGTTGCAGTGCCTGGCACAATGGTTGGCTACTAGGTGCATGGCTTCCTTTATCTTATCCCACCATTCCACCACTCCCCTTATGTCATCGTATCCCTGCATAGCCTTCCTGAATTCGTCCTTCATCTTTCCAAAGCCTGTTCTCCTGAAATCCAGGATTCTAGTCCTTGTGTGGCTAGACTCCTGTGACATCCTCATGACGAACCCCACTACTCGATGGTCACTAGTCCCTAGGCTCTCCTCCACTGTGACTTCTTTTATCCTGTCCCCATTGCTTAGGACAAGATCCAGAATTGTATTCTCCCTTGTAGGCTCCCTCACTAGCTGTGTGAGACCTGCCCCTTGCAGGGATTGCAGGAATCCCTTACTCCTGGCTGAAGCTGCTGCCAGGATGCTCCAGTCTACATCACGCAAGTTGAAGTCACCCATCAGCAGCAATTCACACTTTGTTGCCATGTTCTCTATAGTCTCCAGCAGTTCTCTGTCTATATCCTCCACCTGCCCTGGGGGCCTGTATATGACTCCTTTTCTAAGTATTGTTCCCCTCCCCACCTCCAGGGTTGCCCACATCACTTCTGCTTCCCCCATTGTCTTTTGGGACTGTCACTTTTATCCTTTCCCTGACATACAATGCCACCTCGCTCCCCCTTCTTGCCTTCCCTGTCCAGTCTGTGCAGCGTGTATTCTGTAATGGCTAGCTCCCAGGCATGATTGCTACTGCACCATGTCTCTGTGACTGCCATGAAATCCAGGTCCTCAGAGGCCATTAATGCTACAGGTTCAGGGATTTTGTTACCCAGGCTGTGGGCATTGGTGCACATAGCCTTCCAATCATGGCCGCCTCCCTCAGCTACAACCCCAGTACCATCCCATCCATTTCTGTGTCTGCTCCTCCTGTACTTTACATGAGGTCCCTCCTTTTTTACCTATGGCCAGTCCTTGCTCATGGCCATGTCTATTTCCATTAGTTCGATGATGGGAGGGGGGGTCCCTTTGATTCGCTGATCCTCTTACCTTCATATCCTTCTGCTGCATCCTCATTTGGTCTTCTTCTTTCTGCTGGAGACCTCCCAGTTTAAACCCTCCAAGAAGACCTCCAACTGCTGACTTAGCATTATTGCTCCTTCACCAGTGAGATGCAGACCATCATGCTTGAAGAGCTTTTTGTCCCAGAAGGTCCCCCAGTCTCCAATGTAGTACATCCCATTGTCTGTCCACCAACCCTGGAGCCACTGGCTGAATTCCCCAATTTCTTCATTCCTGATCTTGTCTTCACTTCCACCCTTCCTCCAAACTGGCAACACCTCTGAGAAGGCCAGAAGTGCTGTGTGCTCCTTAAGGCTCTCCCCTAGGGTCTTCATATCTGCCTTGGCTTCTTCCACAGTCTTATTTGCTATGTCATTTGTCCCAAGGTGGACAATGACCCCCACAGCATCCTGATCTCTTCTTACAAGCCATCCTATTCTGTCCTTATCTGTTGCTCCTGGAATGCATTTCACTATGGTTTAAGCTCCCTTCACACTGATGGACTGTGCCTCCACTTCTCACAACGTAGAGTCTCCCATGACCAGAATCCCCCTGTTGCTCTGTGTATTCTTCTTCTCCTTCCTTGTACCTCCTTCCTGCTTTCTTGTACTATTTTTGTCCTGCTTGTTTCTTCCTTCTTCCTCACCTGGTTTCTGTCCCCTGGCTGGGGGGGGGACGATTCTGCATGTGGATAGCATGTGGCTGGCAGTGCCCCATCTTAGCTCGAGATGCCCCACTGCCCCCACCACCACCCTCCATCCCGCAAGACCCGTGGGCCTTTGGGGAAGTGGGTGGGTAAGAGGGGGTGGTGGGAAACCCCAGTCTAGCCTCCTCTGCAGCTTTGTGATCTCTTCTCTTGCCTGCCATAGTTCCCTCTGTAGTTCCGCAACTGTCCTGCAGAAAGGGCACCCCAGTCTCCAGAATGTCTGCCTCCCTACCAGCCCTCCACAGCTCTGGCAGTTCTGGATGTCCAGGTCTGTTTTCCTCCTGACCTGTAGGTGTCACTGTTTCTTTGTCACTTCACTGGGTCTTCTCTGTCCTCTCTTCCTGTTCTCACTGGTGTCTTCCTTTGGGAGCCCTGCAGGAAGTTCCCTTGGGCTTCTATAAATGTAGAAAGAACTTGAGTGGTTGAAAGGGGGGTGGGAGGCTGGGTAGTACTATTATCACCCCTTAACAGTAGCTGTTAGCAGTTAAATGATGGGGGAAGGGGGAGATTTAGCTGATTTCCATCTTCCTCTCCAAAATGAGGTACTCTTAAAAGCAAATGCTATCTTCCTTTTAGTTCCTAGCTTCCTTTTCCAAAACGAGGTGCTTTTAAAAGTAAATGCTAGCTCCTTTTCAGGCAAGGCAAGGCAACTTTTATTTTTCAGGCACCCAATCCCAAAGGCTCTGGGAGCCGTATAATAAAAACATCAAAATATAAACATTATAAATAATCAACATTCAAATTAAAACTTCATATAACATCATTAAAAGGGTCTAGATTGTCATCAGAATTCAATAAAGCAGTTAGATAACCCATACATTAACTGCAGAACAGTGTCTGGGAATGCCTGGCTAAACAAGAAATCCTTGAGGTGGGCCTTGAATGCTTCATTGAAGTTGCCTCCCTTACTGATGGAGGTAGCGAATTCCACTGGATGGGGCTGGTGACACTAAAAGCTGTCACCGGCAGTTCTTAACCTCGTCCTGGGAATTGTCAGGAGGCCCCAAGGGGAGGATCGGAGGGAGGGGACTGGGGCAGTGGGTGTTAGAAGGTCCGACAGGTAGCCAGGCTCAGTCCATACAGGGCCTTAAAAGTAAACAATCCCACCTTAAAGAGAACCTTCCATTGAACAGGCAGCCAGTGCAGATCACACAGCACCAGGGTGATGTGACAGTATATAGATTGTCCCATCAACAACCTGGCAGCTGCATTCTGCACCAGCTGCAGTCATTGGAGGGTACCTCCAGAGACCCTGAGGTAGAGCACATTACAGTGGTCAAGCCTAGTTGTCAGGAATGCAAGCACTAAGGTGGGGAGGTACAGGGGCAGAACCAGGTGCTTAATCCTCACAATATTCCTCAGATGAAAAAAGCTGGACCGGACAACAGCTGATATCTGAGATTCAAATGCCAATCCGCTGTCGAGAATAACAAAGAGGTCAGCAGCCCAGAGGAGGCCTTCAATGGCACAGATCCCTGAAACAATCCAGTCTCTGCACCAGAGACCATCCTATCATGCCTCCTGTTTGACTCCACCACTAGTACCTCCGTCTTATCAGGGTTCAGTTGCAACCAACTGGAGGCCATCGATTCATTAATCTCAGCAAGGCAGTTGTTAAGTACATCCACTGTACTGGATGTCCTAGGAGCAAAGGATAAATACAGCTGGGTATCATCGGCATAGCAATGAAACTCCAAACTGTGCTTCCTAATGATTCCCCCAAGGGGCAGCATATACGCGGCAAACAACATCGGTGACAAGACAAAACCCTGAGGTACTCCACAAGATAGAAGGCTCAGGGAGGAGGAGAAATTCCCCATCACAACCCTTTGCCTCTTATTTGTGAGATAGGACTCAAACCAGCAGTTGACCATGCCGGAATGTCCACAAAATTCCCCTCAGGTGGTCGAGTAACACACAGTGGTCTACCATGTCAAAAGCTGAGGAGAGATTAAGAAGAATGAGAATTGTTCCCTCACCTTGATCCTTCGCCCTGAGGAGATCATTGTGCACATGAACTAATGCATTTTCCATACAGTGCCTGCCACAAAACCCAGACTGGAGCAGCTTGTAGATGTCAAAGGCCTCAAGGTGTTCTCCAAGCTGCTGCACCACAATCTTCTCTACAACCTAATACCCACAAATGGCAGGTTGGAGACAGAAAGGTAATTTGCATTGATGTCAGGGTCTAAAGATGGCTTCTTCAGAAGGGATCTCACAAGTGCCTCCTTCAAGGCATCCGGGAAGACTGGGCCAACAGCGTCAGCACATCCCATTAAGAAACGTGTTGGCACTGGGTTCAGTTCACAATATGTGTGCTTCAGCCTCGAGACCACTTCAATGACCTCAGCCACCTCCACTGGTTTGAACTCCCCCCAACCAGGTGGAGTGCACTTCGGCAAACCAGGTGACCACTGTTGGCCACCCTGTGGCTCACTGGCGGTATCCCCTGTCTGATGTCGAACACTGTCTGAGAAGAACAGAACAAACTCATTGCATAAAGCATCAGAAAAAGCTTTTTTCAGCTGTAGACAAGCTGGATGTAACAGCCTGTCCACAGTCCAAAAAAGCATAGCTGGTCAGTTCTTCCCAGTGGCAATCTCCCTGGACAGGAACACTGGCTCCTTACAATAGATTGCCCCCGGTACACTAGGTAGTGTGCACGAAGGGCCAGCCTGTCCATCTCCAGACCAGTCCTCCGTTAGCAGCACTCTAACCTCCGACCCTTAATCTTCATTGCCTTGAGCTCCCCATCAAACCAAGGGGACCTCAAGTGAAAGGATCTGGGTCATACACGGACCAGTGCAAGGGAGTCAAGTGCCCCAGACAATGCCTCATTATAGGTGGTGACTGCTTCACCCACACCACCTATGCATGCACTGCCCACACAAGATAGGTTGACTACTGCCAGAAAACCCTCCAGGGTCAAACCCCTCAAAGGGCGGTATCTTACTATCTCTGCAGGTGAAGGACTCATGGGGGGGGGGCCCTGAGCAAGAACTCCACCATGCAATGATTGGACCAAATGACCCAATCAATCTCAAGCCCCAGCAATAAGACCAAGTCCAGCATGTTGCCACCCTGATGAGTCACAGTTGAAACCACTTGCAACAGTCCCAGAGATGCCATCATCTGGAGGAAGTGATAACCCAGTCTAGATGATTCATCGTCAGCCCAAACATTGAAGTCCCCCCAGACCAAACACCTTGGGGCCTCCAGTGTTTCACTGGTGATGAAATTGGCTACTTCCAGCAGGAATTCTCCTGCCACCTGGGGGGAGAGGGGTAAATCAGGAGAATCCTGCAACCTGTACTCAGACCACTATGGATGGCCACACATTCAAATGAACTTGGTGTTCTCAGTGGGTACATGGTGAAGCCCGGCTCATATCTAAAACAGATGGCCACACCCTGTGATCCACTCTGGGGCAGTGTGCAATGGAGTACCCAGGGAGGATGGCAGCCTCTAACATTGGGCCAGCATTGTCCCCAATCCAGGTCTCCGTAATGCATGCCAGATCGACCAACAAAATCAGATCCACAATAACTGTGGTCTTATTTCTGCTCGACCTGGCATTCCACAGCACTGCCCTCAGGAGACTGGTGTACAGTGCAGCGCCTCTGGCTGCCTGCCCACTAGGTCTCATGGAACTCCTGGGGACAGGAACCAGCTGCTAGTTGCTGTTTCTGAAAGATGAAACAAAATTCCTTACTTCATGGTATATTGTTAAGGGAGTGGTGGGTAATGACTATTTTCCATAACACAGTTCTGAAAGTTCTAATATTTAGGAGTTTTCAAAATCTTCTCTTTTTCTAAAAACGTGGTTGGTCAAGGAGGGGGAAGGAGAAGGAGGGACATGAGTTCTATTTAACTTAAGTTGATAGGTTGGTCTGGATGGGGGAATTCCTCAGTCTAGTTCATGGATCATAAAGGTTAGGAGTGGGCAGATGGCCCAGGTTGTGATTTTTTTTTATCATAAAGATCACGACTTTGATGGTTTTGCTTTTGGGCAGTTAAGATTTTGGGTATTTGGGGTTTAGTTTTGGGTAATGGGAATGGGACAGGTGCCTCATGGGATGCCAAGGAGATCCAGGTCACTCTGGCTTTTCGATGCCCATTCCATAATTTATGGCTAATATCTTTAACATTATTACCTGGAATATAAAGGGAGGAAGGGATAATGCCAAAAGGTTAGCGATTCTCTGACATTTAGGTACACTTCATCCTCACATTGTTTTTCTTCAGGAAACCCACTTGCTAGAAGACCAAGTTAAAAAATCTATGTAAGACCTGGGTTGGACAAGTATTCGGACCTTGTAATAGCTCCTGAAAGAGAGGTGTAGTGGTATTAATAGCCAAACCTATTCATTTTGTCTTTCTTAATGAAGTAAAAGACCAGGAGAGTAGATATTTGTTCATACATGGTAGACTGGGCCACGTGGAGATAATCCTGTGTTTGTTACACAGGCCTAATGCAGATACCACCTCCTGTTTTCTGGTTTTAGCTTCAACTTTAGCCCCTTACAATCACCTTCCCATAATTATAGGAGTTGACTGGAATCTTATATTTGCAAATGAATTGGACAGGACTTACAGAACTAGGACTGGCTTGTCTCTGGCTCAGTGGGCGCGCAGGGAATTTTTAGACCATTTAGGTCTTGTTGAACCTTGGAGAGTGCTATACCCTACCGCTGCTGATTTTACTTTTTTGTCTGCCCTGCATGGAGTCCTCTCCAGGATAGATTATTTTCTCATTAGTCAACAATTATTGCCCTCTATACAAGACTGTCAGATACACGCTCAAGTTATATCTGATCATGTCTCTGTTAAACTATCCATGAAACTCCCTCTTCTGATGATTAGACCTCATACCTGGCCCTTACACAATGCCTTACTGAAAGGTTCCTGTATGATTTCCCACTTTAAAACCTTTTTATTTAGGTTCCTACAAGATAGCCAGGAGTTGATCCAGGCTTTTGATGTTTTTTTGGGGGGGCCCTCAAAGCTACATGAAAGGGAGAGTTAATTCATCTTGCAACTATACGGAAAAGGAAATTACAATCCCAGGTAAACACTTGGCTCCATAATATTTGATCTTTAGAGAGGTCGTTTTCTGCATCTTCCTCTAAGGCTACTCATGCAGAATCAGGGCAGCTGCAAGTAAAATCTTCCGCCTATCTGTTAAATAACGTTGATTGAGTGGCTTCATGTCTTAAAGCCACTTATATAGGCCAAGGCAACAAAGCTAGTAAGCTTTTAGCCCTACGCCTTAAACACCAGTGCGCCTCTTGTTGGATTACTACCCTGTTAGATCCTTAGACTAACTCCCTTATCAGTGAGACCAAAAAAATGACTTCTGTCTTTCAGGACTTTTATCAACATTTATATTCTGCCCCATCCCCTAGTCCCTCTTCCTCTGATGCCTTAGAAGAATTGTTGGCAAACATTGACCTCCCTTGTCTTTCAAAGAACCAGCAGGACCTTCTGATTGGCCCTATAATGGAATCAGAGGTGGCTACTGCAATATCCTCCCTTTCTCTAGATAAAACCTCAGGACCGGATGGATTTTCATCTCTTTTTACAAAACTTTCGAAGGGGAGCTGCCTCCTTTACTGGTAAAATTATTTATTGTTTGGTCTTCTTCCACTCTTCAGGAAGTTTCCTTATTCGAGGCTCACAGTGTACTCCTCCCCAAGCTGTGGAAGGATCTTCCTTAAACAGAAAATTATCATCCCCTATCCTTGTTAAACGTGGATGTAAAAATATATGCCAAGATATTGGCTACGTGTTTGGCTGGGGTATGGATGGTGCTTTTGGTCCCAGAACAAGGAAGTTTCATCTCTGGGTGAAACTCCAGTGATCACTTCCAGAAGATTTTTCAGCTTTTCTTTGCATCCAGCGGATCTGGCACAGACTCAGTGTTGGTTTCCCTGGATGCAGAGAATGCATTTGACCGAGTGGCCTGGCTGTACTTATTCACGGTATTGCAGAGATACGGGATCCTTCCTGAATTTGTCTAATGAATAAAAATACTATACTCTAAGCCTTCAGCCCATATTTTATGTAACAACAAACTCTCTGAGGTATTTTGGTTGGTCAGAGGGACTTGTCAGGGATGCCCTCTGTCCCCTTACTTATTCAATCTCTATACTGAACCTTTGGCATGCAGGATAAACTCATCTAGGGGAATCTGGGGAGTAAAGGTGGGAGGATTGGAATTTAAGTTGTCCACATTTGCAGGTGATATTTTACTTCATATTTCAAACTAGCACACTTCCTTACTAGCAGTGCTTTGCATAATCTTCCAGGTCAGCCAATTCTCAGGTATAAATTAAATCTGCACAAAACTGTGGTTTACCCACTATATACCCTCTCCTCTAAGATGACATTTTAAAGCTCAGCCTTCAATGGGATTCCAAAGCCTTGTTGTATTTGAGCATTAAGCTGTTTAGAGACCTCCAGATGTTGAAATCATTAAATTTAGACCCTGTCATTAAACAAATTGAACTGGATTTCCAAATATGGCATCATTTACTCTTATTGTTGTGGGGCAGAGCCAATATTATCAAAATGACTGTTTTGCTATGCCTGCTGTATCCCCCTACTATGCAGAACATTTTTCTTCCTAAAAACTGGTTTAACAAAATACCTTCCTTATGTACTGCCTTTCTCTGGCTGGGCAAGACCCGATGTCGGGCATTTGGTAAGCTGTGTAGGCCATGTCAGCAGGGTGGACTACAACTTCCTGACTTCTATTGTTATTATTTAGCCCTATATGGGTCCAAATACTTTCAAAGGGGTAATTCTGACCTTGATGGTTCACTTTCTTCAGGCTGGCTAGCCCCTGAAGATAACTTAAACAGGAAAAATCATTTTTCCCTAAACTCCTTGCTGTATGTTCCTTTCCCCAGTCTACCAAAGGAGCTTAAAGCTATCCCCATTGGACGGTTAATCAAGGTCCATTCTCAGTTATGTAAACTCCTAAATTGCACATATCAGAGGGATCTTAGCCAACCCCTTTTCAACAATCCAAACCTGCATATTTCTGGTCAACCCTTGTTAGGTGTACAATGGAAGGAATTTGAGGTAGGCTGTATTGCGGAACTCACTAAGGGGGACAAACTCCTCTGCTTTTCAGAGTTTCAAGTTAAATTTTCTTTCACATCTAGATAGTTTTTAAATTATTTACAAGTTCAGCACTGTTTAAAGAAATTTGGGGGACACCCACATGATCAAATTTACTGGGTTCACTTCTTCGTAAGTTTATTTGTCATTCCTTTGGGATTAACCTGTATCTCATCTATATCATGAAAACACACAGCAAGCCTGGAACAAGGTCAAACCAATCACCTTTTATTGGAAAAACCTTTTTCATATAAACCAGCCTGATTCTTATTGGACTAGAATTTGGTGTGATGCATACCATTTATTAAGCAAGATCATGTCAGACTACAACAGTTTAATATGCTACAAGACCTTTATTATTCTTCTTTTAAGTTGTTTAAGATGGGAAAGATAACATCCCCAACATGTGAGCATTGTGGTAAGGAGGATGGTACCTTATATTATCTTTTGTGCTCCTGCCCAATAATACAATTCTTCTGGGCCCTAATTCAATGATCTTTTGCCTCTTTTTTGGACATACTAGTTACTTTATGGAAGAGGTCTGTATTTTGGGGGATTATGAATCCATTCCATCAGTCAAGGAAAAAATGGTATATGGTAGTAATTGCATTAGTTACCAAGTTAATTATCATGAGACACTGGAAAAGGCAATTGGACTTCTCATGTGCTAAGTGCCTTCTTGAGTTCTTATCTGCTTTAAATGCTAAGTGCAATTGCCTCTTCTAATCATGTGTGGCATAAATTCCAGGCTTACTGGTCTCCATTATATTCTTATGTCATGCAAAAATCTTGAATTTTTTTACTACATCTCCCTACCATGTGCACTACACTACACCTGTACAATGTTTCCTATCCTTAATGTTTAGGACATTATTTTTTTTTCCTTGCAATGTCCTGGACCACTGCTTATCCACCTAGGGACTGCTAAGGTCCCCATGAGGTGGGGTGATGGGGTGGTTTGGAGGGGAGGGAGGGGAGGATGGTATTGTTAGAATGGGTAGTATATTACTGTTAATGTTATTCTTTTCTTTTTTAGTGTGATGGTGGTTGCAACAGTACCATTGTATATGATGTTGATCCATTGTTGTTTGTTTTGGTTGTTATATGGTTATTAATAATTTTAATAAAGTTTGCTTAATCACGAAAAAAAGTCAGTATTTTGGGAAGACAGCAACCGAGGGTCAACCATGTCAAAAGCTTTGGATAGCTGCATAAAGAACCTGTCTGTGTTCCTGATCTATGTCAGTTTTTATCTCAGAAGTAAGTTTAACGAGAGCAGTGGTTGTACTGTGACCATCACAGAATCCATGTTGTTCAGACATAAGAAGAGTGTATTTGTACAGGTACTCATTTAATGGGGCTACAACCACATTCTCAGGCAATTTATTAAGAATGGAGAGGAATGCAATAGGGTAATAATTTTCACGTCATTTTGGATCCCCATGTCCAAGGACTGGGATAACTCTGGCAATTTTCCAAGTGTCAGGAATAACCCATGAAAGCAGATGCAGGTTAGACATATATGATATGGCGTGGGAGTGGAATGAGGTGCCAAGCCAGATTAATTTGGGCTCCACACCATTATCACTAGCACTGGTGTTAGGGGAGAGATTAGCTGGGTGGTCACAGTTTTCTCAATAGTCACAAATTTGAGATAGAAAGGTAAATAGATGAGATGAGGAAAGGGGAGGGGCTCAGAGATATCCATTGCAGATAGGCAGGAAAGCCTGGAGATAAAGGTTGAGCGGTCAGAAAAATGCACGTTAAAAGCATTTGTAATGGTTAGTGGGTTATTTCAACTCACACCATCTAGGATGAGGTCATTAGTGTAACTTTAAACAGACTGGCAGTTAGATTCTTTAGATTATGTCAGAAAACATTTACATCATTGGCAAATTAGGACAAGAACTGAAAATTTATGTGTGAAAATTGAAAATGCTACCTCTGTGTCTTGTCTCCCTCAAGAGGTTTCCAGAGTTAGTAGTGTAAATATTGTAAATACAAATCCAAAACTGCTAAACTGCCAGGTTTAAATAAAAATACATTCTTCCTGGGCACTTGGATTCTAAAAGCAAAAGCAGACACATTTTACCATGGGGTACAAATTTAAAATGAACTGGAGTGTGAAGCCTTGCTAGACTAAGTGGATGTAACTCTGATATCTAAAAGCTTGCTTGATAAACTTGCCAATCTTTTAGGAGAAATGAAGTACCTAAATATTCTTCCATATAACCTACCATTTGTGGAGAGGATGTTAAAAACATATAGGGCTGGATTCAGAGAGGTCAGCTGCAAGCTGCGGCAATGGCAGCTTGCAGCAACCTGCCCTGTGCCCTGGCCCATGCACCCAATTCAGGATCAGAGTAGGTGCAGCGGTCTGCATCATGTAACTTGTGAGTGGCTGCTTGAGATCTGGCGCCTTAGCACGGAATGCAGGTCACAGGACAGCAGTTGCGCGAGAGGGCAGCCATGACACCCCATGCCCACCTCCGAGGCCCTGACTGTGTGGGCACCAGCCCCAAGCCCCTGCCATGGACCCCCAGAACATGGACCCATACCTGCCCTGGTGGCCCAGTGGTCCCCTACCCCCAACTCACACACCTGGTGGGTGCATTGGCAACTGGCCCTGGTGGTGAGGGAGGGCTGTGACAGTTGCTGGCAGGATATTGGGGGTGTGGGGGACTCACACTGTGGGGTGGGGGTCATTAGACTACCAGGGGGTTACGAGGATGGCAGGGGGATCATGCCCCGGGGTATGGGGGCTCGCAATGTGTGTGTGTGAGGGTCTGGGCATTGGGGGGTACCACACACCTTGCCTGGCACTGTGCATGCCATGCCTGGGACCTGGAGCCCATGGGGGTCCATAACCCACAGGGGTTGTGGGGCTGGGGCACAGTGGCAACCTCCAGTGAACAGCAAAGACCAGTTAGACCATCTTTTTGTTGGCATAACTGGTCTTTGACAGATATTCAGTGGTGGTTGTCTCTGAATTCCATCAGTGGAGGTAGTGGTCACCCTACCTGAATAGGGTGCAAATGCTGCCAGAAACCCCCTTCTCCCATGTTGCAAGGAGGTTTCAAATGCATAGGTGCTGTTGGGCACAGGCAGCCTGCCACATGTCGCAGGCTGCCTATGTGAATCCCACGGGGATGCAATGCAGGATGCAAGTGTGACTTGCACCTTATTTTCCAACGCAAGTTGCCTTGCATCCTGCGTTGGCTTCTCTGAATCCAGCCCATAAAGTTTGGATGAAGCGTAACTTTAGTAAAATGAATGTTCTTCATACAGTATATGTTATCAGTTGGACAGATAAAGATTTCCTAATTGGAAATTACCTTCTGGTATGGTAATAATTATAATAATTACTTACATCAAATTTTGTGGTCAGGTAAAAAGGGCTATATTTTTGCTGTTTCTATTCCATATACAAAGTGTTTCAAAATTGCTAAAAATCAGAGTCATGTTTCATTGAAAAGGATGATTCATAGCCAGCTGGCTAGTGTAGTATATGCACTACCACTTCCCATCCAGAAGTTCAGAGTTTGTACCGCAAAGTCAGGGTATCTGGTGCTACCCAGCAAGGCAAAATTCAGGCAACTATCATGGATGTGTCCTGCCTTGGGGAGGGAGGCCACTTCCTTCCTGTGCATGACTGCCCCCTGGCTGCATAGTGGAGGGTGTGTCATGCAAGAAGGAATAAGTGGTACATCTGAAGCAGCCTTATGTCATCACATATCTGCTTACCATCACACATCTAGAGTGGGACCAGCGGGGAGTTCTAAAGGTATGGCTGGGTTACTAACCCTTTCAATGGTCCTGCTAGGTGTTCATACAGGTTACTCCTCTGGATCATGCCTTGGGTAGTGATAATGGAGGACTTGGTGAGAAGAATACCACAGCAGCTCTAGGCAGATGAAGCCAACTCACCTCTTGCACCACAGAAGGGCCTTTATGATGACTCCTGCACCTCAGTAGATCCTCCTCCCATCCCTCAACTGTCTTGGGGAACTGAGGGGGGTCCCACCCACAGCAAACAAGCTGTGGATTATGGTTGGGATTCCCAAAAGGCTGATCACGGGTATGACCCTTAGGGGACTCCTATAGTGGGCATAAGGGCTAGGCTGATGGAAGGAGGGCCTGACAACCAGCAAGGAGAAATTGGGGCAAAATAGAAAGTAAAAAAAAGGTTGATGTAAAGTTCAAGCTGAATACTATGTGTGCTGATGTACCTTTTTTTCAGTAATAGGTAATTCTGAAAATTGGGCAAATGGAAGAAAAAGCGTGAAACAAAGACAATGCTGTTTTTTTTATTTCAGAATTAAATGTGCTATGATTGCATGCAATATAACATTTTGGAGTACAACTTTGGACAACCTTCCAAACAGACGTGTTTTGAAGAATGTTTAAAATTCAATTTTGGACAAACATCACACAAATAAGAGTATGTTAATGCACTAGTTAAGGTTCAAGTTAATGCCACAAAGGTACAGGACTGTGGTGTTAGGGTTTCATACCCTGTGTTTCCAAACACACACAACCCAAGCAGAAAAAGCACAAGACCACACAAGTAGCCACTGACGGCCATCATCAGGTAAGACAAACAACATACAACTGTTTCAAGAGGACATAAAGGCAGTAAAGCTGATGTGCCTCCATTGCGGATTTGTTTCTGTGGCTGCATAAGAACAGGCACCACAGGGGCTTGTGCTTATGCAGCCACACCTGTGTGTGCATGTCATACTGTGTGCATGAGTACTTGTGGCTGAAGAAGTACTATTTCAACGAGGGTATCATGGTTTTAGCAGTGGATCTAAACATTTTTCAAGAGGGTAGCAATTTTGTTGTGAGGTACCTCTTTCCCTGAAAAAGTAAAATGTGACCTTTGAAAGCTCAGACTAGGTTAAAACAGTTACTTTTTGCAAGTCTACGAGGGTGACAGGTTCTACCTCGCTACATACAGTAGCTGGATCAACTGCAAGCCAAAAAATCTCAAACCATGGGAAAATGATGCTACCAAGAACAACAGTATGTAGTCAGGCAACCATTTGGAGCATCCATAACCAGAAACACAGCAGAGCCCATGATTAGTGCAAGCATCCTTTATTTACCACAGTGTCTCACTACAAAAAAAAAAAAAAGCAAGTTACATAGGGTGTGAGCTGCCTAGTGTATTTCATACTATCCAAAGTTCTTTCTCAAAGGCACAGTGCACTACATATGACATTATTAACCCATGCAGGGCTGCGGACTGGTATAGCAGTCTAAAATTCCTATAGGTTCTAATTCTGTCTGCAGTCTAAGAGTTAAATAAATCTGCCTTAATGTAACAGTGACATAATTTAATAACACTACAATAAATACAAAACACAAAAGAGAGAAGAAAAAGTAGTTAAAAATCACAACTATAGAAATGGTTAAAAAGAGCACATATTGCAATATCTAATCTGTGCTAGAAACTAGCTACATTTGAATGCGGGTAGTGCTCATTCTCAATAGTGTCCCTAATATAATAGGCAAGAACCACTGCTGCTATGAAAAAGTTGAGACCAAATTAAAAGAGGGTTCAAGAGTATCACATATGTTGAGTCATTTCTCCTGGGTACTGCAGAACCTCTCCTAAGGTGTTGGTCATAGGACATTGCTATACAAAAGAAAAGAAAAAAAAAGAGAAAAAAATGAATGCAGGATGGTTATATCTATTGCTAACCTAAATCAACATTTCAGAAAAGGCACTAGATCAAGCTCACAGTTCAATTCTGTCCACTCATTTGTGCCCAGAGTAAATATCCAAAAGGCTTCTCTCTGTAATGCCTTTTGGTCCATGTCTTGATATTATACTAGGAACACTACTGAGAATGAGCACTACCTGCATTCAAAAATGTAGATAGTTTCTAGCACAGATTAAATGTTAGAATATATGCTCTTTTTGACCATTTCTTCAGTTGTAATTTTTAACTATTTTTTAAATCCCTTTTGTGTTTTGTATTTATCGTGAGTTTATTGTAGTGTAATGAAGTTATGTCAATGTTACTTTGAGGAGTTGTATTTAATGGTGTCATCCTGGTGTGCCGTGCTTTTGAAAAGCGTGGTTTGGATAATTGAAACATGTTGAGCAGCTCACACCCTGTGCAGCTTGCTTTATTATTTTTTGTTTGTACTGAGACTGTGTTAAATAAAGGAAACTTGCACTAGCTAGTGCATCTGCTGTTTTTCCAGTTACAGGTGCTCCAAATGGTTGCTTGACTGCATAGCTGAATCCACTAGTACATTGTTGTCGTGGGGTTCAATTCATGAAGACAGCAGGAACCATTAAATATCATGTAAAACACCCTGAGGTGCTGTTTTATTGCCAGGTTTGTACACATGGCATCTTCAGATGTTAACTTTTGTCAGGTTACTATAAGAAATACAGAGAGTATGGGCTGGGAGTTAAGCTAGGAGACCTCTCACTAGAACACTGCAGTTGGACCTTACAATGCCCTCTAGAGACCAGGAACTGAACCCATCGCATGGTATGGTCACCCTGCCAATACCTCCTGGGTTTCTGCAACTTCCTCTGCAGTCTGAGTATCTGCCCACTCAGGCCTCTGCAGCTTCTCACCAGTCTGAGTCCTCTGCCTTTGGTAAATTCCAAGTGAGCAGCTTCTAGCATCCAGGTAGCCCAAACCTAACCTTTTGAGGTCCAGGGCCAATCCCGGGCCACAGTGATTCCTCCTTGCTTTTAGGCTTTACAGGACTTTCAACCTGAGCTTCATCTTAAGCTTGCCTCACCTTCACCTTTGGTTAACCAGGATCTCAGTACTTCAACACTGCATGTCTCTCTCACGTTTGGCTGCTTCTCTGGCTCCACACTGCTTCCCCCTGAGGTTTCTCTCTGCTCCTCAGCCCAAGTAAATCTAAACTGTAGGTTACCTGAGCATCCCTTATATACAGCTCAGGTGTCACATGATTTATCAGTCATGTTCTATTAAACAATTAAAGGAATACCAGATTTATAATTCTCACAACTACAATAATAATTCCAAAGAAATATACAGGATACATATATAGGGGCAATAGTTACACAATGCTAAGCCCCTTACAAAAGCATAAACATAAGAACATACAAATATCCTTTTCAGAAATGTCATCCCTTTAAACTAATCACTTCCTGGCAGGACAAGACCCAAGCATTCCCTATATACTAATGCAATTAAGGGCCAGCCCTTCCCTAAGGGAACATCTTTCTAAAATGGCTGCAGCTGCTGAGATAGCAGCAGCAGAAACACAGACCTAGGAGCTTCTGAACTCCCAGCTTCCAGGTACAAGCTACCTTTAAAAAAACATAGATTCTTCTAGAGATGAGCTCAACCTTTAATTGTTATCCTGCGTGTACTTTTATAGTTTATACACATCTCTTTTTTTTAAAGCTATCAAATGCTTCCTTATATCACGTTTTGTTTCACCCTAAAATCAGCAGCAGCCTGTAAACTACAAACTATTTAGCACAGGTATATTTGCCTAGATTTACTGCTCAGCACTTTGTTACACTTGTTTGGGGGGGGGGGGTTGCATCCTCCCATTATATAGGCAAACTGCCATGCTCAGTGTTTCTACAACAAGGAGAACTTTATTCATTTGTTAGCTGGCAGATTATACCCCTTGGACAGCTTCTTTTACTCTTTTTTAAAAAGCAAACCCTCATGTAATACTTCTTATGGTGATCTCTATATACCAGCATGCCACATTCTTTGGGGGGGATTATTGCATAACATGAACTAGATTGAAGACTACCCTGATAGTGGCCAGCTATCAAGACTCAAAGATAAACAAAATATAAATACAACAAACTAACATAGGGAAGGAAAAGTAACTACAACTTTATTTTACTTCCAGGGACTACTACATGCTATACACATCCCTAATTTGGCATCATGGGGTAAACTTTGTTGAAGCTGAGCTGCTTTATCCATCACTACAGTTTTCCAACTGGGATAAGGTCACCCACCCTATCACATATACCCCCCAGCTTAAAAGGGAACCAGTTCTTGCAAAGGACTGGTTTCCATGCCTGACTTCAGAAGTTTTATTGATTTAACTAACCTGGTACTGACTCCTCTTCCACTTCCATTTTATTTTTATCCCTTTCTCTTTTAATAGAATCATTACCTTTCTTTATGTTCAGGTATGACAACTCGGCCAACTGACTGTACTATTAATAGAGAACTTCTACAACATGGTAATTCCTTTAACCACATATTCCTACTCTTGAGTCTAATACCCTCACATTCCTTTGTTTTTTTAATCTAGAAGTACTCAATTTTTTCCCCCAGCATTATAATATGATTTAACATTTATTCAGAACACACATTACCTTTTATGCTTAGAGAGAGAAACTATATCTAGGAGGTACTTCCACCTCCAAGAATCTCTCCCCAGTCTTAATGACAAATGGATATAGGACTCCACCCATCCTGACACTTCCTACCAGAAAATTCAGTTTTATTCCTTGCAACTATTCTGGCTGCCACCCTATTGGTTGCCACCACACTCTGACATGTGTTACAGGTCTTGCAGAACTTCACAACTTGTTTAATTACCCCTGGCCAGTAGAAATATGATAGTATGTGATTTAACATCCCATGGCATCTCAAATGTCCTTTCTTGGGAACAAAATGTGCTGCCTGAAGAACCTGCAGTTGAAGTACCCTGGACACCACCAATTGATCTTCAGTACATTTCTCCTGAAATTTCTTGTGATGCCTATACAGGACCCCATTCTTTATAAAATAAAAGGGTCTAGCACTATCCAACCTTTCAACATTAATGGGCACATCATCAACCATGTTTACAAATGCAAATAACCTATGTACACAGGTATCATTCATTTGGAGCATACTCCACATTTGAAAGTCAGTATTAGTTTTAGGCATTAAACACTCAGTCTCTTCTGGTCTTAAAAGGACCACTGGTTCTCCATACCTGCAGTCTGTTGAACTTCCAGGACCCTTTTAGATGTCAGCACACCAGTCCTTAAAATGTTCACATAGCTGACTCAGCTCTCCCTCTCACCTTTCAAGCTCTGTCAGTTCAGGCAATTGTACTTGCACTCTTTGATCATCATCTAACTCTGGCAACTCCACATTTTCCAAAACAGCACACAAATCTGCAGGGAATACACCACAGGACTGTTCATCTGGGACATTGTCATCATTCTCCTTAGCAAAATTAGATGGTGCCATTCCTTCACCATCAGCCTCATGGTTCCCAAACAGTGCTTGGTTAACAGTCACAACTTCCATCTGCTCCAGTGTCTGGATCTGTTGCTCTGCCACAGAATATCGTTCCTCAGCCTCTAGCCACTTTTGAGTCAGCCATTGCACCATCTTTGAGAGACTCATCAGCATCTCTCTCTCAGACAGCGCCTCCTCTGGTTCACTCTGCGAGTTCATTGCTGCCAATTCCACCAAGGACTTCACTTTCTCATACATAATTATCACAGGATCAGTTATTCAGTCAGCAAACTGTTCCGACTTTTAGCACTAGGGGCTTCCTGCACATCTCGCTTTCTTCAGTACCAACACATCTAGTACGTGACCAGCCACACTTCCCCTGTCAGTGTGTTCTGGAACCCCCACTTCTGGCATAAGTCATGTTTCTCTGGGAGTGTCTGTGTTATGAAATCTGCATGTCCGAAAACGTTGCCGGTATGTTTCAGGGCTGATATCATACCTTTGCAGGATTGCCTGCTTAATAACATCATAGTTCTCAGCCTGGGTGTTGTCCATATGGCTGTAGGCCAACTGTGCCTTTCTGGATAGGTATGGTACTAAGCGTATAACCCATTGGGTCCTAGGCCACCCACATGCCTGGGCTATTCACTCAAATGTAGTCATGTATGCTTCAATGTCATCAGTGGCACCCAATTTGGTCAGTTTTATGTCCTTAGGTCCATCTACAGGGGGAGGATTATGTGTCCCAAGGTCTCTGATGGCCCTTAATGTATCATTCCACCTGGACTCAGCTCTCTGAAGATCCATTTCCCTTTGTTTATCCATGGCAAGTTGCTTAACACACAACCAGCGCAACAGGCTGTGTATGTCCTCTGGAGGTTCATCAGCAATTTGTTTTGTAGTGGTCCCATCCTCACCTTCCTCTCTCAGCACCTCCTCTTTCTCCTCTTTGGCTGCTTTTCGTGGACATCTGGCCCCAACCCTGGCAAAGGGGTCTCTCCATACTTGGCAGCCATGGTTCGTGTGAGGACACCGCTGGGCTTGTCAAGGACCTGCTCTTCTTTCTTCTCCTGCATTCAATGTCCAGTTACTGGGAAGCACCAGTATCATCAAAACATCCCACCACTGCCACCAGTGTCATAGGCTGTGGGTGTAATGATGGACACTGACACAAAAAGGTAATGTGGCAAGGCTAAAAAAAAGTGCCAAGCCTAAAGCTTTATTAAAGTAACAGCAAAAAAAAAAGAAAATATAAAACTATTAACTTTGCAGGAATACAGAAAGAAACATAAAAGGTACAAAAATAAATGAATGTTTCCACAGGCAATATCAGCAAACGAAAAGGCCGCCTGGGATTTCAGTTATCTTAGTCTGTAAGTGCAGACTCCCAAATGGATCAGTACTGGCTGATCCCAAAATGAATCTGAAGGTATCACAAGAATGAGTCTCCTTTTATCCTAGGGAATCATCAGGTGATCACTCCAGACTCCGCCCCCTATACTCTTCAATACAGATTTTCATTTATAAAACATTTTTATTTCATTCTAAGCCAAGGGACATTCAATATATCTTTATTACAAAACATTGACATCCCTGAAATGAAATATAATACAGGTTTAACTAAAACAGTACTCTTACCAAGTTTAGCCCTCCTCAACCTATCCACAGTATAACTATAGTGAGAAATGGGCCGGCTGCCTCCTAGGGAAACAGCAAGAGCAACAAGTGCAAATGACTGCAAGGACTACCTCTGGCTAAAGGCCTGAATATCCATTATGTGGTAAGCTTTACTCTTTAATATTAACAGGAGCCAGACTGCTATGAAAAGGAGTAAAACTGAAAAGAGACTATCATTTATTTTACAAAATCTGAAATACTGCATATTTTTGTTTAGGAGTTTCTTTTGGGAGTGCTAAACACATTGCAGTACAAGCAAACAAAAGCAGTCCCTTTAATTTCAAATCTGCTTATGTTTAAAACCATTTGTGCTGCTGGCATTTTGCCTTTCTATGTCACCTTACCAAAAATAATAAAAGTTAAACAGTGAGAAAAGTAAACTGTTTTGGGGTCAAAATAGTGTTGCTAAGGCATACTGGGAACCTTACAACAACACACTAAGGGATTGGGTGACCAGCAGGCAGACTCTGAATCCTTTTACTATCTTTATTTTCTCTCTGCCTAAATAAACTAAGTGCTTGCACTGTGAGGAGAATTCCCCTATATTTGGCATACACATTTGTCTCCTGGGCATTGCTTAAACATGAAAAGAGGAACTACTAGCCCAAATATGCTAAACCCCAGGTCTATACACTGTAGCCTATCATGGGGGGGTACTGAAACTCCATACCTGTCTTTTTAATGAAATGAAAGTGATAGAAAGGGCCTCTTATCCAGGTGGCCTGCCTGGAAAAAGGGAATTAAAAAGGGGGAAAGTAAAGGAAAGGACAGTAAAGATATTCAGAGAGTGCTACTGCAGTAGACTTGTGAAACAGAATTAGACAGGTATTTGGAGGTTTAACAGCAAAGTTTCACACTATTGCTAACCTAAATCAACATTTCAGAAAAGGCACTAGATCAAGCTCACAGTTCAATCCTGTCCACTCATTTGTGCCCAGAGTAAATATCCAAAAGGCTTTTCTCTGTAATGCCTTTTGGTCCATGTCTTGATATTATACTAGGAACACTACTGAGAATGAGCACTACCTGCATTCAAAAATGTAGATAGTTTCTAGCACAGATTAAATGTTAGAATATATGCTCTTTTTGACCATTTCTTCAGTTGTAATTTTTAACTATTTTTTTTAAATCCCTTTTGTGTTTTGTATTTATCGTGGATTTATTGTAGTGTAATGAAGTTATGTCAATGTTACTTTGAGGGAGTTGTATTTAATGGTGTCATCCCTGGTGTGCCGTGCTTTTGAAAATGCAGTTTGGATAGTGTGAAACATGTTAGGCAGCTCACACCCTGTGCAGCTTGCTTTATTATTTTTTGTTTGTACTGAGACTGTGTTAAATAAAGGAAACTTGCACTAGCTAGTGCATCTGCTGTTTTTCCAGTTAAAAGTGCTCCAAATGGTTGCTTGACTGCATAGCTGAATCCACTAGTACATTGTTTTCCATATGCAGTAGTATGGTTTTCTATATGCAGCTGCGTATGTGCAAGCCCCACAAGTGCCTGCCCTTCTTCAGCCAGAAGTCAGTGTGTATATATTACTCCTGTGGCTGAAGAGACACAGGCCCTTTAGGGGCCTGCAGTTTTGTAGACAGAAGTAGTATTGCAATTTTGGTATCATGGATTTTGTGGCAGCTGCAAACCTGCATCTAGAGGTCAGGTTGTATGTTTACACTTGCAGCTGCCGAAGAACAAGTCCTTCAGGAGTCTGTTCTTCTGCAGACAGAACTCTATGTATGTCTTAAGAGTGTGGATGACTACCTTTGGCTACAGGTATGCTGGCCCTATAGGGTCATGTACTTCTGCAGATAAAAAAACTCTTGTAATTAGGGTATCATGGAACTGTATCTGTGGCCATAGGGGCCTGTGCTCCTGCACACAGAAGCAGTTAAAAATCTACGTTTCGACCTTAGGTCTTCTTCAGGAAATACTTAAAAGAGAAAAAAAACAAGTTAGTGTAGAGGAGAGGTAAAATGAGAGAGATATATATGTGGAGAAAGAAGAAGGGGGAGGCAAAGGGAGAAGAAGTGATAAATGATAAGATTAAGAGAGAATCTGTGAAACAAAAAGGTGATGATGGGAAAGATAAAACATAATGGGAGAGAAAGAGCTGGGGAAGTTCCCAGGTAGAGACTGATTAACAGGGCCTTGTAAGAAGGCTGAAAGGTGACAAATGTGTAAGAAGGAGACAAAATGAGACATATGGTGAAAATGAAAAATAAATCAGTACAAAAACAAATTGACTTTAGGAAAAAAAAGGAGGCTGAAAGATGTTAGTGGAAAATAAGTCTATCATTTAAACCAGAGGGCTGCTGGGAGCAAGGCGGATGATCAGCTTGGCTTCCATGTTTTTTCTATGGTTAGGATCCCGGAAGCCCTGCTGAAGGACACAAACAGAAAGGTCATTGACATTGTGGTCCCTGGAGATAAAGTGGGATACAATGGGTTTAGCAGTTTCACCATTCCTGACCGCTCTGTAATGTTCCCTGAAATGGTCAGCAAGACGCCTACCAGTTTCTCCAATGTAAATAGCTGAACACCTCCTGCAAAGAATACAGTACACTACATTAAGTGGAGGTGCATGAGAACTCCTTGGTGATGTGAAAAACACCTGTAGGCCCCCGAATCTCAGTTACACAGGAAATAAATTTGCAGGTGTAGCAGCGAGCCCTGTTGCAAGGTTTGGTACCGGGGGGGAGGAACTGTTAGGAGTGGGTAGGCTGCTTTTTACCAGGAGATTGCGCAGGTTAGGTGGCCGGCGTGTAGGGAGGCACAGGGTGGTTCTGTAAAGGAAGCACCAATGTTAGGGTCGGTTTGCAAAATGGGAAAGTTACTAGTGATGATCCTGTGAAGAGAAGGTGTGCTCTGATGGAAAGGAAGAACTAGTGGAATTCGCCGTTGTTCTTGTGTGACAGTATCCCTCCTGCGGGGGTCAAGGTTACGGGGCATGTTACTGACCCGGGAGAGTGCTCTGTCTACTGTGCTTTTAGGGTATCCCCTGTTGATAAAAAAAACTATGCATTATTTGGGTCTGCTCAGCAAAATCATCCTCTTCACTGCATAACCCGCGAAGTCTAAGAAACTGTGAATAAGGCAGGCCATTCTTGACATGTTTAGGATGGAAGGAGCTATGGAGGAAGAAACTGTGAGAGTCAGTGGGTTTGTAATAGACTGATGTCTTCAGACCAGTGTTCTGGACTGAGAGCTGGATATCCAGGAAAGGCAGTGTGGGGAGGATACTTCAACCGTGTACTGAAGGGAAGGATGAGCCGTGGTGAACTTGTCAAGGAAGACTTGGAGGGTCTCCCTGGAGCAGGAGGTGGCCCCACACAGTCATCAATGTAGCGTTTGTAGAGTTCAGGCACAGTCCTGTGAATGAGAGAAAAAACATTCCTCCACCCAACCCACAAACAGATTAGCAAAGCTGGGACCCATCTTGGTACCCATGGCAACTCCACTGACCTGCTGAAAAAACTGTTATTAAAAGAAAAGCATTGAGTGTTAGAACCAGTTCTGCCAGACGAGTTAGTGTGTGTGGGTGGCTGCTGGACTTCCGCTTGTTCAAGAAATGCTGCAAAGCTGTCAGACCATCATCATGGGGGATCACTGTGTAAAGAGATTTGATGTCCATGGTGAAGATGAGCTGATGAGAGTCACTGAATCTGAACCTGTCAAATAACTGGAGAGCATGGTTAGTGTCTTTAACATAGGAGGCAGGGACTCAACAAGGGGTCTCATGAGGCCATCCAAAATGCGGAGATGTGGGATGTGGGGCAGGAGCAGGCAGACACTATGGGACGACCCGGGTTACCTGTTTTGTGGCTTTTGGGAAGAAGATAAAACCTAGATGTCTGGGGATGCTGGACAATGAGTCTCTTAGCAGAAGCAGGGAGCTCATTGTTTTCAATAGCAGAGGTGATGGTGGTGGTGACCTCGGTCTGATAGTCAGCAGTGGGGTCCTGTGGAAGAGAAGAATAAAACCTGGTGTCAGAGAGTTGCTGTGTGGCTTCCATGATGTATAGCTCCTTTTGCCAGACCACAACAGCACCTCCCTTATCAGCTGGTTTAATAACAATGTAATTCCTACATTGTAGAGATCTGAGGGCTGCAAGCTCACCAGGTGTTAGGTTGGAATGGTTGTGCCTGCAATGAAGATTAAAGTTAGTGGTGTTTTCCATGCATTGGTTAACAAAATAATCAACAGCAGCAAAACGTCCTGGAGGGGGTGTCCATGCACTTCGCTGGGGATTGATGTCATTGATAGTTCTGGTGATACCATCATCATCTGTGGGAAGAGGAGTCATATTAGAAAAATGAGCTGCAAGGCGTACTCTACGATAGAAGCACTGCAGATCAACTTGAACCTGGGGTGCATCAAGATATCTGGGTGTGGGCACAAAAGAGAGACCTTTGCTAAGGAGTGAGTGCTCATCTTGTGTCAGGGGAAGGTCTGGAGGAATACAAAATACCAAATTGTTAGGTTGTGTCTGACTCGAGGGCTCATGCTGGTTGTTAATCTGCTGGGTGAGAGACTGGAGTTTTGCAGCTTTGGTATCCTTGAGAAACTGAAAGAGAGTGGAGTTAAGGTTTTGGATGCAGTGCTTAATAAAAGGAAGGTTATGTGGAGCCGTTCGCTGCAGGAAATCCTTTTGCCTTTGAATGGTTTTGTCCACAGAGATCAGCTGTGTTTTGATGGAGAGAATGGTGTGCAGGGCTCGCTGCTACACCTGCAAATTTATTTCCTGTGTAACTGAGATTCGGGGGCCTACAGGTGTTTTTCACATCACCAAGGAGTTCTCATGCACCTCCACTAATGTAGTGTACTGTATTCTTTGCAGGAGGTGTTCAGCTATTTACATCGGAGAAACTGGTAGGCGTCTTGCTGACCGTTTCAGGGAACATTACAGAGCGGTCAGGAATGGTGAAACTGCTAAACCCATTGTATCCACTTTATCTCCAGGGACCACAATGTCAATGAGCTTTCTGTTTGTGTCCTTCAGCAGGGCTTCGGGATCCTAACCATAGAAAAACATGGAAGCCAAGCTGATCATCCATTGGCTCCCAGCAGCCCTCTGGTTTAAATGATAGACTTATTTTCCACTAACATCTTTCAGCCTCCCTTTTTTCCCTAAAGTCAATTTGTTTTGTACTGATTTATTTTCATTTTCACCATATGTCTCCATTTCTGTCTCCTTCTCACACATTTGTCACCTTTCAGCCTTCTTACAAGGCCCTGTTAATCAGTCTCTACCTGGGAACTTCCCCAGCTCTTTCTCCCATTATGTTTTATCTTTCCCATCATCACCTTTTTGTTTCACAGATTCTCTCTTAATCTTATCATTTATCACTTCTTCTCCTTTGCCTCCCCTTCTTCTTTCTCACATATATATCTCTCATTTTACCTCTCCTCTACACTAACTTTTTTTTTCTCTTTTAGATATTTCCTGAAGAAGACCTAAGGTCGAAACGTAGATTTTTAACTCTATTTTCTATTTTCAGCGTGCATTTAATATAACCATTTTGTTTTGCTTTTAGACCACATGCTGACGCAGCGCCTTGTCTTTGTTTTTTTACAGAAGCAGTGTTGTGAGTGTAGTATTGTGGATTTCTATCTACAGCTAGAAGTGACTATGTATGCCTTGTGCTGTGTGTACCACAGATACAAATCCATGAAGGTAGCACATCAGTGCTACTGTGTTTGTATCATCTGGAAACAGTTGCGTGTTATTTGTCTTACTTGATGATGGCTGTCTGTGGCTACTTGTGTGGTTTTGTACTTTTGCTGCTTAGGTTGGGGAGTTAAAGTTTGAAACTCCAGTGCCACATTTCCCTACTTTTGTGGCATTAACTTGAACCCTAATGTGTGAATTAATGTAGTTGTTTTTGCAAATGAGATATATATATATATATATATATATATATATATATATATATATATACAATGGGGGTGAGACGTAGTCCAGTGAGATAAAACAAGTTATTTTCACTGCAGTGAAATAAATCCTGATGACATCACCTGAGTTAAAATAAATGCCACTTATTACACTCACGCTAAACCCATGCAAGCCGCACAAGCCACATTAAACCCGCGCAAGCTGTGCAAAGCCATGCAAATTGTACATTTTGCAACAATGAGGCCCCCATTGTATAAATGGGATACATGATGTGCACTCATGTGATATGGGAAATATGTTCAGTCCTGTACAGTGACCTCTGAAACCTCACTTGTGGCTCCGCCACTCATGATTATTCAGAGGTCACTCTAGAGGAGTGAAAATACTTTCCATATCACATTCATGCCCATCATGTATCCGATATATACTATATATATATATATATATATATATATATATATATATATATATATATGTATATTAGAGGCAAAAATTCTGTTTAATGCATCAGTTAGGGTTGTGCCACAGTGACAAAAGTGAGGAAATTCGGTGTTAGGGTTGCACCCTCAGCCCCCCCAAATGGCATTGGGTGTGTGTTGAGGTCATCAGCCCTAACTCTCACCCCATCACATATGTGAACAAGCTGAGGCATAGGAGAATGGGGTGAGAGTTAGGACTGATGACCCCAATGCACACCCTGATGCTGGTTGGGGGGGTGGACTGAGGGGGTGCAAGGGGGGTTTTCAAGCCTAACAATGAATTTCCTCACTTTTGTCACTGTGGAACAACCCTAACTGATGCATTAAATGGATTTTTTTGCCTCTAATTTCCCTTTTTTTTGAATGGAATGCTCCCACCACATGATATTTTGTGGCATAGTAATGGTAACAGCAACACAAATGCAAGTGGTAATGGTTCTGCACATGGTGATGCAAACCTAAATTGTAAAGCAAGCATTAATAGAAATGCAGGTGCAAAGTGACGCCAACGCGAACAGTGACACAAACAGAGACACAAGCGCATACAGAAACGCAACTGTTAATGCGCATGGTCATGATACTGCTATTGTAAACACAAATTTTAACTGTAACAGCAACAATAACGTGAAAGGAAACAGAAACAGAAACGCAAACTCAAGCGCGTATGGAAATGCAAACCGTAATGCGCATGGTGATGGTACCTCAATTGTAAATGCAAATGGTAATGGTAACAGCAACAATAACACCAAAGAAAACAGAAACACAAACACAAACGTAAGCATGTATGGAAACGCAAACTGTAATGCACATGGGCACGGGAATGCAATTGGAAACTCAAATGGTAACGGTAAGAACAACGATGACACAAAACGAAAGGCAAATGCAAAGTAAAACAGAAGGGCAGCCACCAACAGACATGGTAATGCACACGGTGATACTAAACAAAAGACAAACACAAACAGTAGTGGAGACACAAATGGTAACAGTAACGCAAATGCAAACAGAAACGCAAAGGGTAACGCACACAGTGGCATACACGGAACGCTAATGCAAACGGGCACGGAAACACAAGTGTAAAGCCTACATGTAACAGTAACTGGAGCACACACCGTATTTTCCCCCAAAAGCTCCATTGAGAAACACAGTGAAAACAAAAAACGTATGCATAATAATGGGCCTTGGAGCAGAAAACGAGCAGTTGTAATACTAAAATGGTAATATCTCAGTAACTGTATGATGTAGAAAAAATTTAAATTTCACATGATTCATGAGTTTCCTGGCTGGGTTTCACTAAATATGTAGCCCAGAAGACTCACATTATTACATCGAAAATTCATTATCTACACCGTTTCCAGATCTGAGCCCCAAAAGGTGCGGCAGACGCCACCATGTTAGTCTATGGGAAAAAAATGTCAACTTCGGAGTACCATAACTTTGCTTCCATGCATTATATTTTCACCAAAGCATGAAAAGGTGCATCTGAGAAATGCTGGCTGCCTTCCTTCCAAATTTCAGCCCAAAAGACCAAACCATTTTTTTGCAGCAGGGTTGCAAAGAATTCCTGTCATTTTGGCCATAGTCTAGAAAAGTAGTGTCATGATTTGCGACACCTTTCACAAAAATTTTCGAAAGTGTCACAAGTGCATCACTACTTTGTGACACTACTTTTCCCAGAAATTTGAAAAACATATTTCTGGGGTGTTTAACCCCAAAATAAAGACATGGCTAGCATCCTCAGGGCTTGAATAGGTAAACACAAAAAGAATTATGTCCCTAGATTGTCCCAATTTTAAATGCCAAGCATTTCTGTGATCAGTAACTGAAAACAAAATGGCGGATTTGCAACACTACTATTGCCATTTGTGACACTAAAAAGTGCATTTGCGACACTTTCAAAATGTTTTACTTTTCCTATTGACTTAAAATGGGAAATTGTTTTTTGAATAACCTTTGAACCATTCAATATTTTTTCACAAAATCTTCAAAAGGCACATCGGGGACCCTGGCTGCATGTTCCCTGAAGTTTTGGACCAATCATAAAACCATGGAAGCCTGTAATCATGAAACAAAGAATGCGCAAAAAGCGGAATTATGCATGTAGGATGTCCCTTATTACTTCCATGGCCGTATATCCAACTGATATGAAAGTTGTCAGATCCCAAGAGCTCTGGTTACACCCATGTCTGCCAAATTTCAGGCAAATCTGTTGAATGGTGGCAAAGTTATTAAGGTGCAAAATTTCACCATTTAACCTGAAAGAGGCTACTCAACCTAACTAAGGTAGCACTACCATGCTACCATAATATATATATAGATATATATATATATATATATATATATATATATAGATATATATATATATATATCTATATATATATAGATATATATATATATATATTACCACCAGTTAGGATACCAGCACCAGTTAGAGTTCAAGTTAATGCCACAAAACTAGACAAAATGTTGTGTTAGGGTTTCCAACCCTAACTCCCCACCCCATCACCACACAGAAAAGGAAAACACATTAGGGTTTTGAGTCACCGGAATCTTGGCAAATCAGTGGTGAGGTCTTCCTTGAGGTTGTCAGCCCTAATAATTATCCCTGCCCCTGGCCCATAGCCTCCTGTATGAATCACAAAGTACAGCTCCAATCTAATGTCTCATAGTTATACACTCTTCAAAGGTAGAGAAGTATATATTGCCACATGTTGCCAAAAGAATTGACTGCAGCTTTTTCAGGAAGGGGCCCTGTGTGAAGAAAATAGATCACATTTGACCTTGTTTGCTCAGGGGAGGGGAAAGGCATTAGGGTTGACAACTCCAAGGAAGACCCCACCACTAATTCACCCAAACTGCAGAGACCCAAAACCCTAATGGTTTTTCCATGTGTTGCTTTGTATGTGGGGGTGGTGAGTTAGGATTGGAAACCTTAATGCCATATTTTCCTTACTTTTCTGGCATTAACTTGAACCCTAACTGGTGCATTAATGCAGTCCTTTGCAAAAATGTCCTTTCTTTTTGAGATACTGGAATCATATCCTCATTCATGCACATCCTAAAGGGACCTGTCTTAACAGATGCAGATACACAAGGTCCTCTATGTCTTCCACCAAAAGAAGAATCCTTCCACCTATGTAACTGCAGCAACAGATGTTAAATATTTATGGGGCTGTCTAGTGGACTGGGAAAGTGCAAGGATCTCTAGGTCCCACGCTTCCATGTGGTCACAAAACAGATGCACAGGACAAAGAGTCCATCTCTCAGTTGAAGCACAAGGCCATGGGTGCAGAAGTTCAGGGTCCTATGCCAAGAGAATAGTTCTTTTCACTGTATGGTACTTGGGCCCATGCGAGCTACCCTGCACTTACTCTTCCCAGGCTAGGTCATGGTGTTGGATGACAGCACCAACCCCCAGCCTCAGCCCATCCAGCTGAGTCACTGAGGTCTCCCCAAAACTCAACTCACTGGCACAGGCTCACAAAGCAGTGTCC
Source organism: Neoceratodus forsteri (assembly GCA_016271365.2). Lineage (NCBI taxonomy): Eukaryota > Metazoa > Chordata > Ceratodontiformes > Ceratodontidae > Neoceratodus > Neoceratodus forsteri. Next base: position 694,553,788 of record CM057451.1, on the reverse strand, counting down.
CCTGTGGTAAAGGCTGGTACTACACATAATGCTTCTGAATTTTGTTTTTTAATTTTGACTCCAGATTTTCAAGATAGTCATTTTATGACTCACCTTTATAATCATGACATGTGCATTTATAGAATACTGGCTGAAACATCAATGTGTACCACATGTGCAAAAACACATCTTGTCCAAGATTTGAAAAATGACACCTGTCACGTTTATGAGGTCGGGTGAAAAATGGCTATGTTGAAAGTTTGGAGTACAAATATTCAACATCAGCAAAGGTATGAGTGAATGTTGAGATATTTCAATGTTCAGTTCTAACCTGGTAATTTTACTGTATTTTTACACAAAATGTTTAACATAGTCTTCGTATGACCCCACCTCATGAACCCAGTAGGTCAAAATGTTCAAATTCCACCCAAAATGTGATTTTGTGGGGCAACTTTGAAATCTCCTTTTGGATGAATTTAAAAAATGTCACCTGCCTTGTTCATAAGGTGTGATCCCAGAAAAGCCCCCGTTGAATGTTCAGGGAAAAATGTTAAAATTTAATGAAGTTATGTGTGAACATTGAAATATTTCAACATTTACTCATAACTTGGTAATTTTCACATATCTGTACACCAAATTTTCAACATAGTCTTTTTATGACCCCAACTCATGAACCCAGTAGGTAAAATTTTCAAATCCCAACTGAAATGTCATGTTGTGGGTCTATGTTACCTTTAAACTCAAGGGGTGTTTCCTGTTTACATACTCATAGTAAACGCAATTTTAGAACTCTATGATGTAATTCATGTCCCTTTCAACAACATAGTAGGCCACACATGCATTGTGTCAACAATATAAGACATTAACAAGCATATAAGCTACATCATACTGATATGAGACTGTCTTTAACAACAGAGTGTAAGTCAGAAGCACTCACTAACTTCACCAAAAACCCAGTAAAGATAGAACAATAAAATAACTTTAACCATTATTTGAAAAACAGATTTTACATCATGTACTGTACAGGTTTGCAGGTTAAATGCAATTCTCAATTAAAATACCTTTTCAGTATTAGCCCATAGGTTAAATTGGACAGGAGCCCACAGGAATTCAGTTCCACCATGTCTTAAAAAACTGTCCGACAGTTCTATCACCTATGTCATCTTTCTCCCTTTACTACTATAGGTGAGTTCCACCACCTAGCAATGACTGATCCACCACCTAGAAATTTAGATGTAGGAGTTCTTTTACCTAAACATTTCCAACTTAACTACTGGTTAGTTAAATTAGAAATACATTCTGTTAACTTAATGAGTACTATTAAAACTGCACCCTCTCATTGGCTAGAAAAAAATAAAATCAAAGAAAGCACAGATTACTGTGACTGCATGTTACTCATTCATCTACTTTTAATATAAATCCTCGGGTGCAATGCATATATTTAATGGGGTACTTACAATACCCCTCAACTATCTAACCTTAGGAGGGACTGTTCCTCATTTTACCACTCAAATGCCCCAATCCTTAGAGAATGCTGACCCACATTTTAACCAGTTTTCAAAGGTTTGACACAGGGCTTGATGTGAGCCCTGCATCAACCCCAATGTTTGGTGCAACTACACCAAACTCATTTGCCGCATCTGTACCCAATTTTAGTACATTGGATGCAGTTGCAACAGTTTCCACACTTCACTTCCGCCTGTGCCAAATTTTTGGTGCAAGCCCAGTGAAAGGGTCCCCTAAATGGTGCAAGTTAGATCAGGTGGAAGGTGGTGTAACTTGTGACATTTGGTGCACCTGATCAGGAATCACAATTGGCGCCCGGAGAATGCTGCAAGCTCCCTGTGTCATACGTACGGTGCACCAGGGACTTGCAGCATTCACAAGCCATTTTAAAATCTGGCCACATGATTTTACAGAACTCATTCATGTTAATCTGCATGTGCTCAAACTGCAGCAATAATTCCCCTTACCTAAGGGGAATCGTTTACAAAAAAGCACGCTTAGATCTACTTCCTTACCCTTATTAGCAATCCAGAAGATGCAATGCCTATCGGGTAAATGCTCATTCACCTTCTCAGCTCCCTCTGCTTGGAATTCCCTCCCCCTAACTTAATCTCCTGCCCTACCCTATCCTCCTTCAAAAAAGAGCTTACCTCTTTCCTACTAACCCCCTCCTCTGCAATTGCTTTAAATAACCCTTATAGCTTCGTTAATGCCTAGTCTATGTTACTCTGATAGATGTGTCTTGTAATCCACTTGCTCTCATGTTCCTGCTATGTATATATTGTATAATATTAGTTATCCTGTTTATTTATATATGCTTAATGCCTGATCTGTTTTAAGTTACTTATCTGGCTTTCCACTGTAATAATTTTTGCAACATTGTTAAATCTCTCTGTACCATGTATATTATTATTATTGTATTTATCTATAGTACCGTGTTCGCCATTGACACCGGGTCATCACGGAAAAAGGGACTGCATGGTCTCAGTGGCCTTACCCAGTTACCAAAATTCTAATAAATAAATAAATAAATACATTTTGAAATAAAAACACTGCATTCCACACTATTTGAAACTTTTTCAATAAACTATGAGGAGATTATTCATATTCAGTCCCCCACCCACCCCACCCGCACCCCTCATACATGTTGGCACTGAAAGGTTGATAGGTATGTTTAAAGAAACAGTGCAGGGATGTAACCTAAACAGTAAAAGATTCTGGATATCTTCCAATCTTTCTTCCCCCTCACAAAAAAAAAATAACTGCTTCCTTTTGCCTTCAAAAAGCACTATGAACATGACAAGGATTAGGACCAAGAAAATAAAAATATTCATAGTGCACAGTATAGAAAGCATAAAAAAGCACATTTAACAGGTATGTTAATGCTTTTATTATTAACAGTATCTGGAAAAATACTGTTGCATTGCTCTTTAAAAGGGAAAATTATGCCTAAGGTTTCACTTAAAAATGAATGTTTAAAATCCTGCTGTATTTATGAATGGGGAAAGCTGTTAAAATTGAAAAAAATATTTATTTAAATTTAATTTTATGCACACACTTTTATAACATCCTCTCATTGTTTGTGTTATAGTAATCCAGTCGCTGCTAGCAGACCTCTAAAGCAGTAGGTAAGGCTAGGGGGATGTTAGGGTGTATTAGTAGGGGTATCACAAGTCATAAGAGGGAGGCAATAATCCCTCTTTACAAGACACTGGTTAGGCCCCATCTGGAGTACTGTGTGCAGTACTGGAGGCCACACCTTCACAAGGACATTAACCAAATTGAGGCAGTCCAGAGAATGGCAACCAAAATGCTGCAGGGACTGCATCAGAAGACATATGAGGACAGATTAATGGAGCTCAATATGTATACCCTTGAGTAAAGGAGGGAGAGAGGTGATATGATCGAAACAGTCAAACACCTTAAGGGCATTAACAAGGTGAAAGAGTCTAACGTTTAAATCTAAGAAAAATAGCAGGACAAGAGGACACAGCAAGAGATTAGAGGGAGACCGATTAAGGGGGAATGTGAGGGAATTCTTTTTCACAGAAACAGTGGTGGATGCATGGAACGGCCTACCTCAGGAAGTGGTGGCTATGAATACAGTGCAGGGCTTCAAACAGGCATGGGATAGGCATAAGAGGGCAATACAGATGAGTATGAATAGATAGGCCACTGACAGAGCAAAGGCTGATGGCACATTTATAAGGCAGAAAAAGAAATGGGCAGACTGGATGGGCCTTGTGGTCCTTATCTGCTGTCAACCTCTATGTTTCTATGTTTCTATGCTACAGAAAGTAACAGCAATTGTCACCCATAACAATTCTACACATCAGTCGCTGAAATATGTTATTAGGGTTGCATGTATCAGATTTACTAATTGAATTGATATTTAACTATCTGTAAAGCAGTTTGGGCATCTCTATCAAAGAAGAGGTATGGTATTTTTGAATCAGAGAAAAAAACTAAATACCACCCCCAAACTAATGCTACAGATCCTGAAGGAAAACAGCATTGAACAAGTAACTAGCTTTAAATACTTGGGGCTTATTCTTGATGAAAGTTTAACCTATGAGTCTCACATTGATTCGGTTGTAAAACAGGTTCATCAAAGGCTTGATGCTTTATATAGAATCAATTCATTATTGGCCCCCACCACCCGACTGAAACTGCCCCAAATCTTTTTATTATCTATAGTAAACCATGGTCTACTTTTCTATTACTCTACTATAACTCTTCTGAACAAAATTAGGTTATTGATCAATCAAATAGCAAGATTTGCCTCCCAGCTGCCAAAACTAACACACCATTGTAATCTCTATAACAGACTTGGATGGCTACAATTAGATCAGAGATTTCAACTGCAGGCGGGGATTATGGTTAAAAAGATTGTTCTTGGCAGGGTTCCAACATGCTTTCATACTTATTTTCACAAACATATTATATCAGTTCAGGTACATACCAGATCTTCACACCATTTTAGGTTTTTTGTGCCAACAATGAAAACATCATTAGTCAGAGGTCTCTGTTATATAGATTTCCATCTGTTTTAATGATCTCCCAATTGAACTGACAGGCTCACGCTATTCCTTGGCTATTTTTAAGTCTAATTTAAATAAATGGTTAGCTACTACAAATGTTTGTGAATGCAGTCTTGTGTGATTTTTTTTTATTTATTGATTTGTAGAAATAGTTACTACAAATGTTTGTGAATGCAATTTTGTATGATGTTTTATTGATTTGCATGTTTATGCCTGTTTACCTCTTTTTTGGATGTCATCTGGTCGCCCATGGAAACAGGTCTTTGGCCCATGGACTTTTCCAGATTTTAAATAAATAAACAAACAAAGAGGTTTGTGGAAATATATTGAACAAGCAGACTTAGCATCTCATGTGATTAGAAATTCAAGAAGATAACATATTACACTGTTTTTTATATACTTAATTTGTAACTGATGAATCCACAGCAGAGGAAATTTTTAGTCCTGAAGTAATGGCTCAGGAGAATACTGTGAATAATAAGTGATGTCATAGCACTGGATTCTTTTTTATATCAGCAGTTCATAACAGTCCTTCAGATTCGAGGCATTGCCACCACCCCCCCCCCAAACACACAAAATGCTTTCACAATTTTGCATGAAGATAATTTCATATTTGGTCTGTTTCTTTCCCGACCTCCCATTGTGAGGATTTCTAAATACATTTTTAGGCATCTTCAACTCTCAAAGGGAAGATTCTGGACCCCAAAATCTGTTGGACACAGAATGTATAATGTAGCCACCAAGTTGTTGCCTACACTCATTGATAAATCATATTTCTTGTGTGCTATAAATCTAATGTCTGCCACTGTAAAGTTTCGATTTAGTTCTCATTTCAAAGGTTTTTAAATTCTTTTTAGGGTTTAAAAAACATCAGGCTGGCAATTGCAAATGAAAAATATTTATTTTAATAGTCATTTTACACATGATGGCACAATATCTCTGTCAGTCTAAATGAGATCCTTTCCACAAAAGATTTTTCCAAAGGCACAGAATGACAGAAACTGTGAACAGGGCCCCAAATGACAAGCCTGTAAATCACAGTTCTTGAGGTGCCTACCATCATTCAGGGATATATTGGAGTTGAAATCTGAAATGGAAAATAATTTTTGCTTGGAAGCATAACAGTCATGCAGCCTGCAATGCATTGTGCGAGCATTCAGATCCAAACTGCAGGTTTTATTATGGCAGATCAAGAAGCAAAAACCTTCCTTCACAAACCAAGTTTCACTTCTCCCCCTTGATTTTTTTGTTAGTATTCTTACTTCCTTTCTATATGGCTGTAAAGATTGCCTACAGTATTAGATAACTGCAGTCATTGAAAGAGCTATTTAAAGAAATGCATAATGTATGCATTGCATGCATACTAAAATGCTTTCTAAAAATACATATTTAATCTACTGCTACAGTTTGTTCCTGGTAATGTAATATTGTTTTACATTTACAGAATTAATACATTGCATGCATAATAAAATGCTTTCTAAAAATAAACATTTAATCTGCTGCTACAGTTTGTTCCTGGTAACATAATATTGTTCTAAATTTACAGAATAAATGCATTGCATGCATACTAAAATGCTTTCTAAAAAGACATATTTAATCTGCTGCAACAGTTTGCTCATGGTACTATAATACTGTTTTAAATTTACATCCTAATGACCCTCTAAAAGCCTAGAAACATAAATATAGAAAGGTGACAACAGAAGGAGACCAAAGGTCCATCAAGTCTGCCCATGAGATTCCAAGATCCTAGTTGATCCTGGGGGCTAAATGATACTATTCCTAGCAGTTTTAGTTCTAGCATATTCTCTATCCCACCTGCTTTTGAATGCAGATACAGTTATGGCCCCTAACACATCCACCGGCAGTCTGTTCTATGGCTCACCCACTCTCTCTAAGAAATAATGTTTCCTCAGATCCCTCTTGAAATTCCCACCCCTCAGCTTCCATTCATGGCCTCTCGTATTGGAGCTCAGACCCCTGGAAAATATTTTGGAGTAGGGTACTGCACTTAATCCCTGCATGTATTTGAAGGTCTCAATCATGTCCCCCCTTTCCCTCCTTGTTTCCAGCAAGTACATGTTTAGCGCCTCTAGTCGCCCCTCATACGAAAGCCCTTGGAGCCCCTGTATCATTTTGGTTGCCCGTCTCTGGACAATTTCCATTCTGTTCTTATCCTTTCTCAGGTGTGGTCTGCAAAACTGTATACAGTACTCCAGGTGGGGTCTCACCATGGATCTATACAGTGGCAGTATCACCTCCCTGTGTCTATTATCAAATCCTCTCCCTATGTACCCCAATATTTTGTTGGCCCTACTGTATGCAGCATTGCATTGGTTAGCTTGTTTTAGGGTGTCACATATGATAACTCCTAAATCCCATTCTTCATGTGAGGCATTGAGTTTAACCCCATTGAACCAATACAATGACCTTGGGTTGTTCTTGCCCATATGCATCTCTTTACATTTCTTGACATTGAATTTCAGCTGCTAGATATTAGGCCATCTTTCTAACCTTTTGAGATCATTTTGTAGGTTCTCAACTGTTTCCCCTACCTCCTAACTTGGTGTCATCTGCAAACAATGCTATCTTGACCTGATACCTACTCCTATGTTGTTAATGAATGCATCAAATAGGACTGATCCTAAGACTAAGCCCTGCAGGATCCCACTCATCACCTTTCCCCTCTTCTGACCTCTCCTCATTGACTGCCACTCTCTACCTCCCTGTGATCTAATTAATTTTTCACCCATTTCACAATGCAGCTTGCAATGCCCAGATCCTCCAGTTTCTTCAGTAAGTAGTTGTACGGCACTGAATCGAAGGCTTTGCTGAAGTCAAAATAGAGGAGATCCACTGGATAACCTCTATCCACTTCCCTGGTCACCCAATCAAAGAATGTAATCAGGTTTGTCTGGTAGGATCTGCCTGCCACAAAACCATGCTGCTTTTCATCCTGAAGGCCATACTTACTCAACTATTCTAGTGTGTCTTGTTTAATCAGGGCCTCCATTTGCTTTCCTATTACTGATGTGAGGCTAACCTGTCTGAAATTCCTGGCTTCCTCCCGGCCTAATTCCGTTGTTATGCAGGGGTGCCACATCAGCTCTTCTCCAGTCCCTTGGCACAACTCCTCATTGAAGTGACTGGCTAAACAGGGCTGCTAAGGGCTCATCCAACTCACCTGCCAACTTCTTGAGTATCCTAGGATGTATTCCATCAGGTCCAGGAGATTTGTCCTGTTTTAAACTTTCAAGCACCTCCCTGACCCTGCTTGCAGTAATTATTGGTGTTCTCATTTGTGGGACCCCTCTTCCTTGTGCAAAGATGCCACTGTCGGGCATTGGGCCATTGTGCTACTTGGTGAACACAGAGCAGACGTATTTATTCAGAACGGTGGCCTTCTGCCTGTCATCTTCCACTTTCCTATCCTCCTTGAATCTAACGATTCCTCCCCCTTTCTTTCTCTTTTCTTTTAAATACCTGAAGAATTGTTTATTCCCCTCCTTGACTCCATTTGCTATCTTTACCTCAGCTGTTACTTTTGCCTGCTTGACTGCCAACATCGCCTCCTTACTCCTCATTACATATTCATCCCACAGACTGTCCCATGGCTTCCTTTTGAAGTTGAGGTAGGCCTCTCTCTTGCCCCTGATGGCTTCCTTTACTTGACTTGTGAACCAAATGGGTCTTTTGTGTCTGTTCCTTTTAGTCACTGTCTTTGCACATGTCTTAGTGACCTCTAGAATGGTTTGTTTGATTTCTCCCCTTATGTCTTCTACCTCTAACTGTTCATGTATCTTAGATAGTTTATTTCTTGCTAGGTCCTTCATTTTATTGAAGTTAGCTACTCTGAAAATCAGGACTTCCTCCTTAGACTGAGATTTGACACCACTCAGGGACATTTCAAACCAGAGTTGCGGTCGCGGTTCCCCAATCCTGATTGCCTTAACTTTTTCTGAGTTGGTGAGGACCACATCCAAAAGGTTGTTTTGTCTAGTTGGGTTAGAGACCAATTGTGTGAGAAAGCAATCCTGTAAGACCTCTACCACCGATTGGTTTCTAGCTGATCTTGCCACTTGGTTGCCCCAATCTACGTCTGGCATATTTAGGTCCCCTACCACCACTAGTTCCCCTCTCAGTGAATTTATTTTAATCTCCTCCAATAGCTCCCTGTCCTTATCCTCCAATTAGTTTGGAGGTCTATATATCACTCTGATATGGATCCTCTTCTCCAAGGATGAACTAAGCTATACCCACAGTGATTCCAGCCCTTCCTTACTGCTAACATTGCATGCTATGGCCTCTATCCCCTCTTTAATATAAAGCGCACCCCACCTTGGCACCCTTTCTATCTTTCCTAAACAGCATGTACCCTGGGGCTGAGAGATCCTAATCATTGTTGTTAGACGCCCATGTTTCTGTGACAGCCACAACATCCAGGTAGGACTTCACCATCCATGCCTGAAATTCACTGAGTTTGTTTCCTAGGCTTCTGGCATTAATGCACACCCCCGTCCAAGAATCATAAGCTGATTCTTTGCTTCTACCTGTTGGTATATTCCAGAATTATCTGTTTTCTTGGATTGCTTTTGGGTCCCTTTTAGCCTTTTTTCTTTTTTTGTTTGCAATTGTTGTGTGATCTTTTAGACCTAGGTTGTGGAGGAGTGTCGACTAAGTTCCCATCTTCTATACTGTCACCAATAGGTTTCCTAGTGCCATCCTCCTCCTTCCCTAGTTTAAATGCTCGAGGTGAACGTCAAATTTTTAACCCAATGTACCCACTCCTTGTCTGCTTTCTTAAAGTTTAGCTTGACCGACTGAAATTGTCATTACATACATAAGGTTAAAAAAACAATATCAATACAAATATAGAAACTTTTTATACATTAATATTTAAAATCCTGACAGAATAATAATAGTATACACATATCCATAAGTTCAGTTATGCATTATTTATCATGATCACATGGCTCCTTCTTAAAGTTTTAATGCCTGAATTTCATTATCCTAAGATACATCAGATTATAACCCTGTCAATCTCCTGAGCATTCTAATAAGATAGAAATAGTATTAGTATACAGCACAGTATTTTGACAAATACATCCCAAGGCTAGCTTCATGCATATATACCTTGGACAGGAAAGACACATCAGCCTTAAACCCTAAAAAACTCCTTAAGCCAAAACAAGAATAAGAAGTGTAAACAGGAAAGATGGGTTCAGATCTGGTTATCTACACCCCCAAGTTAAACCGTAATCTCAAATTTCATAACGAGAAAAGGCTCCTAATAGAGGATCAATTAGGACTCCTTAGTTGTGATCTTTGTTGAACATATTTCAGTCTTATTTTTTTAGCAGCAATAACAAATTCTGCTAAATCAGTAAGAATCTGTAGATTTTCAGAATTTAGTAAAATACTGTGAAAATACTGTGAAGGTATAATATATGATGAGAAATATTTAGCTAAGTATTTCTTCCTTATTTTTTCATACCATTGACATCTTATGATTACATGATGGAGATCTTCAGGTTCATTTAAATAACATAAACACTTAGAAGAAGTAGTGACTTGTGGAGAATATCTAGCAGTTAGTATGCTGCTGGGAAATAACTCAAATCTGTCAAATCTGTAGAAGGTCAAAATTTGCCTGTGAGTTGGATTAATTATCAATAGTAAATATTCTTTAAGAGAGTGTTCCTGTATGTTGTTAGTTAACCACTGTGAGACTTCTAGTTGTTAATTTTTTTGTAAATTAGTTTTCCTATCCTTAATTGAAACCACTGTGGAGACAACTTTTGCATAATTATGTATTTTTATTACATGATCAACCCAATGTCGTAATGGAGTGAGGTCATATCTCTCAAGTAGAGAATATATAGTCATCAGCTACCCATTACTTATTAACCAAGAATATGTTATTTTTTCTTTTATACATGATGCAGCATTACAGCCAATTGGTTTGTGGGTTATCTTGATCCAAAAATGTATTATTCTTATGTGACTTTTAGCCATAAATGTAATTTGACTGAGATGAGCCCTTACCAATGCATTAGCTGCTGAGATGGGTAATCCTAAGGTTTTCTTGTATAGTTTATTGATAATGTATTCTAAAATATGTAAACTACAGACTCCCCAGTTTTCAATAGCATAAAGACCTTGCTTTATTAATTTATTCTCTATGGCTCTAATCACTGGCTCGATTGTCATGCCACCATAAGTTCTATTAAATCGAAGAAGAGCAGAAGATGTAATTCTCATTTTTGCCTCTACAGTTCCAATGTGCTTGTTCTAAAAGAGTATTCAATATTGTAACCCCTAAATAAATGTATTGGTTAATGAATTCCAGTGGTTGAGTGGCCAGGAACAGATGTCTGTATTTCTTTCTAGAGTCAATGACCATAACTTTGGTTTTTGATTTATTACTTGTTAATTTCAGTACTGTACCATCAGCTTGTAGTTTACAGAGGCTTCTTTGTAGACCTAATCTAGATGTTGAAATAAGCGCAAGGTCATCTGCATATGCCAAGACTGGAATAAAATTTCAAGAACTTTAGGCATGTGATGTGAGGGACTAATTAATTCTATCAAAATGCAATTAATATAGAGATTGAATAATATCGGTACCAGCATACACCCTTAGCGCATGCCAACATTGGAAAGAATTTTGTCTGAAAGGCCACTGTTATTATTGTATCTTATCTTAACCCAGGTTTCATCATAAAGTCTTTTTATAAGATTTACTAGATTAGAATCCACAACAAAAGTCTCCATGCTCATCCATAATAAATCTCTGGAAAGCAAATTAAAAGGCAATGAAAAGTCGATAAAGGCAATACACAAGGGTTGCTTTTTTAATCTACAATACTTTTCAATAATATGTAGAAGTATAAAGATTTGTTTAGTTGTCCCAGTATTTTTGTGGAATCCAGCCTGTAAGGGAGACATTACCCTGTTACTTTGGATCCATAGTTGTAACCGATTTAGTAAGATTTTTAAATAAATTTTAGACATGTTATCTATTAAACTTCTTGGACGGTAGTGCACAGGATCACCTCTATCTCCTTTCTTGAAAATTGGAACAACATAGCTACCCTTCCAGGAGTCTGGAGTGAAGCCATGCATTATGGGCTTGTTAAATAAGTCTGTAAGAGTAATTGCCACCACTCTGGGGCAGCTTTGTAACAATCAACTGATATTAGGTCTGCACCTGGAGATTTATTTGACTTACTGCTGTTTATGGCAAAAAGGGTTTCTTCAGTTGTAATACAAATATTTTCACAATTAATTAGACTCATGTGATAAACAGATGCTTCACTAGACTTGTAGAAGATATTATTAAAAAAGTTACCCTTGAAGTCACTGGGCTAGAGGTCCCATAGCTCTTTTTATAATTGTTTGTCCCAGTGGCAATTAACCTCCAGAAGACTGTATAATTTCTTTGCTGTATTACAGTTAGCATGCGCTTCCACAAGTCTAGCTGGTGTTTTTGTTTTTGTTTCTGTACGTGATCTCTATATAGTTTCCTGCTTTTGTTGTGCTTCTTAATATTTTCTCAAGTTAAATAATTTCTTACTAGTCTCACCTGATTAGTCAGCTGCTTTTTCTGAGAATGACAAGTTTTATAAAACCAATTATGGCATTTTATTTTGTCTAGTTTATGAGATGATCTGTATTCAGTTAAAAGACAGTCATACTGCTGAACAATTTCATGATAAATAATTTCAGGGACAAGATCAGTAGAAATCAGTTTGTCAATTATTTTGGAAAAGATTTTCATATTTTTTCCAGCTTATCCTTAGGAAGCTGATTCCACTGAATAATTTTCTTATTGCTGTACATTTCCACCTTATCTGTTTGATTTCTACTCAGCCTGCCTTCGATCTTCCTAATTAAGTAGAGAGGAAAATGATCACTCTGAGGCCTAGAATTGATTTTAAGGCCAAGATATTTACAATAATTGTACGGAGATATGAAAACATAATCTATTGTAGAAGGACCATTATGAGTGAAACATGTAAAGCCAGCAGACCTATCTGAAGGTAATCTACAATTTAAAACAATTAGATTTAATGAATGTAAAAATGTTATTAATGTTATTAAATCATTGTTGAAATCTGTATTTTTAAGATCCTGTGAGTTCCTCTGATCAATTCCACAGATCTCTTCTTGCAATTAGATCATTGAGTTATCCAAGTGACTGTCCTGACCCAGTCTAATGTTAAGGTCTCCCATAACTACTATTTCTAAGTCATTATAGTGGTTATTAATCTCTTCCATTGCCTCTGCAATTTTGAAGAACAAATTAAATTAATAAGTGGAGAATTTTTCACCAGGTTATAAAGGATCACAAAATGGACCATCTCATTCCAGATTTCCACCATTATCAGAAGATAATTTTGAATCAGAAAAGAATTTTGAATTAGTATATGATCATGAATCTTAATCAATAAGCCCCAGCATCATGGCCCATATTTGATTCTCTAATTGCAGGAGCATGAAAAAGGTAATAACCATTAAGAGCTAAAGTGTCTAGCATGTCCAAGGTATGCCAAGATTCTTACAGATTAATTACATCATGCATTATGAGATAATTCATACATTCAGAATCCATTAACTTTTTTGCAAGCCCTGATATGTTCCATAAGGCAATAGATGGTACATTCTCATTGACCAGTGAGAGATTGCTAGTCTGCTCTGAGACAGAATCCAGTTTGTCAAAAGGATATATATTTGAAACTACAGATTCAGAATACCGAACTCTTAGTCAGTTATTACAATCAGTAAGAACCCCATATCTGTTTGCCAAGGGTAGTGAGGTATCAACTAGCCTTGTGTACTCAGATGTCTGCTCTGTAAAAGGGGGCCCAGTGGCCACACCTGAGTTCAAGTTATTGACAGGAGTATTATCAGGTTCAAAAATTCCCTTGGGCTTTACCAAAAGCAGACCCAAGCTGTTTAGCACTCTGCTTTTCTATAAAAGCTTCAATACAATCACTGAGTTCTTAACCCATATATCAGTTTGTGAATGATTTTCATGTCTGATCACCTTGAGTATACCCCTCTCACTCAGCAGTACCTGCAAAATGTTTTGAAACAAACTGCAGAGAGACCCTCAGAGCCTGTAATTATTTTCTCTCTGGATACTATCAAGACCAAACATGGTCAGAAGTATAGTGGGCTCCCAGGGTTCTTCACTGGGCACATTGCTGACATTATGAGCTGCTCTGTTAGGGAATAAGAGAAAGATCCCCTTTTGGGCGAATCTCTCAGCATTGTACCACAAGTGTTTAGCTACAAATGGAGAGTACAGAGTTTATTCAACAGTATTAATTCTACCATCCGTACTTCTGTATACTTCACAGATGTCAGTATCAATCAAGTCCTGCTCTAGTTTCCTATTGACAAGATCAATCAGAAAAGCCTTAAAATTGATCATTGGCAATATTAGGCCAACTCTTCTCAGCTGTCAGGTATAATGGGGGGCCTCCTTATGTTTGGGGTCAAATGGGTCCAATGGTGGCCTTACTTCAGTCGGTGGCACATACTCTTCAGAATAAAATTCCAGGTGAGTGTTGCAGCTAAAGGGAACCCTTCCCATTTCATGTTGTTTCTTATTAGACTCATCAATGCAGGACAGATCAATTCCCTGTGTAAACAGAGATCTCATCTGTATCCCAAGTGATTCAATCTCATTATCTAACTGCTTTAGCTGGTCCCCTAAATCATTTTCCACATGGGAACTTCACAAACAGGGGGTTCACCCAGTTGCTGAGCTTTGTTAGAGTTAAAATAATGCTCTGCTGCCTTATCTGATTTATCCGTTTTAGGTACTGTATACTGAGCTGTAGTTGACTGAGTAGGAGTTAAGTTCTGTGGTAACTGATTATTTACTTCAGAAGGGCAGGATAAATTGACTCTTATCTCTTCAGAATTATTTTTCCCTGATCTTTTTTCTTTTGTTTGTTTCTTTTTTTTTATTTTGTCTGATTGGTGTGTCTGGAATTGTTAGCAGACTAGAGTCAGATTGCTTTGGGGGGGAATATTTCATCCAATTTGAATAGGATTGTATCAAGCTTTGCTGCATTTACTGCTGTATCAAACCTAGCAGTATCAATTTCATTCTTAAGCACTATCATTTTCTCCATTATGAGAATTTTATTTATTTTTAATTTATTTATTTCAATTCTAGGATTACAATTACCTTTGAGCCCAGGGCTCTTTTACAAAGGTTCCACGTCAAGACATAGTTATCACATGACAATATACAAAATTGTTACACAAATAAGGGTAAACGATATCAAATTAATTTTGAACAGACAGGGAGAGGGTAAAGTGGAAAGGAGGAGGCCAATGGGGGGTGGCAGAAAGAATGAGAGGGGCAAGAGGGAGGTAAGAAAATGGGAAGAGAGGAGAGGTGGGGGGTAGGTAAGGATAAGGAGGGGTTGGGGGGAGCTGCCAGGAAGGTGGCATTGCAAGGTGCTGTAGAGTGTGTGGGGCAGAGGCCAAACTAGGGCAAGTGCATTATGTAAGGGGCTAGATATAGGAAAGAGTGGTAGCAGAGTGGAGTTGCATAGACATTATCCATGACAGTCACAGATGCTGGAAGCAACCAGAGTGTTTCGGAGCCTGGATTTGATGGCCCCTAGCCCAGTGGTATTGATAGTATCATTGGCAAGACCGTTAAACCAAGTGGGTGCCCTATAGGTGAATGAACACTGGCCAATGGCTGTGCAGCAGTGAGGGATATAGAAAAGTTGTGGCTTTGATCCCCTGGTAATTCTGGAGCTGGTTTTCATTTGAAGGAGTGAACAGACCCTGGGAGGGGCAGTTCCCAACTGTATTTTCTTAGCAACCATGCAGGTTTGGTACTGAATTCTATTATCAAGTTGAAGCCAGTTAGCTTGTGAGTAGAGGTCTAAGGTGTGTGTGAGATGTTCGGCGCCAGTGATGAGTCGACAGGCCTTGTTTAGGGTGGTAGTAATTCTTCTGAGTGCAGTGGTAGTGGCAGTGCCATAGATGACAAGACCATAGTCAATCTGGGAGATGATGGAGCTTTGAACTGCGGTAAAGAGGGCCTCTTTAGTCAGGTGCCGATGAAGCCAGTAGAGTAAGTCCAGTCTAGTATTCACAGTTTTAGTGACATTGGTTATATGGGTTCCAAAGGACAGGTGTGGGCCTAGGGTGATTCCTAGGTATGTGAAGGAGTCAACCTGCTCGAGGGAGTCCCCGAGGCAGGTGTTTAAGGAGAGTTGGTGGTGTTTGTGCTTGTTATGGTGGCTGGTGAAAATCATGGTCTTCGTTTTTTTCTGGTTAAGGATTAACTTATGTTCTTTGAACCAGCTTTCAACAGAGGTGAAGCCGTGTTGGAGGGTTTGTTGTAGGTGGCTTGGGTCATGATCAGGGCCCCTACTTTTCTGCGGCACAGTGGGACCAAGTTCTGCGGCAAGACTACCATTTGCCGCAGAACTTCTGCGGTGGTGGTTTGTAATTTCTGTGGAAGTTCTGCAGCACTAACAAACAACTACATCACAGTGTCAGCTTGTCATCCTGACTTCACTTTCATGACACTGGTTATAGCAATCAGGATGGTGGAAAGCACAGTAACACTAGTTCAAAAATAACAGACTTATAAAAATTATTTTATGCCTAAAAAGCAAAACAAATGTCTCTCCCTTCAGGTCCTAGCCTGATGCATAAATGAGATATGCAGAGGGGATCTTACATGATAATGTATTTCTATATGCATGCTATCTATCCCACTAATAAGGTTTCCACTGTCTATCACTTATATATTTGTATGTGCTTTCTACACCACTCATGAGGTTCCCACTGTGTATCACTTATATATTTATATGCAGTCTGTAACATACATACAAATATGTGTGTGTGGTGAGAGAGACAGAGATACTGTATGTGTGTGTGTATATGTGTGTGTGTGTGTGTGTGTGTGTGTGTGTGTGTATATATATATATATATATATATATATATATATATATTTTTTCCATGAACTTGCATCCTCATTCAAACAGGTCCCATTGGAAATGGAATAGAGGAGTTATTGCAAAACTCATTTTTCATGTCAGCCTGCTTTCCCTGACATACTGCGTAACACCATCAGGCCATGACATGCATGTGAACCGATAGTGAGATAGTGCTCTCCAGCCCATCACAATGTGTCCGCCATGTGACAGAACACTGCACCATACCTTCCCAGGCTCCGAGCAGTGATGTGTTCCACCAGTCCTTGTGCTGCCCAGCTAGCTCCCAGAGCTAATCTCTGAACCTGAGTTGCCAGCACGGAAACACAGCATGCTACCCTCTGGCCCAATGGCTGTCCCTGCACACAACATTTCTCCATAACTTTTAGGTTATTCTATCAACCAATGACAATATGTAATCAATAACCCTGGCAAAATGTGTACAGTGCAATTATTTATTTAACAGGTCTATTCTTTCAACAGGTCTACACATTATTGTATTCTACTTTTCTGGGCATAATTACTTTATTTTTCTTAAAAATGACAGTTAAATTCATTTTTACCAGTTATTCATTTCAGATGGCATCTCTATACCTTAAAGGCACAAATAGGTTTGTACAAAGTGAGGTATGGACTCAACAGATCTGTGTTATTGACAAGGTTTTGTTTAAGTTGGCCCTAGTGCAATAATGTAAGACAGAAAATTGTATTAGGCTGTAGTGCAGGTTGAGCAAATATCAACATGCATGATGTGCTGTGCCACCATCTCTGGCAGTGGGAGCTGTGGTAGGTAAGTGACTGTTCATTTCTGTTGCAGAATGCAGCCATTTTATTAGCTAATGTATGATGTTATAGCAATAACATCACATTCTGAGCATATAGGGGGGTTTTGGATATAAAAAGAGGGGAAGGGAAACAGATTCTATGGATAAATAGAAATATTAATAAAAACTCACCAAGGAGAGTGAATTCTGTAGCACCGCAGAAGTTCTGCGGTAGATTGCAAGTTCTGCGCAGGGGTGCGTATGTAGCTCCGGGTTAGGTGACCCTGATCAAGGGAGTTGTGTATGGCTTCCATAAACTCAAGAAGTGCCATGGCAGTGCTGTGACCTTTTCTAAATCCATGTTGCTGCTGGCAAAGGATGTTGTACTTGTCCAGATGATCAGTGAGCTCATTGGTCTAGGGGTACGATTCTTGCTTCGGGTGCGAGAGGTCCCGGGTTCAAATCCCGGACGAGCCAATAAAATAAACTCATACTAAGAAAGCAGCATTTTGCAACTCAGTGGCACACTAAATGCATGCTTGCTTAGCAGGCAAAGGATCAGCAGTTCAAATCCTGGTAGGGATGTAATTTTTAATTCAAGCATGCATGGGATAGTCATAAGGCAATTCTGGGGGGTGGGGGTAGGAAGAAGTAGGCTGCTGGTTAACTAGGATCTGCAGCTTATCCAGTAGGTAGGGAAATGGGCAGACTGGGTGGGCCAAGCGGTCCTTATCTGCCATCAAATTCTATGTTTCTATGTTTCTATGAGCTGGTCTGCTACTGTCCGTTCCAGGGCCTTAGAGAGGGGTGGCAGGATAGAGATAGGTCAGTAGTTCACATGGGAGGTCCGGTCACCACCTTTATGGAGAGGTGTGACAGTCGCTGCCTTCCATTTGTCAAGGAATTGGCTGAGAGAGAGGGAGAGATTAAAGATCCTGGTGAGAGGCCCCAGAACCTCATCTAGAGTGAGTGACAGAAGTTTGAGGTCCAGTGTGTCAGCACTTGCTCTAGTGTTTTTGATGGCTTTGGAAATGTATTTCCTGACAGTATTTTTGCTTACTGCTCTGAAGTAGAAAGGGAGACAATTTTTTGGTGATGACTGATGGGTGGGAAGAGGGGGGTCGCTGTTGTTGAAAAAGTCAGGAGGGAGGATGCTGCTGAGGTTGGTGAAGGCATCATTAAAGGTGTTGGCTATGACTTTTAGGTCCAGGATAGTATTCCCATTTATTGTGATTGCAGTAGGAGGTGATTTGGACTCCTTCCCGGTAACATCTTTAATGTTATTGCAGAATGCTTTTGCATTTCCCCAGGTGTCATCGAGTGCAGTCTTGTAGTATTCAGATTTTTGTTGGCGTATGGATTTGGTGCAGTCATTTCTAGCTCTTTTGAAGTTTTGGATGTCCGCCTGTTTTCCTGTTTCTGTGGCTAGTTCCCAAAGGTGGTCCCTGTGTTTCAGCTTCTTTAAGAGGAAACCTGTGAGCCAAGGATTGCAGAGGGGTTTAATTTTTCACTTTTTTGGTGGGGCAAAGATGTTACAAACTTCATTGAAAATGCATATGAATTGATCAAGGGCTGTATTTGCATCAGGCGCCAGGTTGATGGGGGACCAGTCTTGATTTAGTAGGTGTGATTTTAGGTGGGTTAGCTTCCCACGGGGTAGGACTCTGCTCAGGATGACCTTTGGTGGAGATTTCCAGAATTTGTTTGACCAGGTGCAGCTGACGGGGGAATGGTCACTGAGAGAGTCAGGCAGTACGGTGAAGCTAGTGATCCGGGAGGGGTGAGTAGTCAGGATCCAGTCCAGTAAAGTGCTGGTGCCGGTTTTGTAGTTCATTCTAGTTGTGGAGTCCAATGTCTGTGTGAGGTTTGCTGATGTGACCATGTCCCTGGTAGCTTCATGTTGATTCTTTAGTGTCATTATAAGATCATCACTTAGACAAGTAGGCAAATGCCTTAATTGCTCAGGCTCAGCTTCTAGCGATATACTATTTTGATTTGGAATACTTTTCCCTGCTTGGTCAGACTCGACTTCCTGTATTAATATACTGGTCTTGTCAGAAACTGAAATAGTTTTCCCTGGGATAGGGCACATTGCGTCATATCTAGATTCAAGGAATTTGATGCCTTCGATTGTCTGTAGCAACCTAACTGACATTTCCCTACGTTCCTCCCCTGAAACAATAACTTTGTCAGGCAAGGTTGTGGTCAAAGTAGTGTGTGATTGACGACTCCCTACAAACATTATCAGCTGGTAAACTTGGATAGCTGTTTTCATCAAAAACTTCATTAGAAACTTTGTTTCCATCTGCAGTTAACAGATTACTAAATTCAGAGGTTTCATTAGTAGAATAAAGTATCAGATCAGGAGTTTTCTGAAGACTATTATCCAAGCAAGTTTTACTTGGGTCATACAAAAGAGGAAGAGAAGCTGACAGTCTCCCTTTGGGGGTTGAAGTTTGTTATCCCATTAAAGGATTTTTAGGTAGTAGATGGTCTGTGATTTTAGTTTGCTTGATTATTTTACACCATTTCTGAATGTTACCAAGTATAGTGTGATTCAGTAAGGGGAGACAATCACCCTACAGTTCTCTATGCTGTCTTGAAATAACTATAATTCTTTCAAAACTTCAAAGAAAATCCAAAAAATACAATACTGTTAGAGCACAAGTTATAAATTTGTAAAAACAAGTTGTAGAAACATAGAACACCAACTCCTATGTCTAGTTGGAGTTACTGCGCAGTCCTTCAACTCATACAAAGTCCTGACTTGACTCAAGATGAATAGAGCTTTAAAGCCTCAAACCTTGCAGGCTTCAGAAGCACTGCCCTTGAAAGTGATGGTTCCAGCTTCAGAAGTTCATCAGAGCAATTCGATATTTCAGAGCTTTGTTTGTTTGAGAAGTTCAGTTGCTTATCCACCCAGTCTATCATGGAGACACACAGGCAATATGCTTCAGCTGATGTCACTGCCAAGTATAAATGTACAGAATGTACAAAATATTATAAGATCATTCGCTCTAAAGGACTTTAAACACTAGCACTCTGTAATGCACAAATACCACTTGATTTATATTTTAATTCAGTTCAAGTTACTTGATTTACTTTGTTTTGCTGTGTTTCATAAATTTACATTTGGCACTCTTTTGTTTTTACTAAGCTCTATTACCTAGTTCTAACTAACATATTTGACTCTATACTTAAGTCAAAGCAATCCAAATAGGTACTACAATGAATTAGTCAGATTTAAACAAAGTACTATATGTTACAGAATGTTAAGGGCTACTTACTCATACTCAGCAAGATACACCCCTCAGAGTGATAACCACGGTCAGCAATGAAACTCTGCTCACGTTGGTGCACTTGGCCAAACAGCACAGCCCCTCAGCAGTAATTTTGTTAAGTGCTGCTTTTATAAAGAAGGCTGAGTAGCCCTCTATAAACTTTCTGCCAAACCACAACCACAACCTCAAAATTTTAGCATTTATAATATTAGCAGCCAGGGGTGTAGCCAGGGATTTCAGATCTGCACACCAAGTGGACTCACTGCTACCCCACCCACCCCCTTCTTAGGGTGAGCTACCCCGCCCCCCCCCGGTGTAGCCAGACAATATACAAATGTACACCAGGACTGTGTTTGTTGCCTCATTTGGCACAATAAATACAACTTTTGTATCTCATGACAGTGGTTGTTGCCATGCATGGGTAAATACAAATGCCTTGCATTGTTCCCTAAGACACCCACATACCAGCCCAGAGCCTGTAAAGTTGTATTGTCCTTGGGATGAAAAGACAGTATTAGTGACCAGTCCTTCTAGTTTCGACTACTATGAATAAAATTACAGAAAGCTTCAGTATTTTCTTTGTTAGTTTTCATGGAAAAGGGAAGTAGTTCAGAGCCTACTTGCTACCCCCCTTATATAAAATTGCACACCATGGAGTGCTTGGAGTATGCATGCCTATACCCATGTTAGCAGCCCTTTGTAGTACCTAGAAACTCACCACACTCTACTATACTCCAATGCACTCAACTGCAAGACCCTCAGTCAGTGCATAAAAAATAAGAAACCAGCCCACAATGAATTTTAAACTATTAAAAAAAAATACTGGTTCCTACAAAACAAAGCTGCAATAAGGTGACTTGCCACCATTAAAAGGGGCAGGTCTATTTATCCTTGGTAACCCTCCACAAGGTGCTTGCAGCCAGGGAGAAAAATGGAGGGGAGAGGGGAGGGGCGGGGCAGGTGACAGGCAGGTGGGGAGTAGGTGGGGCTCATCAGGCAGGTGGGAGTCCTGATAGGACAGAAGTAAGTGAGGGTGCAGGAGGTGGGCTTTAAAAAGGGGCTCCCATCCTCAGGAAGGCCTGTTTCATGCTGGTTTTTGTGATAGCTGGGGTGTTTTAGGAGCTTACTCTCTGAGCCCCAGAGTCAGCACATCAGTCAGCGTTATCCATGAACAGTTTTCAAGGCCGAGTAATTCATCTCTTTTTACTCATTTTCAATGAGAGATTTTACGGCCGAGAATCATTTGCCTTGTTTTACAAAAATGTTATCATTGGCTCAGCGAGGTAGCGGAGGGAGGGCGACAGCCCTGGGTGGGCTTTTTGAACACCATAAAAGCAAGCACTGTGACTCCCTTAAATGAGATCACAGTACAAGGCTTCCTTTCGATACTACACAGTCTGTCGTTTAAGGCTGGAGGAACTGAACAAGTCAACTTGAGGCAAGAGATGGGAGGAAGGTTTCGAGGAGCAGATCTGGGACCAGCTAAGGTAGAGTGGGCCGCTGAGGTGGGAGGACAGTTTAGTCCTGATGGTGGGTGCAGGGGAGTAAGCACAAGTGCTATTAAGTCAGTTTGCGGCAATCAGGAAAATTGAGCAACCACTAGCTAAGCTTTGTGTTGGGGAAAGGCTTGCAAGAGGAACAAGTTGGCTGTGAGGGCCTAGGCAATTGGGGTGTGTGCTTTCACAAGGGCTGGAGTACGGCGGCCAAAGCCAAAAGTGGCGGGGGGGGAGGGAAGCAGTGAGAGTGGGCTGAACGAGTAGGCGCACAAAGCACTCATCCAAAAAAAAAAAGGAGAATGGGGATTATTTTGGAGCCTTGTTTTTCTGTGGGTAAACTGGGCAGTAGGGTTAGGGGAAGTGGCAGGATGCCATTTTGCAATTCCACATGGTGGTGGCCATTTTGAGCACAGGCCCATGCCATGGATATCTGGAAACACATGTGGGGAGGTGTTTAGAATTAGAGGCCACTAGAAAAGCAGCATACAAAGGGAGAGTGAGGCTACAATACCGACCGAATTATTGTATAGATTAATGCTCAAAGGCCATATAATAGTAGCAAAACCCCATACATGACTGTTTAAATAATAAAGCTTACAGTGGTTAAAGGACTAGTTTTGTCAAGCAAAGGGTAATATTACAAGATGATGCAAATTAAAAACGCAGACAGTAGGGCTTAGTGGTTAAAAGCAATGAACTGCAAACCAGGAGATTTGGAGGCATGAAGACCTGGGTTTGAATCTCATCAACTCCCATTTGACTATGGTGTGATCCTAAGCAAGTCATTTAATAAATTAGCTTTTGTCACCCACCGTAAACCCATGATAATAGTCAACTGCTACTATAGGTATTTCTGCAACAGTGCAGTGAGGTCATGCATGATCGAATGGACATTTAAAAAAAAAAAGAGAGGGTGTTATGTTCAGACAGAAAATGAATCAATGCAACAAAACATAGCTGTCAGAGCATAGTCCACACTGTTTCGATTGCTAAAATTAGGGGCTAATCCGATTTGAGACCAAATTTGGGGCTTGGGCCTTTTGAATATCATCACCCCACAATGGAGGTGGTGTGATCCTAACTCACATGGCAAAATGATAAGCTGACTGGGCACCAGACATGAAGCTTGTGGATCTCTTTTGTGGGAGGGACTGGTCAGGGAACAAGGGGAACCCAGCTCAGAAATAAAAAGAGAAACCTATGAAATCTCTGGCACATGACATGCAGCTTCAGCAGACTGGCAGAAGTAATGGTGACTTGTATGCATCTGTGTGCTTAAGATGCGCATGCTGCAAGTGCTTTATAGGAGAAGGTCACGTGGTCTGGAACCACAGGAACTTTTAAAACTTTTAAAACCCAATTAAGATAAAAATTTAAACTAAACTAAAAATTAACTATAAAGTACTAAAGTTTCAGAAGGATTTGTAATGCTACCTAAGCTGCTTTTGCTGCAGATAATTTCCCTATTTTTTCCAATTGCAACTGTAAACAAAGAACAAGGAATCCCTTTTAAAACATACAAAAAGTAAAACAAAAAATACAGTGCAAATTCAGTACAAATACACAAAGAACAGTTCAGCTAGCTTCTACAGTCAGACCACATCATAACAAAATGAGTGCAGAAATGCAGGAATAGTGTTCTGACTCTCCACACTCTAGCTTTCCAATTCTCTGTCTCCGTCCCAGTCAGTTAGACCTCCGATCATACAATCAGCAGAGGTCAATTGACTTTTAGCTTCTTGAATCTCAGTTTAATCTACATGGAAGAACCAGGCCTTGCTCCTTGCTCCACGGTCCTCACTCTTTGATCCACACCGTCTCTTTCTGGTCTTTGTCAGGTCTCTGCCCAGTACTCCCACAGTGCCAGAATCCAAAGCCACAGTGGGGTCTCCATTCCACCACTGGCCTACAGTGAACATAGGGGGAAACAGAAACAGAAACCCCAGGAAACCAGGCAAGAACAAGCTCTAAGTTCAATATCTGTATCTCTAATTAAAATGTGGCAACGACAGCATACCTTTTGTAGCTTAAAAGTAAGCACCTCAACAAAAGAGTATGGCAGCATTTTCTAGAGAGGTAAGTCCAATGGAGTAGTCTCTCAGAATGGTCAAAAGTATGGCAGCTTAGATTCAATGCAAAAAAGCCCATGATGGAGTAGTACTCTCAGTACACAAAGTGTCTCTCTTGGCCAAGGCTCCCAGGACAGGAGGCATTGGACCCTCACCTTAGATCCATTTAAATGGGACACCACTACTCTAATCATAGAGTTTCCCAGTACGAGAGTCTCCTTCTGGTTAATTTGCTTCTCTTCCCCTTTGAGCCCCTGTATTGTCATTGCTCTGATCTGTCTTGTCTGTTTGGAGGATTCAGTGTTTGTCACATTGTCTGTGCCCTTAGCAGTTTTGTCCTGTAGATTCTCAAGGGCTGCAAAGTGATTTCTGGTTGATATTTCTGATGGATGAGTCTGGATCCCATTCTGCTACTTTAACATCTTATTTCCCTCTCATCCTACAACTTTCCATCCTCCTGAGCCAGCGAGCCTCTGGGGGAGAGGACGAGGGAGTGCCCTCCAGTAAAGTTATTGATGTAGCCAGGCAATCTCTCTTCTTGCATCTTCCAGCTGGACTCGTAGCTCGTCTAGATTCCTACACATAGGACAGTGCCCAATTCCAGAGAAGTTCCCAGAAAACAAGCGTCCCACATCTGTTGCAGCTTATCACATCCATAGCTTCAGATAGTACTTATCCTATACAATAAAAGAAAAGAAAAGGAGAAAGAGGATTATTTAATTTTTTGTTTGTTTTTTATTTTATTATTGTTAATTTCTCCTGGCAGCTTATTGACAGATCCTTAGTATCCTTCCCTATGGGTTTTTTGCCCTTCCTATTTACACCTCTGTTGATTTGGCTAAGGGGCCTGGTACATTCTCCCTAACAATTCTACACATCATGGACATGGGAACTAATGTGAGTACAGATATCTCTGAAACCAGTAGACAAAAAAGTTTTTGGCACACACAACCTCTTAAGAGGGATGCAGTCATCACACTGGATTCAAACGTTTAAAAATCAAGTTTATTTAACAGCAGACATGCTCTCTGTCTGACATGTTTTGGACATATGCTGCCCTTTCTCAAAGGCTTTTGAGAAAGGACAGCATATGTCTTGGTAAGTTTGAGGAGCACCACATCCCAGTGCACACTTCTTTGGTACACCCATATCTCTGAAACCACTAACAGCATTACAGATGCATTCTTTACTATGGCAAGACTGGCCACAAGGGCAAGACACCTTCATTGGCAGAAAAAAAAACATGGTGGCTTACATTTCAGTACACAGATTTCCTCGAGGAATTAGAATTTTGAAATGACCTACATTTGGAGAAGACAGACAATGTTTTATTACCAAATGGGAACAAATAATGACAGAGGCATCAGATAAGCTAATGGATTTGATCAGACGAGAAAGTGTTACCCTACAAAATAAGGTTAAACTGCATTTAAAGGTGCAGGAATTCATTGTTGCTACCTTTAAAGACCACACGGATTATCCACATCGCCAGTCTCAGTTCAAAGAATACCTTAAGAACTATGACATAAAAATACAGGCCCCAAAAAAGAAAAAGTTCCCAAGGGACATGAATGACTATAAAAATAACTTAATATTCAACTGGAAAAAGAAGCCTGTGACAATTGATAACACCTCTAATACAGCCTCTGACATTACTACTGATACTGCATCGGGGGCAGCAGGTGGAACTGAAGGGACTTTTTGTTCTATCCTTAAAAGTACTGAGCATTTGGATTATAGTACAAGGGAGAGCACCTCTGTACTGGACGACAGTGAAATAGAAGGTCCCTTTTTAGGAATAACTCATCCTGGGGTAAGGCCCAGGAGGAGCAACAGATGTACATGGTTTCAATTCACCCTGAAACTAAACTGTAACTGCACAACTGCTACGTCTCATCCTTGTATTTTATGTGTATTGTACTTTTACCTAACTAACATACTGAATGTTCAATGTTATACCCTGTATGTACTCACAGTAGTTACCCTGTAAACAATCTGAAGTATGTACCACTGTATGCAATTAATGTATGTAATTAACTCTGGGTCGCTCCTGAAAAAGGAACCTCTGGTCTCAGTGGGCTTACCCAGTTATCAAAATTAAAATAAATAAATAAATTAATTCCCATCATAAGGAAGAGGAGAACAAGGAAGACAGGGAGGAAAACGTGGAGGGGGAAGAGGAAGAACAAGAGGATGAAGAGCATGGCACAACCCTGCAGTAACCAGCAGATACTGACAGTTATTAATATCTCCAGTAAAACCCCCAGTGAAACACAGCTAAAGGTACAATCCAAAGGACTTTTCTTCATTCCAACTTTTAAAATTAAAGAGTTTGATGCATTTGTGGACTGTAATAAATTCATTAGAAAATTAAAATAATTTTTTTTTCTGACAAAAATGCTAATGAGAGAGAGTTGAAAAATGTACCTGAACAGGACAATAGTGAGAATGAGGAACAGGACTATGTTAATCATTTTAAGCCCTCATCCACTTTCTGTCCTCCCCTCCACCCCAGTATCAGTACTTATTTAGACTGCTTTGTTAATAATGTGTCTGATTTATTTCAAAACCAGAATTTACCCCCAAGCATGCCTTACTGTAATTTGAGTTTAGCAGAAAGGGAAGCCTTGAACATCTTGGTGCAGGACCAAGACATTGTAATAAAACCTTCTGGTAAGGAGGGTAGAACTGTGGTGCAAGACAGGGATAAGTATATGGCAGAGATCAGGAGTCGGTCATCTGATCAGGAATTTTACAGGTTACTTACCTATGACCCAACTTCCAAAATACAGAAAGACATTAAAGCATATTTGTTGGAAGCTTATTATAATAATCTGATTGCAGAGGATGAATTATAATTTTTATCTGTTGATTCTCCTCAAAAAACCTGCAATATATACACGTCCAAAAATACATAGGAATCCCATTGAACCCCCTGGATGTCGTATAATTTCTGGAATTGGTTGTCTGACTGAGCCAATTTCCAAATATGCTGATAGTTTTATCTGTTCACTGGAACCTAAACTAAGAAGTCATATTAGGGCCACATGCCACATGCTAGGAATATTAAATGAAATGCAGATTGAGGAAGAATGGATGCTAGTGTCCCTGGATGTTGATTCTTTACACACTAATACTCCCCATAAGGGAGGCATTACTGCCATTGCACACTACCTGTATACCTCAACAGACATCCAACAGACTAAAATCAGTTTCTTACTGGACTTAACAGACATTGTTTTAAGAAACAATGTATTCATGTTTGAAGGCAAGAACTACAAATAGTTAAAGGGCACTGCAATGGAAGCAACTTTAGCCCCAAGTCTGGCCAACTCACTGTATACCTTGGGGCTTGGGAGAAACAATATGTGTTCAGTGCTTAAATTAATCCTTTCCTGGAAAAACTAGACCTCTACAAGAGGTTTATTGATTACATATTTATTGTCTGGAAAGAGAATCACTTAGAACTGTTGGAATTTGTAAAATTCCTTGAAAATATAAATAGAAATTTGCACTTTAAAGTACATGCAGTCCAGAACAGTATAAACTTCCTGGATCTTACGATAAGCAAAAATCTTGATGGTACCATACTTACTGACTTGTTTAAAAAGCTGACAAGTAGGAACAGTCTCCTCCATGCCCATAGCTGTCATCCTGGTCACACTAAAAACAATCTCCCTAAAGGCCAGTTTATCAGAGTACATCAAAATTGTGGTAATGAAGACCTGTACATACTTCAAGCAGGTGAGCTAAAAAACAGACTCAGGGAGCATGGTTACAGTGAAGGTATCAAAAAAAGGGCAAGAACACAAACTAACACACTACAGAGAGAGATACGTTACTAGCACCAAAAGTTAAGAAAAGAGGTCGTCATTCTATGACCTTTATGACCTCCTTTGGAGGCAGCTGTAAACAGGTAGTTGACATAGTGAAGCATACCCTACAAATACTGATAGGGACACCAGAGTTACAATTCTTGTTCAAAAAACGTTAGTGAATATCCTGCAGGAGGGGTACTAACTTTAGAGATAGGCTAGTACATAGCTATTTGACAAAGTTAGGATCTGAATCACACCATGACAAGACTAGATGGTGCTCCAAGCCCTGTGGTGGTTGTCGAACCTGATAAATAATTGTACACCAAAAAGAATTTCTGAATAGAAAAATGTGATGCTTAGAACAGATAAAAAGTGAAATAAACTGCAATACAGAGGCAGTTATTTATCTCCTTCCATGTAGTTATAGAAAATTCTATATCAGTACAACCAAAAGAAAACTCAGACTGAGAATAAAAGAGCATGTGCTGGCTATCAAAAACATTAACACTGGATAACACCATGGCACGGCACATTAATTCTCAGACAGAGAGGTCAGCACATAAAATAACTGCCATTGGAATTGAAAGCATTCCCAAAAATATCACTGCAAGGAGCAAGAATGGATGTATAAATTAGGAGCACTAAAACCTCCAGGACTGAATGGAAAATTTGAAGTTCTTCCTTTTTTGGTTAGATGAAAATAAACCCATTCATTATTTGAAAAAAATGAGTACCTTTCTTTACTCCCCCTCCCCCATGACCATTCTGTCCAGATAACATATGTAGCTAATGTTCTCTTTCCATAAGTGTATTTTTTGCAGGTGCTGCTTTTAATTTCTTCAATATGAAGAACTGTAATTCACATACTATGTGTTAAGACATTTATTTTGGGACACCTATGGGCAGCTGACTTAAGTACCCCACAAAGAGGATAGAGGATCCTGTGTATTTTTAATTTTATTTTTGTTCCTAAAGTTATCTTTTTTACTTTATATATTAAAGTTGACATATGTATTTGAAGCTGAATTACAAACAGTGCAAAATGAATGTACATATTCTTTAGCACCTATTCACCAGCACCAATAGTATTTTTCATCCACAAAACCCTAAATTGAATTTTATGAATTTAAGGGGTAAACAATGACATTACAGTCACTTGTTCAAGCAATTGAGTTTTTAAACTGAAAAATAAGAATTTGATTGGTGGGAGTCACTGTCTAGTATGTATAAGTGGTTACACTGTTTAATGAATTGCTCTCTCTGTTAAAGCACCAGAGGGTATGAAATGTAAGAATTCCTGGGAGCAGCACATAGCATGGGGCTGGCACTGCAATAAATATTTTGATGCACAACTAGCAGCAGTCTGTGTCATTTGTCTTAGAAGGGGTAAGTGCACCTACTTAGTTTATTCTACAAGTTCAATATATTTTTTTGATTTGCACCACTGCCCCAGTGCCGGTCCTGACTCACAAAGACCTAACAAAAATCTGATTGAGTCCATTTATCTTTTTAAATCTTACTATTAAAAAATGAAGGGTTTAGATGGAGTCAAAGCCTTCCCCTATGCATGTCTGTTTCTTTATTTTTTCATATACAGCATGGTGCATTCTGAAAAGGTTGTATTGTATCAGCTGATAATTTCAAAGTGTTTAATGTGATAACAATTGTAGATTTGTTATAGTGCATGTTTTTGTATGTGAATGATGATGATGATAAAACTTTATTTTTATACAGGAAATTCTAATCATTAGGATTATACAATCCTGTTCTCAAGATAGTCCTGTTTGTATTTCACTTAGTTACAACTAAACATAAAATAGATAGCAATACTCACATAAAAACAAAACATAAATAATAAACAACTTTTCAATTATCCAACATTACCTTAAAACACAAATACTACTAAAAGAAATTACAGAAACAAACATATATCCTAAACATACTCATGTACAACAACATTCTATTCTATAAAATTTTAGAATTTCATTATATGAATATGTTGGACGCGGTTGAAAAGGAGAAACTATATTCTCAATTTGCCATCCAATAAGTTGCATTGATTGAAGATTAAGACTGAAGTAAATCATATATTCTGTCACATCTTGCATGTCAGCTTTCTTGTTTCAGCCCTAAGGTTTATCTTGGATCCCTTGATTTGCAGTGCTGTGGCATTGGAAACTGGACTCTGACTGGTAAATTCTATGATGTATATAAAGCAATATATTCATGCATACAATGTTCCTTGCATGACAATTTAAAGAATGAACATAGGCTTTACTTTGAAATGACCTTTATTCTAAGAGTGAAATCAATATTATGCTAGAAAAAAATGTGTTTCAGATTCCAGATGTGTTCTTGAAAATGAGATGATATTTCTGAGAATTCCAATTATCAAAACCATCCACAGTAATGTGTAAATCAAACAGTTCAAATAGGTGTGCTGCAGATGTAGACTCAGTCAGTAGCAAAGAATGATCACAAAGCTTTAGAATGTAGCTTGCCCCCTGAATCCCCTCCCCAAGGAATGAGGGATGCCACACAGTTTTGACCTGTTGGTTGCTCGTTGGTAAATTTTATTCATGGCACAAAGATTATATTTACAACTCATATACTTTAGAATTCACAATTACGTTTTTACATCCAAATTTTATTTCCAATTTCCTGGTTCTGGCTTCTGTCCTTCTTCTGGTCATTTCTTCCATCTTGCTTTCAGGGCACAGACACTGTGAATCTGGCCCCCTCTTCCACACCAGAACCAGGCTGGTTCCCCTTACCCGAGCTTTCTCCTTCCAAGCCCAGACACTTCTGAATCCGGCGCCTGGACCTATCCCCTTCCCTGCTTTTACCACCATGTCTGGGTTCTTTGTCCCCAGCCCGTGTATCGTACCACCCTCCCTCCTTTCCTCCCCCCGCTCCCCCTTTTTTCTTTCTTCTCCCCTGTGAGCCATTCATGCCCTCCCTCGGGGGATTTTACACAGGCCCCCTGGCCCTCTGCTGCCTCCCCACAGCAACAGACATACCTGGCCCTATGTTCAGGGCCCCTAGGGCACTCTGTCTGCCCTCCATATTCTTCCTTTGTGCCACAACCAGCCCCCCCAAACCCTTCATTAATAAGGGTAGGAGGGTGGGAAGAATTCCCAGCAAAAGAGGCCATCATGCCTGAGACCTGGCCTAATATACCCCTAATAGGCCCCTGGTCAGGATCCCCCCTGGGCTCCACCCCTCATCCAATCCCTGAGGCTCTGGCTTGATCTTGACATTTTAACCTTTCCTGCCTGATGTCACCAGGCTCTCCCCCTCTATTCCCTCCCTTCCCCTCTCCCCCCACCCCTCCTATTCACATCTTCCTGGTGGGGGATCACTGGACAACCTGGCTTGCCTTTTATTGGCAATCCCCATTGTCCCCTGAATCCTTCCCAAGGAATGATGGACACCACACAGTTTTTACTTGTTGGTTCATCGTTGGCAAATTTTATTCATGGCACAAAGGATATATTTACAACTCATTCACTTTAGAATTCACAATTCAATTTTTACATCCAAATTTTATTTCCAATTTCCTGGTTCTGGCCTCTGTCCTTCTTCTGGTAATTTCTTCCATCATGCTTTTAGGGCCCGGACACTGTGAATCTGGCCCCCTCTTCCACAACCTCCAAGCCCGGACACTTCTGAATCTGGCACCTGGACCTATCCCCCTCCCCACTTTTACCACCACATATGGGTTCTTTGTCCCCAGCTCGTGTATCCTACCCCTTCCCCCCTTTCCTCCCCCAGCTCTCCCATTTTTCTTTCATCCACTGCCCCTCCTCCAACTTGAGATGGACGGAGGGGCTCCCCCTATTGCGGGCTAGTATATAAGTCCTTTCCTGGCTATCTGGGTTACTAGCTCCCCAATATGCCTTAGGAACAGACACATCCCAAACTCTAACAGGTGGACACCATCAGACCTGTACACTGCAGGCTGGTCAAAAGAGATGTCTCTATGCTGTAGATGCACTCCCCACATTTCTCTTATCCCCTTGACCACCCTCTTGTTTAAACGGTTTCTAACTTTTTCTATCCATACCCTCTGGGAAGTGATTTCAGGCCAGCTAATTATCACCCTCTGCCACCACCCTCTTAACCTTTCTAAGTCTCCCATAATGTTCTGCCCTAATACCCCCCATGGCAGGCTCCATAGATCATTGCCCACCCAGGTGTATAATGATGCAATCCGAGGTGCCCCACTGCAATTTTAACTCATCCTTCAAAGGCATGAATTGTGCCCATTTCATCTCCCTAATGCCTTTCCACAGCACCTTGGTGTACTTTGTTGTATCTCAGCTCCGCTCCTCTGGAAGTGGTGCCCACACACCTTTCAGCCCAATATGTGAAAGAATGCCCCACTATCCAGATCTTTCTCTTGGAACCTGTCATGGAAACAAAATAAATAGTGGGGGTTGTTGTTGTTGTTCTCACATTCCTCTTGTAGCAGCTGGACCTCCAGCATCCCACCTTCTGTATGTCTGCCACTGCAACCCCCTTTTCTGCTGCCTCCATTGCTGCCCCAATCCGAAATGAATGCAGGGCAAACTTGTTGGGGTCCTCTCCCAGGAATGCCAATGCCTTCTTCTGGACTGTCCCTACCGGAAACCCTGTGACCGGGAAACCATCCCCATGTTGGAACAGCACCCCTGGCCTTCCCCTGAAACTTCCTATATTCCTCTAGTGCATCCACAGCACAGCTGGCTGACTGGAATCTTACCAGTGACACTTGGATTTCCCTTCCCCCTTGATCCATTTTGGACCTGGCCAAGGTGATGACCACCTTGTCCTGTCCCCACCAGACCTCCTCATCCTGTAACACCTGCCCAGTGGCCACCTTTTTTGGGGCCACCACCTCCCCCACTCGGAATGTGCCTGCTGCCATAACTGCAAACACGGCCCAGAACAGCACCCCTACCTGTCCTAATGTGCATACTTTCTGGGTGGCCCCTAAGACCCTTACCAGCAAATCCCCCCTTATGGGTTGTCTCCAATCCACCCTAGCCGGTTGGCCCCACCGCCAGCCTGCCACCATATGCTTTATTGTCCTTCCGGTCCCCACATCAGGCCATCCTTTGCCTTGGCATACCCAGCTGATGCCAGCCAAGTGCACCACCATCATGGTGTGGACCATCCCTTCCTCCCACATTTCTACCACAAACCTCTTTACCTGTTTGTCCAGGGCCGGTTCGGCCCTGTCCCACCGATGCTACCTTCTGAACTCTTGAAACCTTGCCCATCCTGCCCCGTATGCCCTCAATGTGTTGGCTGCCCAGGGCCCACAGATATAGCACCCTGGCCATGACCCTCCAGCTTCCCACTTCTGGTTGGGTATCCTGGTCCTGTGTAGTGCTGCCTGAGGTATCAGCTCCCGAAGTCTGTCAAGCTGTGAGCGGGAAAGACTGTCAGACACCTCTTTCTTCAACCCCTCAATGTGCTGCATTTTGAAAGATATGTTCAACCATAGTCCCAACAGGACCAATCATCTGAGCAGCCACCCCACCATCTCTGTCTCCCCCCATGTCTATTAATGACTTCTATTACCCCTTTATTATTGCACCAAAACAAAATGTGCTTACCCTGCATCCTATGCCCCCATACCACCAGAGCCACCCATATCAGGAAAATCTCCAAGAATGTGATATCTTTCAACCACCCCTTTTTGTTCCATGATGCTGGCCAAGGCTCTGACATCCAATCCTCTTGAAAATATACCCCCATTCCCAGGGAACCTGACGCATCTGTGAATAGCTCCAGATCCACACTCCTTTCCCATTCCTCCTGCCAGAATGTCACCCCATTGTAGCCTTTGAGAAACTCTTCCCATACCCAAAGATCCTCCCGCACCCCTCTCGGCACAGCCACCCAATGGTGCAGTAGCTGGGCATTCCCTGTTACCCTCACCAACCTTCTTGGGAAGGCCCTGCCTGGGCTGATGGCCTTGCAGATAAAATTAAGGTGCCCCAGCAGTTGCTGTATCTGTACTAGCGGCATCCTCTGCCTCCCCACAGCCTGGTTGAGCAGGCCCCTAAGGCATGCCACCTTCTCCCCAGGTAGCTGAAAACAGCCCTCTTCTGTGTCCACTTCTATGCCCAAAAATTCCAACTTATGGGCAGGGCCCTCTGTCTTACCCTGTGCCAGTGGTATCCCCATCTGCTGGCACATTGCCTCAAAATCCCTTATCATCCCATGTGCCTCAGCCTTGGATTCCCTGATGAGAAGGAAATCATCCAGGTAGTGTACCACCCTCCTGTGCCCATAATGGGCCTTAAATACCCATTGCACCCAGGTGCTAAATGTTTTGAAAATGGAACACACTACCAAGCACCCCATGGGCATGGCCTTGTCAAAATACGTGCCCCCTTGGAACTGAAAATCCAACAGGTCCCAGTCCTCAGGCTGGATTGGTAACAGCCGAAAAGCTGATTCTATGTCCATCTTGATCAGCCATGCTGCTTCAATTGCCATGATCAACCCTACTGCCTGCTCCAGTGAGGCATATGACACTACCCTAAGGTGGTCGGGTATGCCCTCATTTACTGAGGAGCCCTCAGGGTAGGATAAATGATGTATCAAGTGGAATTCCCCTGCTGCTTTCTTTGGGACAATCCCCAGTGGGGACACCTGGAAATGTTCACATGGTGGACCCCCAGTGGGCCCTCCACTCTGCCTGCCCTTATTTTCTTCTCAGTCATGGCCCCCACTATTTCCTCTTTTCCTTTTACTGAACCTAGATTTTTGGCCCACATCCAAGTTCTCTCTCCTTTAAAACCCAAAGAGAAACCCCCTTTGAAACCTGCCCTGAGTAGTTCCATTGCCGCCCTATTTCGGTAGTTCCGTGGTCCACTCCTCTACCACCACCAGGGCAATGGGAGCATGCCAGCGAGTAACCCCATTGTCCCTCTTTGCATTCCTCTCTGCACCAAGGGGGTGCATTTGATGTCACCTACCTTGACTCCAGCAAATCTTTCAATACTGTTCCACATAGAAGATTGATTAATAAGCTGGTTAGTCTCAGAGTGGGTCAGAAGTTGGTCAACTGGGTGGCAAACTGGTTGATGGGCAGAAAACAGAGAGTGGTGGGATATGGTATACAGTCAGAAGAGATGCAAGTCACAAGTGGGGTACCTCAGGGATCAGTCCTGAGGCCAGTCCTCTTCAATATCTTCATCAGTGGCATTGCAGATGGACTGGAAGGTAAGGTTTGTTTGTTTGCAGATTACACCAAGGTCTGCAACAGAATAAATGATCCAGATGGGATGGGAAGAATGAGAAGAGATCTGGATAAACAGGCAAAATGGTTGGAAGAGTGGCAACTAGCGTTTAACACAAAGAAGTGCAAGATCATGCACATAGGGAAGAGAAACCCTGAAGTCACCTATAGGTTGGGAGGGGAGTTACTGGCAATCACAAGGGAAGAAAGAGACTTGGGCATCATCATCACAGATGACCTGAAATCATCCAAGCAGACCACTAAAGCAGTAGGTAAGGCTAGGGGGATGTTGGGGTGTATTAGTAGGGGTATCACAAGTTGTGAGAGGGATGTAATAATCCCTTTTTACAAGACACTGGTTAGGCCCCATCTGGAGTACTGTGTGCAGTGCTGGAAGCCGCACCTGCACAAGGACATTAACAAAATGGAGGCAGTCCATAGCAAGGCAACAAAATGGTACAGGGCCTACATCAGAAAACTTATGAGAACAGATTAACGGAGCTCAATATGTATACCATAGAGCAAAGGAGGGAGAGAGGTGATATGATCAAAACATTCAAACATCTTAAGGGCATTAAGAAGATACTAACATACTATTTGCCAGCAGATTAGGCCTTACGGTCTATCAAGTCTGCTCGAACCTCAGATCCCTAGTTGGGTGCCGAGGGCCCCCCCCTCTTGTGTTCCAGAAACCCCTATCATCCATTCCCACCCCCCTGGGCCAGGCCATCATCTGATACATCCACTTTCTGTGCCTGTCCCACCCTCTCTTGAAGCCCTCCACTGTGGATCTCTGAACCAGCTCACCAGGCAGTGCATTCCAAGGGTCCACCACCCTCTCAGTGAAAACCTCCTCCTTTCCCCTCACCCTTCCACCTTCCAACTTAAACCATGCCCTCTGGTGATACCTCCCTGCTTTAGTCTAAAGATTCCTCCATATTTACCCTATTTATTCCCTTGAGGTACTTGAAGACCTCTATCATGTCCCTCTGTCTCTCCTCTCCTCCAATGAAAACAGGCAGGGCTCCTCAAGTCTGTCCTCATATGTCAAATCCCTAGCCCTCGTATCATCTTAGTTGCCCTTCTCTGTACTCTCTCCAGGAGCTGTATGTCCCTCTTCAGTGTGGTCTCCAGTACTGTACACAGTACTCAAGGTGTGGTCTAACCAGTCCATTGTACAGTGGCAGAATCACTTCCTTGCTCCTAGAGGTGATCCCCTACTGATGCATCCCAACATCCTGTTTGCCTTGCTAGTTGCTCTCCTGCACTGCTCAGAGTTATTCATACATGCATCCACCATGACACCTAGGTCTTTTTCCCTATTGAGGCCTCCAGCCCCTCCCAGGGTGTATCTGTGTTTAGGTTTCCCCACCCAAGATGCAACATCTTGCACTTGGTGATATTGAAATTTAATTTCCATGTGTGAGCCCAGCTTTCCAGGGTGTCCAGGTCCCCTTGCAGGGCCAACCTCCCCTCTTCTCCCTCAACTACTGCTCCCATCTTGGAGTCATCAGCGAAGAGACCCATTTCACACCCTATACCCTCCCTGATGTCCGATATGTATGCATTAAACAGGATCGGACCCAGGACCAAGCCCTGCGGTACCCCACTACCAACCTCTCTAGGGTTCGAGAGCTCCCCACAGACCACTACTCTCTGGGTGCATCCAGCTAGCCAGTTTTCAATCCATCTGACCATCAAAGGGCCTACTCCTAACCCCATCAGTTTCTCCACCAGACCATTGTGGGGGACAGAGTCAAACACCTTGCTGAAGTCCAAGAATAATACATCCACAGGCTTTCCCCTGTCCAGTTCTGATGTTACTCATTCGTAGAACTCCACAAGATTGGTTTGACATGATCTACCTGGCACAAACCCATGTTGCCAACTATCCAGACCTCCCACCTCCTCCAAGTACACCCCCCAATTGTTTCTTTAGTATACCCTCCATTAATTTTCCCACCACTGAGGTCAAACTGATGGGTCTATAGTTACCTGGTACTTCCCTTGACCCCCCTTTATGGATTGGCACCACATGTGCCTCTCGCCAAACCCTAGGTACCCTCCCTGTCTCAAGTGACCTGTTGAAGAGCTCCGCCAGGGGTGCAGTCAGTATGTCCGCCAATTCCCATAGTACTCTCAGATGAATGCCATCCGGCCCAGGAGATTTGTCTTTCTTTAGGGCCTTGAGGGCTAGCCACACCCTTTTGGCAGAGATAGCATCATCTGTCCCCTCCACCTTACTGGCCTTTTTATCCTTATCCAGACATGACACCCCTGGGGTACCTCTCCTTCCCTCTTGCTCCATTTCTGTTGCTCCCCTGATCCCACTCACTGCCGCTTCTATCCCCATCATGCCTTGCTTTGTAGATACCCCATCCCCCTCCCTAGTGAACACAGAGGCAAAGTACTCATTAAATACCTCTGCCTGGTCCCTCGCCTCTTCCACCCACCCTCCTTCTGATCTCAATCTGCTGAGATGGCCCTTAGTTTTTCTCCGCTCCACAATGTACCGGAAGAACCCCTTTTCCCCTCCATGTATCCCCTGTGCCAGTCGTTGCTCTTTACTGGATTTTGCTCCCCTCACCATCCGGGTGACTTTTCTAGATGCAAGATGGTACATTTCCTTATCCCTCTTGTTGTTTTATATTTTTTGTAGGCCGCCTTCTTTTCTCTTACCGCTACCTGTACCTCACTGGACCACCAGCATGGTTTATGTGACCTTGCTTCCTTTCGTTTCAACTTAGCGCAGATCCTGACTGCCTCATGAAGTCTCTGTTTTATGACCTCCCATCTCCTTTCCACACTTGTCATTGATGTAATCCCCTTCAAGTGATCCTTAAGAATATTTCCCATGCCCACAAAGTCTGCCCCCCTGAAGTCCATTGCCAGTGTCCTAGATCTCCCCCCCCATGCTTATTTGAAACCAGACAGTATTGCGGTCGCTCCCAGTCAGGGGGTCCTCTACAACCAGGTCCCTTACCAGATCCCCATCTGCCAGAACCACATCCAGGACAGGCTCCTCCCTTGTGGGCTCCATCACATGCTATGTTAAGAACACATCCTGGAAGCCATTCAGCAGCCTCTGCTCCTTGGCAACCTTAGAGGACATGGTTCCCCAGTTTGTACCTGGCATATTAAGGTTCCCCATCAACACCACTCCTTCCCCTTTTGGTCCACACTGGGCAATGATGTTGTCCAGCAAACCATCCTCTAGAACATCACTCATCCCGGGGGCCTATATACTACACCCAGCTTGACCTTATCTCCTGCTGGGGATCATAAGGTGACCCATAAGGCCTCCACGTTTCCCTCTGCCTCTTCTACCCTAGCAATTTCTATGTCATCTCTAATGAACATAGCCACTCCACCCCTCTGCCCTCCTTTCTATCCTTCCTAAGCATAGTGTACCCCTGCACGTTTAGGTCCCAGTCATGGTTTTTGTTGGCCCATGTCTCCATGACCGCCGCCACATCCACCCCCCCCTTGAACAGCATGGCCTGGAGCTCTGGCAACTTATTTTCCAAGCTCCTGGCATTTACTAACACCAACCCCCACCCCTTATCTCTGATCCCCTTTGTCGAACCCCACCCAGGTTCCTTATACTTCCATCCTCCCTCTGCTCCATGTTTCATGTTTCAATATAACAAAAATAGCAGGACAAAAGGACACAGCATGAGATTAGAGGGAGGCCAATTAAGGAGTAATGTGAAGAAACTCTTTTTCACAGAAAGGGTGGTGGATGCATGAAACAGCCTACCTCAGGAAGTGGTGGATACGAATACAGTGCAGGGCTTCAAACAGGCATGGGATAGGCATTAGGGAGCAATACAGATGAATATGAATAGATAGGCCATTGACGGAGTAAAGGCCTATGGCACATTCATAAGGCAGAAAAAATGGGCAGACTGGATGAGTCTTGTGATCCTTATCTGCTGTCAACTTCTATGTTTCTATGTTTGTGTTCCTGATATGGGAAAGCACCCGGCACTCTGTTCCATATCTTGTGGTCTTGTAAGAGAGTCATTCCCTTTTGAAATTCAATTCAAACTCCTCTAGATCCTTTGTTGGGGTTATCAGATGTGTTTTTCTCCTGAAATCTGCATCTTGGGTGAAAATAATGATTCCCTCATTGACAACCAAAGGCATCACATTGCCCTAATCTTGGCCTGTGCAAAAAAGGTCATTCTCTGTCACTGCCTGGACCAATACTCACCCCAGTTCCTTGAGTGGTAGAGGGAGATTCTATTCACTTTACAGGCTGAGCGCCTTTTTGCTAGTAAGTCGTATAAGACTAGCAGGTACAAGAATATTTGGGAACCACTATATGTCTTGCTAACAGCGCAAAGATTAGTTCACACTTAATAATATCTTCCTGTTGACTGATTTATAAAAAAGACCTGGTTAAACTGACCTGTATTCCCCTTGATATACTTAACACATCTCTGGTGGCGGAGTGGGTAGGTTTTGTGGGGCAGCGGGAGTGGGGTGATGGGGGAGTAGTCATCTTGTTCATACCATCTTCCTGGTCTTGACTATGTTTACCGTCTCTCCTCATACAGTATGTATCTCCAGGATTCAATTATTTCTGTATGTAATGTTTTAGATATGTGTGTGTGTGTATATATATATATATATATATATATATATATACCCACACACTATATATATATATATATATATATATATATATATATATTATCGTTCTTTTTGTCTTAATAAAATTTATTCAATTTGAAAAAAACATTTATTCCAACAGAAAAGCGTTAGAAGTGTACCTTTTGAATGTTTTCCACATTGAAAGGGAGATTTTTCATAAAATAGTTCTTCCACCAACAGTTTCAGAATGCTAGTTCAAAATCAGAATGCATCATTCCAGTCATTCAGGCATGCTAGACGATGGAATGCTGAATGAAGGAATTCATGGGCCATGGTGATCAGGCTGTACATGATAGTGTAAAAGGGATTAATGTAAGGCTGTCGGAATGCTATCAGTGAATCAGACTGCAGCATTTCTGAGACCCTTTTTATAATATTTCTCCCTTATCATCTTTCCAAATGCATAATATCTCATCATTAAAAGTAGTCCAGCTTATATTGTTGTTGAAAAATGGATGTTATATTTTATTATAAATGAACTTCTCTTCCCAAAAACCTATATACAGATTGGCAGATGAGGGTGCAACTGATGCCCCCTAGCTATGCCACATTTCTGTATATAATATTTATTGTCAAACATGAACAAGTTTCTGTGAAGAATGAATTCCAAAGCTATTTGAATGAAAAGGTTTGTTCCCTGTGGGTACATGTTTAGGAAATAATTATCTGCTTCAGTTCCTAAATTTGGGGGAATGCTGCTATATAAACTAGTGACCCCTATTGCGGTCCAGTGTTACAGACTACTGACCTGAATAAACCACTTGGATCCAATATATCTTCAAAGGACATTGTGCATCACAAGACTTATCTATTACAATTGTATCCTTAACTGTGCTGCTTGATGTGTGGGCAGTAAAGCTTGGACACAACATACACACTAACAGTAGCTCAAAATGCATGAGGCATGTGCACATACCCTGGGCTGAATAATCAGTGTCACAAAATGGCTGTATGACAGCAGTCAGTGAGTTAGCACCACTCAGATCTTGAAAAATATTTATATAGACTTGTTCTGCCAGTCACCGATAACAGAGATCTTTGTTGACATACATTTAAAAGGCATACCACAACATGTTCACTTGCTGCATACATCAAGGTCAAGATTGCTATGCAGTTTGTAGTACAAAACAGTTTAGAAATTCAGATGATCACACATCGGTCATTATTTACCACCAAACATTGCTCTGGTTTTGAAATACTATTTGCTAACTGGCTAGGCTGCAAACTAAAACTTGAACTTTTCTCAAACTACCAAAACCGTCTTTGTGCATCTTGCATGCAGCATACGATGGTCACGCCCATCTGAGATTTCGAGATCACAACTGGTGTCTTCCTCAGAGTGATGAGAAGGCCTAGAAATTAAACCTAAAAGGACCACATTTAAAGAGACAGTACACACATAGAACACATTTAAAGCTGGAAAGGTTACATGTTAGATACAGTTTCTCAACAAAAAATATGTGCAAAATTGTAGGAACAAAATCTTATGTGCAAAATGGAAATTGTGCTGTAAAGAAGTTTGTGCAATACAGTTAAGACATACATAAAACGGAACAGACAATAAAACCACATATTTAAATAACATTCATTAATAATACTGACAAATCAATATTTCATTTTGCTTAATCATACATTCACATTGCAAAATCAGCATTTAAATATAAATGTATGCAACCCCTCCTGTTACCCGGGGTTACTAGAATCCCAGTAAGACCTAGTGGTAGGCAGGGAAGGCAGCTTGTGAAACTCCAGTTAAATGGATTTCACACTGTCTCACCCTGTTCTCAGTCTCATCTGAGACTGAAGGATGACATCATTTTAGAACTGTTGCTGCTGCATAAGCCACACTGGAATGTTGCAGTTGGAGGTTAGAGTAGAACACTGGGGAATTTGAAGCCAGTCTGTGTGCAGTCTTAGAGAGAGACTGTAGTGCAGCAGAGTATGTGCAGGCTCTCAGATGTTTAAGCTCTGTTTCAGAGCTACTTTTGTTTTAGGTGTGTGTTTCCACCTGAAGAGGAACATAGGAACTGGTAACTGAAGTGGTGGAGACCGCTCTCAATGGTTCAGAGCCCCATCTCTGAGGGGGTGGGGGGAAGGTGTCTGCCTGTTTTCCAGGGGCAACCCTCCTGAATCTGGCTAAGGGAAAGAAGCTGCTTGTCTGAGTTGTGCTGAGGCACCAGAAGCTCTGTAAGAGATTCCTTGAGGAGGAAACGCCTGTGGGGCACCTGCAACCAAAGGGTGAGCTCGCTATGAAAAAGGGCCAAGTGTTTTCACCTGAACAGAATGAAACTAAAAGGACTGTTACTGTGGGGTCAGGAAAAGACAGCCAAGTACCGTTGGAAGATATGGGGATTGGGCTGCTTAACTCAGTGGGGGGTCTAGAGTAATGGACAAAGCCACTTATAAGTATGTTCAAGGTCAGCACAAAATGGAAAGAAAGAATGTGGGGACTGGACTGCTTAACCTGTGGTGGGGAGGGGGCTAGAGTAATGGACAATGCCACTTATTTTTAAGTATGTTCAAGTCCAGCACAAATGGGAAGCAAGACAAGTAGATTGAATGTGAAATACATTTAGCAAGAATGTACACAACAAAGTGCTAAATGATGAGGTGTTTACAGTCCAGAGAAATGGCCGGGTATGAATTGTGGGAGTGAGAGGTGGGAGACCCCCCCCATCAGTAGTAACCAAATTCACCTCTACCGATTTGCTCTGACACACCTTTTGCTTTCCCTCAGGCACTTGGCCAGTGCCTGAGGAAAGTACCCAGACATGGGATTAAAAAGGAGGATTCCCTGATGGAGCCAAGGTGCTCTTAGGTGGTTTAGGAAGCCACCAGAAAACTTTTACATGAAGTATGGAAGGTGTCCAAGTGGCTGGCAAGGGAGCTGAACCAGGGAAAACCCAAAGCAGTGTACAAGTTCGGGCTGTGTAACCCAAAGCAGCATACAAGTCTGGGCTGTGTGCCCGGTGTGTTGTAGAGCTTGAGGGCTAAAGTGATGAGGATATGTTCTGGTCTTCTTTAATCTGCATTACCAGGAGTGTAACCCCATGGGGGTCCATCTATGCTTTGTTTATTCTGTTTGGATGTGAATAAAAGCCACACTTAAGAATCCCGCTTCTGGTATTGGACATTACAGTTATTACTTCCTGTGTTCGGAGTTACTTGGGTGCCCCTGTGCAGAGTAGCCAAACCTAGCCTTTGTGCTGAGTGGCCTATTCCTCCCCGAACCCAGCCCACCTGGTATTGCTGTCAGATGGCAACGGCAGATCGGGTAGGGCTTACATATAGATGTAATTTTTTTTTTTCAAGAAATGTGCTTGATCTCTAAAATGCATGAACAGACAGCACCTAATAAGTTTAATACAGGGAATGGAAAAAAGGGGGGGGATAACAGGGTAGGTGGAAACTGGAATGGAATCTATGGAAACAAAAGACACATATAGTGTATGATGGGGCGCTGTTGTGTATGGAAATCTATGCACTTAAAAAAGTTGTTCTGCCACAATAGTGGTGTAGCTACTACAGTAGAATGACTTTTCATTCTGCTGTATTAGCTACATCACAATACAGGTGTCCCCATCGGCGCTGCTCATAGATCTGATGGAGTCAGTGGTTGTAGGGTCATGTGAGTCAGCAACATAGTGGGAGCCTTACTATCAGTATGTTAACTATTTTGTTGCTGTCTTTTTCTGTTTTCCAGGTAGTTAAAAACTATACACTATATAGAT
Source organism: Neoceratodus forsteri (assembly GCA_016271365.2). Classification (NCBI taxonomy): domain Eukaryota; kingdom Metazoa; phylum Chordata; order Ceratodontiformes; family Ceratodontidae; genus Neoceratodus; species Neoceratodus forsteri. The sequence goes on along the minus strand of CM057451.1, from coordinate 694,510,228 downwards.
AAGTGCATGGGGAACAGTGTACAAGAAGGCTGTGCTTCTATCTCAGGGGTTTACCGAGGCAACAGGGACCTCTTGAGCTTTGTTGTCGAGGTCACTATGTCATCACGGTAAACTCCTTGGTAGAAGAACAGCCTTCTTGTGCACTGTTCCCCATATACTATCCTATATAAGGAAAATGGGTGGGGAGCTCGAAAGGACTGGACCTAAAACCTGAAAGAAAAACATAAGATGTTATGGAGGACAAAATCTCAAAATTATGAAAATGCAAGCAGAGAAAAATCATCATTTAGTCCATGCAGTATCATGGTGTCCAAAGTGGATATCTAATACACTTCATGCTGAAACAAAAAAGCATATCCACATAACCATTTCTTATTTCCAATTCAACCTCTTCAGTTCCAATGAAATTTAATGCTGTGATTACTCATAAAGAAAAACATGGCTCAAGGTCGTAGTAGAGGGGAGCCAAGGTACAAAAAAACAGAGCAGCATGAGAGGTAAAACAAAACCCTCGGCTCACTGCTCACCCTGATCCAAAAGAACAGACGGAATTACTGTATCTCCAATAAAAAAAAAATTGTTTATTACAAAAAGTAGAACACAAATATAAAAGTTCAAATTTTGTCAATCCAAACTTATAGGGCACCACAAGGGGACAACAAAACATGCATCATTCCTGCTGAATAGCAGTTGCTAAACTGATTCATATGGTACCTATTTCCATTCCCTGGGTGTGCAAAAGTGCTGGTTTTGCAGGTGTTGGAGAAATTGTAACAGTAGCCACATCTCAGATTTCCTTTTGGAGCAGAGGGGAGCCAGGCATCTTGTTGTACTTTCAGTAAAACAGCATATACAACATTTTTAATAGTTACCACCCCAATACATAACTATTGCTTCCACTGTAGACATTTTATTGAGACCCGTATCAGCTTTTAATATATCCTAATGTTTCTGTATAATTGAACCAATCTGTTGTGCTATTGTTTGAAACTTAGTAACAAAAGTCGGCTGCCATGTCACTTCTGACTGGCATTATTTTGATTTCCCATCAGTATTGTTTCTCTGGATTTAATTTTTGCCATTTGGTATGCTGATGAAATTTGATTCATATTGTATTTCCAGTCAGTGAATCTCGTTGTTATGTCTACACTCTTTCCCTTGAAATCAGTTTCATTAATACATATGCACTTAGTCCTAAGCAATTATCCTTCAGAGTATGGTCAATCAAAAATGATGCATGACAGCTGTCTGCTTGCAACAACATATTTATTTAACTTAGTTTTCTGTAGATATTTGTTTTTAACCTTTTCTCTTATTTAACAATTGTCAGACCCAAGAACTTAACCTCCTGTCTATTTTTGTCAAATGTAAATTTCAGATGATGGCTAGTGGTACTAATATAGTGCGTAAGCTCCTCCGCTCCATTATCAGTCCCTGTCCATATCATAAAAATATCATCCAGACAGCTCCTCCATACAGACACCAGGTTGCAAAATGGGTTTTGTTCTTGGTCATATATTTATTTTATTTTTTTTACTTACTAGGTAGGTACAATAGACAAAAAACAGTTGCCTTTTTTCAGGCATAACTTGGGAGAGTACAACAGAGGTTGTCGACAGTAAGGCAACAGAAAAGACAAAGTATTCCATAAAAAAACAAAACAGGGTTAGGTACATAAAATACAAAAGTGCTAGGATAAATAAGGTTACTATTATAGGGCAAACAGAACTGTCAGGAGTTACCACCAGAAATGTTGGGAAACAGGTCAGGTAGGAAAGGGAAGGGGGTACGTGGATGTGTTGGAGAGTTTTGGGAGCTAGGAAGGACTTTGAGGTGGAGATAGAGAGAGGAAGGTGAGGTCAACAAAGGGGAGGCACTCAGGTGCTAGAGGTAAGGTTTTTGGTTGGGTCTGGGGAGGAGTCTGTAGGGGTCCAGTTTGGGGTCCTTAGGGGGTATATAGGTCTGGGGAGATAGCAGCCCATCCTCTTTTTACTGCTGAAACTCATTTTGAACAGTGAACTTAGCACTTCATTTGGCAAGAGTTTGATCCAGATAAGGTAAGGCCTCAGATCCATGAGGGATGGCCTGTATGAGATGGGCCCCACAAGAAAGAGCACATCTTCCACTGCAGGCATCCTTTTTTTCAACGAGGAGAGTGGGCTTGCTTTTCTTACCTGTAGTGATGGTTTATTTATTGTTATTTTATATTTCTTAGGAGTCTGGTGAACAAATGTGTAATGTTAGCACTGATGCTATGGGAGGGTACTAGCTCAACCTTGGTTTGATTGGCAGACCCCCAGAGGCGTTTGTGGTTTATTCAAGAAAAACATTAGAAAACACTGTGGAAACATGTGACTCTCTAGTGTGGGGGGATCCAGGCATTTTTCATAGAGGCGGTGGTATCCATGCAGCCATGTGGCTTGGTGGGGGACCAGCCAGGAGCAGATTTTAAGCTTTATCATCCCAGGGAGGTTGGCATCGGAAGAGGTTCTGGCTTGTGGACCACAAAAGTGCACCTCCATCTGAGTATAAGGAAGCACCATGTCTCGCACTTGTGGGAGGGCTGGATGAACCAGCGACTTGGGGATGGCCACAGGGCACCAGGCCATGAAGGGTGAGGGGTGCCCCGTGGTCATGGCAGGCCCAGGCGCCACAAGTAGTGGTGGCTACAGGTACATGCCACTGGATCGAATGTCTGTTGGGGTGAGGGGGAGTAAGCAATCTCGGCCAATCACGGAGGTCTAATTACACGTGACCACAACAGGTCTGGCAGATGGGGGCCTTGACTGAGAGGGCAATACTAATGGGAGAAAGGAGGAAAGAAAGGCAAGGATTGTGCCTTTCGGGTGGTGTTCCACTGCAGCAAAAGGGAAATTAGCTCATCTGGTCGCCTACCAAGCAAAGAGAGACAGCAGGCTGGAAGGCCAATGACTGCTGTGAAGGCCTCAGGGCCACATGGCTCAGGCCCAGGCATATAGATATGATGGAAGGTGGAGGCATATAAGTAGGCCAGTGTGAGTCACAGTAGCTCCGCCAATGAAGGGGAACTGATTGGCTGCCACATGAGCTAACAAAGTAATCTTGGATTAAAAAAAATTAAATAACTAGGTTTAGGATAGGTGTGTTTGTGGGCTACAGCAGCAACCTGGTGGTGCACATAGATTGCGAGTTTTGTCTTCTCTATTGCATTAACCCCATGGATGCACTGCTAAAGATTTGTTGGAGCATGAAATAATTAACTGTTCCCCCATGTGAATAAAGTATAAAGCCAAAGGCTCAGTAGTTTATCTCAAGAAAAAGAACAGGTTATTTAAGTAGTAATCAGATTGCTGCACTATAATATGAGATATTATACAATGGCAAGAAAGAATCCTGGCTTCTGATTGGTCAGTTGGCCACCACAGCAGGGATGTTATCCTGGCATAACACCCCTGCTGATTCCTTGTATTAACATCTTCATTATTAGCATCTCCTCTTAAGAAACAAAAATATTTTTACACACAAACAAAAACATTCTTTAAAATTATTTTTTTTACTATAAAACAATAAGCCGTTGTATAATAGGAATAATGCCCTCCAGGGTTGCTGTTATACTGGGATAACATCCCTTCCCAGGTGTTGGACGCCCTCGGCCGGTGGTCTTGGGCCCAACCACCTGAGGCAGGATGTTATCCCGGCATAACACCCACCCTGGAGGGCATTACTCCTTTAATAACCCGAATAATCTATCAGGTCAATGGGATGGCAGTTTGTTATTTAGAGGAAATTAGGTTATTACTAAGCTTACCAGTTTAAATCATCTTATCATTGTTATTGTAAAAAAAATTGGGGTTCAATAAAATCCCTTTAACATTTTCTGAGAAAGAAAATAGCTTCCATGTAGAGTTTAAATAGGATGGGAAGGTACTTCATGAATTTATGCTGCATTTGCTGATGTTATTAGTGTCACATTATCAACCCAAACAGTGCTGCTATCTGGAATAAACAGACAGTACCTGTGCATTCAGGCTGGCCAAGAGAATCATTTTCATGATTTGAAGGTAGCAACACTAGGAACACAAATGAAAAAGTAGGAGGCAGCGGATCCAACTGGACATGGGTAAGAGAGGACAAGGTTGCATTTATATGTCAGGAATTAGGTGTGTCACATGTGGAGGGCCAGCCTATGATATGGTGACTAATTTATGCAGTTGTTTCTCTGTTTTATCTCTCCTTTGTCACTCCATCCCTTTCCCCTTTTCCCTCATTTGGGCACAGATTGGGAAACAGCATTATTATCATCAGCAGATGTCAGTTAACTCATTGCCTCCACAGGAGCTCTCTGAAGTTGCAGCACTTGTCTCCTGTATACAGTTAACAGTGAATCCCAGGCCTTTCTGAGCAAAATCAAGCCATAATTGGCATGCCACAAACAAATGCTAATAGCACAAAAAACATAAGTGCTAGACACAAAGTATGAGTGGCAAAATTGTTTAGTTTAAAATTACCTTTCCAATGGTGGAATGCAAGGAATAATGAGTAATTTAGTTTTATTTCTGTGCTGGTCAAAACAGCAAAAAAAAATATTTTTTCCACTAAAAATGCACCATAAACCTTTTTTTGTTGAAAAATATGTAACATATCAACACCAATTTAAGCATCCAGACATTAGATGTAATTTTAATAATTTGTTTGTAAAAAATACAGCTATTTCTGTAGTATTAAACATAATTTTTCCCCATTTGAGTCAAAGTGTGTTGGTGAGGTTTGAGGGACAAATCTGAACCATACACACTATACCATAAAAAATGCACATAACTCCTAAAGTATACATGATACACACAACGTATCAGTGGCAAAGTTGTTCCACACAAAATGTCCTTTCCAACAGTGCTATGTACTCAATTTGGTTTTTGTTTCATACTGGCTGAGATACCCAGAATGTGTGTTTTCTTCAAAGTGCTTAGGTGGTTCTAGATTGACAAAATGTCATAAACAAATGTGAATAACTCCTAATGTGAACATGATACACACAAAGTGTCAGTGACAAAGTTGTTCAGCACAACATTACCTTTCTAATGGTACTATGCAGTCAATTCAAATCAATTTTGGCTGGCAAGTAATATTAAAACATGTGAGTGACTTCTCCAGACGTTTCTAGGGCACACAGGAAGTCTGTAGGTGACGTCTCTCGGTGTTCTGGGACACACTGCAGTAGATTTGCTGACACCTACAGGTGTTTTTAGGAGACAATGAGTTAAGGTGCAGGTGATCTAGGCATGATCAAAGAATTACCCAGATCAGGAAGGGGGATGGGTTCTTAAGGGAGGGTTTTTCCGAGGGTTTTTGATAAGGTTACGCAAGTCCGAGAAAAGCAATGAGAGTGAAGAATTTAGGCTCAGTGAAGGATAAGGAGGGGATAGTTCACAAAAAGATTGAGAAGGAGGTAGCAGCAGGCAGGGTGGAAGGACTGTTCAGATCCCCACCATTTAAGAACACAGGAGGGAGAGCTCTGATAGATTCACCACCTTTCTTACCCTGATGGGGCATCAGTAAACAATGGGATCCTAGATGAACAGAGTGCAGTGTCATATGCAACCTTAGGTCAGGCAGTTGATATGACCAGGACATGAAAAGGGAAATGGCTGGCAAAAAACAGACATTGAGTCCACTTTTCGTTTGCTGCCAGTGCTCCCTGGTGATTGGGATTTGTTAGGCTTCCAATTTCAGGGCACTTATTATTTCAACAAGCCCATGCCCATGGGTTATTCCATAGCATGCTCAACATTTGAGACATTCAGTACATGGATACAGTGGGTTTTTGGGGACCATTATGGACATACGATGACGGTGCACTATCTGGACAATTTTTGTTAATACGTAGAAGCAAGCGGGAAATCACTAGGGGATTGGGGGAAATTTCAAGAAATGTGTAAGACCATAGGCAACCCATTGGCAGAGACAAAAACTGAGAGGCCATCCAAGAAGCTAGAGTTCCTGGGAATCATGGTAGATATGGAGCACGAGCTGTTCTGGCTGCCCAAGGATAAGGTGCAGAGATTGAAAGCCTTATTACACAATGTTATTCAGTGAAGGAGGGTGCCACTGTCAAATGTACAGCAGTTGCTGGGACACTTGAAATTTTGCCTATAAGGCAAATGGCCCAGGGAGGGCATTTACTAGAAGGCTGGGTAGGTGCATGGGAAGAGGAAGGTTACCGCACCACTGGATGGGCATTTCTAAAGAGGTTTGCCAAGACCTGGTGGTTTGGGAGCAGTTTTTGGACAAGTATAATGGCATTACATTTTGGCAGGCAAATTAGTTATTCAACAATGACCTAGAACTCTACACGGATGGATCAGGAGCACTGGGGATGGGGGCAAACTTCAGGGAAGACTGGATGTTGAGGCCTGGCCAGTGGAGTGGAAGCATAAAGGTTTGTTGAAGGACATCACACTATTAGAAATATTTCCAATTTGGGTGGCACTGGTGGTATGGGGCTGTCGGTTAGCCAACTGGAAGGTCATTTTCTGGTGTGATAATAAAGCAGTGGTGGAGGTCATTAAGAAACAGGAGGGGTACATGGAGATGGTGATCAGGGTGCTGCGGCAGCTGGTGTTAGAGGGGGTGAAGCTTAATTTATCATTCAAAGTGAAACATATAGAGGGGGTAAAGAACAGCATTGCTGACAGCCTTTCTCATCTTCAGTTGAACAGGTTCAGTTCCTTGGTACCAGGAGCCACCACACAGAGGAGTACAGTACCATCCCATATTTGGGTGGTTGGATGAACCGAGCCCAGAGATTATACCGAAGCTGTTGGTCCAGTAACACACTGAAGGCCTTCGAGGGGGGTGTGGGCTGCATTCCAAGAGTTTCACCTCCAGGAGGGCTTCAAGGTGAGTAAACCAATCATGGAGACTCAGATAATGCAGTACATGGTGGGGATGTGGGAGACAGGTATGACACATACATCCATGAGGGTGGTAGTGGCAGGCATTGGCTGGGAGTGCTGCAAGATGGGATTGGCAGAGCTGAACAAATCCAGGGTTGTCAGATGAATGTTCATGGGCTGGCAGAGGACACAAGGCACCAAGCATGATGCCAGGATGCCCTTAGCGGGACAGTTACTGGTCAGGCTACTTGGGGCAATGGGACAGGTTTGTGTTTCGGCACACAAGACATGCTTATTCTGGGTGGTATTTTCTGTAATGGCAAAAGGAGAATTTAGGGTAGCTGAGGTGGTAGCTCTGAATAAAAGGACCAGAACAGGGGGGCTATAATGGGAAGATGTAACATGGTCACCGGGCCTAATGTCAATCTGATTGAGAAGGTCCAAGACTGACAAGGCGGGAAAAGGAGTGGCCATTAAAATGGCTAGTCAACCAGGCCATGGGTGGTGACCCATGGCGGCCCTTACAGCATATAGGAAAAAACAGACAATGGGAGAGGGGTCTCTGGTCATACATGGGAACAAGGATCCAGTCATGTGCTATCAGGTGGCAGTGGTCCTCAAAAAGGGAATGACTTTTCTAGGGGAAGATCCCAGTTTATTTTCATCACATTCATTTAGAATTGGGGCTGCCTCAGAGAAAGTAGCAGAAGGGGCATCAGAGAAAGAGATCAAAGGGATAGGCAGGTGGAGATCCAATTGCTGCAAAAAGTACCTGAGAAAGATGGTTTAATGTTTCATGTTTGTATCTACAGTTGGGAACCGACAGCACCAGATCTGGATTTTAGGACATTCATATGTATATTGGGCAGAGAGACACGTAGCAATCATGCCAGGAGGGAGACAGCTGCATAAAGACATTGATTGGACATGGGTGCTATGGAAAGGGGTCAGAGGCATGTGATGGGCCCAACTGTTACCAGTATTGGAGGGATTTAGGTGACGGGGGCAAGGCCTGATTTTTTAATAATCCATCTAGGGGGAAATGATCTGGGGGATAAGCCATGGGAAATCTTGCTACAGGAAATAGTGGGACTTTGACACCATTAAAGGCTGGTGGCCTGGGACAACCATAGGGTGGTCAGACATTATTTCCAGGCATGTATGGAGATACACTCAGGACATTAAGGTAGTGTAGAAAGCTAGTAAGCACCTCAATCAGAAGCTGGTGTCAATTATGAAGGCCACTGGGGGCTTTACATTAATCATAAAGACATATCTTATTCTGTCCTGGGATACTATTGGGAGGATGGGGTACACCTTTCCATTGTGGTCAGATCATTTTTTATTGGGAGCTTAACGGAAGCAATAGAGGAATGGGAGAGGAAGCAAGTTTAATGGGCTGGGGGGAACTCACTATTCCTTTGCAAGCTGGAGGCAGGCTAATGGAGGGATAAAAATAAAAAGGGATAAAAGAGCAGAGGTGAAGGCAAAAAGAAGAGGGTGGTAAAAAGGGCAGAGTAGGGGGCAGGGCACTAGGCATGGGATGGGGGCATCAGCACCCAGCCATGGGGGAACAAAAAGGGGAACAAAGAGAGAGCAGTGTGGGGGGCATGGATTGAGGCACCTGATCCAGATAGTAGATTTGGCTGAAGAAGCAGGGAGGGGCATCAGGATTATACACCTGGGCCCTGAGAAGACCGGAGTGGAGACAGAACAAATGCCTGCAAGAGGATGGTCAGTGTGGAAGCTGTGTAAAATGTAAATAAGATGTAAATGTAGTTTTGGTGATGGTTTGGGGAAAATGTAATGTTAAAATTGTGGATCAATAAAACACTTGCCTTTCAAGCACCCAAAAGAAGTAGTCATGGAGTATTCATTTCTGGGAAATTCCTCTGACAAATAAGGTTGCCATTAAAATGCAACCAAAATTGTCAGGGGTTGCCACCAGTAATGTTGGAAAACAGATCAGGTAGGAAAGGGAAGGGGGGTGTGGGGCATGTGAGGGAGGGGTTTTGGGAGCTAGAAAGGACTTGGGGATGAAGAAAGAGAGAGGAAGGTGAAGTCACAAAAGGGGAGGCACCCAGGTGCTGCAGGTAAGGTTTTTGATTGGGTCAGGTGAGAAGTCTGTAGGGGTCCTGTTTGGGGTCCTTAGGGGGTATATAGGTCTGGGGAGATAGGAGCTCATCCTCCTTTTACTGCTGAAACTCATTTTGAACCCCACCCACCCACCACAGAGGTAGGAAAGTAGGAGGGAGAACAGTGGTATAGGAGCGGTACTTGCTCAGGAGTAGTGTACCGGCAGGATTGGGGTGGCTGAGTAGGGTAGCAGAACAGAGAAGCTGGCAAGGGAAGGCAGCCAGCTCAATTTGGTCACTTGTTGAAAAGGTCTTCCAGGGTAGGCAGAGGAGGGATAAAAGGGAAAAGGGTGTAAAAGAGCAGAGGGAGGGCAGCCAAGAGGAGGGTGTGAAAAAGGGCAGGGTATGGGGGAGGCCATTAGGCATGGAACAGGGTTATCAGAACACAGCCATGGGGGGATGAACAGGGGAACAAAGATAGAGCTGGGGGGGTCATGGTTGGAGGCACCTGATCATGAAGGTAGATTTGGCTGAAGAAGTAGGGAGGGCATCAGGGTCATGCACCTGGGCCCTGAGAAGACTGGAGCAGAGACAGAACAAATGCCTGCAAGAGGCTGGTTGAGGGAAGCTGTGTAAAATGTAAATAAGTTGTAAATTTTGTTTTGGTGATGGTTTGAGAAAACTGTAATGTTTAAATTGTGGATCAATAAAACACTTGCCTTTTTGAGCACCCAAAAGAAGTAGCCACAGAGTATTCATTTCTGGGAATCCCTCTGACAAAATAGTATTTTAAGTTACACAAAACAATATTCAAGGTCATACATAATGAGTTTCCCAGTCAGCCCCAAAATGATTAGCCCTATTCAGAGAAATAGTAGTGCCCATAGAGGTACTTATTATTTCTACATATAATTTTTCATCAGAGATGAAAAATGTTGCTTCTAACATACATCAGGTCATTTCAACGAGGAAAGCAGAAGGTGGTATTACATGTGGGGGGTCTATTTCTGAGGGCCTTTTCTATCTAGAGCAAACACCCTCATGATCATGGGGGATATCCATGTAGGGGCCCTTTATGTCTGTACAGATCAGAGTGTCATTTAGATATATGTATTTTTCATCAAAGAAATGTAATTGATTTTACAGCCATTAACACAATAACCAACAAGGCATTAAACATGTATATCAGTACATTGAGCTGGATAAAGTGAGCCCCTCCCTATCCCAACTACCACCCCTTCCCCCTTCCTCCCACTCCCCCCCACCCACCACGAGCAAGGTGTAATATTAAGGAGGTATGCATAGCCAAGAAAAATAGGCATGACTCAACCTAAAACTATACATTAGGATAGACATGGAAGTGCCCGGGATTGTCATCAGAGGGAAATCAGGACAATTAAAGAGCATGCCATTTCCCCAATTTTTTGGTAAATGAGGATTTACGATGGTGAACATTAGCGATTAGCTGCCCCGCTCCGAGGGCAAAGGATAATTGATGCAGCCATTCCAAATAGGTAATGGGTGCCTGATCCATCCAGTGCCTAAGCACAAGCTTTTTAATTGCCAGTGAGATAAGAGCCATGTGGTACCTTCTTTCTTTTACTTGAATCTGGGAATGATCCCCAGTGATTCAAATAGCCGGGGAAAATAGGCCTTGGAGACCTAAAAGCAGATCCAGCTTAAGTTCTATTTGTGTCCACAGGGGATATACCTTATTGCAGGACCAGAAGATGTGTATAAGGGAGCCCTCCTCTTTATCACATCTAGAGCATGAAGCTGAGGGAGGCACCCCATTTTAGCTAATTTAGTCTGGGTATAATCCATATTGTTTAGAATCCGGTATTGAGCTAACCTGTACCTGTCCTGTGAGATATAGATATACAGATCTTTCCAGAGTTGGGCCCAATTGATTCCCAGGTCAGGTAGGAGAGTATTCCATAGTTTGGAGCCTTCTGGTGAGGGGGTTGGGGACTAGTGAGTAAATATTTATGCAAGGCAGAGACTCCAAGGGGCCTGCAAGCTGGACCACAGATCTGCTGCAAGAAGTATCCCAAAAATAGGAGATTTTGGTTGGAGCCCAAACAATTTGACCAACAGATGTCAAAGCTGGTATATCTTGAATAGTGATGCCAACGTCAACCCAAGCTTAGTTAATATTTCCTGCAAGGTTAAAATAGAGGTATGAGAGTAGAAGTCTGAAACTCTAAATTCTTGGGGAATCAGGAGACAGGTCATGGGAACAGGGTGTCCCCCTATTTTGATATTTAAATTGAAGTAGATGGGTTGAGAGAAATCTGTGGTAGGAGACATTTTAAAGTATCCACATAATTGCTATAGAACTTTAAGTGAGATACCAATTGGGGACGAGTTCAAAGGTTTTGGCAGGACTTTCACAGAAGAGAAGAGGATCCCAGTGGTACTCAGCTTGTGGGTAGAGATAAGGTCGGCTTCAATCTGTAGCCAGATAGGGATGGAATCTGACTGCTGTTGAATTTGGGGTACAGACAGCCATTTTCCACATTTATAAAGGTGACTCGCCCAATAGTAGAGTAGAAAGTTAGGTAGAAGAAGCCCCACCAAACTCCTTAGGCATGCTCAATTTGAGATAGGCTCTCCTAGCAGCTTTATGTAACCAGATAAAGAAAGTAATCTATTTATTTATTTATTTAAGAGTTTAACCAGGCAGGCGTACTGAGCGGAGCACCACTCGTTTCCAGACGCGACCTGGGAGAGATGGGGGGGATAGGGGAACATATGATGATTATTACATACAGTACAGATAATTACAATAGTGTGCAGATTATGATTATTACATACAGTACAGATAATTACAATAGTGTGCAGATTATGATTACTACATACAGTACAGATAATTACAATAGTGTGCAGATTATGATTATTACATACAGTACAGATAATTACAATAGTGTGCAGATTATGATTATTACATACAGTACAGATAATTACAATAGTGTGCAGATTATGATTACTACATACAGTACAGATAATTACAATAGTGTGCAGATTATGATTATTACATACAGTACAGATAATTACAATAGTGTGCAGATTATGATTACTACATACAGTACAGATAATTACAATAGTGTGCAGATTATGATTATTACATACAGTACAGATAATTACAATAGTGTACAGATTATGATTATTACATACAGTACAGATAATTACAATAGTGTGCAGATTATGATTACTACATACAGTACAGATAATTACAATAGTGTGCAGATTATGATTACTACATACAGTACAGATAATTACAATAGTGTGCAGATTATGATTACTACATACAGTATAGATAATTACAATAGTGTACAGAATTTACAGCCAGAGGGCTGAAGAACAGCTGATATAGAGGACACTTTTTCATAAATTGTACATTTTCACAAACAACAGAGAACAGAACAACAATTAACCTTTAGGACCCTACAGTGTAGCAGCTGAAATTTGGCATGTCTACCGGTTAGCAGGAACCAGTGGGCTTGTGCTTATGGCTACTGCGAGCATGTGCATGTGGTGGGGAATTGTGCATAGAGGAGTGGGTTAAGACGTCCGGGGTTCGTGGAGTGCCTGATGTCAGCAGGCAAGTCATTCCATAGTTTGGGCATGCAATATTTGAAAGCCGATTGGCCCTTGGAGGTATACATGAAAGGGACTTGGAGAAGTCTGGAGTCAGTGCTTCTGAGTGAGTAGGTAGGGGAAGGCTAAGCCGATATGGCAGAATCGAGATAAAGGGCAAGGGTCTGTGACCAGAATTTGTCGATAACTCTGGAGCAGTGGATCTGTCTGCGGGTCGTGAGTGAAGACAGGGCCAGGTCTCTGTACAGATCACAGTGGTGGGTCATTGGTGGGCACTCCAGGATGAAGTTACAGAAGGAGTGGAAAAGTGTGACCAGGCTGGCCAGGTTAGATAAGGGTGCGGCACCATATACCACGTCGCCGTAGTCAAGTATAGGGAGAATCATTTTTGAACAATTTCCCTCTGGACCTGTTTGGGCATGCAATCCTTATTGCGATATAGAGCACCAAGTTTCTGGTGCAACTTTTTGTGTAATGATTTGATATGGGTGGAGAAATCCAGGTATTGGTCAAGCCAGACTCCCAGGTATCTGAATGAGGTGCAGGACTCAAGGAGGGTCCCATCTAAGGTAAGGAATGAGGGGCATGAACCTAGGTGGGAGAGTCACGAACGTGAACCCGAAGGGGAGTGTGATGTTTTTTTTCGTATTTAGGGATGCTGGTTAGACAGGAACCAATTCTGTATGCCACTGAAATCCCGCTGAAGCACAGTGGACACCTCTCCAGTGGAAAGGCCGGAGGTGTACAGTACAGTGTCGTCCGCGTACATTTGGATGGATGATAGTGTGCAGGCCTGTGGGAGGTCATTTAGGAATATTGAAAAAAGCAAAGGGCCCAGGACTGAGCCTTAGGGGACCCCCATAGTGACTGGTGGGGGGGAGATATGTGACGGCCAATTTTCACCGATTGATATCTGTCTACCAGGTAGGTATGAAACCAGCTAGTAGTAATGTCAGCATGAATTCATTTGGAAAAGGACAAGGGGAGCCGGACATTAAGCATATTGATGGAGTAAAAGATCCTGGGGAGGACATTCATTTTAATAATGTTAATCCTGCCCCCCAGTGAAAGCAGGAGACTTCTCCAATGCGAAAGGTCTTGTTGGATAGTACTCCATAGGTCAACAAAGTTAAGCTTGAGCATAAGAGATGGATCTGAGGTGATAAAGAAACCCAGGTATTTAATGCCTCTAAGGTACCATTTCATGCCGAATTGAGTGAAGGATTGGCTGTGTGTGAGATGGTTAAGGGGATAAATTTCAGTCTTATTTAAATTCAGCTTATAGTTTGAGTACTTGCCTAAGGTATCAATTATTCTCAGAACTTCTGTTAAAGAAGAGACAGGATTTGACAGATTAAAGAGGATATCATCAGCATAGACCGGGATCTGCTCTGTAAAATTACCAATGGGAACTCCAGTGATGATGGGGGAAGATTTTAGATGCCTAACTAATGGCTCTAGATACAGATTAAATAGGAAAGGGGACAATGGACATCCTTGTCATCTGTCAGTATGGAGAAAGAAGAGAAAAGAGTAAACCCCGTTACAGTGAATTCTAGCAGATGGGAGGATGTACAGTGTTTGGATCCAATGAACAAACTCTGAAGGAAAGCCCATTTTATGCAGGGCCACCCACAGAAAATCCCAGTCCACTCTGTCAAAGGCTTTCTCTGCGTCAAGAGAGATTAACGCCATTGACAGGGGAGAGGAATCTGCTGCCTGAAGGATATGGGAGAGTTTGCATAAATGATCAGATGAGGATCTGCCGGAGACAAAACCCACCTGCTCTGGACTAAGAAGACAAGACCAGACCTTCTTTATTCTAGTGGCTAGAATTTTTTTGAGAATTTTGATATCATAGTTTAATAATGATATGGGCTAGTAACCAGCTGGACAGGAGGGTTTTTTTTCTGGTTTGAGGAGGAGAATAATGGTGGCTTCTAATAAAGAGGGGTTCAGGATCTCACCAGAGAATATGTAGTGGTAGAACAAGAGAAGAATAGGGGCTAGGACTTTGACGAAGAGTTTATAAAAGTTTGATGGGAGACCATCAGGGCCTGGAGTCTTATCCAATACTAGAGTGTTGATAGCAGATTCCACTTCGTGTTGGGAGAGTGGGGTAGATAAGAAAGCCTGATATGGAACTGGCAGAGAGGGTAATGTGGAAGAGTCTATATATGTTAGTAAATCCTCCTTTGACGGGAGAGATGTGAGTCAGCCATAGAGGGAAGAATAAAATTGCTCAAAAACAGAGACTATTTCCCTGGGGTGGGTTATAACTGAACCGTCAGGAGTGCTGATCACAGGTATATTTCTGGAGGTTTCTAATTTCCTAAGACGCAGTGCCAGTAAAATAGCCTGCCTTTTCCCCATACTCTATATACCCTGCCTGTGTTCTTAGTATAGCAAATTCCACTTTTTCCTGCAGTATTTATTCCACAGAGAGAGAGAAGGGACTGCAGGGAATCAAGGGGAGAGGAGGAGGAAAGAGACTGCTCCAGGGCAGATCTGGGCTAATAAAGAAAGGGCATCAGCTTCTCTTCAACGTTTATGAGTGGAGGCAAGCTGTATGAATTCCCCTCTGAGAAAGCACTTTAGAGCACACCATTCATGGTCTACTTTCGGGACGGAGTTGTGATTGGTGTCTACAAAAGTTTGAAAGAGAACAGGTATCCTGGACATTACATAGTCATTTCATCTATGTCTGCATTCCCTTCTCATATTTCTAAGTCTTCTCTTGAATTATTTTCTACACTAACTTTGTTTTTTTTCTCTTTTAGATATTTCCTGAGAAGGCCTAAGGTCTAAATGTAGATTTTTAACTCTATTTTCTATTTTCAGTGTGCATTTAATATAACCATTTTGTTTTGCTGTGATCCTTGAGTAGCTGAGTGTTCAGCCTCCAAGACATTTCCCACTGAAAGTTGGTGTCCAGTGCCAATGACACCCAAGCCGCTGCATGGTCAGATAAGACAATAGGCTCCCACCCCTGCATTGCAGAGACCATGAAGCAGAGAACAGTTGATCAAAACATAGTCTAGTCAGGATGAGGAATAATGGACTGTGGAATAAAAGGAGAAAGTACAGGACAGTGGGTTCAGTATCCTCCATGGGTCACATAACCCCAATGAGTCTAAGAACTCTTGTAAGGCTCTTTGGGCTGCCAACGGAGGTCTGAGAGGGCAATTGGACCGGTCTAGGTCCTGGGTAGGAAGGTACCAGTCCCCACCCAGAATCATTGGGAGTGCCAGATAAGGGGACAATTTGTCAATTAGCTCCATAAAGAAGGCATGGTCACCACCCACTGGACCATAAATACTTCCTAACTCTAATTCCATGCGGCCAATCATCCCTTTTACCAGGATGTAGCTCCCCTGAGGATCCACAATGGACTGATCTGCTTGAAAGGGTACTGAGTGGTTTACCAGAATGGCAGCCTCCCCTACTGGCAGTTGATATCCTAGAGGCAAAAACTTGCCCAATATCTTGCCTGCGAAGATTAATGGCTTCAGAGGGAAGTAGATGGGTCTACTGTATAAATGAGATGTTGGCATGCAGGAGCGAAATGTGTTTGAAGATTTTATATCTTTTAGGATGATGACGGGCACCTCTAAAGTTTCATGTGAGGAATTTTGTCATTGTACTAACCATATTCACATAAAAAACAGGTAGACAGATATTTTAGTATGCACCTCGCACCCTTCCCCCAGTGCACAATAGTCTGCATGCTCCAATCAAAGACTGTATAAAGTGGTAGCCATGTTCCAAGATGCTTTACATCTAAAAAGGGTCTAACGTGATAATGATTATAAACAGAAAACTTCCAGAGTTTATATAAGGCTCGTATAGCAGACACAACTCTGAAATAACTACACCCCCAACCCCCTCTCCCCAAATAACCTATTTACAAATGCCCACCCTCTTGTTTTTGAGACCTTGTAAAAGGGAATGAAGTGATCGGAGGTGGGCAAATCCCTTATGACCCTGGATGCATTCCCTTCCTTATTATGCATTGAATGCTGACAATAAGGCCATACTGCAGCATATGCCAGGTTTATGAAGAAAAAATAGCACAGCAGAAGCCATCTGGCATCCAGGGTCCCTTCCTCATAATCCAGTACATGAAGCTGACCAGCTTCAAACCACCACATTCCTCCTCCTCCCACCCACCCCCAAGCAACTAGAGTCAACTGAAATATGCCTTGAAAATCAAGTTCAACAGACTTTGACAGTTGCAACAATATTGACTTAAAACCATTCCCCACCTGTGCCCAGACTGCAGTTTTGAGTGGCATACGTCCAGGTCCCCCACGGGAAGAAAAAATGAAATAAATAGTGCCCAGAGGCTGTCTATTTGAATTCAAGTAGCTCGAAATAGCCAAAGAAAGAGAAGAGTCGGGGAGTACCAAAGTGGAAGAATTAGGTGGATAGCCATAAGGTAAAAAGGGGAGGGGAACCTGACCATGCAACCCCACGAGTGAAGCTGAATCCAGGAGGGGAACTGTTATACTGTACAACCTAATGCAGCATTAAGAATATTTAATAGAACTATCAAAATAAATCATGGTGTAATAGTAAGATCCCCCTAACAAACAGAACACAGATGCGGGATCCAGGGGGGAAACCAGAGGTGGATGGACCGGTGCAATGTGAGGAAGTATTTTTTCACTGAGAGGGTTGTGGATGCATGGAACAGCCTCCCTGAGGAGGTCGTGGAGTCAAGAACAGTGGGGGAATTCATGAATGCATGGGACAGACATAAGGCAGTCCTAGTGCAGGGTAGGAGGAAGTAAGCTGTTGGTTAACTAGGATCTGCAGCTTATCTGTTAGGTAGGAAAATGGGCAGACTAGGTGGGCCAAGCGGTCCTTATCTGCTGTCAAATTCTATGTTTCTATGTTTCTATGCAACAGGACAAAACAGTCTCCTGGGAAACTTCTTTTGAGGTAATCAGGGCCGGTCGCCATCAACTCCTTGCAACTTCAGCCATGAACTAGACTGCAGGGGCCTAGGCACAAGACCAGGAGTACATGGGCTCAGGAGCCATCCACTGCATCAAACAGGCCAGAACTCCAGCGCAACCACAAAACAGCAAGCCTTGGAACAGTAAACATGTTAAGCACTAATATCCTTGCAGAAAATATTGAAGTAATAAAGCCAGGTTAATCTTAACAGCCTCAGGAGACTTTGAAGAGAGTGGGCATTTACATGCTGAGCTCCACCTGAGCCTGGGAAGCTGAGTCGAAGCACAGCCAGGCCCCATTCACCAGGACCTGCAAGTGAGCTGGGTAAGCCATGCAAACTTAAGGCTTGCAGTGATTAATTTGCACACAATGGGAAGAAATGTGTCTCTCTTCTGCCAGGTTTTCAGGGGCAAGTCCTGCATAATGTGCAGCTTCTTATCCTCCCATATTATTGCTTGCAGCTTCCGTGATTTGGACAGGATATGCTGCTTCTCTAAGTAATTTAGCAGCTGCATTATCATAGGTCTAGGAGGAGCAGAATCTGGGGGTCTCGGTCTCAGGGACCAGTGAGCTTGCTCAATCAGGTAGGTAGGGTTGTGTGGAGATGGAACAACAACTTCGGTCAGTAGCTTTTGAGTAAAGGTGATCATGGAAGAGCCCTCCTCACCCTCAGGCAAGCCAAAAACAAGAATATTGTTCCTCTGGCTTCATCCTTCCAGGTTCTCCATTTTTAATTGTAGTTTGGCAATTTGCTGCTTTAGTTTGGTGATATCAGGCTCTGATCTATACCTCCAGGTTTCAAGGGAGCTGGTGCATGCTTCAACATCCGATATGAAGATTTTTAGGTCCCCCAGCTCACTTCTCACATTTTTAAGATTAGAGGCAATATCATGTAAAGTTTCTTTGAACGGCAGAAGTTCTTGGAGAAATCTCTCTTCTGTTAGAGGCACTGGGGATGGTAAGGTGCTCAACTGTTTGGATGTGCCTTGTTGGTGCTGTTTAGCTTTTTTAACTAGCTTCTCAGGCGAGACTGGGGTGTATGTTTAGGTAGGGCCGGTTTCATCTCTGCCTCCATCATGGCTTAAGATAGGCCAATTGTGATGTAAAAAACACAGAATCCTCTTGGATAGGCAGTACAAAGACTAGTTTTAAGAGATAGTAGGCAATACAATATAAATAGATGCTGATTAAAACGGATTGCTGAGGAGGAAAGCGGGAGCTTGTAGGAAGAGCAGCTATCGAGTCAAATGCATCACGTGATCACCAGAGTGTCATCTATATTAACTAGGATGTAAGTTAAAATAATAATTATATGGTTAGCATCCTTCACATATGACTTAACAGAAGGCACAAATAATTTCTGTGATGCTGCCTATAGAGAAAACAGTAGGTCTACCCATAACAGGTGTTTTTTTTTGTGTGTGTGCAGTTCAGGCAAGAGAGGAAGTGCAGGTTTTCATGGGTTCTCTATAAATAAAAAGGCTGCTTCTTTTTTAGTTATCCAGTCATTATGTAAAGCCCCATTATTAAATGTTTAGCTTGTGCTTTGAGTTCATTGGTGGGGTCCCTTTTGAAACATTGGTAGAAAGTAACATCATCCTGTTGCCTCATTGCTTCTTCTATGTCATGCATGCTTGCTAATTATTTTAACGCTTGGCGTTCCTTCATACTGATACTTAAACTGGTGTTTCCACGTAATTATCCCAGTAATTTGTCCACCTCCTTTTCTACTAATTGACAATATGTATGGAGTGCTATGCTTCTGGAAGGTGGGCAAAATGCGGAGTTGTTATTCAGATTTGAGTTTTCATGGACTACACCTAAATTCGGTTCCTCGATATCGTTAGCATCAAACATCAGAGCCAATGGTTGATGCTACTTTCAACCAACATTTGAATAGGGACCCCACCAATAAAATTAAAGCACAAGCTAAATATTTAATTAACCCTTAGGCTGTAGCCAGATTTATAAAGTACGGGAATTCTGGAATGATTTATCAGTCATTGGCACAGCAAGGGTTAATGGGGCTTTACATAATGACTGGTTAATTAGAAAAGAAACAGACTTTTTGTTCACAGAGCACGCAAGAAAACCTGCATGTTATCTCTTACTTAAACTGCACAAAAATAAAATACATGTTTTGGGTAGACCTATTGTTTCCACTACAAACAGTATCACAGCAAATATGTCTAAATTTGTGAATGAAGTTATAAAGAAGTTTTTGTCTTCTATTAAGTCATATGTGAAGGATACTAACCATATGATTACTGTTTTAAAAGATACCACAGCTAATGTAAATGACTCTTTGGTCTGCATATATACAGAGAGCTTCTACTTGAATATCCCCGTGGGGAGGAGGGGTTGCTCTCCATACAAAAGGCCCCCAGTAATAGACCCGAAATGTAATACCAGCTTCTGTTTTCTTTGTTGAAATGGAGCTGAAGGAACTTGTTGTTTGTTCATGCATTTTAGAGATCAAGCACATTTTTAAAAAATGTTTGACTATATTTATATTTAAATGCTGATTTTTGATGTGAGTATAGGATTAAGCACAATGAGGTATTGCTTTATCAGTGCTATTTATGATTTTTTTTTAAATATGGGTATTTATTATCTGTTAATTTTCATCTATGTCAACTATTTTGCACAAATCTGTTGATAACATAATTTCTATTTTGCACCTGTGGTTTTGCACATTTTTCTGTTTCAAGCATTGTCTATGTCTTACATGGCACCTTTTCAGCTTTATATGTGTTCTATGTGTGTGCTGTCTCTTTTAATGTCATCATTTTAAGTTCACATTCTGGGCCTCCTCTTCACTTTGAGGAAGACATCAGTTGTGGCATTGAAATGTCAGGTGATCGGGGCCACAGTATGCTGCATGCAAGATGCACAAGGATGGTTTTGGTAGTTTGAGAAAAGTTTAAGTTTTGCTTCACAGCCTAGCCACTTAACAAGCAGTGTTTGGAAACCAGAGCAAGGTTTGATGGTATATGATGGCTGTTGTGTGGACCTCTGAATGTATAAACTGTTGTGAACTACATTCAAAGCAATCTTTACCTTGATGCATACAGCAAGTGGATATGGCATGGTTTGACTTTTAAATCTTCAATAAAGAACTCAGTTATTGGTGACAGACAAAACAAATTTATATGAATGTTTTTTTTTCAAGATTTTGGGGATGCTTACTTACTGTTTGACTACTACCATGCAGCCATTTTGTGACATTGAGTATTTAGCCCAGCGTATGTGCACGCCCCGCATGTGTTTTGAGCTACTGTTAGCTTGTGTGTTAAGTTTAGCGATATCTGGTAATTGGGCCCTCCCAGTATGGTGTGCTCTGCAATGATGGCTACCATACCAATGAAATTAGAGGTTTTGTCTTTTTCAGATGAAATGCGGGACCAAATAGCATTCTCTGTACAAAAAATTGAAGAGCTGTTTATAGATGTGGAGCACAGTCAAAAATGAAGATAAAGAATAAAAATGCTGGAAATGTTAAAACAAAAGGAAATAAGGCTTCAATTACAGGCAGTGTCCCTCTCCCAACACTGGAGAGAAAAACTAATTAAGGGTGCAAAAAATGCCTTCATTTGGTGGTAATGGTGTTGAATTTATAGCAGATTGGGAGAGGGTTGTGAATAAATGTGGTTGGGATTTAGAGCTTTTAGTAATTAGAAAATCAAAAAGAGAGTGAAAATATAGCACAGAAAATTAAGGCGTGGGAACTCAAATTAAATGAACTTTATGCAACAGAACAACTTACTAAATTAAAAAATAAAATGAGGACAAACTGCAAAATACAGGAATTAACTTTAGCATTTTAAACAATGTAAATATGAAACAGATTCTACTAATACAAAGAAGGAACAATTTACACTTGACAGGGTCCACTTAGAAAGTTCCATTATAGTAATGGCAGCAGACAAAATTTGTTTGCAGATGAGGGTGATACAGTATATCAGCAGGCCTTGAGAGTGACCATAGTCGCATCACAAATAAATGACACCGTAGAATACTACCCAGATTATGTTTGAGCAAACTGGAGAAGAAACCAGCAGGCAGGCACAGCAAGGACATGGAGGTCAAGGAAGGGGAGCAAGAGGTGGCAGAGGGAACATAGGAAGTAGAGGAAGAGGGAATTATGCTCAGAGATAATGGTTGTGTGGACAAGTGAGAAAGTCCTTGAGATTCCACAATCCAAACTGAAGGCTGTGAACTTCATTGATAAAATGTACTCTGCTGAACAAATCTCAGTACTTAGAAAGGGTCTGAACTTTGTTCCTGAAATTGTTCCAAATGAATTTAATGTAAAGTTTGACTTATTCAATTTGTCTGCCAACTTAGACTCACTGAATTTTTTGGAGATGGGAATAATGCAAGCCATAATTATACTTCTAGCGACAGTTTGGCTCTAACGGTTGATGATAACAATACAGAGGAACTGAATTCTGTGTGATCCATAAAAACTCAAAATTGACTAAAAAATCTACATGTTGCCCACCTTCCAGATGCTCTGCACTCTATAGATGTTAAGAATTGGTAGAAAAAGAGGTGGAAGAATTATTGTGACAATTTTATGAAAACAACAATTTTAATAACAGTATGAAGGACCACAAAGCATTAAAAGGATTAGCAAGCATGCATGACATAGTTATAAGGCAAGATGACAAACGGGGTGCAGTAGTTATCTTGTCAAGGGAGGATTACAAAGAAGAAGCAATGATGCAATTAAATGATGCTACTTTCTATTGAGTAGGACCCCACCTATGAAATTAAAGCACAAGCTAAACATTTAATTAATGGATGGCTTATGAGGAGAGTTTGGAAGAGCTTGGGCTTTACTCACTGGAGGAGAGGATTGATAGGAGAGACATGATGGAGGTTTTCAAGTATATAAAGGGAATAATCAGGAGTGGAACCAAGGAGCTGTTTAGGTTAAAGAAGGAGGGAACAACCAGGGCCATGAGTGGAAGCTGGAGGAGGGAAATTATAGGGGGGGAGCATAGGAAGCATTTTTTTCACTGAGAGGGTGGTGAAGCCGTGGAATGCACTGCCTGGGAGGCTGATGAAAGAGGTTACAGTGGAGGGCTTCAAGAAGGGGTGGGATAGGTACAAAGGGAAATTGAAACAAATAAATATCCTCTTGGGGGCTGGGGGGTGGTAAGGTGAGCAGCCATTAGGTTGCTGGCTTTCGAGCAGACAAGACAGACCATTTGGTCTATTCTGCTGGCTTTTAGTATGTTAGTATGTTATTTATGGACTAGTTAACTAAAAAGAAGCATTTTTTTATAGACAACCCAAGAAAACATGCACTTTATCACTTTCTTAAACTGTACAGAAATTAAACACCATTTCAGGAGGGCCTATTGCTTCTTCTATAGGCAGAATCAAAGAAAATATGTTTAAATTTGTGGACAAATGTATAAACAAGTCTGTGCCTTCTAATAAGTCATTTGTGAAGAATACTGAACATATAATAACTATTTTAAATGACATCACAGTTATGTAAATGACACTCTGGTCTACTTACATATAGAGAGCCTCTACATAAATATCTCCAATGAGGGGGTTTCTCTCTATACAAAAGGCCCTCAGTAACAGACCCCCAAATGTAATACCACCATCTGTTCCCTTGTTGAAATTACCCGATTTGTGTTAGAAGTCAACTTTTTCATCTTTGATGAAAAATTATATGCACAACCAATAGGTACCTCTAAGGGCACTACTTTCGCTCCAAATGTTTTTGTAAATTTTTTATTTAAACTTTTGTTAACCAGGTAAGCACAATGAGCCAAGGCCATTTTTCATGCATGACCCAGGACCATAAGTAACAGTCAAGATGTTATATAAAAAACTGAACTGACTATAACAAGAAAAAAACATAATACAATAATTTACATACATTTACAATCTAATTTTTATTGAAAACACTCACATATCAAATGACTAAAATAATGTTTCTTAAGATGCTTTTTAAAAGTATCTTCTCCCAGGCCAAATTGTAAAGATACTGGTAGGTTGTTTACAACTTATTGCTGCACTTACTGAAAAAGCACGCATACCCATCATTGTGTTTGTATTTGGGACAACAAGTTTAGGTGTTCCGTTACAGCATAAAGTACTATCCATTTTCTTAAAATCATACATTGTTAATAAGGGAGCTGTGTCTAATCTTTACATGGCTGACAGGAAATTCATTACATATATGACCAAGAACAAAACCCATTTTGCAGTCAGGTGACTGTATGGAGGAGACTGAGATTACATTTTTATGGTAAGGAAAGGAATTGATAATAGATTGGAGGACTTTATGCACTATATTAATACCACTAGCCAGCATCTGAGATTTACATTTGACAAGAATAAACACGAGGTTCATTTTTTGGACCTGACAATTTTTAAAGAAGGGAACAAGTTAAAACCAAAAATCTACAGAAAGCAGAGTTCAAGAAATACTTCATTGCAAGTAGACAGCTGCCATCCACCATTTGTGATGATCAATATTCTAAAGGAACAATTGCTTAAGATTAAGTGTACATGTAGTAATGAAATTGATTTCAAGGAAAATAGTATGTACATGGCCAAAAGGTTTACTGACAGAAAATACAATATGAATCCAATTTTACCAGCATACCAAATGACAAGCATTTGTCAATGTCGGATGTTCACCACTGGAATGGAAGCTCTGGGGTACTAGATGCACTGTGGTGCACTTTGTGGGTTATTCATTACAAACACTATGAGCTTACAATTGTAAATGTCAATGCAGGTTCATAACTTTGTTAGTTTTTAATATTTTCATCCCAAATTATCAGCATAGCCTTCTTATGACCCCACCTGATGAACATATGCAGAGAAAACTTTCAACGCCTGTCCGAAAGGTGATGTCATGCAGGGACTGTGAAATCACCTTTTTGGATACAAAAACACATTGTTAGCAGGATTTGAATAATGACAGCTGTCACATTCATGAGGTGCTTTAAAGAAATGGCTATGTTGAAAATTTGGGGTAAAAATATTGAAAAGTACCAAAGGTATGAGCCTGTATTTGTAAAATTCAGTGTAGGCTCATAACTTTGTTGTCTGTAATATTTTTACATCAGATTTTCAAAATAGCCTTTTATGACCCA
The DNA here is from genome assembly GCA_016271365.2 of Neoceratodus forsteri. NCBI lineage: Eukaryota > Metazoa > Chordata > Ceratodontiformes > Ceratodontidae > Neoceratodus > Neoceratodus forsteri. The sequence goes on along the minus strand of CM057451.1, from coordinate 694,485,586 downwards.
GCTCATGAACAAGGGCACGAAAATGTTAACTGCAAATGTCTAACTGCAAAATCACCTTTTGGGACAAATTAACCTAATTTCACTGCAATAGTTCATGAGGTGGCGTACCAATAGAGGCATGTTGAAACTTTGGGGCACAAATATGCAAAAATGGCCAAGTTATGCTACTAAGTTCAAAACCCAATTGAAATGTGTTGAACGGCATACTTGTTTCCTCAGTTCTGAGTCCAGCATTGAAGAGTGAAAGTGTGTCTGCGGTCCACAGAATATTACAGCATTGGACTCCGGAGGGTAAGTAAGGACCTGGGAGGTGGGGGGTTGCTGAGTGGGAAGGTTGGGTGGGTGGACAGTAATGACCCCAACAGACATTGATGGATGTTTTTTTTTTACAGGGTTTCATTTAAAATAATTTCTACAAGGGAAGGTTTTCTTTATTTCAGCTCAGGACACTGGGGGATTGAGCACCCTCAGTATCACTATTATGTTTGGGGGGGTGGTGGGCAGGTGCTGAGAGGGAGGGTTCGGTGGGCAGGGCCATTACAGGGGTGCCAGCAGCAGAGCACCACAGTGAAACTGTGGGATTGGGCACCCTCAGAGTCAATGATATGCCACAAAGTTCAAAACCTTATTGAAACACACTGAACCACATTCCTGTTTCCTCAGTTCGTGATCCAACTTTGAAGAGTGAAGATGTGTCTGTGGTCCACAGAAGACTATGACTTTGGAACCCAGGTGGGTAAGTAAGAGCTTGGGGGGGCATTTGGGATGGTGGGTGCTGAGTGGGAAGGTTGGGTGGAGGGACAGTAACAGCCACAACTGACATTGATGGGTGCTTTTCTTTTTACAGGGTTTCCTTAAAAAAACCTATGAGTGAATGTTTTCTTTATTTCAGCTAGTGGTACTGGGGGATTGAGCATGGGAGTTATGAGTTGGTGGGTGCTGAGAGGGAGGGTTGGGTGGGCAGGACAGTTACAGGAGCAGAAGCAACAGACAGCAAAAGTGACACAGAGGATTGTGCACCCCAGTGTCAGTGTTGTGCCACTATGTTCAAAACCTCACTGAAATACAATGAACTGCATTCTCTTTCCTCAGTTTGCAGACTGGCTTTGAAAAGTGAAGACATGTCTGTGGTCCACGAACGATTATGGTGTTGGACCCCTGGTGGGTAAGTAAGGGCTTGGGAATGTGTGGAGTGGTGGTTGCTGAGTGGGAGGGTTGGGTGGGGGACAGTAATGGCCACAACAGACATCAATGGACAGTTTTCTTTTTAGAAGCTTTCTTTAAAAAAACTGCAAGGGAAGGTTTTCTTTATTTCAGCTCATGGCACTGAGCACCCCCAGCATCACTGTTTTGTTTGTGGGGGGTTGCTGAGAGGAAGGGTCAGGTGAGCAGGACAGTTACAGGGGTGGCAGCAGCAGGGAGCAATGCCATTTAGAGATGCAAGCGTACATTGGGAGTGGCGCTGTAGTGGACAGTGGGTGTTTCGCTTAGGAGGTGGTGTGGTGACACTGTGGGATTGGGCACCCCCAGTCTCAGTTTGATGTTTGTGGGAGGATGTTGGGGTGGGTGCTGAGAGGGATGGGTGGGTGGGGGCAGTTAAATGGGAGACAGCAAGAGACATTGATGGATGGTTTCACTTGTTACAGTTTGTGTCGGTAACAGCTGGGTTATTCCTGGATGTTTCAAATTCCTCAGCAGGTTGTCATGACAGATCAGCTTGCTTGGCAGTGTAGATCAAAGGGAAGATCTGACCCATGGTTGGGTTGGCTTTTCGTTTTCAAGTACATGGCATCTCCACCTAGCAGGCCAAAACTCTATCATTATGAGCCTGCCTGATGATTGGTGTGGCATTGACTTGCCCCTTAAACACTGTTCTGCATTGGATGGACAGTGTCTCACACCCCTCAAAAGACTATCATAGCAAGATGTTTGTTGTGCACCTGCGTGCATGACGGATGAAAAAAAATAAATATAGAGAAACAATATTGATAGGAAATCAAAATAATGCCAATACAGGTCAGCCAATCAGCACAGCAGTAGGGCTACTGCTTGCAGTGCTGATGACCTGGATTAGGGAGCAGCCTCAGGAGTCAGAGGGTTGGCTGGGGGAAGGAGGATCGAGCATCCCACAGAAGGCTCTCTTCCTCTGGGGAGGGAGGGGGATTTCGGCCGGCACCATACTGACCTCTGGTGGTGCCTGGGAGTTGGTGTACTAGCCAACACAGTATGGAGACAGTGAGGTCAGCCACCCAGCATGCACCATGTGGCAGCATGCACAGCTCGCCATTGGCAGCATGGTATGCTTTCACCCGGGGGGGGGATCTAAGGGAGGAAAAGTGCAATCCTCTGGTGCTCTTGATGGCTGGTGTCTGTTGGCTCTACACTAGACACACCCCAGCTGCTCCCCTGGTCTGGCCTCAGTCTTCTGGAGAATGTGATGTGTTCTGCTATCATGACATGGCCTGGAGAAAGGCAGGGGTCGAGCACAAGAGCTGCAGCTGGTGCGGTGCTGCTGATGCCGACCAAATGGGAGAACCAAAGGTACAACCCCCCGCCGAGGAGGTGATAAATACAGTAGCTAAAAAAAAAAATTAAAAATAATGCCAATACAAAAGTCACATGGCAACCAACTTTTATTACTCAGCATAACCCCAACAGCACTCAATATAACCCAATAGCATGCCAGATTCCTACCGGGTCATAATGTCACACATTTAGTAGCGTACAACATTATGGCTAAACCGGTGCAGCATAGTATGCAAGCGCTAATGGTGCAATACCACGTATACTGCTGTACGTGGTATTGCACCATTAGCGCTTTCCCAGGCAGAGGATAAGACATCTACTGGGAGTGGGTTCTGTCGAGCAGCTGCCATGGCTCACAGGACTGAGACACAGCAGTAGGAACCCAGGCGCTGCGTCTGGGACTGGATTTGATTCCCTGTCCCAGAAAGTTTTATTTTTTAATTGACTTGTGTGCTCCCCAAATTGAACCCCCCCCTCCCGAGTTGAGAATCTTTATTGGGGGGGTTCGAGGGTGCAGACCCCCATAATGGGGAGTGTGGGTGGTGGAGCTCCCCACAGAAAAAAGACTTATGCCTCATGGCAGAAATCGCTCTGTATTGGCAGTGCGATTTTACCATGCGGTATGATGTCTTGTGACATTATGATTCCATACCTGATAGATTCGGTTAGTTCTATGGAGACATTGGGATATATTAAAATCTGATCCTGGTCTCAATAATATGTCTGCAATGGAACCAAGAGTTATGTATGGATGTGGGAGAAATATTAAGGACATGATTGTAAGTGCTGTTTTACCAAAAATACAACAGAAGACCTGGCTCCCTCCTGCTCCAAAAGGAAATTTCAGATGTTGCCACTGTTCCAACAACTGCAACACCAGCACTTTTGTACACCCAAGGAATAGAAATAGGTACCATATGAATCAGTTAATCAACTGCAGTTCAACAGGAGAGATTTGTGTTTTGTCCTGCCCTTGTGGTCTCCTCTATGTCTAACAGACAAAAACATGAAATTCAGGTCTGGAAAGGGGAGACAAATCAGCTATTCTAACAAAAAAACTCTAACAAATACCACGGCAAAGCAGGTTATTGAAACAAGACATAGCTCAATGCAGCATTAAAATTCAACAGAATTGAAAAGGTTGAATTGAGAATATGAGGCGGTTATCTGGTGAGAAGTTTTCTTCAGCATGAAGCACATTGCATATCCACTTTAAATACCGTGATACCGGATGGACTATCATTTTGTGATTGTCATCAATAACATCTTATGTTTTTCTTTCATGTTTTAGGTTTTAGTCCATTTGGAGTCTCCACCCATCTTCTTTATGTGTGTTTTATTTCCTGGATTCTATTCTTTTACCCCCCTGTTATTCTCCCTCCTTTTTTTTCTTTCTTGGTGTTGGAATCATTAGGTGCTGTTTCTTCATGGATTTTAGAGATCAAGCACACTTTGGGAAAATTTACAGATATATTTATATTAAATGCTGATTAGGTGATGTGAGTATAGGATTGAGCACAATGAGGTATTGATTTAGCAGTGTTACTTATGAATGTTGTTTAAATATGGGTATATATTGCTTGTTTTTATGTACAGTATGTCAACTATTTTGCACATATTGACAGCACAATTTCTAGTTTGCACATGCTATTTTGCACACAACACCTTTGCACATTTTTTGTCTCAGGCATTATCTATAGCTCACACGGCATCTTTCCTGCTTTAAGTGTGTTGTACAGTATGTGTGTACTGCCTCCTTAAATGTGATCATTTGAGGTTCACATTCTGGGCCTCCTCATCAGTCTGAGAAAGACATCAATCACGACATTGAAACATCAGGTTGGCATGGTCTTAGTACACTCCATGAAAGATGCATGATGGTTTTTGAAGTTTGAGAAAAGTTCAAGTTTTAGTTGGCAGCCTAGCTGCTTAGCAAATGGTATTTGGAAACCAGAGCAAGGTTTGGTGGAATATGATGGCTATGGTGTGGACAACGGGATGTATAAACTGTTCTGAACTACAAACCACAAAGTGATCTTTACCTTGATGCATGCAGCAAGTGGACATAAGAACATAAGAACATGTCAGCAGTAGGGGACCATGTGATCCATCTAGTCTGCCCAGATTGCCTATCCCCCCCCCCCCCCATTCTGTTCTTCTTCTGAGATTACCACAGTACTTGTCCCACACTAGCTTAAAAGCAGTGACTGTTTTGGCCTCCACAACCTCTGTTGGTAAGTTATTCCGAGGGTCCACCACCCTCTCTGTGAAGTAAAACTTACGAATGTTGGTTTTAAACTTACCCACTGTTAGTCACAAACTGTGCCCCCCTTTTGTGTGGTCTTGTTTTTGTGAAAGAGGTTTTTTGCTTGTACCTTATTTATGCCCTTTATGTATTTGAAGGTTTCTGTCATATCCCCCCTGTTACTCCTTTGCTCAAGGGAGTATATCTGCAGTTGCTGTAGTCTAGATTCATATTGCTCCTGGTGCAGTTCCTGTACCATTTTAGTAGCTCTCCTCTGTACAGCCTCCAAGTGGTCTACATCCTTTTTTAGGTGTGTGGCTTCCAGAATTATACGCAGTACTCGAGATGTGGCCTCACCAAGGACCTGTACAGAGGGAGTATGACCTCTCACTTCCTACTCATAATACCCCTGCCAATACATCTGAGGATGCTACTAGCTTTCTGTGTCACCTTTTCACATTGTCTACCTACCTTTAAATCATTGGAAATAAGTACTCCGAGGTCCCGTTCAAATTTTGTTTCTGTTAATTGTTCACCTTCAAGTGTGTATATTTTCCTTGGGTTTCCTTTACATAGGTGCATGACCTTGCAGTTTTTGGGTTTGAATTTTAATTGCCAGTTCCTATGCCATGCATCAAGGCTCTTTAGATCTGCTTCCATTGCTGCTGTTCCTTCAATTGTATCTACCCTGTTACAGAGCTTTGTGTCATCTGTGAACAGGCATACCTTACCCTGCAGGCCATAAGCAATGTCACTGATGAATATATTGAAGAGGACTGGGCCAAGGACAGATTCTTGAGGCACACCACTGATCACCCTTCCCTAGCTAGACAGTGTTCCATTGACTATGACCTTCTGTGTTTTATTGTGGAGACAGTTTTGAACCCACTTGACTATTTTGTGCCCTAACCTGGAGTGCTCTAGCTGATTGATCAATCTTCTATGGGGCACAGAGTCAAAAGCCTTGTTGAAATCTAGATAGACTATGTCTGCTGCCCCTCCCTGGTCCACTATTTTGGAGAACCAGTAAAATAATTTGATCATATTCATTTGACATGACAGTCCTGCTGTAAATCCATGCTGTTTTATATCTAGCTGTCCTGTTTCCATAAGGAACTTCACTATTATTTCCTTACGTAGGGACTCCATAAGCTTCCCCACTACCAAGATCAATCTCACTGGCTGGTAGTTTAGGACCTCATCCCTGCTTCCACTTTTGAGCAAGGGTACCACTGTGGCCCTTCTCCATTTCTGAGGTATTTCCCTGCTTTCTAGAGACTGTGTGAATAATTCTGCCATTGGGCCTGCAATTTCCCGTGTCAGCTCCTTCAGAATTCTAGGGTGGATTTCATCTGGGCCCATTGCTTTATTTGCTTTTAATTTGAGAAGCTCTTTTAGGACACTGTCTCTTGTAAATAGTCCAGCATCTGCTCTATGCTGAGTCCACCTGTATTCTGCATTTTGGGTCCATTGCTGTCGTCTTCTTTTGTGAAGCCTGAGCAAAAGAAACTGTTTAGAATCTCTGCGTTCTCGTTATCATTTTTTGCCTGCTCGCCATCCTTGGTTGCTATTCTTATAATGCTTCCTATTGTTTTCCTTTTTTCTCTGATGTATCTATAAAATGTTTTGTCACCCTTCTTCATGCCTCATGCAATTTTCTCTTCTGTCTGGGCCTTGGCTGCCCTTACTGCCTTCTCTGCTTCTTTTAGCTTGATTTTGTAGACTTCCATATCTGCCTCATTTTTAGTATCCTTGAATCTCCTGAACATTTTCCTTTTATCCATTGTTTTTGTTGCTGCAACCTTGGTATACCATAGTGGTTTCCTCCTTTTTCTTGACTTAGAGATCAGCTTTGTGCACTGGACAGTTACTGTGAGTAAATCTTCCTTCAGGGCTTTCCACCTCTGTTCCACTGTGCCCCCTGTTTCCTTGCTAAGTATTTGTTTTATAGAAGCATTCATATGAGTAAAGTCGGCCTTCTTGAAATCCAGGACCCTGAGTTTATTGGGGCTGACTTTCTTTTTACTGGTGATTGTGAGCCAAACGGTCCTATGGACACTGGTACCCAGATTGCTGCTCACTGTTGTGTCAGAGATCCTGTCGCTATTTGAGAGCTTGAGGTCTAGGATGGCTTCCTCTCATGTTGGTGTGGTCACCAACTGTTCCAGTCCTGCTCCCTTTAGTGCTAGGAGGAATTCTGTGCTCCTTTCCGTAGAGGCCGTGTGAGAGAGCCAATCCTCATTCAGTAGATTGAAATCACTGACCAGCAGCAGTTCTCCTTTGTCTGCCATCCATAGGATGGCCTCCAGGAGTTCCCTGTTCAAGATTTTATCCTGGGCTGGGGGTCTGTATAGAACCCCAATTCAGATAGTTTACTTACTTCCTGCTCTGAGGGTGACCCAGAGGACCTCCGCATTGCTGCTGTGTCTCTGGGTTTCCATATCATTGATGCTGTTTTTTTACATACATTGCTACCCCTCCACCTTTCTTAACTTTGTGAATTCTTAGGAACAGTGCATATCCTGGGACAGCTATATCCCAGGTGTGGTTCTCAGTGAACCATGTCTCTGTGACCATGACCCAGTCCAGATCTGCCTCTGCCATTATGGCAGGGAGATCCAGGATTTTGTTCACCAGGCTACAAGCATTGATGCACAATGCTCGCCTTCCTTGGTTAGAATTGATCACTCTGGAGCTTCCCTTTTTCTGTATATTTGCAGGAGACACGGTCTTTATACTAAGTATCCTTGTATGGTCCTTAAGTGTGCTGATAAGGTATGTGTTAGTGTCGTCTTGATCTGGTTGTGTGTTCATAGGAGATTTTAAGGGAGATGCAACAGTTATCCCTGTGGTTCATTGGGTGCTGCTGCCCACTCCCCATTAACTAGTTTAAATTAGAAATGAAAATGTCAAATTTCTGGCCTAGCGCCCGGGTGCCCTCCTTGGTGAGGTGCAGGCCATCATATCGAAATAACTGCCTTTCCCAGAATCTATTCCATTCCCCTATGCATTTGCAGCCCTTCTCTGCACACCAGTCTTTGAGCCAGTTGTTGAGCTCAGAGATGTCTTTATCTATGATTTTCTTCCTGCTAGCTCCTTTTTTCCATACCGGAAGAATCACAGATAATGCAACAGTGGATGAACTAGGAGTTTGTCACCTAGAGAGATCAGATGCCTCTTGGTCTTCTCCACCAAATGATTGGCCAGGTTGTTGGTGCCTAGGTGGACTAAGATGTGCGGTTTTATCCCTGTGTTCCATACAATTTTCTCAATGCGGTTAGTGTCTCTGTGCGCTGATGATCCTGGAAGGCACCTGACCGCAACTTTTATATTTTTGCTCTATTGTAGGTGAGACCTCTGTTTCTGCTACCTGTAAAAACAACATGATGTGGTATGCCTTTTAAATGTATTTCAGTAAAGAACTTGGTTACTGGTGACTGGCAAAACAAGTTTATATGAAACCAAGATTTTGGTGGTACTGTCCCACTGTTTGCCACCATGCAGCCATTTTTTGACAGTTAATAAAGTTTGGATGTAGGTCATTCCTGTGTGTGGGTTCTTGAGGAGAGACACACATACCAAATGTTGTGTGTGCTTGCACCTATCTTCTTGTTAAGCCCAAGGGAAGGGGAACACATGTCAAGCACTGTTTGCACTCATGTCCCTCTGCTTCTTAGGCTAGATGGGGCCAGATCCAGAAGTGGGGCTTCTGGCAGATAAAAGCAGCAGGATACTTCTTCATGAGAGAGGGGGAAGAGGGATCTCCAGGCATGGGAGGGGATGAGCATGGTGGGGGGGATGGCTGGTCTGCTTACGGTATGATATGGAGGTCTGCTTATGCGATGCAATATGGAATCCTAACTTGTGAGTAGACAGATAGATAGATTTTTATGTTGATTGTGCACAGCGCAAGAAACATATTGGGACAGCTTGCTGAGAAGCAGGCTGTGGAGGTGTGCCACTTTTGCGGCTAATGCCCCCATAGCCTGCAAATGCTTGTCCCACTTCCCCCAATGCTGTTGCAGGCTGCTGGTGACACAAGTTTGGAACGTTTGCACCAACTGCAATCAGGGGCTGCTTCACCATTGCAGTGTCAGCCATCCACTGCAATGAGGGAGCGACCCGTTATTGCAGGTCGGGATCTAGCAAGCTTGATATTGTTTGTGAACATGGTGGTGGGTTGCTGCCCTGTTCACAAACAATATAACCCACCCCCCATTTATGTGCCGATGGGCCCCAATCTTGTCGGCTTGATTACCATGTTGATTTTGCTGACAGAGGCCCACTCCCGGTGGCATTCTGTAAATCCACCCGCTTTCATTTTCTGCCGACGGGTGCCCAATCCCACGGCATTATCTGATTCGCCCCCTTTTTGTTGTGTGCCAACGGGGTGCCCAATCCCCATCAGTTACTGCTGCCCCCAAAAGACTCCTTTAGTAGCTGGGAGCCCACCCAGCATGCCACATTACCCTGTAAGGGGAAAAAATGGTCCCGCAATGTTTTGGTTTTTTTTTTACCTGAAAAAAAGGAAACAGTCCCTCGTAGTCTGCCCGCTCCCTCCTCCCACAACCTGCACCCACCCACTGCACACTCTGCCTCCCCACACCCCATACTTACCTCCGTAGTCCGGCGCGACGATCTTCGGTGGACCAGGAACACGTCTGCACTCTTCAAAGCCAACTGTGAACTGAGGAAATGCCGGTAAGCTGTATAATGTAATGAATAGGGTGTTTTCAACTTTAGTGCATAACTCGGACATTTTTTGGAATTTTTTCACTAAATTTTCAATATGGGGTTTTTGGGACCCCTCCTCATGAATGCTTGAACTGTCATGGTGTTAATTGGCCCCGAAAGGTGATTTCATGGTCACTGCGTGGAATCACCTTTGGGAGCCGATTAACAAAATGACAGTGCCAGTGTTCATGAGGAGGGCTCTCAAAAGTTCCTATGTCCAAATTTGGTGGAAAAAATCCCCAAAATGACTGTTTTACGAGAGTGCACTGTGCAGTTGCTATGCACGCTCGTAACTTCATAAATTTGCAATATTTTGATGCCAGATTTTCAACACTGGCATTTTGTCACAACTCCTTGTGAACAGTACAGCTGTCATTGTTCACATCCTGGCGGAAATGTGTTTTCGCACTTCCGGAGCAGAATAGCGCGGTCACTGTTGGAAATTGCTCGTAACTTCGCAAATTTATAATATTTTCACTCCAGATTTTCAACATTGCCATTTTCCCACACCTACTTATGAACAGTGCAGCTGTCATTTTTCCCATCCTGGTCAAAATGTGTTTTCGCAGTTCCGGCACAGAATAGAGCGGTCGCTGTGGGAAATCACTGTTCGGGACAGATTAATAAATTGACAGTGATACTGTTCATGAGCAGAGGTCCTAAAATGCCTATGTTGAAAATTTGGTGATGATAGCCCATCAAATGAGTGTGTTACAAGTGTGTGTTGCACACTTTCCACACACCCTTGTAACTTTGCAGATTCGTAATATTGTCATGGCACATTTTCAACAATGGCATTTTTTCACACCACCTTATGAGCAGTACAGCTGTCATTTTTCACATCCTGAGTGAAATGTGGTTTCACAGTTGCGGCACAGAATAACGCGGTCGTTGTGGGAAATCTTGGCATTTTGTCACACCTCCTTGTGAACAGTACAGCTGTCATTGTTCACATCCTGGCGGAAATGTGTTTTCACACTTCTGGCACAGAATAGCGAGGTCACTGTCAGAAATCGGTGTTTGGGACAGATTAAGAAAATGACAGTGACACTGTTCATGAGTAGAGGTCCTAAAATCCCTATGCTGAAAATTTGGTGACAAAACTCCATAACAAGACTGTGTTACAAGCGTGTGTTCAACTGTTTCCATGCACCCTTGTAAGTTCACAAATTTGTAATATCTTCACACCACATTTTCAACAGTGGCATTCTTTCACACCTCCTTATGAACAGTACAGCTGTCATTTTTCACATCCTGGCTAAAATATGTTTTTGCACTCCTGACGGAGAATAACACGATCGCTGTGGGACAGCAGTGTTTGGGACAGATTAAGATGGAATGAGTGAGAGGGGTGACCGAGCTCAACTGAGCTCTGTCGGAGCTGCTCCGGATTTGTTTTCTGGGCAGAAAAAGTCCCCAACGCAAGAGGCCAGTACAAAAGGGCAGCCTGCAGCACTGGAAGAAACAGAATGAGAGAGCCAGTGAGTGAGGGGCAGTGAGCAAACTCACCGGAGCACTGTCAGGACTGCTACAGATTTCTTTGTGGGCAGAAAAAAGCGTCAATGCAGGCAGGGGCCCAGTAGAAAAGGCCAGTCTGCAGCGCAAGGAGAAACAGTAAGACAGAGAGACAGGGGGACTGAGTGAGCTCAACGGAGCTCTATCAGGACTGCTGCGGATTTCTTTGTTGGCAGAAAAAGGCACCAATGCAGGCAGGAGCCCAGTACAAAAGGGCCACTTGCAGCGCTAGTGCAAACAGAATGAGTGCATGACAGAGGGAGACTGAACAACCTCAACAGAGCTTTGTCGGTACAGCTGCGGATTTCTTTGTGGACAGACAAAGGTGCCAACGCAGCCAGCAGCCCCGTACACAAGCGTAGCCTGCAGCGCCAAGAGAAACAGAATGAGTGAGTGACAGAGTGGTAGTGAGCGAGCTCAACGGAGCTCTATTGTGACTGCTGAAGATTTCTTTGTGGGCAGAAAATGTGGCAACGAAAGCAGGAGCCCACTACAAAAGGCCAGCTTGCAGCCGTGCGGGCAGAAACGGAATGAGTGAGTGAGAGATAGGAGTGAGTGAGCTCAATGGAGCTGTGTCGGGACTGTTTCAGATTTTTTTTTGGCCAGAACAAGCCACCAATGCAGGAAGGAGCCCAGTACAAAAGGGCAGCTTGCAGCGGCTGGAGACACAGAATGAGCAAGTGAGGGAGGGGGAGTGAGTGAGCTCAACAGAGCTCTGTTGGGACTGTTGCAGATTTGTTTGTGGGCAGAAAAAGGCAGCAATGCACGCAGGGGCCCAGTACAAAATGGCAGCCCGCAGTGGCAGGAAAACCAGAATGAGTGAGTGAGAAAGGGGGAGTAAGTGAGTTCAACGGAGCTGTATTGTAACTGCTGCAAATGGCGGCAATGCAGGCAGGAGCCCAATAGAAAAGGCAAGCCTGCAACGCCTCCAGAATCAGAATGAGCGAGTAAGAGAAGGGGACTGAGTGAGCTCAATGAAGCATTGTCGGGACTGCTGCAGATTTCTTTGTGGGCAGAAAAAGGCGCCAACAGAGGCCGGAGCCCAGTACAAAGGGCAGGCTGCAGCGCCAGAAGAAACAGAATGAGTGAGTGACACAGGGGGAGTGAGCGACCTCAAAGGAGCTCTGTCAGGACAGTTGTGGATTTCTTTGTGGGCAGAAAAAGGTGCCAACGCAGGCAGGAGCCCAGTACAAAAGGGCAGCCTGCAGCGCGAGGAGAAACAGTACAAGTGAGTGAGACAAGGGGACTGAGTGAGCTCAACGGAGCTCTATCAGGACTGCTGCGGATTTCTTTGTTGGCAGAAAAAGGCGCCAATGCAGGCAGAAGTCCCGTACAAAAGGGCCACTTGCAGCACTAGGACAAACAGAATGAGTGCATGACAGAGGGAGACTGAACGGCCTCAACAGAGCTTTTTCAGTATAGCTGCAGATTTCTTTGTGGACAGACAAAGGTGCCAACGCAGCCAGCAGCCCCATACACAAGCGTAGCCTGCAGCACCAAGAGAAACAGAATGAGTGAGTGACAGATCGGTAGTGAGCAAGCTCAATGGAGCTCTATTGTGACTGCTGCAGATTTCTTTGTGGGCAGAAAATGCGGCAACGCAGGCAGGAGCCCAGTACAAAAGGCCAGCTTGCAGCGTGGGCAGAAACGGAATGAGTGAGTGAGGGGGGGGGAGTGAGCGAGCTCAATGGAGCTGTGTCGGGACTGCTTCAGATTTTTTCTGGCCAGAACAAGCCACCAATGCAGGAAGGAGCCCAGTACAAAGGGCAGCCTGCAGCGCAGGAACACAGAATGAGCAAGTGAGGAAGGGGGAGTGAGTGAGCTCAACAGAGCTCTTTTGGGACTGTTGCAGATTTGTTTGTGGGCAGAAAAAGGCAGCAATGCATGCAGGGGCCCAGTACAAAATGGCAGCCTGCAGTGGCAGGAAAACCAGAATGAGCGAGTGAGAAAGGGGGAGTGAGTGAGCTCAACGGAGCTGTATTATAACTGCTGCAAATGGCGGCAATGCAGGCAGAAGCCCAATAGAAAAGACAAGCCTGCAACGCCTCCAGAATTGGAATGAGCAAGTGAGAGAAGCGGACTGAGCAAGCTCAACGGAGCATTGTTGGGACTACTGCAGATTTCTTTGTGGGCAGAAAAAGGTGCCAACAGAGGCAGGAGCCCAGTACAAAAGGGCAGGTTGCAGTGCCAGGAGAAACAGAATGAGAGAGTGACACAGGGGGAGTGAACAACCTCAATGGAGCTCTGTCTGGACAGCTGTGGTTCTTTGTGGGCAGGAAAGGTGCTTAGCATGGGCAGGAGCCCAGTACAAAAGGGCAGCCTGCAGTGCCAGGAGAAACAGCACCAGTGAGTGAGACAAAGGGACTGAGTGAGGCTCAGCGAGCTCTATCAGGACTGCTGCCAGATTTTGTTGGCAGAAAAAGGCACCCAGGCAGGAGTCCCGTACAAAGGGCCACTTGCACTAGGACAAAACAGAATGAGTGCATGACAGAGGGAGACTGTGAGCGGCCTCAACAGAGCTTTCAGGCCATAGCTGCAGATTTCTTTGTGGACAATTAAGGTGCCAGCATGACAGCAGCCCCATACACAAGCGTGGCCTGCAGCACCAAGAGAAACAGAATGAGTGGTGACAGATCGGTAGTGAGCAAGCTCAATGGAGCTCTATTGTGACTGCTGCAGATTTCTTCTGGGCAGAAAATGCGGCAAGCAGGCAGGAGCCCAGTACAAAAGGCCAGCTTGCAGCGTGGGCAGAAAGCAGGAATGAGTGGAGTGAGGGGGGGGAGGAGCTAGCTCAATGGAGCTGCCGGACTGTTTCAGATTTTTTTTTTCTGGCCAGAACAAGCCACCAATGCAGGAAGGAGCCCAGTACAAAGGGTGGCCTGCAGCGCAGGAGACACAGAATGAGCAAGTGAGGGAGGGGAGTGAGTGAGCTCAACAGAGCTCTTTTGGGACTGTTGCAGATTTGTTTGTGGGCAGAAAAAGGCAGCAATGCATGCAGGGGCCCAGTACAAAATGGCAGCCTGCAGTGGCAGGAAAACCAGAATGAGCAGTGAGAAAGGGGGAGTGAGTGAGCTCAACGGAGCTGTATTATAACTGCTGCAAATGGCGGCAATGCAGGCAGAAGCCCAATAGAAAAGACAAGCCTGCAACGCCTCCAGAATTGGAATGAGCAAGTGAGAGAAGCGGACTGAGCAAGCTCAGCGAGCATTGTTGGGACTACCGCAGATTTCTTTGTGGGCGAAAAGGTGCCAACAGAGGCAGGAGCCCAGTACAAAAGGGCAGCCTGCAGTGCCAGGAGAAACACAACCAGTGAGTGACAGAAAGGGAGTGAGCGAGTTCAATGGCGCTTTCTCATGACTGCTGTGGATTTCTTAGTTGGCAGAAAAAGGCGGCAACGCAGGCAGGAGCCCAGTACAAAAGGCCAGCCTGCAATGCCGGCAGAAACGGAATGAGTGAGTGAGAGAGAGGGGGACTCTGCAGGCTCAACAGACCTGTGTCGGGACTGCTGCAGATTTCTTTGTGGGCAGAAAAAGCCTCCAACAGAGGTAGGAGCAAAGTACAAAAAGGGCAGCCTGCAGTGCCAGGAGAAACAGAATGAGTGAGTGAGAGAGGGAGAGTGAGTCACCTCAACGCAGCTCTGTCAGGACAGCTGCGGATTTCTTAGTGGGCTGAACCAGGTGCCAATGCAGGCAGGAGCCCAGTACAAAAGAGTAGCCTGGAGCACCGGGAGAAACAGACTGAGCGAGTGACAGAGGGGCAGTGAGCGAGCTCAACACACCAGTGCAATCAACATTCGGCATTGACAAATGCTTGTTTTTTAATTAAAAGTTGAATAAAAATACAGGACAGGTTCTATGAGAAATAAGTCTGGTTTACAGAACATCCTAAGTCATTTAAAACAGTAAGCACAATAAATTACCATAACAACACTAATTATAAAAAATACATATAAAGACCCCCGTGTAACAAGTTTTAAATCACAAATAACAAATACATTAATAGATCTGAGTTATATCTACATGTTGTTTGTTTCCAAAACAACAACTTTTTTAAGTCATGTTTGAAATATAAAGAGATGGAGAGTTTCTTAACTGAGGGGGAAGTTTGTTACATGAAAATGAAATGTCATATGAAAGACATTCTTTCCCAAAGTGAGTTTGAAACATTGGTAGAGAACGGATGTATTGAGACACATCCCTAAGGCTATATTTGTAGCTGTGAACTGTACGCCTGTTGGATAAATAGATTGGAGCCTGTTTATTCACTGCTTTGTAAATTAGTGATGACCAATGAAGAGTGTGTCTAGAGGTGGGGGACAACCAATTTAACAGAGACAATTAGGTGCAATGGTGTTCATTCCATTTGGACTTTAGAATGAACCATAAAAGTTGAAGAAAAACAGTATTTGCTAGGGAAAGACCTGAGGTGTTGTCATGATGGTAAACAGTGACACTGTAATCTAATATGGGAAGGACAGTTTGAACAACAAAATGTTGGTGGTCTAAAGTTCACAGGCAGTGATTGATAGATAGATAGATAGATAGATAGGAATAATCAGACAAGAGGAGGCAGAATAGCCCATCCTGCTTGCCCACCACTTTTCAATGGGAATATTCACTGATGCTAATTTTTTCCAGACATTTGTCTAGACCTAACTTACTGTAAAACTGTTAACTGTTTCACATTTCACCACCTCCATGGGTAAACTATTACAGATACAGTAGTTAGATAAGACAGATTAGATAGATAGATAGATAGATAGATAGATAGATAGATAGATAGACAGACAGACAGACAGACAGACAGACAGACAGACAGACAGACATGAAGACAGAGACTTAGCAATCACTGGCTCAATGCTGATAATCAAGTCAACAATAACCATTCCTTTGCAGCTGAAGGAATCCAAAATGTCCTGCTGTTCTCATGCAGAGAATGTGGGTGAATGGCTCCTCTCGCTATGCTGGGCACCCTGGATTTTATGATGCCCTGAAAAGCTACTTCTAGCCATAATTAAAGAACACAGCACCGGACTTTAGCTGAACAGGTCCCATTTAGTTATACTGCAGCTTATACTGTGAGTGTAGGACAGCAGAAGGCCTTGGCCCATTTATGCTATCCCCACTTCTCAGTGGATCAGCTTTATAAGTTGCCTTCATTAAGGTGTGCATCAAGTTTAGATTTCAGCCCACTAAATGTGGATTCGTTAACTATGTCCGGTGGAAGTCTGCTCCATAAACTGGTTACTCTTGGAAGGAAGGTGTTGTTTCTCATATTTGTCCTATCCACATAACCCTGGATCTGTCTGTTGTGCATCCTTAAGTTGTGTGTGTTGGCTTTATATTTAATGTCTAGATTGGCTGATAGTTCAATGTCTTGTAAAATTTTATAAAATGTTAAAAGATCTCTCTGTAAATGTTTGTGGGATAACAACACAGACACAGAGGTTTTGCTTTAGAACACACTTTGAGTTCAGTGTGAGATGTTATTTTCCCCCCAAAAAATATCTAAAGCTGTTTAATGTAAGCAGTTTTAAAATCAAAATAAACAAATAAGCAAAATAAAGAAATTTCTACAAATCAAACACAAACTATTTAGCTTCAGCACAACACCAACACCTTGTTGTGCTGCCACAGAGTGGACTACCACACCATCAAAATTCAATGTTTCCACTATCATCTGTGCTCTCTACCTGATGCAGTATTGTCCCTACTGCTGCCTGAGACTCATCTGCCTGTCTTGGGTTTCACAGCAGTCCATATCCTAGCTATCATTGATGTCATAAGTAGAGATGCAATGAATTTAAATTCCGCCGGAGAAGTGAACACGAAGTGGGCACTTCGCATTGCCACTCCGCTACACAGAGTGGGCAATGCAAAGTGCTCACTCCGCCTTGTCATTACCACTTCACGTTAAGGTGGAATGGCAATGCGAAATAAGGCAAAGTCATTGTTTTTAATGGACTTCGCATTCCTCATTATGATTCTAAGTGATCCACTTGGTGTTTCAGATTTGGCAGCCCCCCCACACATCACAAGCCTTACAGTACTGTAAGTCACATGCTCTTTAGCTAGGCAGGAAAGAAGTGAGTCATACAAGCAGACACCTTTACTTTCTCCTGTGCAGACGGAGAGAGAGGAGTGTGTTTTGTGACTGATGATACTTCGAGATCAGAGTGAGGAAGAGATTTAAACTTTGATTTAGACCTGACAACTTTTTTAAAAGCTCAATTTTTTTGTCTTTTCTGTACTCTTTTTTACTTAATTTGTTCTTTCTGTAAATGTTATTTTTCTTACCTTTATAAGTAGTTAGTTGTTTGTCCTCCCCCCCAGAATAGGACCAGCACCGCCTCCTGTCCTGACTCTGAGGCAGTTGAACCACCGCCAAGTCCAGCACCAGGTCCTCTGGAGCAGGATGTGCCTGTTTCCCTGGGCCCAGGTGTGGATCCCATCCCTGTTCAGCACCATGACCAGTCAGCTGCCAGTTCATATGGCCCTCCCCTGCCTGTGCCTGGTCCTTCCTGCACCTCCTTTGTTTGGCAGTTTTTTGACTGTTGGGGGGGACAGCAGTGTGGTCAAGTGCCGCCTATGTGAGGTGGAGGTACACCGTAGCCCCCAGGGACTCACCTGGGGACTGGGGTCCAGCACACCCATATGCTCAATCACCACCAGTTGGAGTGGCAGGCTGCCACAGAACAGACCATGCCTGCACCTGCTGGCCGTTCTGTGTCAGAGGATGCAGCTGTGCATGGCAGCATCCCTAAGAAGAGGACACAGCTATATATATAATTGCAAGGTGTACAATATGCACATTTTCTTTTTTGAGGGTATAACTTATTATGGCCTCATTTGTGCTATATAATCATTAGCAGTATGAAATATATCAATATGTTATGCCTATTAACAGTTCTTTTTCTTTGCCATATTTATAGTCTTTTTTTGTTCCGAATTCTTCTTTAGAGTGTATGAAATGTGTACTGTTACTTTTAAATAGTGTAGATCCTGTATCTGTATGTATTTAATCTAATTGTAGTACTGGCACTTTAAATTTATTGGGTCTTTTTGGCTATAAAAGGGTCCATGTATCTGAATGGTTATCCTCCTGATGATGCATATTGTGCGAAACCAGTAGAGGTTGATTGTGTTCACACACCTGTAGCATTTTAGTATTTGTTGTGGTGGTTTTCTATATTAAAAGCATTGCCTTATACTAGGTTCTCCTAGTGGTGCAGTTTATTGTTGTCTTACCACCACAGAACAGACCATGCCTGCACCTGCTGGCCATTCTGTGGCAGATGGTGCAGCTGTGCATGGCGGCATCCCTAAAAGGAGGAGGGTCACAGTAGCACCTGCTGCTCCACCAGGATCGCATAGAGGAACATCAGTTGCAAATTATGTCCATGCTGGAACTGCTGCTGGATCACCATGGGATCCCACATTAATTTTTTTTTCCTCACACCATGTGCCCCCCCATACCTTCCTTGCTGTGTTATAAAATGTATTCCTCCACCATCCCCAACCCTTGTATGTAATTATGCCCTTCTTTGTTGTCTTCCATATGCGTGGCACTTTGTATTCTGAGCAGTGCAAGTATACTGTGCTAAACTGCATGCGTGCAGTCAGTCTTCTTTCCAGTCTGTGTATGTACTGCAGACACTGTACAAATCCCTGACTTAAAAACACTTATTAATGAGTACAATGGTGGGATAGTGAAGCCTGGAGACATACTACAAAACAGGCTTACAATACATCCAATAAACTAGTAAAAAAATTAATGTTGTGATTTGTGACAAAATCGTAAATCATGATTTGTGACTGCATTTGTGACCGTGATGATGAAGAAATGCGAAAGCCTACGGCTGTACTTCCCCGGGCCCCAAAGAGGTGTGGCACAAAACTCCCCGACTTAAAAACACTCATTAATGAGTACAATGGTGGGGTGGTGAAGCATGGAGAGATACTACAGAACAGGCTTAAAATACCTCCAAGTAACTATTAAAAAAAATGAATGTTGTGATTCATGACATGATCGTAAATCGTGATTTGTGACTGCATTTGTGACCATGATGATGAAGAAACATGAATGCCTATGGCTGTACTTCAACGGGCCCTGATTAGGTGTGGCACAAAACTCCCCGACTTAAAAACACTCATTAATGAGTACAATGGTGGGGTGGTGAAGCATGGAGAGATACTACAAAACAGGCTTAAAATACATCCAAGTAACTATTAAAAAAGATTAATGTTGTGATTTGTGATGTGATCGTAAATTGTGATTTGTGACTGCATTTGTGACCGTGATGATGAAGAACATGATTTGTATCACGAGTGACTCTTGTTGATGGTGCTGACTAAAAACGCATATTAATGAATACAATGTTACACAGAAACATAGATTTTGACGGCAGATAAGGACCGCTTGGCCCACCCAGTCTGCCCATTTCCCTACCTAATGGATAAGCTGCAGATCCTAGTTAACCAGCAACCTACTTCTTCCTACCCCCACCCCCTAGAATTGCCTTATGACTGTCCCATGCATGCTTGAATTCCATCACTGTTTTTGACTCCACAACCTCCTCCGGAAGGCCGTTCCATGCATCATTATGTTCATGCAGAATTATGCACCACACCTGTCCAGTTCTCTGGAGGGAAGCCAAAGAAACAACTGTGACTTAAGTTACAGATGGAGATTGGGCCCTAAAGAAATGCAAATGCACAGACAGATTAAGATTGTGCTGCACGCTGAAGAGATGCAGATGCAAAGGCACTACACCTAACCAGTGCTCACCATCAGAAATTCAAATCTGGAAAATAATTCCTTTTCCGGTTGAGCCAGGCGGCGGGGGCAGTGTACTGCACTGCTGCAGTAACAGTCACTAGTACTAGTACCAGTAAAGATACCACAAAGAAGTACAAAATTACACAGCTGCAGTGGATAGCAGGTTCACATTGCTGAAATTATGTGGCACAATAAAAGGTGTCTGATTTGATGACACGCGTCACACACATACTCACACACACACTAAATAATGTGTAGCAAATTGAAAACTTCAGTAATATAACCACATATTTTAAACAAACTATAATTATGCACTGCTGCACTACAACAATCAGCAAAAAAATGGCAAGAATTATTGAAACTATTACTGTGTGTACATTAACAGAGTTATACAAGAAAAATATCACCAAAACAGAAAGCACTGTCTTTTTCTCCAAGTTAATCTACCTACACCACAGATACGTCCCTCCCCCAAAGCACACTTCCACTGTCTCTCAGTACACAGACTGAATATTGTACATTAACATTCAAAATCCACACACAAACAATAAACGCTCGATGATATGAGCACAGGAGGGTTTCCTATAATCTATGAACTAAAGTTTCAACAAAACAAATGACCCAAAAGGCTTTTTTAACAGCTTTTAGAAGGGTTGAATCGCAGAGAGTTCTCAGAGCAGATTGTCTCCTACAGCTTCATACACACACTACCCCAAACTGAGGCTGTGCAGAACAATCTAGAGCCCATGTGACCTGAAATCCCATGAATCACTGCAAAATTCGACTTTAGAGCTTAAAAACAAGGCGAAGTGAGGCGGAGTACATTGTTTTCAATGTACTTCACCTTAAGAATTGGTGGAGTAGTGGTTTGGGAAGGCGGAGTAATGCGAAGTCATTGTTTTCAATGGAATTCGCGTTACCCATTATAACGCGAAGTACTCCACTTCGCGTTGCGGAGCACTCCGCGAATTCACCTTCACTCCATGAATCACTTCATGGAGCGAATTAGGGCCACTTTGCCCACCACTAGTCACAAGATCAGCTGATCTGCCCCTATTCTATTAACATAAAATTCTCTATTCTAATACATTATTTCAGGGGATCAGCCAGACCAAAATATACACACATACATAATTAAAGTCTGTAGGGACAGTATATCTTAAACAGTTCTCAAGATTGCAAAATAAAGCCATATATTCTCCAAATGAGCTTCTGGGTGTCATGGCTATGCCCCCTGGACAGTATTATGGACTGTCTATGACCTCTGTCTGGTCTTGAAATGAGCCTTTGTTTGGCCCCATTTTCTCCTAAGGTGCAGTCCAACAACAGGATATTTAGGTAAGACAGAGCCTATATGGATAAATAATGTTTTTTTCACAATGCATGCCGATTCTGCAGGATTCTGACTTATTATTATCATAATTGCCTTTGCTGTTACCCTAAACAGAGATGTACCAGTTCTCGACATAACTTCAGTAGCAGATGGCTGTTTTGCTTTTATTTTTTTCCTTTATCATAGAATAATTTTATTGCTTCGGATTGAACAGATCGCAGTTCACAACAAACATGGTCTACCACAGTTTCATTACAATGACATACATACAAGGTAATAAAGGTCAAAACATATCTCAAGCATAATTATAACATGTTGGTCACCACCAACAGATAAGAGGTACAACAGCTTGTAAAAGCCTGAGAGTAAGAGGGAAAGAAAAACTTCTCTAAGTCTACTAGCTATTTAAACTGGTAAGGCTGGAAATGAAGGTGAAACACCCTAATACAAAGCAACCACAGGTCTGTGCCACTGGGGTTCAAGCAGGCATACCTCTCAAGTGTCCCTGATTTTCAGGGATGTCCCTGATTTTGCCTCAAAATTTTACTCTGACCCTCCTAAAATTTTTGTTTTTGTGGCTAAACAGTGGGGACTGTAAGCACAAAACAATGTCAAGCATTAAAGTTACAGACTTGTTCTTCTTTAGAAAATGCATTGTGCACTAAGCCCCATATTCTACCAGCTTTCTGGTTGGATATCTCTAATTTTGAAGATGTGTCCCTGATTTTGGTCCTTTGTCCCTGATTTTTTTAAGCCTTGTCCCTGATTTATGAGGCAGGAGGTTGAGAGGTATGCAAGCAGGTGGGTTAAAGTAAGGGATCAGTGCACAGTGGAGGGGGGGAGTGCAAATAGGACTCCCATCTACTTGGGTAAAGGTCCATTCTGTTCAGATGGGCAAAGGAGAGATGCTCATAATAGAAAGATGGGCTACGGCAGCACACCAGGATGCAATGGTGGGAAGCTCAGGCTGATGTCAGCGCATTAGTAATAGCTGCTTAGCCTCCAGGAAAGCTAAGACCAGCCATTGGCACTGGCCCTTAGTAAGACCTACCAGCGAGGAGGTATCTCCCAAGAGAAGCCTTGCATCTGTCAGGGGGATAGGAGAGCCAAGAACTTTAGAACAATCAGCTGCAACTTCCATCCGAAAAGGTGAGATCTGAGGACATGTCCACAGAATCTGCAGTAGATGAGCTTCAGATTGTTGGCAGCGCAAGCACACCAAATGCCCCAGAATTCCCTGCACATATAGCATGGCTGAGGTGTGGTGCCAAAACAGTAAGCTCTTAAGCTGGAGAAAATGGCTCTTAGTATCCTTGCAAGAGTGAGCCTCCCAAATATATCTAGACCAGGAGCTTTCAGGGATATCAATTTGAAGATCAGCCATCCACTTCAACCTACTAAGGGCTGAGGGGTCTGGCTGGGTGTCTCTCCATGACCTATAGAACCAGCCGATAAGGCTGCTAGATGTGGAAGATTAATGTAAAGAGGCCAGCCACATCCAATTCACATCCCTACTAGAATGGGGGTAGAAGCAAATACCATGTCACATAGCTGGAGATATCTCCAGAAGTCCCTGTTCGGGAGGTCAGATTTGGTCTTCAGTTGATCAAAAGTGAACACAATCTCAGAGTTGGGAAGGAGCAAATCCTGCACATAGTGGATACCTTGCATTTCCCATGACGGACAGTTGATTGGGGACCCACCAATCCTGAGGAGTTTGTTATGCCAGAGGGGGGTATATCACCATTGGGGTGCCCTGGCAGACCAAGAAGTATGAGAGAGAGACATGAGAGAGAGCGCCATGCCCGTCTAGTTTCCATCATGGGAGGGGCTAGGTCTCCTGGCACAGGAAACCCAGGGTGGAGAAGCGTATATAAACCAGTATCCCCCACTAAGTTAGCCTCCAAATACACCAAGGCAGTGGAGGAGAGGAGGCAGGTACAAACAATTTGGTCGTGACTGCTGCCAAGGAGACCAGATGGTATCCATAGAGCCAGGGGGAGCCCAGGCCACCCTGGACCAGTACGCCCTCAGCTTACTTCTACTCCACCTGGGAGATTTCCCCTCCCAATAAAAACAAGACAGGAGATATTCTAGAGAAGTAAACTACTTAGGGGAAAGACACATCGGCAGGTTGTTAAGGAGGTACATAACTCTTGGGGCAAGAAGCATATGGACAGCAGCCACCTTCCCCGGTAAGGACAGCTGTAATTTATACCACCTTTTGATCTCTCATGTCAATTGCACCAGCAAAAGGGAAAAGTTTGTCATTTACAAGTCTGACCATCTAGGTGGGGATGTGGATCCAAATGATTTGAAGCCATGGGGCACCCAGGACAGTTCTGCACCCCAGAGGCATTTACTAGAACAAGCTGCATTCAGGGGGCCAGAATAGTCTTCTTTTGATTGACCTGTAACCCTGAGAGACCAGCAAAGTTCTGCAGAAGGGAGAGCAACCCAGGTAAAGCTTGCTGTGGACGTGTAAGGGTTAGGAGCAGGTCGTCCACATAAGCAGCCACCAGATAGGACTCACCCACAACATCAATGCCTGTAATCTCATCAGAGGCTATGAAGGCCCAGATGAGGGGGTCCAAGGCAATCATAAAAAGAAGCGGAGACAGCAGAAAACCTTGTCGCGTGCCTCTATACAGTGGGAAGGGGGGTGAAATAGTCAAGTTCATTAGGATCCTGGCCGTTGGGGAACAGTAGAGAGTAGATACCCATTGGCAGAAGCTGGGGCCAAAACCATACTGTTTAAGCACCACATGGAGGTAGCCCCATTCAAGGGAATCAAAGGCATTGGTAAAATCTATAGCCAAAGCAGCCATAGGTAGGGAGGAACGGGACGCCAGCCATTTCAAATTTAACAGAAGTCTAGTATTATCTGACCCGGATTTACCCTTCATAAAACCGGCTTGAGCCAGGTGTATAATGGAGGGGAGCACCACCAACATCCATGTGGCCAGAATTTTGGCTAAAATCTTAGTGTCAACAGGCAGAAGGGAAGTAGGATGAAAGTTCGCACAGTTCAACGAGTACCTGGATTTTTTTGGAAGGAGGGTAATAAGGGCTTCACGTATGGTTGGCGGGAGAGCACCTGTTGAATGGGCTTCTTGGAGGGCCTACAACAAAGGGAGGAAAATATCACCCCCTAGTGCTTGATACAACTCTACTGCCATCCTGTCAAGTCTGGGCACCTTCCCCCTGGCCATACTAGACAAAGTTTGACTCAACTCTGCCTCTCTTATCGGGGCATCCAATTGGGCTACCTGCACGGGGGAAGCTTCGGTTTATCAAATTGTTGACAGAAACTATGGACCACCCCATCCAGTTGGGAAGGAGAGAGAGAGGAATGCAACTGATAAAGGGACTGGTAATAAATGCTCATGACCTTATTAATATCCTGTGGGTCGTGGACTATTTGACCAGTTTGGGACCGGCGAGCGTGGATCTGAGAGGAAACCTGCTGTTTCCTTAATCTAAAAGCTAGAAGTTGGTCACCTTTCTCTCCCCATCCCAATAGACATGCTTAGATCTCAACAAAAGCCATTCTGCCTTTTGATGGAGAATGTTGTTGATCTGATATTTTAGACCAGCTATCTGATGCACCAGGTAGGACCCCTGAGTAGAGGGAGGAGAAGATTTAAAGTGTTCTTCTAGCAGTGCCAGGTCAGTTTGAAGCTTAGTTAGTGTGGCTTGCCTGGCTTTGTTCTTGGCTGCTGAAAAAGCAATGATGCAACCCCTAAGTACTGCTTTAAAAGCTTCCCAAACCGTGCCCCTGGAAACCCCACAGTTAGAATTAAGTGCAAAGTAATCCTTTGCTGATTGGATTTACAGGTGCAACCTGGGAGCACAGGGAAGTTAAGTGACTTGCTCATGGTCACACAGTATATGCAAGTGGTGGCTGTGGGATTCAAACCCAGGTCTTCAGATTTGCAGCTCAAAGTCTTAAACCACTGCATTATACTGCCTCCCAAACTGGAGAAGACAAGTTGGCCAGCACCCATCTCCCTTGAGGGTCATGCCGCGACTCCTCCACAACCCAAGGGGAGGACTTACGGATCAAAATCACAACCCCTTTAGTTTTGGAGGAGGCCGAACTAGCACAGATGGTGCCCACCCATAGTGCAATCAGCCATGACACTGCTCTCCCAAACAAATGAGTTTCCTGAAGAAGGGCGATGTCGGTGCAAAGAGACCGAAGATGCATTAGCACTTTAGTCCTCTTTATGGGATGATTAAGACCCTTCACATTCCAAGAAACTAGCTTCGTACCTGGGCCAGGCTGAGTCATCATAATCCTCCAGTACAGGGGTTGACGGGTAAAAAAGAAAAAGAAAAAGAAAAATCAGTACCTACTCAGACCAAGTATGGGACCGGAAATGCCTCTCACAATGGGGGACAGAAACCGGGAGACGGAGAGAAACCTGCTCACCATGGGCACAAACCTGTAGAAACCAGCAGCAGACCAAAAGGGTATAGAAAGTCAGACAAGGTGTGCAACCTCCAAGTAAGTGAACTGCAATAGGAGAGAAAGGGCAAAAGGGGTGTCAATTGTCCAAAGCAGAACTATATAAGACATAACCTCAATAGTCTTAAACTTCACTGAAAAAATAACAGAGACTATCCTCTATGTAACAGTACAATTACAATTGAACACTGTAATGAATTAGTACTAGCAACAAACGCAACCAGCTAATGGGATCGGAGCCTATTGCGAAAGAGAGAGACCAGATAACGGTACCTTCTGCTATGCGGCCTCACAAAACCCAAAATTGGGAAGGTAAGCAAACAACCAAAAAGATAAACCCTTCCAAGCCGGGATATACCTAGGGTCAATCACTGGGGCAACAGGAGGGAAAAAGAAGGGGGGAATGGGGTGGGAGCACAGATAAGGTGGGGAAGGGAGGGGGGTAGGAAAGAGGGGTGGAGGGAAATCCTTCTACCAGCAGAGTTATAGGCCCACCACAGCTTAAAAAGGAGTTACTGGGGGGACGCCTCAAACAGGTCTACATACTATAAGGCCCACAGAGGGTGGACCAATCCAATAAAGGACTTTAACAGAGCACTGGGGAGGAAAAACAAGGGCAAAAGCCACTGGGATGCATCCTTCCAGAGCCACCTTAAGCCCACTGAGCACTCAGCAAGTGCCTAATGGCCTGGATGAGCAAGGCAGGGCAGCGAGGGGACCAAACTCGAACCCAAATAGAAGTAAATTGCAGCTCCTACATATGCTGCTAATAAAATAACCCTGATCTTCCAACAGAAGACTATCCTGACTGTCCTTTGGCCAGCCCGGCAGAGACCGGGGGGGAGGCTGCAGACTTCGATGCATCAGACGTGGCAGCTGCCTCTTAGGAGATAGGTCCAGGGCGCACCGGGGTTGATGCATCAGCCACCTCCAAAAGAGATGAATCAGGAATGTCGTCCCAGTCCATGGCTACAGTAGTGTCGATATCCAGAGGTTCTGGAAACGTGGATTGGGGCCTCGGTGGTGAAGAAGCACGATCCTCCCTCAGCACTTTAGCAGGAGGAGCAGCCATGTCAGAGTCCTGCATACCTAGATTCTCACGCCTAGTGCACTGCCTTTGCCTGTGAGTAGATTCAAGAGGGTGTTGCACTGCAGAGGCCTTGCTTGAGGTGCACAAGGAGGAGAGGCTATTTGAAGGGCTGCAATTGGAAGAACTCAGCGTAGCAGGGGGACCACAAGGGAGTGATGCACTTCCAGCTGAAAAGCCGTCCTCCGGAATCCTGCTCCCAGAACTTTGGTTCCTCCTAATGGCAGCATCTCTATTAGGATCCCAGAGCCTTCTGGGAGCTGTAGCTGGAGTGGGCAGGTTGGGTCAGAATTTCACAAGCCATCTCTTGAAATGAGCAAACTGGTAAGCCCCTTAAACTTAAACTGAAAGTTGTGGTGAAAGAGATGTTTTTTAACAGGGCCGAAGGCTTTCCTCCTGGCAGCTGTTTGCTGGGCAAAGTAGCTGTAGAAGGAGATTAAAGCCCCTTGCCATCGAATTTTTCCAAGATCACGAGCAGCACTTAGAATTCTTTCTTTAGTTGAGTACCTCAGAAAATAGGCATTTGTAGGTCTCGGTGCAGAAGTAGCTCTGTCCCTTCAGCCAGCAACCCTATGGGCCTTATCAACATCCATGGGTCCCCTCCATCTGTCTCCCAGCATGATAAGAAGATTTTCATTCAAAAAATGTTCCACAGATTGGCCCTCTGCCCCTTCAGGAATTCCAATAATCTGCAGATTATTGCATCGGGCCCGTTTTTCCTGATCTTCGACCCTCTCTCAGAGGGCCGCAAGCTTTTCCTCCTGCTGCTGCATACGATGTTGCATTTTAGCAAATTGCTGCTCCGAGGTCTCAGTGCACTGCTTGACCACATTCATGCAATCCTGTAACACTCTCACATCTGCAGTGGTCCCCGTTAGGTGAGGCTGATATCCACCACCCACAAAAGAACAGCTTCCAGCATCTTGGTGATATAGTGGAGAGAATCATTCACAGATGCGGGCTGAGAAGGGGGCTGGACGCAGAGAGGTAATGAAGTTGAAGGGCCCGGGGAAGCCATGGAATTCCGAGGGAGACACAGAGGTGAGCTGCAGGTAGTGAAAAGGCACAGCTAGTAAGGCTTCCAAAATTATACACCCTCAGGCAGACGCTCAGACCTCGGTAGATAAGAAATGTGACCTTCGGCAGGTTAAAAGCTGCAGTGGGGCCTATCGGCCTACTTGCTCCAGATGCCTCATGGATAGCAATGCTATCACTAGCCACAAGCGCAGGGAATCCGCTGAATTTAGGCATCAGCTGGTAGCAGGGGGTAAGCCCGATTGACTACATAAGTTGAGGGGGTTTGATGCCCCAAAGTCCTGGTGATTGAGCTCAGATAATGCCTGGGATGGAGAGAGCTCAGTAGATTAGGCTGCCATCACACCAGTGGCTAGATTACACCCCTAGCTGTTTTGCTTTTAAATGGGCCCAGTGTATTTTGTCAGTTTCACTTCCCCACCTCAGCTGGGGAAACATTTTCCAAAAACAGATGCTGCACTTTAAACTTAAGCAAACATCTCAGATAAAGTGAAGAGCCCTATTTGGCTCTTAACATCTCCTTGTCCCCCATAAGAGGCTTTCCTCACATCTACACGGCGGGACCACTACGGCACAGCGCCTCTGCTTGCTTCCCCTCACACACTCGCAAGCAATACAGTGCACTTGTATTGCTGCGAGATGTGTAAGGGAGCGAGCAAAAACTTCTTC
Organism: Neoceratodus forsteri; assembly: GCA_016271365.2. Taxonomy (NCBI): domain Eukaryota; kingdom Metazoa; phylum Chordata; order Ceratodontiformes; family Ceratodontidae; genus Neoceratodus; species Neoceratodus forsteri. The sequence goes on along the minus strand of CM057451.1, from coordinate 694,457,193 downwards.
CAAGGGCATTTTAATACATTGTAACCAGCCCTTCTCTAAATACATCCTGACTTTCTTTTAACTCATGCACCCTCGCCGACATAAATACCATGCCACCAGATGCAAGGTGTATGAGAGCAAGCGGTCGTGGTCAGAGGATTTGACTAAAACAAACTCAGCCCTCCATTAGCTGGACCACACTGCTCCTCAAACTAATCACCACAATAATGCAGTTTTACTACCAACCCTTTTTTTAGTCATTCACTAACATGCTGCCATATTTAGCGATGTAGGGGCACTATATGGAGAATACCTATCTTAGTTGGAGGTATTTGTTGTATTTCCCCACCGTACAAAACCCAATGTCAAGGCCAGAAACAAAGAAACAATGGGAAAAGCAAAGATATGGGAAATTACGCTGGGAGGCCACCTCCTCGTAATTATAGAGGTAAAAAGGGCATAAGAGACCCTAGAAAAGAAACAGGGGGCTACTGCAGTAGACTTTTAAGTAAAAGAATAGAAGAATAGAAAAGGGAAACAGTCCTGACAAGGGTTGTACGTTTCTTGGGGGGGCAGCTCTGCTATACTCCCCTTTGCCTCCTCAGGCTTAGTAGCCAAAGCTTTAAATGCCATTATCTTTTTTTATATTTGATATATTTGAGGTGTGAGATCTGTTTTGTATAGCGTCGTTGTACTTTTTCAAGGATTTCTGAGTCTTTTTTTTAACCCTGGGCTCAACACCTGGGAGCAGTAATCAAAATGAGGTCTTACATATGATTTATACAATGGTAACATTACAGTTTTTGATTTATTTTTGAAAAATCTATTTATACAATTAGTCAGGTGATTTACCTTTTTATCCACTTGCCTGCATTGGGCAATGCTTTTCATATCACTGGACATAGTAACCACCAGATCCCTCATTATGTCAACCTTCAGTAAATATTTGTAATGAATTTCATAATTTTGCTTAGGGTTGTTTCTCCCACAGTGCATAACTACACGCTTATACTGGCTGAAGCTCATGTTATTTGTGTCAGCCCATCTGACAATAAGGTTAAGGTCATAGGTCATGTTTTTATGACTTTCTTCTGTATTGACTCTTCATCCTAATTTCAGGTTGTCTGCAAACTTGGCAAGTGTGTTGTTACCATCTAACTAATGATCATACACAAATAGGTTGAAAAGCAATGGTCCCAGGACTGATCCTTGGGGGACCCCACTGGTCACCTCCCCGGTGATGAAAGATATTCATTCACTTGAATCATTTGTGTCCTGTCCCTTAGCCATGCTCTTATCCATGCTATTATGCATAAGTCAATACCAAGGTTATGGAATTTGTTTATCAATCCAGTGTGTCAGTGTGTCAAGTGCCTTTCAGAAATCAAAGAAGATGGCATTGACTGATTCATTTTGGTCTAACTGTTTTGTGACTTTGTCATAAAAGCTTAGTAGATTAGTGTTACAACTTCTGTGTTGTGTAAAACCACGTTGGGTATTGCCTGCAATTCATAGTTCTGTTAGTTTATTGGTTATCTCATTTTATTATTCCTTCTATAATTTTGCTAATGATAGATGTTAAACTTATTGGTCTGTAATTAGATGGATTGTTTTCATTTCCTTTTTTATATAAACTATAATAGCTTTTCTTCAATCATGGGCACTCCCAAAATTATTTTACAGTATTGCCTATTATCACTGTAGGCAGTGCCACTATATTGGCTAGCCTCTTAAGAACATGGGGATGCAGTCTGTCTTGTCCTTGTGATTTATTGCAATTTAATTTGTAAAGTTAATTTCTAATATAGTCAGGTTTGCAAAGTTCAGTGTTATCCTTTGGAGGTCCAACTATATTCCCCCTGGGATGTGTAGCGTTGTCGTTATGTTTATATATAGAGCAGAAATAGTCATTAAATATACATGCCATTTCTTTTGGTTTGCTGTGCATATTTCCATTGTACATAATGGGGCCAATGACCCTAGACCAGTTACTTTTGCTATTGATATAGTAATAGAATCCCTTTAAGTTATCTTTTGAGGGAGCCAATCAAAACTATTTTTTTCTACGTGCTTTATTTATTGATAGCTTTAGTTGCTTTACAGCAGTTATATTTGTGGCATTTGTTAGGATTTGTGTTTTTTCCAAGGCTGCAAATAATTTTTCTTTTTGTTTATTAGTCTTTGTATTTTGTTTGTGAACTACAGTGTTTTTTTTCCCTCTGTTGTTGTATATTGTTTTCTTAGGAATTAAGTTGTCCTCCAGCTTTTTGATAGTTTCCAAAAACAGGGACCACGCTGCCTCAGAATTTAATGTGGCTATTTTATTATGTATGCCTGCTTCTAAGAGTTTTTGTTTAATAGATTTCCAGTCAGCTTTGTTATAATATTTCAAAATGTAATTTCCCTTAGTATGTTGTATTTTTTTTTGTCCAGTTTAAAATTGACAATGTTATGGTCTCTATTGAATAACAGGGCAGTTACAATAACAACTTTTACTTCTTCTATTATGTTGATTATGATCACATCAAATACATTATTACCCCTAGTTGGTTGTGTTACCATCTGATTTAAATCTAGGTTGTCTAAGAAGTCAATTATTTTTTCGCTGTGTGTACCAGGTGCTTGATGTGTTGCCAGTTTGTATTAGATAGATTTAAATCCCCAACAAGTATAACATCCCTTTTCTGCTGTGTTGTATATTTGTTCCAGTAATAAGTTAATTGATTCTATGTTGTTATTGGGTGGTCGATAAACTGTTCCTAAGTAGAAATATCTCCCTGATAGCCCTATAACTTTTAGTCAGATTGATTCTGTTTTTATCCTTTTGGTTTTATCTAATTCTAGCATGTAGCAGTTAATATTTTCTTTTGCATATATTGCCACCCCCTCCTCCCCATAGCCATTTCTTGGTTTGTTGAATAGCTGATAACCCTGCAGTTCTTGGTTCCATTTTCTGTCATTGTTCTACCAAGTTTCCGTTATGCAAATAAAAGCTGTACTGTTATGTGTTATTATGGCTGATAATTCAGCTAACTTCTCGCCATTAAGACTATGTGTCTTAACAGACAATATATTAGATCTTGTTTTTTTTTTCCCCACCTCTCCTACTGGCTGTGCTTTTGAGTTGATTGACATGTTTAATTGTTCCATTTGCCCCTGAGCTGTTTAGTTTAAATTAGCAGTTACAGTCCTTACTATACTCAGTCCTAAGGATCTGCTAACTTTACAGTTAAGATGTACTCCATTTTTATAGTACATCTCTGGTTTGTTCCAGAAATTATCCCAGTGTGTTATGAATTTGATGTGCCTTTCATTTGCCCAGTTATGTAACCTTTAATTAAAGTGTTTTATTTCCTGCTGTCTTGTATCTTTCGCCCTGGGTCCTGATAGCTCAGAAAAAACAATTTAGCATCCTTTACTTTCTAGTTTTTTTCTGCTAGCTTTAGGAAGTCACTAGTAACTTCACCTTCCCTTTTTTCACAAATGTCATTGTCCCGGATTCCCCCTTTTCCCTTACAAAAAGACAGAGACCATTGTTTGTTGCTGTGCTCAGATTGGCAATTAATTTATTTATATTCATAATCCAATATTCCATTTTCCATTTCCTTATTATCATATTTCCAGAAATTTCATTTATTTCCATCCACATATCAATCTCTGATTATTTCTCCCCCAGGTGAAAACCTGGGTGCCTTCTGCTTCTCCTTTTCCGCTAGGTAACAGTAAAAACTGAGACTGCTTTCTTCTTCCTCTTCTTGCGTTATTCCTTTTTTCTTCCCCTCCCTCCCCTTTTTCCCCACTAGCCAGTCTCCAGGTTGCGTTGGATGGCTGGCTTCCCTACTTAGGGTATCACTCTCCCTTACCTCAGGGGCCAGCTTTCCTCTTTTTTTTTCTTTCTTTTTTTTTATATTCCAGTTTTTGCATGTTTCCTCCATGCTTCTATGAAGCCCATTGTTTCTGTATTGAACATGTCTATGGCTAGATCCAACAGGTGCACACCGTCTGACCTGTAGAAGTCCTCCACCCATTCTTCTACCCCCGCAGTATCACCTGTCCCCCCATCTGCCTTACCAATGTCCCCACCCTTCTATTCATCTTTCTCCTGGCCCTCTCCACCACCCTGTGGCTGTGCTCCTGTCTCCATACCCTTCTTGGTATCATATTTGACCAGGCGAGGCACACCTGAGGCCACCACTGTCATATTGCCACTAGATCCCTTTTTATCTGTAAGTATGTGTCTACCCATGGTCTGCCCACCAGGTCATTGCTCCCTAGATGTATAATAATGAGGTCTGGACTGGGTCAACGTCCCTTGAGTTCCTTCAAGGTGGGAAGCAGCTGTGCCCATCTCATCCCACGTATGCCATGCCTGACCAACCTACAAAGTCTCACATCCTGATACAGCTGCTTTCTCCCAGCCTTCTTGTCTGCTCTCTTTCAAGCCCACTAAATATAGGAATGGCCACAGATCCAGACTTCTGTGCTCCTCCCTCTACCTATGGGGTTCAAGGAAAATTAATTATTTTACACATACTTTTAGTGTCATCACCGTATTATCCCCCCCATTTTGTTCCCTTTTTCCCCTCTCCCAACTTTTCCCTTCCCTCCTGACTTGCAATTCCCACTAGGAGTACCATCTTCAACACACATTTTTTTTTTTACTTCAGTGCTCTAATGTATCTCTTATAACTGGCTGACTGCCAGCACCCTTTTTCCAAAATGTCCTTCACAGGTTCCCCCATTGCTGCCCACTGTGAGGCAGCCCCAATCCATAGGGAATGGGATGAGTAATTTGCTGGGTCCTCCACCATGAATTGCATGCCCTTTTTAAGCAATGCTGTGACTTAATAGCCAGTGACCCTTTTCCCATCAGCATGTACAAATAGCTTTCCCGTCCTGGTCCCCTGCTCTGCGGCGAAAGTCCACAGAGCCTGCACTGGGCATATTGCAACCTCTACTTTCCCCTTCAGTGTCACTAAGCAACCTTGTCCTCTTTCATCCATTTTTGACCTCCTGATCTTGCTCCGTATCTCTTTCACCCCCCAGCTTACATCGTCCCACTCCAAGCCTCCTTCCTTGTCTTCTTTCCTGTGGCTTACCACCTCACTCACTCTCATCTCCCCTGCAAACATTATCACATAAATTGTGTGAAATAGCTAGGCCTCGGCCTTTGATCTGCATAATACCGGAAGCACCTCCTTTAGCCTTAATAGCCACTGCTCCCCTATTGGCCTCCTATTATCTCCTGGCCCATGTTTCAACCTGCCCCATCCCTGCATCATTTTCCTGATGAACAATGATTTTGTCAGGTCCTTCCACCCCTTTAGGCTGCAGATAATACTAATCCCTGCCAGATAAACCCCCATTGTGGTGTGGGCGGTACCTTTCTGCCACTGTTCCATGGTGAACATTCCCAACTGTTCCTCTGTGAGTGGCCCACTTACCTCCATCTGGTGCTCAGCACTGAATGTCTGAAACACCTGCCAGGCTCCATCGTAAGCCCTCAGAGTCCGAGGTGCCATCAGCTGCGAAACAGCAGTTCTGCTCCTTCTTGCCAACGTCCCAGATGTTCGTTGATATAGGTGTTTTTTGTTCCTCCGCTGCTGGTGCCAGCCTCCAGAAACTGTCCAGCTGCAGATGGGAAAGGCTGTCAGCCAGGGTATTGTGTACCCCTTCTATATGTTTCGCTCTGAATGACATGTTCAGCTGCAAAGCCCTTAAAACTAAACGTCATAATACTTTCATGACCATCTCTGACCTGGTTCCCCTGTTGTTTAGGACCTCTACCACTGACCTGTTATCACACCAGAAGGTCACTTTCTGATCCTGTAGTTCCTCCCCCCATACCAGGGAACATGCCCATATGGGCATGATTTCCAGCAATGTTATATCTCTTATTTTCCCATCCTTTACCCAGCTATCAGGCCATGGTTCTGCGAACCACCTGCCCCTCAGGTAACCTCCCATGCCAGACCCCCCCAGCTGTGTCTGTGTAGAGATCGAGGTCTGTGTTGTACACTCACTCTTCTTGCCAGAATGAACAGCCATTATATTCCTTCAGGAATTCCTCCCATATCCAAAAATCTTCTCTGACACCTCTTGTCAGATCCACCCAGTGATGTGGTCTGGTGACCCCTGCTGTAGCCCTAGCTAACCTCTGTGTGAATGCCTTCCCCGGTCCAATGGCCCTGCAGGCGAAGTTCAGGTGCCCCAATATTTGCTGGACTTGTTTCAGCTGTACCCTTCTCCTGCTGGTGTGTAATTGAATCAATTCCTTCAGTTTCCTCACTTTATTGTCTGGCAGCCTGAATATCTCTTTTGGTACATTTATCTCAATCCCCAGAAATTCCATCACCCTGCTGGGCCCTTCTGTTTTTTCCGGTGCCAGTGGCACCCCTAGTTTCCTGCATAATTCCTGAAACTTACCCAGCATATTCTGTGTCTCCCTTTTTCCCCTCCCAATGAAAAGGAAGTCATCTAGATAATGAATGACCATTCTATAACCCGTCCTTTCTTGGAATATCCATTGCAAACACGTGCTGAAAGCTTCGAATGTCATGCACGCTATGGAACATCCCATTGGCATGGCTTTGTCAAAATAATACTGTTCCCCAATTTTAAAACCCAATAGATCCCAGTCTTCTCTCCTAACCGGTAGCAGTCTGAAGGCAGACTCAATATCCGTCTTTGCCATCCGTGTGTCCTCAGTAGCCCGGATTATCCGAACTGCATCCTCCAGTGTCGCATACGTCACCCTACTGTGTTCCTCCCCGATGAAATCATTCACTGAATCCCCTTCTGGATAAGACAGGTGGTGAATCACCCTATACTCTCCTTCTTGCTTCATGGGTACCAAACCCAATGGCGAGATCCGCATATCTTGCAGAGGGGGGGGTGTCAAATGGTCCCTCTACACTCCCTGCTGCATTTTCTTTCTCTATCTTCTGTCTCAACATTTCTTCCTTTCCTTTAACGGATCCCAAGTTGCCTGCCTCTCTCGCTTGCCTGGGCCCCTCACACTGTAGTGAAAACCCTGTCTTAAAACCTTGTATAATCATCCCCCATACTGCTCTGTTCGGATATCTGTCCAAACAGGTTGTCCATGCCTCTAAATTGATGGGGGTTCTAGCTACCCTGAAATGCTCCTTGTCAATCCCCCCTTTTCTGCTCCCCAGCCCCCCTCCAATTTTGTGCAGGGTTCTTTTGATCAGTGATTCTGACCCCCCTGATCGTGTTCTCTCTACCCCTCCCGCCCTTATTCCATGTCTGCCCTTTAAACCCCTGTCCTTCCCGAAAGTACTGTTGACCTGACCCTTGTCCCCCGTGTCCCTGTGCCCCTTGGGTCCATGCCATCCTGCATCTGCTCGCCGGGTGTCCTCCACCGTATTTTGAGCAAGCATGGCAAAAACGACATTGGGGCCATGAGCAAAAAGCCCTGTTGTAGGCCCAACAACATCTCTTGGGTGTCGACCCTTTTTTCCCCCATTCCCCTTTGGGCGTGGACTGGTCAGTGACGTAGTCTGTCCACAAATCTAACTGCTTCATGTCCCATCTCACATCCCCGAATGTTGCCATTCTCTGTCGAAAAGAATTTGTCATAATATTGCCACCCCACCCCACCTTTTGCCTTTGCCCTCCTTATTATCAAGGAATACGTGATGAGCGGGATACCCAGCTCCGGCCTTTTCTCCAAGACAATGGCTGAGAAAGTGGCAAAACCTACAAACCATCCATCCCTGGTCTTTCCCTTCGTGAACTTGTCCTCCTCCTTTTTTCCCAAAAGCACTACTGCCACTGCCATTTCGCTCCTACCTATGTTCTTGGCCTCTTCATACTTTGCTGCCGCTTCCCGGCTCACCAAAGCAAATATATCCACATACTCCCCTTTCCATATTTTCTCTCCATGTGTATAACTGCTAGTGGTCACTCTCCTGCCTCCTGGAATATTTTGTCTGACATTTTGGTTATGTCTGTTGCTCCTGCCCCTGATTAACTGCAGACCATAATGTTCTCTTTGTCATATTGACAGATGTGGCTGTCCATGTATTTTATAATTGAGTCACCTACTGCAATTAATTGTCTCAGGGTTTCTCTTTCTCTTGAATGATGATCCACAGTTCCTTCATTTTCAATGTCTGTAAGAGGTTCAGTAGTGTTATTTAACAGTGGGGTATATCTGTTAGTGAGTAATATTCCTTCATTGTGTGTTAAATGATTGGATACACTATGTTTACCGTGGTTACATGAGGAGCTTGATGGTCCAGCTTGGTTTCCTTGATTCATGTT